>CM073502.1:7500000-8750000 GCA_037074495.1 Acacia confusa
CATTCCTGCGTTTCCTCCTTTTGACGCGTCTATTACTTTATTTACATTCTTTCGATCTTCTTGTCTTCAAATAATAAGAGCAATGAAATATGCATGCATATACTATAGAGAGATAAACTCTTTACAAAAAATTGATTTTACTTATATAAAAAAACGTATTTTTTCAAAAAAAAAGAAATAAAAAATTAAATGTGGTAACATTTTTATAATCATGTGATGAGATTTTGACATATTAGACGTCACTTAAAAAAAAAAAAAAAAAGGAAGTCATTGCCAAAAGTTAATTTTTGGCATCCCTTTTCAAATTTACAAATTTATAAGAGTGGAATTTGTTAAAAATAAGAGTAAATAACATTATTCAAATAGTAAAGACCTTTATAAATATTGTCAATCACGCTACAAAGTATGTTCAATTCAATGATTTAAAACATTAAAAACTTATGTATAATTGTGCATCATATTATTAGAAAGGTTTGGTGTTCCAGTAGTCACCAAACCTTTTGGGATTTGAGGAGGGCAGGATCAAATCGCACCTCAATCAACTTGACCCAAAAATATTAGTCACTAGTTCCGGAGCTCTAGCAGGTTTTCGTCAATGTCTCTGGCATGGGTGGTTGAGACTTTTTTTTTTTTTTTCTTTTAAAGTAAAGTGCATAATTATAAAAAAAAAAAAACCAACATTTTAAAAAATCCCTATTTGTTCTTGAGTATAGATTTTGAAATTTAAATGGAATTTTTTAGGGATTTTCACAATATTATATTTTCATTGTTTTTACAAGACATTTTGGCCCACTCCTGTGCCTCGCCTTCACTTTCAATCTCTAGCCAACAAAATTTAGTTTCTAATTTTTAATTTTTAATTTTTTTTTGGAGAAAGCGACCTCACTTGAGTGTTAAAAAAAAAATATTATCTCTAGTTCTAAATATAAGAGTGAGATCACTTTTTTTAATTTTGACAGATTAAGGAAGTTAAATAAATAACTTAATCATAGCATATATTATATTCAATAGATTATATATTAATTTATAAATCAAAAAAATTAGTTTAGAAAAAAATGATAGAAATAAATACTTTAATGTAACTTAATTAATTTTATTAATCTCTAAAAAAAAGTTAAATGAATATAATTTTATGAATTTTCAGGAAGGTTCATCCTAGTTCTTCCTTGTAGCGGGTTAAATTATTTCTATCATATGATTAAATTGGTTTACTATTATAAGTCAAAATTTTAAGGGAGTTTAATTTAAATTTTGAAATGTCAACTGATGAAAATTTAAGGGAAATTATCTATAACTGATTAAAGTTTAGTGTACATGTTTTATAAAATTATTAATTTATATAGGACACTATGAAGGATGTACGTGTCATCAATTAATTTGAAGTGGCGATTTCTGTCAAAAAGATAATAGTGATCAGTTAACAACATAGTGTTAATAGTAAAAAAAAAAAAAATGGTCAAAGCGTTATATGCAATTGACACAAAAGCTCATAAGATTTTGAATTATTTAGCCTAAATTAAAAATTACTTCTTTGAAATTAATTCCCGGGTAAAAAACCAAAAACTTCTTTGAAATTAACACTTTATTCAAATTTCATTGGCTAAAGTTTGCTAACAATAATAAAATATGGATGGTTTTTAATATTACATATGGCGTACACGTCTAAATCACGTTAATTAATGGGATAGATGTGTTGTGTGTCATCTTGACTGTTAATATTATCTGTGTTAATTTGGGTCAGCAATACACAACACACACGAAATCACATGATATTAGAAAATCACCTAATCTAGTTTTTGTGTTTTCCAGATTATTGCTAACTTGCGGATTCTCCCTTGGCTTTTTTATTCCAAATAAAAAACAAAGCTGCTACAGCTAATAATAACAAAGCCACACAATAGAAGACGACCACACGGCCTATCCAGTTTTAATTATTCGCTGATTGATAGTAACAGCTAACCATACAAATTCGTCCTAATTTAAATTAAGGTGAGTTTACCATAAATCCCAATCTCAAAAGTAAACTCTCAGGGGTCAATAATTCGAGTTTAAAATACAAGTTTACATCATTAAACAAACTCATGAGTTTGACAGGGGTGGAGCCAGAAATTGTTATTAAATTAAGGGGGGCAAAAATTACATAATAGAATATAAATGTTCATGAAATTATATTTTAGACTCATAAACATTTCATTATTTTCATTTTAGTCTCTTTATTAAACTATTAGTGGGGGACTAAACTGAAACTATTGGAATTTTTATGAGGTTAAAATATAATTTCTTAAAACTATGGGTTTAATTCAGCAATTTTGGGGGGCGGGGCCACCCCTAGCCCTCCCCTGGCTCTATCCTTGAAGTTTGACAACTTTAATTAACATAGGAAGTGCTAGCAATCTCATTCGTTAATATAATAATCTTATATTACCAAGGTCATATTTCTCTCATTATCTTTTTCTCATCATCCTTTATAATCTTTAAATCATATTCGTCTAATCAATCTAAAAGATAACAATACTACTTTGATTATTTTCTCCTTTTTTCAATTAACGGTCCATATGAGTTCATGAGGGATTATGAGAAAACAAAGCTAATGATAGGATCTACTTGTCATTACTGGGGGATGGTTAAAAAAGGGGAAAAGACAAAGGATCTTACATTGCAGGAAAGCTAAATTTATTGATAATTGATTGATTAATTAAGCATTTTGAAAAAATGACAGTCCACGTAACCACATGCATAGAGGGCTAGCTAACATAATCCATGCAATATATTTTACAAAGTAAAGGTTTCAAAAATTGGATCAGTCATTAAAGACCAAGACCATGGGTCAAGAATTAATTAATGACATCAGTCATCATTATTTTAATATATTTCTAATTTTATATGCTAAATATAACATTTTAATAAAATATTATTTTGTAAAACTAAATTTTTAATATGAATTTAAATAAATTTTATATTTTTATCATTACTTTTTTTGTTAGCTTATAAAAACTAAAAGGCCCGAAGACGAGAGTTGTTTGTTTTATCAATAGAAGGTGAGAGGTTTAATTTTAGGAAAATCTCAAGAAAATATCATTTGAATTTTAAAATCTCAAATAAGCAATTTCATAATAAAAAGAGTTGTTAATTGCTTTATTATTATTATTAATTTAATTAATGTTATTATCAACAGGATTATGAAGTTTGAGTGATATTTTTTCTGTCGTTTTCTCTTCAATATAGTTAGAATATAATCCCTGATTTTTAAAAAATTAATTTTAAAATTAATAATATTTCTAATTTAAAATAAATAAAAATAAAATTATTATGAGATATTTAATTATGAGGGATGACTTAGCGTTTATGTATCTGTGTATATTTAAATCCCAAAAATATATCATAGCATATCCTATACACAACGGATAAGCCAAGAAGCTCTTTGGGCAAAAAGATATGGCGTGAAGCGCTGTCTCTCCATTTAACCGGAAATATTACCTAATCAAATAAGCACTTGGCAAACTGGGAATATATCGGTTGGGTCCACATGAGACTTGACCCGGATCATATCGTGGCTTAATAAACTGTACTAATTTCGGTATTAAATATAGGAATTAGTTGAAAATCCAACACAGATATTTAAATATCTTATTTAACTCTTACATAGTTGTTGAACTAGAAAATATTTTTAGCCTAAATTAAAAAATAAACATATTGAACTATTTATTAAATAGTATAACAAAACATTGAAAATAATAATAAATTATAAATAAAAACAACATCTAAAATAATACTAACCTTTTCAATAGGTATCTCAAATAAAATTTTTACTTTGCTCTTACAATCCAATATAATGAGTAATTAATGAATCAAACATTTTCCTTATAAAATAAAATACATACACACACATATATAAACAAGTTTTAAAAGTGCTGGGGCCTTGATCAGCAATGGTTCCGCCACTCTACGGCATTGCAACTTTCATACTCTGGCCAACAAAATTTACTTTGATGCTCTCTCTGGTCATTAATATATGAAATAATCATAGGGTTAATCTTAGCTCTAAATAAAAGCTCTATTTTCTATAATAGTCAATTTTGTTGTTGTTGTTTACCTCTATGATCTTTTCGGCTTAATTTCTTTACCATTGGATTGACTTTTAATGGTTGATAATTTTTTACTATATTTAAAATATTATTGTAATATTAAATGATAATATAATATTTTTACAGAATAAATATCAACCATTAAAGCCAATACAATGGTGGACAAATTAGAAAAAAGAAAGTAGAGGAAGGGGTGAATGGAGACACTCTTGCCCCCTTATGATCTCTTAATCAGAATTAAGTAAAGTACAGATAAAGAAAATTAAAGAAAATGATTCAGGTGTTTTAAGGGAAAAAAAACATATTATATTAGCCATTTAATCTAATCACATTAAATAAATGAATTTTATATTAAGGACTGAATCCCCCCCCAAAAAAAGAAAGCAACCTTTGAGCCTTAAAAAATATAAAGCCAGATTTCAGGAGGATCCGTCCTAGATCTCCCCTATAGTGGTTTAAATAATTTAATTATATGAGGAGGAAATATAACTATGCATGATGTGACATTCAATTATTGCCCCAAAAAAAATAAAGAGACCCAATTTTCACTGTAAGTCATTATATAAATTTTCTATACTGTGTTTTTACCAACTCCATTATTCTCCATTGCAAATTCTAGATCAAGCATGTTTTCTTCAACAATAGCCATTCCTGCTTTCCTTCTTCTCACCTTCATTTACATCCTTTCCACCTTCAATCACAGAAAATATGCTCGCAAACGTCCTCCAGGTATTTCCTTTGAATTATTTGTTTTCATTTTCTTATTCATTCATGTTTCTCTTTCACTTCCTATGTATCAATAGGTCCTCTAGCTCTCCCCATTATTGGAAACATCCACTTGTTGGGCACACTTCCACATCGTAACCTTCAATCTCTGGCTAACAAATATGGACCCATCATGTCCTTACGGCTAGGACACGTCCCAACCATTGTGGTCTCTTCACCTGAAGCAGCCGAACTATTCCTCAAGACCCACGACCCTATTTTTGCAGATCGTCCTCACAATCACGCCAGTGATTACTTATTTTACGGTTCCAAGGGTGGCTTTTCTGAGTATGGTTCATACTGGCGCAACATGAAGAAACTCAGCCTCCAACATCTTTTTGGCGCTTCAAATCAAGAGCTGTTTGGTCATCTTAGGAGGGAGGAGTTGAAAATGGTGGTGAAGTCACTGGATAATGCTGCTAAGATGGGTGAGATTGTGGACTTTAGCGAGAAAATGCGGGAGCTTTTAGAAGATATAGTTTATAAGATGATATTAGGACGCAATAAAGATGACCAATTTGATCTCAAAGGGCTCATTTCTGAAACTTTGAGATTAGGTGGAGCTTTTAATATTGCAGATATCGTGCCTTGGTTCGAAGCATTGGATCTCCAGGTGTGATGCTTTGACTTAATTAACATGAATTGGTTAAAAGTTTTGTACGTGGAATTAAGTATGCCATTTCTTAGTTTTATTTCCATTCTATTGTTAAGAGCTTTCCAATAGTAAAGTTTTTATTTTTATTTGAAAATATGTGATTGGTTTAAGTTTTTTGTTTGGTAAGGATATCTATATTTTATTAGAGGCAATTCTATTTGAGGCATTGTCGGCACTGGATGTGCACACTTCTTCTAGTGGGGATTCGATCCTTAGTTTGCGAGGTTGTGAGCAATATAATTAACTTATATTACATCTATTGGAGGACTAAAAAATTTACTTGAATGCGCTTCTACCAGTCTTCAAAATATGCTATTGTCAGCTCCCTTTCCAATTCTTTCGAACCATTGAGCTTTTGACTAATGTTTGACTGATTTATTGATCGGCCTGATTTTCAGTACTTTAGTTTATTTATATAATGAAAGTATTCAAATATGACTGTGTCAGGGACTAAAACAACGTTGTGCGAAAATAAGCAGAGAACTTGACGGATTGTTTGAGAAGATAATGAAGGAGCATGAGGAAGCTCCTAACACCCTCAAGGATGGGAAACATGAAGACTTTATAGACGTACTAGTCTCATTTATGCATCAATCCAAGGGTGATGAACAAAACCATGAAACTATTACTCGAGATGACATCAAGGCCACAATACTATCTTTGATTTCTGGGGCATACGAGACTTCTGCTGTTTCTCTTGAGTGGGCTATGTCTGAACTTTTGAGGAATCCGAGGGTGATGAAGAATCTACAAAATGAGCTAGAAACCGTGATTGGAATTAACAGAATGGTGGAACAGACAGATTTATCAAAACTGAATTACTTGAACTTGGTGGTCATGGAGAATTTCAGACTCTATCCTCTTGCACCACTCATTCTTCGAGCATCGGCAAAGGATGTTACGGTTGGTGGATACTACATAGAGAAAAAGTCAAGAATCTTAGTAAACTTATGGGCACTAGGACGAAGTCCTCAGATATGGTCTGATAATGCTGATATGTTTTATCCAGAAAGATTTTTGAATAGTAATATTGATGTTCAAGGACATGATTTTCAGCTCATACCATTTGGTTCAGGCCGTAGAAAATGTCTTGGAATGCAAATGGGTCTAACTACAGTTAAACTCGTTTTAGCTCAGCTTGTACACTGCTTTAATTGGGAACTTCCTTTTGGAATGAAGCCTGATGAACTGGACATGACCGAATCATTTGGCCTCACCATACCGAGATCTAAGCATTTATCAGTTTTGCTAACTCATCGTCTATCTTCTAAGGTTTATGATGAACTGTGAAAGAATAAATGTGAAGAGCAATAAAAAGAGGTGACTTCGGCACATTAGGGGGTTTCTTTTTATTGTGAAATATGTGTGCGGGTATGTGTAACAAGTTTAAATAATTATTTTTGTTTAATGTAATTTGTGGCACGTGTTGAATACAAAACCTCTATATGTATGATCTAGATATGAATGTATGTTGCATTTCGGGGAAAGTTTGATGATATGTTTATTGATATAGAATTGAGAAATAGAGATAGACTAGAGGCACAAGAAGTAAGATTGAAGAAGTGTTGGAATTTAGGAAGAAATCCTATAGTTTATGAATAAGAAGGATGGAAAAGAAGAGGAAAAAATAAGAAGGATTGTGTGTGTGGTACTAAGTCCCACATTGGTAAGGAGAAGGGAAGTTGAAGGGTATATAAGCCCTAACTTGGCTCCTACTAGTTGGGCCCTTGGGCCTACCCACTTTTGTAGAGGGGTGAGAACTTAGGCCACCCTTGGTCCACCACACACACGCGCCGCCGGTCCAGTCCGCGCGTGTGAAATAAAATAATAATTTTTTATTAAATTATTTTTTGAATAAAATAATCCTTTTATTTTTATTTCTGTTGTGCCTCTCCGATTTTTTCCAACGACTACGTACGACTCGTTCATCCCCGTCTGTTCGTACGACCCGTCGACCCGTTTAGCTTCGTCTGGTGCGTCTGTTCGTGAGACGCACCAGTTCGCCGGCAACAAACGCAGGTCGCCTCTGTTCGTTCCATTCTGGTGTGTCTTTTCGCACAACGTACCGGTTCGCGCAACAGACGAGTCCATCTGATCGTGTTTTTCCGGAGTCTATAAATAGGGGCTCCTAGTTACAGAATTTTTCACGTTCTTTTCTCTCTGCATACACTCTTCCTGCATACACATTTTGTGCGTTCCGAAAGCAGACTCGTTGGATTCGCTTGGGCTTCAGACAGACAGAGCCATCTTTCTGGAGACGAACCATCCGCTCTATCCTGGGAGGCAATTGCTCAGAAACCTGTGGCATCCGTAGAGGGAGCAAAATCGTCTTAAGGAAACAACGAAAGTTGGGCCCGGATTTCTGCATAGTTCATAACCATATTCGGCAGTCTTGTGAGTTCGTTTATAGTTTTTTTCATATGATACAGACTTGTTGTATGCTTTCTGTATGTTATATTTTGTTAAACACAGATTGTTGTTATACTGTTTTGTTTACTGCATATTCAATTTCTACCTACTCCATACGTTAAAAACAACAATCTTAAGACAATTTCTCGTGATTGAAATCGTTATATAGCAAATTTGAATCATTGCTGATTTTGTATGTTGGTAGTAGTATTGAGTTGAATTTGTGTTTAGGTTTTGTCAATATTATTATTATACTGTTTGTGGATTAATCTGTGTAATTAATCGAAGTTCTGTTTTAACAACAAAAATGGCAAGTACAAGTACCAATCTGATTAACCCAAGTGGTCCTGCTCCACTGCATGGTGAAAAACCAGAGAAGTTCAACGGAAACGATTTTAAAAGATGGCAGCAGAAAATGTTTTTCTATCTAACCACGTTGAACTTGGCTCGTTTCCTCACTGAAGATGCCACAAAATTGGAGGAAGGACAACCGTTGGATAAGGAGAAGGTTGCTGCGATAGATGCTTGGAAGCATTCTGATTTCTTGTGTAGGAACTACATTCTCAATGGTCTGGATAATACATTGTATACTGTATATAGTACTTTGGAAACAACCAAAGCACTATGGGAGAGTCTAGACAAGAAATACAAAACTGAAGATGCTGACTTGAAGAAGTTTATAGTTGGCAGATTTTTGGATTTCAAAATGCTTGACTCTAAATCAGTAGTAAGTCAAGTTGAAGAGCTACAATTGATTGTGCATGAGATTCATGCAGAAGGGATGTCTCTAAGTGAATCTTTCCAAGTTGCTGCATTTATTGAAAAATTACCACTCTCTTGGAAAGACTTCAAGAATTACCTCAAGCACAAGCGTAAGGAGATGTCACTTGAAGATTTGATTGTAAGATTGAGAATAGAAGAAGACAACAAGATTTCTGAAAAGAAATTTGGTAGCAACCCTATAGTTTCAAAGGCCAACATTGTGGAAGATGGTCCAAAGTCCAAGAAACGGAAACGCTCTAATCAGGCATCATCCAAACAAGGCCCTAGCAAAGGTCAGAAATTCAAAGGCAAGTGTTACAATTGTGGGAAGCCTGACCACCGTGCTAAGGATTGTAAGAAGCCAAAGAATCTCAAGAAGAAGAACACTGAAGCCAATATGGTTGATAATACTACTGATATGATTGATAATATGAATCTTTCAGCAGTGGTAATGCAATGTAACTTGATTGGAAATACCAAGGAATGGTAGGTGGACACTGGTGCCACCAAGCATGTTTGTGCAAACAAATGGATGTTCTCTTCTTATACACCTGCGAAGCAAGATGAACAACTATATATGGGAATTCTTCTAGTTCAAAGGTTGAAGGTGTTGGAAAAGTGGTGTTGAAGATGACTTCTGGAAAAGTCGTGACACTTAATGATGTGCTTCATGTGCCTGACATTTGCTAGAATTTGATTTCTGGATCCCTCTTAAGTAAGAATGGTTTTAAGCTTGTATTTGTTTTTGATAAGTTTATACTTTCTAGGAATGATATGTATGTTGGAAAATGTTACCTTAGTGAGGGCCTTTTCAAAGTTAATGTAATGATTGTCACCAATAACGGTGCTACTAATAATAATATTGATTCTGTCTATATGCTTGAGTCCTCTAATTTATGGCATCAAAGATTAGGACATGTTAACTATAAGTCAATTAAAAAGTTAATTCATTTAGAATTATTGCCTAAAGTTGATTGTTCAAATAAAGATAAATGTCAAGTATGCATTGAATCAAAATTTTCTAAGTTACCTTTTTCTTCTGTTGAAATATCAACTGAGTTGTTAGATTTAATACATACTGATATATGTGATATGAAATCTATACCATCTAAGGGTAATAAGAAATATTTTATTACATTTATTGATGATTGCAGTAGATATTGTTATGTGTATTTGCTTAATAGTAAAGATGAGGCTATTATTGCATTTAAACAATATAAAACTGAGGTTGAAAATCAACTTAACAAGAAAATTAAAATTGTAAGGAGCGATCGTGGGGGAGAATTTGATGGCCCCTTCGAGGAATTCTGTATAGAATCTGGTATTATACACCAGACAACTGCTCCTTATGCTCCGCAGTCAAATGAGATTGCAGAGAGGAAAAATCGGACATTGAAAGAGATGATGAATGCATTATTAAATGAGTCCGGTTTACCACAAAATTTGTGGGCAGAAGTCATTCTAACGACCAACTTTCTAATAAACAGAGTGCCTCATAAAACGATACAAAGCATACCATATGAAATATGGAAATGAAAGAAACCTTCCTTGAAATATTTGAAAGTGTGGGGGTGATTGGCAAAGGTTGAAATTCCTAAATCTAAAAGATTAAGAATCGGACCTAAGACAATAGACTGTGTGTTTATTGGCTATGCACATAATAGTAGTGCATATCGTTTTTTGGTTTATAAGTCCGCTGTATCATATATCCATGTGAATATGTTATTGAGTCAAGGAACGCTACATTCTTTGAAAATGTATTTCCGTATAATATAAATAATAATAATAACAACACAGTGATATCTTAGGATACTGTGACTAATGATCTTGGAAAGGAGGAACTAAGACGTAGTACCAGGCAAAGGACTTCAACATCCTTTAGGCCTGATTTTCTGACTTATCTGTTAGAAAATGAGCCTCGAACTTATGGAGAGGCCATGGGTTCTCCTGAAGCACCATTCTGGGAAGAGGCTATCAATAGTGAAGTTGATTCTATTCTGTCAAACCACACTTGGGAATTTGTTGACCTTCCTCCTGGCAATAAGCCATTAGAAACTAAGTGGATCTTTAAAAAAAAGATGAAAGCAGATGGCACTATTGATAAGTACAAAGCTAGGCTAGTAGTAAAAGGCTACAGACAACGTGAAGGCCTAGACTACTTTGATACCTATTCACCTGTACAAGAATTACATCAATTCGAATGTTGATCGCATTAGCAGCATTGAATGGGTTAGAGTTACATCAAATGGATGTAAAGATAGCTTTCTTAAATGGTGAATTAGAGGAAGAGATTTATCTTGAACAACCTGAGGGATTTGTTGTCTCAGGACAAGAACGGAAAGTTTGTCGCTTGATAAAGTCCCTTTATAGACTTAAACAAGCCCCAAAACAATGGCATGCGAAATTTGATGAAGTTATGTTATCAAATGGCTTTAGTATTAATGAATGTGACAAGTGTGTCTACGTTTGAAATACTAAAAATGGGTTTGCCATAGTATGTCTTTATGTAGATGACATGTTAATAACAGGTAGTAATAATCAAATGATTAAAGCTACTAAGCGATTGCTTACTAGTAAGTTTGACATGAAAGATATAGATCTCGCGGATGTTATTTTAGGAGTTAAAATTCATAGAACTCCTGATGGGTTAGCTTTATCGCAAGCACACTATATTGCTAAAATTCTTGAGAAATTCAAGAGTTTAAACATAACTCCTATGTCAAACCCTATAGATTCTAGTCTTCGACTGTTGAGAAATACCGGCGAAGCTAAAAAGCAAATGGAGTATGCTCAAGTGCTAGGCAGTCTTATGTATGTTATGAATTGCACTAGACCTGATATTGCTTATGCAGTAAGCATGTTAAGTCGCTTTACCAGTAATCCAAATGAGCTTCATTGGAGAGCTATGACAAGAGTTTTGGGTTACTTAAAACAAACTCAAAATTTTGCTTTGCATTATGAGAAGTACCCTGCATTGCTAGAAGGGTATTGTGATACAAATTGGATCACCAGCTCTAATGACACAAAATCCACAAGTGGATATGTATTCATCCTTGGTGGTGGTGCTATGTCTTGGAAGTCATCCAAACAAACTTGCATTACAAGATCAATTATGGAAGTAGAATTCATTGCATTAGATAAAGCTGGTGAAGAAGCTGAATGACTTCGTAATTTTCTTGAGGACATTCCAAATTGGTCAAAACCGGTACCAGCAGTGTGTATACACCGTGATAGTTAAGCAGCTATAGGTAGGCCAAGAATGTCATGTACAACGGCAAGTCTAGATATATACGTCGTAGACATAATACCGTTAGACAACTACTTTCAAATGGAATCATCTCAATTGATTATGTGAAATCAAAAGAGAATATAGCGGATCCATTAACTAAAGGGATTCCTAGAAAGTTAATTAGGAAATTGTCCAAAGGAATGGGTTTAAGCCCGATCCATTGTTGATTATTGCGGTAACTCTACCTAGAAGAGTGGAGATCCCACGAATTAGGTTCAAAGAGACAACTAAGTGATGATCGACTGTTAACACTGTGAATTTTAAACTCATACTCATTCCTAGACAAGACAGTGCATATATATAAAGATAAGCTTTTAAGCTTTTAATGGTTTCTTAATCTGATGTGTTCAGATGATGTATGTTGAGTTACATCACAAGGAATCACCTATTTGAGTGTGAAGTGTGGGCCGCTTCTATGAGAATTTAAAACGGCCGATTCTCTAGAACACTCGCAGAACCAGGCGGTGTCCAGGGCCAAAATGGACACAGTATGAGAACCAACGATGCTAGATGAGCAACTATGTGACTCCTATTGTCTTGGTATATACTAAAAGGTCGACAGTTCAAGACAGCACGTTTACTGATTGACCAGTATATCCGATAGGTTTTTACTAGAGAAGGTTCAAAGACAACCCCTACCTTTCTCGATGCAGTTGTTTCTAGTAGAGGAACTGCACTTTGCATACATGATCATTTGCATTTGGTCATGATGGACTTACTTCTTATCCATGTGGGGGATTGTTGGAATTTAGCAAGAAATCCCATAGTTTGTGAATAAGAAGAAGGATGGAAAAGAAGAGGAAAAAATAAGAAGGATTGTGTGTATGGTATTAAGTCCCACATTGGTAAGGAGAAGGGAAGTTGGAGGGTATATAAGCCCCAACTTGGCTCCTACTAGTTGGTCCCTTGGGCCTACCCACTTTTGTGGAGGGGTAAGGACTTAGGCAACCCTTGGTTCACCACACGCGCGCGCGCCGCCCGCCCGGTCCGGTCCGCACGTGTGAAATAAAATAATAATTTTTTATTAAATTATTTTTTGAATAAAATAATCCTTTTATTTTTATTTTCGTTGTGCCTCTCCGATTTTTTCCAACGGCTACGTACGACTCGTTCAGCCCCGTCTGTTCGTGTCTGTTCGTACGACCCGTCGACCCGTTTAGCTCCGTCTAGTGCGTCTGTTCGTGAGACGCACCAGTTCGCCGGCAACAAACGCAGGTCGCCTCTGTTCATTCCGTTCTGGTGTGTCTTTTCACACAACGTACCAATTCGCGCAACAGACGAGTCCATCTGATCGTGTTTTTCCGGAGTCTATAAATAAGGGCCCCTAGTCACAGAATTTTTCACGTTCTTTTCTCTCTGCATACACTCTTCCTGCATACACATTTTGTGCGTTCCGAAAGCAGACTCGTTGGATTCGCTTGGGCTTCAGACAGACAGAGCCATCTTTCTGGAGACGAACCATCCGCTCTATCCTGGGAGGCAATTGCTCAGAAACCTGTGGCATCCGTAAAGGGAGCAAAATCGTCTTAAGGAAACAACGAAAGTTGGGCCCAGATTTCTGCATAGTTCATAACCATATTTGGCAGTCTTGTGAGTTCGTTTATAGTTTTTTTCATATGATACAGACTTGTATTCTTTCTGTATGTTATATTTTGTTAAACACAGATTGTTGTTATACTATTTTGTTTACTACATATTCAATTTCTACCTACTCCATATGTTAAAAACAACAAGAAGAAGATAGAGGAGAGCTTTTAAAAGTCTCGCACAATTTTGATTAATGCACAAAATCAATATGCTAAGATACAATTAGAGGATTAGGCTAGTTAGTGCTTTGTGTAATTACTCCACTAATTATCTAGTTTTCAATTAGTTTCATAGGTTTATCATCTTATAATTAGGTCCCTAAATAATTCTAGTTTGTCATGTTGTAAGTCTAAGAGTCTATATAAACGATGCTTCTAGTTCTCATAAGGACATCAAAGGTTGTAACAACTATTATCAATAGAAAGAGTGTTTTCCATATGACTTTCTCTTTATGTTCTTTTTCTTTTGAAAGCTCTATCTTCTTAAAGCTTCTCTCTTATATATCTCTCATAAAGACTGTAATATGTTCTACACTTGCCTCTCTTGAGGATCATGTGTTCATAATCAATTTGACATGATCCTAGGGATCAAGTTATCTCATGAATTATGTGGTTAATCTGGATATCCACAAATTTAGGTCTTAATGTGGTCTGTTTGGCTGAGAAGAGCCTTGAAATGACTATGATATGGTAAGATCTATAGTTATCTTTGAGTGCAGAGGAGTAGCAGCACCGATATTGTCTCGTCTCATCTCTGATGTTGTTTTTGGTGCCTCTAAGTCGGTGCAGAAGTAGTTTTATTTTGTTTTCTCGAAACCAGAAACCCACATTATTTTTTTCTGCGATTCCAATTTACAAACAATTAGTTTGGTGTTTCTTTTCATCACTAAATCAAGGCTTTGATTTTGAAAAAACTGGGGTTTATGTCTTTAAAATCTAGTCTCTAAGGGTTGTTTATTTGTGCACTGCTTGGATGGTAAGTGACTCGATTTGTGTGTGAAGCGTCCATGCCTTTTTGTGGTGTACGTTTTCTTAAATAAGGTATGTACCCCAGCCAATTTGTTTGCTACGACAAGAAAGCCTCTCTTGTCGTTGGCAACATCTTGCCCATCAGGACCATTACTGAATGAGGTATTATATGCAATGTGGAGCATCATGTTGGTGACCGTGGCATGTTCGCTAGGTGTTCTGGTGAATATGTATGCAGCAGATGTAGGATGAAATTAAACATGAGAATCTGCTACTATTTATTTTTCAGGAATACTTTTTTTGTTTTTTGAATCCAGGTGGTATCCTCCAACCGATAGTTAAAGACCCATCCTCCCAAGGCATAGAAATTACCGAAATGGGTTTTGCACTTCAACTTCTATGCTTACAAATTTTGTACCTTTACTGAGGGAAATGTGCTATCTGCCTATTTACTCAATGGGCTGATGATTTTTAAAAATAATAATAATAATAGCTACTGATTTAGAACAACATTGTTGTTTTGCATCATCAGAGGATACGAGACGTACTGATACACCTCTACAATTGTTATGGACTCGTGAAATGGGTCTTATGAAATGAGGCCCAATAAGCAAGTTTTATGACAATCCCCTTTAATCAAGTAAAACACTAATTCCCCTATAATCATACATATAATCATGCATCGTACAAGTAGTGGAGCAGACATGATTTGAACATGAAGGCACATGACTAACAGACTCAGCTGTTTAAAACCTTAGATAATCTCTATAAATAAGAGATTGCCTACAAGGTACACAATTTTCAATCCATCTATTCTAAATAAAGTCTCACTGTGCATACACCCCACTCCTTTTGGCTATCGTCATTTTTGTGTAATACAGTGATCTCCAGACACTTTGTGGTATCTATTTTATAAATATCACTGAGTAATTTTCTTCTCCTTAATACATAAATTTATAAGCATCTTGGAGATTGTATTTGATCCGACATAAATCAATCAATAGTCATTTGAGATTAGACATATGTGTTCTTACAATAGAACAACAATAAAGGCACTCAAGATAATATTGTGGCAATGTTATCCTAGATGAAGGAATTTTTATAAAGAAAATTTAAATTAGAATTCAAGAAATGTACAAGACAATGTTATTTTGTATGGAGAATGCTCAATGCAAACACTGTAATTAGTTTCTTTTGAATTGTATGGTCTTTATCTATAATGTATTGGATGTTGATTAATTCTATCAATATAATTTTTTTAATTTAATATTATTCTTTTTTTTTTATGATTCAATGATTATATTATGTATCATAATTTTAAATATTTACAGTAAAAAATAAATAAATAATATAAAATAACTATAGATAATAATATAAGGCAACTTTATTTGACGATTATTGAGAAAGAAGCGTAAAATATTCTAAATATATAACTGTTGTTGAGAAAAAACATAAAATATTATGAGAATATTTAACGGTTGTTGAGAAAAAACCGTTAAATATTCTCAGAATATTTAATGTTTTTTTTTCAAACAAAATATTTAATGTTTCAATAACCGTTAAAAATAAATATTAACTTTCAAAAATTTGACGGTTAAAAACCATTAAATATAAGTAAATTTGTAGTTATAACATATTTTCAGTCCTTCAAAACTTGAGCTTTTTAGTCCTTTAAAGGAAGGAACTGGTGCGAGAACTATGGTCAAGTCGCTTGAGAGAGGCGCAGCCGTGCAGCTATGGGGTAGGGTGTCAACCTTAGCGAAAAGGTCAATGGGCTTTTAGAAGATATGGTTTGAAAGATGAATTTCGAGCGAACTATGGATCATCATTTGATGTAAAGGGACTAGAGCTATTGAAATAGGTGAAAGTGTAATAATTGATACTTGACTAGATTTTTGAAGCTACTTCATGAGAACAATATTTTACTTATCAGTGTAATACTAAACCCGGCCCATGCACTTATGTGCAAACACACATAGATGTTGAGTCAGCAATACCCTTTGTGATACATCACTTGTCCACTTTGACTTTTTTTTTTTCAAAGAAGATATATATTAATACTGCAAACTGATAGAATACTTGAAAATAAATACAAACAAAACCAAATTAAATACAATAAAATAAACCAAATACAAAAACAGCCAAGCTTACATTGAAGATTTAAAAGTAGAAGAAGAATCATAGACAATAGCGGCCTTCTCGAAATCCAAGCTTAGAAGTGACGACAAAGAAAGTGTTGGTTGTAAAACGCACCATAAAGGGCACACCTCCTTATAAGCATTAGCTGCAATTAGAGCAACTTTACAAGTACCCCATCTTGAGGTAAAAAACCTAAAAAACCCAACCTTAGAAGGAAGAAGACCCATAATGTCATGAAGAAAACTTCTACTCCTCCAATCAAGCAGATCTGGTGACCTTGACCACACACCTAACAACACCTCTTTAAATCTTCCCCCAAGAACGCAGATACGAGCTACCAAGAGATAATCGGATCTAATAACGTTTAAACAACCATCCAACCAAAAGGATTTGAACGCAAATCTTACAAATCTGTTTATTTCCTGAAACAAGAATACCATCATAAAACCCAGTACCACATAACAAAAAACAAATAACAAATAAATCGCACCTCTGTACCTCCGTAGATCAGATCTACAGAAAAAGAGGAAAGGACTCGCCACAAAGATGAGAGAAGGCAACAATTGACATAACTCAAAGTGAGAGGACCGCAGATGAAAGATCTGGACTCCAAACTACAACTCTAACTCGTCTGTGGCACGAAAATGAGGCTCGTCAGAGACTTGTGATGGAAACACAAGTCGCTGGCAAGAGGTGTTGAAGATAGGAACAAGAGATACTTGTCCACTTTAACTCATTGTCGTAAAATCATCTAAATTTTAAATACTAAGTCACAATGAGTCAAGCTATAAAGAACGAGTTACAAACTTGCTGGTAAAATTATAAGGACAAATAATTAATTTTCCTTTTCAAAACCATGGGATTAAAGATTAATTGATTGAGATCTCTTCCCACCCTCTTAATTACTCATATAAACCTTTTTGAGTTGTTAAGATGTAATATTTTATAGTATCGTTTTAATATTTTTATTGCAATTTTAAATTAGCATAACTAAAATTTTGCAGCTTTTGAATTTATTCATTAATAATTTAATAATTTATTATTTTTTAATAAAATATTAAATTTAAATTGTTCAAATTTCAATATAAAATGCTAAGATCAATCATGAGTAGTGAAAGGGAAGAGAACGGTAAGAGTAAAGGAAAGCAGTTCCTCCTTCTATACTAAGCATGACTAATTAATGGAGCATATGAAGCCTACTGCGCTTTGTTGAAGAGTGTGGTTTTATTTTAAATTTTATATAATGAATTATACTTATGTCCAAATAATACTACAGTTAATTGGCTGATATGCCACTCTTGTTATTAGTAAGGTTAAAAACCATATGTAACTGTTTTTTTTTTTCACTTTGCCGTCAGCATATGTAACTTGTTATGACTTATCTGAATCAAAATAACATGTGCCCAATGTTTTACCCGTTAAAACAAAAAGTTCCTATATTTCAGAATAATAGACGGATCAAGCTAAAGGAATTTCGAAAGATTCGTCAATAATTCATAGAATTATTTCCCCCATAAAGATAGCAGTTGATCATAGACACGAAAAAAGTTAAAGATACGCCATATCTTGCTGTCTCAAATTAATGATTCTTCATTAAAATTGTGGCCAAATTAATGGACCAATTACGTACCAACAGAGTGAATTTTTTAAAACATTTTATATGTATAAATGAACAAATACTTTATTATATTATATAATTCTCGTGCACTGTACGAAACGATCCTTCAGATTTTTTTTTCATATAAATCGTATATAATTATATCTCTCTATTAGAATTAGGTGAAATGTATACATCATGCATGCTTAAATTGAGGCTAAATATGGCGCACAAGCTAAAAAGTAAATAATAAAATATTTAAAAGATGGAATTCATGCTGGCTGCTGGCATGTGTGTGTGTGATGACCCATCCATGCCACACGCACATTGATGTATACAGCCATGGGCAAACTTCTCAAAAGGTTTTGAGAAGTCCAGCAAAGTCAAAATCTGCCCGGGCTTCATGGGTCTATTGAAATTTTTCCTGTCCCAATAAGTTTGTTAATTTTCTTGATTACGTATATAACGTCTATGATCACCACAAAAAAATTTCAAATTAACCACGGAATTTCTGACAAAAAAAATTCCATCGGAAATTGCCTACAGAATTCCATGGGTAAAAATTGCCGACGGAATTCCGTGGGTAATTTCGTTAGGTAATTTTTATCCACGGAATTTCGTGAGTAATTTCCGACGGAATTTTTTCCGTCGGAAATTCTATAGGTAATTTCAAGTTTTTTTGTAGTGAATATCCACTTAAGCCGCCCAAAAAAACCCCTTTAACTGTCTAACGGTCCTGGGTATAGGTCATGATCAAATAAGTTGCACCTTGGAGTCATCCATCTCAACACCCGACTGTAAGACAATGTGACCCAAGTATTATATGCGTTGACGGCCGAACGAACACTTGGTCATTTTAGCAAAGAGCTGATGATGACGAGCCAAGTAACCCAAGACTAAATCAACATGCTCGAGATGCAATTCCCAGGAGTTACTATAAATTAATAATATGTCATCAAAGAAAAATAAGAACAAATTTCTCGCAGGAATGGATTGAATCATGATCAATGCGATCGAAACGGCCATTTGCATCATCAAAGAACAAGTTGGCACATTTCATGTCAGCTGGCAATTTCTTTAGTCGAGTATTATCAGCCATGAAAACAGATCAATGAAAGCACCAAAATGTGATGGTTATAGCGTAGTGGTATTAAACTAAATGCGAAGTAAACGTAAATACTGCAAATCAGATCATATATTACTTATATATAGCATAGGAACCAGAATACATTTGAAATTCATAAAACCAAATCATAAATTGAAAAGTATTGGCAGCAAAAGAAATAACATAAAGGTGACAGAGATAACAGAATTCCGCTGTAACATCCCAATTTTCAAAAGTGAAATAATTTATTTTTCACTTAGAATCATTTAAAATCATCAGAGTAGTGCATTTGAGCGGAAGAGTAACTGATACTTATATTTCAAAATGCTGTAAGTCTAGCTGAATATAATAGTAGTGTAGTAACCGCGTGGTTCAAAAGGGATGTACAACAACAAAAGGAAGGCTTCCGCCAGAATGTCAAAGGAAATCTTCAGCCGGGTCTACTATGCGTCCTGCTTGCGCTTCCCTTTGTCCTCCGTCCTTGGTTCTCCTGATTCTGACGCTATGTTAAGAGCTGAGGTCCCATGCATACGGACCCCAGGTAACGATTAACCTCATATTTACATATACGGTATATAAACACAACAATTGATTCACTTCCAAATATGTCACCAACTATGTCACTCCCAGTGAATGCAAATGCACCGCTCCCAGCGAAATATACCACTCCCAGTGAAAACAGATATATCACTCCCAGTGCATGCAGATGTACAGTTATCCTTTAACAACATGTATTCAAACAACACACCGCAACCAGCATACAACATACATACCATATATACACATACTGTAAATATCAGAGTTAGTGTTACAGTACGCGAACGTACATTAATTACCTCATACAAGCATACCATACATATAGCACATATAGGCATACAGTAAACATCAGAGTTAAAGTTACCAGTACGCGGACGTACCTTTGTTTGACGCTATACGGTATTTCTGGCGGAATACGGTGCGACAGTTGGTCAGAACGTATTCAGGGATATCCTATAAGGATAATATTGTTTCTATTAATTCATAAACATTATTCCAAGAGATATCTTGGCTATATAAGACCATTTTACCCCTGAGGGATTTATTTTCCAGTGTATTCCCTAATTTTCAGGAAAAAAACGCTGATCCAGCATTTATGGGCAGAATTTCGCCTAACTTCGAAAAATAATAACTAATTCTAGAAAAATCGAACCGAAGATCCGTAAAATTTCTCGGAATCCTTGAGAAGTCTACTTTCGAGGAAAAATACTGGAACTTACCCATAACTCATGGAAAATTCCCAGTTTAATCATTTCAAACTGCTGCCCAAAATTTCGCACAGAAAACATAACCTAACTTCTGAAATTTTTATCTTTTTGCATAGAGCTTCAAATCACACACTCTTTATAGATTTAGAAAGCCCTAGATGTCTACTTTCACCATGAATTTTCTCAGAATTTTTGAACATCATCTTCATCATAAAATACTAGCATCTTTACTACTAACTCAGATTTCACTGATTTTGCCAGAGCTTCGCTATTTTGATCCTAATCTTCCAAAAATTTTGATATAACTTCTTCTTCATCAAATTTTCAAAATAAAGACAATGGAAACCTCAAAACATGAAATTAAAATTGTATATGGAAGATTATAGATCAAAATATCATTTCCTAGCATTTCTACTTCATAAACTAAGAACTTAAACTTAAAAGCTAAGAACTCTCTTACCTCTTGAAGACCACTTGCCTTCTATTTCCGGCAGCTCCTCACTCTCCCTTTCTTCCTATATTTCGGCCAAGGCTAGGAGGATTGGTGTGGAGAATGTGCTAACTAAGGTCCTCTATTTATAAGCCAAGGAGGGTTAAACATCTAGCACTTCTTCCTTGACCATGGCTCTTGGATCTTTGCTTGGAGAGAAAGAGATGATCTTGCCCCTCCATTCCCTCTTGGCCGACCCCTCCCCCTCTTCCTTCTAGAATTTGTTTTGCTTAGCCCCCAAGAACAACCTTTTCTTCCTTAAGTTAGTTTAATTAATCCCAAATCCTAATTTAGTTGGGTTTAAGTTGGTGTTTTAATTCAAAATCCAATTTCACTTTTGTAATCCTAATTTTATGACTAGATTTATGGTGATTTTTAATTTCCCAAACACTTAGGTATGAATCTTAAAAGTTTACGAAAATAACTTTAGGAATAGCCAAGTTGAAGCTCATAATTCACTGATTCCAAATATGTATTTATATTTAATACTTAGTTCCAATATTTCAAGATATGATTTATTTTTTATAGATTCTCATCTATTTTCACCTCATTTGATAACAACTTGCTTCCCAAGTTAAATAACTTGCTCCCTAAGTCTTTGAAGTTTCTTCCTTACACTATCTTTCTTGACTTATGTTCCTCCTTGCTCCCTAAGCAAGAAACCGTCCCCCCTCTACTAATTTAATTATTCATTTATATCTTAATTGCTTTCTTAAGTCAAGAAGAAAAATCTCCCATTGGTCCAATTTATTTGTGTAATTTATTCCATCATTAAATAGGAATTTTCGCCCCTTTTATTAGTGAAAGGAAGAATTAGATAAATCCTTGGTTACTTTTGCTAATATACTGTTTTAAGGGTTACTAGACTTAATTACCAAAGTTTGACAAGTTTCTAATTTAATTTTGATGATTAAAAACTCCTTATATGCTAATCAATATCATTTGGTCTTTAATTATGACCTTTAAAAAAATTACTCATTAACTAATCTCAAAAATTAATAAAGTATCTCAATTACTGCAATTTCAATTGCCCAATAATTGTTACTAATTTCCTCTAATTGATTTTATCATCCTCTGATGATTTTAATTGCTGAGATGGTATAATTAAGATTATGCTAGATTATGATAATCTTAGGATATTTTATGATCCTCAATAAGATTTAGAAAATTGGTTTTGGATTTATTAAAATCCAAAGAAAATTTTCCTAAAAATGATAATAAATCAATTAAAAATTTAGAGACAACATACTCTCCTATTTTAATAGGTATTATTTGCCAAAATATGGTTCTTTAGAAGAAATATAAATTTTAGGGTATTACATCGACGAAGAAGAGAGAGAGAATCATATTCCAAATCATTCCACACCACTCTCAACCGTTTATGCAACTTCAATTTCTCGCAACTTCCATGTGGGCTTACGCATACGACTACTACGACTCAGATGGACTTGTTGGCATTGTCTTTCATCTTGTTCTAGGGCCTACTTATCCGCTGCTGATCCCAACTCATAAGAATTCATCACAAGGGGTGTGTACGTGTATGTGTGTGTGAACATAGGAGTTATAAATTAAGTTTTGAAAGTTCATTTATTAATTAGTATATGTATATGACCTAGAAATATTTATCACGTGTTCGCGTTAGTTATTGGAATGAAAAAGACTCGACCAATTCTTAAAAGCACATGAACCATGCACGGGAAATGGACCTCACTAACCTAATCCAAGTTTCAAGTACACCTCCGGCCCTAAAGGGCATTGTTTGTTGTGCATATTGCATCACATACTAATTCATACATTTAGAATGGCAGGTAGTATTTTTTTTTGGCTTGGGCTGCGGAGGCTCAGCGGAATTAGGATATGTCTCTGAATTCAAAGAGGATTTATAAAAATACTTATAAATTGTATATGAATAAGGTACTCACATCGATAGTGAGATTTGATCTCTCAATTATCTCAGTTATGAATCAACTCTTTATTAATTGGATTTGGCTCCCATCCTTTTCTCTTCACATCCTTTTTTTCATCCCAACAGATTGAAATCTAAACGATTCAGATTTAATCTTTTGTAAAAATATTTTTATTAATATTTTTATAAAAAATTAAATCTGAACTGTATTAAATCTGAACTGTTCAGATTTTAATCCAACTGCATGCTGAAATGAAGAAGAGCTAGAATAAAAGAGGATGGAAAAGGAGCAGGATGGGCCGGATCCCAATTAATTGGGTCAAAATTTGTAGGCTCAAATTCATATACTCATTTTGCTGAGGTTATATATGTTGGGCAAACTTAATGCAGATACGTTTGAGCAATCAAGTCAACTGCTACCACATTCTCTGTTTCTTTTTAATGAGGAAAAAGAATTTTTTTCATAAAAGAAAAAATGATATTAATAACTTACAAAGTTTACAATGAAAATAGAGAAAGCGAACCAAATTGCAACAAATTAAGTTCAGCTAAAAAAACAAGAAGAACTAGTAGAAAGAATTTATAAAAAGGAAAATTCCATTGGTGTTGGATGTTGTGAATCACCATGTTAATATGATATAATTGGATGGTGGTTATTACTGGTTAAGGAGATGATGGCCCTACCACGTCCTCTTTCCCATGAGGTATTATCGGCATGTTTGTTTGTTTTTGTTTTTGTTTTTGTTTTTTCTTTTTTTAAGAAGAATGAAATCGTCAAAAGCAGGCTTAACAATTTTTGAATAATGAAATGTTGGAATCCGTACACACAGCGGAACTAAAAATTTTAAAGAATCCCGAAGAGGATCGTTTAACCGCGTTTAAATCAAGGTTTAAAGAATCTAAATTATATCTATGTCAAACTGGTGTGCGTCTCGTTCTATTTGAACTGGTGGGCTACCTTTTCGATCAGCATAAGTCGACTCTTTGAATCACCTTCATCTACCGTTATCCACACGAATAACCTCAAACATGAACAGCCACATGCTAGCATTTTCAGTATTCTTGCGTCTCACTTTTTTTTTCTAGGGTTTCTCGCGGCTTTCTCATACGCTAGACAAAAGTCCATAGGTTTTTTTCTAAACCCAATAGACGTATTTTATATTCAAAATTAATCCTCATTAATTTTGAAATTCAAATTTTGAATCTGGATTAAAAAAAATATTAATTAAATCTATCTAATAAATCTAATCTAATCTATTTATTTAATCAGAATTAAAAGCCTTCTGATTTAATTTATCTCTATAAATTAAATATGAGAATATATATATATATATATATATATATATATATATATATATATATATAATTAAAACTAAGGTACTATATCTCAATTTAAATTAAATCAGATATATGATATATTTAATTCAAAAATTAAATCTGAGATACAATATCTCTATTTAATTAAATGATTGATTTATCTTCATAAATCAAATCTGAAATATGATATCTTAATTAGTTTTAGTTATATAATGATTAACCCTATGACATAATTTCCAACATGAAAATCATTAAAAAGGTCTTGATATCAGCAGTTGAAAAACATCAGATATTGATAAAAGATAGTAGAATAACATCAACAGAAAAGTGTAGTCGTTTTATTTAGAGTGACTGCCTTCCATGTTCCAACATCAATATTGCATTATAGTGCCAATTTGTTCAGTCTTCTACCTTTCTGTCCCCACCTATGCGCCGAGAGACATGGAAGATACTCCTATGATCTAAAGTACAAGTCATTTTTATTTGAATGGTTTAGTCCATAATATAAATAAATTAATGAGTAATTAATACTTATTTGTTAATTTTTCTGCTATAATTAATACCAAAATGTTGCCATTTGTATTTTTCTCTCTCCTTTACAATATTATTTCATGTGGGTAAAGTTGGAAAAAAAAAATCAACTTAGTACAAATTTAATGAGTTAACTACTACTTTTATTCTAGGCTAAAGTATATTTTTAACCCTTTTAAATTTCACATAAAGTATACTAGTCCATTAACTTCATAAAAGTATACATTTGGTCTTATATTTCTAATACCATATATTAATGTTGCTAACGGAAAATGTTATTGCAGCAAGCTCAACTGATGATGGTGTAGCTAACAAAAGATATTTAAGTTTTATTTTTTTAATATAATATATTTAGATTATTAAACTAAAATAAATTTTCAAATCGTTGTGAAAGAAATCAAGGTTTTGATATTTACATTATTGAAGTAATTCTTTTTTTACATTTTAGATCATTAAACTAAATTTTTTTAATACAATCAAAAGGGTTGATACTAAGGGTTGATACTTACTGCCTCATTAGGGATTTAGATATTTTCAATTTATGCATATTTTAAATTTTAGATTAATAGTTTGTAATTAAACAGTCAACACTTAAGCTAACATAGTTATCACTTGAATTTGTTGTGTTAGCATTTTCCATTAATATCATTAACGGTGTTAGAATTATATGACCAAAAGTATACTTTTAAAGTTAGAAGACCAAAAATATACCTCATGTAAACTTAAGGGACTAAAAGTATACTTTAACCTTTATTCTAATAAATTAATTTGTGTGACTACAAGAGGGAATAGGACTAGCAGTTTTTCTTTAGCTTTTCTTTACATACTTGGAGTATTTAATTAATCTTTGACATAATAAAAAATTAAAATCAGATGCAATTTTTTTAAGTACGAGAGGCATTATGGTCTTTTAAGAAAATTGATAAATTTCTCAGTAGACCTCTAGACCTGATTAGGAATTTGTTTAAAATGTAGGTTTGAATTTAAAATTTGGTATTTCAACTAGATTTAATTAAGATTTTCCCGATTTTAAAATCTATTATGTATATAATATAAAAATTTAATATATTTCATTTATCTTGAATCACAATAACAAACAATCTATTTTTATTTTTTGATAGTATTATCTGGTATGGTATCTAGTTCAAGGTTCATGGCTGCCCTTCCTAACACAAATGTCTCCTATAAGACTTAAAATCGAGACTAAAAAAGATCCAGCGAGGCCTTAATTACAGTGCTAAATATGTTGGTTCAAACAATCAATATATCTATTTTTAGGCCCTGTGAATTGCATGAAACCTGCACAAATTTAATTGAAAAATTGGATCTTATTATTATCTTACACTTGCAAAAAAAAGGGGGGGTATTAATTAAACTAAATGTTCTTTGGGCGGGGAAAAAAAAAACCAAGTGTTCAACAAATTAATTGGTTTGAATGATGAAAACAGAAGATGTGGCAAAATTTGACCCAAAAAAAAGAAGTAAGACATAGATAAAATATACTTTTATATAAAACAAAAATTTGACAAAAACTAAAGGTTAAGGTTAAACAAAAGTTTTTTTTGGGTAACGATAAAAGATAGAGCCCTTGCCAATTTAATTTATATGAGCACTAAGGGCGCGGCAAAACAAAAAACTAAAAGTCAAACAATTTTTTTTTTATCATACAAATTAAAGGCAGAACTTATCTTAATCTATATTAATACAGAAGGCAATATAAAAACTAAAGGCTCATCAATAAAGCAAATAATTTAATTATAAAAACTAAAAGCAAAACCCGCATTAACCTAGTAAACACAAAAGCCATAGGCAGGACAAATAAGACTGATCAAACCCAATTTGTTCATTGATATTATAAATCTTTACTTTCTCTACAACCCAAAGTTGCAAGACCTTATTATATCCCTTAGTTCTTGAATTTGAGTCCCCACAAGAGACACTACTAGGATGGGTAACTATAAACCTCGAACCGGATACTAAATAATAATATCAAAAAATAAAAAAGGTTCTCTCCATTTTGAGGCATAAAAACCCAGAACAGAATCCTTTTAACAACATCAAAATCCGCCCCAAAAAAAGGATTTTGTGTGGTATACTGACGGATCGGTACTGATGAACATTGTGGCTAAATGGCTACTTTAATTTATGGAATTGGGTAAATAACCCTGGTTGCTGCAGAACTATTTGGCATTGTTTATGGCTTAGATGTTTGATGGAAGTTTAGACTCAGAGAAATTGAAACTTGCGATGATTGTGCTGAAGCCATTAACTTCCCAACTAGAGATCGATGAACACCCCAATCATATGATTCTGTTCACTTTGTATCACATTGTTCATAGGGACTGGATAGTTATTAATATTAAATTTCTTTTGGATAGAGCACCTCTTCCCTTGAGCCTTAAAAAATATAGAGCGCCTCACCAAATGGGATTTCAGGCACGTCCATCCTAGCTTTTCCCCATAGTGGGTTAGGTTGCTAATATGAATAAGAATCATGCTTGTTGAAAGGAAAACGTGCCACATTCAATTATTGCCCCTAAAAAAATAAAAAGGATCAATTGTTAGTCATTCTAAATCACTATATATATTTTCTATACTGTATGTCTTGATCAAGTCCTCAATTATAGATCAAGCATGTTTTCTTCAACAGTGGCCATTCCTGCATTCCTCCTTCTCATCTCCATTTACATTCTTTCCATCTTCTTTCATTCCCATATTGATCAAGATGCTCGCAAACGTCCTCCAGGTATTTCTCATTTGAATTATTTATGTTAATTTGACTTTAAAATCATTGTTTCTCTTTCACTTGCTATATATCAATAGGTCCTCTGGCTCTCCCCATTATTGGCAACATCCACTTGTTGGGCACACTTCCACATCGCAAGCTTCAATCTCTGGCCAACAAATATGGGCCCCTCATGTCCTTGTGGCTGGGACAGGTCCAAGCCATTGTCGTGTCCTCTTCAGAAGCTGCTGAACTATTCCTCAAGACTCATGACCCTGCTTTCGCTAGCCGCCCAATGAACCAGGCCACCGATCACCTCTTTTATGGCAGCCAAGGAGTAGCTTTCACCGAGTATGGCTCATATTGGCGTAACATGAAGAAACTGTGTGGCCAACATCTTTTCAGTGCCACAAAATTTGAGCTTTTTAGTCCTTTAAGGAAGGAGGAGGTTCGAACAATGGTCAAGTCACTTGAGAGAGCTGCAACCATGGGTGAGGCTGTGAACATTAGCGACAGAGTACAGGGGCTTTTAGAAGATATGGTTTGTAAGATGATTTTTGGGCGTACTGAGGATGATCGATTTGATGTGAAGGGACTCATTACTGAGGCTTTTAAATTAGGTGGAGCTTTTAATCTTGCTGATTTTGTGCCATGCCTTGCACCTTTTGATCTTCAGGTATATGATCTTTACAATATTATTAGCCGCATATAGTTCTTTTTCATTTTGAATTGGCATTTTGATGTCTTCTTCTCTTGTAGGGACTAACACGTCGTATAAAAGAAACATCTAAAGCACTCGACCAGGTTTTGGAGAAGATAATAAAGGAGCATGAGCAAGCCTATAATAAAAATGGGAAGCAAGAAGACTTTATAGACATGTTACTGTCATTATTAAAGGCACAACAAGACACAGTTGGTGAACAAGACTATAGGATTGGTCGAGATAACATCAAGGCTGTTGCTTTAGAGATTGTATTTGCTGCATATGACACTGTTTCTGTGACGATTGAGTGGACATTATCAGAACTCCTAAAGAATCCAAACGTGATGAAGAATCTTCAAGACGAGATTCAGAAAGTGGTTGGAACGGATAGAATGGTGGCAGAGACTGATTTGGTAAATCTTAACTACTTGAATATGGTGATTAAGGAGTCATTGAGACTTTATCCTCCTGGACCATTTATCCCTCGAGAGTGTATAGAAGATGTCGTGGTTGATGGATTCTATATACAGAAGAAGTCTCGAATCCTCATAAATGCTTGGGCAATTGGACGAGATCCTAAGATATGGTCTGATAATGTTCATGTGTTCTATCCAGAGAGATTTTTGAATAGTGATATAGATTTTCAAGGAAATCATTTTCAACTTATACCATTCGGTTCTGGTCGTAGAAAATGCCCTGGGCTGCAAATCGGTCTAACTGTAGCTAAACTTACTGTAGCTCAGTTAGTTCATTGCTTCGATTGGAATCTTCCCAATGGCATGTTACCTTATGACTTAGACATGACTGAAACATTTGGCTGGTCGATACCAAGATCTAAGCCCTTGTTAGCTGTGCCAACTCTTCGATCTCATTGTGAAGCTGACAATGAATAATCAATGGTCAGCGAGCATAACAATAATATTTCTCATGTTGTGTTCTAAGTTATGAAAGATTAAA
Organism: Acacia confusa; assembly: GCA_037074495.1. Taxonomy (NCBI): domain Eukaryota; kingdom Viridiplantae; phylum Streptophyta; class Magnoliopsida; order Fabales; family Fabaceae; genus Acacia; species Acacia confusa. Next base: position 7,529,235 of record CM073502.1, read on the forward strand.
TGATAAAAGAGGTTAAGGAAAGATAGGGTAAATAATGAATAGGGCGATAATGATTGCTTAGGCCTTTTCTCTATTATATAGCTTGAGGTGTAATACAAATGTGGTCCTGTCCTAATGGAATATTCTGGGAATATATATTACAGCTTGTATACTACATCAGTACGCGTATGACAGAGAACAACATTTCTCTACCATAATTATGACTACCCAAGTTTGTTCCTAAACTTAGAAAACTTTGAATGAATTAGAGCTTTGGTGAGACAATAAGCAACTCACGGTGAGATAAGGGTAAATGTCTCACATCAATAAAACGAGAAAGAACCAGATCATGGATGAAATGGGATATAAATTCTGGTGTGGTTTTTAATTCTTTCCCTTGATTTTTTTCTTTCCCAACCTTGATTTCATATCTGCAAGGATATATTAATTGTATATAATTACTGTGGGAAACATGATTTGTTGGCCGCAAGATTTTTCAATGTTCATACAAATTAAAATAATTTGATAATAAAAAGTTAAACTTTGAATACTGAAATTTATTCATGGTTAGGAGGTCAAGAAAAATCATATTAAATTAAGTGATGCAAGTTCATTTATGAGTCTGGGTAATGACACGAAAAACATTTACAATGTGCTCAAGATAGTTATTTGAATAAACGAGACTCGATTATTGTTCTAAAAGCTCATTTACCATTTGTGGAAAATGAGCCTCACAAGAAAATTCGAAGTTTAACAAATATAAGAAATTTTTGTTTATTTTTTGTCCATTCTTTTTAAAATCTATTATGTATATAATATAAACATTCAAATATTATATTGCATTAACCTTGAATCACAAGCAATAAATTTATTTTGTAGACATTTTTTTCATTGCCTGAAACCGACACTAGCCTAATTGAAAAATTGGATCTTACTATTACATTACACTTGAAAAAAAAAAAAAAAAACTACTATGAAACTGAGAGTTCAACAAATAAAGTGTTTTAATTTTAACGATGAAAATAAAAGAAGGAGTAAATTTATTCACTTTTCAAAAAGTTTTAACTATTTTTTATTAACCCCAACCAAACTAATAGACCAAGCAACGTTTCAGATACATAAAATTTTTTAACATAGATAAAATATACTTCTATACAACAACGTGGGGTCGGCATAAAATATATTTTTATATAACATAAAACGTTAGATAAAAACTAAAGGTTGACTAAAAAATCTGTTGATTCATAACAGTTACAAAAAAACGGTTACAAATGTAAGATTTTATAGCTGTTTAGGCCCAAACTTACAACGGGCCCACTCACGCCAAATTGTGCGCTAGTTAGAAAATGAATTTTGTAGCGGTTATCACTAAACTAAATAACCACTATGAAATATGGGCTCAAGCTAGCATCAATTTTGTAGCAGTTTCCTTTCAGAAACTGTCACACACATGCAGTGCTAGCAAGACACGTCATGGCGCAAAAGTTTTGGTGGTTTAAAAGTAAAAATTACTACAAAATGTGAAAAGTCTGAATTTTTGTAATGGTTATATGTACAAATCGCTACAGAATGCAAAGAGTCTTGCTCATTTGTAACGGTTAGGTCTAGAAACCACTATAGAATACTTACATCTGTGCAAGTTACTTATAGAACCGCTACAAAGTTAAATCCTATATAACAAGTTTCCAATGCAAATTAATTTGTTATGGGCTAAGAATTTGCAGCATGGAGCTAAACATTGATTTAGAAGTAGCTGCCAACCTATGAAAAAATGAAAATGGCTTGTGCTTGGTATCATGATATGTAACATGTTACCTAACAACACATTTGCACTTTTTCATGTGGTTGGCAACTACTTTCAAACCAATGCTTAGCTTCATGTTGCAAATTCTTTCTATAACTAAAAGTTTGTAATGGTTATATGAAAAATTGCTAAATAATGCACAAAGACCTGAACAATTGTAACGGTTAATCATAGAAACCGCTACAGAATGCAAACAGTCGATCACATTTGTAACAATTACTCCTATAAATCGCTACAGAATGCAAAGAGTCAATCATATTTGTAGCAATTATATAAAACCGCTACAAATTGTTACAGTGAATGAGGTATGAATGAGGTAGGTTTCATAGAAACTGCTACAAATGTTTACACTTTGTAGTTGTTTAGACGTAAAACCGCTATAAATGTTTACACTTTGTGGCGGTTTTGACCTAAAATTGCTACAAAGTTGAAGTGATTAAACTCTTCCCACCTCCAAATAGTTAACCACCATGAAAATTTCTTTCTTACCACAAAAATTTCATTCTCACGTGCTATCTTGCAACATTTAGTTGTAGCATTTACCAAGTTACAGCTTCAGGAAGAGATTTAGAGAAGGGGAAGGAGGCGATACGTGGCAAAGTGCCTCAACGGGGAGGGCAATAGAAGAGGGGCCAGTGATAGGGGTTGTCGAGGGGAGCATAGGCGTAGAAATGTCCCCATACCATTATAGAAGGGGATCCAACCACATTAGCTCTTCCCAGATGAGGTGGCCCCAAAGGAGGCGGTCCTACAGCAGGTGACCCTACAACAAGCGACCCTGCCGCCTTATATTCTGAATGAGGAGGCTAAGCTCAGTGTGAGTGACTTTGAGCAAAATGACAAGTTTGACGTCAACCTCCCCACTAGCAAAGTGGAGAGATTCTAGGATTGAGAGGAGGCCCGGGACTAGGGGAACCCCCCATTGTTGTATTCGCAAGAAATCGAGTTTAAGGTGGAAGTTGAAGGTAAATTTAATTATTGTGTTAATAAATTTAATATTTGAATTCCATATGATTTATTAAAAGTGTACTTGAATTTAATAAAAAAATGTGGTAATTTGTGCTAATTCGTAGGGGAACATCACCATTAGGAAGCTAGATGTGACCGATGTGAATAAGATGAAAGGGCCACATGTCATAGTTTCATGGAATGAGGCCACAAACCAGCTGAATGGGAACAGTGGTCATCTCTTCAACTGCTACCTGAACAAGTTGAGCAGGAATTTGTTGCAGTTCCCCTTCCACTTCCGAACTTGGAAGCAAGTTCTAAAGGAGTCGAAAGACAAACATGAGATGAGGCTATGATGGTAATTAATTTTATTTAATCATATTATAGATGTAAATAGTTATAATTTTTGGCTTTTTAATTAATTAATTAATATTAGTAATTCAATGCTAAAGAAGCTAAAGAAGAAACTAGCAAAAATTCTCAAGTACTTTCCTTTAAAACCTTGCTTACAAAAATTGTTTATGTCGTACAAAACAATTGAGCATATGAGGTGGCATGAAGTTTACAAGAACGCAAATTGTAAGCTAAGACATCTACGAGATGCAGAAGTTAGCAAAGCATTCAACTAAGACTTTCCAGCTTTCACGGTGGACCTTAAAAATGTTTAGCTTGCTTTGGTGACCGACGGTTTTGATTTGTTTGGGAATCTTAAGACAAGTTATAGTATTTGGTCTGTTGTCTTAATTCCCTACAACTTTCCCATAGGATGTGTATGAACAAAGCTATCCATTTTGTCTATGATCATTCAAGGAAAAAAGGCACCGGAAACTGACATCGATGTGTTTCTTCAACCGTTTATTATAGAGTTGTTGGACTTGTGGAATGTCGTCATTGAGATGTATGATGCGTACAAGAAAACATCATTCAACTTGCATACTTTCTTGGCCTAAGAACATTATTCTGGTGGAATCTACATAATGGATAGCGTGTCCAGCTTACAATTTTGACTTTGACTCGATGCGCCTTCCCCACAGTTGAAAGTGGTGCTTCATGGGTCATCGGAGGTTTCTCAATGGTAAGCAAAAGTTTAGGTTGCAACACAATCATTTCAATGGGCAACAAGAAAAAAGAGGACCTCCTCAGACTTTATTCGATGTAGATATCTTACAGTAGTTTCAGGATATTGAATTCGAGTTTGAAAAAAATGATGATGCAGCAAAAGTGGGAAGAAAAACTGTCAAGACTTCTGCTTCTATGCCTCAGCAATGATGGAAGATAAGCATCTTCTTCACTCTTCCATATTGAAAAAATAATCTACTTCGACACAGTCTTAATGCATGTTCATTGAAAAAACGTATGCGACAATGTGCTATACACGATGCTTAACGAACTAGGCAAGTAAAAAGATCATCTTCAAACAATGAAATATTTACGAGACATGGGAGTTTGTGAAGACACATAGCTAGATAAGCATGGCAAATTTCAACTGGCAATATTTACCCTCACAAAACCAAATAATGAAATTTTCCTCGCAATGTTAAAGAAAATAAAAGTTAATTATTAGTATTCAAACAACATTTCACGATGTATTGACATGCAGGCTCGAAAGGTTGCTAGGCTGAAAAGGCATGACTCACATGTTCTTATGCAACAATTACTTCCGCTGGCAATAAAAAATACGATGTCTCCCGATATGTCCATTGTTTTGGTGGAGCTATATTCTTTCTTTCAAAAGTTGTGTTCCAAGATTTTGATCATTGAGGAGCTTGATTAGCTGCAATAGAAAATCATTATTACGCTGTGTCATTTGGAGATGATATTTCCTTTGTCCTTTTTCAAAGTGATTGTTCACCTGACAATCCACCTTACTCATGAAACAAAGCTTGCTGGCCTAGTTCAATATTGATGGATGTATCGAATTGAGAGGTATCTTTTACATATATACATCAACATTATTGTCTAAATTTGCCAGTTTGAACATTTTAGCATTTATAGACATTTTTCCTTCTTTACTTTATAGATCATAAGGTTATGTAGGAGATGAGGTCATGTATTTCTATTATTCAAGGTATTTTGATGACACTGAGATGTATTTCAACCAATCGTCTCATGTAGACAATTGTTTTGAACCTGAGTCATCATCAAGAGAGTTGTTAATCCCTTGTATTGGTAAACCAATTGGAGGAAGTGAAAACTTCAAAGTTATGGTAAATGATAAGAAGTTTCAAGTACATAGACATATATTGATTAATTACACTAAAATTGAATCCTACCTTTAGTAATGGAACATTATGGCTAAATGCCTAATTTGTGGCACTGGGTAAATAGCCCCGGTTATGATATTGCAGAACTCTGGCATTGATAATGGCTTAGATAATTCCTTGAAAGTTTGGACTCGGAAATTTGAAGCCTGGACTGATTGTGCTGATCAAAAAGGTGAAACCTACCCCAACCACACACAAAAAAATAATAATAATAATCCTGATATTAGTTCCCTTTGTATCATCACACATTTTTAATAGGGTTTGGATATATATCACTCACTCTAACATAAAATATAAGCTTAAATCTGTGAATGAATATGGCCTAAAATATCAACTTCATTTTAGTTTTATCAAAACATTTATTGCACTTTTTTCAACTTTACTTCTTAACTGTATTTATTACATTTATTGTCTTTATTGCTTTATATAGTGGGACAAAAAATATATATTTATTGCTTTAAAACCAATTTTAACAATTTTATTGATAAATACAAATCAATTATCTGAAGCTTATAATTAGACGCGAACGAATTATTAAATTTCTATATATTGGATCAAGCACTTCATCGATTGAGCCTTAAAAAATATAAAGCACCTCACTAAATGAGATTTCAAGCAGACCAATCCTTGGTTTTCCCGTAGTGGGTTAGGTTACGTATATCGCTAGGAAATCATGCTTGCTGAAAGGCAAATGTGTCATCCATTATGACCCTAAAAAAATAAAGAAGATCCAACTATTAGTCACTCTAATTCACTATATATATTTTCTATACTCTGTGTGTTGATCAAGTCCTCCATTATTTCACCATTGCAAAATAAAGATCAAGCATGTTTTCTTCAACATTAGCCATTCCTGTGTCCTCCTTGTCACCTTCATTTACTTTCTTTTCATCTTCTTGCGCTCGAATAATCACAGCAAATATGCTCGCAAACGTCCTCCGGGGATTTCTCTTTTTAATTATACATGTACGTTAATTTTACTCATCATCAATGATATATCTCTCTTTCACTTTCTATATATATCAATAGGTCCTCTGGCTCTACCCATTATTGGCAACATTTACTTGTTGGGCACACTTCAACATCGCAACCTTCAATCTGTAGCCAACAAATACTGGCGCAACATGAAGAAACTGTGTGGCAACCATCTCTTCAGTACTTTAAAATTTGAGTTTTTTGGTCCTTTAAGGAAGGAGATGGTGCGAACTGTGGTCAAGTCACTCGAGAGAGCTGCAACTATGGGTGAGGTTGTGAACCTGACCGAACACGTCAATGGGCTTATAGAAGATATGGTTTGGAAGATGATTTTTGGACGTACTAATGATGATCAATTTGATTTGGAGGGACTCATCGCAGAGGCTTTTAAATTAGGTATCTTGCTGATTTTTTGCCTTGCCTGGCACCTTTTGATCTCCAGGTATATCATCTTTGAAATTCCATTAGCCGCATACAGTGTTTCTTTTTTTTAAAAAAAAAGATAGGGTTAAGAGGCAAAAATGCACATGTCTTTTTATCTTGAGGAGCACCTAATACCAAGTGTTTTTTTAGATGCAAAAGTACACACGTTGTTACAAATTAAATGTAAAAATGTCGTTTAACCGTTAAGTTTGACTTTTTTTACTTTTAAATGTGTAAAAATACATATGTAGTTTGGCAAAAAGAGCGTCCAACACCAAGTTTTTTTTAATTTAATAATTTTATTTCAATTAAAGAAATATTATTATATCTCTAGGTGTAATTCTTAGGAAGCCAAATTTTTTTCTTCTGATTTATCATTTTGAAAAGGAAGATTTATTCAATGAGTAAAAACGGTAAAAATTTTATTTCCATAATTTAGTTTCTTTTTTAAAAAAGAATCCCTATAATATTCTTTGATTTACTTTCATTCATCATATAAATAAAAATAACTCATTTAGAGGTGCAAACGTTTATATTACATATTTCTCAATGCAATAAAAATAAAATAATAGTGTTTGGTTTTGATTGAAAAATTATTTAAATAATTTTTGGTTCAATTTGTTAGATAAAAAATTAAAATCATTTTTAATTAAATATAGTATTTATAATATCAAATTGTAAATGCATAAATACTCATTTATTAATTATTAATTATAATAATTAATAAAGATTTTTAGAAAATTAAATTATGGAAATAAAAATTTGAAGTTCCAAGAATTATATTTAGAAAAATAACAATTTTCCTTTAATTGAAATAAAATTATTAAATTTTTTTAAAAAAAAATTGGTGTTAGGCGTTTTTTTTTCTAAACCACATGTGTATTTTTGTATATTTGAAAATAAAAAAAAAGTCAAATTTAATAGTCAAATGTTATTTTTGCCCTAATTTGTAACCACGTGTGCACTTTTACACCTAAAAAAATGCACTTTGTGTTGGGCACTTCTCAGAATAAAGCACATGTGCATTTTTGTGCTTTAACCCTAAAAGATAAATATAAATATTTTAAAATAATTTATTTATGTTTCTTAATTTTCAAATAAAAAAAAAAAAATCAGCTAGGTCTTATATCAAGGAAGAGTTAGTAACATTTTGTTTACTTCTCTTTCAGGGATTAATGCGTCGTATAAAAGAACAGCAAAAGAACTCGACCACCTGTTGGAGAAGATAATAAAGGAGCATGAGAATGCCTCTAATAAAGATAGGAAGCCTGAAGACTTCATAGACATGTTACTCTCATTAATGGATGGGGAACAAGAATATAGGATTAGTCGGGATAACATTAAGGCTGTTGCTTTAGAGACTTTATTTGCTGGATATGACACTGTTTCTTTGACGATTGGTTGGATAGTATATTATCTAAACTCTTAAGGAATCCAAAGGTTATGAAGAATCTTCAAGAGAGATTCAGAAAGTGGTTGAAACAGAAAGAATGGTGGAAGAAACTGATTTAGTAAATCTTAACTACTTGAATACAGTGATCAAAGAGTCAATGAGACTTTACCCTCCTATACCATTTGTCCCTCGATGGTCCTTAGAAGATGTGATGGTTGATGGATACTACATAGAGAAGTCTAGGATACTAGTAAATGTATGGGCAATTGGACAAGATCCTGAGATATGGTCTGATAATGCTCATGTGTTCTATCCAGAGAGATTTTTGAATATTGATATAGATCTTCAAGGAAATCATTTTCAACTTACTACCATTCGGTTATGGTCGCAGAAAATGTCCTGGCGAACAAATTGGTCTAACTACACCTAAACTTGTTGTAGCTCAATTAGTTCACTGCTTCGATTGGAATCTTCCCAATGGGATGGCACCTTGTGACTTGGACATGACTGAAACATTTGGTTGGTCGATACCAAGATCTACGCCCTTGTTAGCTGTGCCAAGTCTTTGATCTCATTGTAAAGCTTATCACAATGAATAATAAGTGGTCAGCCAGTTAAACAATAATATTTCTCATTTATGTGTTCTAAGCAGTGAAAGATTCAATAAAACAAGAGGCGAGTTGAATCTGATGATTGTGTGTTGTTGTAGTTTTTTACGATATTTACTTATAATCTACACTTAAATGGGATAAAAGTTGTGGTGTGGTTTTCTTGGTCTTGAGTTCATACCTGTATCTGTTTTTTTTTTTTACCGGAACCTGCATCTGTTAATTATACTTGCGATGGAAGACCTGATTTGTTCGCTGCAAGATTTTTCAATTTTTATACGGAATCTATTGACTTTTCAGAACATATAGAGCAGACCATTTGGTGCAGCAACTAACATGGATCAGAATGGTAGTGATCTCTGTTTTTTATCTAAGCATACTATCAAAAGCATCCTAAGTATGGTATCTCCATCGCGACGTTGTAGATTCGACAAGCAATACTTTACATTTAGAGATGTCCAAACTTCAAAGATCTCATTTTTACTCACATTCTAAACATTAAAAGCAATCCAAATTGCAACTCTTAATTCCAAACATGAACTCGTTTTCGGGTTTGGAAGATCCTCCTTAGTGGATCCGAGCTCATAATTTCCGCATTGAATTTCCTCTGAGCACCATATTATGAGTCTATAATGTGGTAAGATCTATTATTTGATGCCGAACACCCATGGAACGAAGGATCCTCGTGCAAAGAAAGCACATGAATGGGATTAGAGTTGGAGTTTCTGGGTCGGAATCTAGGCTCTGCTTTAGACAGAGCTTTGATTATGAACGTGTTTGAATTTTTTGATTCTTGTATTGGTGAAGAGACTCCCTCTATGTGCTCTATTGTGAGAGACACACTTAGTTTGAATGTCTTTGATCTTGTGACCACATATGATGAGAATATGTTGTTGAGAATGGTGCTGAACTAATTAATGTATTACAAAAGCAGTGCAAGAATGGTGTTGAACTTTATGAACAGAGTCCAGCTCTGCACAAATGCGCATCACTCTGTATTTAATTTTTTTATGGTAGATTGTAATTCAACTAAAAAACGTTTCAAGGATTTCTAACTTGTTTTTAGATGTATGAATTATAATGGTCCTTGAATGGTTAGTTATATGTAAAAGCAACTTACTATTTCACATCTAGCTCTTGATATAAAAGTTAGTTAAATAATTTGAGTAGATTAAAGAAATCCGTTATATTAGTTATTTATGATAAATATAGATTGATTTTCCTTAAATACTATCTTTCATACTACCATAGATAAAATCTCCTTAAAATGTGCAATTAATAGGAATACTTTAGGACAATTTTATAAATTTCAAAGACAAAAAAGATTAAGGTTCTATATTTATGATTAAATTCAATTATTACATAGTTCTTGTATTAAGGATAAGAGTAAGCAAACATGGATGAGTTATGAGATAGAAGTGTGTGTAGAATCAAAATAACTATTCTCAGTGACGATAATATGTGGCATTTCATGTGATTTTCTGGAGCCCAAGTTTTAGAATCAAAATCGCATTTCTTCGGGTATTTCAGAATCAGTCTTCTCAATTTGCTCACTAAAATATTCACTTTCTTGGCAAGCCCAAGTTTTCTCCATAGGAAATAAAAAATAGCATAGCTGGAAAATCTAGTCGAGCTTATTGAGCTAGCCTGTTTAAATTAAGGGTTGAGCTTATGATTTAAAGTCTTTAGAAGGTATTAAGCTAAAAAGTAAGCCCTATAGAGCCTCTGAAGCCCACAAATTTCTTAAAATATTATTAAATAGCTACAAGTTGAGTTTTGCTTTTAGACTAATAATTTTTTAAAAATTGGAAATCTTTTTGAAATTATAGTGTTTCTATTTGAACGTTTTTAAAGGAAATGATTGATTATAGTCTAATTAAAAAACTAAACAAGTTTGTTGGTGACATTATAGTTAGTTAAAAGTTTTCTAATTGATTTTTCAAAAAAAAAATAATTTTTATGAATATTTCATTTAGTTCTTGATATTTCAACAAAGAAATTTTTCTCTATAAAATATTGAAAGAATCTTTTTTTTTTTTTGTTGAATTAGGTAAACAAAGAGAACGGTTTCTTAATTGTATTTTAAGAGATCTAAATATTATGAAAAATATATCAAAAAGAAAAACTAATAACACAAATTGAAAAAGGAAAAAGGAAAGTTTTTATCTTATGAAGAATTATGGATTAAGGAAAATAATCACTTATTCCATTTATCAAAAGGATAAATCAGTTAATAGTTTAAAAATATATGTCTTAAATTAAAATTTTTAGTATTTTAATTTAATTTCTTTAAAAGAATTAAAAATATTAATTTTTTTGAAAAACGGGCTTGAAGCTAGAGAGCCAACCCGAGCCCATAAGTGAACAGGTCGTACTTCAAAACAGAGACTTTTTATGGAAGTTGGGTCTAATGGGCCAAGCTTACGGGTTCACATAAGGTGCACATCTCTTATGTGGACCTTATGTGCTCATCACTTTTTTATATATATATTTTATTTATTTAGATTAAATTATATATTACATCTTAAAATATTTTTTGCACTTAGTATTTCAAATTAATTAATTTTTAGTTCTGCATTTAGAAATTTTTTCTGTAACACTAGTATCCTGAAAACTAATTAATTTGATATACTATGTGTAAAAAAATATTTCATGATACAACATATAATTTCATCTAAATAAATAAAATATAAAAAAATGTGATCATCCCTCCATTAGAATATAAGAGATGTGCAACTAATGTGACCCATCGGCCTTACGACACCTTTGAAAAATAAAACACCATCTTCCTATCAACAACGTCAAAATGACCTTAAAGAAAAAAGAAATCGTGAAGTTACATTATTCTCAAGGAAATTGAATTAATTTAATAGAAATTAAATGTCATATGTATAATATCTAATAATGTAATAAAATTTATATTATTATAAAACTGATAAGAATAAGAGAAGAGATTATAGAGAGAGAAAGTAGAGAGAGAAATTCTCATTTCAACTATATCTTGAATAGTTACAAAAGATCTCTATTTATAGAAGGAAAATGGGATTTTAGTGTAATTTCCACCTTTGGGTCATTTGGTGTAGTTTTCCCCAAAGTACAAAACTATTCATTCACGGATTTGCATTCCCGTGAATGTTATAATTGGTTGCGGGTCCCACCAAATAGTAAATCACTATGTGTGGTACTATACATGGTACTATGCGTGGGTCCCATATCATCTTGTAATATTTGGAGACCGTGAGTCAATGAACATCCACATAATAAGTATATTCACAACACTCCCCCTTGGATGTCCATTTATGAATGTGCCTCGTTAAAAACTTTAACTAGGAAAAACCCAGTGGGATAAAAACCTAGCCAAAGAAAAGAGTACATCATTCATTGATACACTATTCAGTGCTGCCTCATTAAAAACCTTTCTAGGAAAACCCAGTGGGACAAAACCTAGATAAGGGAAAAAGAGTACAACGTGTATCATCTCCCCCTTTTGATTACATCAGACTTGCTCCCCTGATGACCACATTGCTTCAATATCATTCTGAGCATATCATCCTTTCTATCACCAAGTATTCTGTTATTCGTTGTGGAATAATAGAAACGTCTGATCTGATTGTTCATTGTATACCTGCAAGATCTAAATCTTTCAAGTAAAATCATAATAATCATTTCATAAATATACATGTGCATATAGAACTTTAATAAATGTTTATTCAGATAATGATGCTATATGCACTACATGAATTTATTTAATTGATTATTCTTGAGAATTTGATGCTCCCAGCATCTTGAGTCCTTCTGGGACATATGTGTTTCTGGCGCCTTACGTCCTTCAAGGACATGTGCTTTCGGCACACATTAATATATTGTGGCTCATAATCCTCATTATCATTCATTACAACATATGCTATCATATCAACATAAATGTCGTCAACGTTGACTTTATTTTTCCGGTCCCATCGGATTTCATTCATAATTTGTTAAGATCTCATTGTATTCACATATATTAGGTACCTAGGTCTCTTTTTGGACCACAACACACTCTTCGGGAGCTTTTCTTAATTATCCTCGACTTGATCATCTATATATTTTTATAGCTCCTTTTTCTCATTCAAGGATTTTTATCTTAATTATCCTCTTCAGGCGTGCTTTATAACAATTTATATAGGAGCATTTGCAATTGGGACATGTGACTTTGTCACTTTCTTTAGGTCAGTAAATGCTTCTGGCATTCGATTAACTAAACTCTGCAACTGAATTATCATTTTAAACTCTTAGTGCACATTTCTTTGTACGAGGATCAATATGAGACAATGATAATTCATTCCACTTTATCTCTTTTACCCAATCTGCTTATTTTTCTCCCCCTCATCTAATCATGCAGTATATATCCATCTGTGTGCATTATAATGGATCATTGCACATTCAAAACTATTAAGATGGAATTTATCTGGCTCCTGACCAAAAGCCAGTTTTACAAGGAGAATTTTGTTGGCTTATATAATTGCTGCAAATATATATAAACAATGTTCTCATAATCATTGATCTACTCATATATGATTTCTGGATCATTCAATCTGGAAAATTGTGCGCATAATATATTGCAAATTTCTAGTTGCAAACATCACTGCAAACTTTGTAGACTTATAATCTCACATCTAATATTTCAATTTGATATATTTCCAGAGATCCATTTCCAATAATTATTTCTATTTGAGAACAAGCATCACATAATATATGACTTGGATGATCAAACAAGTCATGCCAACTTTCCATATGATTTATCATCCATATAATTTATCATCAAATCTAATATTCATTTTGGGGGAATCAACACAGAAACATTCACAAAGAATTATCACATAAATATTCACACTTGATATATATCATTCTCCCCCTCAAGTGTGAGACTTTAAAAATTAATTCATGGAATTTCCATACAATATTCCTAATAATATCATATATGATATCTATTTCATTAAAATTCCACAGATTTCTTAATGCATTATCAATGCATTATTTTGTTACTTCTGGTAACAAAATTTCCATTTTCCGGAATCAACAAACAAATATATATTAAATACAAAATCATCAGGTGTATAACTGCAGATTCACGAGTGCAATATTATGTAATCACAGATGCATCACTATGGAATCACAAGCGCATCACTGTGGAATCACAGGCGTAACATGTATCACTGTGGGATCACAGGCGCAACAACTCATATTGTCGTATGCATATAAAGTCAAAAAGACTCCAGGCTCGTGCTTTATAGGGAGCAGATCTGCAGAGATTTAACAGGACTGCGCAAATCTGCAGAGATTCAATAGGATTTAATTCAACTATAAATAGAAGAAGACAAACGAACATGCCTCACAAACACACAAGCATCTGATAATATCCCAGATACTCACATATTTCTCTAAATTCTATTGTCATGGCAGGACCTAGCAATTTTATCCCAGTTTCTGATACATCTGAAACAGCATTACTTGATGCTTTGTTGTATGATGATCAGCCCAACATGTCATTTACTTCTTTGTTATCTCCTAATCCTTTTGAGATGTTTATTCCTCCTTCTACTATTCCTCTTTCTGCTTCAAATGTACCTACTTCTCCCCCAAGAACAAGTGTTCTTCCTCAATCTACAAGGATTGAAGGTACAACTGAAGCAGGTTCATCAAGAAGGCCTATTAAAAGGTGTAGAACTATGGCCGAACTGATGGAGTCTACCAGTCAAGTTCAACCAATAGTCACAACAATCAATGAGCCAGCAAACAACCACCAGCTAGCCATCAACAACCAGCCAGCCAGCAACAATCATCCAGCCTACAACTACAAGCCAATTAGCAACTACTAGCTTATTGGAATGTAGTTGTTGTCATGTTTTACGGGAAATTATATATACCAATGGACTTCAATATCATAAACTTGAAGTTCACGAAAGGAAGATAGGTATGATTTCCCATGCTGTTTTATTTGAAAATGTACAGGATAAATCTTACAATACTGACAGGCTTCCAATGTTTGATTTTAGTAATAAAAATTTTGGAGAAATCAAACATTTTCTGACACAGTATTGTATAGATTTACAAGCATCAGGATATAACTTGATGCGTGATCCTGTATTGGACTATCATGAGGTCCTTTGTGTTGGTTCGGAATGGGCTAAAAACCCAAATGAACTACTGCAGAGTTCATTTCAAACCAACATTGAAAATCCATTAGATAAATGAAAACAGCCCGCGGTTAATATTCCATATAATATATCATCCCTTAATCAGGGTGAATTATATAGATTAACAATGGAGCAACGGGAAAGAATAAAGAAAACAACGCACCATGATTTAAGTGATTATTTTCACTTAACCCTAAATGATGCAAGTAAACAATTAAATATGTCTACTCACACCATACAAAAGATCTATCAAAAAGGAGGGTTAACTGAGTGGCCACACAAAAAGCTTAAGAAACTTATGATGCAAATCTCGATATTACGAAGAGCTTTGCCTCATCTGGATCCCATTTCAAGAGAAACAAAAGAAGAAGACATTAAATATCTTCAAAATGAGATGATTATGGTTTGTAATGGAGTTGAGCCACTCGCTATTAAACTTTGTTGAAATAATATTGCTTTTTGTTTAATCATTTTGTTTATGAATATTCTTCTCTTATATTCACAGCAATTATTATAATCATAGAAAACACAAAACAACCATAATAATATATTTGCTTCATTCACTTCGGGGAATGAAGTTGGATAAAATTCATGATCCATAATTCACAGATTTGTTTGATCATAGCAAGAAATTAATCCACAATATTTTTTGACTTAATCACAATTTTACTACTGCAAGAGCAAATTGGATATATTTATTTACAATCAACCATGATCATACAATCCCTTGTCTCATAATTTAAGGGAGTATTAAATGCCAAATATACAATATTGAGGCCTTTATACAATTGATGGCATACAAAATTTATGGATCAAGCCTTATTTCATAATGTCTCTTGAATTCAGGCTAACTTGTCTCTTGGCTTCAAGCTAACTTACCTCTTAGCTTTAAACTAATTTATCTCATGGTCTGAAGTTAGTTTATGCCTCCTCATAGTCTCATGCCAATTTATGCCTCATATCTCTCAGGCCAATTTATGCCTCATATTACCATGGCATTTTGATCTCATGGCCTTTAACAATTTTTCATCAGGATAAATATAAAATATAAGAATAATAAAATAAATATATGGAACCCACTAATATACATGTATTAGTGTCATTGTCATAAATAATAAAAATGGGAAGGGGATATATAATGCAGTAAATAAATAAATGAAAATAAAAGGGAAGGGGATTTAAAGCAGTAAATAATAAATGGGAAGGGGATATATAAGGCAGTAAATAAATAAATGAAAATAAAACGGAAGGGGATTTAAAGCAGTAAATAATAAATAAAAGGAGTCCACTATACTAGTGTCACCACCATGAAAAATAAATAAAGCAGTAAATAATAAAATAAATGGTGTCCACTATACTAGTGTTGCTACCATGAAAAATAAATAAAGCAGTAAAAAATTAAAATAAAATAAATGGGGCCCACAAAGTGTCACCACCATAAAAGATAAATAAACGCTAAATAAAATAAATAAATAGAGCCTACTAATAGATACTAGTGTGCCTCCATGAAGAATAAATAAATGTATAGTAAAATAAATAAATGTAGTCCACTAATAAATAGTGTTGCCGCCATAAAAGATAAATAAATGCTTAATAAAATAAATAAATAGAACTCACTAGTAAATATATTAATGTGCCGTCATAAAAGATAAATAAATGTTAGTAATAAAATTAAATGTTAGTGACATAAAAATAAATGCGTAAAAATAAATGTTAGTAAAGTTAGTACCAATAATCAAATATCAAATAGAAAAATAAAATAAAATAAACCTAGACTTTCAATATGGAGTCAAATTAATAATAAAATCTTATACATAAACAATAAAATACTAAAATGAGAAAAATAGTATTAAATATGTATATTATACTATATCTACTAATATGTCTACAATAGGAAGAAAACGTACCTGTTAGAGGAAACATGTGTAGTTGATTCATCTAACAACTCTTGATTTTTATTTTATTTTATTATTATTATTTATTTTCTTTTTCTTTTGGGTGTTGACAGATATAGCCAAAATGATCACATAAAGTTTCCCTCAATTATGTAATCATTATTAGCCTTTCTTTTTTTTTTTTTTAAAGAAAGCCAATGAGATCAAAGTCTCCAAAGACAAAATTGAAAAGAAAATGTGTGGACCTGCAATATTGAAATAGAATTCTTCCTTTATGATAAACTTAATTATTAAAGAAAAAGAAAGTGATAAAGAGATGGCGGCTGCGTGAGAGACGGAGAAGCAGACATTTTCTGACCAAGGCGAAGAGAGGACTCTTAACAGTGATTCAGAGATGGGAGGTTTGGAAGAAAAAGTGAAAGAAACAGTATTTGAAAATGAAGATGAAGAACCCATAATTGTAGCGAGAGGACTAAAACAGAATGGAAATGGATTCTACAACTTTCGAACACAAGAGCGAGGAAGAAAATAAGCAGAGCTTTTCGTGCTGATAACGTATTATAAAACTGATAAGAATAAGAGAAGAGATTATAGAGAGAGAAAATAGAGAGAGAAATTCTCATTTCAACTGTATAAAGAATAGTTACAGAAGACATCTATTTATAGAAAGAAAATGGGTCTTTAGTGTAATTTACACCTCAGGGTCATTTGGTGTAGTTTTCCCCTAAAACATAAATTGTACACTCACGGATTTCCTTCCCGTGGGTGTGTATATAATTGTGTGCAGGTCCCACCAAATAGTAAATCACTATGCATAGTACTATGCGTGGGTCCTATGTCATCTTGTAGTATTTGAAGACCGGGAGTCAATGGACATCCACATAATAAGTATATTCATAACACTCATTTTATATATTATCTAATGATCACAAAAAACAAGGGGAAAAAAATTGGGAGGTTGGGGCGTCACACAAGAAGCATTAAAGATCCCAAATCCCACACAAAGGCATCCTGCAAATAACAGTACTGTTTTCGGCCCAACCTCTTCCTCGGTGGTTTTTTCCCTGTTCGAAATTGGTATTTGGTCGAGATCGTTCTGGTGGCGGGTCAGCCTTGGAGTTTTGTCGATGATGATCTCCTCAAAAAACTTAGTCTCTCTTGGTTATTAAAATGATGGCCTAAGGCTATATATACTTGTAACATCTATAAAATGTAAAATATTATGTTTTTATTATAGTAATATTGACATAATTGTAACACTTACTCCCTCGTGCTATATACTCGATCATTTTTCATAATATAATATAATATGTTTTGTCTAAACTATTACTTCCCATAGTGTAAGATCTCCTTTATAGTTTAATTTTTTTCATTAAAGTGGATTTAAGAATGTGAGGTAATATTATTTTTTTTAGGGAAATTGCACCTAAGTTCTAAATAAAAGAAAATACGATTAAAAGGTTCTATGAAATGTCAAATTTACACTAAAGTCTCGTGAGACATTTATGCAATATATATTCTAAATGTGAAAAAAAAAATCTAAATACTTAATGAGTTATAGTAAAAACCGGACAATTTGCAACCCAAGTATTTATTCAATGGGGTTATTTTGGTTTTTTAAGATTTGGAATATATGGCACAAATGTCTCATACAACTTCAGTGCAAATTCGATATTTCAATAGATCTTTTGGTCATTTTTTTTCTCTTGTTTGTGACTTAGGTGCATTTCCCCTTATTTTTTTCAGTTAGTATCCCTAATTAATTATGGTCGGGGTTGTGTATTTTAAAATGAGCCAGAAATGTTTTATTAAAATTTGAAAAGGGTTATATATATAATAAGGACTGAAAAAAGATTTTCTTGAGGGAAAATTCTGGACAAATACTTTCAAAATATCAAATCAATTTTATTGTCCACAACACATTCGGTATTGGCTGCAATACTTAATTAGCAATGAACAATTCACTTTAGTATCAACGAGATCACAAATTTGGGATTTTTCAAAATTTGAAGGTATTTTTTCTGAAATTTTCCCAACTTTTTGGACTATAGAAAGTATATGATAAATACTGCGACGAAAAGTAAAGGCAAAACAAAAACTACTAATTCCTTGAAATAAGTTGTTTGGGGGAAAATAAAGGTGAAACCTCCACTGATTCACATAAAAACTATGGGTTGGAGAAACTTAGTGACTGTGATGTTAAAATCATGAATTTTCATTCAAAGTTCATTATGGTTATAAATTAAGAACAGTAAGAAAAGGTCATATTTCATAATAGTTATAAAATTATGATTGTGGGCAAGTTTTGTCAAGTATTTTAAAAGATGCACATGCTATGTCATGCCTCTTCATTTTTGCAAGTTATCACACTTAACACGTTTGTCTTTAGATAGACATTACTCACCATCCTCAGAACCCCACAACTTTGGTTGACTTTTTTGGCTGTTGACAATTGTATTCAGGCAAATCACATCCTCCACTACTTTTTTTGAACTTTGGTCCGATAGACGCGCGAGTCGCTTTGATTGCCTTAAGTTGCTTTTTTCATTTTGGAGCCCGAGTTAGGTCTCATTCCTTCAAGTGCTCTGTTATTCTTAGTTTAAGGTATAATCTCTCTTCTACATTTTGCATTCTCCATTATGCATTTCACATTCTCCTTATATTTTACTTCTCCTTTCCTAGGTAGATTTTGACCTTAATCGTGCATCATGTTTTTCTAGAAAACTCATTGCCCTATTTCTTGTGGCTGATTAAATGAGTTTTGTTTTTCAGTTAAAATAGCTAGTTGTACTTCCCACAGCACTAATAATGCCCCTGGTTCTAATAGTGGCTCTTCTTTTGATAATGTTCCTAGTGATACTAATGTTGTCCCTACTACACCACCCAAAAATGAGACCCAGCATAGGCATTAAAACGAGTGCAGGATATTGTAAAGAGATGTCGCTGCACCTTAACTTTTTTGAATGAAGCAAATTCTTTGGGGAGAAGATTTGATGTTAACCTCTTGAGCTGTCACTTTAATAGCTACATCGGCTTAACGGTAAGGACCAACATTCCTATCACGGTGAGTAACTGGCATAGGATAGAGAGATTACATAGGCGTTATTTGGAACAATATCATGGTAAAGTATATATACCTACTAATTACTTTCTATGTACTTGTAAACAATGTTAACTTGAATTGTATGCTTTGCAGTTTGCATATCATGTAAACGAAGAGTACATCAAGGAATTTGTCATCAAGAAGACTAGCAATTCACTGTGCATATTCTGCCATGCATTGACAAAGGTGTATTTGCATAATCCTAAAGAAGCTGATGAAATAGTCATTCCTATGGATAAGGACAAGGCTTCTTGAAGACAATGCCCCCCCCCCCCACCCCTAAAAAAAAAAATCAATGTTCCAAAAATTTGTTCAAAAATTTTTCTTAAAAATTTAATATAATGTAAAAAGGTATTTTATCTTATACATTTACCCCCCCCAAAAAATACTTATCTTAAGCTCCGCCACTGCCTGTGGATCTTTGGTCCACCATCAAACTAGATGATTGGAGAAAATTTTGCCATCTCACATCACGACCTAGCATTCCAGGTAATTGTTCTTCGCAAATTTATAAGACTTGCATGTATTTCTTTAATATTAACTCGAATGATGTGTGTTTTTATAGGAATTAAACCAGATGAATATAGGAGGAGCGAGAAGAACAATAAGTATCCTTATAAGGTGGCAAAAGGGGTATGCTCAGATTGTTGAAAAGTTGGCTATTGAAAGTAGGGACGGTATTAGACCTTCCAT
Source organism: Acacia confusa (assembly GCA_037074495.1). NCBI lineage: Eukaryota > Viridiplantae > Streptophyta > Magnoliopsida > Fabales > Fabaceae > Acacia > Acacia confusa. The sequence goes on from CM073502.1 coordinate 7,549,496, forward strand.
TCATGAACTTTAGTTTGTGGCAAGGCAAAATAAGGATAGCTCTTATGACGATCCTTATATGAAGGAGGTCATTGATAAAATGGTAAGTATCAATATTAGTCCTTGATTCATGGAAGTCATGTCATCAATTAATTACCAATATTAACATTATTGTTAAATGTACAGTAAGCTATGACCCACGAAATTGCAACACGAGAGAGCTTCCTTTCTGCTGATGAAGACATATTGGCCAAAACATTAAGGTCTGACCATCTCGATCTTCTTAGGGGTGTCAGATTTGGATTAACCAAGACAAGATATTATGGTCACCAACAACCTCGAAGAAATAATCAAGACAAAAAGTATGAAAAGCTCTAGAAATAGTGCAATGAGATGCAAGAACAAATACAGTTTCTCACACAAGAGTTGATGAAGGAGCATACTATAAAGCATCAAGGGCAAAAATGGTAGTCTAAGTACTAGAGACAACTACACGTCCCCCTAATGATATACCTAAGGGAGAGACGGATGTTGAATGTTTTTTTGATAGTGCTAGACATCAAATAGTTGCGACAGCTCACATGTTCAATCGTTTGGAGGATAACATGCTTCATAACAAGCATATCCTTCTTGGGCATATAAAGGTACAAATCAACACCAACATTGACCACAACTGCCCTCTCCCTTTGCCCACCAAAGACATAAATACAGTAGGAAGGGCTATAAGCTGCTTTGTTGCATGGCCTCGACGTCTACTTAGTGTATAAAAGTCCTTCACTCAAAAGAAGTCAACCGCTTAAAAGAAATTGCCCACAAATAAGCCCAAGGGCCCCAGTTAATCTAAGCCCCCCACTGATCAGTCTAAGCCCCCAAATAAGTCTTAGCCTCCCAATTCCAGACCTAGTCAATCCAAGAAGAGAAAGTATCCCAACCCTAATGATCAATCGAGGATAAAGTTTTCCTCACAGAATAAGACCATTGGTCAATCTACCCGGAATTCCCTTGGGAGTTTGCTAACAAGTACCTATATCTAATCATCACATTTGAGAATAAGATCTTTGACCTTCTAAAACAAGTGGAAGCTATCACCAAAGAGCTTATGTTTATGATCCTAAGGAAAGACATGACAAGTTCAATGTTTGTCAACTCCTTTATGAGGTATTTCTTCAATTGTGATTGAATAGTTGGCTGCTTAAAACTCTTATCACATTTTGATATGTTGGTCTCAACATTTCAGGCACTTGTACCATAATTACCTTGTTCCCCAAGGCCTCTAGGATAAGATCAAGTTCATGCTCCCAGACCTAATCAATAACCAAAGTGTTGACGATGCTGAGCAACAACACATGAGGTATCTGAGGGACGAATTCCTTAGGAGGGCACCAAAAAGAAGTGACACTTGCTTCTTGGCACCTTACGTTTAAGGGTGGGAAATCATTAACTATGCTTGAATTAGTTTTATTTATTTTGCAATTGTCCTGGTAGTGTGATCTATTATTGTACTTAGGAACCACTGGTGGCTTATAATCATAAATCCAATACGCAAAAAGATTTGGTACTATGAATCCATGAGCGGGGTTCCTAACACAAGACCATATATGCAGGAGACTTTCAACCAATAAGTTATTTCACTTATCATCTCTTATAATTCAGTTCATCTTGCATGTTTTCATATATATAATTTTATATTATATCTTCTTAGAGTTGTCTACACTTACCACACTCAAAATGGTCTCGAATGCAATAAAAACAAACTCACTGATGGCAGCTATAGATGCTTCTTCCAATAGTGTGTTCAAAGGTATATATATTATTTATCAATGACTATAATAGTAATAAATTGATGAAGCATACAATATAGTTTATATATATGACTAACTGACAAATTTTTCTTCTCATTTTTTTATAGTTCCAAAAGCAATCAGACAAGAGCAACAATTATGGGTATGGTGTGATACAGTACATGAAAGACATTATCACCTATGATTCTGAAAGGATAAAAGTGTAAAAATACATATATACTTTATGCTTAAGAGCGCCAAACACTAAATATTTTTTTTTTAGTGCAAAAATATTTACGTGGGATGGTTATAAATTTAGAGCAAAAGTGACGCAAACGTTAACCGAGCAAAACGTCTGTTTGAGGAATGTTAACTGTGTCAGATCTGCAGGGTTACGTGGACCATACTTGACAGAGTAATAAAGCATCCTCTCCCCTTTTCATGTTTGCTTTTTCGCTTTAAAGAATGTCTCTTAGCTTCAGGGACAGAGCACTCGGAGGCGAGACACCAGTCACCTCAAAACACCATGCCTGTTCAACCAATTGAAGACCTTCCTTCTCCCTTCGACGACCCTGTTCCAAATCTGTTCGACTCGGAGCTTACGAGATCCTAGTCTCTGCTTGTTGGAGCACTGGGGGGAAGGCCTTGACGTTCGTTTCCCAGTCCGAGAAAGGGAAACTGAGTAATTCGGCGTTGACGCCGTCTCCTTCGCTGCATAGATCGCTGACTTCGACGGCGGCAAGCAAGGTGAAGAAGGCTCTAGGTCTCAAAATGATATCCATATGAGGCTTCCGAACCAAATGGTACAGATAACATTATATTCCCCTTCGAGGAAAAAAAATTATATTCCCCATTTTAATTTAGTTTGGAGTAAATAGTTTATTATTGTTTTCTTAAGTTCCGATGAGTGGGTTTTTATGTTTGTGTTTGTGTGGGGACTAGAGAGTGACTGAGAGAAGAGGCAAAAAAAAAAGCTCTTTTTGAGAGCTGAAAGAGAACAAAATATAAAGAGGGAACAAAACAAAAACCGGGCGATAAAGGTGATGGAGGTTCTTACCTCAGCAGAGATTCTATTGTAGTAGTAGTAGTTGCTACTGCTTGTGCCACGGGAACTCAGATTCTAGAAAAGCCTTTATCATCAAACCAGTAACCAATAGAAGAAAGGGAGACAACTAATTCTAAATCTGGCTTTGTCATGAGAAGTGTGTTTTTCTTCTATCTTTCATCTCTCTACGAGTCTAAAGCTTGCTGATTTGGGTTGTGTTCTTCTTCAATTCTTTGTGAAAATGGTGCGCTTAGGGGACGAAAGTTTCTGAAATAGTGGAATTTGCACAATAGTTCTTCACTTTCAAACATTGTAGACTAAGATTTAATTGAACAGTGCGAGCAATTACTGGGCTCAATTTTTTCGTCCTCTTTTTGTTTACGAGAAAAGGCAAAGAAATTAATGAGTGTTGGCATATGGTAAGGGATTTAGGATTAGGTTCTTGGGTTGTGGGTTCGATCTCTTCTGCCGTCGCTGGAACTCCTTTGGTAGACGATCTTGTAAGTCCTCAGTAAGTATTTATAGAGCCTGGAGTCATACCCTAACCTTAGTGGAAAACTGTATCGAACCCCTCCAAAACTTTCATGTATAAAAAAGAGAGAAAAGGCAAACATTTTCCTCTCTCTCCCTCTCCTTGATTTTATTCCCGTTTTTAATAATTCTTGCTTTCTCTGACACACTTGAAAATGGAAGGAATGCTTTATTTCTCTTTCTAGGATGGTCCACCTAACCCTGTAGATCTGACAAATTTAACATTGTTCAGATGGACGTTTTGCTCTATTAATTTTTGTCTGACTTATGCCATAAAATTATAACCACGTAGGTATTTTTTCACCAAAAAAAAATATTTAGTGTTGGACGCTCTTGAGAACAAAACACATGTGTATTTTTACATATTTATCCTTCTAAAAATATTGATATAACTAAGGTATATTATATGCTCAATTCATTAATATATACATTAGTCAACTATATATTACAATATATAACTTTCATCTTTTTTTTTTGTGCGCCGTATTTTGATACTTCCTGCACAATGTTCAGCAACTCTCAAAGAGAAAAGTTGCTTAAAAGTTGGCAACATCTGGGCAACGTCAATAGGAGAGGAAATATGTATAGAATGATTGTAAATTTCTGGATACTAATGATTTTTTTTTAAGTTTTGGTTTTTATAGTATATACATGTACATGAATGACTATAAATATATTCTGATTTGTTATATTGTTTTGTATATGGATAAATGTAAATATGTATTGTGATTCATTATGTATATGTAGGGGGATATTGAAAGTAGAACCCCCAATTTTAATTTTTAAAATAGCTTCAATAAATCTGATTATTATCTAACAATCATTATTTAAGTCAACTATATATAATAGTTGTTAAAGTAAAACTATTATATATGATGCAAGCATTACTATATATTATGATGATTGTTGACGTGTACCCATTAATTATTATCGCACTAATGGGCATATCATGGCCTCACCAAGAATCAATACATAATGAGTGTTATATTATAATCGTTATAATAGGTTCGGAATAAATTAAGGTTCTAAACCATAATGTATCAATGCCGAGTTTTTATAATTCCCACATATATGATGATTCAGAACCATGATGTATGGCAATTAACAATCATCATGTATTGTGATTTCTATAGTAGCGATAAAACAAGGGTGAAAACCAAAGACAAACCCACTCTACTTTATATATTTGAAAACTAAAGGTGGAATAGAAAATAGACGGCTCAACAAAACAAGTTATTTAAAAGGAAAAACAATATAAGTTTCTACAAAAACTAAAAGTGGGATAAAAAACAAAAGCAACGACAAAACAAGTAGTTTGATGGAAAAAAAAGGTGGTTTGTTTTAGCTTTTTTAGAAATACTTTTATGATTTACGGCGTGAGAATGTTAAAGGAGTGTACTTTATCTCTTGTTTCCCAAACAAGCAGGCTAAGTGGTTTTTTGGATACAAAAAAGTATTTTTGTGCTTCAAAACCACGGTTTCATATAAAAGAAGCCGAACGCCTAAAAAAATTTGAGAAGCACTTTTTATGCAAAACAATAGTTTTGAAAAAAAAAACCTGATTTCCCCCCTTCCTAAATCAAAGATACAATTAAATGAATCATGCTCGTGCCTATGGGAGGACCCAACTATGTGAGAAAGGGGCACGTGCCCCACCTTCATTTTTTATTCTTTTTTTTGTAAAAAAAAAAAGTCCCCTTCTCTATACCTTTCCCAACACGCACGTCCAACTCTGCTTTTTATTCTTTTATGACCTAGTAAGATAGGGAAGTGCCCCCTTGATTGCTTAGTGCTTTATATTGAAAAAGATGTATTTGATAACGTTGATAATGAGGCAATTATGATAGAATTCTAAAAAAATAAAGCCTAGAAGGATGACATTATAATTATTGTAGGGTAAAGGATAAAAAATACACATGTGCTTTACCCCCGAGAGCGCCCAGCACCATATACTTTTTTTGGGAGCAAAAATACACACGTGGTTACCATTCTGACATAACGGTGGAATGTAACTTTTGCTCCAAAATGGTAACCACATGTGTATTTTTGCTCCCAAAAAAAGCATATGGTGCTCAGCGCTCCCAGGGGTAAAGCACAGAGTCCACATTACCTCCTTTTCTTTATATCCTTCTTACATCCTTTTCTCTTACTTTTCCTTGAGAAACTCATACTCTTTTTTTTTTTAACTGAAACAGAAACTGCATGAGGAAAAGCAAGAGAAAAGGATGTAAAAAGGATTTAAAGAAAAGGAGGTAATGTGGATTCTAAAGCACATGTGTATTTTTGCTCCTTTACTCATTATTGTAATATACGTTTGTTATTTCAATATATGTACTTGAACTTATTTAATGTTCAGCTTTATTATTTTTTACAACACTTAGCTTTGTTTTTCCTTTTATTTCCTTTTGTTTTTTAATACATTTTAAACTTTGCTTAAAAAAATAAATCGGGGGCAACCCCCACAAATCCCCCACCAATAGTGTCCCTCTTCAATTATTTTCTGGGTCCGTCCCTGTTGCCTCGGGGAAAGGAATGAGAAAAGAGTTGGTCAGTCTAGTCCGCATGCTAGAGATAGAAAAAAAGGAAAAGGGAAGAAAGGGTAAAAAATAATTCAAGATTTACATTTTACATACACAGACATGTCAGAGAAAAAAAATGAACATAAAATAGATAGGGAGAAAAATTTAAAAATAATAAAGAAGAAAGGAAAAAAAGATATAAAATCGAATAATTTCATGTACATAAAAATTTTGTGATATGGGGAATTAGGTATCTATGAAATATTATTTTATCTCATAATTAAAATATCAAGTTTTTATCCATCATAAATAAATTATATTATTTTAATTATTATTAATTTTACTCTGGGATAATCCTCGATTTGACTCATTGACCTTTGACATAATGCCTTCATGGGTCCAATGTCCAGTCTAGTTTCTAAAATTCTACAAATTATTAATGCATATATTTTTGAGCTATTATTTCATTATTAAAAGAATTTAATGTTTTTGTCTCTGAGGCAAAAACATTTTTTCTGCCGCACTCACATATAAATGAGTTGGGTACATTTATTTTTTCTCTCTCTTCTTTTAATAATGAGCCCCACTTACTTATACGTGAGTGCGGCAAAAAAATTGTTTCTACCTCAGAGACAGAAACATTAAACCTTATTAAAGTTGACTAATATTATAATTTTTAATTTTGTAGACAAATTTATTTAAATTTTGGTTTAAAAAATTGAAGTCAGGATTAATATTAAAAGCTTAATAGAACATGCTGTATCATCATGAAAACCATGTGGGCGGAAAGTCAAAACTAGAACCCATACTAGTTTATATGAAAAGAAACAAGTTGTTTGATGAAAAGAAAAAAACTAAAGGTGGGAGCCACCTAATTTTCATGAAAACTATAAGAAGGAGCAATATTAAAAGCCTAATATAAAAACTTGTATCATGATGAAAACTGGATATGGACAAAAACCTGAAAATGAAAACCATACTACTTTATATAAAAACAAGAGTTTCAAGAAAATAAGTTGTTTGATGAAAAAACTAAAGGTGGGACCCACCTATTTTTTTATGAAAACTAAAGGAAGAATCAACATTAAAAGCTTGACAAAACAGTTGTATCATGATGAAAATTAAGGACTGGAAGCTGGAAACCATACTAGTTTATGTTAAAAAAATAAGAAATTTGACAAAACAAGTTGTTTGATAGTGAAAATTTGTGTTTAAATCCACACTAATACACTATAACTACTTGAAAACTAAAAGTGGAAGGAGAACTAAAGGCTAAGAAAAACAAGTTATTTAAAGGTAAAAATTGTTTCGGTTTCTGATTAAGGCAGGACAAAAACAACAATAACAATAAAGTAAGTTTTTTAATGCAGTGAACTAAAAGTGGGACCCAACTAATTTTTGTGAAAATTAAAGGCGGAATTGATATCAAAATTGGAAACCATAGTTTACTAGGGGCGGAAAACTGGAAACCGTGCTGGTTTATTTGAAAACATGAGGCTTGATTAAATGAGTTGTTTGATAGGAAAAACTAAGGGCGGAAAATTAAAAACCATACTTGTTTATATGAAAACAAGAGGCTTGACCAAACAAATTATTTGATGGGAAAAACTATAGGCGGAAAACAGACTAGTTTATACAAAATTTAGAGATTCAGTAAAATAAATTATCTCTGTAGGAAAAACTAAAGGCGGAAACCAAATCAACTTATGCTTACATTTTATCATAACTAAAGGTAGAATCCAAATTAATTTCTAAAAAAAAAAAAAAATTTATATATTTATTTTCCTTGCCTACCTAAATCATTCTATATAAAGAATAGCAAACTTCAATGCTTCACCATCACAGGCTTCTATTCTACTTAGTTCCAAGTCACCATTTTCTTCCTTTTCTCTCTGTTCAATTCATCATCTATCCTTCTTCAAATTAAGCTTTTAAGCATTCTTCAAAATCTTCACTGCATCATAAAGTTCATTCATTCCTCTTCTTGCATGCGTGCTTATTTTCCTTCTCATGATGTGATTTCCAGTGAAGTCACTTATGACTATTTGGTGATGCAAAAGAAAAATGGATGAGATCGATCAATGGTGTTGATCAAGATATGGTATCACTGATGCAATTTTGTAGATTTGAGATGATTTATTATTACTTTACGATAATATATGCTCAAACTTCAGAGATCTCATTTTACTCACATTCCAAACATTATAAACATCTAAAATCGTGGGAATGTTCACCCATAAGGTGGGACGAACAGATCAGAGATATGGCCGGAGGGAGCATGGAACTTCCTTGGAGCTCCGCATTCTGAGTTGGCCGGCCGGTGATGGTTGTGACCCGTAACTATCACCAAGGGTCATCTTCATCCTCCATTCCTAGGGCTTGTTTACTGTTGATGTTGCTCCCCCAGTGGAGACCCAATCTGAACTTGCACCCTATGACATGGGTTGTGTGGATGCAGCTCCACCAGGACCAGTAGCCATGGCGGCAGAGAGGCCTCCTGCGTATAACTATCGTCGTCTGTTCGGCCCAACCTCTACCTCGGTGTTAGGTCGAGACCGATCAATAGTACTGTAGCTAGCTAGTTTGGATGATGATGATCTCTTGAAAAAACTTTGTATCTATTGGTTATGTATAACATGACGGCCAGAGCCCATATAGTCTTGTAACATCTTTTTTTTTTTTTTTTTTTTTTTTTTTTAAGTCTTGTAACATCTAATCAATGTAAAAGTTTAAAACATACGTTTCCTCCTGGGAGGAAAAAATAACTTCGACCCATTGAAAAGGAATAAAAAGGCCTCGTAATTATTGACATAGAGATCGAATATTATGTTTTAATTATAGTAATATTAATACTATTGTAATACTTACTCTCTCCCGCTATATACCTTATTATTTTTCATAATATAATATGTTTTGTCTAGACTATTACCTATTAATGCTTTGTATAAGATCTACTTTATAATTTGATTTCTTCATTAAAGTGGGTTTAAGGTCGGGAGGTAATATTATTTTTTTCAGTCAATATCCCTAATTAATTATAAATTTTTAACTAATTAACACATAACTCCTCTAATATTTATATTAAATTAAAAATCTTTTTCCTCTATTATGAGAAGCATATGGTTTCATATCAAAAAAAAAAAAGAGAAGAGAAGCATATGGTCAGGGTTGTATATTTTAAAATGAGCTAAAAATGTTTTATTAAATTTTGAAAAGGGTTATATGACAAGGACTGAAAAAATATTAAAATTATAGACAAATACCTTCAAAATCTCAAATCAGTTTTGTTATTTACAACACATTTGATCACATTTGATGGTAAAAACTAAAAGTGAACGCCATATTAGTTTCTGTAAAGCCAGTGGCTGAACAACATTGCAAAATCAACAAAAATGTTGTTTGATGGGGAAAACCAGAGATTGAAACCAAGCTTTATTTTTTTATTTTTTATTTTTAAAGAGTGAAAGCCACAGTAATTTATATGTAAACTATCATCAGGGAAACTTAAATTCAACTAAAGATGAATTTGTGCAAAAAAATTGAACTTGTGCAAAAACTAAATGTTTGACAAAAACAACAAGAACAAAACAAATTGTTTGAGAAAAAAAAAAAAAAACTAAAGATGGGACCCACTAATTCTTAGGAAAAATGAAGAAACAATCAATATTTAAAGCCTATAAAATAAGTAATATCACGATGAAAACTACAAGCGGAAAGCTAAAAAATATACCAGTTTAAATGAAAATAAAAGGCCCGATAAAACAAGTTGTTTGATGGGAAAAACTAAAGCCGAAACTAGATTAGTTAATACAAAACTAAAGACTCAACTAGATACAAACGCTTTAAAACGAAAACTAAAACTTAAGAGAAAAAGTTGTATTGTAATAAAAACTACTGGTAGAAAACTGGAAAAACACGCTAGTTTATATGAAAACCACGGTCTTGACAAAGCAAGTTGTGTGGTGGATTAAAAAAAAAGAAAGAAACTAAGGGCGGACATTAGATTAGTTAATACAAAACTAGAGGCTCAACTAGAAACAAATGCTCTAAAAGGAAAACCAAAGCTTAACAGAAAACATAAAAATCATAAGCGAAAAACCGGAAACCATCCATGCTAGTTTATATGAAAATAGGGGACTTGACAAAACAAGTTGTTTGATATGAAAAACTAAGGGTGGAAATCGGATTAGTTTATACAAAACTAGAGGCTTAGCTAGAAACAAATGCTCTAAAAGAAAAACCAAAGCGTGACAAAAAAAATTGTGTCACGATAAAAACCATAAGTGAAAAACCGAAAACCATGTTAGTTTATATGGAAATAAAGAGCTTGACAAAACAAGTTGTTTAATATAAAAGACTACGAGGGAAAATCATGTATGTTTATACAAAACTAGAGGCAGCTCTAAAACAAACCAATTCCTATAAAACTTCCAAATTAATTTCTTAAAAAACCAAGTTATATCTCTATTTTCTTTGACTACCCAAATCATTCAATATAGCACACAGTAAACTTTAGTGCTTCACCATCATAAGCTTCTCTTCTCCTTAGTTCTCATCATTTTCTTCCTTTTCTCTCCGTTCAACTCATCATCTATCCTCATATCAAAAAAAAAAAAAAAAAAACTCATCATCTATCCTTTCTCCAAATGCTAGTTAATTGGAGGCTCAGATAAAAATAAATGCTCTCAGATAAAATCCAAAATTTAATAAAAAAGTCGTATCATGATAAAAAAACCATAAGCGGAAATCTAAAAACCATTTATTTGATATGAAAAAACAAATGTGTAAATCAGATTAGTTTATACAAAAAATAGAGGCTCAGCTAGAAACAAATGCTCTAAAAGGGAAACCAAAGCTTAACAAAAAAAGTTGTGTCACGATAAAAACTATAAGCGGAAAAACAGAAACCATGCAAATTTATATGAAAATAAGGGACTTGACAAAACAAGTTGTTTAATATAAAAAAACTAAGAACGGAAATCGAATTAGTTTATACAAAACTAGAGACTCAGTTAGAAACAAATGCTCTAAAAGGAAAACTAAAGCGTAACAAAAAAAAAGTTGTGTCACAATAAAAGCTATAAGCAAAAAACTGAAAACCATACTAGTTTATATGAAAACAAAGAAATTTGACAAAACAAGTTATTTAATATGAAAAATTAAAGATGAAAATCATATATGTTTATATAAAAATAGAGCCCTGCTCTAAAAGAAACCAATTCCTATAAAACTACTTTATAATAACTAAAAGTGAGATCCAAATTAATTTCTTCAAAAACTAATTTATATCACTATTTTCTTTGACTACCCAAATCGTTCTATATAAAGCATAGTAAACTTCAGTGCTTCACCGTCATAAACTTCTCTTCTCCTTGGTTCCAACTCATCATTTTCTTCCTTTTCTCTCGGTTCAACTCATCATCTATCCTTTCTCCAAATTATATTAAGCTATTCAGAATTCTTCAAAATCTTCACCGCATCATATAGTTCATTGATTCATCTTCTAATGTGCGTGTTTAATTTCCTTCTCATGGTGTAATTTCTAGTGAAGTCACTTGCGTACTCCTTGATGATGCAAAAGCAAAATGGATTAGATGAATGGTGTTGATCTAGATATGGCATCACTGATACGACTCTGTATATTTGAGTCGATTTATTATTACTTTACGATAATATGTGCTCAAACTTCAAAGATCTCATTTTACTCACATTCTAAACGTTATAAACATATCAAGCCAGAGCTCCACATTCCAAACATGCCTTGTTCACCAATCACCCGTAAGGTGCGAAGAACAGGTCAGATGATGATGTGGGGGGAGCCTTGGACTTCCTTGGAGCTCGGCATTCTGAATCGGTGGGCCGGTGATGCAAGCGGCGCCATCATGCATACCTCCACCGCCATATGGTTCTGAGATAGTGGCCGGTGCCATCACAGGAGGCATGAGGTGGGTTAGAGCTCTAGAGGTTCTTGTGGGAGAAAGAGCTTAATTGATGCCTTGCATGCAAACGCAGTGCAAGAAGATGATGAACAACATCTAAATGGATGATGTCACTTTTTTTAAGGATGGCTTCTATTCAGCTCTGCACATCTCTCTGTTTTTGTTATTAAATGTTAAAGATTGTAATTCAACTGATAAACTTTCCAAACGTTAAATGTTTGAATACTAGTGGTCCTTGAACGGTTATATGTAAATTGACTCGTGGAACATTCTTATAGAGTGGTAAGTAACAAATTCTTTTTGTCTGAAATTTTATATTAAACTTATTTTTTGATTTTCACGCTCATTAAATAAATGTCACTCATTACTTTATATAATAAATTTTCATTCATTATTTCTCATTCGTCCTTTCTAAAACAAGAGTATAATTTAAAAAAGAAGTATAAAATTATACATTTATTATTTTTAATTAACATTTTATTCCACATGATTTTAGTAGTTCTTCCATGGAGGAAGGTGATGAGTTGTGAGAGAGAGAGGTGTACGTTGAATCTAAATCTTGACTCCTGAATGTTCACTTTCGCTATAAGCTCAAGTCTTCTCTGTTTTGAGGCATTAAAAACAGAACATTGAATTGTGACACGACTGATTGAAGCTACATAATCAAGAATCTCCCAGGTTAACACTTGTGTAATGCTTCTGGCTGAATGCTCCAGGCACAATACTTTGTTCAAAACCATTAACGAGATCCTCCAGTTTATATTGAGACACTGGTTAAGATTAGTCTTCGTTTATGATAAGGATTTTTAGGCAAAATGTTGGCCAAAGGCTATAGCAGTCTTTGTAACATCTAATCTAAAATTTAGAAGCCTTTAATTCCATCCAACCACCTACTCTATTATCATACTTTACAGAATAAAAAAGACCAATAAAAAGGCATTAAAAATAAAAAGTTAAAATTTGATACTTTTTACTTTTTAGTAGAAAGACTTCTGTGAGTAATTTTGTATTAAAAAAAGAGGCTCAGGATCTGCGAGAGTAGGCTGTATGTGACATCTTGATCACATGACAACAATATTTACCATTACTCTAACTCTCACACTAAAACAGTAAGCAGTTTGTCTCTTGTTGATAGGTAACACAGAAACACAGATAGGTAACACAGCCCTATGGTATGTCGGATATCGAATGATCCAGTTTTTAGTTTTTTAAAAAAGAAAAAAAGGATACTTTCTTGATCCGTGGCCCAGAGAATCCGCTGAGCTCTAAAAAACCTTTTGTCTGATTCCAGCATCTTTTAATTTGCTGTGGGAAGTTTGAGGATAGCACGATGTGATGGTGTGAACGCAAATTTTCATTCTTCATTCCACAGTGTTTTGGTTTGACCGATGCAAGTCATATGGACTTGGAGGCGGAGACTTTGTTCTGTTCTTCTGGTCTTCTCACTCTCTTCACATTATCGAACAATCTTCTGGTGATATAGAGATGGAAGAAGATCAATTGCCTAAGAACATTCAAGGCGTTGTTATAATTTCTCTTCCTCCACCAGATAAGCCCTCTTTGGGTAAGACAATCACTGCGTTTACTCTCACTGATGATGATGATTCTCCATTTCAAGATTCTATGAGACCCAACGAAGATCGATCTCGTCTTGATACTCCAGAGACTGATCTGCCGATTCGATCATACCCACCGGAGCATCGGCTTCAATTTTCGTTCAGAAGACTCTTGTTTCGTGGTCCTACTAAGTTTTTTTCATTCTTCGCTATTATCCTTTTCGCTCTTTTCCTGTACGGTTCTGTTTCACAAACCCACCTGGAATTCCGTAATTCTGAGAGGGAAGATCGAACCGATTCGTTCTTCTTCCCTTTGTTTCCCAAATTCGGTATCCTTGGTCAGCAGGATGTTAAGCTTAAATTGGATAAAATTGTTGACGTACAGAGAGAGAACTTAGTTTCCCAAGGAACCAACGATATCAACAAATTAGTTGCTTCTAGAGTTGCAGCAGTTGATTCTTCCTCTGTCTTTCCAGTCCGGGGAACTGTTTATCCAGATGGGTATGTTGAAACTTGAGAAGCAACGCTTTGAACTTGAATTATTTGTTTCATTTACAAGTCATAAACTACTTTATCCAGGGGAAATCAATTCTTGTTTGTACGCTTTTGTGGGAATTTTGCTTTTGATATTTGGCCTAGGGAGTACTCGTATATTATAATGTTTGCCACCAACAACTGTTTCAACTTTTAAAATGTGTATTTCCTTTAAATGAGGGTATTCCTAATCAAGTGATCTAGGTGTTGAGCTAGTGTAATAAATTTTCTTCCAAGTTCCCCTTATGTAAGCCGTCTTTCTCCTCGTCTGATAAACTACAAATTAGTGCTTTGCACTCATTGCTATTCCCATATGCATATATTGCCCCAGCCACTTAATGATACTCCCTCCATTTCAAATATAATGCACTTTTGTGTCTATGTTTCATTATGTAAGGCATTCTAGGGAATACCAATCATTAATTATTTGTTCCTAATGAGAGTTGCCCTTAAAATTCTGTAAAAGGTTTTATGTAATAAAACATAGGACTTTCCAAAAAATAGCTTATAATTGAAAGGAAGGGAGCATTTGTATGTATGTGTTTCATACTTGTCACTTCAATGTAGGTTGTATTTCACATATTTACTTGTTGGGAATCCTCCAAGGCGTTATTTTGTTGACATGGATACCGGGAGTGACTTAACGTGGATTCAATGTGATGCTCCATGCAGAAGCTGCGCAAAGGTAATGCCTGATTGTTACTGTATTGTGTCCGTCGGTTTCTCTATATAATTTTATGTGTTCGTCTCTTATCAATCTCTGTCAAATTAGAGGCATAAATCATATGCTTGGATAGAGGCAGGGTTTTAGCTTCTTATTCTATCTATATCTAGTTAATATGGACATAGATGGACTGGTTGACCCCATGCCTCCCTCCAAAAGAAAATTTTAAAATGGAAGGACAACGAATACAAGAGAAAATAGATGGTTAAGCTGATGACAATTTCCCCATCATAGATATTTGCTGATCATAATGGTTATTTTTCAGATTTTAAATGGGTTTTTGAGATGGAAAAAATGTTAACTGAAAGGATATGTTTGATTTAGGGAGCAAATCGCTTGTACAAGCCAGCAAGAGGAAGCATATTACCGCCTACAGATTCTCTTTGCACCGACGTTCAGAAAAATCAGAGGCATGGAAATCATGACAATTTCAAACAATGTGACTATGAGATTGAATATGCAGATCATAGCTCCTCCATGGGGGTTCTTGTTAGAGATCATCTTCATCTTGTCACTACAAATGGTTCCAAGGCCAATTTAAATTTAGTTTTTGGGTATGTATCTCCATTTCTGTGACTCTCTTCCTGTTTTTCTTGGATATGTGTATTCCACAAAAGTGCTGATTGTACCATTTCCATGCAAAGGTGTGGATATGATCAAGAGGGCTTACTTTTAAACACTTTGGCAAAAACAGACGGAATCATGGGACTCAGCAGAGCTAAAGTCAGTCTACCTTTCCAGTTGGCAAGCAAAGGGATTATAAAGAATGTGGTTGGTCATTGCCTAAGTGATGATGAAGCTGGTGGTGGGTACATGTTCTTAGGTGATGATTTTGTGCCATTTTGGGGTATGACCTGGGCACCCATGGTCAATGTCCTTGCTACGTGAGTAGAGGTTTCTAATGTTGTTTTACTTTTGTCATTTCATAATCTCCATCTTAATGTGTATTTGTAGATTTTGTTGTGTGTTTTCATTGTGGTGCACTCTCCCTGCATTTTCATTTCTTGCCATCTTTTTTAAAGTGCTTGCTATTCCTTGTTTTTATCTTCTTAACTTCTATGTGGGATATATTTTGTACAGAGATTTATACCAAACTGAGATTCTCGGAATACGTTATGGAAATAACCTGCTTGGTTTGAATGGGCCCAGCAAAGTAGGAAAGGTGGTTTTTGATACTGGCAGTTCTTATACATATTTTACAAAGGAGGCGTATATGAATCTCATTGCTTCTGTAAGTTCCTTTTTAATATACTTTCTTATTTACATATTTTACAAAGAGGCTATTTGAATCTACATTCTACACCATCTGTAATAATGGTGAAAATTTCTTCAATTCAATTCCATGGTTTTCATTATCATGTTCATATTTGTGCAGCTTGAAGAAGTTTCTGAGTTTGGACTTGTCCGAGATGAGTCAGATGCAACTTTGCCCATTTGCTGGCGACCTAATTTTGTGGTCGGGTATGAGAAATCATCTGATGGACCACACATTTGGATTAGCTTCAAATTATCTTATCATTTAATTTCTTTTGCCAGCACTCTCTTCCGAGTCATTCTTGCTCCATATGTTCTGTGTCTTATTTTCTGCATAGTTTCTGTTAAAAATTCACTTCTGCTCAGGTCTATCTGACTCTCTCCCAATCCCATATCCATTTGAAACATCTGGTTAATACAATGTCTGGTCTTTATAGTTTGTCCTCGTTTTAATTTTGGTCCTTAAAGTTTCTTTCCGTCTTAAACATTAGTTCTTGTAGTTTAACAAGAACCTGAACAATTTTGCCCCTTAATGAACCAAAACCAAAATGAAAGCAAACTGAAGCATCGTAGTAATCCTAAAAACAATAATAATAATGAACACATGGAGTATATTCATAAACTGCTTAACCATCAAGCCTGTAACCAAACAAAAAGAACCGAACGAGGTGTTTATCTGATTCATTCTGGAACTGATGATGGACATGTAGGAAAAGAAAAGGAGTTGTGTTTCTGTCAAACATAAGCTGAACAGTCAATTAGAGTTAGATAGACACATCCGATTTTTTCATATTTCAGTGTCGTCCCATTTTCATCATAATGTCCATGATTAGTTATGTACTTTATTTTTCCAAGGCTATGCTTGCTTTAACTTTTGTTTAAAATACCTCTTGAGAAAAATAGGTACGCTCTTTGGTCCTTGATCCTAAGTTTTATATTTATGATCAAGATCAACTCCCCAAATAAGTCTCATATTAAGGACTTGAGGGAGTATTATTTTCTTTGCTTCAGTTTCTTACTCATCTTACTTTTAAGCAACCTCAATCACAATGACGGACTGCTATATATTCTGTGTTATATGCAATCCAGATCCGTCAAAGATGTCAACCATATCTTCAAGACTCTGACTCTTAAATTTGGAAGCAAATGGTGGATTCTGTCCACTTTGTTTCATATACCTCCCGAGGGTTATTTAATTATAAGCGTAAGGCATAGTATATATTAATTTTAGCTCTCTCCATTGTGTTAATGCCAGTTCTTTTAACAAAACTTGCTATTGTGCAGAATAAAAGGAATGTGTGCTTGGCTATTCTTGATGGCTCTGAAGTACATGATGGGTCCTCAATTATACTTGGAGGTACACCTTTCAGGAATACATGAGAGCTTTATGTTCAAAATAATATATGCATATGGATTTATTTTATACTCCCCCCATCCGGTTCTTATTTTAAAAGTTAGATAACTAATTTACATGTATTAAGGAGATTAGTTAAGTTTGTTATTTGTAATAAATGTGTGCTTGCTTCCCTAAAATACCCTTATATTAATCATGTGCATTGTAACTACCTCTTGATGAAAAGCCCCTTTCTATGTGCAATTGATATGGATGCCTTGGGGGGAAAATTATAAATTCGAGAGGCAAAGTGGATTAAAAAGTTGTATTTAAGACCAAAAGTGAATCCTATTGTCTTTCACTCATATACTTAGGACCAGAGGTAGTATCTCATAGTCAAATGATATACATATGGATTTCTAACTACTTGAGAAACTAGAGTACTCTCGTGCCTGCCAATGGCCTTATAATCTAGTGGCATGAGAGCTCCCCTACAAGTGAGAAGTTGTGGGTTTGTACTTTTATGCTGTCAGTGTTTGCCCCTTTAAATCTAAGAGTTTCCATGTGCCTAATGCCTTCGTGTTTTTGGCTTTTGCAGACGTCTCATTGAGAGGATATTTGGTTGTATACGACAATGAGAACCACAGGATTGGTTGGGAGCGAGGAGACTGTGCAGTGCCAAAAAGATTGAGAAAGTCACAGAATTTCACACCCAATAGCATGCGCTGACTCATTCTCAGTTGGAACATGATATTATATCTTCATTTTTTTTTTCTTTTTGTATTAAGAAGCGCTATGACCAGTAAATAATCATATTCTTCTACCAATCTATCACTATGTGTATATATATACACTCGCGCACACGCAGACTGATAAATAAACATGGAAAGTTATTGGATTCCAATACCAAATATGTATCTGACTGGTAAGTGGGAAGTAATCATCATTTCTTAGTTTGTAATTATCACATATTATATTTAAGTAAATGATCAAGTGAGAAAGAAAGTCTAAATATTGTGATTTAACTGGATAATTGATTATAATAGATATAAAAATACAAATTAAGGAAAAAATTGAAATAGTCCCTTAAAATACAAGTCTTATTCTTTGATCCATAAGTGTTGATTTTAATAGGAGTTATGAGATCTTAACTACCGAGTCATAAACTTCTAATAATTCTCACTAGCATGATGGCTCTGAAGATTTGTCTTTGGTCAAAAGATTTTTAAAGACTAAGGCCCTCTTTGGTTTCAGTATAATGATTTTTAATGGAATGAAGTTAAAATAAAATGGAAAATGATAATTTTGTCCAATGTGCATAAGAATAGAAACACCATATGTATTTATCGAGTGATATTTTAACACATTAGGAGGCTTTAACCTCTTTACTCACCCTTCATTCCTCTCTAAAAAAGAAAAAAGATTAAAAACAATTTAAAATAGAGAAGCTGAGTTGCCCATCAGCTTTAAGTATTTATTAAAGACAGAGTCTTTTGGGTTATCCTTTCATGGTGAAGAATTACCTTCTATTTATGTTGTGATGGGAAAATTGTGTTGGTCATCCTTCCTTTTTCTTAATAAGGATCAAATGAAAGCACGAAGTCTTTTTTTTAAAAAAAAAAAATATAACACACACCCATATAAAGCCACAAGTCGAATTTGTGTTCTCCTCCCAAAATGAAAGGTAAACGCCACTAGACCAAAAGTAATATTGACTCCCTTTGTATCTTTTTAAACATGTTTTCATTTCTTCTTTCCCCATCAAATTGTTTCCATTTTGAACAAACATGATCTAATCTTCAAGAATTCACCAATCAAATTTGCTAGTATCACTAAATGATTTAAAAGGCAAGGCAATACTGAAAAATATAGGGCACTATGGTCTCAAAAAGCAAAAAAGAAAAAATAATAATAAGAAAGTCTTAGTATATGATTCACTATTTAAAAACTCTCGAGGAATCTTAGTGATATAGATTTGAATTATGAAGTTACTTGTTTACCTCCATTGGCAAGTCTATCGGTTGATAAGTGTATGTGACATATTGACAAGTGATAAGTGTTAGCATTAATATATTTATTTGTCATATTGACAACTAGGACATATAAGTAATTTCACAATTCAAATCTATATTACTAAAACCCCTTGAAAGTTTTTATATAGTAAATTATTTAGTGAGACCTTCTTAGTATTTTTTTATGTTCCGTAGGACTATATTGTAATTTTCCCAATATATATGGTTTAACTTAAATTTGGCATGACCTTTTGTGAATGTATTAATGTATAATTTAATATCTATAGAAAGCCATAAATATTACATATTATTTTTCAACTTTATATAATTAGATATTGGATTCCATGGTGAGTGATATCAGTTATGCTATAAATTTTATATTTTATATTAAGATACGAAGACACATACTTATCTTAAAAATGGCAAAAAAAGTGAAATCGGTGATTTTGGGTTAAAAATAAGTTACATAAATACGACTCATTTTTTTCTCCACTTATTATTTCTACTACTTTTCTTAATTAGTTAAGTATAAAATCTTTATTAAGTATAGATTTTCAAATTGAATTTACTTAAATAAATTGGACTTGACTTATTTTAACACTAATGCATTGGAAGAAACTTGCTTATCGTTGTCCTTCCTCTCACAAATCAAACTTTACTAAACCAG
Organism: Acacia confusa; assembly: GCA_037074495.1. Classification (NCBI taxonomy): domain Eukaryota; kingdom Viridiplantae; phylum Streptophyta; class Magnoliopsida; order Fabales; family Fabaceae; genus Acacia; species Acacia confusa. The sequence goes on from CM073502.1 coordinate 7,569,370, forward strand.
GAAGCAATAATTTTTCAGTTATGGTGCAAATTTATTTTAAATTTTTTCATGTAAAAGCAATATTTTTCTAAAAGCTTTCTAAGTTCAATGTAATCACAAAAGTGTTAAAACATAGAAATATTATATCATCCTATTAAAATATAATCATTGGTGGTTAAAAAATTGACAGTAACTATTAACATTTTTTTAATAATAAGAGGAAACATTACTCAATTTTAATGTTTCTGGACAATTTTGAATTTAAAAATCTTTCAAACAATATTATCTCTAAACAAAAACATTTCGAGTGATTTGGACCTTTACTCATTTTTCAATTGTTTGAATTGGATATACTACCATAATTGTGATTTTATAAAAAAAAATTATTTTTTATATGGCTGTTTTGTTCGAGCCTGCGTAGATGTTTTAAAGTCGTTTTCTATATTTACACCAATTAAACTCAAAATCTCATCTTTAGTTAAAAACCAAAAAACCAATGTCATGTTGACGCCGTGATTTTTAATGTAATCACGTCAGATTAAATTATAAAATAAACAAAACCAATACAAATTGAAATTTTCAAAACAAAACAAAACAGAAGGAAGAAAATTTTTCTGAATTTTTTGTTTTATTTTATTTTTGCGTTTGAATTTGGGGGAGAGGTCGAGAAGGTGAGAACAGAACGTAATTAAAACAGAGTGAAGACGATGGGTTTTTCAATGACAAAAAACTTCAATGGATTTGACGGCAGCTCCTCCGCAAGAACAACTCGATAACTCAAACGTTTCTGACGACTCTTCACCGGGAAATGACATCGTTCTGTCTCCTGTCCCCTCTGAGACCCCGCTTCTCGATCTCCAAAATTCACCGGAGGAAGATCAATCTTTGCCCAAAGAAACAACATCGGATGCTCTCGACGACTCTTCTGATCCTGTCCCTGAAAACCCCATTGACGAACCGCTCCAAAATAGTAACCAAAGTGCACCATCCCCGGCGGAGCCCGGACCCCCAGCCAGGAAGCGTAGGCGGCGGAAGAAGTTCTTCACTGAATACACCGTAAACACGTCACTCTCTAGGAACAGGCGATCTGACGTTGCGAAAGACTGCGATGTTGAAGCACTAATCGCAATCTCCGCGGGGTTTCCGGTGGACTCTCTCACAGAGGAAGAAATCGAAGCTAATGTGGTCTCCACTATTGGTGGGACGGAGCAAGCGAACTACATCGTGGTCCGGAACCACATTCTTGCTCGGTGGAGAACTAATGTGTCGGTTTGGTTGACCCATGATCACGCCTTCCAGTCCATTCGGTTAGAGCACAAAGGATTAGTTACCTCGGCTTATCGCTTCCTGTTGGAGCATGGTTACATCAACTTTGGGCTTGCTCCAGCTGTTAAAGAAGCAAAGTTAAGGTCATTTGATGGGGTAGAGAAGGGTAATGTGATAATCGTTGGTGCAGGGCTTGCAGGGTTGGTTGCTGCAAGACAATTGGTGTTCATGGGATTCAAGGTTGTAGTCTTAGAAGGTAGGACCCGTCCAGGTGGACGTGTGAAGACCAAGAAGATGATGGGGGATGGTGTTGAAGCTGCGGCAGACCTTGGTGGAAGTGTACTCACAGGTATAAATGGCAACCCACTAGGTGTTCTTGCAAGGCAATTAGGGTTGCCTCTGCACAAGGTGAGGGATATATGTCCTCTGCATTTACCTGATGGGAAAGCTGTGGATTCTGAGATTGACTCTAGTATAGAGGCTTCGTTTAATAAGTTGTTAGAAAGAGTTTGCAAGCTTAGGCAGGCGATGATTGAGGAAGTTAAATCAGTGGATGTTTCATTAGGGACTGCACTTGAAGCTTTTCGGCGTGCTTACAAGGTTGCTGAGGACCTGCAAGAGCGTATGCTCTTCAATTGGCATCTTGCAAATTTGGAATATGCCAATGCTACTTTAATGTCTAATTTATCAATGGCTTATTGGGACCAGGATGATCCATTTGAAATGGGTGGTGATCATTGTTTTATTCCCGGGGGCAATGAAAGATTTGTCCGTGCCCTTGCTGAGGACCTTCCTATTTTCTATGGAAGAACTGTAGAGTGTATCAAATATGGAACAGATGGGGTATTGGTATATGCTGATGGGCAGGAGTTCTATGCAGACATGGCCCTTTGTACTGTGCCATTAGGAGTACTCAAAAAAGGATCAATAAAGTTTGTCCCAGAACTTCCTCAAAAAAAGAAAGATGCAATCCATAGATTGGGTTTTGGACTGTTGAATAAGGTTGCAATGCTGTTCCCGTACAATTTCTGGGGTGGAAACATTGATACATTTGGTCATTTGACTGAAGACCTGAGTATGAGAGGTGAGTTTTTTCTATTTTATAGTTACTCTTCAGTGTCTGGAGGCCCACTGCTTGTTGCTCTCGTTGCTGGGGATGCTGCAATTAGGTTTGAAATGATGTCACCAGTGGAGTCTGTGAGAAGGGTAATGGACATTCTAAGGGGTATTTTTCATCCAAAGGGAATTGCCGTTCCAGAACCAGTTCAGGCTGTCTGTACTCGGTGGGGAAAAGATCATTTCACATATGGATCATACTCCTATGTTGCTATTGGGTCTTCCGGAGATGATTATGATTTCCTTGCGGAGAGCGTTGGAGATGGAAGAGTGTTCTTTGCAGGAGAGGCTACAAGCAAGCAGTATCCTGCAACGATGCACGGTGCATTTCTTAGTGGAATGAGAGAGGCTGCAAACATTCTGAGAGTGGCCAAGAGAAGGCTCTCGGTTTCAGTTGACAAAAATAAAATTGTTGCAGAGGGGAATGATGATTTGAACAAATTATTCGAGAAACCTGACTTAACATTTGGGAGTTTCTCCGCATTGTTTGATACAAAGACAAATGATCTTGATTCTAGTTCATTACTTAGGGTAAAATTTGGAGGATCACTTTTGGAATCTAGCTGCCTTAGTCTTTATGCCGTGGTTTCTAAGAAGCGGGTTGTTGAATTAAGTGAGATCAAGGGAGATGAGAAGAGGATGACAATGTTGAAAAACTTTGGGGTGAGTCTGGTTGGGAGGAAAGGTTTGAGTGGTGCTGCAGAATCTCTTATCAATAACATTAAATTGGTTAGATCCAACCTTAGTGATGCAGAGAATTCTATGCACAGGAAGGAAAGTTTTCTTAATGGTTTGGACAATAAAGCCTCTAGTTAATTGTGTTCAAATTCTCTTCTTACATGAGAATTATTGAATTCTTACCATTTTTTCCCTCGTTTACCATTTTTTTTCACAATGCATAGTTTACTTCATTTTATCACTGATAAACTGCCTTCTTTATGATTATTTAAACATGAAGCTGAAATCTTCCTTTGCTGAAATGGCCATCAAAATTCTCAAGAATAGTGTTATATTCATTTGCATTGAATTCTGCACGGGAGTGTATATATGCTCATGTTTCATGAAAACTGTCTTTAGTTGTATAATCAACTTATTGAGGTTGAAGATTTTGCATCTAGCCTTCTACTTTCAAAGGAACATCAAAATGACAACTTTAGTGAATTCAAATTGCCTGAAGTAGGCATGTCTCCCAATTAAACGTTAAGAGTATGCAAATAAGATGAAGACCTGCTACCCTAGCCATTTTTGTCCAAGGCATGCTGCTACTGTAGACCTGATAGGGCAATGCATTGTTTTGCGATGAAAACTAGAAGACCAGGAGAGCTCACTTCAGCGAAGCTTTTTGTTCTGTGGAGTCTAATCCACATCCTACCAAAGTGAATCGAAATGCCATCAGTTTGGCTTGATTCAAAGATGGTGGAGCTCCTAATCAATCTCCAATTATTACTTCCTCCAGCTGTAGCTCAGGTATACATACAGCTTTGACTCCCTCTCTTACTTTAGCATCTGAATGTCGTGAGAAGAAAGAAAAACAGAGCCATGATTTTTTTCTTTTTCTTTTTGAGAATAGGAGGCTATGACAAAGCCAGGAGAAAATGCAAGCAGAGGAACTTTTTTTGGCTGATCCAAAACAATCAACCTTCTACAATGAGGAGGAGCTTTGAATATAGTGGGCATTCTAGGCGAACCAATTAGTGCATCTATTAGCTTTGATGGAAAACATGATTGAACTTGATATTCCAAATTTCCAATCCAGTGCCATGAGTGTCCTAATGTCGTTTGTTAAACTTTCCAGTAGGAGACCAGCCGCATTTTCTGAGTATCAAATTTACTGCTTATGCTGAGTCACTGGTGATTATGATGTCCATGCCTCGAGAGATACCATGAAGCTCTGCTTTAATGCAGCTTTCCATACCCAGGTTTCTCATGATTCATGAATCCCTTGATACAGTTACTTCCCTATCAAAGAATTTTTTGCCAATGATCTAACAAGAAAGTTTTCTTATAAGTAGAAGGTTATTAGTTGGATCCCCTTTATAATCAAAGGGAAGTTGTATTAACAGCATCCCGAGTGGCCAAAAAAGTTCTTCACTCTTGAAAGCAGAAAATTTCTGGATACACATGACAAGGGGTGATCTAAAGGGAATTATTTATCATCCCAATAGGAAATCATTTTACCATTCCTCCATGCAGTTATTTCCATAAAAGTACCCCCAAACTTCAATAATCCAAACAAGTCTTTTTTTTAAAAGATTAATGAAGCTAAATAAATTATTTTAAAGTATTTATATTTATCTTTTTTATACTAAATTAATTGTCTGATTTATAAATTAATATATAATCAAATAATATATAACATATCATAAGATTAAATAATTTCTTTAACTTGCTTATTCTCTATAGAAAAAGTCAGTTGGGCCCTATATTAAATATAGGAGTGAGTAATAGATTTGTGGGGGCAAAATTATTCTTTTTTTTTTTTGAATAAAAAAAGTTTTGGAATGGTTCGACACCAGTCCCCTACCAAGGTCAGGGCACGGCCCCGTGCTCTATGAGCACTTACTAGAGACTTACGAGATCGCCTACCAAAGGAGTCCCAGTGACGGCAGAGGGGGTTGAACCCACGACCCAAGAGCTTAGTCCTTGATCCCTTACCATCTGTGTCAACTCTCATTTTAACGAGGCAAAATTATTCTTATTTACCAGAATCATAGTTATATCTTTTCCTGCGACCAAACATGCCATTACAGATTGAGCCCATCAATTTTACTAGATTGATACTAGTATCATTTAATTTTTACAATTTAACCAGACTTTATTTGGGAAAATTTCTTAACAAGAATTGAAATAATTAATTTACAATTTGAGCCTATATTAAAAATCACAATTGGTCTCATCAAATTGTAGATATTTTTATGGGCAAGAACATTGCGAGGTAAACTGCGCGAAACATTTATCCTTTATTCAATTTACCGCCTGAAAATTGCTCAAAACTTTAAGAGCAGTATGTAATTCAGTATTACCAGCACTACTTACTTGTAATGCAGCAGTATTGGGATTCATTTCCCCCCCTTAGATCCTAGATTCGATCCCCCTCCCCTCGCTTTGTATAAAAAAAAAAAGTATGTAATTCAGTATTATTTTCATAAAAACAATTGTATTAAAGCAGCTACTAAATTTAGGTTCAATTCTCCAATGAAATATTATCACGTGAACCTTTTTTAACAATGAAAACATTGATAAATAATTTTTGTTTAAACTCTTAAAACATTTTCCTGTATTCACACGGATCCAACCTGAAATTCTGTGCTTAAAGAGTTATAGTCTCCAATCTCTGTTACAGGAATCAAAGCATGTGGGTGAGGCAATTCTTTTTCCTTTTACTTCTTTCTGTTTCTGATACTGTTTCTAAACAAACACAGCTCATCCGTTCAATGGAGATGTAAAAATCGCATTACAGTATTAAGAAGTCTGAATTTTTTTTCCCTAAGTACAAATCTACAAAAATGTCCTCATCACTTTTACAATCTGTGATGTTTGAACATGATAGCATCAATCTAATCGCATTTCAACCCGTCCAGAACTGGTATAGATTTCAGGAAAAGGAAAAAGGGTATCAACATGATAATATTCAAGTTGACTTAATTCCAATTACACATAAAGAACTTGAAGAAACTTAAGAAAAAACTATGACAACATGCAGATTGATACTGTGATTTCATTGAGCGCTTTGGAGGCAAAGAACCTAACATCAACATCTGGATCCTCGCACAGCTCAACCAAACAGGGACGCATAGTCTGCTCAACAACCTTCATTTTTCCATGATGCAATTTCAAAATGTGGAAAAATGTAAGCATCAACAGAAGTTTTTAACCATAAACAGCAGCTAGCGAAATAATAGCCTAAAATACTAGTTCCGATATTAATCTTACCTTCCATAAGAATGAAAAATGACACTAGCAACTCAACCATGATGTTTGAAACCAAGAGCAAAGAACTCATTAACTAACCAATTCAAAATAATATAAGATGGAACAGCAATCGAGAATAATCAAGAACTTAATATTTTCTCTATCATACGAAAATTGGAACTGGAAAACAATTATGAAGTTAGAAGTTCTACAGTTTTCTTAGTGGCATATTCAAATAACCATAACATTGATACTAAGTGTCCTAAAATACAGAAACTAAAATAGCTACTTACAGACTGATCAACAACTGAAGCAAGAGACTGCAACACGTTTGCAACGGTGAACTTGACATTGGGAACCCTGTAAGATTAGCGATCAGCACTTATCCAACAAAAATACAAGACCACCCAGGTTTCAATAGTTTTACCTATCTTTTGATGCAGTGATGACCAGAGGGAGCAGTTGTGAACAAGTAATCTCAGGGCCCACAACAGGACTCAGAAGAGAAATTGCTTGCAGAACAATCATCCGATTCAGATAGTGTGGATCATTAATCACGTCCAGAACCTGTAAATTATATTGTTTGAATGAATACCATTAAGAAAAATAAACAATCGATTTTAACATAAGAATTAATGTTCTGTTCTAGAAAACCTTTCAATAGTTGGTACAACATACAACTGTTCACTAAGCTGAAAGGGCCCTATTCGATGGTAAGACCTATAAAAGGAAATATAGGAAGACACAAGCAAAAGGGAAAGATGCCTTTTTAAGGTTTCAAAATTGACTTTGTAGCCTCCCACTATTTTGGAGTAAGAGGAGGACATCTAGCTGTTCATTAGTGTGTCTATTAGGTGTTTTAGCCCTGTAATATGTAATAGATATTTTGGAGACTGTGAGGGGTGTTTTTTTTTTTTTTTTAACTATGTTAGCCGCCGGTTTAGTGGGAAAGGTAGGCATTATTTTGTATGAGTGTTTTGGGAAAGGAAACTGGTTTTCTCTAAGACCAGGTTCTTTCTTTGGCTGTGAGAATGTTTTTCTTCTCCACAGATTATTGTAATCCTCTTTTCTCCCACTGAGATAGAGGTTCATTGCGTTCATTTAATCAGATTCAGTATTTCTGTTCCGTTGTTTGTTCTGGTCAGGACCCAGAAGAGAAATGGCTTGCTGAACAGTCATCCAATTCAGATGGTGTGGATCATTAATCATGTCCAGAACCTCTAAATTATTTTGTTTGAATTAATACCATACTCTTTTTTTCAAGAAAAAATAAACAATTGTTTTTGACATAAGCATTAATGTTCTGTTCTAGAAAACCTTTCAATAGTTGGTACAATATACAACTGTTCACTATGCATTTAGTAAAATAATCAGAAAGCTGCTTCCTCAGCGCAGTAGCATTTGCCTACAGCAAATAGCCCTACGCTTAGCAGAGGATAAATTATTAAATTGAATCAGCTATGTCTAAAAGCAAGAAAGAAAACTAGCCAGATAACAGAACATGGATAGTATGGTTTGCCCACCTCAACAATTAGCTTTTGGGAAAGGATTCGTCACCCTATTTGGTTGCTTATCAATTGTTATCGAGCTTAAAGTCAACAACTCCATAAAGGGGTGCTTATGAAGAGTTGAGTGGCGAAAGGCCAAGTGAAATGTCATAGTATAGCTGTCAGGACGTTAACTTTCCCAGGGCAACCAATGGACCAGGACTGAGATGGGATGAAATGCCTACGGTCACATCAAATAATATGGGATGACCAAAGGAGTAATGTGAAATGTCCAAGTCCCATATCTGTAACACGGACTTTTCAAAACCTTGCTCAAGTAATGTGATTCTATAACCTCAACTACTAGCTTTGGACAATAGTTCCCCAGACCACATAGTAGCCTATCGAACACCAAATACCATGCCCATATTATCAAGAAGCCAAGTCATACATCAGCAGGAAAATGTCAAAAAAACACCTGAGGAATAATGTGTTGCATTGCCCATTCTGTTCCAAACTCTTCTGCTAAGCGTTTCACATTTTCCGCAGCCGCTTCTCGAATAGAGTATACCTACAATTGTAACCAATACTGTCAGTCATGACAATATGACTTGGTTGCTCAAAAAGAAAATAAAAATGGGACTGAATTTGCAACCGTAGTGAAAAAATATCAAGTCGTTCCATACAATCCTTCAAAAACTCAGTTTATTCTTTACTTCCTTGGCAGCCTACATAGCTTTACACACACACACACATATTAAGTCGAGTCAATCACTTGTCTGTTCACCATTTGTACCAAATTGATAGTTTAGCACTCTCATTACAAAAATGCTGGTTACAGCATTTTTTTGGGCAGAAGTTAAAGGGGAAATCAGCTGGAGAAGTCATACTTTTTTTTTTTACTTTAACACATACAAAATTTATAGAGAAAACAAGAACAAAGATTTGCATTATTAACGATAATTGCAGCATATGACAAGTTTCAAGAGGTACAGATTGACACTAATCATTAAAGCTCTAGCACAAATCTATTCTTTCAGTCAACAAGGGTCAATAAAACATGCTTCAAAAGTGAGAGGACTAAACTGATCAGAACATAATATTTACTAACTTTACAAACCTTGTCCTTAAGCCATTGCATGCAAAGGGGTCCAAGTTTATCATCAAAAAACCCTACACCTAACTGAGTTGCCAACAAGGGTACATGTTCTATGATGGCAAGTCGAACCCTCCAGTGTCGATCTTCAGCAAGCTCAACAATAGCTGGTAATAGAGACTGGGATAACAGGTCAATACCAATTACCTGTATAAGCCCATAAATGTTAAGTTTCAACGAACAATATATCAAAAGCAATATCTTCAACTGAGAATACATAACATCTACATACATACATACATACAAATACACACACACACACAACACACACACATATGTATATATATATAACAACACAACTCTAAAAGATCTTAGAATATCATGTTTTCACAATCAATATAATTAAAACATACTAACCTTTATCCATAAATGCGAAAGATATTTAGCAATGAAAACTCTCTCAGAGTCTTGACCTTTTTCTCTACTTGTATCTTTTTGTGATAGGGATGTAATACAATTTTCACGATTAACTCTTAAGGCCTCTTACGCTCTTTATATTTTTCTTTTTTGAATGTACGTGCCTTTTAACTTTCTGAAAATTGTGCCTATCAACAGTCGCCTCTTTATGACTTTTAATAACTCTCATACCAAATTACCCTTTTTCGCTTTTCTCATTAAATCAAAATAACATTCCTTTTATACATGAGACACATGAATATTTTACATTCTCTCACTTGGGTCATATTACAAAGTGTCCCTTCATGATTTAATAAAAATTATCATAATGCACACACATAAGGATAAAGGTTCTATACATTGGCCTCATCATACATCATAATTAAAAATAAAACCCAATATGAGTCATGGCGGTTATATGCTATCAAATTGGCATATTTCCTTCCATGTACCACTATATTAGTTTTTCTTCTTAACATGATACTTAATGGAAGTAAATATAATGTCCTGCAACAATACTATAATGTCTTCATTAGGAACAATTCCTGCTTTTCAAAATAATCATTTATGCATGCATGCAAACAAAATATTTTTTTGAAAGAACAAGGTGGTTTTCAAAAACTTATACATCATTGAATTCAACGTGTTAATAGTCAATAATTACAATAATGATCAATCATTCATTAGCTGACATAATATCCATACTATACAAATGACCAGTAAACACCTTAGGCGGTGATCCCTTTGTCAAGGGATCAACTATCATAAGATTTGTGCTAATGTACTGTATAGACACTATATGTTTCTAAACCTCTTCTTTAATGATAAAGTATTTCAATTCCATACACCCTTTGAATACTTGTCGTTTTTAGAAAAGAAAACTGTTGCGGAATTATCACAATAATTTTTTAGCAGCCTTTCAATACTGTTAACCAATCTAAGCCGTGAAATAAAATTCCGTAGCCACTTAGCCTAACTCATGGCCTTAAAGCATACCACAAATTCAGCTCCAATAGTGGATGTAACAATCATCGATTGCTTCACACTTTTCCATGATATAGTTCCTCCAGCTAAAAGATATAAGTAACTACAAGTGGATTTTCTTGTGTCCACACATCCTGTAAAATTTGAATCTGTGTATCCACCCACTTCAATGTTGCTAATCCTTCGATAAGTAAGCATGTGACCTTTAGTTATTTGCAAATATCTCAAAACTTTCTTTGCAGCTTTCTAATGGCCTATACTAGGATTACTCCAGTATCTCCCCAACATTCCAACTGTAAAGCTAATATCCGGTCTTATACAAGTCTAAACATACATTAAGCTCCCAACTAGTGATACATATGGAATTGCTTCCATTTCTTTTCGTTCCAATTCATTTGTAGGACATTGCATGAGACTAAACTTATCTCCTTTCTAAATTGGAATCGGAGATTATGAGCAATTTTCCATTCAAAATCTCTTTAAAACGTTATTAATATATGTTTTTTGAGACAAACCCAACAACCTTTTGATCTATCACGGAATATTTCTATCTCAATCATATAAGCTACCTCACCCATATCTTTCATTTCAAAGTTACTAGAGATAAACTTCTTAGTCTCATGTAAAAGACCAAGATCATTAATTGCAAGTAAAATATTATCAACATACAAAACCAATAATATAAACTCACTCATGCTGACCTTCAGATATATACACCGATCAACCGTGTTTTCTTTAAATTCAAAGGAAACAATAGTATCATTGAGCTTAAGGTACCATTGTCTTGAAGCTTGTTTAAGTCTATATATTGATTTCCTCACCATGTGCTCCATTCCTTTTTCTGTGAACTCCATTGGCTGGTCCATATACACATCTTCCTCTAAATTCCATTTAGAAAGGCAGTTTTCACATCCATCTAGTGTAACTCTATATCATAATGAGCCACTAATGTCATAATGATTCTTAGAGAATCCTTCTTAGAAATTGGTGAAAAAGTTTCTTTATAGTCAATGCCATCTTTCTGAGTAAATCCCTTTGCAACTAGTCTAGTCTTTGTAACATTCCAAGTTACCATGAGAGTCACATTTGGTCTTAAAGACCCACTTACAAACAACTCTCTTACACCCTTCTGGTAACTCAACAAGGTCTCAAACATCATTTTGTTCCATATATTTCAACTCATCTTTCATGGCATATAACCACTTGTCACCATTTTCACTATTCATGGCTTATGGAAAAATAACTAGATCATCCTGAATACCCAAGTCAAATTCAAACTCTTGTAGACATGCCACATAATCATTAGTTATGGTTCTTCTTTAATGTGTTCATTAACAATATTTTCATCATGAGTAGTTGGAACATTCATTTGTTGTTCTCCATGATAACTAATTGGTTTAACAACATGAGGAATAACAACTTTACTAGAGACACAAGTTCATGGAACTTGTACTCTGACTTGTTGAATATCCACTTTACGTGATGTTTCACTCCCACTAACTTCATCCTCAATGAACCTAGCATTTCCAGTTTCAATAATCGTTGTGGTGTGATTAGGACACTAAAATCTATACCCTTTCAATTTTTCTAGATAACCAATGAAATAAACACTTATTGTTCTTGTGTCCAGTTTCTTTTGTTGTGTGTTGTAGTGTCTAAGTTCTTCCTGGCAACCCCAAACATTTAGGTGCCTTAAACTAGATTTCCTTCCAATCCACAATTCAAAAGGAGTTTTTGGAACTACCTTACTAGGAACTCTATTTAATAGATACATGGCAATCTTTATAGCATAAGTCCACAATGAAATGGGTAAAGAAAAGTCACTTAACATACTTCTAACCATATCCAACAAGGTCCTATTACGCCTTTCTGATACTTCATTCTATTATGGTGTCCCTAGCATTGTGTATTGAACACAAATACCACGCTTTTTAAGGAATTTAGCAAATAGGCCTAGATGTTGTCCGCTTTCATCATACCTTCCATAATACTCACCACCCTTATCAAACTTGACAATTTTCACCTTTCTTTCTAATTGCCTTTCAACTTCATCAATGTAAATTTGTAAAGCATTTACAGCTTGAAATTTATCATGTTGCAAATAAATATAACCATAATGTGAAAAATTATCAATGAAGGTGATAAAATATCTTTCTTTATTGAAAACATCAACATCAAAAAGACCACATATATCAGTGTGTATAATTTCAAGAAGTTGAGTGCTCCATATGGCTCTTTTCTTTGTGTGTTTTTGTTTATTTACCTTTAATACAATCCACACAAACATTGAGATTAGTAAAATCTAAACCCGGAAGGATTTCATTCTTTACCAATCTTTTCATTCTTTATTTAGAAATGTGTCCTAAATGTTTATGCCACAAGTAAGCAGAACGTTCATTTATTAAAGCACATTTAGAGCCTACATTATGATGCAAAGTCATAAGTGTTTCAACATATAAATTGTCAAGATATAATTTATATAATCCACCACATAAAGCATCATTACCAATCAAATTATTGTGCTTGTGTAAACTGAAACTACCACTACCAAAATTAGAAAAATATCCAACTTTATCAAGTTTGGCAACTTAAACTAAATTCATAGATATACTAGGTATATAAAGAGTTTCATATAAGTCCAAATGATATCCACTATCAATAATCAAACTGTACGTCCTAATAGCTTCCACCAGAACTTTCTCTCTATTGCCCATAAGGACAAATTTTTCATTTGGCTTTGTGGTCTGGGTAGTAAGAAATCCCTCCATCGTATTAAAAACATAAGTTGTACCTCCAGAATCAATTCGCCAAATATTATAAGGAGCTTCAACTAGGTTTGATTAAAGACATACATAAGAAATAGGCTTACCTTTCTTTTCAAACCAAGCCTTACGTTTCGGATAATATTTCTTGAAGTGTCCAACCTTACCATAGAAATGACATCCTTTTCTATCATGTTCCTTCTTGCAAATTTGTGAAGAGAAGGCCTCATTGATCTTTAATGGTCCCCTTCCTTTCTTCTCATGCTTCTTACCTCTTTTCTTTACAGCTCCTTGGTGTTTCACATAATTAGTGGAATGAGTTCCCTGGTTCTTAATTTTGGTTTCCTCCTGAACTAACATACTATGCAATTCATGCACATTCCATTTGTCTTTCATGGTATTATAGTTCATTTGGAGAGGACCATACTCAAACGGTAATGAGTTCAATAGGAACTGCACCAGGAAATTTTCATCCACTTCCATTCTCAATGACTTTAGTCTTGCTACAATGTTTGTCATTTCAACAACATGCTCATACATAATACGTGAACCATCAAATTTCATAATGGTCAGTTTACTCATTAGTGTCCTAGCAAAAGACTTGTCAGTAGTTTGGGAGCACTCTTCCACAAGTTTTATCATTTCTCTAGTACTTTCAGGTTATGGAAAAGTTGACTTAATGTTGCTTGCAATGCTCATTAGTATGTACAGCAAACTCAATCCATTAGATCTTTCTTAGTTCTTGAAATGGTTTCTTTCACCCTCAGTGCTATCATCACTGGGTTTTTCTTCTCTAAAAGCTAAATCCAAACCCCTTACCCCAAAGGTAAAATTCAATTTGCTCCTTCCATTCAGAGAAATTTAATCCATTAAAAGCTGCAATAGGTGAGGATAGCGAATGTGTAGCAACATGTACTTTATCCATGTATATTGAAAGATTATTCATAAAGCATAAGATCAATTTCAAAAACTGAAGCAAAACGAAAATCAGACGTTGCGATAGCAATAGACACAGAGATACTGAAAATGATAGCAAAACAAGATTCCTAATGGTGCTAATGTCCCCAAAACTTTAACATATTCAACCAAAAACAAATCGACACATCAACAAGAATATATGTATGTATGAACACAGCTTTTATGCATAAATTTTAGAAAACATAATTTTAGAAATCCTAACCTTTACAAAATCAAGAATTCATTTATAATCATACATGAAAAACATGAATTCCCAAACACTTGCTATGATACCACATGTAAAACATAAATCTATGTTCTCTATCTTAAAGATTCTCATACAAGAACACAACTCTAAAAAATCCTAGAATATCATATTTTCATAATCAATAGAATTAAAACATACTAACCTTTATCCATAAATGCGGAAGATCTTTAGCGATGAAAACTTTCTCATAGTCTTGACCTTTTTCTCTACTTGTATGTTCTTGTGATAGGAATGAGATACAATTTTCACGATTAACTCTAAAGGCTTCTTACGCTGTTTATATTTCTCTTTTCTGAGCGTACATGCCTTTTAACTTTATGAAAACTGTGCTTATCAACAGTCACATTTTTATGACTTTTAATAACCCCCATACCAAATTACATTTTTTCCCTTTTCTCATTAAATCAAAGTAGCATTCTTTTTATACATGAGACACATAAATATTTTACATGTAAGGCATATTAAATAACTTAACTATCATTTTTTATTTTTCGTGATATATTTTAAGTGCCTTATATTGTGGACCGAAAGGAGTATGTGTGAAGACAAAAAGAGAAAGAGAATAAATGAAATAAATACAGTCAATAGAAGGTAAAGTTAGAAAATAAAACTAAAATGAAGTTAATATTTTATGATACACTAATTTACATGTTTGAAAGTTATATAAAAAACGATATATAGCATGCAAGCTCTGCCTATAAATTTAGGAAATTGACATTGAACTATTTGAGGACCTTGCATGCATCTCCAATCTAACTCCCTGACTTTTAAAAATAATGAAAATCTTGTTTGAAATACTTTAAAGTTTTAAACGTATTTTTAAAAAAGTTATTTTCAACTGACATGCATGGTATTTTTAAGTGATTTGTAAAGACATTTCTTCCTAATTATCTATTTTCCCCCTGATAATATTATCTAACCTCAGATCTAATGTATTTGGCAGCAATCTTCTCATTAATCCAATAATTCATTACACTAATTTCTGCCACATTTTGTAATTTGATATAAAAATCATTACAAATTCCTATTTCTCAAAATTATGCATTGTGCCGGAAAATTATTCTCATTGACGGTTAGAAATAAGTAAATTTTTTTGTTGGAGAATAAAGTGACGCTCCCATGATAAAAGGAGCCACCCATAATTTGAATTAGGTATTTTGCATCTTAGCATTCAAACATTTATAAAGCGATTGATGACACAAATGTTATCAAGTCATATCTTCCTTTTTTTAAAAAAAATATTTCATCTTAATATTTAAAAAAAAAAAAATCTAGGCTACTGAATATTCAAATTATCAAAAACTTTCTAAACCTTTTCTTTCTTTTTTGGAAAATTAATCCTTAAATCATTATAGTTTTAACCCGGTTATAACTTTATCCCTATATTTTGACTCAATGTAACTCATCCCTCTAATTTTGACTCAGTTGTACCTTATCAATTCCTAAACTTCTACTCTTACCAATTTCGAACTTGCGATAAATATTTAGGGAGTCAAATGTATTAATTTTTAGATTAACAAAAAAATTGGGGGAGGGGGGAATTAAATTTTACATTATATTAAATTTTTTTCTAAAAAAATATGAACACATTTTTTTAAGGGGCCATAGCCCCCCTTGTCTCTTCTAAGTTCCGTCATTATCCACTGCAACTGCAACTCAATCCCAATAATTTTAGTATATAAAGCTTAGAGAAGTGACTCGAAGTATAAGCTAAGGACTAAATCACAAACAAGTGAAAATTATATATAGGGATTAAAACATTAATTTTGTCTCTCTTTTTAATATTATAGCTGGAAATTCACGCAATCACACAATCTTTTCCAAAACCCACTTTGTGGGACTTGCTGTTCAAGAGGATCCTTAAACATGGCCACCTCACCTAATTCTTCAAATGCATCAACAAGGTTCTGGAGCCTAGCCACAAACTCAATCATAAGACTTGTGAATGTAGCAAGAGACAATGAACTAGCACTCTCATATGTCTTTGATTCTTCCTCTGTTATCACTGCATCTGCCTTAAAAGAGACATGTGCCGGCCAAGATGCCAGCTTATTTGCCGGGACGAAGTCATTAGCATTCACAGAGGAAGGTAAAACCTCATCAGAAATAATAATGTTGTCCAAATTTTTATGAGCTTGATCTGATTTGAGGCCCAGATGAGCTTCACTCATAGACTTGTACAAGAATTTTGGAGGTTCATCCATGTTCATGAGGTCATTTGTTTCGCCGGCGGCAAATCTCGGCCGGTTCCCTATTTCCCAGCCCTCTGAATCCACTAGGAGGTAAGATTTTTTGTCGATCTTCCGTTGGAGTTGTTCAGCAGCCTCGTGTATTTCGTACAGAATGTCTTCCTCGCCTAGCTTCTCCATGTTCTTAACTTTGTTTCCAAGTTCACGTAACAACTTGGCTCCTTCATAGCCTACCCTTTGAATCTCACGTTGAAAGACTAGTCGCTTCTCAGGTGGAGCCTGTGCATCCAAATGATCAAAAGATGGTCAAGTGCATGTATATTTTTGAATTAAATCAATAAAAAAAATCATTAAGAACAACATAATAAGCAACAGCATTTTAACTAATAATGAGGAAAAAAAAACTTCCTCCATTGAAGCCAACATATAAAATATCTGCAATGTCAAGCCCATATACATTTATATAGGTGGGAACCAATTTCAAACCTCATCAAATCTAGATCATTCATATATAATCTGGACGACCTAGATTTAATTTTGTTTTTATCTTTATTTTTTGAAAAAAATATAATGTAGAATAAAAATAATCTCTTAACTATCATTTTTTGAAATATACATATACATATTTAAAAATCATCAACTGAAAATCATTAAATTTGGATCGTCGGATTCCCCGACGGTCTAGACTCAACTGCTCATTATGTGCTTCTGGTGGGGGAGGAAACATTAGATCATTTGGTAGTGGAAGAGCCGTGGGCCCCAAATTCTGATATGACCATTGAAATCATATTTGGACAAACTTTTTTTAAATAAAGACAAATAAAATAGGAAAAAATCTGACCATTGAAATCATATTTGGACAAACTTTTTTTCAAATAAAGACAAATAAAATAGGAAAAAATCATTGAAATTGTGACCGTCTAGATTTGATCTAGATAGCCCATATCATATGTATACAAGGCATATGAAATTGAGTATATGATGGCATAAAAGTCTCAATGGCCACGTGAACAAAAGCAATATAAGAAAAGTAAATCACCATGCAAAACCTTCCAAAATAATGAAACACCTAAAATTGTAGAGTGAAAAACCAGATTAAAGATTCAAAGGTAATATACTAACAATAGCGTAAATAAGAAGTAAGTACCTGTATTTCAGAAAGTATACACCCATGCAGACCCAAGACCGTAAATGCAACATGCCTTAGTGCTCCACTTACTTTCACATAATTCTTCCAAGGATATCTAAACATTCTGTAACGACCATGAGGTGGCTCCCACACAGCAAATCCCATCTTTTAATCAAATAGTACATGACAATGAATGAGAAAGATCACAATAAGACTCTAATATGGATAAGACAGAAAATTGAAGTATGAATATAATAATACCAATGTTTCCTCTTGGCTTGTAGATTCAACAGCTGATCGGCAACCACTGTAAATTATGTCATCAGCAGAAGCTTCGTAAGTAAGAATTTTTGAAGGCACCCTCTCATGTTCAACACAGTCAAGGTAACTATTCACGGTAGCTGAAGAAACAATGAATCAAAGAAATGAGAATAAGAAGCTGCAAGATTTTATGGCAGCAAGTAGTTATAAATTGAAGGGCTAAGGGGTGTTTTTTCACCTCAAGTTTTTACTGAGAGACAATTTTATCTCAAAAGTTTAAAAAATGGAGCGATTTTACCCTGATTATTATTCTAATTAATTTTGAACATTAGATGACTAAATATACTGAGCTGGCAACCACATATCATCCATATCATTTTTGTAAAAAAACAAAATTTCCCCAAAAGTCCTAAATCTAACTATGGAAAAAGACAAAGTAGACGATATACATGGACTTTTTGCACAAATTTACATCTTAACAAAAATAATATGGATGATATATTGATTATTAACTCAACATATTTAATCAATTAATCGAAATAACGGTCAAGGAAAATTTGCTTCATTTTTTAAACTTTTGGGGCAAACTTACCCCCCAAAAAAACTTCAAAGGCAAAGTTGGCCATTGGTGAAAACTTTCGGGGCAAAATTACCCCTTAACCCTAGATTGAATGATAGGTTAATACAATAATTGGTCCCTCAAGTTTCAAACCATAAATTCTGATCCGTCAAATTTCATTATGTTTAAAATATTGGTCCATATGATATAATAAAAACCTAGATCATTTTGTCCCTTGCAAGGTCAAAACCAAAATGAAGATGAATTTGAGGGATCCAAGATTGCATTAAGCCTTCAATGACAGTGAAGATCATAATTTAGAGAACCTTCCAAAGATCTTGCTACACCCATAAAGTTTTTTGCTACCAAATTATGCAGATCTTCACCAGCCCAGATTGGATATATACAAACATTAACTGCTAAGGCAACAGCAGCACCAATTGCAATGAACAAAATTCTGTTTGTAGCTGTATCAATGAACTCCCTGGTATGATAACCAGATATTGTAACTAAACAATATGTGATCAAGAACACGCGAAGTCCATATTCATAAGCCTTCATTGGGGGGTATAGTTTTGCGTAGGTGATACAAAATCCTGGCAATCACACACAATTCATCAGAAAACCAGGTACAAGCCTAATAAAAATAAGTCTTAGAAACAATATAGACCCTACAATTTTTATGGCATGAACTTGATTGGAAACCAGACCTACAATGAAGATACCAATAACAATAATGCCTTCTTCCCAATCTCCAGCCCACTCTGACATCTTTGCCATTCCCAAAGCTAGTCCTGCTGCGGACAAAGTCCCCAATCCTCTGTTAAACCCTTTGCTAAGTGTTGCTCCTGCAGAATTTAACGTTATTGATTATATATACAAGTCAAAATAAGATACTTGTGTCCGAATTTATCCAAGGAAGAGCAGTTTTACCAAAAAGCGCAAGAGGAATAGAATCGAAGAATAATTCTCTGAGTTCAGATGCCTTTGTGGGAAAAGACTTAATATATTTACTGTTAACAGTAGTACACTCGAAGTCTATGAGTTATATCATTGAGAATGTGTGATGGTTACAACTTACAACTGGGAGACTTCATCTCAAAAGACTAGCTTGTTTGCCCCCACACCACGTCACTTCACTAAGTCTTGTGCCAGGCAAGAGCCCCGAACATCGCGCTCCCAACGAAAGCTCCTATAGGATGACCATAAGTTCAAATGGGAAGCTCATCCTAAAAGACTAACCTATTGGCTGGAAGGGAGAGCCCTTGAATTTATAAACTACACTCTCTGCTTCTAAGGCTTTCGACTTGACTCATAACATTACCACCCCCTGCAAGAGCTGCCAACCACACTTCATTCAGTCTCTTTCTAGTCAGAACCCTATCTGGGTAACCCTTTCTCTAAACATGAAGTTTTCAATGAAAGCACCAATTTGATAATTATAAACTCAAAAAGATCCAAATTAATACCCTATTAGGAAAGAGAGCCTCGAACTTATCAACTCCACTTGAGGCTGTCCGATGGGAGATTTATAATAGAATGAAATAGACTAAAAAAGCATCTCCAAACTAATATGGCATACGCCCAAATTCGACATGATGCACGTGAGTCAAACACAGAGAATATAATAAAAAATTGGTCCCACATACAAAAAATTATATGAAATTGTCTTAGTTAGTTAAGATAATAGTTTGTTGGTTAGTCACTCTCTATAAATATAGGTCTTCGCAATGCGAAGGGATATTTTGAAGTTACTGGTTCCTCACCCATTCGTTCATTAATGAAGTTCCATTATTCCTTCGTATCTTTGCTAAACATAGAGAAGTAACATACCTATACTGAATTCAAAGACGACGACGACAGTCATGATAGACCAGACAGAATATTTAGTCATCTCATTGAGGGGCTCTTTCAAGAAAATCAACAAGGAAAGGAGCATCAAACCAAATCCCACTTTGGTAGAGAAAATGACCTTCCTGGGATCACTCCGACCCATCTCCCATGCCCTAGCAGCAGCATTCTTAACTGCCTTCCAGCCGTTGATAATGCCATCGGAGAAAGCCCGGTAAGAACAACGCCGCAGCCCCTTCCGTGACCGAGCTTCTTCTTCAAAGTCCGGTACTGGAACATTGATCCCTATCGGAGAATACCCATTCACGGATAAAAGCCTCTCCCTCTTCTCCGCGAAACTGTACCTGAATGACCCCAACTTAGCGAATCTCATGTCCTTGGTAGCCATACTCTATCTCACCAACGCACAATTGATTTCACGTGAAGTTTGTGAAAACTGTAACTGAAGATTCGGATCAGAGTCGAACAGAGTGGTTAAGGGAGCGTAAATGTAGTGAGATTTTTCCGCGTTGCAATGGAGAATGAGAAACGAAAAGTTGTCTTCGACGATCTGATATGCTATTTCTTCTTGCTTTAATTTGTTGAGCTTGCATAGCCGGGAAGATGACGTGAGACAAAAATGCACAAAATGGATCGATCGTCAAAGAACGAGAACGCTAAACCATCGTTTTCCTTCAGTTTTTATTCTGACACGTAGTGGGATGAGTTCGCGTCGCTTACGCGCGCAATTTGGACTGCATGATCACCAGTTTTCCCGGGAAAGTTTCACTTAGCCCTAATAGATCCTATTTTATTTCACTAAGCCTCCAAATTTCCCTGTCAAAATAAAATTAAGTTTTGTCAATAAAAAAAATAATAATGTCCTAGCTTTATTTTTCAATAAGAGAATTTATAAAATAAATAAAAGTATTAATTTACAAGACAAAAAAAAAGTTTAAAAAAATCAAAAAATTAACAAGAATACTTTGGTCATTAAAAAGAAAAATAAGAGAATTCACAAATCACAACACAAATAATGGAATTCACAAAAAAAAAAGGTATTTATAAGATAAATAAAGGGATTCAAAAAAACTCAAGGGAGTTAAAAGTATTTTGATCATTCACAGATGAATTCAAAAATAAAATAAAAGTATCATTGTCTTTTCACCAATAAAACTTAATTTCCTTCTAATTAAGAGGCAGCCAAATTTCAAAATCTCTTGGGGTTAATTGAAATAAAATTCTTCCATTGGAGCTAAGTGAAATTTTTCCATTTCTCAATGTTATACCCCTGTTTTGCTACACTTTTTTATTTTTATTTTGAGGTTCGATTAATAACATATTTCTTAATTAAGAAAATAATATATAGTCTAAAATAGGAGTTTCTTTTTTGTACAAAAATAGGAGTTTACTATATCCTTATGAATCACTGTATCAAGCAATGTGAAGGAGATATCAATTGTTTATGGCCATGCAACTCTTTTAATTTCTTTAATACATCATGCCCATGAAACTCTTGCTTAAGCAAATTTGGTAATATGAATGCTACGTTGGGCTTGATCTATGATGTCTTTTATATAGACTATAACACACATACCCCCATCTTATTTTGTTTGTCTTCACCACCAAAGTGTTTATTTGTGTTTAGTTTGAAAGGAGGGAGTGGGAAGGGAGCAAACCCCAGGAAAAAAATTGACCAAATTGTTATTAATAAAAATAATATTTATTTTTATTAAAAGTATATTTTGGAAATATTGAAATTTTCCATAGGCTATTTTATAAAAATGAGAGAAAAAATTTATCTCTCATTTTTCTCTCCCACTCCCTTTCCTCAAACCAAACAAAGTGTAGATGTTTCAATCAACAATGCCCATGAAACTCTTGCTTAATCAGTCTTGTTTAGTTTCGTATTAAGCTGATGTCTCGCATTTGTTCTACTTTGTTTGGTTTCAATCACCATCGTATCAAAAAAAAAGTGCTTGTTTGTTTCCACTTTCCACATAAAAAACACTAATATGACAAACTTTTTTTTTTTTTTTTACGTATTTACTTAATCACTTGTACAGCATAAAATTACTTAAAACAAGTTAAACTAAATAGCCCCGGATCACATTACTTAGCTTGTATAAACCTTCATGTCAAACTTGGCAGTGATATCCAAGATCCTTTTTTTTTTCAAGGTATAAATTTGTTCCGAAAGTTTTCGTTGAGGAGCATTGTTGTTCCGGAAGTTTTTCTAGGTTCAAAGTTACCTTGAAAGTTTTAAAATTGATCAATATTACCCATTTCCGTTAAAAAGTCAATGGCTAACATCAATTTTTTAATGGTTAAAGTTAGTTTTTAAATGGAATAAGGTAACATTGTTATGTTTTAAAACTTTTAGGATAGCATTAAACCTAAAAAAACTTTTAAAGTAATATTGTTCCTCGGCAAAAACTTTCAAGGTAGATTTGCACCTTAATCCCCCCCCCTTTTTGGTCTTTTAGGAGTATATTAGGTGCATTATTGTATATCATAAGTAGTATTCATTTTTTTTAGGTTTATTCATAAGTAGTAGCACATTTGATACACGAATTAAAACGCCATTTCCCTTTCATAACAGAGCGTATTACTTGAATGAGGGGAAAAAAAGGGAGGGATAAAAATAAGAACGGCATGTTATGAGACATGCATCATGCAATGCAAATGAATGCAACAACTCATCACACACAAAAAAAGACTCACTCATCTATTTACACGCCATGTTTAATGCTTACCCCTGCTTGAACTTCACATCACTATGGCTTCTCTATTCCCTATCTTCTACATTGTTTTCCTCATGATCATTTCTCATTCATCCACCATTAATTCACAGAACACAAGCTTCTCTAACCCCAACATAGCCCAATGCACTTCCAGCCTTCTTCCTCTTGTTCCCTGTGCACCATTTGTGCAAGGTGTTGCTTCTTCTCCAGGACAACCATGCTGTGACAACCTTAAAATGCTCTATACACAAACCCCACGTTGTCTTTGTGTTCTGCAAAATGTCTCCTCCACTTTCACCTCCTTCCCATTCAATAGGACTCTTGCCCTCCAGCTTCCTGTTCGTTGTACCCTTCAAGTCAATGTCTCTGACTGCCTAGGTGATCAAACACTTAATGTTTATGTTAAAGCACTTCTACAAATCTTTTTGGGTATTTTAATAATAGGGTGCGTGTATAGTTTGATGCAAGTTCTTTTTTTTTTTTTTTTTTGTAGGTGTAAAATTGCCTTCTAATTCACCACCTACTCAAGCGTCCAATGGGACAATGGGCAGCCCTACCGTTTCTGGTAAAAGTATCCTCTGTTTTTTTACAATTATTACCAAGTTTTGATATTGATTTTTTTTTTTCAGTGGGATAGGTTTTCCATTTTTATAGTAAGATGTCTTTCAATCAAAGTTCATGGAAAGAATGAATATTTTCATAATCAAGTTGTCTTTTTTGTTTTTCTTCCTAATGATTCTCTCTTTCTACTGCAATTTTAGCTTCCCCGGTAGTTCCAATGACACCAAAACCCAGCATTGTAGGACTTGGACTTGGAAGAAGCAGAGCCATTAATTTGAAGGCAGGGGATTGTTTTGCTGTAGCCTTGAGCGTGGCAATCCTCCTCTTAACATTTTAATTGTAGCTGTAATCCTTAATTCCTTATATTTAGTCAATATAACAAGAACTATTATGTATTTTGATTTAGTTTCACAAATGTTTTGCTCTCATTTTTACCTATTTTATTGATTTTAGTTGGTTTTGTTTACAGTCTAGATGTAGGCTTTCCTTCGTTTCAGAAACAGGAATGCAGTTCCCTCAGTGAATAAATATGTGTTTTAAGTGGGTATTCAGTAGATAACTTTTCTTCTCAATTTTTCAGACCACATCAAAGTAACTTAATACTATTTCATAATAGTATGTGAAATAGCAGAGATAAGGGCAGTAATACATTTCATAATGAAAAACCAATTCGTCTATAAACTTGAGAGCTTGTTGTACATATAAAAAAGAAGCATTGCTTTACAAACTTAGTGCCATGCTTCATGTTTGAATTCATTCATTGGCCGCCCCAACATTATAATGTGATTTTACAAATATCTAAGAATAGACCCTACTCCAAACTAGGGGCCACTTCTGTTGGATTGGACTCAAACACATCTGAGTTTGATTCCTCAGGTTCTTCCAAAAGTTCACGGGACTGGATGGATTCTTTGTATGCAGGAGTCTCCTTAAAATCTGTTGCCCCTTCATTATATGTTGCCACAGCAATCCCACAAGCAATTAACTGTGGATGGAAGTGGGTTTACAGCAGTGAAAATTTAACTCACGGATCTAAATACAACTTGATTAAGTAATCCCAAGTCTTGAGAGATTAACAAGTTACCAAGTCAAATCACAGATAGAAACCGAAGCATAACAAAACTCCAAAGTAGGCCACATTGAAAAGAAAAATGAAAAATGCTTACATGCTTATTTCATAAATGAGTAGGGCCTACAAATCTTTAGCTTTAGTTAATTGACTGAATCTGGCTAAAAATTGGTGGTTTCTTGGTAAGATATCACTTGTCTTGGACAACAAGTTACAACATATGAAATAGACCATCTCCATAAAAATCTTCACAAGTATAATAAAATAACATTGAAGATTTCTGATTCTTATATCCATGTGCACTGTAGTAGGTAAGAACAAAAAATCTGACATAAAAAATTGGGTTCAAAAATACATTAGTGAGAGGAGTTGCATTATTCTGTTCAAAAGTAGTTAATCCCTTCTCAAACACAAATAAATAATGGCCCTCCAAAGCCGATGGCATGTAGATTTAGTGGAACCTGTGTTCATCTTTACATGTCAAGAATTGAATTCCCACCACACCCTTTACAGCCCAAAAGACAACATCACAGCAAATGATGTGAGACTGAAAGCTTTTGTTATACAAAAACAAGTGATAATAAGCCCTTAAGTGTCCTCTTCCCTTCATTTCGTTTCATTAATATTATACAATAATAATTACATGTTTTCTTGCTAAAATATTATATTCCACTTGTAAGTAATTTCATTGTCTCCCTCACTAGCTCAACTTCTGAAAAATGAATTTGCACATGTCTTTTCATTTTATTCTAAACTTTCAAAAATATCCTAAGTAATATTCAATAGGGTCCTCCTAAGTGGATTGAGTTGTATCAAGTGCATCATCAATAGCAAGCTCCACTTATTAGGCTTGTGAAAAAAGCTTCAATTATTAGACTAACTAACATGTGAATGCCACAATAATGTCTTCAGACATTTGTATTTTTTTTTTAGTGCGGTACTGTTTCCTGTTGAGGGTTTACTGTAATTTTTGTTGATTTGCTGTATCAAAAGCACCTATTACACGTTCCCTAATCCCTAAGTAGTTTTCAGAAAATCCAAAAGCAGAACATAAAACTTCATTTCATCAGTAAAAAATAAGAATCAAACAGATAATCAAGGAAAATTTGAAGATCATACCGCGAAAACAATACCAAAAGCCCACAAATACTGCACGAAGAAGCCAAGAGCATCCCACTGCGGACCTTCCCAGAAGCTCGGTTTGTCACCGGGAAGCTCCGGCAAGAAATAGCCATCATCGGTGTTATCAAAGGAATCTTGAATCTCATCCGTTCGCTGTTCTTCTTGGTCTTCGGTGGTGACGGAGCCCCTTCGATTATTCTTGTCCAATCTTCCAGAACGAGGCGAAAACTTTTTTGCCGAAACTATGTGAAG
This sequence comes from Acacia confusa, assembly GCA_037074495.1. Taxonomy (NCBI): domain Eukaryota; kingdom Viridiplantae; phylum Streptophyta; class Magnoliopsida; order Fabales; family Fabaceae; genus Acacia; species Acacia confusa. The sequence goes on from CM073502.1 coordinate 7,595,369, forward strand.
TTTTCTAACAGAAAATGGGAGAGTGAAGTGAGGAGAAGGGTTGAGGGAGGTGTATGGGGATCTGATGGAGTGGCCGTAGAGGATTCTAGCACCGCTACAACTACCTATGGCCGACGCCATTAGTGAATGGACACACAGCTCTGGCCTGGCCTGACTACTACCACTGTTGCTTCTTGTGGATAAGAGGAATAAGAACGTTTGCGATCCGATTATCGGGTCCAAAATCTGCATGTGGGTAAGGGTCGGGTCATCTTAACCCGACATGATTCATGATGTCAAAGGCCCGCTTGAAATAATGGTGGTAGAAGTTTCTTTGTGTTTTTAATGAACTTTTTTCCTATTAAACTTTTCTCAATGTGATTTGTGTTTGGGATAGCAAAGGTAAAAGTGATTTTTTTTCTAATAAGCACTTGTTTGACATATCTTTTGAAAAAATAGTTGAGATGGAAAATGAGTAAGAATAATATATATATGATAATTTAGGATAAAAAATTAAAAATAAATATAAATTTGTTACATAAAATAGTAAAATTACCATTAAAAAAATTACAACACGATGAAGTGCTTAAATAAACCTATCTCCTACAAGTTGGTTTCTGATTTCATCACGAAGACAATTCATTTGTAATGAAAATAATTATGAGGATCAAAAGCTATTATGATGATATCAGAAGCTTGGAGAAGATGCTTCAACCCAGAAATGACTTCAATCATAGAAGGCCATCAAACAGTGATATCGTGGAATAAAAAATTAAAAATAAATATAAATTTGTTAAATAAAATAGTAAACTTACCATTGAAAAAATTACAACACAATGAAATGCTTAAATAAACCTATCCCCTACAAGTTGGTTTCTGATTTCATCACGAAGACGATTCATTTGTAATGAAGATAATGATGAGGATTAAAAGCTATTGTGATGATATCAGAAGCTTGGAGAAGATGCTTCAACCCAGAAGTGACTTCAATCATTGAAGGCCATCAAACAGTGATACTTCTCCAAACACCCAAAAAAACAAGTTTTCATTTTTGATAGGCTGTCATTAGGCTTATTTTACCTAATAATGCTTCCCCAAATAGGCCTTAAGTTAAATTAATCATATGTCTACATTTGCTGAGAAATATATATATATATATATATATGATTTTTTTCAAAAAAATATTTTTCAAAAAAATTTAATTATATTTTACATAAACATATTTTCTTTAAAAAAACAATCATTTAGTGTTGCAGTGACAGCAGTGTTGACTTATTACAATTTTATTTCTGAAATTTAACTTTTCTCATAGACTAAACGTAGAACACGAACACAATAGATTCATTATGAGTTAAATTTTAAGAATTAATGCCAACCTATTTTGAATCAATAACTATTTTTGTATTTTTTATGCCAAGTATACAATTACTTTTTAATTTTAAGATGGAATGGGGTTTATAATATTTAAAGTGTCACCGAAAGGCATTAGTCCTGGAAAAAGAGGATTTTAGCCATTTAAATATGAAATCTTGAATCTAAGAAATATGTGTGAACGCAGAAAATCACTTTGAAACAGCTAACCCAGTTGGACCATGTAATGTTCAAATCATCCCGTATAGCCTATATAATTTTAAAAAAATAATTAAGATACAAAAATATACATGAGCTTTTTCCCAGGAGCATTCAGCACCACGTGCTTTCTTTTAGAGCAAAAATACACACGTGGTTACTATTTTGGAGCAAAAGTCACATCTCACCGTTAAGTCACTATTCACCGTTATGAGATAAAAAGAGTGAACAGTAACATAACGATGGTGGACAGTGATTTAACAGTGGGATATAACTTTTGTCCCAAAATAGTAACCACGTGTGTATTTTTGTTCCGAAAAAAAGCACGTAATGCTAGACGCTCCTAGGGAAAAAACTCATATGTGTTTTTGTACCTTAACCCTAAAAAAAATTTTTAATTTCTTGATAAAAGTATGATATTCTAGCTTCATCATAAGCCAAGACTATCAAATAATTAAATATGTTCTCTCATCAATCTTCGCCGAAGAGGTGGATCACTGACCGAATCGGACCAGAAACTGAAAAACTAGTCAATAAATCGGTACTGACATTAACCCAATTCAGTACTTTTTAAAAATAAAAAGATTTTAAAAATTTTCAATTTCTTATCGATTTAATTTCAATTTGATTCCCTAACTCTTAACCCAGTATACCAACCAGTTTAGTGTTTGGTTCAGATTCAGAAACTTGGATATCATAGTGTGAGAGGGTTTAGCTAGACAATCCATCAGCAATTACTAGACCTTCCTATCCAGCTATGTGCTTGACAACAACTAAAACTCTCAGAGTCAAGAAATTTGTTCAAATAATTATAATTATTATTATGAAACACTAGGAAAATATAATATATTTGAGTTGTATACGCATTTAGGAATTGAAAATATCAAGAGATGCCTTAACGTTTATCATACCAACGCAAATGAAGACATATATTTCGAAAATGATTGGCCTGAAAATAGTAGCCGTTGGCTGAATGATTGAGGTGAACTGATAACAACAGAATAAAAAAAATTACAACTTGGTTCTAGAAAGTAAAGTGGCCATCTCACAAGGTTACGCTACGATTATCTCAATTGATAGATAATGATAAGGATTCAAATACACTATTTTGGATGCATCCATAAATAGCTATCTTGGTCCAGAATAATTAAATAAAAATAAGTATTTGCACGAACACCCTTGCTAAATTAAAACTTTAAAGCTCTAGTTATTATAAAATTGATAAGAATAAGAGAAGAGATTATAGAGAAAGAAAGTAGAGAGAGAAATTCTCATTTCAACTGTATCTTGAATAGTTACAGAAGACCTCTATTTATAGAAGGAAAATAGAACTTTAGTTAATTTCCACCTCTGGGTCATTTGGTGTAGTTTTCCCCAAAGTATAAAACTATTCATCACGGATTTGCATTCCCGTGAATGTTATAATTGGCTGCGAGTCCCACCAAATAGTAAATCACTATGCGTGGTACTATGCATGATACTATGCGTGGGTCCCATGTCATCTTATAATATTTGGAGACCGGGAGTCAATGGACATCCACATAATAAGTATATTCATAACACTCCCCCTTGGATGTCCATTTATGAATGTGCCTCGTTAAAAACTTTAACTAGGAAAAACCCATGGGATAAAAACCTAGCCAAAGAAAATAGTACATCATCCATTGATACACTATCAAGTGTTGCCTCATTAAAAACCTTTCTAGGAAAACCCAATGGGACAAAACCTAGATAAAGGAAAAAGAATGCAGCGTGTATCGTCTCCCCATCTTGATTACATCAGTTTTGCTCCCCCTGATGATTACATAATTTTTAATGTCTTCTGAGCATAACTCTCTTTCTGTCATCAAGTATTCTGTTGTTCACTCATAGAACAATTATAGAAACGCCCAATTTGATAAATCATTGAATACCTGCAAAATCTAACTCTTTCAAGTAAAATCACAATAATCATTTCATAAATATACATGTGCATATAAAATTTTAATAAATGTTCATGAAAATGCACACTCTAATTGCTTCTGGCAATATATGAACTTATCATTATTCTCGAAAATTTGATGCTTCTAGCATCCTGAGTCCTTCAGAGACTTAGGCTTCTGGTATATTTAGTCCTTCAGAGACTTATGCTTCTGGCATATTTAGTCCTTCAGAGACATATGCTTCTGGACTATTTAGTCCTTCAGGAACATATGTTTCTGGCGCCTTACGTCCTTCAAGGACATGTGCTTCTGGCACACACTAATATATTGTGGCTCATGATCCTCATTATCATTTATTACAACATATGCTATTATTTAAACATAAATATCATCAACGTCGATATCATTTTCGGTCCCATCGGCTTTCATTTATTGAGATCTCTTTATATTCACATATATTAGGTTCCTGGGTCTCTTCTAGGACCATAATATTCAATTCTAGACATAACATCTCTTCTGGAGATAACATCTCTTCAGGAGATGGCTCTTCTAGAGCTTTTCTTAATTATCCTCGATTTTATCATCTATATTCTTATAACTCATTTTCTCATTCGAGGATTTTTATCTTTAAAATCGATGGACCTGCAACACTTCTAGTGTGCTTTATAACAATTCATATAGGAGCATTTGCAGTTGGGACATGTGACTTTGTCACTTTCTTTAAGTCAGTGAATGCTTATGGCATTCGATTAACTAAACTCTACAACTGAATTATCATTTTAAACTCTTAATACACATTTATTTGTATGAGGATCAACATGAGTCAATGATAATTCATTCCACTTTATCTCTTTTACCCAATCTTCTTATTTTTCTCCCCCTAATCAAATCATATAGTATATATCCATCTGTGTGCATTATAGTGGATCATTGCACATTCAAAACTATTAAGATGGAATTTATCTGGCTCCTGACCAAAAGCCAATTTTACAGGGAGAATTTTGTTGACTTATATAATTGCTGCAAATATATATAAACAATGTTCTCATAATCATTGATCTAGTCATATATGATTTCTGGATCATTCAATCTGGAAAATTGCGCGCATAATATATTGCAAATTTCTAGTTGCAAACATCACTGCAAACTTTGCAGACTTATAATCTCACATCTAATCTTTCAATTTAATATATTTTCAAAGATCCATTTCCAATAATTATTTCTATTTGAGAACAAGCAACACATAATATATGACTCGGATGATCAAACAAGTCATGTCAACTTTCCATATGATTTATCATCAAATTTAATATTCATTTTGGGGGAATCAACACAGAAACATTCACAAAGAATTATCACATAAATATTCACACTTAATATATATCATTCTCCCCCTCAAGTGTGAGACCTTAAAAATTAATTCATGGAATTTCCATACAATATTCCATAATAATAGCATATATGATATCTATTTCATTAAAATTCCACAGATTTCTTAATGCATTATCAATACATAATTTTGTTACTTCTGGTAACAAAATTTTCATTTTCCAGAATCGACAAACAAATATATATTAAATACAAAATCATCAAATGGATCACTGCAGATTCACGAGCGTAATACTGTGTAATCATAGATTCATCACTGTGGAATCACAGGTGCAACAACTCGAATTGTCGTATGCATTTAAAGTAAAAAAGGTTATAAGCTCGAGCTTTATAGGGAGCAGATCTGCAGAGATTTAACAGGACTGCGCAAATCTGTAGAGATTCAATAGAATTTAATTCGGCTATAAATAGAAGAAGGCAAACGAACATGCCTCACAAACACACAAGCATATGATAATATCAATTACCAGATACTCACATATTTCTCTAAATTCTATTATCATGGCAGGACCTAACAAGTTTATCTCAGTTTCTGATACATCTGAAACAGCATTATTTGATGCTTTGTTGTATGATGATCAGCCCAACATGTCATTTACTTCTTTGTTATCTCCTAATCCTTTTGAGATGTTTATTCCTCCTCCTACTATTCCTCTTTCTGCTTCAAATTTACCTACTTCTCCCCCAAGAACAAGTGTTCTTCTTCAATCTGCAAGGATTGAAGGTACAACTGAAGCAGGTTCATCAAGAAGGCCTGTTAAAAGGTGTAGAACTATGGTCGAACTGATGGAGTCTACCAATCAAGTTCAACCAATAGTCACAACAATCAATGAGCCAACACTCACAAGCCAGCAAACAACCACCAGCCAGCCATCAACAACCAGCCAGCCAGCAACAATCATCCAGCCAACAACTACAAGCCAATTAGCAACTACTAGCTTATTGGAATGTAGTTGCTGTCATGTTTTACGGGAAATTATACATACCAACGAACTTCAATATCATAAACTTGAAGTTCACGGAAGGAAGATAGGTATGATTTCCCATGCTGTTTTATTTGAAAATGTACAGGATAAATCTTACAATACTGACAGGCTTCCAATGTTTGATTTTAGTAATAAAAATTTTGGAGAAATCAAACATTTTCTGACACAGTATTGTATAGATTTACAAGCATCAGGATATAACTTGATGCGTGATCCTCTATTGGACTATCATGAGGTCCTTTGTGTTGGTTCGGAATGGGCTAAAAACCTAAATGAACTACCGCGGAGTTCATTTCAAACCAACATTGAAAATCCATTAGATAAAGGAAAACAACTCGCGGTTAATATTCCATATGATATATCATCCCTTAATCAGAGTGAATTATATAGATTAACAATGGAGCAACGGGAAATAATAAAGAAAACAACGCACCATGATTTAAGTGATTATTTTCACTTAACCCTAGATGATGCGAGTAAACAATTAAATATGTCTACTCACACCATACAAAAGATCTATCAAAAAGGAAGGTTAACTGAGTGGCCACACAAAAAGCTTAAGAAACTTATGATGCAAATCTCGATATTACAAAAAGCTTTGCCTCATCTGGATCCCATCTCAAGAGAAGCAAAAGAAGAAGACATTAAATATCTTCAAAATGAGATGATTAAGGTTTGTAATGGAGTTGAGCCACTCGCTATTAAACTTTGTTGAAATAATATTGCTTTTTGTTTAATCATTTTGTTTATGAATATTCTTCTCTTATATTCACAGCAATTATTATAATCATAGAAAACACAAAACAACCATAATAATATATTTGCTTCATTCACTTCGGGGAATGAAGTTGGATAAAATTCATGATCCATAACTCACTGATCTATTTGATCATGGCAATTAATCCACAATATTTCTTGACTTTATCACAATTTTGCTACTGCAAGAGCAAATTGGATATATTTATTTACAATCAACCATGATCATACAATCCCTTATCTCATAATTTAAGGGAGTATTAGATGCCAAATATACAATTTTGAGGCCTTTATACAATTGATGGCATACAAAATTTATGGATCAAGCCTTGTATCATAACTTGTCTCTCGGCTTCAGGCCAACTTATTTCATTAGCTTCAGGCTAATTAATCACTTGACTTCTAGCCAATTTATGCATCATATCTCCGTGGCCTTTTAACAATTTATCGTCAGGATAAATATAAGCATAAATAAATAAAATAAATAGTTGGAACCCACTAATAGTGTGGTTGCCATAAATAATGAAAGGGAGGGGGATATAAAACAATAAATAAATTATAAATAAATGGAGTCCACTATACTAGTGTCACCACCATGAAAAATAAATAAAGCAGTAAATAATAAAATAAATGGTGCCCACTATATTAGTGTTGCTACCATGAAAAATAAATAAAGCAGTAAAGAATTAAAATAAAATAAATGGGGCCCATAAAGTGTCACCACCATAAAAGATAAATAAACGCTAAATAAAATAAATAAATAGAGCCCACTAATAGATACTAGTGTGCCACCATGAAAGAAAAATAAATGTAAAATAAAACAAATAACTGGAGCCCACTAATATTAGTGTTGCTTCCATGAAAAATAAATAAAGCAGTAGGTAAAGAATTAGAATTAAATTACAAATGGAGCTTAATGTCGCCACCATGAAATAAATGAATAGGGAGTGGGAAGAATATATAAACATAAATAAATTACTATAAATAGTAAAATGTAAATTTACCGTGAATAGTAAAAATTACTATTCACTCTAAATAGTGAATAAAATAAAATTACTGAAAGATTAAATCTAGACTTCCATATAGGAGTTAAAATGAATAAAAATGTAAAATTACTTAAAAAGGTAAAATTAAAATGAATGGTAAAAATTACTATTTACTGTAAATAGTAAATAGTAAATAATCTCAAATCTTAATCATGGAACGCGATGTTCAAAATAATCGGTAAAATTAGAACTTTAATTCTATATAATAGTTAAGATTATCACAGATAGATAAAATAAACATATAGTAAAGAAGATGGTGATAAAATCTTACCTTGGTAGAGTCTTCGTGCTGATAACGTATTATAAAACTGATAAGAATAAGAGAAGAGATTATAGAGAGAGAAAGTAGAGAGAGAAATTCTCATTTCAACTGTATCTTGAATAGTTACAGAAAACCTCTATTTATAGAAGGAAAATGGGACTTTAGTGTAATTTCCACCTCTGGGTCATTTGGTGTAGTTTTTCCCCAAAGTATAAAACTATTCATTCACAGATTTGCATTCCCGTGAGTGTTATAATTGGCTGTGGGTTCCACCAAATAGTAAATCACTATATGTGGTACTATATATGGTACTATGCGTGGGTCTCATGTCATCTTGTAATATTTGGAGACCGGAAGTCAATGGATATCCACATAATAAGTATATTCATAACACTAGTTTTATTATTTATAGACTACAAATTGTCATGTTCATGAGATAGAAAGAAATGTTTTTTTTTTTTCTAATGTTCTTATTTATAAGTCATGTCATTATTTTTTTAAATAAATGTTCGATTTTAATCTTCATTTATTATTGTATAAACTTGTACTCTTGGGTGAAATGTATATTAAAAGAGGGTGAAATTGAAAAAATGTTAAAATTTAAGGTATGGTCAATGTGGTTAGAAGTTTTTCTCGATTTGAGTCAAATATATGTTAAAATTGACTTGTAAATAAAAAACTGACAGAAGTAATTTACTCCATAAGAAACATTCCCTCTTATCTTACAATTTTTACCTCATTAACTATATGCCACATATTATGATCTCTACCATAAATTTTTACTTAGTATCTTTCATATACTCTCTTTATAAGTAATTTGAAAGCAGAACGCATAACTTGCACATTTATTGGTTTAACTAACAATTTGAACCGTGTGACTATAGTAATTATTCCCTGAATACACTTTTAAAAATGATTTCTTAAAAAATTAATTTATTTTTAGCCAATTGCCGGGGAATATTGTCATATTTATGATGCAAAGAAATGTTTGTTTTGTTCTTATTTACAAGTCTCTTTTTTTTTTTTGTCAATGTTTTTATCTATAAGTCATATCATTAATTCTTTTAAAATAAATATAGAATTTTAATCTTCATTTATTATTGTGTAGACATTATAACTTTGGGTGGAATGTATATTAAAATAGGATAAAATTAAAAAATTATTAAAACTTAAGGTATAGTCAACATGGTTAGAAGTTGATTTAGGTAAAATATGTTGGAATTGACTTGTAAATAAAATGAGAGAAGTAATTTACTCCCTCAGGTCCTGTTTATAACAAACATTCTCTCTCATAAGGTGGTCCTTAATCTAAATAAAAAAATCTCCTTTGTCTAAAATTTTAGACTTATCTTTCCATTTTTACCTAATTAATTAACTATATGTGACACATAATCCCTACCATAAATTTTTACTTATTATCTTTCTTGTAAAATTTGAAATAAAAACTCATAACTTACAGATTTATTGTTTTTAAATAATAATTTCAAAATTTTGATAATTGTTTCATGATTACATTTTAAAAATTAATTCTAAAAAAATTAATTCTTTTTTAGCCGATTGCCGGGGCATAATGGTTAGGTGCGCCTCGTTAAGTGGATGGGCATGTATCATAGTCTCTGGACCCTGGGGCCCAACATGGGAGCAAGAAAACCTAGCACAAACGAGAACACCCAAAAGATAGGGAAAATTCCACTCAATGCCTAATTATAAAAATATTATCGAAAAAATCCTAAAAAAGTCATATGTCAGAAAAAGTCCTAAGACCTTTTCTAGTATTATTTCAAAAAATTATACGAATATAGTTGTTAATGGAAACCGGTGTAGTTGTTAATAGGGCTGATTTAGTTGTTAATTATACTGATTTAGTTGTTAACAAGAATTGATATAGTTGTTAATGCTTATTGAAATAATACAAAAAAAGACCCTGGACTTTTTTTTTGATATGTGACTTTTTTAGGTCCTTTTAAAAATATTTTGATTAATTGGGCCCTAAATAAAATTTTACCCAAAAGATATAAACTTTATTAAACAATGCATACAACATCGCATTTATCAGATATAAATATCTATTTATTGATGTGAAATGATTTTAAAAAAAAAAGAAAAAGAAAAAGAAACTACCAAAATATCTATACAAAATGCTTTTCTATAGGTGCATCAAAGATTAAATTTTGAATGGACTCATATAGTTTGCAAAAAATGCTTCAGATTGATGATTCATTATTTTAGAAGATGAAGGTTTATTTGTTGTCTTTTCAAGCATTCAACTTCAGCAGATTGTGAGTTCCAGTTATGATTTTAGAGGATTTTCCCATTATATTCATATGGCTCAATACAATTAATTTCAAATGATAATCCTTTTATTGATCATTTTTATTTTAAAAATTAAACTTAATAACATTTAAAATCTAAATATCAGCGCTTCTTATTAACCACATTTTTTTTGTTAATGGCGATCAATTAAATTACTAAAAAAATTATAAAATTAAAGAATAGTTTAAAATATTATGCCGTGAAAACAAACTTAAAAAATTAAATGACTAACACCACATTTTATAAAATTATAGATCGAAATTAAAATATTACCTTCGATCATATAAAAGAAATAAGATCCAACAGGCTTTTTTTAATTTTTAAAATTAAAGAAAGTAGATAAGTTATTAAATATATATTAATTTATAAATTAAATAAATTACTATTGAGAAAAGTAAATTAACATAAATATTTTAAACTTCTTGATTTATTTCCTTAATTTTTCTTAAAAAATTAATTAGATTTTATATTTATAAAGACTAATAATTAGTACAAATGTATTTTATTTTCAGTTAACTCATCATCTCTCGTTCCGTAAAATTGAATTTTAATCGTTTACCCAAAAAACCTGAATTTTTTTCTCTTCTTTTTTTTTTTTTGCCAGCGAATTTTAATCCGAACTACCTCGTAATAATAAATGGATTGGATTTTAAAGTACGTACATAATAAATTAAAAATAAAGCAATCCTACTACGAAAACGCACGAAGTGGTGTTGGGCTAAGGTAGAGAGAACTAAAGCGACAAAGAAAATCTGTAATGAACGAATCTGAGCAGTGAGCACTAATCTTAGCTGTTAACTTGCAAAACAACAAAATGAACAAAATAATTAATTCTAGAATTTTTCACATCTGCCATCTACATTTTCATTTTCTGTGCTTCTTTTCCATCTTCATCTTCCATATGGATTTACATCATTTTCCTAGACACGTTTCGGCAAATGACACCACAAAATCCTGCCGCCGCCGAAACGTTTCACACCCCCAAACATCCTCCCTATAATCCTACATCGCCTGCAGAGACTCCGACCGCCACAACACGTCACCGGTATCTGCGTAATCAAACAAACCGTCAAGGGTAACAAAACCACCGCTGTTATCCTCAGCGCCGTACTCGACGAACACGCCATTTCCATACCCAAGAGCTTCGTACTGCGGAATATCATCTTCAAACCCCATAAACCCGCTCAGATCGATGCCATCTGGTCCGACCCGACTGAACCCCTCGGTTAACGACTCCGGTTTGTCCTCCTCGGCGGGAGGCGTAACCGTCGGCGGCAACCCGAGTTCGTCGTCAGACGCTTCCAGAAGATGCCGCAAATCACTCGATTCATGAACCGGGTCCGAATATACCAGATCCAAACCAGGCGCGAGTATTTCATCCTCAAAGCTCTTGATTACAGAGTCAAGACCCTGCATCGTCGGGTCACGCTCGGCAGCGACATTATCAGAGTCGTCAAGGATGTTCATCAACAAATCATCCTCAACCTCCGTAGCCCCAGCCGATTTCAGAGGCCCCGCGGCAGTTTCCGACGAGTCAACCCGGCCGAGTTCATCACCCTCCGAGTTATTGCACGAGTCAGACGAGTTTGAGTTCGTCCGAGTAAGCTGAGACTCGGACGAGTTCACATCCGAGTCAGATTGAACCCGTGAGATCTTAGACTCACGCAAGTCCTCATCGAACTCGGACGAGTCATCTCGCACTCGCTTCCTCGTGTCGGCACCATCGACCACCATGGTAACAGTCCAGAGAGAGAGATATAGAGAAGCGAAAGAGAGAAGAGAACAAACGAAAGAGAGAGAGAGGGAATCGCTTTGGTGAATGGAAACAGTGAAATGGACGGACTGAGAGAGTATAGAGAGAGAAAAAAGAAGGGTTTGAGTGAGAGGAAAGAGAAAGGAGGAAGGGTATATATAGGAGAAGGAAAAGTAGGGATAGGGTTTTATGTAAGGAAGAAAGAGACAGGGGCGTGTACAGCGGAGGAGGGAAGGCTTTAATTAAAAGCTGCGTCACGGACGTCTCTTCTTACTATTTTTCATCGTACTCTATTATTATTATTATTAAATTATATTATTTATTTATTGACGTGTCGTGTGTGACCACCCGTTGGGGGAGGGGGTGGTGTGACTTTTTTTAAATAGACTTTTGCTTTTCTTTGTGCTCATATCTGGAAATTAACTAAATTTAAATGTGGGAGTGAAGTCCGGAGGGTGGGGGCCCACCCGACACAAATGAAATCATGTGGTTGGTTTTTTACTTATTTTATTTTATTTTTTTTCTGGGTGTGTTTTGAATCTAGGAGGGTAGTTGTCACTGGTCAGGCCACCACCCAAGCGCTATTCATGGATTTTTTTTTCTCTTTTTTTTTATGTATATTTTTGGGTGGGTTTGACAATTTGTTGCTATTTTAGAAAGCAAAAGTTTTTAACTTTCTTTTTTAAAAAAAAGAAAAAAAAAGGGTTGTTACACTTGGAATTGAAAAAGATATTTAATGGGTGTAACTATAGATGTATCTAACTTTTTATTTAATTATATTATTGTTGTATTTGACCCACCACGCCGAATTCAATGCAAGCAAAGGCAAACCTAAATAAGATTCCATAATTCCAACCTCGTTGGTTTGTGTTCGAGAGTTGTTCGATAGTTTCTCATATTGTTGGCCAGATAGTTTCTTAAATAACACCTTTTTTTTTGTCCAAAAAAAAAACAACACCTTTTTTTCAACTTTTTTTTCAAAAGACTTTTTTTTTTAATAAAAAATCTTAGGAAAAATATTGGGTTCACCCACAATCCAAGAGGAAAGCGAACTGTCTATTACCCTCAGACGTTTATCTAAATACTCAAGAATTAGGATACCTCCCCCAGCATCTTAACCAATTTCATGATCAAACCCTTTCGTTTTAGTGAGAGTATCCAACCTCTTTATCAGTTGAGTACAAATATCAAGCAGTTATTTTTAAAAGACTTTAACAACACTAGGGCTCTTGAATTAGCTAAGGTAAGAATCTTTCAAATTGCTTGATTGAGTCATTTAATTTATTTTCATAACTTTTTTATTATATTTTTAAACATGCCAGCTTTAATTTAATTTGATAAATTTATTATTATATTTTTAAACATGCCATTGCCAGCAAAAGAACAGATAAGTCGGAATTTCATAATCCAAAAGATAATAATTTAATTCTAAGAATATTAATTGAGGCTCCTGATGATAACTATAACTATCCTCCGGTCCAAGAAAAAAACCTACATCATCCTAATGAAAGAACTAAACGACAGCCATTTAATTCTTGGCTGATACCTATTACTCTTTTTTTTCGCTCAGAATCATACCTATTATTCCTCTTGCCAAATTTATAAGGGTAAAAAAACAATTTTACACATAACTTTTATCCCTATAAGCATCCAGCATCATGACCTTTTTTCTGGACCAAAACTACACGACGTTATATTTTAGGTGCAAAAATACCACAGGCCGTTAGTTGATTAGACGTTGCCCGTTAACTTGGACAGAATGAACAATAACACTATTGAAATTACCATTTTGCCCTTAGTTTTAAATAATTTTAAAAAAAAACACTAAAATAAAACCCTCTCCCTGGTGGGCCTCATCACCAGCCACACCATTGCCAGCCGCCGCCGTCGACCAGCGACCTCCCTTTAGTTTTAAATAATTTTTTTAAAAAAAAACTAAAATAACCCCTCCCCTGCCGGTGGGCCCCACCACCAGCCACACCACCGCCATCGGGTGTCAACGGCGGTGGTGTGGCCAGTGGTGGGGCCCACTGGTGGGGAGGGTTTATTTTAGTTTATTTAAAACTAAGGGTAAAATGGTAAGGATTTATATCTGATTATCTATGTTATACTCTGGTCTTTTTTATTATAATGTATCAATTATCATTATTTTTTTGTTCTTATTATAAGGCATCAACTACCTTTAACTAAGTTATTTTTTATTATTTTCTTATTATACTCTTATTTTTAACTAACTCTTTAAATTCTTGTCATCAAAGTAGGGGTAAAAGTTGGAAACATTTATTAATTTTAGATATATTTAATGACTCAATTTTCATTCCTTAGTCCGCAAGAAATGGTAGTTGGTGTCTTATAATAAGGATCAGATGGAGTATAATTTTTTCATGATAGTATTTACATTATGTAATATCTGATTAAGTTTGGTTTGATTAGTTCCTTCATATCAAATTAATTGGAGAAAATATTACATGTTATATACTATGTCGGATCTTAAATATAAGACATAATTTATATAATGTAATATTATATATGTAGCACTGGAGGGATATTATATAGACAACAACATAGTGATTAAATCCCATGCAGTGAAAACTAATTGCTCTCGATTTCGTTCCTTCTGGGTTACGTGCATTGAAGATTGGATTAGTTATTTTAAATGAAAATGAAAATGAAAAGTCACACTAATAAAACACACACACACTTATGGATGAAAGGCTGGAAAATTAAACCGGCTATAACCCACTCCCGGTTCATGACCGGTTCGATCCTTTCCTGGCCAGGTGTAGGAACAGACCGCCGGTCGAACTGGCAGGTCGGTTCCTACCTTTCATTCCTTGTATTATAGAGAGAATGACAGAACATAATCAACAAAAGAATTACGTTGTTATTGGAGGCCGGTTTGTTTGAAGCCTTTGTTTTTTCGGCGGCTTAATGTGGTTTCATCATATGAGAGAAAACGATTAAAGTTAAACCTCCTTGATTGGTTCGTGCCCACGTGGCAGCTGAAAAGGAAAAACAAACATGATAAGATTGGAGTGTTCTAGAATGACTGTACGAATTTGGTAAGATTGAATTTAAAACATGAAGATGAATTGTTTTCGGCTCCCAAGTCCCAAGGACATGAGAGAATTAGATATTTGTAGTTGGCAGATCCTCCAGTCAAATCATGTTTTTGGAAGCTAACGTGCAGCCTGTAATGTTGCATAAAAATAAAATTTTGGGATGGAGTTTAAGAAGTATCCTAGTTATTATTCTAAGGAAAATCATTTTGGTATGTTACATACACATAAAATAATGGAATTTACATATATATATATATATATATATACTAATTTATATATGTATATGTGGGTCTCATCATTTCATGTGTGTGTAGGAAATCTTTTTTTCTTATGTAATATGAAAAAATTAAAGCCCTTTATTTATATGCCTAAATAGATTAACTGTCATGTATCAACGATTGTCAGCTAATTCGTTAATTATAGACTAAATTTTTCATTTAATCTTTATTTATCATTAGTTTTAAAATTTAACAGGAATAAATTCTTTTTTTTATTGTCATTATTAGAGACAACAAATAAAAAAAATGCATTTATTACTCTAAAATCAAAGTTATAATAAGAAAAAAAAATTTTGTCAACTTATAAATAAGATTAGAAGAGTGATTTCTTAAATATAAGATGTCAGTGTAATTTTTTTCTAAAGTATATATGGTTCTAATTTCACATGTTAAGAAAGTTTTTCATTTAGGCTAGGTGATTAAAAATGAGGGTAATTTTGAGAAACTAAGATACATTTGTGGAAAATAAAGTCAACTTAACTAATTTTATCAATATTTACAAATAAGTAGTCTAACTCTTACATTAATGGCTAAAAAGCCTAATTTTTTCTCTCAAAATTATCCATTTTGATTGTACAATGTAAGAAGTGGTTCCAATACAAAAGATTAAATAAAGCGTTTCAAGAAAATTAGTACATAATTTTTTTTATTAATAGCTTACTTAATTAATTTTATTAATATCTATAAATTAGTCATCAAATATTATATTAAAAACCTGCTATAATATTACAACTTATTTAAATTTTAAAATTTTTATATTTTTTAATTGACATCTTCGTCGTTGGCCAAAAAAATGACATTTTAGTAAATTTCATTCCATTTTTTATTTTTTTTATTACATTAATAAACCACAAATTGTTATCCGGAGGTTTTTCTCAACAACAAACTTTATTGCAATGTTGTTTAATTTATTAACAATTAAAATTTAAAATAAATTTTTAATTAAATGGTTCATTTCAATAACCTAATTAAGTATTATCTTCGGTCTTCGTCTACACATTGTTATAGAACTGCAAATTGTTTGATGTACCATCTTTAACTTAGGCCTCACGCATTTAATGGTATTCTTCATACATGTACAAACAATTCCAAATAATTTTCTACTATTTTTAATAGATACTACTCAAATTCTTCCTTTTAATATTATGAACAATAAATATTTAATTTAATAATAAATTTAAAAATAAATAATGAATGATTTCAAACACTATATTCTTTATTATGAAATTAAATTGAAAAAATGAATAATTAATTTTATTGTATTTATATTTTAATTTTTTAAAAATGAAAAAAAAATATTGAAAATAGATGAGATTTTACTGAGGGCGAGGAAGAATACAGAGTCAAATACTTTATTTCATAACGTCTTATCCTGCACTAAGACAGGGGGAAAAACCTCTCCGACAACTAATAATTTATTCTAAACGAGGATTGGAGCTTAAAAAAAAAATAATAATGTAATTTTAATTTATGGCATAAAAAATAAATTTATGAGATGAGACTTATTTTGATTAACATAACCGCACAAAGAGATGCATCTCAAAACTATCAGTCAGGGCAGCTACAATCCACTACTCCCAAAATAGAGAGAGGGGAAGCTTTAAAAAAAAAAAATTACTGCATATGAGGGGCAGTGAACAGTCCATTGTAGTGGACCGTAGCTGCCCCTTGTCGGTCATCCCACCCAATTGAGCAGAGAGCAAAGCTTGAGTATGAATAAGTATGTGCCCATCTTTGATTTATTGTATACAGAATAAATATATGTGTTTCAGTATAATTTTACCAATAAATTTTTTTCAAAGAGCGATTGACATAAATAAATTTTAGAATAGGTAAAATATCAATAAGCAATTTAAAATGACACAGATTCACCAATGCCTTTAAATTTTATCAAACTGTCCGTTGCTCTTTGGGAAAAAAATTTATTGGTAAAATTGCACAAAAAACCCTTAAAATATTATAAGAGTTATATTTCTTTTTTTTTTTAATACATTTGGCAAGTCTAAGCTTAAAATTCAAAATACTCACCACATAAGACAAAGAACTAAATCAAACCCTAGCATGTTCTATGTCAAGTATGAATTGAATTCTACATTTCGAGTTATATTACTTTTAACCGCACATCATTTGCATATGCAGCCAAAATATTTCAACTTTTAACAGTAATTCAGAACAAGCAAAGAGATCCATCTCAAAACTGTTAGCCATCCAAACTCCCAAAACTAACCTTTTTCTTTACAATTTTAAGAAGTTTTCATTTTTTGTATTTTTCACTCACTTTTCTACTAATCCAAACATAGGTAAAAAAAGATTATTTAAATTAATTACTAACTTAATTAATTTTTTATCTGTATATGAGTTACTCTATTTCACTCAATCACTTAGTAAAATATTGAGTGTTCTGAAATTGTACAAACTACATGTAGAATTATCTCCACTGTCTTATGGGCAATAGAAAAATATAAGATTCAAAAATATAATTTAATTATTCAGAAATAAATTAGCAATCAAATTACACAATAATAGAATAAAAGCATCTTTTATATTCTTTTCTAATTATTGGCATTGATGCATTGATAGTAGTGGTATTAATGAATAATTGATTAGTTTCTTTAACAAAAATCACATTATTTTGATCACAACTTAGTTCTACTTTGTTTTTAATTTAAAAATGTTTGAAGTAACATGTGAAAATAGTTTTGTCTGGATATTTAAAAAAAAAGTTTAAAAAACATTATTTTTTATGTTTTCCAAATGAATACTTATGAATCCAAAACTTCAAATCCATAATATTATGAAATCAAATTCGGGTATCAATGTAAGAATTTATTGATGGGCCACCTATAAATATCTTGGTACTCTTTTTAATAGTGGCAAGCCTGACCTAATAAACCTAACTGCTCATTTAAACTTTTTTAAATAAAAAAAATAAAAAATAGTTGTTTATGGGATTTCGATTGTTACGGACGAAACAGTGTTCTCTGCCTACTCATCCTTAACATGTCTGATCCCATCGAGATATCTCCTCGACAGGCGGGCCCACTTGTACTATTTGCATGCTGCCATCACTTCACCAACTACTCCCCACAACCTTTATAAATAGTTTAAGTAGTATACACTCAAAAGTAATGTTGTTTGAAAAAAAAAATTTAGCTTAATTTCACACCGGAAGTATAAAAATATAGCAATGTTATTTTTTTTCGTTAAAAAGTTAACTTTCAACGTCAATTTTTTAATGGTTAACATTAGTTTTTTAACGAAAAATGATAACATCGCCATGTTTTAATACTTCTGAGGCGAAATTAAGTTTAAAAAAACTTTCAAGGTAATATTATAACATTATTCTTCGACGTACATTTTTAGGGTGGATTTGCTACTTAACCCCTTCATAAATTACATATTTCATAATTACTATCCATTCAGGTCCCCCCCTCTTTTTTTTAAGACATTAAAATTATCTTAAAATTTAAATAATTTTTAATTTACCCTTTACGAATAACATTAAATTCTAATATAATATTAATTATTACTCTCACCTACTACCTGCTTAATTATGGCCATACATAACAAAAAATTATTGTTTATTGAAAATAAACAAGCATCTTATAAAAATGACTAAATACATTTATTAGCTATCATAAATATCTCAATTTTAAATATCAGACTTAATTTATCATTCAATATCCTATATTTAGGACTATAGAAATATATAAAATAATGAGAGAGAAAAATTTCTCCTCTCACAAGATTATTTTCAAATAATTACTCAAGATTCAATACGTACTTTTTATTTACACAAAATATTTTTATATAAATTCATGGATAAATATCATAAGACTTTAAGAATAAAGAAGGTGCTGCTTATTATTTGTTACAAGAGCCTAGATTTGAATTGTTTTGATTTTTTTATAAAATTCTATAAAAATTGTCTTAATATTTAATGAGTATTTTGATTTTGATTTCTTATTAATTATATATAATGCATTAATTAAAAGGTTATGACTTATGATTCTTATGTTTATTATATTTCTCTCTAACTTGTTCCCTCATAAATAAGGCCATACTTTGAAAAAAAATTATTCTAAGACATATTTAAAAATTTTAAATAATTTTTTAAACTGCGTAATTCAATTAGCAGGCCCTTACAAAGAAATAAATATTACTACTAAAACAATTTAATTTTATAATTTTTTTTTAACACGTTTTCAATACGTGCGAATAGATAAACATGTTTAAGCGATACTTAATCCACCAGAATCCTATCTAAACACGGCAAATGACATAGCTGTGAGTAACAAGCATGATGATTTATTTTTATGCTCGTAGAACAATTTTGTAAAATGTCTTCTTAAAATAAATTTTGAAAATTTAAAATTTTTTAAAAAATATATTTTTTAAGATTTTCAAAAATAGGCAGGTGAGCCTTATCACAGTGATAAAATTGCTCACCTGTTGGGTCGGGGGTTCAATCCCCTTTGTTATCGCTGGGACTCCTTTTATAGGCGATTTCGTAAGTCTCCAGTAAGCGCTTATAGAGCCCGGGGCCGTGCTCTGGCCTTGGTGAAAGATTGGTGTCGAACCCCTCCAAAACTTTTTTTGACCCAAAAAAAAATTGCTCACCTGTGATTTAGAAGTGATAGGTTCAAACTCTAAAAATACAATTGCTTTTTATAGAGATAAGACTAAGACTGGATATATCCATCCTTTATAAACTCAACTTAGGGGAGCTTTAAATATTGGGTTGTCCTTTAATTTTAAAAATATATAATAAAATAGAAAATCATACCCACGCCGAGATTTAAGATTCATAGTTTCGTAGTACCATGGTGTCCCAAAAAAATGTTTATGCATGTTTAATAATATACACCCAATTCATTTTTTTTTTGAGTAATTAAGAATTAAATAAGTTATTTAATCTTAATATATCTTACATGTCTTTTTGATTATATATTATTTTATTGGTTAAATAAATTAGTTTAGCATCCAAAAGATAAATATAAATACTTTTAAAAAATTTATTTAGTTTCCATAGTCTGCCTAAAAAATCAACTATATGTTATATTAAGTATAAGATATGCTACCAATATACTCACTAAAATTCTTTTTATAAGAACCAAAAAGTTGAATTGTTCTTATCATTTTTAAGAACTTGATAAAAGTTATTTAAACATTTAATGATTTTTTTAAAATTTCCCCCCTCATTATGTATTGTATCAATGAAAATGTTGGTGATACTTATATTTATTTTATTTCTCTTTTACATACTCCTCATAAATAATAACATTCTTAAAAGAATAAATTTTATTTTAAATATATTTATCATTTTTACCGATTGTAGCTGATCTTACCTACTTTAGGTGGGGCCCAGAATACCCAACATTTCAATTTTTCTTAGCGAAATCGGATGGTACTGAATACTGATTACGTGGCGGTCCGTTGTGATTGATTTCAATTTTGCCGGGCAGAAACATCTTTGGTGCTTTAGGAAATTACCAGACGATACCGCATAACGGGCATAAGAACAACTTTTTATACAATATTGTACCCAAAAATAATTTATACAATAATAAATAAAATCTAAAAAGGAATATCATTTCTGTCTTTAAGACAGAAAAAATTTTCTATTTTAAGTTAAAACTATGTCGTTTTGATTTTTTTTTTTTTAAATAAAGAGGTGAAGAGATGAAAGGAAAAAAAAAGTAAAGAAAAAAAACAAAAAAAAGAGCTAAAACGACGTAGTTTTGACTTAAGGTAAAAAAATTTTATGCTTTAAAAATAAAAATGATATTCCCAATCTAAAAATTTTCTGCGTTAAAGGTAGAAATAATATTCCCAATCTAAAAAGGTAGAAATGACATTCTCAATCTAAAATTGTATACGTATATAAAAAATTTAACGATATTACATATAAATCGGTAAAAAAAAAATTATCATCCATAAAAATAGGACTATATGTGTTTAAATTTTCATGTTATATAAAATTGTGTTCTAATTCTTTAGTTTTATAAAAGATCAGTTCTTTAGTTTTCCAAAAAGTTTGTTTTATTAAAAAAAATCTAGAAAATTATATCTCCATATTAATGTGAATATTATTTCTGCCTTAAGTCAAAATTACGTCATTTTAGCTCTTTTTTTGTTTTTTTTTTGTTTTTTTTTCCTCTTCTTTTCCTTTCATCTCTTCATTTAAAAAAGAGCCAAGACGGCAATTAGTGATATACATCTTTTTTTTAAAAAAAATAGTAGTATGAGAAGGAATATATTTCAAAATTAAGAAGATTAATTGAGTTAGTAAGTTATAAGAAAATATGTTAATTTTTCTTAAATTCCCTTTTTAAATATTTAATTAAACCAACTCCTGCATGAAAACATATTTTTAATTTTTTTTAGAATAAAGAGATTATAAGGCCGTTGAAAAAATAGAGATATGATATAAAATTTATAAATTTGGGGAAGTAGTTAAAATGAGGTCTTAAATTAAGGAAAGCAGCTATTACTAACTCTTCGGGTCCCCTGATCCCCTCAAATCAAGAAAATTATGGTTAAGATGCATCACTCTAAAGTAATTTTTTTTTTTTTATGTTCATTAAATATCCTAATAAACTAATTAGTCTATCTAATAAACCTAACTCATAATTTAAACTATCTTAGTTGTATTTATAAGAATCCAATTATAGTTATTTAAACATATAATGAGTTTTTTCTATTTTTGTTTAACATTAATTATATATCTTATATTAATTGAGAGGTTGATTATCCTTATTTTTACTTTATCTTCGTTTTTTACTCCTTATAAATATAAATTTATACTTAAAAAAGTTTGTTTAAGATAAATATATTATTTTTAACTAATTTTAACTTTGATTATTTTTAACTTATAAATAAGGGATAGAATATTCTTATTATTATTTTTTGTTACTACCATTTTTTTATCGTTGGATCAGAATCTTATTTATCTTTATCATTTCTCTTTCTTATTGAAATTCTGATCTAACGAAAAAGTGATAGTGATATTGGTAGTAAAAAAAAATAATAATAAGAATATCTTATACCTATAAATAAATCGCGTGAGTCGACTTTGTGAGATAAATTAATGGATTAATAATAATAAAGTGAGATCATTGTACGAATTTTTAAAGCCACAATGCTGGCCGCGGGAAAATGGTACAGGAGTCAGGTTCCGGGACTTCGAGGCATGCTCGGCGCCACCTCAAATTGACTAGACGACACGTGTACGGTGGGACCAAGTGATATGCGGTTCCATGTGGGGTCTTGGATCAATTAATTCTTACCGGCTCTTCCGGTGACGGTGGGGTTTGACACGTGAGATGAGGTGGCATAATACGACGAGTCACATGCTGGTATAATTGACCTGTCAGTTGGGTAAAGCGAAACCATCATGTCGTGGCCTTCACGGTGACAAGAGCCTAGCCTCACTTTCCTCCTCAATAAGGGTGTTTGTACATTTACGCATGTGCCCCTCCCTTCTGCTTCAAATTTCACTAATGCCATACGCTCCCCTTGGCCATGACGTGTCACGGGTCCGTGGGATCTGAATCTGGATCACGGTTTCCAATTTTTATAGGTTGGATCCCATCTTCTGCCGACACAAATTATCAACCATTTTAAAAAATTTTTAAAAATAATCTTTTTGAGTCACTTGTATTTTTTAGTACCATGCGTTCTTATAATTTTTATTGATTAAACTCCGGTTGTTAAATGTTACTAACTCACTAACTCAATGCAACTCCGTCTATGTAAGCATGTAAATAGAGTTTTTTTATATATCATACATATAAGTCGAGATAATAACTTTTTCACATATTTATAAAGTATCAATTAATAATTTTTACAAACCAATAAAAACAGTTAAAATCATTAAATTTGTTTTAAAATTTAAGTAATTTCTTATTACCATTTGCGCTAAACTCTAATATTATATTAATTATTACTCTCGCCCACTACCCTTATAAATTATGAGCATACATGTGGAAACAAGTAAGTGTCTTGTAAAAAAAAAAAACCAAATACACTTGTAAATTAATATATTATAATAAGGATTAGAGGGAGTACTTACCTCATATTTAGTAAATCACGATTGAATTATTACTTTTGAACACTCCAATTATTGTTCTGAACAAGCATTAACCATTTAAGAGTCCTAATGAATTGACGTTAGGGAAAACATGTTTATATAAGTCGAAATAAAACTTCTCTCACAAACAGGTTGAATTTCTCTTATCATCCTCCATAATCTCTAAATCATATCTGTTCAATTAATATAATATTATTTTAATTTTTCTTTCCCTTTCTCGATCAACTGCCCAGATGGACTGATGAGGGAAGAAGAGAAAAAAACCAAGTAGAGAATCTCGTTCATCCAGTAACTTACATCATATACAATAAATCATATTGGAAAAGTATCTTTCATCCAAATCCAAACAAACACTAATATACAAAGTGATTAGGTCAAGTTCTCTATAGGAAAAATGATAGAAATAATTTACTTGAACTTTGAACTTTAAAATCTTGATGATAAGAACAGTAAAATAATTGACAATTTGTTTTGTTTTAAAATTGTCTATTTATGATTTTGAAGTTCAAGTGACATTTTTTTTAGAATTTCCCTTCTTTATATCTATTATATTAAATTCTCCAATCACAAGTTATCATATATTCTATTTTTAGAATATTATCATTTAACTATGAAGTCACGTTAAAAAAAAAAAAGAGTATCTAATTAAGTATGATGATAATTGATATAAAGAATTGGATCTAAATATGATCCTTACAATATTGATACTTTTATTATAGAAAATAAATTATATATTTCATAAAACTTAAAAATGAAATCGTGAAACTGACTAAAACCATGTGGATTAAATTGTAGTGAGTTTAAAGATTAAACTTAGGCGCTAAGTTGAGAGCAATTCTATATGATATATTTTCAACTACTAAATATATTAAATATAGACAACTCTCTCATTAAAAATTCCAACCTTTGTCGCCTCATCAG
The DNA here is from genome assembly GCA_037074495.1 of Acacia confusa. NCBI lineage: Eukaryota > Viridiplantae > Streptophyta > Magnoliopsida > Fabales > Fabaceae > Acacia > Acacia confusa. Next base: position 7,619,697 of record CM073502.1, read on the forward strand.
TAAATTATCCTTTTCACTAGACCAAACCCCCTTAATTACTTATACACTAAGTTTTAATTGATTTAAAATTTAAAAAATAAGATGGATAGAGTCTGACTGCGTCAAAATTATTAGGATTAAACATTAATTTTCTATTTAAATTATATATTATATTTTAAATTTTTGTTTCGGGAAACATGTTCAAAGTTTTGTTGATGGGTGATCTGACTTTTTGTCCACGGCTAGTGCTTTGGAGATTTAAAATTATTTTAGTTCATTGGTCTGAAAATAAAAATAAAACAAAAAATAGTCATATCTTAGAGCGGAAGATATATTGGGAAACAAACTTGTGGGGCCGTTTGAGAATTGCATCATTTCAAACGAGATCTTTATAACTGAAAAGTATTCATTTTGCATGTCTGCCATATTTATATTGTTTATATTTTCAAATTAAATTTAATTTGTCACTTTTTAAACATTGAATGTGGACCCATGCATTTTTATAATGTTATATTACAATAAAATATTAAATTAATGAAAGTGAACCTGCTTATTTCAGTTTTTCTTTTTAATTAAAAAGAACGTATTTTGTGAAAAATAATTGTTTAATCAATTTTAAAATTTTGGTTTAGTCTTCCAAAAATTAAAAAAAAAATATTTCCTATTATTTCGAAAAACTTACGAAGATAATGTACATAATGATGTGTTAGTAAAAACAAGAGATATCATAAAATGTAAAAATTACCAAAAAAAATTATGTTTATGGTTATAACAAAACATAAAATAATTTATGTTTTCAGAAACCTCTCATAATAAATAAATTTTCATAAAGTCTCCAAATAATTGTAAACAAATTACTTTTCAAGTTAAAAGAAACAGATCAAGAAATTTATGAATATGATCCAGAAAAATAATACTGTGGATAAAAAATTATTGTAATCATAGAAATATGTCATTAAAAAGTTTTGGTATATTATTTTAAAAATAATATCATTAAACGAACATGTTGTTGGTTGGCATGATAAGAGCCTAACGCCAGAGAAATATTTACACACTTCAGAAGCACCAACTCATATATAGTGGTGGATCTTGAGAAAAATATTTGGGGTGGTCAAATATATACTTATTAACTAATTTAAAAATATATATATTTGAGGGGGCCAAATGTATAAATTTTTGAGACAAATATATAATTTTTGGGCTAAATATATAAAAAATTCTAATTTACATTAAAAAAAACTTCGGACAAATTTTTTTTTGGCCCCCCTTGTCCTTAAGAAGATCTGCCCTGCTTATATACACTATGACGGATTAAAGTATGACAACCCATCTCATTTTAATCCTACATGGTAGATGAATTATATGGAGAAATTTAAATTTTATGATTTTAAAAAATATAAGCACTTGAGAGGCTAAATTGAGAAGTTTATGTTTTTTATAATTATATAATTTGAATTTCTTCAAATGAATCATCTTCCCTGTAGTGTTAAAATAAAATAAGTTGTTATATTTTAATCAGTCAGATGAGGTCACACTTATAAAGTATATAAATACAGGTTAAGATACAAATATACAAATGAGTTTTTTTCCCAGGAGCACCCAGCACCACATGCTTTTTTTTAGAGCAAAAATACATATGTGGTTCCCATTTTGGAGCAAAAGTCACATTTTACCGTTATGTTACTGTTTACCTCCTTTATCTTACTATTCACTTTATCTCTTTCTCTCTCATCACGGTGAACAGTAACATAACGGTGAGATGTGCATTTTGCTCTAAAATGGTAACTACGTGTATAGTTTTGCTCCAAAAAAAAAACACCTGGTGCTGAGTGGTCCTAGGAAAAAAGGCTCATGTGTATTTTTACACCTTAATCTTATAAATATTTCTCCTCACCAATGAGGAAGAGAGTATAAGTTTGAATCCCGAGAAGCAAGAGTACCATTGTCCAACGAAAAGTTAACAACTAAGATCATTTTAGTCTTAAATGGCTGATTGCTCGTATGAAATAATCGCATTTTTTTTTAAAAAAAGGTAAAATAGTAGGAGATCATTTTTTTTTTGTTTTACTTTTTTTCTTCTTCAAATTAATAGGTTTATTTTTATTTAAAATAAAATGACCTAAGTTGTTTTTTTTATTATACATAATTTAAATTATGTAAGCATTTCTCTTCATCAGCACATAAAAATATGAATAATAGGAAAATGAAGTTTTTCATTAGAATTGGTACTTTTCTTGTTGGCTAGACATTAAAATTGGTACCAAACAAAAACAAATGGACGCAACATTCATCATGTCACTAGATTATAAATTTACTAATTCCTAAACTAGCCTTTTACATAACAAATATGTTATAATTTCTTACAAATTAAAAACTTTCAATATGCTATTTTTCTTAACAGATGGATTTATAAAATTGCATCAGAACAGACCCTAGCTAATTCAAATCAAATGGTGGGGGGCATTAAATATTTTTTATTACCCCAAAAATATGCTCTCCTGGGGTCATCAATTTTTGTAATTACTATCAAATTCTTCAGGACTTTCAAAATCAGTGCAGATAAGAATATTGTATTGAACTTTTGAAATTACATGTAAACAAGAAAAAAATTGTTTAATTAATCACCTTCACTTTGTTTTTTTGATAACAAATCAACTTTAATTTTAAATACAATATAAATAATGTGGCAGATGATTATTTTTTAAAAAATCCCGTTCCTTCTTAATAGCGACAAATTAAAGTTGTTGACATGCTTTTAATCTTCATACTAGCATCATGTTTTATGTTGTGTCATTAATTTCATTAAAATATAAAATTAAAAAGTAATTCATTTTTTAATAATTTTAATAAGACTTTTAATTACTATGATTTTTATAAACATTGAAATTAATTAATATTATCCTATTATTTTTTATATAAGCAGGCAAATTTTCTTATTGAAAGCAATCATATTTGATTCATAGTGTTGTCGACGCCAAATGTCTCTCCTAGTGTTGATTTAGACTTTGGGTCTCCACGTTGTAATTGACCTAAGAAGTATACCACCCCCAAGTCACTCTAAATCACTTAAAATAATATAAGCCAAATAATCAATGGGTTGGTGTAAGTGGTAAGCGGTTTGTGTCGTTTAAATAAGGTTTCAAGTTTAAGCCTTGTGCATACAGAAAAGCTCCATGGAGAGACTCCCGGCCACCATAGCCAGGCTTGCAACGCAGTTCGGATTCAGATTAATCAAGACGAAGCTCTAAATATCGGATGGAAAAAAAAAAAAAAAAAGAAGCCAAACATCCCACTTTGGAAGGAGATGAAAAGATGTTTTGTGAGGGAGATGGTTGCTTCATGGAACCCATTTGGATGAGCAAGGAGAACTTAGACACATTTAGGTTGTCCATATTTAATTTTTTTAACTGATGATTTTATAAAAAGTCATCTTTTAAAAAAAGTGTTGCTAAAAGTTTATTTTTACTTTAAATCTTTTACTCATTAAAATAATTTTTTTTTTTTTAAAAAAAGTAGGCCAAGTTCTCCCTGCTTATCCTTTAGATGAAAATGATCCGTTGTTTCATGGCTAAGCAAAAAAAAGAAATGCACTCACTAATCACTACTCCTTCTGGTCTTTATTATAAGACACAAATTGCTATTATTTTTTAGTCCTCATTATAAGGTATCAACTTCCTCTAACTAACTCATTTATTACTATTTTCTCATTATACCCTCACTTTTAACTAACTCTTTAAATTCTCATCATTAAAATAAGGATAAAGTTGGAAACATTTCTCATTTTTGGACCTATTTAATGACACAACTTCCATTCCTTAGTTTGTGAGAAATGGTAGTTGGTGGTTTGGTGCCTTATAATAAGAACCAAAGAGAGTATGATAGGAAACACTTGGTTAGAAGTCCAGTTTTAGAATTATATATATATATATATATATATATATAACCTTTTTATCCTTAACAATTGTAGTAAACAAACATCTGATTATGGAAGGAGATGAAAGGAGATGAAAAGACATCATGTGGGAGGATGGTTGTTTCGTTGTTTGAAAGTGAGAGTTATTGAGATGTACAGGCACGTTTTGCATACATAGGATATGAACTCATTAATCACTATACAACAAGCTAAGCTAAGTGAAGTACACCACATTTCTCACTTTAGGCCTTAGCCTAACGTGGAATAGTATTGTTGTTTTCGTCTTCTCAATCAATCATTCAATCATTCTCGAATTCGATCAAGTTCAAAATCATTCCTCTCCCTTCCTCTTCTGGACTGTTCATGTTTGTAATTTGGACTGTTCTTCCCCCACTTGTATTTGTACCTGACGAGCCAGCTAATCTATACAATTATTTGCTTCTATGAATATATGTTTGAACGCAGACGATGGCCAGCCTCGCATTATTAGGAGCCAATTCATGATTGATCGTTTGGAACGACCTTTGCAATAATTTTTTAATCATGATTCACAACGTACATACGAAGTAAATGTAAGTAAAAAAAAGGTTTTATCTTCACTTATTAAGCTTATAAATCATGATTCTAGACTCGCTGCTTAGAGTTTATGAGAGTTAATTTGGTTGATAAATCACATGTTTTCTTGCATGGAGAGTTTAAGGAAGAAATCTGATTGTTAGTATTTTATATGACGTACGTGTGATTTATCAACCAGATGGTAATTTTTGTATTATATAAATTTTAAACAATATAGATTAATTATTGATAATTTTTGAATAGTTGAGTTCATTGCAACTTTTATATTTTAATGAGTGGTTGAATTAACTTTTGGAGAATAGGTTCTATATATGTAATAGATTTTAGAGAAAAAATTCTGAAAAAATAGGGGAAAAAATAGTTTCTGGGAAAATAATGGTTTTCTTGCCGAAAATAAATTCTAAAAGAAAATATAGTGTTTAGCTGTATTATAAGAAAACTATGGCTTTACAAGAAAAAATTGAGAATGTTTGGGTTACTTTTTTGAAATCATAGTTCTAGAGTCAAGCCTCAGCCTTAAGTACCTATTTAACTTTTTAAATTTATGTCATTATATAAGTATATATAATATTATCGAAATAATTTATAAATTCATTAACTCAACCTTAATTCTAAGTTTTACATTTCATCATTATTCACACACACTCACACCCTCCATTTACATTAATCATTTACTTCTACCTCTCTTCTCTTAAATTGATCGAAATGACAATTGTATCTCATTCCCTCTCTCTTAATTCGTGCCATCCACTAAAGTACAATAATTGTTACATGAGTTTATTTTATTGCAAAATGTAATATTATAATCTTAGTATGAGAAGTTTGTCTACATTTACATAAGAAAAGTAAAAGGTAAGATTCAATTTTACAAGCTGCTTGTTATGCTTTGTTGATTTCAGAAAATATCTCATTTGTCAATACATAATTAATTTTTCTTTTTCCTACTTTTTCAAACAAATACTTGGGCATTCTTTTCGTTTCCTTAATAAGCCCTTACAGTATTACGAGCAAGGTTCTGAAACCCGAATTAGCCAATAAACCAGCCGGAATACTGGATCAAGGATCGGTGGGTTAGACTGGAGTTAACCCGAAGGCAAACCAATAAGAAATTAAAGATTACAGGATACTTAATATGAAATTATATATATATATATATATAAGGCACTAACCCAGGTTGATGCCCAGATTGGATTGGTTACCGATCCAGTTTGGTCGGTCTGTTCTAGGTTTCACAATAGTGTGGATGACAATGAATGTTAGGCTTTTAAAACATAATGTAGGATTGTAAATAAGCTTGAGAGTTATATATAAATTTAGAGACATAAACTTTAAAAGTTATTTAAATGCCTACATTTTTTTAAAAAAGAAATGCATATATTTTAAGTAAGTCTTTAAACAGACTTTAGACTTTAGGCCTTATAAGGTTTTTTGAAAGTCCAGGCTTAGGCTTGAAAAAAAGTCTACATATAGGTTTAAGACTAGACTTAGACTTTAAATATCTATTACAGGCGTAGATCTATTTAAGCAAGTCCTGATCTAACTTTACCTATTTCCATCTCTACATTTTATTATACATTAAGACATTTATAACCTTGAGTTATATGAGATGTTTTCCTTTGAGACACTTGCACATTGTATCCAACAAATACAATTTTTTTTTTTTTCCATGCATGATTCGAAATAAAATTGGAACAGTTTGGACAGGAAACCAGGTTAATTTTCTCACCTTCAATTTCGCTTGGAAAAAATATGGTTTTTGGTTTTTAAAATTGTGGTCCATTCATGGGGGAGGGGTTGTAATAACTTTTTAAAGATGAAATCCTAGATAATAACATATAAAATTTCAAAATCATAAATTAATTATTTCTCACTAAAATGACCGTGAATTTCTTATCAGGTGCAGACAATCCTTAAACAATTATAGGAAACAATTTTATTTGGAATCTTAAAATTTTGGAGCTAGCTAGTTATGATATTTCATTCGATTCTAGATATAAGATTTCAATTCCAATGTAGATGATATTACATAAGATATTTTAGAAAAATTAACACGCATTTTTCTAATAAATAATTAATTTGACTAGCTTTCTTTACACATATAAATTAGTTATCTAACTAATATATTATAAATTACAATCAACTTTAATTAAGGCCCTCCGAGAATATGCAACGTGGAGCAAGAATTTTGACCAAAGTTTTATCACAATTTTATGGATTGATGATTCCTTACCTTGAGTTCAGTTAATCATAATTCTAAAGACAAACAACTTAGAGGACCAAAATGAATAGAGACACGATTCCTTTCCCATTTATACGGGTTAAGTATTAAATCTGTATTGGAAGTATTCACCTAGAAATACTATTGCCGGAAAAGTTTTTTCGAATTCAATATTATCCCGAAAATTTTAAAACATAGTAATGTAACCCGATATCATTAAAAAATTAATGTTGACTATTAAAAAGGTAACATTAAACTTAAAAAAACTTTTACAACAACATTGCTTCTAAGCATATACTTTTAAGACGGATTTGTTATTTAATCCTATTTATAAAAATATACAAAGATATGAACTTCACTATCATCTTTTCACATATTCTTTTGTATGTTTCTTTCCAACTCTATGGTCCTGCCCAATTAACGCTCTATCTTCTTTTCAACTCTCATATCATTTTCACATATTTTTTAGTTACATTTGAACACTTGATTTCATATTCTATGTCAATAATTCATTTAAATATAGTAGACTAGATGATTATTAGATATTTTTATTTTTTATACATATTATCTGAAACTTGCACCTCATCAGTTGGGCGTAGAGCAATGGGCCCCAAAAGGCACAAGCCAGCTAGTTGATGCAATCCTTTATCGGTGAGCGGTTATATATGCACTTAAAAGGGATAAATATAAAAATGACAAGTCTCACAAATTCTAGATGACACGTGTATTTGGTGCATGTGCTTGTCATCTTGTTGGTCTAATAATACACATACAATAATTAATTTTTCAATGATATTTTTTAAAAAAAAATTGGTTAAAAATACATGTTTAAAATTTGTCTTGGCTACACAAACTGATTATTACAAATCTCATCTTTAGCATATATCTCTCTTTAACTATGTGCGAAAATTTTCAAGACGAAATTACATAATAGAAAATATGTTATACACAGCTAAACAAAAATTAAGTCCACTCAAATTCAAGTTCATCTAACCAATAAAGTTTTCAAATATTTTAACTACATTCTCATAATTTTTATCTTAAAAGAGTAATATACAAACTGATATTTATATTATACTTATTACTAAAAATAATATATAAATTTAAAAAGTACAAAAAAAATGAGTAAAATCTCAAATTTTTGTTTTACTTAGAACAAATATTTAGGCAATACGAGGTTGAGTTTCTCTCATCATCTTTTATAAATTTTAATTTTTAAATCATATCTGTTAAAAAAATATAAAAAGTTATATTATTATTTTAAATTTTTTAACATTTTCTTAATTAATAGTTCGGTTAATTATATATATGAAAAAAAAAGAAGAAGGAGAGAATGTACAATTGATTGATTCGTCCTAGATAAGATGTGGATTAGACAAGGTAGAATGACATCTGGGCCTTGAAAAATCAATTGAAAAAAAGTTAGGTCTCAACAAATTTTGATTACAAGTAAATGGACCTGTCTTTGGTCCTATACAGCCTCCGTCCGCTGCGTGCTTTGCAGCTAAAACGGCCTCGTTTGGCGCAAAGGAGGGAGGGTAGCTATCTTTGTTTTGTGTGTGTGTTTTTTTAAAATATATTTTAAGTACTAACTGAATTGGTATTAAAAAGATACTGAATGATATTGAAAAATGATTTGAAAAAGTTTTATAATTTTGAAAAATTATTTTAGGGTGCTGAAAAAATATTTCAGGGTATTGACTGGTACTAAAAATATACTTGAGGATACTAACTGATACTGAAAAAAATATTTCATGAGATTAAAAAATTATTTTAGGATCTTAAAAAAAATATTTTAGGGTGCTGACTAATACTAAAAGAATACTTCATAAAGAAAATATGATTTTTTTTTCCAATATGCGAATAAGAAATATCACTCTAGTTTTATTTATAAGCCTATTTTATCTAAAAACTTTGGTCCTTATTATAAATAGTGTCAAAATAATAAATGCACTTTTTACCTTTTTTTCTCTTAATAATTTTAATAAAGAAAAAAATTATTCTTATTGATTTTTTAAACTAATTATAGATAAGAGTAATATTGAAAATTTAACCAATAATTAACGGATTAATAAGTTAAATAATTCTCTTTGATATATGAAAATTATTTATTTTAGACGTATAAATAAAAAAGGACTGACAAAAGAAATATATTACAGTTGGATAGAGGGCTTGTTTGGGATAACATCTGATGAAAAAAAAGTCCATCAGCTGATAAATGAGTGTTTGGAATGACATCACTATTTGATAGGTTTTTGGGGTTGATGGGATTTTTTTTGTTGAAGCTCATTGATGGAGCTTCTGGTGGCTTTTGAAGCTCAAAAAGATCGTTGCCCCCATTCTCCAAAACACACAATAATTGTTTTGATCAATTCATCGGAAACTTCACTTTGGTATTTGGTGGCTTTTTCCTTGCTCTCATCTCTTCTTATATATGATTCATGCCTTTTTTGGTAATTTTTCATCTAAATTATCTTTTTAAAATTTATGCTAAATAAGTGTAGAAAAGCATCACTTTTATCACTACTATTTCAAACGTAAATCGCATTAAAAAAGAATTCTATAAGAGAAAAAAACCCATAAATAACAAAAACCACTTCTATGGGGCCCACAACGTCACAGAGTGATTCAACGAATCAATGAATGAATTAATTGAAAGGGTAGGAGTTAGTTGAAATATCTCATCAAGGGGGTGGAGGAAAATGCAGGCCATTAATGAAAGGCGTTTGAGGTTAGGCATGAAAACAAGTGTAGGGCCCTCACACACACACACACAATATCAACTAATTTTCTTGATTTGATTTTGAATTATTGCTTTGCTTTCAAGGAATCATATATTCAATATTCAATTTTGCTATTCCCATCACCCACTCTTGATATTTTTCTCCCTCCCTTTCCTTTTGTTGTCCCCACTTGCCTTTTATATCAATCACAATTTTCTTTATAATAATAATAATAATAAATACATGGTCCCCATTTCTCAACTCTTCCTCTAACGGTGCATTTATTACTTCATTATTTTGTTTTTTTGGAGTTTTTATAAAATGTGTGTTTGAAGTTATGATTGATGAGGGACAATATATTTAGTTTTTTTTTTTTCTTGTTTTGATGTTTTTATTTAGGTATTATTCATGCAAAAAAAAAAAAAGATTGAAGTGATAATTTTTTTTGGAAAACATTTTGTACATGAATAGAAATTTAAATAATCCACAAGGCTTCATAGTTTGAATGACACTAAACACCTTCCTTAAAGCTTTATTAATTATAAGCAAGTTAAAGAATAGTGTGTGTGTGTGTGTAAAATGAGCGTTTGAGCATGATAAAAAAACATTGCCTATTATTTTTATTATTATTAAGTATTGGGCAATATGCAATTATTGTATCATGCAACAGATGTTATGATAGGTTTCATTTAAAGATTATAATTATTATGAACAAATTAATAATATTGATGCATATTAAAAACAAAAGGCATCTTTCTCGCAAAGCTAAACAACCCCATTTATATTTATACTTATTTTGGTTTTTCAATTAATATGATGTTGATTTTTTATGTAAGGTAAGAATGTACTGCGTATTTAAACAAGATAAGGGCATATAAAGAGTAAGTTTTGTATGTGTGTGTGTGTATATATATATATTTTAATCTACTTTTCACTTTCATGGAGTATAAAGAACAAGCTGCATAATTAACAATTAATAAAAAAATTAAAATTTATAAGTTAAGGAAAGTATCATTTTCATCCAGTTAATATGAATATAAAAATGTCAAATTCTATATCAATAATCTCCCCCACATTGATTGATGGCAAAAAATATCCAAATAAAAAATATGCTTCCTTATCAAATTCAAAATCAAAAGACAATAATAAAGGGATGAAGGCAGCATATTTGAAAACTAAAGTAGTTCCTTTGGGTAATTGCTAACCTCTATTTGGGAATAATTGTTTTCAATTATATAATTATATTTAATGTCCAACTAATTTTCATTACAGCGGATAATTGGCTAATTGAACAAGTAGGAGCTGAAGCATGCCTTCAACAAATTATGTTTTTTTTTATGATTAATTTATAAATATTTTATTATTATTATTTTTTTAATTATTTTTTTCGGTTTCGAATCCCAGCTTTTATATATGAAACAAATTTAATTACGAAAATCTTGGTCTCAAAAATATATTTTATTTTTTATATTGAGTAATAAAATTGACCAAATTTACCAACAAGTTGTAAAGGTAAGTAACTTCACTCTATAAAGAAAAGAATACAAATTTAAATATTTAAAAGAATACTTATTAAAAGAGACACACTAAATCTTTAAAAAAAAAAAGAGTATTTGTTCAAATAAAATAAAAAGTTGACCAAATATTAAAATTTCCTTATACATGAAAAAAAGTTTTTGGTCTTATTATTTTTTTTTTTAAAACTTTTTTGGGTTTCGAATCCCAGCTTTCATATACGAAACAAATTTAATTAGGAAAATCCTGGTCTCCAAAAGATATTTTCTTCTTGAGTAATAAAATTGATCAAATCTACCAACATGTTGTAATGGTAAGCAGCTTCACCCTACAAATTTAAATATTTAAAAGAATACTTATTAGAAGAGACGCACTAAATCTTAAAAAACAGAGTATTTGTTCAAATAAAAAAAAAAGTTGACCAAATATTAAAATTTCCTTATTTACTTTGCATAATCATATTGAAATTTGCAATGCATATGTAAACTGGACGACAAGGCACAACTTATTAGTTAATTCCTTAAATCCCTATGTTCCTAATCAAGGTGGCATTTGGCCTTAAATTGCGATTAACGGGAGGATTAAATGATTAAAATAACAAACATTTACCCATTATTTTATTAAAAAGTCAAATAATTGTTCCTTCACGAATCAAAATCGAAGGTGGTGTCACATCGAAAGGAACATAAATAATTTAGAGAAGAAGGATCTAATCTAATCTAATTATCTTCGGACTTGTTCAATCTATGTACTATTTACTTTTACTATTTCGTTTAATAAAATCTAAAGATAAAAGAAAGACGTGTTTCAAAATTAGAATTTAACAAATTATTTTTTTTAAAAAAAATCAAATGATCATATCAAATTTAAACAATTGGCCAAAAAAATTAAAACTGAGCACTGACGCAAAAAGGAATAAAATAAAAATAATTTTGTTAATTAAAAATTCTTATAAATAAAACATTAAAAATTAAGATTAAAGTATATTTTTAGTTTTTTAAGTTTTATATAAGTTATACTTTTAGTCCCTTAATTTTGTAAAATATATTTTTAATCATATATTTCTCGTATCGTTAATATGACTAGTAAAAAATATTGACACAACTAACATTGTGTAATTGGAAAAGTATATATTTAAATTTTAATTTTTTCAATATAATATATAAAATATATCGACAAATCATTGCAAATGGAGATTTCAATCATTTGGTTTATTGACTAATATATTTACATTATTAAATTCATTTTTTAATACAATCAAGGTTTTGATATAGATTACTTCATTAGGTTTGTAGATTTTTTTTTAATTTACACATATTTTAAATTTAAGATTAATAACATTTAATTGCATAATCATCATTTAAGTTTATTGTGTCAACTTTTTCCGTTAGGCATTAACAGTACTAGAATTCTAAGATTAAATGTATATTTTATAAAGTTAAAAGATTAAAAATATATGCTAAGTAAACTTAAAATATTAAAAGTATATTTTAAGAAAAAGTTAATTAACAATAATCAATAAAAACATTGAAGTTACCTAGAGAGGGATTCTTGATAAAGGAATAGCGTGAAGGAGTGGTTTGGTTTGAAACTAACACTTGTGGCCGTTGGAGTAAAGGAAGTGAATTAAAACTTCAAATGAGACAAAGCACAAATACCTAAATAAATTGACGTTGATATTTTGTTATTTTTATGGCTACACTCTAAGTTAACCCAAGAAAATCTTTTTTTTTTTCTCCCCTTAAAAAAGGCTAATCATACAACGTTATTTATCTTAAATGATATCATGACAATACACGTGGAAAGCTGAATGTGAAGCTTGCTGTGTGAGGAACCACAGATTCTAAAGTTTATTTAATCCATACCACACATGCTAAATAAAATATCAAACTAACATAAATAAACACCGATCATGAATTCTTATTATATATATTTATGTCAACGATATTTTAAAACCTTTTCTTAATCAATCATGTAACCTTCATATGTCTAGGTCTAGCTCATCTTTTAAAAACTTCATTTTTTGTTAAAGCATTTGAAGATTTTAAAATGAAAAACATCTAAGAGAATGTTTGAGATTTTTTTACTCAATAAACAGTTTATCATGAGAGGTTCAAAAATATTATATCATCAATAAAAATACTTGAAATACAATATAAACTTAATATACAAAAAATTGAAAGAAATTTATCACACAATAGCCCCATTTGCATTGAGTTTGGAAGGCACTAATATACCAAGAATGGATTATGTATATTCCAATAAATTACTTCCTTCAATCTACAATATCAAATACATTTAGAAAGTTGATTTTTGTCATAAATATAAAACATAGTTTTAGTATTAGTTAACAATAATCAAGTAAGATGGTGAATGAAAAAATTAGAAAAAAAGATAACTATGGTGTTTTAGAAAATAATATTAAATTAACTTACTCAACCAACTTGCTTAATCGATTTAAATAAGGTAAATATGTCTTATATTTAAGATCATAGAAGTATTAACTATATTTTTAAATTAAAATAAAAATGATGAAATAGAATTGAATCAAATAACTTTAGCTTATTAAGCTTTTATATATATATATATATATATATATATATATATATATATATATATAGATATCTTCTTATATTTTGTTAATGTACCATAGTTTCAACTCAATTGGAGAAACTTAATTGCATTGCATTATTGAACCTTGAAAGTGACTAGGGGTTGTGTCCAAGGCTACGTAAACTCATACCGTATGCCTAATTTTAAATCGAAATTGTAAGCGGTTTTTTTATCATTAAATAGGTATTAATAATATATAATTAAATAATTTAAATATATAAATAATAAGAATTTAATTTAAATATATTTTAAATCAAAATAATTAAAATTAAATTTATCGATATTTATAACTTATCATATTTAATATAATTTTTTTAAAAAAAAAAATTTATACATAAAGTTGTTAAGCATGATCAAATAAAAAAAATTAACACAAGTTTAAGGGTAATTTAACACGGTTCTATAAGCTAGAAATGTAAAAACAACAAACTCAGCGTATAATCTTGTAAGTTTAACTGAATGTACAAAGATCACGAGTTTACCAATAACTCAATTTATTTAAGCAAATTAAAAACATAAAAACGATAAATTCAGAAAATCAACTTATAAGTTTGACAACAATATCGTGCATTGTGTGCTTAAGTTGTTGGTTACTTGGCCAAAATTTCAAGCATAACCTCCGAGGGTGTAAATTACTTAGTTATATTTCTTTTTATAGATGATCCTCTAAAAACTTTTACCCTTAGTTTAGATCAAAAACAAGAAAATGAAAGAATGATAGGAATGGAGACTCTTAAAATAAGTAATTTCTTTTACTATTTTTAAAAGCGCATCTTTCTACTATTGCTCCCCGAATTCTCTCTCTCTCTTTTTTTTTTCTCCACCTAAAAATAGTCTTAATGTTTTTTATAGCAATATTTATGTTTTTATTTATAAGTGATCTTGCAAATTATATCAAGAAACTTTTTTTTTATATAAAAAAAAATTCTAGCGCAATCTTTATTGGTGTTTTATATTAAGCAATTGGTTTTTATACTTATTTATCTAATAAGTATTTATGGTGAAGACATATATATCAAGAAAGATAAGTAAGATTTTGCTAGTAATTATTTCATTTAATCAACAATATTTTTAAAAAATGAAGTAATTTTAAGAATAATAAATAAATAATATAAAATTTATTAATATGCATAGAGTAGTTAAAAGAACTTATAAAAAATTATAAATGCAGGAAAAAAAATACTCCCTCCATTTTTAAAACATAATCTTTTAAGCTGTAAGCACAAATATTAGGAAATATGGTTGATATATATATAAATATTGATTATACTGTCAAACTTCATATTAATTATAAGTTAAAATTTTTGGACTAAATAAGCGTATAGTAGGGAAAATCCTTGCTGGTAAAACAAATAATAGGGAAAATCCGAATAAATGATGTTTTGGACTTTTAAAAAGACATTAAAATAAAAAATATCTTAAAAAATACTTATATTCAGAAATAAAAAAACTTTCATTTATTCGAGGAGAAGCAATGAAATATATCAATGTCTTTAAAGTTAAATAAGAAAATATTCTCTTTAGTCCCAAATATAAATAACATGTAATTAATTTACATGTACCAATAAAATTAATTAAAAACACTAAATTTATCATAAAATTTAAGTGATTCACAACATTATAGTATTTATTATCTAAACTAAATTATAGCATCATATTAATTTATATTTTTTAAACTATCCTTACTATAAATAAGCATATATGAAAAATACTTATATACTTTGAAACTAGCAAATATCTTAAAAAAATTATTAAAAACACCTTTTACATCGCCCTCTATAATAGAGACCGGATATAAAAAAACTAGTGGGTTGTTTTTTAATTTGGTGCAAGTGGGAAATCTTGCATTGCATTATTGAAAGCGATTAGTGGTTGTGGTTAACTTGTTGATTACTTAGCCAAAATTACAAGCTTAACCCTCGAGGTTGTCCCTTTCATGGCCACGTCATTAAGGTATGCTTTTGTAGTATGGTTTGATGAAATCTGCTTGTCCGCCACAGAATTGAAATTGTCAATTTTCTAGCGGATACCAAATAATGGAGGCAAAGCATATTTTGTTGAAGTGACATTATATTTTTATAAACTATTCCTAGTTATTGACTAAGAATAACAAAACCTTGTCATAATGAAAAAAATATACTCATCTACTCTTTATTTATGGACCCTTTGAATACGTTTTGCAAGAACTGGAAAAAAAAAAGGAAAAATCCCTCTTAAGGTTTAAGTAATTATGATATTGTCAGAAAAAACCTAAAAAAGTTCACATGTTAGAAAAAGCCATAGGACCTTTTTAAGTATTATTTTAAAAACAATAATAACTATATCAGTACAATATTAACAATTAAATCAGTACACATTAACACCTATATTTTAACAACTAAATCAGTATACATTAACAATTATATTTAAACAACTAAATTAGTACACATTAACAACAATATTAGTGTGATATTAACAACTAAATCAATACAGTTAACAACTAAAAAATTTTCTAACATGTGACTTTTCTTTAGGTTTTTTTTTTTAAATATCGTGGTTAATTGGGTCTTGAGGGGGATTTTTCAAAAAAAAAAAACTTTAAAACTTGTCTATTCTATCTAGAAATTTAATAAATTTTCAACTTTATTGTCATTAAATAAATACACAGACTTTGCTATATTTCATCAACATAAACCAACATTTAATGGGGGTAAACTTGTAAATTTATAAGAAAAAAGTCAAGAACATGTTTTATAAATAAGATCAAGATAATCATTCTCTCTCTGCTTAATTTTACTTGGTCAGGGCATTATTTCTTTTTTTTTTTTCTTTTTTTCTCTGAAGGGCATATTTCATTTTGAGACTTTGAGCGTAAAGAATCTTCGTCTTTATCAATGCATGTGGTTCACAATATTTAAACTTATATTCTCTTTTCTTATCCAACTTATTATTAGGGTCCTTATACCTTTTAAATGAGACAATAAGAGTATATGCTTTGCTTCAAGTTGCGTATTCATTTTGTTTTTAGCCTTTTTCCTCTAGATGGATCCTTGACCAAACCTATATTGACTTTTAATATAATTTAATAACAAGTAATAAAAATCAACTCGTTTTTATTCTATATCCATACTTGTAACCTTTTCCTTCTTTTTCCTCAAATAGCCATCCAGAGAAATTATGTTTATCAGTTTGTTTGACTTTTCTGAATTTGAATTCCCGGGTTTGTCAAATTAAATGTCTGAGTTAATCAATAATAACTGGGTCCTTTGAAAGAGACTCAATATTTTTTTTATTAAATTTGAAAATTTAAAATTTTTGAATTCGAAAAATTTCTATTGGGAGAACTACTCTCATTTAATGCAATAATACTTAAATTAAATTTAATATTATTAAAAATAACATAATTGCATTAATATATATATATATATATATATATATATATATATATATATATATATATATATATCTGTGTGTGTGCATCCTCCACTTATCTCTAAAATGGTTTGGAGGGAATATGATAAGGATATAAATCCCAGCAGACAATATATATATATATATATATATATATGTGCATCCTCCACTTATCTCTAAAATGGTTTGGAGGGAATATGATAAGGATATAAATCCCAGCAGACAACTTTGAAACCGCGGGCATATTTGTATATCTGGAAAGTGTGGAAATACGCCGCGTCAATAATATTTAAAGAAATGTGCTGAATCATTATTGCTAGACTGAGACAACTACAATATAATTATTTTTTTATTTAAATATCTTTAAATAAAAAAATCCTCAACAATTGAAATTTAATCTGTCCAATCCAAATGCCCAACTGCTGTATCTGGATTCATAAATTTAGGCGCAAAGATCAATTCAAGAACCATGTGCCATAGTTGCAACTATTTAACGAGGGTACTCAAGTTTGATACATTTTTGTGTGCATAGTTCTCGGACCCACCATGAGCCTATCAAAATTCTTTTAAATATGGAAAAATAAAATCCTATTAAAATTGATAAAAACTCAAGTTACCACTTAAATAGTCATGCTTTAAAAAAACATTTACCCCTATAATACAAAAAAATTAAATTAAATTCAAATTCATGCGATAAATTCGAACTTATGTGATAAGTTCAAACTTGACGGGAGAACAAGTTCGAACTTACGGGAAAATATTTTGAACAAATTGGAGTTTGTAGGGAGAACATTTTTGACAAACTCAGATTTGATAAGAGGTTATTTTTCTTTTTCTTTTTTTATTTTGAATTAATTACTTTTAAAAGTAGAATAGGTATTTACTAATTCTTTGCTAACGGCCACCCCTTCATTTTCTTTTTGACAAACAACTCATATTTCCTCATCCCTTAAATCTTTCCTTCCCTTTTTTTATTTAAATATTCATTGTACCAAACCGGCTTAAAGGTGCGTTTTGTTTTGTTTGAGGGGAGGGGAGACTAATGTTTTGGGCTAATATATATTAACCTAAACACTAGTCTCCTCCTGCGTCCCATCCCCTCCCCTTAGAGAAAACACACCTTAAGAGTTTGTTTTATTGTAATTTTGTATGATTAATAAAGTTGTTATTTTTAAATCATTCATTTCCTCGTAATTTTCCAGTTTCCACTAACATGGTTTCAATCGCCAGCCAATAGAACTCTGACATGTAGCAATAGACAGAGGATTTATTTTGAAAAATATATGAGTACTGTTATGAATATACTTATTATGTGAATGTTCATTGACTCCCGGTCTCCAAATGCTACAAGATGACATGGGACTCACGCATAGTGATTTACTATTTAGTGGGACCCGCACACAATTATACACACATCCACGGGAAGGAAATCCGTGAGTGTACAGTTTATGTTTTAGGGGAAAACTACACCAAATGACCCTAAGGTGTAAATTACAATAAAGACCCATTTTCCTTCTATAAATAGAGGTCTTCTGTAACTATTCTTTATACAGTGAAATGAGAATTTCTCTCTCTATTTTCTCTCTCTATAATCTATTTTCAAATACTTTTTCTTTCACTTTTTCTTCCAAACCTCCCATCTCTGAATCACTGTTAAGAGTCCTCTCTTTGCCTTGGTCAGAAAATCTCTGCTTCTTCGTCTCTCACGCAACCGCCATCTCTTTATCACTTTCTTCTTCTTTAATAATTAAGTTTATCATAAAGGAAGAATTCTATTTCAATATTGCGGGTCCACACGTTTTCTTTTCAATTTTGTCTTTGGAGACTTTGATCTCATTGGCTTTCTTTAAAAAAAAAAAAAAGGCTAATAATGATTACATAATTGAGGGAAAATTTATGTGATCATTTTGGCTATATCTGTCGACACCCAAAAGAAAAATAAAAAAATAATAATAATAAAATAAAATAAAAATCAAGAGTTGTTAGATGAATCAACTACACATGTTTCCTTTAACAGGTACGTTTTCTTCCTACTATAGACATATTAGTAGATATAGTATAATATACATATTTAATACTATTTTTCTCATTTTAGTATTTTATTGTTTATGTATAAGATTTTATTATTAATTTGACTCCAGATTGAAAGTCTAGGTTTATTTTATTTTATTTTTCTATTTGATATTTGATTATTGGTACTAACTTTACTAACATGTATTTTTATGTCACTAACATTTAATTTTATTACTAACATTTATTTATCTTTTATGACGGCACATTAGTATATTTACTAGTGGGTTCTATTTATTTATTTTATTAAGCATTTATTTATCTTTTATGGCGGTAACACTATTTATTAGTGGGCTCCATTTATTTATTTTACTATACATTTATTTATTCTTCATGGAGGCACACTAGTATCTATTAGTGGGCTCTGTTTATTTATTTTATTTAGCGTTTATTTATCTTTTATGGTGGTGACACTTTGTGGGCCTCATTTATTTTATTTTAATTCTTTACTGCTTTATTTATTTTTCATGGTAGCAACACTAGTATAGTGGGCACCATTTATTTTATTATTTACTGCTTTATTTATTTTTCATGGTGGTGACACTAGTATAGTGGACTCCATTTATTTATTATTTACTGCTTTAAATCCCCTTCCCTTTTATTTTCATTTATTTATTTACTGCTTTATATATCCCTTTCCCTTTCCCTTTTATTTTCATTTATTTATTAAAGCTAATACATGTATATTAGTGGGTTCCATATATTTATTTTATTATTCTTATATTTTATATTTATCCTGATGAAAAATTGTTAAAGGCCATGAGATCAAAATGCCATGGTAATATGAGACATAAATTGGTCTGAGAGATATAAGGCATAAATTGGCCTGAGACTATGAGGAGGCATAAACTGGCTTCAGACCATGAGATAAATTAGCTTAAAGCTAAGAGGCAAGTTAGCCTGAATTCAAGAGACATTATGAAATAAGGCTTGATCCATAAATTTTGTATGTCATCAATTGTATAAAGGCCTCAATATTGTATATTTGGCATTTAATACTCCCTTAAATTATGAGACGAGGGATTGTATGATCATGGTTGATTGTAAATAAATATATCCAATTTGCTCTTGCAGTAGCAAAATTGTGATTAAGTCAAGAAATATTGTGGATTAATTTCTTGCCATGATCAAACAAATTTGTGAATTATGGATCATAAATTTTATCCAACTTCATTCCCCAAAGTGAATGAAGCAAATATATTATTATGGTTATTTTGTGTTTTCTATGATTATAATAATTGTTGTGAATATAAGAGAAGAATATTCATAAACAAAATGATTAAACAAAAAGCAATATTATTTTAACAAAGTTTAATAGCGAGTGGCTCAACTCCATTACAAACCTTAATCATCTCATTTTGAAGATAGTTAATGTCTTCTTCTTTTGCTTCTCTTGAGATGGGATCCAGATGAGGCAAAGCTCTTCGTAATATCGAGATTTGCATCATAAGTTTCTTAAGCTTTTTGTGTGGCCACTCAGTTAACCCTCCTTTTTGATAGATCTTTTGTATAGTGTGAGTAGACATATTTAATTGTTTACTTGCATCATCTAGGGTTAAGTGAAAATAATCACTTAAATCATGGTGCGTTGTTTTCTTTATTCTTTCCCGTTGCTCTATTGTTAATCTATATAATTCACCCTGATTAAGGGATGATATATCATATGGAATATTAACCGCAGGCTGTTTTCCTTTATCTAATGGATTTTCAATGTTGGTTTGAAATGAATTCCGCGGTAGTTCATTTAGGTTTTTAGCTCATTCCGAACCAACACAAAGGACTTCATGATAGTCCAATACAGGATCACGCATCAAGTTATATCCTGATGCTTGTAAATCTATACAATACTGTGTCAGAAAATGTTTGATTTCTCTAAAATTTTTATTACTAAAATCAAACATTGGAAGCCTGTCAGTATTGTAAGATTTATCCTGTACATTTTCAAATAAAACAACATGGGAAATCATCATATCTTCCTTCCGTGAACTTCAAGTTTATGATATTGAAGTCCGTTGGTATGTATAATTTCCCGTAAAACATGACAGCAACTACATTCCAATAAGCTAGTAGTTGCTAATTGGCTTGTAGTTGTTGGCTGGATGATTGTTGCTGGCTGGCTGGTTGTTGATGGCTGACTGGTGGTTGTTTGCTGGCTTGTGAGTGCTGGCTCATTGATTGTTATGACTATTGGTTGAACTTGACTGGTAGACTCCATTAGTTCGGCCATAGTTCTACACCTTTTAACAGGCCTTCTTGATGAACCTGCTTCAGTTGTACCTTCAATCCTTGTAGATTGAGGAAGAACACTTGTTCTTGGGGGAGAAGTAGGTACATTTGAAGCAGAAAGAGAAATAGTAGAAGGAGGAATAAACATCTCAAAAGGATTAGGAGATAACAAAGAAGTAAATGACATGTTGGGCTGATCATCATACAACAAAGCATCAAGTAATGTTGTTTCAGATGTATCAGAAACTGGGATAAAATTGCTAGGTCCTGCCATGACAATAGAATTTAGAGAAATATGTGAGTATCTGGTAATTGATATTATCAGATGCTTGTGTGTTTGTGAGGCATGTTCGTTTGCCTTCTTCTATTTATAGCCGAATTAAATCCTATTGAATCTCTGCAGATTTGCGCAGTCCTGTTAAATCTCTACAGATCTGCTCCCTATAAAGCACGAGCTTAGAACCTTTTTGACTTTAAATGCATACGACAATTCGAGTTGTTGCACCTGTGATTCCACAGTGATGCATCTATGATTACACAGTATTGTGCTCGTGAATTTGCAGTGATCCATTTGATGATTTTGTATTTAATATATATTTGTTTGTCGATTCTGGAAAATGAAAATTTTGTTACCAAAAGTAACAAAATTATGCATTGATAATGCATTAAAAAATCTGTGGAATTTTAATGAAATAGATATCATATATGCTATTATTATGTAATATTGTATGAAAATTCCATGAATTAATTTTTTTTAAGGTCTCACACTTGAGGGGGAGAATGATATATATCAAGTGTGAATATTTATGTGATAATTCTTTGTGAATGTTTCTGTGTTGATTCCCCCAAAATGAATATTAGATTTGATGATAAACCATATGGAATGTTGGCAAGACTCATTTGATCATCCGAGTCGTATAGCTGCATGTTATCAAATAAAAATGATTATGAAAATATTATTAGAAATGGATCTCTGGAAATATATTAAATTGAAAGATTATATGTGAGATTATAAGTCTGCAAAGTTTGCAACCAGAAGTTTGCAATATATTATGCGCGCAATTTTTCCAGATTGAATGATCTAGAAATCATATATGAGTAGATCAATGATTATGAGAACATTGTTTATATATATTTGCAGCAATTATATAAGCCAACAAAATTCTCCCTGTAAAATTGGCTTTTGGTCAGGAGCCAGATAAATTCCATCTTAATAGTTTTGAATGTGCAATGATCCACTATAATGCACACAGATGGATATATACTGCATGATTTGATTAGGGGGAGAAAAATAAGCAGATTGGGTAAAAGAGATAAAGTGGAATGAATTATCATTGACTCATGTTGATCCTCGTACAAATAAATGTGTACTAAGAGTTTAAAATGATAATTCAGTTGCAGAGTTTAGTTAATCGAATGCCATAAGCATTCATGACCTAAAGAAAGTGACAAAGTCACATGTCCCAACTGCAAATGCTCCTATATGAATTGTTATAAAGCACACCAGAAGTATTGCAGGTCCATCGATTTTAAAGATAAAAATCCTCGAATGAGAAAAGGAGCTATAAGAATATAGATGATCAAATCGAGGATAATTAAGAAAAGCTTCAGCAGAGCCATCTCCTGAAGAGATGTTATCTCCAGAAGAGATGTTATTTCCATAATTAAATATTATGGTCCTAGAAGAGACCCAGGTACCTAATATATGTGAATATAAAGAGATCTCAATAAATGAAACCCGATGAGACCGAAAAATAAAGTCGACATTGATGATATTTATGTTTATATGATAGCATATGTTGTAATGAATGATAATGAGGATCATAAGCCACAATATATTTGTGTGTGCTAAAAGCACATAAGGCGCCAAAAAATACAAAAGTCCCAGAATGACTCAAGATGCTATGAGTATCAAATTCTCGATAATAATCAATTAAATAAATTCATGAAGCTATAATAGTACATATAGTATTATTATGAACATTTATTTAAAGTTCTATATGCATATATATGTTTATGAAAAGATCTAGATGTATCTTATTATGATTTTACTTGAAAGATTTAGATTTTGCAGGTATACAATGAACAGTCAGACTGGGCGTTTCTATTGTTCCAAAGCGAACCAATTTTTGATGACAGAATGAAAGATATACACAGAAAGACATTAAAGGAATGTAGTCATCAGGGGGAGCAACACTAATGTAATCAAGAGGGGGAGACTATACACGCTGTACTCTTTTTCCCTTATCTAGGTTTTGTCCCACTGAGTTTTCCTAGAAAGGTTTTTAATGAGGCAGCACTGGATAGTGTATCAATGAATGATGTACTCTTTTATTTGGCTAGATTTTTATCCCACTGGGTTTTTCCTAGTTAAAGTTTTTAACGAGACACATTCATAAATGGACATCCAAGGGGGAGTGTTATAAATATACTTATTATGTGGATGTCTATTGACTCTCGGTCTCCAAATACTACAAGATGACATGGGACCCACGCATAGTATCATGCATAGTGATTTATTATTTGGTGGGACCCGCACAAAATTATATACACACCCACGGGAAGGAAATCCATGAGTGTACAGTTTATGTTTTAGGGGAAAACTACACCAAATGACCCTGAGGTGTAAATTACACTAAAGACCCATTTTCCTTCTATAAATAGAGGTCTTCTGTAACTATTCTTTATACAGTGAAATGAGAATTTCTCTCTCTATTTTCTCTCTCTATAATCTATTCTCTTATTTTCACCAGTTTTATAACAAGTACAATATTGTCCATTTGACAAATAAACTCAACTTCAAATATCAGTCCCTAAAAGATGTGGTGAGAATAAGGCATTTTCTAGGATTAATAGAAGATTAACATAGTTTTTGGGGATTTTTATTTCATATTAGTAATATATTATTGACTCAAAATTTTAATACAATCCATTATGAATATGTTATTTATTTGGATAAAACTTAGTAAATAAAATTATATTTAGTTCATAAGCTTATATATATAACATCAAATTCTCCAATAAAATGTTATCACGTGGAGTTTTCTTAATAGTCAAGATTCACATTGACAAGGATTTAAAATTGTATCAAACCATTATTAATAGTAAAAGTTGGACATGATAATATTTAAATAAAGAATTGGACCTAAGTTTTATCCTCATTATTTTCTTAGCAAGATGGTGCTGGACTCGTAATTTGTTTTTTTAAAAAATTGTCTAAGAAAGTATTCGTGAATAGCATAAACTAAACAGTTAAGTGAAAAAGATGGTCCTCTAGTATTTAATATAAAATGTATTTATCTAATTTAGTTAAATTAGCTAATATAATTTATATTTTTTTAAAATCTTATAGTTATCTTCCTTAATTCCCCCCATTCTCACTCCTCCTTAATTATTGTTGAGGGAATATTAATACTTGTAAAGTAAGAAAATATTCACAAACATGAAAATTATACCTTATATTAAGGATCAAGATCAACTCCAAAAATATATCTTACATTAACCACATTTTTTAAAATAGAGTATTTAATTATTATTTTTTAATACATAAAATCATAAATGGTGGCAAAGTGTACAACCACTCCGAGATTCTGTCAGGTGTCAAAGCGGCGACCTCTCCTAAAGAAGTTTTTTGCATTTGCCCTTTCCACTTTTTTTTTTTATAGAAAAAAAGTTTTGGAAGGGTTCGACACCAGTCCCCTACCAAAGTCAAGATACGGCCCCGAGCTCTATGAGCACTTACTGGGGACTTACGAGATTGCCTACCAAAGGAGTTCCAACAACGGTAGAGGGGATCGAACCCACGACTCAAGGGCCTTTCCACTTAGGTTAACTCTCGTTGGTGAGTATTTAATTCTTGTAGATAATAGAACTGGTAAGATATTGTGGGCCTCCAAAAGCACGTAAATGGATTGGGCTAGTCAGTTAAATAAAAAGCCCAATTAGATTGGTATCGAAATTTGTTGCAAGATATTCAGAGAAAGGCCTATCAGTTTGCTACACACGCTCCTCTGCATCTCCATGTTACAGCTGAAGAGCACTCCGTACAAGGGACCCTCCAGCGGTTAATTGATGGCTGTATATATAATTGAGTTAAATTGCATCCAACGTTAGTAAAATATTTTTCTATATGCATTTAATGTGTTAAAAGTATTTTGTGACGCACCTTGTGCTTTAAAGTATTTTTTTTTAGTGCACTGAGTAACGTGAGGTATTTTATCAACTGCGTCTAATATCATAAGCTATTGTTTTAGTACTTCTAATACTCTGTTGTATTTTTTTAGTTATATCCATCATTCTAAATCATCTAGATTTTCAAGTGCAAAATTTATACAAAAAATTATTTATTTTAGAACGATGAACATCAAAAAATTATTTCAGGGTGCTGCAAATTAATGATGGAACTATGGGAACATCCGAAAAGATAAATTATAAACTAAATTCGTATTCCATTTAATAAAAGCAAAGGTACATAGACCCTGGAATACGAATATGCATGGCTATATATATATATATATATAAGCCTTCATTTATGCATGTATGTACCCTGCTGCTAGGGGTGTTCAAGAAGCCCAAGGCTCGGTGCGCCCGTCCAAACCCAGAAAAAAATGCCCTGCCCAACCCGAAAAAAGAAGCCCGAAAAAATTTGGGCATAAATGGGCTGGGCATTTTGCGGGCAGGGCCGGGCATTGAGCAGGCAGGGTATACCACCCTGCCCATTTGGCCCTGCCTGGTATATATATATATATATATATATATATATTCGTTTTTGCTTTCTTGTAGGTGATTCCATATACTTCTTCCTTTTGATAATTTGGGGCCTTGATGCATCCTTTTGGAGTTTTGGATGACTACAAGGCTTTGATTACAATTTTTTGATGTCTTGTATTAGTAGATTATGGATGTTATTTAATTGTTCACTTCTGGATATTGACTATTTGTTAAGACATATGATTGTCTTTTTAATTTCAAGACCCAAGTTGTAGAATTATGGATTTTATTTGTAGTTTGTAATATTATTTATTAGGTATGATTGAAGGTTTTTTTTTATATAAAGTGTGATAGGTTATGACTACTTGGGTATTGAAGGCCCGCCCCGCCCTGCCCAAAAATGTTAGGGCTTTTATTAGGTAGGGCCGGGTACCAGGCCGTATTTTACTGCCCATTGATCTTTCGAACAGGGCATCATGCAAGGGTCTCGCCCTGCTCATGAACACGCCTACCTGCTGCCGTCTGCTTCAAAATTCACCAATTCCACACTCTTTCCTGGGCAATCACGTGACACGTGTAGTTTTTATATTTCAAAATTCACCAATTGCTACTAGTGATTTGTCCAAAGTACTCCCCAAATCTTTAAAATCTTTAATGTAAGACAATTTTGAAAAATTATTCTTAGTCCTAAATGTTATATATATAGCTTTTATATTTGCCAATCTATTACTGATTTATTATTATTATTGTAAGATTTAAAAAAATAATTAAAGTGTATATATCATATTAATTAACTGAAATAATTTAATTAATTTAATCAAATTAAATAAATACGTCTTATATTTAATTATGACCGGAGATCACTATATAAATTTTAAATTAAATTATACTCTATTCCCATTTTTTTTCTATTCCTATTATTCTTCAAAATTCACTAATGCCACACTCTTTCCTGGGCCATCACGTGCCACGTGTCCGAGGCATCTGAATCTGAATCAGCTGTTGTTGGATCACAAATGACAGTTTAAAATATAAAATTTTTTTATGTCTAATTCTTTATATTAATATATAAAGTTCTCAAATCATAAATGATTATGTATCTTATATTTAAAATATTATCATTTAACTAAACTCATTCTTTACTCATTAGATTCTTCCCGATGAATAAGATCTTAAAAGAGGTAAGGGTAAAGCATATTTCAATTCTTAAATACAAGCGTAAGATATTACTTCGGGCTTTTAGACAAGAAGAGGAGAGGGATTTTAGAGAGAACTCTTCATAAAAAAAACACACAGAACTCTACTGGGAAAATTCCTCCCAATGCCCAATTAATCAAAATATTGTTAAAAAAAGCTTAAAGAAAAGTCACATGCTAGGGCTTTTTTAGTGTTATTTCAAGAAACGTTAACAATTATATCAGTACCTATTAACAATTAAATCAGTGCCGTTAACAACAATATATTAACAACTAAATCAACTTAGTTAACAACTAAATCAGTACCTGTTAACAACTAAATCAGCCTAGTCACATACAAAAGAAATGTAGCTAACTCAATAGTTATTGATTAAAGTTCAACTTTGCCTTCATTATGAAGGGGTATTTTGCAACTTTTTTTTTCCTTATTTTCATTGGTACATTAATATAATAAAATTATCATAATCTCATTTATTACTCTAAAACTGGACTTACAAACATGACCAAACTTTTTTTTATTAAAAATGACTTATAAATAGAAAAAGATTGATACAAACTAAACAAGACCAAATTCCTAGGCAATCATAACTTATAAATACTATCACAAGATTCCATGACATGTGATAATAACAAAGGGTTAAGGTGCAAAAATACATACACATGAGCTTTTTCTCTAGAAGCGTCCAACACCACGTGTTTTTTTTTTTTGGAGCAAAAATACACATGAGTTTTTTCTCTAAAAGTGCCCAACACCACGTGCTTTTTTTTGGAGCAAAAATTCACACGTGATTAACATTTTGGAGCAAAATTCACCTTCCATTGTTAATTTACTATTCACCGTGATAAGAGAGAAAGAGATAAAGTGAACAGTAACTTAACGGCCGTGAACAGTGACTTAATGGTGGAATGTGACTTTTACTCTAAAATGATAACTACATGTGTATTTTTGCTCAAAAAAAAAAAACACGTGGTATTGGGCCCTCTCAGAAAAAAAAAATCATGCGTATTTTTGCATTTTAACCCTAATAACAAACAAGTTACAATGTCTAACAAAGAGACAAAACTTGATGATCCATGCATGCTTCAGGCTTCACAACTCTTGTCTTGAATGGTAGTTTACCGGTTGGACTTGCAAATAGGTTCTTGATTCAAAAATAAGTTGGAATATGCTTTTCCCTTCTCCCTTTCTCTTTTTCTTGGCGCTCTTGCGTTGACATTCCCATGCCATTTGTTCAGCCTCATCTACGGCCTCTGACTCTATTTGCTCATGTGTCTTCTGGGTGCATCAAGTGTGTCTCCCTTTGTCAAGCTAGTTTGGAATATCATAAATTTTTTTATTGTGATTTACGATATACAAAGCAAGAATGTGAAATAGGTTTTATCTTAATGAAGCACTTGATGGGAATCTGATAGAAATTACTCGTAAATTCTCAGTTTCATTTAATCCAAGATATTCACTATACGAGGAACAAGAGGGCTCAAGAGTGCGTTCTGTGAGTCCAGCCCAATTGTTAGGAATGTCTATTTTAGGCATTTTTAATGATTAATACAAGACTAACATTTTTTTTTTTTTGGGGGTGTGGGGGAGGGTTTGTGTCATTCTCATCGAGAATATTAGTCCCATACAAAACAATTAAGTCAAAATTTTAATACTATCCAATATGAATATATTATTTATTGGGTAAAAAACTTAGGTTCATCTGCTTATATATTTTATAATAAATTATCTCATCAGATTTTGTCATGCGGAATATTTTTATTCACATTGATAAAATTTGAAAATTTTATCGGACCATTATTAATAGTAAAAATCACACATGAAAATATATAATTGGAGAATCGGAATTAAGTTTTATCCTAATTATTTTCTCAGCATGCTGACGTTCGACTCTCATTTTTTTTTTTTAAAAAAAAAATTGTTTTGCCTATATATGAAACTATTCGTGAATAGCAGCAACTTGAATAGTAAAGTGAAAAAGATATTTAATTACTTTTTTTTTGCTATAAAATTTTAGGGAAAAGGTTGAGTTCATCCACAATCCAATGACAGGGTGAAATCTCCCTTCTTCCTAGGTGATATCAATGTTGGGCAGGGTGAGCCATCTATTACTCTCAGACGTTTACTTGGGCACCCAGGAATTAAGATGTCTCCGACAACGTCTTGAGCAACTCTAGGATCTTACTCTCTTCCTTTGGTGAGAGTGTCCAACCTCTTTACTAGTTGAATTCAAGAACGAGGGTGAGGGTAAAAGATATTTAATTCTTGTAGCCATGCCTATTAAGAACATGTAAGATATAGTGGGCCTGCAAAAGCACATAAATAGATTGGGCTAGTTAGTTAAATAAAAAGCCCAATTAGATTTGTATCGGAATTTATTACAAAAGATTCAGAAAGGCCCATCAGTTTACTTCACGCTCCTCTGCATCTCCAGGGTACAGCTGAAGAGTACAAGGGAGCCTCCAGTGGTTAATCGCAGGCTGTATATATAATTCTGGTTTGTCTCCCCGCACCAAACGTTCGAGTGCTATCTATGTATGTATATAAGCGCATCTTTTTGAATTGCTTTTGCATTTCTGGGAGCGAAACAAATGATCGTCACAGAAATAACAGGTACACGGAAAATTTTCCATGTTTATTCGTTAGAATATAGTAACTGTACGGACTGATATTCAGTGTTCTTATCCTGAATTTATGCCATCATTTTCTGTTAAAAAAATGGGTGAAACAGAAAAAAGTAAAGTTGGGTGGCGAGCTTGCGTTACCAACTCTAACAAAGTGCATTTTTGCCTTGCCATGCACGCCTGGTGTTTGATTCTTTGCGCATGCCAAATGTAGAGCGAGGTGGCTGGTGACAGTAGCCTTCGTTGATGATGATACATATTAGGCGGTTCTTCTCCAACTCTAACATTACTATCATATTAAACCAACAAGCTCGGTCCTATGCTCGTGATCCTTTTCCCAGTAAAGTTACCCACTACCTTTACCGTGCCAGACTGATAGATTCTATTCGACTCGTTCTTCGGTCTAATTGTCCCAACTCACTCCCACGTATCCTAAATGATCGTCTCCTCGACTCTTTTGTAGTCACTCAGGCTCTTCGTTCTTCCCCATCTGCAAATTCTGCCCTCTTTCTTGTGGAAGAGCTTGAAAATGTTGAAGGCTTTTCACATACCAAGCATACCCTCCATGCCCTGGCCACTGTGCTTGCCAAGTCTCACCGAACTGCAGAACTCAAGTCTCTCATCGATGATATTAATGCTGGGAGATTTGGTAATGTTCATGTCAGTTTTATGAACCTCATGCAGTGGCATGCTGCAGCTGGGGATCTTGAGTCGGTTCTTGAGTTTTGGGACAAGTATAGATTCACTGCCAATAAGCGTGCCTGCACTGAATCATATAACATTGTTATGGCTCTGTGTGCGAAAAACGGTATGGACTCTGAGGCAGTAAAGATTTTCTGCAGGATCCTTGATGAAGGGGCGAATCCGAATTGCAGAACTTATACAGTTATGATCGAGCACCTTGTGAATTCTGGAAAATCATTGGCAGGCTTGGAGGTTTTTAGATTACTACCTTCAATGCGGATCAAACGCACTTTAAAACAGTATTCAATACTGATAGAGAGCTTCATCTACCTTAAACGGTTTGAGCTGGTCAAAACCTTACTAAATGAAATGCAAGTTGACGGAATATTGCCTAGTAGAGCCATGTGTTTGTCACTGCAGCAGATTGTGGAGGAAGGATTTCTTAAGGATGACGAGTTCTTCAAAGAAAGTTTATCAGATGAAAGAATCAAGAATATAGGATATTCTATTGACAGTAGCGATGATGAGGAGAATGAAAATGAGAATTTAAGTCATGCTTGTCAATATGAGGATAAAAAACAGTTAAAACCCTGGCTAGACCCACAGGCTTTGGCAATTGCCTTGCAGGATTGGGGTCCCTGTGAGGTATTAGCCCTAGAGGGTGCAAACTTTGTGTGGACAAGAAGACTGGTCTGCAAGATCCTTAGGAATTTCAAATCCCCTGAAACTGCTTGGAATTTCTTCTGTTGGGTTGCTTGTCAACCTGGATTTACCCATGATACATACACAGTACAAAGAATCATGACTCTTCTTGCACGTCGTGGATATACAGAATTGGTTGACAGGCTTATATCCAAGATCAGAATAGAGGGAATGCGATTGCCATTCAGCACCATAAGGCTGATAATTGATTTCTATGGAATTTCAAAGAATGCTGATGCTGCTATAAAGGTTTTCAATGTTGACCGAGAACTTTGTGGGCCGATATCAAATTTTCATTTGATGCTTCTTTATTCCTCTCTTCTAAGAGCACTAACCAAATGTGGAAGGAACAGTTATGCCCTGGAAACACTTGATGAGATGATTTTGAATGGAATTTTCCCAGATATTCAGACATTTTCTGGTCTAATGCAACATTTTGCAAACCTTGGAGACATAAAAACAGTTCAGAAGCTCTTTACAATGGTTAGGCAGAGCGGCTTAGAGCCAGATGCTTATCTGTATAAGGTACTAATCCAAGGTTATTGCAAATCAGAAAGAGCAGCACTGGCATGGAGGATATTTGAAGACATGAAGAATTTGGGTTTGATGCCTGATTCTGACACTAAAGAATTGCTTGTGAAGAGCCTTTGGAAAGAAGGGAGAAGGCGGGAAGCAGCTGCGGTGGAAGAGAGTTTTGAGGAAATAAATGAGGTCCTTCCACTTGCATTGCGTGGTCATGAATGGTCTGTCAGCTCTGCGGATCTCACAAGAGTTTATAATATTTATTCAGAAAGTTTTCTATTGTCTATTGGCTAGGGTTATAAATATGTACAAGAGATGAATTCGTAGTACTTTAGCCAGAGAGGCAGACGTCTTTTAAAGGTAAAAGCTATGACCAACTTTACTAACTTGGGAGGAAGGGACACCGTGGAAGAGAGTTGAGAGGAAATAAATGAGGTCCTTCCGCTTGCATTGCCTAGTCATATATGGTCTGTCTCCTCCTTCAGTCATAGGAGTCACAATAATTGTGCGGATATTCTTTTGTTTTGGCAAGATCTAAGTTGTTACCTAAATCAACCCTTGATATATTGACACTATCAAGTTTAGTTAGTCAGGGTCGATATGTGGACATTTGCATTCAGAGTCAGCATCCATCTTTCAGATTGCTTTGGAAGGGAAATCGATTTCTACAAAAGTTGTAAGATCCTTGCTTTAACAGTTTGGTAAAACAACCATAATGCCTTTTGATATCTAATTGTAGGACTTCGAGACTTAAGTTGCAGGTTTTTTTGTATTAATTATTTTGAGTAATTTTTCAAACCAAATTGTCAATGTTGTGCCAGGCCAGGAAATCAGCAGATCAATGTTTAAATGTAGAAGCATCAAATTCAAAGAAGCCATTTTGTACTATTGGTGATGTTTTAAAGAATTGGTAAAATGGCTTTGGGAACAGGTACTTCATTGTGAAACTTGAAAGTTCCTTTCCATTCTTTTGACAATGATAGAATTTAAAGGAATCAAGAGAGAAAAAGGGATACTAGAGCCAGAATCTGAAACTCTAGTATATTCAAGAACCAGAATCTAAATTCTTCTTGACCAATTAGACAAATCCAAATCTGTATATATTCATTCATAATGATACCATTGTTTTACATGAGATATATAGACATAACAGATAGGATAACTGATGATAACTACCTTATAACTTCCTAATTATTAGATGTACATAACTTCCTAAGAATACACATAACTTCCCAAGAATAAAATATAACTGCCTAATGATAACTTCCTACGGATAAAACACAACAGTCATAATTTCTATACTTATTTAGCCTAATTTACATGTTTTCTTCTTGAGTAAACAAGAAGAGGGTGACTTGGTATCCTATCATTACCCTCCCCTAGGAAAATAGCCTTGTCCTCAAGGCGATAAGGAAGAAATAAGTAGGCTGTTTTGCATTTATGACCATAATCAACTTTATCCCCTCATCTGAAACATAACTCTTGACCCCCATGTAATTGCTGCTGGTCAGTTTCAGAAATCTGTGTAGTGGTAACTGCCCAAATTTGACTAATAACTGACTGTAATAACTGCTTCAGAAAATTGCTTTCTTTCCCCTGAAATTGTAATTGCTGTCAGCAACACATGAACCTGCACTTTCCTTAAAAAACGTCCTGAAGAAGGCTGTACTCCAGTACTCCATTCTTCTTCAATTCAATCATATTGCTCCTTGTTACCAGTGGTTGATGATTCAAATGTTTCAAGGCCGTCATCTCAGCATCCAAATTATTTAATTTGGTTATGATTGCTGTTAGTTACTGAGATAAAAGTCTAGTGGACAAAGGGTCTGAAGAATTATTGGGAGGAGGAGAACTATGGTAAGATTCTAGGTTGAGGTTTAAAAGAAGGAAATCTTCATCATAAGTAGAGTTGCATGCAGTAACCCTTGTACCCAACAGGTTTGGAAAGAACTGCTTTGATACCAAATGATAGAATTTAAGGGAATTAAGAGAGAAAAAGGGATACTAGAGCCAGAATCTGAAACTCTAGTATATCCAAGAACCAGAATTTGAATTCTTGACCAATTAGACAAATCCAAATCTGTATATATTCATTTATAATGATACCATTGTTTTACATGAGATATATAGACATAACAGATAGGATAACTGATGATAACTACTTTATAACTTCCTAAAGATCAGATGTACATAACTTCCTAAGAATCCACATAACTTCTCAAGAATAAAATATAATTGCCTAATGATAACTTCATACGGATAAAACACAACAGTCATAATTTCTATACTTATTTAGCCTAATTTACATGTTTTCTTCTTGAGTAAACAAGAAGAGGGTGACTTGGTATCCTATCAGACAAATGTCATTGACTAGCTGAAAAACTTGGTTTGGTGGATAGTTAAGCAATTCAAGATATCTTGGAGTCTGCCAGAACAATGTGCTTGGTTCTATCGGATTAAGATAAAAATTTTACTTCGCTAGTCAATGTGTTCAATGTATTGAATTTTGAGAAGGCTCAACATTTTTCCCCTTTATGTGAGAATATCAAAATTGAAGTCTCTTGTCTATTCGTGGACATTTGCTTTCAGAGTCGGCATCTGTCTTTACATTTAGGAGGACATAATTTTGTTGCATTGCCTTTTTATCATCTTATTGGTAAACGTGCTGACTTTTGTGCTATTTCTATTGCAATAATCTTCAACATATTAACTTTGATTTTGATGAATATTTCTTGAGATTTATTTATGATATTAAGTCAGATTCAATTGGATGTTGCCACATGCTTAGCTATAGATGTGACGGGGACTGCTTGATGCCTCTAATATATAAAATACAATCCAGCCAATCGTAAGTTTAAAGATGTCCTACTGTTATGCCACAACACAACAAATCAAGAATCCTTGTCCTTTAAAAATTATGAGGAGACGTCAATTTGTTTGTTCTTTAGGCGTGGGCTGGCTTGCTTAGTATATAAAATTTGCATGAATGCCAACGAGCATGATTCCGATTAGGTAGGCATTAGACTTCTTTCTCTCAATTTAAAGATTCTGATTGGAAAGGTTAAACTAGCGTGCTTTTTTTTTTTTTTTTTTTTTGGCATTCCTTGAAATTGCATACAATTTCGATGTTATTATTGCAACAGTTTGGGAATGAAAGAAGTAAAAAGAATTTCATATAGATATCATTCTAGTTAAAACAAAAGACAAAGTCACCTTTTGATTTTGATATTTTATGATTAATTAAAAAATATTCTATTTTATTAGCCACGAAAGCTTCATGAAAACAATGCCAATTGTCTATCAGAAATCATATTCCCTCTGCTAAACTCTCATTAGTTCCTACATTTGACATTATTTTCTGTTGAAGCCTCCATTTCCAATCTAGAACTCTTAACAATGGCCGTCTTCTTCCTTCCTTCTCATACTATATTACTTGCACTCATTTTCTTTTCCCCCTCCCTTATTGTAGCTCAACCGCCAACCAACAGTGGAACAAACTTCTCATGCCCCATTGATTCACCACCTTCTTGTGAAACTTATGTATCATACCATGCGCAGTCTCCTAACTATTTGAGTCTGGTGAACATATCTGATGTATTTGGGATCAGTCCTTTATCCATTGCAAGAGCTAGTAACTTATCAGATGAAGATAGTAAGCTGATTCCAGGCCAGCTCTTACTGGTTCCTGTGACTTGTGGCTGCACCGGAAACCGCTCTTTCGCCAATATAACCTATGAGATCAAGGCAGGTGATACCTTCTACTTTGTTTCAAACACTGCATTTGAGAATCTCACGTATTGGCCTTTAGCAGAAGAGTTTAATCCCAATCAGAATCCATATCTTTTGATGCCAGACACCAAAGTAGTCTTCCCTTTGTTCTGCAGGTGCCCTTCAAGAAGCCATTTGGCCAAAGGCATAAAATTTTTTATAACTTATGTTTGGCAACCTAGCGACAATGTTTCTGTCATTAGTACCAAGTTTAATGCATCTGAAATGGACATAATGACAGAAAACAGGTACCAGAATTTCACCTTTACAGCCAACATTCCAATT
Organism: Acacia confusa; assembly: GCA_037074495.1. Taxonomy (NCBI): domain Eukaryota; kingdom Viridiplantae; phylum Streptophyta; class Magnoliopsida; order Fabales; family Fabaceae; genus Acacia; species Acacia confusa. The sequence continues at coordinate 7,655,409 of CM073502.1, forward strand.
ATGATACCAGTGTCGCAGCTTCCAGATGTTTCTCGATTTTATTCATCACCAAAGAGAAAGGGAAACAATCATCGCCTTTTGGTTATCTTAGGTATTATATTGGGATGTACTCTTCTAACTGTTCTTATAACTATGTCACTGGTCTATGTTTATTGTCTGAGAAAGAAAAAGACTAGCTTGAAAAAGAGTGCTTCATTTTTGGAGACAGCGGATAAGCTACTTTCTGGGGTCTCGGGTTTCGTAAGCAAGCCAACCATGTATGAGTTTAGTGTAATTATGGAAGCTACCATGAATCTTAATCAACAGTGCAGGATTGGGGGATCAGTCTATAAGGCCAAAATCGATGGGCAGGTCTTGGCAGTGAAAGAAGTGAAGGAAGACGTCATGGAGGAGCTAAAGATTCTGCAGAAGGTAAATCACGCGAATCTGGTGAAATTAATGGGCTTCTCATCAGACAACAAAACTGGAAGTTGCTTCCTGGTTTATGAATATGCTGAAAATGGATCTCTTGATAATTGGCTGTACTCCATGTCTGCTTCAGACGCTTCTTCTAGTTCTGTGTCATTTCTCACATGGAGCCAAAGGATGTGCATTGCACTAGACGTGGCCTTGGGTTTGCAATACCTGCATGAACTCACTCAACCAAGAATAGTCCACAGGGACATCAGAACCAGTAACATACTTCTCGACTTGGGTTTCAAGGCGAAGATAGCGAACTTCCCAATGGCAAGAGCTTCTACAAACCCAATGATGCTAAAATCAGATGTTTTCGCTTTTGGGGTTGTTCTGCTGGATTTGCTCACAGGGAAGAAAAGCATGGCGACGAATGAAAAAGGCGAGGTAGTGATGGTGTGGAAGGATATCAGAGGAATCTTTGATGGAGAGGATGAGAAGAAGAAAAAGGAGAGACTGAGAAAATGGATAGATCCTAGGCTGGGAAACTTTTATGCCATTGATGATGCTCTAAGCTTGGCCTTCTTGGCAGTGACTTGCACTGCAGATAGGCCTTTGTCCAGACCAACTATGGCACAAGTTGTTCTTAGCCTCTCGTTTCTGAGTCAATCATGTCCTGGCATGATGGTAGAACGATGGACTTTTCCGGGTGGGTTAGATGTTGAAGTTCCTCAAATGATAAGTCCTATCACAGCTCGTTGATTTGAGTTTTTATTTCTAGTTCAACCTGGTCCTTTTGTTCACCGGGTCTCTAGTTCATAAAATAAATACCAATGTCTATGTAACTTGATTTGAGCTTCTTCTTCTGTTAAGAAAAAGCTCAGAGCTTGATGTGTGGGTAGTGGGTGGGTTTGCGTTCAACGCCAGCTGCGAATCCGCAGAATATAAAAAGCAAAATCGTCAAGAAGAACAACAATAATGGTCCCATTTCTCAACTCTTCCTCTAACGTGTATATTATTATTTTAACATATTAAATATAAATGAGTATATGATTATATATCGATAAGCTTCCAAAAATATGATTCAAATGATGTATTATTTTTCAGGTAAAAAGAAAATGATGTTTTTTTTTTTGGTATAAAGGATGCATTTTTGTTGGCAAAGAAAAGTGATGCATTTTGAACATATTAAATATAAATGAGTATATGATTATATATCGATAAGCTTCCAAAAATCAAATAAGAAAAGCATCATTTTCGTCAAAACCATAGCTGCTTTTTTTTTTTTTATATATATATAAATAATTAGGACCGGAGGTAGTAATAGAAACATCTATAATTATAATTAGGACCGGAGGTAGTAATAGAGACATTAAGTACTCCCTCTGGTCCTTATTATAAGGCACCAACTATCATTTCTTACAAACCAAAGAAAGATAGTTAAATCATTAAATTGGTTCAAAATTGGTAAAGGTTTTTAACTTTACCCCTACTTTAATGATGTAGATTTAAAGGGATTTGTTAAAGGAATGACGTAATAGGAAAATAGCAATAAATGAGTTAGTTAAAAGTAGTTGGTGCCTTATAATAAAGACCAAAACTTGTTGGTAGTTGGTGCCTTATAATAAGGACAAGAGGGAGTATAATTATATTTGATTAAATAGCTGTGTAAATGCTAACCACTATTTGGGAATAATTTATTATTCAATGATAAATTTGTCATTCATGTTCGATTGCTTTTATTTGAACTGATCTATTGGACAAATAGGAGCAGCTTCAAAATTACATACCGGCAAAAAGTGCCTATTTAGTACTTTAACTTTAGAGTACCTTTTTAATTATATAGTTATTTTTTTTTATTTTAAAAATACATATTTAAGTCTAAACCGTTAACTCTATTAAGGATATTCTAAAAATATTTTAAAAATATCATTTTTAATTGTAAATTATATAAATAAAATTTATTTACTAATTTACCTTTAATGCTAAATCCTAAATTTTAATTGACAATTTGTAAATATCACAAGCTTTTAAAAATTTGAGTAAGTTTTTTAAATGTTTCTAAAAAAAAAATCAAAATTTAAATTTAAATGACCTAATACAATCTCTGTATTTGATAAAAAAATGTGTTTGATATATATTTTTAGTCATTTAAGAAACTATAAATAAATAAATTTTAATAAATATGATAAAAATTAAAAGTATAAATTTTATAATCTCAAAAATCACAAATTTTTAACATATTGGAAATTAAAAAAAAAATATTAGGATAAAATTTAGTGGTATAATTTTTCTTTTGCCCATATACATATTTTTTTGTTTAAATAATTTTAACGTTAATGAAATGCATTTTAGTAAAACAAGTTTAAAAGTCAAACTTAATGATCAAACTAATGGCTTAGATGGATGGAAATGGAACATATATTTTAATTTTAAAAGAGGTCTATATGGGTTTTCAAAATAGAAAGGTGGTATATGTAATTAAAGTAAAATAGAGGGGTCGTTAAAGTAGTTTACTCTTAACTCTATACAAAGTTTCGATTTAATTATTTAATTATGGAAAATATGTTTTTAATTCCTTGACCCTAACATTGTTAGTCTTAAATAATTATTTTTTTGTAATGATCATTGTTAATTAAACTTAATATGTTAGCATTTGAAACGTTTGTTTTCAACATTTAAAATTTAAATAATAGCATTTTTAATTAATGTGGTTAGAGTAAAATGACTAAAAAGAGACTTTATAAAGTTAAGGGATCAAAATCAAACCTTAAGTACAATTAAAGGACTAGATGTATATTTTTGCCTATGTGTTCTTTAATCTCTATAATCAGGTTGGCCAATTTTTTTAAATTTTTTTATAACAAAAAAATTTGTTTAATTTATACATTATGTTGAAATTTGTGATGGCATCCAAAATATTAGTACTTCTTCCCGTCGTTAATATAGCATATGTTCAAGGAGTTGATCTTGGTTTTAAATAAAAAAAAAAGTTTTTATATTTGTCAATATTTTCCTAATTTATCTCTATTGATGCTCTCTCAACAATAATTAAAGGGGGATAGGAAATAGGGGAATTAAGAAAGTAGACTAGGGTGTTTTAGAAAATAGGTGTTATATTAACTAACTTAGTTAACTTTTTTATTTTAATCAAATTAGGTAAATATGTCTTATATTAATAATTGGAGGGAGTATGATTTTGTATATGTAACTAGATAAATTGGATGACAACTTGAAAAGGGACTGCTGATTTAGCTGTTTCCTTAAAGATTTATCTTCTTAATCAAGGTGGCATTTGACCCTAAATTGCGGTTAGCGCAATAGACTTCAATAATTAAAATATCATATATTTGCGCATTTATTTAATGAAAATAAATAAATACTTGTCCCTTCACAAAATAAAATTGAACATGGTGTTACACTAAAAGGAACAAATAATAGTTGAGAGAGAAGAGTGGGTTGTCATCTAATCAACTAAGACTTGTTTAATCTCTCAACTAATGTATATATTTAAATACTCCCCCATTGAGGTTCAATTTAACTATCGTACAGAATCAAAAAAAAAAAATTGTAATGAAATACTAAAAGTTATATCATTAAAGATATAAAAAATTTACAACATCTTTCAAATGTACTCTTACCACAAATTAGGACTAAATTAATCGCAATGACTTAATTATTTATGATACATAATTATTCAAAAGGACAAATTAAAAAAAACATTAAATGCTCTTATGATTTGGTATATTTATAAAGGTTAAGGTGTAAAAACCAAGAGTGCATTTGGCATCATATGTTTTTTTAGGTACAAAAATACGCATTAACATTTAAAATGAGAGCAAAAAATGCCAACATTGTTAAATATAATCTAACATCATTATATATGCATATGCAAAATGAGCATGGCCCCGCTATAAAAAGTAACGGTGTTAGATTAAATTCAATAGTGCTAGCATTTTTGCTCCAATTTTAAATGTTCATGGTATTTTTGCATTTCAGAAAAATATATGGTGCTAAATGCAATTTGGGTAAAAAATCATGAGTGTTTTTATACCTTAACTCTATTTATAATATACATGCACAAAGTTTATTTTATACTCCTTCAATCTTAAACGTATGATCTAGTTTGGTATTATAAACTAGGTCATATATTTAGAAGTATAAATGTATATATTATTCCCCTCATTCCTCAAATTTTGTATGATGTGAAACCCGAACCCTTTCTAATAAGAGCTCCACTATGAATTGCAGGGCATGGGTTCAACTTGTAATTTCAGGTTATTAACATCTGCCCTTCTTTTTTTTTTTTTAAAGCACATTTTTTCAGCATTTTTCTTTTCTTTTTACTGACCTGATAGCTGTGTCTTTTCATTAATATATGAAAACTCACAATTAATCATGTTGATATCGTAATATTTTATGTTTTTTCGTTTTTTTGCCTAGTTTACTTTAAACAAACGGTATATTAGGAAATAGCATAAAGCCATAAACTGAAAAATAAAGCGATAAAGTTTTTTTTCCCCTTCCTTTGGTAGATATGTTGGAACTCAGAAAGCAAGCTTGTAGATTGGGCTAGTAAGTTAAACGAAAGGCCCAATTAGACCTTCACCGTAAATTATAATTTGCTAGAAATTTTCAGAAAGGCCCGTCAACTTACTTCGCATTCAACAAATTTCAGTTTGGCTTGAACCTATAATATTTTTGTAGATCATTTAACTTTACATTTTATCAACCACGGTTGTCTTGAGCAAAAAAAAAAAAAAAAAACTACAGTTGGCATAAATGATAAGTGGCTTATGTCGCTTAAATAAGATCTCAAGTTCGAGTCTTGTAAATGCAGAAAAACCTTATTGGGAGATTCACCCATCATAGTTAGGTGTGCGACGCCGGTCGGATTTGGATTAATCAGGGCAAAGCTCTGAACACCAGATGAGCAACAAAAAAAAACTTCACATTTTATTTTGAATTATTAATTTCACAGTGTCTTTTTAAGCCTTTAATCCCAACCTCGATTAAAAAAAAATATTCACGTTGAAATTTTAGATGTTGGCATTCTCATTCTCAAATATTGATATATGGGATTAACATATCTGCCTTAAAGGCAGAAAACCATTTCTGCCTTAGGATAAAACAACGTGGTTTCACTTTTTTTTTTTTTTCAACCCTCCTCTTTTAAAACATAGTGATTCTTCATCTTCTTCAGACCCTAGCCCCATCACCTCATCACTGACCTCCAGCCACCCACAACGGCACGATGACAACAACGTAAAGCCAACCACCAAGGAGAGTCATCCTCCTGACGGATCTATGGTGATGGCAACAAGATCCACACACCTCCTTTGCAGATCGACTGGTGTTCAGCTTTCTAGTCCAAATCTTTGATTCTTCCCCATTCTTCATTTTCTCTTCCTCCGGCAATGCTTCAATGCCACGTGAGATTTGGGGGTTCGATCAGCCTATGGCGAAGTTCTGCCATTTTATCGGTGATAGTGATGATCGGGATCTTGCTACCTTCCATTGATTTTCCAGTTTTTGATGCTATTGATATTTTTCAGGTTGTGGAGAACCCAAATTCGGCTTCAAGTTCATCGCTGACAAAGACCCACTTCGTTGCAATCTCATTCTCTATCTGAACAAAAACATAACAGATAGATCAAGGATGCAAATTTTTTTTTTCAGTTTCGATACTATTGATTCGGTTTTTTTTTTTGGGTAATCAATGGAAGATTTTGATCATGAAATTTCATCTAGCTTTCCTTCTCGACCTCTCATCATCTTTTTCCCACATTTTACTTTATCTATTGTTGAGAATAATACGCAGAGAGGATAAAGGAGGAGGAGGTGGTGCAAGGTTGTGGACTTGTGGTTAAAAGATGAGGGTTTGAAAAAAAAAAACAAAAAAAAGTAAAATCACGTCGTTTTATCCTGAGGCAGAAAAAGTTTTCTGCCTTAAAGGCAGATATGTTAATCCTTTGATATATTAAGTTTAATTTTCACAATAACAATTATTGTTACAACAAATTAAGTGAAAAACTATTCGAGACTGATGATGCTAAGGTTGAAGGGCTAAAAATATGCTTTATAAAATTAAAGGACCAAACTGAAACCTTGTAAAAAGTTAAAGGACTGAATGTGTACTTTTACATGTTTTTATTCATGAGTGAATGTCTTACCTACGTAATTTTAATAATTTAACATGTAAAATTTATAAAATATATATTCCCTTCGGTCCTTAATACATGATAAAAAAAACAACTCTCTATCTACTTAAATAATGGTATAATGTCTATACATAAGTTAATAACGCTCAAGTTGAATGAAGTAACCTCTCTCTTTTGGTTAATGAAAGTTAATTTTGAATAAAAAAATGAGTTCACCATACCGGTAACTCAACCACTAGCTTAAAAGATTTCGCTATATAATATCAAGACGATGACGACTTGGGTTCTGAAGCTACCTTGTTGTTGCATTGTACTGATTAAGCCACCAATAATAATAGGGCGACGAAAACTTACCACATGGCCACCTACCAACCTCTTTTTGACCTATCGTCATTATTTGTATTTCATCTTAGTCCTTAGAAATATTGTTGGCATTTACAATTCATCTACACACACCTGTAGATATTTAGTACTCGTAACATCTCAAGTATTGATTCCTCGTTATTGCACCCAAGAAAGTGCTCCTCGTCAACAGCCTCTTGGTTCAATATTGAAGGTGGCATAGATGGTAGGTCCATATATGCATGATGAGATTAGGGTTTCTTTTTAGGTGTGTGAGTTGAGACTGGGATGGATCTGAGTTTTGAAGGCTTCGATGTTATGGATATAAGATTGCAAGTAAGATGGGTGAATTTCAAGTTTCAAGGCTTCTCATCATCGTTACTCATGCTTTTCGTGAGTCATTTGGTTTCAAAATATCTGATATATTTGGGCTGGCGGTAGCTAAGCTAGTTTCGTGTGGCTTTGTATAAATCTGATGGTGTTTGATTAGGACGAGTTTAGTGGTACACACACATATATCGTTTGGAATTAGTGGCCAATGTGTTGTTGTGTTAGTGTTAGTGCTCTTGACCTTGCAGCATAAGAGCTGTGTGGTTCTTTCAAAACTACTTTGATGGTAACAGTTATGTTACTAAATGGAATGAGACCATTGAGGTTGTTCAATGAAACAAAATCCATTGGTTTTTTGTAGGTTTATATTGGAGTTTTTTTTTTTTTGGTCTTTTTCCAATGTATTTATGAGAGTTTCTTTATCCATCCGGTGACCGGTGGTGGCAGTGAATGACTACTTGCATGCTAATATTCTTAAATAAGGATAAATTTTAAAAAATATTTTATTTATATTTAATTCCAATTATTTAAATGCATCTCCTTGAATCTAAGGAGATAATTAAAATATCCCATATTTAGAGTGGGAGTATAGGAGGACAAGGCTATAATATATCAATTTTCAGTTCCAGGTTGTAAGGATTGACAGAGTAAATTAATACCGTCTCTGGTTTTTAGTATAATATCCACTTTATAATTTAAATTTTTTGTTAAATCAGTGTTATATTAAAGATGGGAAAGAGTAATAATTTATAAGGTGATATAATCACAAATGGCATACCCAACCCAAAATCCTAGCAAGCTACTATTTGATTCATATTAAGAACTAAATAGCCAATGAGAGTTGACATAGATGGTAAGGGATCTAGGACTAGGCCCTTGGGTCGTGGGTTCAATCCCCTTTGCCGTCATTGGGACTCTTTTGGTAGGCGATCTCGTAACTCCCCAGTAAATACTCCTTTGGTAGGCGATCTCGTAACTCCCCAGTAAATACTCCTTTGGTAGGCGATCTCGTAACTTCCCAGTAAATGCTCATAGAACTCGGGGCCATGCCCTGGCCTTGGTAGGGGACTGGTGTCAAACCCTTCCAAAACTTTTTTAATATAACAAAAAAAAAAAAAAGATATTAAGAACTAAATACTAACCATTTACTAAATGAACAAGAGCTACCATTGCTAATATCAGTCTAATAAGTTGGCAAAATTATAGTATTTTCTTAGTAATTACTATTATCATAACATCAGAAAGTGGTGTAAGGAAAGGATAAATAAAAAGAAGTAAAAATTGCATTTTAAAAATTTAAATTTATTGATATTTAAATATTGTAGTTATGATGTTAATCGATTTAAATTATTTTTTTCTGGCTCAATGACATTATTGGGCCAAATATTAAATGATTCATTGGCTTTATTTATGTCAATTATTTGCCTCGTACTTTTAAAAGATAATTATAACATCTCATTGATGAAGATCAGATTCTAAATGTTGGATATGATCTGATTTTTTTAATTATATTATTCGTTGATGGCTATTAGCCTATTATAACTGAAATTATAAAAAACATAAATAACAAATCCAGCTTAGAAGTACATGCTTAAGAACAATGTTATCTTAGAAATTTTTTTGAGCTCAATGTTGCCTCAGAAGTTTAAAAACGTAACAATGTTACTCTTTTCCGTTAAAAAATTGATAGTCAACGTTAATTTTTTAACGGTTAATGTTAATTTTTTAATGAAAAATAATAACATTACTCTACTTTTAAATTTTTGGGGTGAAATTGAGCCTGAAAAAACTTTCAAGATAACGTTACTCTTCAATATATACTTCCGAAATAGATTTGCTACTTAACCCTTATAAAATTTACGGGCATACATAATAAAAAGCATAGGACTTATATATGGAACGTTTGTGATACAAGTGGTCTTTCTTTCATCTCATGCCCATGTGAGTTTTACGAATATTTCTTTCTTATTAAGTGTTACGCATCTCAGTCAATAATTAATATAAAGTTTAGTCCATAAATTGAAATTGGAATATATTCCCGACCCAGATCAATCAAAGCAGAGAGAGTACAATTGTTAATGTGTTATACAGTGTAATATATTTTATATGATATATTAACATTTATATATAAAAACTTCTGGTCCAAAAAACATATATAACAACTAGCTAGAAGCGTTACGAATACTGCAGGAAAATTGTATGCAGTTCATGCAACAACGCATTCTAATATATGACCTAAAAAATACATTTTATCGTATACACTAAGAAAATATATAATCTTATTAATATTTATAAGAAAAGTCGCTCAAAAATTACTCATTATAAAATTTATTTCACAAGGTACCTAAGCACATATCCCTAAGCAGATACGGCTGATATTCAACTGTGTGTAACGTGTATTTTCAGTTATATATCAATATCTTCCTGATGGCATAAATATTAAAAAGAGTTGTACTCAATTAAAATATATTGCAATCGAATTTTTAGGCAAATTTTACGTGCCCCAGGGCAATAAATTTTGCATAATGGATTTTTTCAATTTACAAAGGAAAAATTAATCGTTAAAAAATAAATAGTTAACTATAACATCAATAAAAAATAAATTAATAATACATGGACAAATACACACTAAGGAACAAAGAGTAAAAGTCTAGAGTGCGACTACAAGGAAAAGGAGAAAGTTTACCTAATCTTGTTGATCAATTTAAAGCAAAACCTATATCAAAAAAAAAAAAAAAAAATTTAAAGCAAAACCAATAAATCTAAAGCTTATGATGAGTTATGACGGAACCTAAATAATACAACTATTAGATGACTATAAAAGATTTGTTTAGGATCCTGGTGGAAAAAATGAATTATGTAAAAGTCAAAGTGGTTATTAGTGGTTGCATAAGTAGCTTTTACTCTATAAATCAGGTTCAAATAAAAAGTTTTTACTCTATAAGTTCAGAAATCTGAGTTTTCAAATAAGAAGCTTTTAGCATATAAACCTGATTTGAAAATTTTTTCATCCAAACGAGAAAAAAATTCCATAAACCCCAATTAAAATAGAAAATAAACCCGATTATCATCAGTTCTAAAGGCTATAACAAACATGGACAAAGATAATAGAACTCGGTTATGGTATTTCAGTTTATAAAATTATTATTTTCTCCCATAAAATATCGAATACACCCGGCAAGATATTTGCAAGTCTAAAAATTTAATTTATTAATCAATGAAAATTAGTTGGAAGCCTTCATACACTTTTACTAACAAATTATACATGTAAAAATATGTTGAAGAGATAAGTTCTTGCCATACAGAAGCAACCAACTGATCTTTTACAAGAGAAGTTGTTAACAAGTATGTAGAAATTATTCTTAGTTTTTGTTTACAATAAGAAAAAAAAAGGAAATGAAGTTTTAAAAGGATCGCGACACAAATTCCAGAACAATAAATAAATTAAAAAAAAAAAGGACAATAAAGTTAAAAGTGGGGAAATCCAACAAGATCCATATTTGTTCGGATTAAACGAGGGAATTATAGAACCAAAACCTTGGATTGGTGAGTTAGGACGGTACGTAAGCCCACAGCCGGCGACTGAATCTACGCGCCACCGCTCTCCTCAGCCTCAGGAGCCACAGCGTTCAAATCCAGGACTTCATTATTGATCATCACCGCCACCTCCTTCTCTTCGCTCTCCTTCTTTTTCATCAATGGCAAGGCCTCATCAACGTCGTCGCCTCCGGCGTCATCGGCGTTTTCTCCGTCTTCCAGCTTGATCTCCGTCTGCTCCAACGCCTCTCTTCCACGCCTTCCTCTCTCATCAAAGTACTTCACGGCCACCTTCATCCTCCTCAGTATGGCGAAAAACTCCTCCACCTCCTCCTCCGACGGTACCGCTGCGGCGCCTGCGCTGCCGGCATGTTCTTCCTCCAGCTTCAGCTTCTTTAATCTCTCTCTCTCTTCCTCCTCCACCTCTCTGATCACCCTCTTCTTCCTCTTCTCCAATTCCATAACACAGGTGAATCGATCACAGCCACAAGCTCTCACAGAGCTTTGTAAAATTACTTGGAGCGAAAATGGTTCTCTCTCTCTCCCCCCTCTCCTATTGTTCCCTTGGTGAAGACCCGTTGATTGCAATATTTCGACTCGCATATTTGGGGGAAAAAAAATCGCATATAAATTTGAGCAGGAATGGGTCAGCGAGTGCTTTGCACGTGCTCGGTAAATAACGGTGGTAAGACTTTTAATTCTCAAACAGCATAAACTTTTGACCAGCTTTGATTTGGTAGATTTATTTGTAAATTCATTTTAAAAATTGAAAGAAATTGAATAAATCTATTAAAATATTCCTGAAATTCTAAATACAAAATCAAATTGATTTTTTTTTGAAGAAATTAAAAAAGTAAAAGAAGTACTCCATTTTAAAGTATTTATACCTAACAAATTAATTTGTCTAAATTATAAACTGATATGTAATTAATAAATATAACATACGATATGATTAAGTAACTTATTTAATTTAATTAATCTCTCTAAAAAATTTACAAAATTTTATATTTAGAATTGAAGGTAGTGCTAAACAATATTAGTATCAATTATAAAAAGTTTTGGGTTAAAGTGCAAATTTACTCATAACTTATCCCTAAAAAATAATGTTGTACTAAAAGTATTTTTTTAATATTATTTTAAAATTTTTAAAACATAGAAAAGCTATTCAACCTTATTAAAAAAATAATATTAATCATTAAAAAATTGATATTAACCAATTAACAATATTAAAGGCCTTGCCCCATTGTAATACTTTAGATAAACTTCCCATGTAAAATTATTTTTAAATAAAAATTCTTGAGATAAATTCATACCTTGATAACACAAGAGCTTACAATGATTCTTTCTCACATAGTGACCCTATTTTTAAAAAGTGTGTGAAAGAAGGGTCGAGTGGTGAAGACGTGATGGTGCAGCGCGTGGAGTTGTGTTGAGCCGTTGGATCAAGGATTGTTCGAAAAATAACAACGATGGATGACGTAATAGATTCGCACCATGACGTCCGTGTGATTGCGTCAGTGTAATTATGCGATTCCCGGGTCCTCATGTGTATCCCCACTCGCACAAAACGACGGGCGCACATTACATGTAAGTTTTCCCCTTCAGTGAGACTTTTTTTTTTTTTTTTACCTGAACCAAGAATGAGAAATTAATATTTCTAGTAAAATTTATACTAGAAACTAAATCTTACATAATAGTTGTTGTGAACATTTTGTGGGTATGAAAAAATAAAAATTAAAAAAAAGTATCATGTTGCTTGGGAAATTGAAAATATATAGAAGTCCATATAACATGTTATTTTATACTCCTAGAAAACGGAGACAAGCTCGTGCGTGTATAACAATGTGCCATCGGTTAAAAACGTAATTGAAATTTGGACAGTTTACTTGGACACGACTCAAGTCATCTGAATTTTTTCTTCTGAATGTTCGTTTTCCAAACAGTAGTATGCCTCATAATTTGATATTTTGGTCACATGGAGGTGACAATGGACGAGAATCATGTCTGTTGGAGTTAACTTCGTTGGACCCCAAATTTCAAGGAAGTGGGGTTCAAATATTCCTCGTATGAACACTTTTCAAACCATTATTTTTTTTAAAAAAGAAACAAAACAGAAAATAACACAAACTTGAAGAAGAATATTAAACATTTCCATGTCAATTTGAATTTATATCAAAGATAAAAAAGTAAAAGTACACATGTACTTTATTCTTGGAAATGTCCAGCACTATAAGCTTTTTTGGAGGTTAAAAATATAGACGTGGTTACTATTTTGGAGCAAAAGTCACATCCCACCGTTATGTTACTGTTAACATAAGGGTGAGATGTGACTTTTGTTCCAAAATGGTAACTACGTCTGTATTTTTACTCTAAAAAAAAGTATATAGTGTTGGGCACTCCCATAAATAAAGTACTAAAGTATATGTGTATTTTTGCTCTTTTCCCCTGTATCAAAATAAGGGTTGCTCATACTTTGACCTACATGTAACGGAAAAAGAAATTATCCAGCTCAATTAATGTACTAAAAATATTTAAGTGAACATTGGTTTTTTTAATATTCTCTGGCGTGGTTGTTAATTTTGCGAAATTGTAACTTGTAAGCGTTGGTATACTTTTTTGAAATATTTAGACACATTCTTTTCCTGTTGTCTAACATTTATATTTTGAATGTTTTCAATTATTCTTTTTTTTTTTTAACTTCAAAGTCAATTAGTTTTTTTTCTTCTTGACTGAATATTTAAAGGTCGTAGATTGAAGCAAAAAACAGAAATAAAAATCTCCTTAAAAGTGTCCTTAAGAAGCACATTTTCTATAATTTAAAATTAATTGTCCTTTATATTGTATAGTAGTAAGAAATATATTTTAATCTAGAAATATAATCAATCTAAAACATATTTTGTAGCAAAATATGAAATTTAGTTTATATAATTTATAAAATATAAAATGTGGTCTCAATAGAAACAAATAATGACTTTCTCTTATTATTTTGAAAATAGATTTTAATTGTTAAGTTGTAAATAATATTAATTTATTACTAATTTATATTTTATTTTAATCACCTTTTGTATTATAAGTTTATAGATGGGAGAATTACTTCTTTTTTTTGAAACTGTATAATCCCAAATAGGATATCTTCCATAAAATGAGTTATGAATTATTTATCAAATCTCGTTATTCATTTATCAATTTTGTTGTTGGGTACTTGGATGGTAATTTTGTCATAATTTAATAGGAATAAAATTTAAAATAAAAATAATTTTTCATTATTGTTGTTAAGAAAATTATTTTTATATAATTATTGATTAAAATTTTAAAATAATAATAATAATAATAAAAAAAAAGTATAATTCAAACCGATGACAATATTTAAATGCAAATCAGTCATGCAGGATATATATTTAAAGGAAGAGATGGAAAGTCGCGTGAGAAGAGAAGGGGTTGTTGATAAATTAAGAAAGGAACAAAGGGAAGTGGGGGAAGAAGACCAAATAGACAAAGAGGTGAGCTTCCTTGATGATTCCCATGAGACTTAATAATGACTCTCTCTTAGTCTCACCCACCACAGTCAACTTTTTTTAATCCTCCACTATCGTCTTCCTTTTATTTTTCTTTATTTTCATACATTACTGACTAATTTCAAGTCTCTTTTTTTTTTTTTTTAAAGACGAGAAATTTTGATCAATTATATTTGGACATATGAAATCAACCAATTCAGACTTACACATATAATAATACTTTCTTGTCAACTAACAATTCTTACAAACCAATAAAAATAGTTAAAGTCAATAAAACTGTCCTAAAATTTAAGTTATTTTCAATATTATTCTTACTAATTGCCTTAAACTCTAGTATCATATTAATTATTAGTCTCACCCCTACCTTTATTAATTACGGCTATACATGAAAAAAAAAATAATTAATACTCCTTGGGAACAAACAAGTACTATATTATAAAAAGAACAAAATATACTTGTTAATTGGTATCTTATAATAAAGATCAGAAGGAGTATGACTTGGATAAAATACAGGATAAACTTAAAATAAATACCATCTCAATTGAAAAATTCTAAAAACTCTGTGAAAACTTGAAAATGACATATAGGTATGGGTGAGGAACATGAAATTTTAAAATTTTGCATTCCACCAAAATGCTCATCAGTTTTTTTATTTTTATTTTTTTAAAAGGAAAGAGCTAACATTGGCGCTGGAGCTCCACCATTGCCAACATCGGAGCTCTGTCGACATATAATTTAATATTTTAAATAAAAGAATGATTAATATCATTGTTGGTCTTTAATATTTAGTCAAATTTTGATTTGGCCTCTATAATTTGATCCAAATATACTTGTAAAGATACAAATATACTCCCCCCCCCCCCCCACACACACACACATATATATATATTTGGGTTGGATAAGTCACAGTTGGGTAACATATTTTTCACTTCATGAACTTGAGTAAAAAAAAAAAAAAATTAAAACGAGGGAATAATATAATTCAAACATCTTTGAAAAAATAGAAGCATATAATTTAATATTTTAAGTAAAAGAGTGACTAACATCATTGTTGGTCTTTAAGATTTAGTCAAATTTTAATTTTGGTCCCTATAATTTTAAATCAGAGTAAGTATAATTTCACAAGAATTTAGTATTAATTTTAACGTCGTTAAATATAGTAACGAAAAATAAAACCAGTGTTTATGGGGCGTGTAAGCAAACCAATGTTTGGGGCATTAATGTGGGATGTAATTGGTCCATTTTAAATATGTTTGCGGCAAAATCGTACTATAGAATATTTTATAGTACATTCTATTGTTTCGATATAAATATCTCCATGCTCTTTACGGTTATTTTTATAAGAGTCCTTCTAGAATGTTTGCTTGACCTTTTAATGCAATGTACTTTAGAAATTGTATGAATTGCGGGCAAAAGAAGAAGAACAAGAAATTGTATGAATATTTTTTTGGGAAATTGTATTTAGGTCCAGACAACAGAAAATAAGATAAAATGATTCCTTAAAATTTTAAAATTACATTTAAGTTCCGTAAGATTTTTATGCAATATATTTCAATTACGTTGACAAAGTCTACATGTGTCAACTGACAAATTTATAAGCATCCATTGATAAGTCCATATTCATTTGACAATTGAAATTTATTGTAAAACAAGTTTTACGGTTCTTAAATGCAATTTTGAGAATTCATTGGACCATTTTATTGTTTTTTTTTACCCGGGATCTAAATGCAATTTGTCCTACTTTTTCTCACCCAAAATACCATTTTTCTAAAATCACTGGACATATGAAAAGACCATCATACACCGTTATTTCATGGTTTGAGTTTTCAGGTTTTAAAGGACCCAAGTTCAATTACTAGTACCACCCCAGTGAATTACTCATATAATTTACTTCATTAACGATTAATATTATGAATATTTTTAGGAAATAACTTTTGAGTAAAAAACAGTAAAGTATTGATTGATATTAGTTGGGTATAAAAACACATCAAGTTCCTCCTACCAGTAAGATTTTTCAACACAAAGATCTTTTACCACTTTTTTCAAACAATTACTTTCAGGGAGAAAATAGGAATAAGATTTGAAGTCGGCCAACTTGAGAAAATTGTAAGTTTCGTAGTGAGTAAGATGAAGAACATGAATAACGAGCGGCGCAGCTAGGAAG
This sequence comes from Acacia confusa, assembly GCA_037074495.1. Taxonomy (NCBI): domain Eukaryota; kingdom Viridiplantae; phylum Streptophyta; class Magnoliopsida; order Fabales; family Fabaceae; genus Acacia; species Acacia confusa. The sequence continues at coordinate 7,671,851 of CM073502.1, forward strand.
CAGCCACAAATAGTTGCCTATTTTTATGACATCACAAAAGAATGAAAAAGTAGTAATGGCCCACTTAAAAGCTTGATATGAACTAAAGATGTTTTCATCTTTTTTTTTTTTTTTTTTTTTTTTTATGGTAAAGGATCCAGGATTAGTCCCTTGAGACGTGGGTTCGATCCCCTCTGTCGTTGCTGAGACTCCTTTAGTAGGTGATCTCGTAATTTCCCAGTAAGTGTTCATAGAGCCCGGGGCCGTACACTGGTCTTAGTGGGGGGACTGATGTCGAACCCCTCCAAAACTTTTATGTATATAAAAAAAAGACAATCATGATATTTAAAATGAATTTTACCGCTTATAACGACAAAACAACTGAAATTATAAAATCATAAATAAAGTATATTTCATAAATTAATCACGATTTACTTATCCAATCTCATAGTTACTTTATTATTTTTTTGTAATAAATCTAATTTAAGATTTTACAATTTTAAATTATTTTTTTTATCATTTTCCCGATGACTTAAGCATAAATGTTCACATCATACGTGTAAAGATTAGCCATGTTTAAGATGAGAATGAGACAATCCTATCTTGATGCTGAGAACCAATTAAGATTGGACCAAGATAGGAACAGGACATCTCCATCTTTTTAAAGGATATGGACCCGTCATTAATAGTGTGTTTAGTTTGATGGGAGAGGGTGTGAGGGAAAGAGAAGAGATAAATTTTTTCTCTCATCTTTACTAAATTGCCTGTGAAAAATTTTCAATATTTCGAAAATACAATCTTAACAAAAAATAATATTCTTTTTATTAATAACAATTTGTTCAATATACTCCATAGGGATTCTTTCCCTCCTACACTCTTCTCTCAAACCAAAGAGGCCCTAACTTTTTTTAAAAAACTATTACCTCCAGTCTTAATTATAAGATATAGTTGATCTTTTTTGGAGCGATTAAGGAAGCTAAATAAGTTATTTAATCATTTTATATGAAGTGTATTCTTAAATTATATATTAGTTTATTAGTCAAACTAATTAGTTTGAAGAAAAAAATAAAAATAAAAACAATCTAGAGTAATTTAATTAGCTTCATTAATCTCTCTAAAAAAATCAATTATATCTTATAATTAGGACCGCAAAGAGTAATAAATATATACATATAATATATATACATATGTGTACGTATTATGTGTTGATACACACACATGTATACACATATATATACATATGAGTATACGTGCACACATGTGTACATGTATATGTATATAATCATCAATAAAGTTTTGAATTGATTCAAGTGAAAAGAGAATTAATTTTGTTGGTGATGATAAATTTAAGAATGGCGAATTCAATTTTTTTTAATGAATTTGAATTTCATGCCATCTAATTTTCTTGTTTTGTTTAAATTAAAATGTTTGTAATATTTAATTGTTTTTATAATAATATGTAACTCCCTCACCCCCCCGGGGGTAACGATGATAAATTTAATCATCCCATGATTAATGGGTTTTCATTCTATGCCTTGCAAAGTTATATTGCATAGTTTGATATATAATTTTTTAACCTCAATGATTCAAATTAAAATTTAGGTCATTTAATTAAGGTGAAAGTGCAAAAGCACACATGGATTTTCACCTAAGGTACATTTAACACCATATGTTTTTTTATGGTGCAAAAATACTTGTAAACTTTCAAAACCAAAGTAAAAATACCAAAACCGTTAAAGCAACTTAACCGCTGTTGATTTCTATGTTGGGGCCCACATTATTTTTATGAAGGTTCCAAAATACCCTCAATTAAAAAAACAACCACCCTCGCGATCTCCACTATCACTATTACCTTTAAATACTAGTTGAGTCCCTCAACATCTTCATCTTTGAATCTTGCCTCCATAGCCAAGCCATTGAAAATCGATCCACTGATTAGTGAAGAAGAGGAAGAAGTCAAATTGTTGCTATGTTTGTTTTGCCACTGTCGTTAGTGGAGAATGCCGCCACCGTTGTCGGCATTTGAAAAATGTGCGGTTGCTATCTTATACCTCTAGCCGATTGATGAACTAGGGTTGGAGGACGAGGGTTTTTTTTGGAGTTAGGGACATTTTGGTAACTTTCTTTACAATCACTAGCCCTACAACATAAAAGTAATAACAATTATGTCATTTTAATAATTTTGGTATTTTTACACCCATTTTAAAATTTATGGGTATTTTTGTAACTCTAAAAGGCATATAATACTTAATGCAATTGGGGTAAAAGTTCTTAAGTTTTTTTCACTTTAACCCATTCAATTATTATTATATGAGATTTTAATTCAATTATTATTGTATGAGATTTTCTAAAAAGTATATCACGAGATGAATAGGGGCTCCAAGTAAAAGCATCCTAAACTAAATTATAGTACAATTTTGCCCTCAACCCTGATACATTTGACACATCATGTAGGGCCCATATTTATTGTTTAATTGACGTCTTACTAAGATGGAGTTTAAGGTGCTGGAACTCTCGCATAGTAACTTTATAGATTTTTTTCCTTAATTACTTTAATATCATTGTATTGAGGGAAAATGACAAAAAAATTAAAAACTTAAAAATTGAAAAATTTCAAATCAATTTTGTCAATACCGTTCACAAAAATAACTACACTTAATAAACAATTTATAACTCATTTTACTCAAAAATACCTTATTTGGTATTTTGCAATTCTAAGGTTTTTTCCCCCTTACACACACACAAAATTCTAAATTAGTAATTTCCTACTAATATAAACTATAATGGTTTCATCTTGTATATATAGTGTAGTTAATACCTAGACTCTTGTAAACAATAAGACTGGTTTAAGATTTTAAAGTTTAAGTAGTATTTTCTTAGTTTTTTCCCTTAATTATATATACTAGTTATTATTAGACACATGCCTTTATTTTATTTTATTTTTTTTGGCGAGGGAATAAAAATTATTATTTTTTATATAATATTACATCTTTATAAATTTTGAGAAAGTTCATGGATACATAACCCCAAATGGAAAGCAAAGAATAAATTGAAAACTTGGTCGTAGCTAGGGATAGCCTCTCGCCCACTCTCCAATCCCTCTCTTCACGATTAGTTATTATTAAAGAAATGTTAAATATATAGAATAGGTTTAAAGTTATTCACGCCTTTTTATTATTATATATAAATTAATATGACCATGGTTATAAATATTGATAATGACCCTATACATAAAAAGAAAGGTTTTGTAGAGGCTGATATGTGATTTGCTATAATTATCGTGGTGAGAGAAGTGATTTGCAGAAGTCACGGCATCAAATATTCCACCGTTTATTTATTATTTATGCCATGCACGCACCATCACTGAAAAGAGAAATGGCACTTCTTTATTTTATTCTTCCCCTCAATTTCCACATTTTTATTTCTTCAACTTCAAGCAATCCATTCATTCCAAGTTCCAACGACTAACACCACAACTACCACACACTTGTCTTTACTCGATCAGTTTTCTTAAAAAAAGTTTGTTGTTATAATTTAATTTATTTTTAATCTATCCCTTAATGATTTAAAATTTTGTAATTAATTATCTATTTTAAATATTTGGTTTTATTCCATTTAATTATTTTCCATAAATATGGTCAATTACATACTATCTGATCACTATAAATATATAAGTAAATCCCCTTAAATCACTTAACATAGATGCCATCATGTACTATGGGAAATATGTTATTTAGGATTTTTTTTCTTGCTCAGAAGTTATTTAGGATTCTCTTTCGAGAGAAAAAGAAATCATGTCGAAGATGCCAAAATAGTACATAATTGATTAAGTTACTAAAACAAAATGACATTATAGGTAGAAGATTAATTATGAGAAATATTATGTGGGCTTATGTTTGAAAACAAGCTATATGGCACATATAAACATGCAATAATATGTTTGTTTGGGATTCCCGGTGGATAAAATGACTTATAGAAAAGTTTGATTATTGGGTAAAAGTCCAATTGTAAAATGTGATTTATATTTGGTCGGATGGTTGCATAAGTAACTTTTAGGTATAAGTCAGATTGTGAAACTTGTTTGGAATGTTTATAGATAAGTGAATTTTGAGATAATTATAAGAGAAAACTTTAAATAAAAAATACCAAAAATATAAAAAATGCTAGATTACAAAATTTGACAATACTAAAAGACATAATTTGATCAAATAAATATTACATAAGTAACTAAGAACGTAGACCCATAAACTTGATTGCTTGATAAGTTAGAAAAGCTGGTTTATTCATAAGCAGCTTATACACATACTTTTACCCATAAGCTCGATTGGCAGGATATTTCATCCAAATAACAAAAAGTCATAAGCTTGATTCAAATAGTAAATAAGCCTGATTGGTTCTACAATTAGTCATATCAAACAAGTTCGATGTACAATGACATAAGAGGAAAGGAGTTGGTGAGTTTTGCTTTTGATCCGTGAATAAATTTAATTTTTTTTCTTATTTTAAATGAATATTTTTGGGGACAAGGCTTACATGCTTTTATTTCATGAGTTTCAATTCATATTGTGATTCACCAATGATAGTCAAGCTAAGCAAAAAGCGTATATTTATTTTTAATTAAAGTCTTGAGTTTTTGACAAACACACAAAAATTTTGAGTTCAAACGCATGTAAACAAAAAACAAGTCACATTGGGATATTAAAAACCCCATAATTTAAGCCGATGGTACCGGATACTAAATATATACGGATATACAATCCTTTATTGTGATTCATTGTTAAGGATTAATGGAATAAAATAATTAAAAAAAGAGGGGGCAATATTTGAAGGTGGCGATTCAACTACTATCTTGAGTTATAAATATAACTCAGAAAGCAATTACATACTTCGATTTAAAAAAATAGTTAATTTTATTCGAATTCATTAATCCAATATAAAGTTGTTAATAGGTTTCTATAATAAAAGAGGTGTGTGTTTTCAAAAGAAAGAAAGAAAAAGAATAGCATTCACAACTACAGATATTTTTTCATGGAAAAAAATATAGGAGTACTTCAAATATATGTCATTGAATACCATCCTCTCTTTATTTGTCTCTTTTCCACTTACATTTTTTTCTTTGTCTTTTAATGTTTTCGGGGATTATTTTCCTATTCAACAAAAGTTCCCTATTGAGTCCAATGACCGCCCAATACTGTTAATTGGTCTCTGTTCATTATATTGAAAGAGAATTTTTTTTTGGGACAACATTGAATGATAATATTTGGATTATACAGGGTTGAAATCTTAGTTTTATCATTGTAATATATATATTAATTTCACTTCGGAGTCACAAAAAGTTTGAGTTAAAAGAAATAATATATTGAATAGCTATAGAAGAGTAAACGGTTTTAAAATATTTAATTTTAATATATAACAGCAATTAAGAATTTTTAAAATTATAATTTAATTTTATAAATATTATGAAGATGTTTTTAGAAATTAGCTATATGTGTGCATATGTATGCATGTGCACCCGCTAGGATAGCAAGATGTAGGGTGATTTTTTTGGTTACTGATGTTTTTATTGATTTGATGAAGCCCAAGCTTTTGGGCTAAAAAAAGATGAAGAGTAAAAAATAATTAAATTTTGATGTTATGCATTAGCTTTCCTAATGATTGGGGTTTATTTTGGGATTACAATCAGTTTTTTATTTATTTTCTACTCCGCCATTCTTTGTTCAGCATGGTACGTATCAGAGTTTTGTTATAAATTTTAACCTAGATTTCGACGGTTACAAACACAAGATTGGACATGCAAGAACGTCAAAGGGGGCAGAGCCGCAATTTGAAGCAAAAGACATCGACAAGGACAGCATACAACTTCTTAAACCTCGGCCAATGAGACAACTCAATAGGGGCTATCATGAAGATGCACATGTTCATAAAGGGAGATATCCTATTACAATTTAATAATTACGTTTATTTGCATGTATTCGTTTGCTTAAGAGTTATCTTATATATTCTTATATGATTATACGTACACTATATACATAGGACGTGTGATTGATAATTTGAATAACAAATGTAATATTTCTCTTCTCCCTTTAAAATGTTACATGTAATTTGAATAACACATGTAATATTTCTCTTCGTCTCTATTTTGGTGTATTTATTGTGTAATGTAATCAGGGTCCGTATCGGTACTCTAGTTTCGTATGGGTACTTCAATGAGGCAATTAGATTGTAAATATGCTGGAAATTCTTACATGTATCAAAGCCAAGTCTGTTCTTGTAGCCAAAATTATGATTTTTCCTTCTACTTCACCATATAGCTTTTCCTAGAGATGTAGAAGTATGAATATGTTATTTATTTTCATTATGCTATTTCTTGTGATTGCTTGATACTTATTTTTCACCATATACATGTCTATAGCTTGTGAATTCAATATGTATATATTTATATTTCCTCCGTGCCAGTTTAGCGTTTCATTATTATTCCATTGTGCATTGCGTTTTACTATTTTTTCACTGTGCACCGGCTATCTCTACAGTTTACATACCAAAAAAATATATGTTGTTACACAGATAAATTCTATAAAAAGTTATGTAAACGGTAGTGAGGGGATTATCCATTTGTGTTCAAAACTGTCACTCGATAATTCGAATAAGATGCCTCTGTTTCTTAATTCCCTCGTCTTCCTTCTGATTTATGTGTTTTTAAATTTAAGGAAAAAACTTGGTATGAGAAAATTTTGGGATTCCAATAGGAAAGAAAACATCCCTCCCCTTTTTTTATCGTTATTATTTATGAAATTGAGTCATCCGAAAAAAAGAAGAAGAAAAAACTCTATAGTTTTAGGCAATGGAATTAGTATAGACTTGTAGAGGGAGATTAAACGAAGGGAACGATACATATTTTTGCAGAAAACAAAGAAAAAAACAGTGAATACCATCTATAGTAAAAAAAATGAGCCCGACGTTTTCTTGAGATTTGTGATTGGGCCACGAGTACAAGGAATTTTTAGGCAACGAAATTTATTTCATTGCGTAGATCTGTAAAAATCCAAGAAACAAACACTAAGAATACAAAAAACAAATGTCAGAAACATTGGTTATGGAGTAAAGAAGAATTAGGTCTAAATGACCTGAACCACGCTCCATTCTAGTCAGGTGTGATCCGGATGGAGGTTGAAGAAGGCATCCTTTCGAAACGTGAGAATGAAGAAAATGATATTATGAGCTTTTCTCTCACAACTGTAGGCATGACTTGGGGCGAATCTTGATCAGTTGGGACCGAAGGTTTTGGTACACCGGATGAGCAACAAAAAAAATAACACCATTTTGTTTAAAGTAAAAAAGAAAAAAAAAAACACGCCATTTTGGTTGAAGTAACCAAAAAACATTGCAAGCCCCAGATGGTTTTTGGGCCAACCTTTTTTTTTTCAAAAACCGGGGCATGGTCTGGGCTCAATAGTATTTGGCCCAAGTTTAATAAGAAAAAACGTGTGAGAAAGCGACTATGGCACGTGTGGGCCCGTGGCATATCCGTTTGCCACGTATTAGACACTATGTTTTCTGTTCCCTGGTGAGTGTTGCCTTCGGCTGAGGTCTGGTCTGAGATTGATTGCACGCGCCGATGCTGCAAGTGGGATAGGTTGGTGTTTTTCCAATTTCCCTAGAATTTTTCGTTTTCTTCTTCTACTAATTGAACCCTGATTGATAAAAATCTCTAACTTCAAGATCTATATTTAAACATATAATTTATCTATTTTAAAACATGTTTAGATCTTTTTAAAACATCTTTCAGTGTTTTTATAGTGATTTATGTGTGTTTAAAAATCCTTTAAATATTTGCAATGATATTATTTTTGTTTGAGTTAGATATGATTTAGAAGTGTTTTAGAAGCATTGAATGAAAACATTTGTCTTTTGAAGAATGTTTTTGTTGAAAAACTTATTTGCAAATATTTATTGTTCAGTTATTTCTCATTAATACTTTCTGAGATATTTTTTGATATTTAATTCTTCAGTGATCATACATCTACTTTGTAAGAGAATTATCATTATTCAGTTGTCTGTTGTAAAATCTCAAGGTAGTATGTCCTTGAGTGTGGTTGTCTGATTACAAGTAATAAAGGGGTGAGTCTTGGTGAGGATAGCTCTAAGTTTATTGTAATCGTTGTTGAAAAATAGTGGAAATTTTAGAGGAGTTCTGAAGACCCGATATAGTTCATGAGATTAAGGCCGAACTAATTTATTTGTCTATGTATATTTCGGTAATATCCTTCTAACTCTTACCTTGCAATTTAATTATTTGTTAAGATTGTTTTGATTTTTATAACTCATCCAATTCACTCCCCTTAGATGATTCATTGCAACAAACATGTTATTGTTAAAAGAGTATCAAAATAGTAAATTACAAATAAATTGAAAAATAAGAAAATAAAGTTTTATATTTAGGATTAAGATTAACTTTCAAACTTGTTTTATATTAAGAACATGTGTGACTAGTAATAATTTGGTATTCATTTGTTTAATATAAAACTTAGTTGACTAATTTGGGAGTCTAGTGAATATAAATAATTATTTTAAAGTATTTATATTTATTACTATTTTTTTTCAAACTAATATGTCTGACTAATAAATTTACAATATAGTAATATAGGGAAAATCACACCAAAGTTCCAATTAATAAAAATAATTTCAAATAAGTCCCATTGGCTTGTCAATAACAACTAAAAAAAATCATTGACAAGTAAAAGAGCTATCATTGACAAATTATGAGATTTCTTTGATATTATTATTTTTTTAATTGGGATATTGGTGTCATTTTCCCAATATAGGGAAAATCACATCAAGGTCTCCAATTCTCCACAATATAGAAGTATTTTAGAGAGATTATGTAACATATATTATAATTAAGTAGTACTTTTAATCTTTAATAGGGGTGTTCTTGGGATAGGATGGGGGAACCCTATTCCCGATCATGATCCCGAAGAAGGCTTGCAAAGGAAATCACTTCAGATCCCGCTCCTGAAAAATTCCCGTTCTAGTCAGGATTGGGAATTTTTGAATATGCAATGCTCCAAAATCTATATGAATTCCAAAATGTATCTAGTATCAATTTAAAATTTGTAACAATTCCTCACTTGATTTACAACATAAATATAATGATTTTAGTTTGAAATCTTGTTTACTTACTCAAAAGTTACTCAATGACCGATCCCATTTAATACATTACATAATTGTCCAAGAGTACACTACATAATCAAGGTGCTTCATTTCTTCATGATTAGTTCAATCCATTCACTTAATCAAATAAACTAATATTTGTTATCATTAATTTGTGAAATCAAAACGGCAATATCTGATTAATTGGTTGGTGACTGTTATCCATCTGACATAAATGTGTGAAGATGTGTGTCTATATATATATATACATATGGAAAATTGGTTTCTCGATCTTGAATTTTCCTATTCCAAATGCTTAGGATCGGGATAGGAAGATTGGGACGGGAAAACATTGAACACTTATAATTTTTAATATAAGAGCCAATCGAATATTTTTGGAAAGATTAAGAAAACTAAATAAGTTATTTAATCTTAAAATATATTGTGCATTATTAGAATATATATTAGTTCACAAGTCAAATAAATTATTTTGGAGAAAAAAAGACTACTATAAATATCTTAGTATAATTTATTTAGTTCCCTTAATTTCTCCACACAAAAAAAAGGTCAATTAATTTTTATATTAAAAATTATAAATAATAATTTATTTATTTTTCTTAACCTCCTAACTGATCTTAAAAGTATTGTTGTTACTTGTATGTTAAGTCGTATGATATGAGTTCTCAAAAGTCGAGAGCCCCAGCCACAGATATTTTATAAATATATGCTGGAAAGAAAGGGAAAGAGGGTTTTGTCTTATTATTGGGTAGATATGAAATCAAAAGGGAAGACACATCTATTCATTGATTTATTTATTTATTAAGAATCCAGTGGTTGCTTATGGTGCGGCCACTTCTCAAAAGGTCGAGACCTGTCATTCCATCACAGTTGATTCCTGGGAGGGAGAATTTGGAACAAGTTGATTCCTGGCACCTTTCTTAACCTTCATCTTTCGTGATAAAAACCACTCTGTTATTATAAAAATCCATGTACCGTAATTACAAACAAAAAAGCAATTATTATATCCTATACAATACCCAAAATCAAAGGCAAATCTCAGCAAAATATATATATAGTTCATCTTCAGACAATATATTTACTATGATAACCCTACAAGAACTAGGATTTGTAGAACTTGGTTTCCAGGAGCAGATCGGGTTTCCACCATTGATGAATACCATGAGCTTCTTTGAAATCCCGTGAAGGAGTTACATTAACCGTCAAAGTTGCTGAAGGAATTAGGTGCAAGGGTTCAGATGATTCCTTTCCAGAGGCACTCATCAGCAAACCAGTGAGTGAGTTTTGAGAAGCTAACCTTTCAATTCCACCAGCTTTAATCTCTTGCATTCTTCTTCTGTGCTCAAAATATCCAATGTACTCTGAGCAAATGTGATCAGAAGGATTCACAAATAAGCATGGGACCCAGGAAGAGAGAGCAGCAAATGGATCAAAAGTCAAATTCTTCGGCTGCTTAACTTTCATAGCAATGGTAAGTCCAGCCGTTATCACGCTGCTGGCAAATCGAATCCCATGTTTCAATTTCTTATCCTTAATTCTTTCTATTGGAGCAGCAACATATGGCGGATTAAAAAGGAAAGATTCAAGAAACTTGCCAGTTCTGGCCATTGTTTTCCCACAAAGCATTGCCATGGCTGATCCAAGAGAGTGACCAGACAACCAGATGTTTGAATCATTTGCAGATGCAACAATGTTACGAACAGCTTGGATGGCTATCTCTGCACGGGAGGTCCGATGAAGTGCATTTCGAACCATGTGTATATCCAACTCGATGTCACGCGAAACAGAGTCTGTCTTGGTTATGGTACCTCGAAAGGCAATCACATAGCGAGGGATTTTTCTGTGTAAAATGTCATTACTTTGAGATGAATGAGATTTGAACTCATAGATCGCACCAAAGATGGAAGAATCAACATCATCTACAAGTGGACGTAACAACTTAAAGTTAAAGAACTCCCACCAAGGAGGTGCAAGAGCATTGGGACCTCCTCTTCTTTCTTGTCGATCCCTTTCTAGGATGTAAACACCTTGGACCAAGCTAGCAGCAACTGTCATCCGACTATTGGCATTATCCCTGGATAATGAAGCAGATTATTGAGTTTCATTTCACATATTTTGGTTAAAAAATTATTCAGTATCATTGGCAACAGCATTATATAACTTTTTTTTTTGCCAGCATATAACTAATATAAGCAAATCCTCATAATCAAAATCATGCGTAGTGTTTGATTTTGTTGTGGGCTCCTCTACATTTACTTTTAACTAAATGAGGAAAACCCCTTCCCTCCCTTAAAAGTAAACAGACTTATGATTTAGTCAACTAACGTATACAACACTGAACTTACATGCCCAAAAAAAAATACTGCAACTCAAATTTACCAAGTTTATGCAAAACTGAATACTTTGTGGGATGCCTTGGTTAGTTCTTAAATAAAGATAAGATGCATTTCTTGATATAATAGGTAACCAGAATGTTAAGTGCATGACATTAGTATTATCACGCAATACCACATAAGAATGCATAAACTTATGGTCTTTCAATGTAATAGACACACTTCAGAGATCACACAACGGTGGTGGAACAACACACTATGTCAACAACAAAAAAAAAAAAAGAGACATGGGGGATTATTTTGATGGGTCATACCAGTCAACAGATGTTAGATGTAAGGGCCCTGAGAGGTCAAAGTATTCCCTCTCAGATGCCATGTGTGAAAACACCCTATGCTTTCCACTCCTTCCTCCCTTCTTAGTGTCTTCCAACGATTCTGAAAAAAATCCAGAAAGGAAAAATAATCGGCAATACTTAGCCAACCGGAAGGTCTGGAAAGCAGAACTCATTCTAATTGCACTGCACAATTTTAATTCTAATATTTTGGCCCCAAAAAAAAATCTTAGTTCAAATATGGCGGCATGTCATCAGCTATGTGAACATACATTAAAAGGGAAATACCAGAACAAGAGACATCAGATTTCTAACATTTAATCACAAATATATTGTTTAAATCACAGGAAAATTTTCTTGTCTGAAGGAAAATCTATTGTGATGAAAGATGCAAAGTGTTGGATGAAATTCCTAATATTCACTTAATAATGAGAAAGCCCAAGAAACTTAATGTTGAGATCTGGCCATGACCGAAATCTGGTATAGAAATAACACTTTGGTACTTAAACACGTTTGATGCAAGCATTGTATCTAGCCCCATCGCTCCTTAGAGCACAGAAAATGCCAGCATACAGCTAAAAAAAATCCTTTTTCTTTTTTAAATGGAAGCTTAAAGAACAACATAAAGACAATGATGTGTTTCAGTTTTCAGTTTCAGCACCCCAACTTGAACAGATCAGGTCAGAAAATTTCATAAACAAAAGATTAGGAAGTGCAGGGATAAGTACAAAACTTCAGAGTCTCTCTCCACTCGAATGAGTGGAAATATTAAGCATGTAAAGATTATAACAATAAAAGGTCTGTTTAACACCAAAGACTCACAAACATGTTATACAGCAAATAAATACGGTAAAGACAAAAATTAAGAAGGAACTGGGAATCAAAGAGAGAGGTGTACGAAAAAGTGAAGATCAGAGATAATTGCAGAGCATGCAGATCCCCAACTCAAACAATGCAGATCGAAGGGATCCTGAGAATGCGAGAGGAGGGGATGATCGACGAAAATGGTTAAGACGTCGCTATCTCCGATCTGTGGATTTTGCACACTCAACCGACACAGGTAAGCAGTCCCAATTCCCAGGGGAGGAAAAGCGCAGCGACCCTTGTCGTGTCGGAAAATGTCCTCGTCGTGGTTGATTAGGCCTTGAGCAGGAAATCGGCCCAATCCATTTAAACTTTGGTACTTTAGGGGTTAGACTTATAAAATAGTGTTTCTAAATAAAGTCAATCTTAACAAGGTCAGTCTTATAGGATCCAGGATTTAAAAGGGTCAGCCTGTTATTTATTTTTTTTTAAATTTAAATGTTTTATAATAATGTAGGATTATTAAAATATTTATGCGAGTATAGATCATTCTTCCATGAACATGTCTAGAGTGGAAACTTATTTAGAAGAAGCAATACTTAAGCCTGATAATTGAAAAAAATTGAATGTATTGAATTGGTGGAAGAACGATTATCAAAGATTTCTGATTCTTTCAAAGATGACAACTAATATTTTGAGCATTCCAATTACTACACATAGTAACTAGTGAATTAGCTTTCAATATTAGTTTACGGCGTTCCAACAAAATATAAAAGTTTCATTCTTCTATGTAATGTTCAAGCTTTTATTTGTACTTACAACTGGATGTATGGATTCACATATTATGGTAATTTGCTAATTTATATGTATTTTGTTTTTTTATAGGGTTATTTATCCATTTAATTACAAATACATAATAACTATAATCTGATGTTATGATTTGATTTCTTATTTGTTGTAGATAAAAAATATGAATGTATTCATGATGCAGGAAAAAAATTCTTAATATTTTTAGCTATGAAGCAGAGTTTACTACTCGAAGTGAAACAGAATCAAATGTTTTCGAAATTAATGATATTGGCGAAGAAGATGAAAATTATAGTCATCATACTCATGTAGTTTGATCATAAGCTTTTTATGTTTTATATGAGTTATTGGTTGACAATAGTTTACTTTTTATTATGAATTGATAACTGTGTTTCTTTATTGCATGATACTTGTTATTTAGACCTAAATATTGACAATATTTATTTAATAAATTATAACTTTAATTGTTATAATTTACTAATTATATTTCTTTAAAAATTGTTTAAAAAAATAGTTAAAATTTTAAAAAAATAGCTTCAGATCCTATAAGGCAGGCCCTAATGATGGGCTGCTTTTGTCGTTAAAGCGATCAATTAAACGATGTCCTAATTAATTATGCAGTTTAAGGTTAACTTAGGTTATTCTCCTAAAGAGCAAGCTGTGGGTTCTCTTTTGGACTAACTTTCAAGTAACAAAAGATGCAATGGAATATAGATGGACCTAAACTAGAATGTAAAGTACTACTACCTATATGCAATTAACTAATAAAACGTACTAATGAAATCGACTCTAAAACCTATATGAAAATGAGACTAATTTATATGAATTTGAATGCAATCTTTGAGGGGTTTTTCTTGTGAGAGAAGAATTAAAATCCTAATAAGAAGATTGATTAAAAACAAGTTAAATAACAAAGATGTAGTTATGATGAAGGGGACAACTTAGGATTCACATGGAGTTAACTTTGTTTTCCCAAATTAATTAATTAGACTAAAGGGAGGTTAATGAGAGATTGAAATTAATGAGTTCAATTACCTAATTCAAACATGGGAAACCTTCAAGCTTAATAACACATATTCCACTAAAAAAACTCATAATGAAATAAGCGGTGGCTAGTTAAACTCATTAAAAACCAATCACATTTAATTCCAAAATAATTTTAGAAATCTTGTTTACAATTGCCTAATTAAACAACTAGACAATTAACCAACGTAATTAAACAATCAAGAGGATAAACTTAAATTGACAATTAAATTAATAATGATAACTTAATTAATAATATAATTGACAATCAAACGGTTTGCAAACAAACAGTCCAGCAATTATCTTAAGTACAATTCAAATCCAAATTATCAATTTAATCCAAATTAAATAATATGTTTACAATCTAAAACTGGATTCTTCTCAAGAAAACAATTCAAAATTATCTAAAACTAAATAATCTCGCGTCTTGAACTAAATCAATGAAAAGAAAAACACTCCCTTGTGATCTTTAAGTGTAGATTCTAGGCCTTAACTCCCTCCATACTCTTTCTAAATTACCTCCTAAAGAGCTTACACTGCCATGGAATTTCTTAAACATGTCACGTCCATTAAAGGGGTTAGTTGAATATTAATGGGTAATGGTATGGGTATGTGGCGAGAAGGAGAATGGATCAATGATTTAATGATTTCGGGATGAATAAAAATGAAAAGATGAGGAATCCCCGTGGTGAATTTGCCTGAGAGAGATCTTCGGCTCTCAACGTTTTGGGTCTGCTCTCCGTCGCGGTCTTCAGCGTCTCATAAATTGGCGGCAAGGTTAATTAAAAAGAAGGAAAGGGGAGAAACATGTATTCACTTGAGCCCATTAAAATCTAAGAATCCCAATAAAATTTTATTATTGGATTTCTTTTTGGCTTCTCTAAAAAATTCTGCATCATAAGATTTTCCAATATGTTTTTTCCTAGAAGAAATTAAATAAAAGCATGATATATCATATATTTAGAAATATTATTCAATCAAAATCAGAATATTATTAATTTAAGTCCAATAATCTCATGATTAATTCAGATTTATATTATTTCTTAAAATTGATTAATAACCCGAATATTATCTAATAATTCTAAATTAGCCTAAAATAGTCCCTAAAAAAAAACTTATTGAAACGCCCGTTTTATTTTTTTTTGGTGAAATTCGGGGCATAGCCCAATCTTATTCAGTCATCAAATGTATCTTGGGTGACAATCACCCATTACATCACTATTCAGTATTGCTTCAACTGACAGAGGAGGTTTATCATATATAACAAATAAATCCTCTTGAATTAGACTAATGCTAGCTAGCTTATCAGCACAACAATTTGATTCACGGAAGACATGTCTAAACAACAGGAACGAGAAAACCTTCATTATTTCTCTTATTTCTATGAGTAATCTCAGCTCAGCCACACCTTTAGACTGCACTTCTTTTAACATCTGCATTGCCTTGGCTGAATCGCACTATACTATTATGTGATCTAACCTGCAATTCAAAGCTAATTTTAGTCCTGTAAGAACTCCCCATAATTCAGCAGATAAAACTGAACAGCTACCAATTCTCTTTGAAAATCCCCATAGCCATCTTCCATTACTATCCCTCATCAGGCCACCACAACCAGCCTGCTTCCTCACCCCCTTCACAGATCCGTCTGTATTCAGTCTGTTCCTCCCTACTGACAGTAATTCCAGGTCTGGTAGTAAGGAACCTACCATAATCAGCTCTAGGCTTCTTTGATTCCTGGACATACCATTTCACAATTTCACCTCCGGCTTCAGGTATCTCATAACCCTCTTCGAATCTTGATCTATTCCTCCAAGACCATAATAACCAACAAGCAAATCCGAAAGTTAGATTCCAATCATTATCTGATCTACTCAGGTTCCAGGCAAACCAATCAATCCCTACCTTTAGATCAAATTCTCGCACTTGACTTCCATTCCATAATTCCTTCCATAAATTTCTAGCCACAGTGCATTCCTTCAAAACATGCATCAGATCTTCACTTATTCCAGCACAAAGGTAACAGTCTGACCCACCTCCCATCAGATGGCTTTTCCTCTCACATGTAAGTAATCTATCATTCATAGCTAACCATAGGAAAACTTGAACTCTTCTTGGTCCTTTCCACTTCCACAGGACCTTCCACTCCTTTTCCCCCCTATCTGGCTCTTTTTTCATTAAGTGATACATCTCAGTCACTTTATAATTCGATTGTAAACTGTTACCCCATCTAACTTCATCTTTCACATTTAGTCTTAATGGGGGAGTAACTGCCATCAAGATATTCAAGCCTTCCTTATTTAATCGACTTCCTATCCTTGCCATGTCCCAACTACCATTAGCATTAACCATTTCTTTAACTTTTAATTTTTCCTCCTCATCTGTTAACATATCTACACAAATCTCCTTCATCCTCCTCCCACCTTCAATCCATTTATCATTCCAAAAACAAACTCTATCTCCATCACCCACTTCCCAAGTTATATTATCAGCAAGCATAGGCCAAATATTAGCTAAACATCTCCAAATTTCCGAATCAGACCTTAGAGCTATACAGGCCCTTGAAAGGTCTTGCTGCCTCCCATATTTACCCTTTAGAACCTTTGAACACAAGTTATCAGGTCTGGCTATTACATTCCACGCAACTCTCCCTAAAAGTGCTTCATTCATCACCTCCAAACTCCTCATACCCAAACCTCCGTTTTCCTTATCCATACACAACCTCTCCCAACTCATAGCATGTATCTTCCTCACCCCACCATCACTTCCCCAAATAAAATTCTTTTGTAATCTCTCTATTTCCTGTCTGACTCCAGCTGGAATTCTGGAGTGTTGCATATAAAAAACAGCAAGTTGGTTAGTCACAGATTGCACCAAGGTTATTCTTCCTGCAAGCGACAATGTTTGCTTCTTCCAATTACTTAATTTTCCTTGTATCTTCTCCAATAAATGCTGGAATCTTCCCCTACTGCTCCTTCCTTTAACCAAGAATGCCCCTAGGTATCTACCAAGTTCAGTCACACGTTTGAAACCAGACATATGACAGATATTATTTTGCATACTTCTCTCAACATTCTGCGAGAAATATATGTTTGTTTTTTGAGGATTAACTCTTTGCCCTGATGCCTCCCCAAATAACTCCAACACCCTCAAAACTGTACAAATACCATCCATATCATCCTCACAAATCAACAAAAGATCATCAGCAAAAAGCAAGTGAGAGACCTCAATTCCACTCCTGCCCAACCGTATAGGTCTCCATTCTTTAGTGTTAACAAAGTCCGTTATCAAATGGGATAATTTTTCCATACTTAGCACAAACAGGTAGGGAGACAACGGATCCCCTTGTCTCAAGCCCCTAGACGGTACAAACTCCTTTTTCTTACTTCCATTCCATAGTAAAGACATTTTCACCGAAGCCATACATTCCCAAACCACCTTTCTAAACTGATCAGGCAGACCTATATCTACAAGCCCCTTATCCATGAACTTCCAGGACATCCTATCGACAAAATAAAGCCTCTTATCGAGGATCAATCATAAACCCCTTATTTCCCCTAAGTTTACTCATTGAATGGACTATTTCTTTTGCAATGATAATATTATCATGAATATTTCTTCTAGGCACAAAACTTGATTGGTAAGGTGACACCAAATCATCCATAAAAGGCCTAAGTCTATTAGCCAACAGCTTAGCTAAACCTTTATACAAAACATTGCACAAAGAAATAGGTCTGAATTGACTTACCAATTCAAGATTTTCCACCTTCGGGATAAGCACCAAATTTGTTCCATTAATTTCTCCTATCTCCTCTGGACTCCTCCACAATCTCTTTATGAAATCTGTGACAGAATTTCCAATCACTTCCCAATTCTGTTGATAAAAGGCAACAGGAAAGCCATCATCCCCTGGTGCTTTGAAGCTTCCCATCTGGAAGAAAACCCCTCTGATTTCCTCATCATTTAACTCTCTACCGACCCTTCTCAGTTTATCCAGATTAACCTTACCCCAAGATTGATTTGTAAATAACCAGCCCCTGTGTAAATTTTCTTCACGGAATAGTATCTGATAAAATCCTTGGAACATATCTACTATCACGTCTTCCTCCTCCGTCCAATTTCCATTCACATCTTTCAACATCTTTATTTTATTTCTTCTTCTTCTCATCATGGTCTTCGTATGATAATACCTTGTATTTCTATCTCCCTCCTCTAACCACTTTCCTCTTGATTTTTGAAACCACATCACTTCCTCCTGTCTCAAGGTTTGTAATAATTCCTCCTCTAACTCCATTTCCAGATTAATCAGATATGGATTGGAGTTTATATTCTCACAGCATTATATGCCATTAAGTCTACTTAGTAATCTTCTCTTCCTCCCCTCAATCTGTCCAAATACTTCTTTGTTCCAAGTCATTAAGTTTTGCTAGAGCACATGAAGCTTGCTTTTTATTTCTCCCTCACCTCTCCAACTTCTCTTCATAACATCTTTGAATTGGTTGTGCATTTGCCACATAGCTTCATATTTGAATCTTCTTTCCCTGTGTATCTTTGCATCAGTTTCCAAACTAATAAACAGAGGATGGTGGTCTGAGCACACCCTTGGTATAACTCTAGCTTCAGCACCCGTAAAGCATTCAATCCATCTAGTATTGCATAGGCACTTGTCGAGTCTTTTAAACACTCTGTCCAGACCTTCCCATTTTGGTCCCCTCCATGTGTAAAATGGTCCTTTCATCTCAACATCAATCAGGCCACAATCCTGAATCCAACCATTAAACCTCCTACATCTTGAGTTATTAATACTGCCACCTCCTTTCTGTTCTATTGGTACTCTAATTTCATTAAAATCTCCTGCAAGAAGCCAAGGTTCATTCGAAACATTTGCCAAACCCTTCAACGCATCCCATAGCTCAATCCTTTTATTTTCATTTGGACTAGCATAAACACCAGTAAATAACATTGACATAGTACCAATACACAGTCTACAGTGAATAAACTGCATCTCCTTCTCCTTCACTTCTACTTTCAAGTCATCTCTATCCCATACAAACCATATTCCACCAGCAAATCCCTCTACCTCCCTTATAACTGAGTATCTAAAGCCCCAATTCCTTATAATTCTCCTTGCCTGATTGCCACTTATGCGTGGTTCTAAGATAACAACCAGATCCAACTTATATCTAAATCTAAGATCCTTTAACACAGCCGCAAATCCTTTTTTGGCAGCACCTCTACTATTCCAAATTAGTAGCTTCATCATTACACCTTATTTATTTTGTACCTCAGCCTCCTACTCTTCACTCTGGTCAATAGAAGGCTGCACTACCTTCCCTGGGCTTCAAATTATCCTTGCACATCAGCCTTTCCTCATCCATACCACTAATCCTTTCTTCTAAATCCATATCTCCAAAACTCTTCCTCAATAACTCATCCTCTCCAGGGTGCAAATTTTCCTTATCTGAGCTATTCACACTCTTCCCTTGAAACACCTCCAGATTCATTTCTTCCTCACTAATATAGGGCCCTTCATTGATTTCTTTTAAAACTCTAGAGCCCACCATATTCCCCTCCGTAGGAATATTATTATTTCCCTTCTCCCCCTTCAGGGTTCCTCTTGCTTTACCCTTCCTATTACATTAGTTACATTCATAGTAGTATTCTCCAGCCCCTTAATTTCCCCTGTTTTATCCCAATTTTCCCTGACCTTCGCTGCAGTCTAGAAGGTCCTTCCTTCACTAATATTTTAGCCTTAGACTTATTTGGATTCCTCTATATCTGTTCACATTGAACCTCATCTCCACCTTCCATATTTGTCTCATCAATTAGCACATCAAACCTGGATCCACTTTGTTGCCTTGGCTGAGCATTGATAATCTTCCTTTGCCTTCTAGGTCTTTGAACCGTCCTCCAACGTCCCCCTTCATCTTCCTTAACCACCTCTCCTACCTCTTGTCTCTCCCTTCCTTCCATCTCCATTTCTTCATTTCTTCTGTTTATTTGATCTCCAACGCACACTTCCTTCCTATGGCTGACTCTCCCACATTTCTGACACAAGGTGCCCAGGCTTTCATATACAACACTCAGGGTTCGCCCTTCAACATTGAACTCTGGAATTAATGGTTTAGTCAAATCCAGCTCCACACACATTCGAGCAAATTTTCCCCTCGCCCTTTGCGCTGTATGAATGTCTAATCGTATAGCTTTCCCTATGGAGTTTCCCAAGTTTAACAAAAATTTCTTATCAAACAAGGGAGCAGGTAAATCTGGAAATCTCACCCATGCTACTACAGTATCGATTGTCGCATTCTTCGGACTGAAATCTGGTTGCCATCTCGCTACATTTAGATAAGCATCAGCAATCACCCATGGACCTCCTGTCAACGCCTCCATGTAGTCCTTCATATTCTGAAAATTTACTAAGTAGAAATCATTCTCCAGGTCGAATACATCGATACTACCTTTCCTCTCCCACAACGATTTAACTCTCTTAACCATGAAACTAAGGTTGGGCAAAAAACCCGTGGTCTAGTTGGTCTGGTCTAACCTGGTCCGACCCGACCCAATCCAGGGAAACAAAAATCTGGTCCAAGACAACTTGACCGGACTGAACCGGACCAAATTGTTCGGGTTGGACCGGACTTCGGGCCAGAGGCTTAGACCTCTTGGACTGGTCCGGTCTGACCCGATGTTTTTATTTTTTAATTTTTTTTAAAAAAATTACCACTATATTTAGCCACTTACTGAAGTTTGGACATCCTAATGTGCTTTTTAATTTATAAGAATCACTTTTCATTCAATCACTTTTTATTATTTTTGGAAGTCAGGTGAAACCATAGTTAAAATTACCTCCCAAGAAAGCAAAATTTTAAAAAAAAATTGGAAAAAAAAGTGGGACTACCTGGACTGGTCCAGGCAGTCCAGGTAGTCCGGTCCAGTCCAGCCCAACCTCGGGTTGGCCTCCAACCCGGTCTAGCCCGGTCTTTGATCATCCCTACATGAAACCATAAGAGAGTTGTCTTCCTAACAGTTTAACAATCAGAGTCCTTCGAAAAGGCTTCAACAACCTAGCTTTTTTCTTTTCATCAAACTCGAACTTCGGACACAAAGGATTGAAAAGATCTATATGGATGCCATCACTAGAATTAAGGATCTTAGCAAAATCAGTACCTGTATCATGTTCTTCAACCTCGTCGTCTTCATCATCTCTCGCCCATTCCCACCAGCAAGATCTTGGCTCAACATTTTGAAGTAGAGATTCTCTATAGGATTTAGTCGATAACTCCTTACCGTCAGCTTGCATCCATTTTTCCTCTCGAGATTTAATTGATTCATCACCAGTAAACGTAACTCCCTCACCAGCAACCTTCCTCTTCCTCTTATTCAGCCCCTCACCATCTTCCATTGTTACTTCGTCACTTTCCCCTCCTCGCAATGAGCGATCGGAGGGGACACTCATTTCCTCCGTCATAGTGGGTGACGGAGTGCTCGATCGACGGCCGCCACTAGGTCATTAAGTTCACGCGCTTTCCCCGAGAGAGAAAAACCCGTCCCACTGAAACGCCCGGTTTATTATCTTTATATAACAACGTCTCAAAACTCACATGAGATATCACTCATGACCCAAAAAAAAAAAAACTTAGCCTCTTTCTCCCGTGTCTCCCTCAGACCCTCACGGTGGTGCATTGTTGAATTGGTCATTTCTAAATATAAGATATAATTAATTTTTTTAAAGAGATTGAAAAAGTTAAATAAATTATTTAATTATATCATATGTTACATGTATCCTTAGATTATATATCAATTTATAAGTTAGGTAAAATGGTTTGGACAAAAAATAAAAGATATAAATATTTTAAAATAATTTAATCAACTTCATTAATCTCTCTAAAAAAATTAACTTTGTATTATATTTAGTACAGAGAGTACTTCTTTTTTCCCCAACAGAATTGGTGATACTTTATCCTACCGTCACATGCTAAAAACTATGAAAAGTGTTCGAAACTCTTTCATAATTATGTGATTGGCTCTACCTCTACTAATTCCCACTTTTGAGATTAGTCATCTTTTAATGGATACTATAAATACTAGCAGAAATTTAGATATTGATAAATATGAAACTACTACATTTAGTCTTAAATATAACACCCATATGACCTTTTTGGAAAGATTAAGGATGTTAGGTGAATTGCTTTAAAATATTTATATTTATCATTTTTTCTTTAAATTAATTTGTCTAACTTATAAAATAATATATAATTTAATCATACAAAAAATATATAATATGATTAAGTAATTTATTTAACTCCCTTAATCTTTAAAAAAGTTATTTAGGTCCTATATTGAGGACGGAGGAAGTACTGTTTATTTGTTTGACAAGATTTTATTTAAGAAAATATAAATTCCAATGTTTTTTGTTATAAATTTTCAATTGTTTCC
This sequence comes from Acacia confusa, assembly GCA_037074495.1. Classification (NCBI taxonomy): domain Eukaryota; kingdom Viridiplantae; phylum Streptophyta; class Magnoliopsida; order Fabales; family Fabaceae; genus Acacia; species Acacia confusa. The sequence goes on from CM073502.1 coordinate 7,694,733, forward strand.
GGATAAGTTTCTTAATTTTTTTTCCGGTACAATCAGAAAGGCAAAAATAAAGCTTTGGTTCATAGCATGCTGTGGGAAAAATGAGAGGGATGCTATGAGCGAGGGTGGCACAGGAACAAGAGGGTGAGCAATTTTTATTTTTTACTTTTTACTTTTTTTAAAAAACCAAACGGTGCTGTTTGAGCTCAATGGAAAGGGACCTCAATTGTTTACCTAAGCCATCAATCTCTTGAATAAAGTTTTGGGAAAATCCTCCCGGGGCCCAATTAAGTAAAAAAATTTCAAAAAAAACTCCAACAACTTTCACATGTCAGAAAAGACTCTAGGGCCTTTTCTGGTATTATTTCAGAAAAACGTACTCCTTCTGGTCCTTATTATAAGACACCAACTAACAAGTTCATTTGGTCATTTTTATAAGACACTTACTTATTCCCGATGAGCATTAATGATTTTTTTCTATGTATGCCCCTAGTTAATGAGGGTAGCGGGTGAGAGTAATAATTAATAGGATATTAGAATTTAGTGTAATTAGTAGGGGTAATATTGGAAATTACTTAAATTCTAGAACAACTTTATTGACTTTAACTGTTTTTATTGGTATGTAAGAATTGTTAGTTGGTGCCTTATAATAAGGACTAGAAGGAGTAGTTGTTAACGGGTACTGATTTTATTGTTAACGGATATTGATTTTGTTGTTAATGGGGTACTGATATTATTGTTAACGCTTTCGAAATAATACCAGAAAACATATGAAAGTTGTTGGAGTTTTTTTAAAAAAATTTTTGTTTAATTGGGCCCTGGGAGGATTTTTCCCAAAGTTTTTGCCCTTTTGTGGAAAATAAAAAGAGTATTTTAACGAAAACCTATGTTGCAGAGAATCTGACACATTAATGAGTGATGAATGAATGGTAATATAGTTCAATATTTGGAGATGCATTTATGTTCCTAAGGGCCTAACTAAAACTTGCATAGTTTTTTAATCGTTAACCTTTTTCTTAAAAAAAATTAAAGGGGCAGAAACTAACCACATGAATTAATTTAAAGATCATCGACATGCACGTGATGTCAGCAATGCATGAACTCTTGGAGAAAAAATAGAATCTGACATGTCCAACTTATAACTACCAATAATGGAGCAGTCCCCTTTATCATCATCAGTCAATGTAGAAACCAGGTCCTTAACATCTGATGGAAGAAACAGATATCAATTATCACTAATAAAACACACTATTCAATTAGAAAATATAATGATGTGACTGTTGATTTTCTTTTTCTTTTGATTAATTAACAATTAATTTGCTTTTTAAACTTTGTACTCGTTAGTCTCAAGATCAAAGCTCAGGCCCTGTGCTGTTTTGAAAGGGGAAAAAAATATTTTAGTCTAGTGTTAAAGTGTAAAAATACACATAAATTTTTTCTCTAGAAACGCCAAGTACTAAGAACTTTTTTTTGAAGTAAAAATATACATGTGGTTACCATTTTGAAGTAAAAGTCATATCCCACCGTTAAGTCACTATTCACCGTGATGAGAGAGAGAGAGATAAAATGAACAATAACATAACGGTGATGAATATTGACTTAACGGTGGGATGTGACTTTTGCTTCAAAATAGTAACCACATGTGTATTTTTACTCCAAAAAAAAGTTCTTAATGCTAGGCGCTTCTGAAGAAAAATAGTCATGTATATTTTTACACCTTAACCTTTGGTCTATTGAAAGAGAATTAGTAAGTGCATGATGATTTTTAAGGTAAAGTACTCATGACAGGTCTTGAACTCAATTGGAGTTAAGGATGGAGCCAAGTGGGGCCACGTCCACAAACACAAAAATAAAAATAAAACCGTATTAATTATTAAAGGAAAACAGAAAATGATGCATCTTTTGCACAAGGAGGCAATGGCCAGGGGTTTTCCTTGTGCTACCTTAATCATATAAACCAATAGAATAAGTGGAAGTAAATTTAAAATCAAATCAGCAAAATAACATCATCAAACATATTAAACCTCAACTATGATCAAATTAAAAAACACAAGGAAAGTTTAAGAAGTTCGTAAGCATTTTTGCAACCGCGTAAATTTTAAGGTGTTGGATGTCCATTTGGCAAAAGTTTATAGATGTTTTTGTCCCAAACCTTTAGTTATTCCTAAGCAAAGTTTATTGGTTTTCATAAAATATCATTTTAAGTGATTTGCTTTGAACTACTTACCCCTTAACGCAAACTCCTTCCTTAATTAATCATGATAATTTAAGAAAAATGATAAATACAAGGGATAAAGTGGAATAAGGATTTACATTTTTTGACCAAATTAAACCTCCAACTAACTTTTATATATTAGGAACCTCTTGTAGCATTTTTTTTAAAAAAAACACCAGCCAAGCCAATAGCAGCTTTTAATTAACACTGGTAAACAGTCAAAACCCTTGAGTGCAAAAAATTTAAAACAGCAGTAATTTATAAAATCACTGTACAAATTTGTTCAACTCTCACCCTCTCATCCAAAAGATAGTAGTCTTAGAACAACACCTGCAAGTGACTTTAAGGACTTCATAAGAGGCTGTACAACAAGTGTTTATGCAATAGTCCTAAGGAGAGGAGGCAACAGAAAACATATAACTCAGATTTTGTTTTATTTCTTGGTAAGTATAATAATGAGTGCATTGCTTAATTGGAAACTATTCGTATGAACAAAATTTCTCTACAAATACTAAAGCAAAAGGTTAGAGTCTAGAAGCTTGAAAATATACTAGGGCCAAGAGATTTGGGTCTCACCTTAGAATAATCCACAAACTCATATATTGCATTCTAGTCATGCGACATGAAAATGCATGTAAATTATACTATACATTGTGTCTTATATTTAGAATTAAAAATAACATGAGCGATCAAATAACAGCCTAGCAAAGAGCCTTAAATCTAAAGCTTCTCAAAACAATATATATATATATATATATATATATATATATATATATATATATATATTACATGTGGAACACTATTCAAATCACCAGTAAGAATAACAGGAATGTTGCTCCATTCTTTGGGATAGCTCGTAAGCTTTATCAACAAAAGGTCTGACCTAAATCATCAAGTCACAAAGAAAATTAGCAAAATAAATAAAATAAATGGGAAAGTTATTTAATTAACTAAAGGCAATTACTATCACTAATATTTTCTTCTAAAAACAAAGTAAACATTCAGTCGCAATTTCTGAGCAACCCCGATGACTGAGAAAATAAGACAAGTACCTGGCCTAGGTAGCTTGATGATGTCTCCTCGATTTGGGCTGAACAGCACATGTATCTATATTTCCTACTAAAAATATTTTATTTCTTGATTTAAGAAAATTAGAAAAGTAAGGTTAAAAATTTTTCATTATTTTTTCTAACTCTTTTATTTAAGTATTTTATTTTCTGTATTAAAATTTTAGAATCCCATTTCTTTAAATTTTTAAAATTCAAATCATAATTTTTCTCTCTCCTCCGGATAAGTAAATTAATAAACTCGTTTAGAATGACTTATGAAAAACTCCTTATAGTTATTTATGACTTATTTACATAGATCGAGACAAAACTCCTCTCACATACTTACCTTTTATTCCGTAAACTTTAATTGAAAAATTACTCATGGTTTCATAAGCCTTTCTAAACAAATTGTTGTGGCAAGATTTTACACTTTTTTTTTTTATAAGAAAAAGTTTTGGAAGGGTTCAACACCAATCTCCTACCAAGGTCAGGGCACGGTCCCGGGCTCTATGAGCATTTACTAGGGACTTACGAGATTGCCTACCAAAGGAGTCCCAGCGACAGCAGAGGGGATCGAACCCATGACCCAAGGACCTAATCCTGAATCCCTTATCATATGTTCCAACTCTCATTGACATTATTTTGCACTTAAAAAATCAGCCAGATGCAGAATATGATAAACACTTTCCAAGGTTTGGCCCACTTCATTATTTGGTGGTTCTCCTGCACATTTGTCTTAAATCATAAACAAAACTTGTATCCGAAAAAACAAAATCATATACAAAACCAAACACTACATTCCACTTCATATTATAGGTCAGCTCTAGTAACTAGTTATCTCATGTTCATACCAGAATATGGTGTAACTCATTAATTTTGTCTGAATGAAACATTTTCTTTCCCACTTTGCCAACATTTATTAACATAGTTACACATTATCACTCTCGTTATTTTTATAAGTTTAGTTTACCTGATTCTCGTATGTAAAAAAAAAATTAAAAAAAATCAGTTAGCTCATTAAATATATCATCAATTGATACATTTTTTTAATTTTACCATCATTTATGAATATATTCTCAACCCCCTCCCCCCATTTCTTTCCTACATGAATTAATTTATTTTTCATTACATTTAATAGGAACAAAATTATAACACTATCATTAATTTTGATCTCTATATGAACTTATAATTAGGACCATTTTTTTTTTTCAAATTGAACTTATAAAAAGAATCATAGTGGTACATTAATTAGACTTTCAAGCCTTCTCCTAATAAATTGCATTACAAATAGTATTTTAAAAAAAGCTTCATTAACGACTCACCAAAATGTTTATATTATGAACTAGGATTTTTTTTTAGATGAAACCTTAGAACCTGAGGAGTGCAAAGCTAAGGCAATGCTTTCACTGGCCATGAGGATCGTCTTCCTTTAATTTATTTTGTCCATACTCATCAATCCAAGTCCTCACCAACTAACTAGTTTTTCATTTCAAACTCACATATAAGCTTATACTCTTCTGATTCTGTTTATAAGTAATATCCAACAAGTATCGCTGATACTCAAGAAATTTTAAACCTCATCAATCTCACTCTGAAAGTTAAAAACTTTCCAACTTTACATTATTCAATATACGTAATATTTCGTAAAAACAAAGTTTACACAATTATAAATGAAATGTAAGATTGTGATTTTATATAAAAAAAATGTAATGAAGTGACTTATAAATAAGATAAAAAAGATTATCTTTCTAGCTTATAAATAAGATTGGAGAAGTATATGAAAAACATGTTTGGAAGAGCTTTGAAAAAAATATTATGTTTTATGAAACAAAATACTTTTCATCTATTTATCCCATATAGTGTAAAATCACTTAAAATAAGTGAAACCAAACAAATATTAATACTATTATCTATAATCAATAGTGTATTTGATTATAATTTGTATTTATTTTAGTTTTGATTTATATAGTTTCAAACGTATCGTCTCGCTTTTCAAATGGTAAAGTGATTATAGTTCTTTTTTCCCCCCTCAAAGATTATAGTTCTTATTAAACTACAATCACTAACATTTTAGCCAAAAAAAAACTCAAAAGACTAAATCATGTGGTTTGAAATTATATGGAAGCAAAAGTAAAATAAAGGCAAATAATTATAAAGAACAAATATTGCATTTGCCCTATTATCTATCATCTAATTGCAATTTGCCTTTTGTGTTGCCTTCTGGGGCTGTGGAGCAGAGGAGTTTTTTTACCCAAATGACATATAAGCTCTCTTGGTTGCTACTATATAGTTATTTCATTAAAAATGTTTCATGGTTTCCTTTAAGTAATGGAAACAATTTATGAAATGAAATTTAATTTCTCTATAGTTTCCATATATTATTTTCCTTTGTTTGAGTTTATCGAGGAAAGAAGAGTTACGCGGCAAATATGTAGAGCGTGAGCTGTGTTCTTACTGGGGCAGTTCCAAAAGCGAGCAGCCCACCCATTTGTTCGTCTCTGTTCGTTGACATTCTGACATTCTCAAAAAAAAAAAAAAACGGTTCTCTTCAACGTTTTCCATCACCCAAACCGGTTGGTTCATGCAAGCTCCTTCTTTTATTACCACTATGATATGATTCACTCTCACTCATACATTATTGGTTTTTGAAGACTTCAAGGTTCTTCTTCTTCTTCTTCTCCACCTCTCTGTCTCTCTGAAATTTCATTCATTTTGTTTCTCATGCAGGGTTTGAATGTTTCTTAGTTTTTTTCTTTTTTTCTTGGTTCTGATTTTCAATTCTGGGTTTAGCTGAAAAATGACAGGTTCATCATCAAGAAATGTTCTTAAGCCACAGCAAGAAAGAGTAAAGAAGACGAGCTTTGTGATGAGAAAAGTTCGAGTGATTTACACAGACCCAGATGCTACAGATTGTTCGAGCGAAGAAGAAGAAGAAGATGGTGGTGGATCTTTGAAGGTCATCAATGGCTGCAAGAGATTTGTGAAGGAGATTCTTGTTCCGACCAAAATGTGCGCATCAGTAGCGGGTCCCAGTTTTGTGGCCAGCACCGGCAATAAGAAGGGGACGAATCGTCGGAAATCGTCAGGCTTGCCGAGAGGAGTACGACGTCGTAAATGGGGGACCTACGTAGCGGAGATCCGAGACCCGTTTAGCAGGACCCGGATGTGGCTTGGAACTTACAACACTGTGGAAGAAGCTGCTTTGGTTTATGAGAAGAAGAAAAAAGAATTTGAAAGCTCGATGCCTGTTCCATCTCCATCATTTGTGCTTGACGTCACTCCAAATAATAACAATAATATTATTAATAATGATAGTAATTCATTGGGTAGTGGCAGTGACGATTTTTCTGTGAAAGCAGAACAGTATGAGGAAGAAGAAGGAGGGTACATTGAACAGTTACTAAAGGAGCCAATTGTGCCATCACTGGAGGATGATAGAGAAATGTTGTTTTTTGTTGGTGAGGAATTTGCTGATAATAACTTGGTCAATAATAATTGTAATAATAATAATGATGCTAATCGAGGTTTTATCTGCCTTGATGGTGAAAAGGAAGAAGGTGAGGGAAGAAGCAGTGTTCCGTTAATATCTGTTGAGAGTGATCTAGGTGATGTAGAGTTAGGCTGGATTGATGAAGCTTTCAGTGATGATGAATGGTTTGAAAGTTTTTAATTGTCTGGTTTTTTTCTCTATAGAAATGGGGGATTTGGAAATAATTAAGCTCTATTTTTTTCCAGATTTGAATGTTATTAAGGTGAAACTGTTTATTTTCTATCTCTTTTTTTTTTTTTGGTTCAATTTGCAGACAAACTTGTATGATGATGAGACTCCATGGAAACAAGAAGGATGCTTAGTTTCTTTTTGCCTTTTTGTTTGATTCTTATCATTATTAATTTTTTTTTTTCATTTTTCTAAATTGTCTTCTTTTGATTCAGTTTAGCTTTACAGAGAGGGGTGATTATGCAAGCATGGTGAGAAAAATGTTTTCATAGCGGTTATCAGACGTTAAGATTGGGTTTTGTGAAGGCGGGAGAAAAGAAGGCGTTGGTTATAAAAATAATTAACAGTTCGTATAGATATCCATTGCTCAATTTGTTGGGATTAAGGTTATTAAACTTGAACCAGCAACTAAACTAGTCGGAGTACTGGGTAAAATGTCAATCGATCAGATCGTGTTGATCTGGAACTAAATTGGTAAGAAATTAAAGATTTTATGATTAATATTCTAAAGAAAATTTTAAAAAAAATCAATTTTTTTAAATAGTGAACCGCATTGATACCTACATCAAACCGGTTCATTGGTTTACCGATTGGTTCGCTAGTTTCCTTCTTGAACCGGCCAATCCAGGTTTCAAAACCCTCACTGGGACAAATCAATTCATTTAAAAAAAAAAAGGAAAAATTGCATCTAGATCTGAGTAAGGAAAAATATGATAAAATTATCTCTTGAAATCTCAAAATTGCGGTGAAGTTCCGTGTGACTTTTTTGCAATATTTTTCAAATGTAAAAAGACACAAATGCCCCCATGGAAACTCATGTACTTGTCAACACAAGTATATGGACTTGTCAAAATATGCTCATGAACTTATAAGAACATGCTCATTTGTCAACACATACACATAAACTTGTTAACATAGGCACTTGCACTTGTTAAAACATGCATATAGATTTGTCAAAATAAACTCATGAACTTGTCAACACAGATACATGGAGCATTTGTGTCTTTTTACAAATGAAAAATATTGTGAAAAAGTCTCAGGGGCTTTACTGCAATTTTGAGAGTTTAATGGACAAATTTTGCTGTTAGTTCCCTTACTCGGAACTTACGTGCCATTTTCCCATTAAAAAACACACACACACACAACATTTTGTTATTGACTCTAAAGTTTATTATAGAGTTTATTCATTTGTTATATTGTTGAGGTGGTAATAAATTTAAGGGTTCTTTTTCATGAAGGAAAGTGGGAAATAAAGAATATAATGCTAAAGAAAAAATAATAATTGCAGACTTTATGAATGAACTAATGTTAATTGAAAACCCCTTATTATAGAAAATAAATAAATAATGATTTGACAAAATTATCCTTGTCGCCAAATGTAAAAAATAGCTTAGTGAAATGTCACTTGTGAATTTAAACAAAGTTGGTTGTAAATCTATAAAATAAGTGAAAAATCAGCAGCTTAGGAAAAATCAACTTATTGGAACGCACAGTCCCTGATCCTATATACAAAAGAAAAAAATTGATTTTTTTTAGAAATATTATAAAAACTAATTAAATTACCTTAAAATACTTATATTTATCGTTAATTTCAAAACTATTTTACCAAACTTATAATATATATATATATATATATATATATATATATATATATATTAAATAACTTAATTAACTTCTTTAACTTCTTAAAAAAAATTAATTTAGTTTTATATTTAGTATAAGAAAGAGTATATAATTACATCTCACACCGGTTTTACGTATTTGAGCCATATAGGATCATATCGGATGGGCCTCTATGTTACTTTGGGAGTTTGGGGTTGCATAGAAAGTAGACGACCCACCAATGAGAGTTGACACAGATGGTAAGGGGTCCAAGATTAAACTCTTGGGTCGTGGGTTCGATTCCCTCTACTGTCGTTGGGACTCCTTTAGTAGGCGATCTCGTAAGTCTCCAATAAATGCTCATAAAGCCAGGGGCCGTATCCTGACCTTGGTAGGAGACTGGTGTCAAATCCTTCCAAAACTTTTTTTATATCAAAAAAAAAAAAGCAAGTAGAGGACCCAAACAATGTAAGAGATCTAAGCCATCAAACTCTTGAATAATTAAAGTTTTGGGAGAAGGACATATTAATTTTTACCAAGGGAAATAATTCATTGGCAAGTCCCATAAACTGGTAATGTTAACTGATTCACTTATTAATTTCTCTTGTTCACTTATTTAATTGGGACTTTTTTTGATATTATTTCCTTTGATTGGGATCTAAAAGTCATTCTTCCTAAAAATTTTCCACAGAAAATTAAAGAGTATTTTAATGGAAAATCTATGTTGGAGAGAATCTGACACATTAATTAGAAATGAATAGAAATAAAAGAAATTAATGCTATGTTAATGTAGTTTAATATTTTGAGATATTTGGTTTAATATAGTCGATCTTTTTCTTTGATAGTTGACCTTTTGGTTCAATTGAATGTATCTTCTTCAGATCACAAAACAAATTTCTTTCAAACGGGTACCTTAATTTTGACCAAATGAACTCATAAGAAGAATTTAATTTTTCTTTTTTCAATTCCTGGGAAAGCAACCATTTTTGTTCCATATGGCGCTTTAATTTGTATTTTTTTTAACATTCAAATTCAATAAGCCTAATAATAATTATCTTACCCTTAGGATTTACCACTCCGATCGTATTTATAAGTCTACTTTAACCAAATCTCACATACCAAGGAGAAGTAGTTAACTCAATGATTATGAGGGTAAATTTTCAACTTTGCCCTTATTTATGATAGGGTATTTTTTAGCTCTTTCTTCTCTCTCTATCTTCATGGGTATAATTAATATAGATAAAATTGTCACAATCTCATTTATTACATAAAACTGGACTTTTAAATAGGATCAAATTTTTTAGTTAAAATAAACTTATAAATAGAACCAAAATGGTATAATGAAACACTTGTCCCAACTATGGACATTTCCAACTCACAATGCACACGTCTTGGATTCAAATATGATATTAACACATATAATTACATATGTATACCAACCACGGACATTACATGCACATCTCTTATGTGCTTGTTATGTGCTCATCTCCCTATTAGAGGGATGAGCATATTTTTTAAAAAAGAAAAAATTATATAATTTATTTATTTATATTTAAATTATATGCTGCTTTTTGGAATTTTTTTTTCACCTAGTATCTTAAATTAATTAGTTTCTAGTTTTGCATTCAGTAATATTTATCTGTAACACCAGTATCATGTAAACTAATTAATTTGAGATACTGGGTGAAAAAAAATTTCAGAAAAGTAGCATATAATTTAAATATAAATAAATACAATATATAATTTTTTTTTTTTTAAAATGTTCATCCCTCTAATAGAGGGATGAGCACATAAGAAGCACATAAGAGATGTGCATATAATGTGGATTCGACTTAGGTTTTCAACTCGCAATGCAGAGGTTTTAAAAAACTACAAATATAGATTTCAAAAGCTATTTATTGCAAGTCGAGACAAACTTTCTTACAATTTATCTCGTAAATCTCAAAAATTATTTTCCAAAAAGCAAAATTCAAACAAACAGTTACTACTGTAAAAAAAAACCCTAATAACGGCTGTAAAACATTTAATAATAGAAGTAATTTATAAAATCACTGTACAAATTGGTTCAACTCACCCTCTCATTCAAAAGATATTAGCCTTGGAACAACACCCCCAGAATTGTTCTCAGTACTTTTCCTTGTGAAAAAGCATCAACTTTCGCCAGTTATTATTGATGTAAGATTGGCGTTATCCTAAATAAATTCTAATTTTGTTTTATTTACATATGGAAATCAGCTTATATTTTCTTGTCATCAATGTCAATACAGATATAAATGTGTGGAAGAAATTAATTTGATGTATTTGACTCCTATAAAGTAAAAAGTGCATTAATTTTAGATATTTGGCTTATAGTTGGTTTTGTGTGTTTTCCTTTTATAGCATTAATTAATTTATTTTTTATTACAGAATCAATTTATTTATTTTAATTTTTTTTTCAAATGATGCGGGGCCCATGTGATTTTTTTTTTTGGTAAACTCTCGTGCAATTTGCACAAAAAAGTTCTAGTTCCTTAGCAAAACAAACAACAAAAACACTTTACTTCATAAAAAAATCTAACTTTTTTTTTGCTCGAAAAAAATATTAACATCATTACATCAATAAAGAGGAGGTTTATTTTCGATGTATCCTAAAAAATAAAGAAGGTGGAATGAATTAATTTGATTAGTCAAAAGAATGGCTGAAATTAAATTAAAAAGAAAATCCTCCCTACGTTTTTTATGGATGAGGGAGCTTTAGTTAGTACTACCTTCTATTCTAAATAGAAAACATAGTTAATTTTTTTTTAGATTTAAAAAATACTAATTAAATTACTTTGAAATATTTATATTTATCATTTTTCTTCAAACTATTTTGCATAACTCATAAATTGATATATAATCTAATGATACACATCATATAAATAATTAAGTAACTTATTTTGCTTCTCTAATTTTTAAAAATATTAATTAAATTTTATATTTAGGATCGGAGAAGTACATCTCATTCTCACAAAGTTGGTTTTCTTTTTCTCTCTCTTCTTACAATAAAAGGAATGCGAACAAGCTAATAAGCATACATAACATAAGAAGCACTGATAGAGGCATGTGTGTCAAATCGATACAACTTAAAGCTAGTTAGGAGGATCAGCAGTGACAAAAGTTTTTTTTTTTTTTTTCATTTGACATTTGGAAACTTGAGTTAGAGCACAAGTCAATTAGTATAATGTGATTTATGTTAAAATTGACCTGTATAAATAAATTAGTTTGACAAATGAAATTGTTTGAATAATATAATTGAAAAGCACGGTTTGGAGTAAAATAACAAAAAATACATGAACTGTACTAAATAGTAAATACACAAATTATTGGTATACAATTGGATAACTTTAATAGAAATATTAAAAGTGAAATTATAAAAATAAAAAGAATTAATATATTATTGGAAAAATTGTAAATACTAAAAAGCACTTGATTAGTTAATTTTTTTTTTCCTTGTAGGGTATTTTTGCAAACGTAAACTTATTGAATCGTTTAAAGTAATTTTATATTTTTTTTTCCATTAACCAGTGCCCATTTTCCGTCCAACTTCTGCGTCACTTTTCTCTCTCAATAGTGCAGATGGAGTAGCCACAATAAGTTGCCAATGTTCCAATAGTTGATTGAAAGGAATAATTTTCCTCACCACATGTCTTGAATTCAAACGAACATAGAGTAAAGCAAGGAGTAGCCATAATAAGTTTTAGTTATCATGTGCGTGTTTGAATTAATTGTGGCAGGATTGTTTTTTTTTTTTTTCAAATGATTTTTGTAAACTTAAGATAGTGTGGAAGTTAGATTGTGTGAAATTATTTATTTTTGGATTTTTTTTTTCAATCTAACTTTTAAGAACTTAAATAATACATAATTATATTATATGTATAGACATTATAAAAATCAATACTGACAGTGTAAGAAATTTGTAGAGTATTGATCCTATGTGTATAAAAATTTATCAGGTTCTTCTCATCAATTTTTCTCTAAAATTTATTATTTAACTTTTTTTCCTTCTTTGAATACTTTTATGAACGTAAAATTATTGAGTACTCCCTCTAGTCCTTATTATAAGGTATCAACTAGCAAATTTATTTGATCCTTTTTATAAGGCACTTGCTTGTTTCCAATAAGCATTAATTATCTTTTTCCATGTATGCCCTTAGGGTAGTGGATGAGAGTAATAATTAATAGAATATTAAAATTTAGTATAATTAGTAGGGATAATATTGAAAATTACTTAAATTCTAAGACAACTTTATTGACTTTAACTGTTTTGATTGGTATGTGAGAATTATTAATTGATGTCTTATAATAAGGACCAGATAGAGTATTTTAAAGTAGTTTTTTTTCCCATTTAAAGCAAGATAAGACCCATATCAAAACTCTTCTCTTTCCGCACATGACATCTTCTCTCTCTATTGGGACATTAATTTTGTATGTGTTTGGACTAACTTTTTCGATTTACAAGGTAAGAATATAAGATGAGTTTTATATTGACTTACAAAAATGATTTATGAAACTAGGGTGGGTGTTAAAAGCAACCAATGTTGGCTTTTACTTAAAACTTAAAAGTGGCTTTTCCATCAAAAGTCCAATTATTCAATCTTTAAATTCAAATGAGTGAAATATTTTATACATTGGTTAAGGTGCACTTTTAGTTTTTTAAATTTACATGAGGTATACTTTTGGTCCCTTAATTTTATAAAATATACTTTTAGTTTTATAATTATAACATCGTTAATGTTACTAACAAAAAATGTTGATACAGCAAACTCAATTGATAATTATGTAAGCTTAAGTGTTGACTATGTAATTAAAATCTATTAATTTAAAATTTAAAATATATATAAATTGAAAAATATCTAAATTCCTAATGAAGAAGACATTATCAAAACCCCGATTATATTAAAAAAATTTACTTTAATGATCTAAATATAAAATTTTAGTTTAATAATCTAAATATATTAATTTAATAATTTAAATATCAAAATCTCGATTTCATTTGCAAATATTTTTCAGTTTATTTTAGTTTAATAATATAAATGTACTATATCAAAAAAATTAAAACTTAAATATGCTCTATCAGCTATACAGTCATCAATTGAGTTTGCAGTGCTAACATTTTCCGTTAGCAACATTAATAGTGTTAGAAATATAGGACCAAAAGTATACTTTATGAAGTTAAAGGACCAAAAGTATACCTTATGTAAGATTTAAAGGACTAAAAGTATACTTTAATTTTATATATTTCATATGCTCCCTATCATTATCAAATACGATGTTGGTGTTGGCTTTTACTTAAAAGTGGCTTTTCCATCAGAAGTCTGACTATTCAATCTTTAAATTCAAATGAGTGAAATGTTTTATACATTTCATGATGTTCACTATCAATATCAAATACGAACATGTTTACTTCTTTCCAAGTATTTACGCTTCATAGTCATGTGGCAATTTTTATTTTACTTCAAGGCTATGTTTGGCATGTAAAATAATATTTAAATGTGAAGATAAACATTTTTATTGAATTTAGTAGATAGTAAATAGAATTTTTTAAAAGGAAAAAAAAAATCATCTATTTATAAAAGAAAGCTGTTGCCTTCTCATTATCTTTACAAATCTCATTTTGTTAATAGCGTCACCCAATGATCAGAAATTGGCAATAATTTCATTTAATCACACAGCAGGCAACATAGTTATAACCTGATACAAAGAAGTAACACATGATAATCAAAAGGCATAAGCTTATCCAAATTCAATCTTTTTTCTGCAAGATCCAAGGACCTGCAATGTGTAACTGCAACAATGACTCTGAACCTATGTAATGCCTTGAGATATAATACCTCTTCTCTGTAACGCATAACCTCGGATACATGGAGCGTTCAATGAATTTCAAAAGAACTTTCAAGCGGCATACCAGAAGGGACTTCATAAATAATCTCCAGCTACAATAAATTCAAGCTCACATGTGGCAGAGACCCTTTTTTTTTTCTAAGGAAAGGTAAAAGAATAGGAGGATAAAAATTAAAAGTAATTCTTTATCCAATTATAAAATCAGAATCTAATATTATAATATAGAAAAGAATAGAGTAAATCTTTAATCGAAAAATGAGTTAGAATCTGTAACTTGTTGAATCATTAAAGCCTAAGGAGAATCTCTCATAATTAGAGAAGTAATTCTCTTAAAATTTTCCATATATATTTCATTTTTTACTTTTACATGAATTGATACTCCATATTTATAGATGAAAAATATACAATTGCTAAATCTATCCCATTAATCCACGACACAAATAATGGAAGTAAATACCTAAAATATTATTTTAATCTGCAACTAACCATCTATCATAAATAAAATAAAAAATATATGAAATTATATTCATAAATATTTATTCATAACTTTCCGCAACTTCCATTATCTTATGCTAATCCATTACTGAGATGGGTGCTAGCAATGCAAGCAATGACCGGAGAAAGATTAAGAGGACCAGGAAACTGGGCACTGATCATTGGTTTTAAAGTGATCATTGACGGCGCCGGTTCTTCAAATTCCTCCCCGCACTTGCCAGATCATCTCGAAAGCTTGTTCATCCAGCACGAGATTTGAATAACTTACTCAAGCCAATCAGGACCCATCTTCGTTGTTTACGAAAGCAAACTCACATACAAGAGCAAGATGGTCACTTCCCCATTTCTGCAGAGCCAAAAATAGTCATGAATACACTGAGAATTTGACATGGATACAAGACTTTAATTTGTAAGTGCGGTACCTTGCTAGGAAGTCCTTTAGTTCTGGTTAAAATATTAATGGGCAAGGTTTCAAGAACTCTAACTGGGATAAATTCCTTTGTATGCCTGTTAATGAATGACATCGTTAACCACGATTTATAACGGCAAACAATTTGAGTGCATATTAGGAAACCATAGAACTACCATATATAATCAACAGTTCCCATGAACTTGGAGTGGTACGATGTTGCCAAGGGTTCCCCCATGTCATCCCTTGTTTTATTGTTTCCCTGCCAGCAGTAAATATACAAGATTTATGCAAGAACAGCCAGGATGAGGTAAAATGGAAATGTAGCCCAGACAAACCAAGTGCCGGGCAAAATTTGCCAAGAGGGAGAAGTAGAATTGGCAGATCAAAACTTCATACAGGAACACCAGCATATGCACTGTGGAGCTTTAGATGACTCTGTAGATAAGTGACTCCTTCTGCACCAGCTGCAAGTCCTAATTCTTCCTTACTCCATCTATATACCAATTGCCTTGAAACAGACATTGAAATGCTGCACCATATACCCACCAAAATATTAAATTACAAAGCATTCACAAATCAGCCACAGATAATGAGCCAAACCTAACTATTAAGCACAAAGCCTGTGTAATTACTATCTATTGATAGTTGGTAGGTCAAGATATGCTTTGCATGACATAAAATAGTTCAAGATAAAGGACTTTATAAGGATTTGAAAACAACCTTGCGTCAAAACCAACTTGAGATCTGAAGACTCTACAATTGGACGAGGCTTCAAGCTGCCCTGACATATTTCTGCGATTATATAATTGGATGTCCAACTGCAACAAGTGGGGCAGTAGCTTCAGTACACTGAAACTCAATACGAGGCTATACAACTTAGTGCTCATGCAATGGGAAAATTGCAACCAGGTCCCAAGTAACAGAAATAATAACAACCAAGTCCCTTGAAATAATCAAACTATAGTGAAGTCCCATGGGACCTGGGTGACATTAATTTTTAATGTGAAAATACCAATTTGCCCTATTTCATTTAAAATAAAAATGACTCAAAAGAGCTTGTGATACTGTTTGATGTTTCACATGTGTATTATGTCGATCAAGAGAAAGAGAAGCACAAGCAGCGGGATGGAATACAAGCGCAAGATAGGATCAAAAAGCTCTTCTTATTCGTTTTTTTCATTTTGAATGAAAGAGGGCAAGCATGTATTTTCACATTAAGAATTAATATCACCTAGGTCTCAAATGATTTCACTGAAAATTGATGATTTTAAGAGACCTGATTATAACGATTTCTATTACTTGGGAACTGGTTGCAATTTTCCCTTATGCAATAGACCTAAGGGGGCAACAGAAAACATATTGCTTAAATATTTTTTTCTTGGTAAGTATAATGAGCGGATTGCTTGATTGGAATATTCATAAGAATAATCTCTCTTCAAATAGTAAAACAAAAAGTAATTGACCAAACGCTTGAAAATATAATATGACCAGGAGATTTGGGTCTCACCTTGGAAGAAGCCAGGAATTCATATATCGCGCTCTAGTAATGAGACATGAAAAGGAAATACGCGTTATCAAGTAATAGCCGGGCAAGGATCCTTAAATCTGAAGCTTCCTCAACAAAAATGGGGAAAAAAAAAAAAACTTACTTGTGGAACACTATTTAAATCACCAGCAAGAATAACAGGAATGTTGCCCCATTCTTGGGATAGCTTGTAAGCTTTATCAACAAAATGTCTGACCTAAATCATCAAGTCACAGAAAATTAGAAAGACCAATAAAATATGGGCACAAATTTGCCTAAGAAGTTTTCACTGAAGAGTAATGTTGCCCTAGAAGTTCATTCACATTCAATATCACCCCAAAAGTTCTAAAACTTAACAATGTTGCCCCCAAATCCTTAAAAATGTTTCGTTAACTTTTTAATGGAAAAAAACAACATTGCTCCATTTTGAAACTATCAAAGGAATATTGAATCTAAAAAAAACTTCCAAAATAACATTGCTCCTTAGCGAAAACTTTTAGAGCAAATTTGCACTTTAATCCCAATAAAATAAATGGGAAATTTAATCAACTAAAGGCAACTACTAATATTTTCTTCTGAAAGCAAAGGAAACATCCGGTCAGAATTACAAGGGAAAATTATTAGTACCACTCCCAAGCCCAGGGGACAAAAGATTTTTACATAGAAAGAATTGCAAGCACAAACAAAATGCCTACATGTTAAATATACATATAATGCAACCTCAGTAACTGAGAAAATCAGTCAAGTACCTGGCCTAGCTTGATGTCTCCTCGATTTGGGTTGAACAGCACATGTATATTTCCAACTAAAAATCTTCTATTACCGGTAAATGGTTTCCTAGATGTAAATGGAAGTTCAATAAACAAGTAGAAAAATACACAAAAAAAAAACTAGTGATTCAATAAGGCTCTTTCATTTACAAAAGAGAGCATGTCTGTCTGTGAGTATGCAGGTAAGTTATTGTTAAGACGAGGTTTTCCACTTAAAAAACCAGATACAGCATACAATGAACACTTTCCAAGGTTTAGACCACCTCATCAGTACCCTCAATAAAATTATACCAAGCAATACATATATCAAAAGGCATATCAGAATGATTGATTCACTATGCATGCTGAGTTCTACTGATTTATGAGATGCAAAACTCACAATGGTGTCGGGCTGCTAGCATCAGATTCCAATTTATCATGGTTCACCTACCCAATAGATGGAAATATAGAGCAATAAATAATAATAAAAATAAAACCAACTTTAATGTATAGAGGAACAGCTGGCAAGAAAACATATTAGCATGGCTACAGCACAGCGGGGAAAAAGGAATACCAGGAAACAAGATAGTGGAGAGAAGCTATGGGGAAAAATTGCAGAAAATGTTCTCCAAATGTAGATCAGTTTAACAGAAGTGCCTGATCTTAGTTTTAAATCTATTTTCCATACGATTAATCAAATGCAGAATTGGTAATAGGAGGAAATAAAATTTCCACATCTGCAGTCTGCACCACTTTTACAAATAAAACTCTCACAAATCTCCACACTAGAGCAACACATCAAACTGATATATGGCATCAAGAACAGCACACCACTTGCACTAAGGACTGCAAGACATAATTAAGGTATGCTACTAGAAGCAGCAAAATAAGTTATAGGAAATTTTGATAATATTAGTGTGATAATGTGATCACATATATTATGTCAATCAGAGAATAGATCAGACCCATAACAGATATAAGAGAAACCAAAATTAATAATAAATCAAATCCAAAATACCTCCAAAATGCAAAGCTGGGCAACATTGTTACGAAGGCCAAACTGCTGGAACTCTATATCTTCTTGATACAAAAGGGTAAATCTGATTACAAGATATGGCCTAGATTGATTCAGCAAAGTGACGCAGAGGGCAAACAATAGCAATAGAGAAGCAAACATCATCCTAATTTAGATGCCCATACTTTTTTTTTTTTGGAGAAAAGAATATGATACACAAATAACGTGAGAAGGAATGCCCATATTAACATGTAGAAGGATATTTAGACAGCATGATTTTGTAGAATATTAACAAAGAGTAGGCAACGGTAATTACAAGAGAGAGAGAAAAAGGTAGTAATGTTATATACAGAATGATTTTGTAGAATAAGCAAAAACTTAGCAACATTAATCAATTAGGGGTAATGGAAACCCACAATTTGTCTTTCCAGAATACAGCACACCCATCATATGCTTCCCCTGTGCGAGCCTGAAGATGATTAATAATGCTATCCGTGTGAGCTAATAAACTGATTATTTGGACCATAAAAATTAATATGAAAGTTTACACGCGCACTGCCATAAAATACCTTGTAAACACCTTTAAAGCCATCATTTTGGAGAAGATTATCCAAGTTATCAAAGCGATCAACCTCCTGTAGCCATATAGGAGGTTATGAGAATGCAGTCCCTGAGAAACAAGAATCAATCCTATTCTACCATGCATCAACAGTAACATAGATCTTGATATCTACAAAAGGTAAGAAAAGTCAACGATACTGATGTCTGTTAACTCCATTTTCAACTTTTACAAGCTTCTTGTGGATAATTAGATGTTGAAATTCCAACATATACAGCACGCCATGCATAACAGGCGTACATAATAAACTACCTGGAAACATAGAATGCTGGCATTATAGCTATAAACCTCCTCACGTATGAGTAATTTCCGCCGGTCCCACTCCAAATACCGATGTGGAATGTCAGAATACAAATCCGGATGCTTTAACGCATTTTCAACGCCGAGGATATTGTACGACACAACCACAATGTTATCTGCAGGAAAATGAAAGGGTTGAGAAGAATAATGACCGGATCAACATAAACTAGTCCCACTACCCAATACTATCTCATCATTATATAGCCACGCATCCTCTTGTGTTTGTCTTAAAATGTCAATCACATACCACCATCCGTTTTCCCTCTCTACTTTCAATGCAGTACATGAACATAATCCAGAAGCAACGTTTAAGAGGAAATCAGAATTCACGCACTTGTCCCTCAATTTGTTCTTCCAAAAAGCTATGTTAATGTCTTACCCTCATAGTTAATATGATCGTTGGAAGAAAAAACCCATCTCCGAGAAGACACATCGTTACTGGATTTTCTTGCCATTTTCTTCCTGCGAACTCGAGATGAAGAACGGAAGGCTTCGAATTGATTCGGAGTGTGCAAGCTCCAATTAGGCCTAGGGTTTCGGGTTACAGACTCCGAATTCGGGAACAACCGCCGCTTCTTCACAGGAGTGCTAGAAGATTCCGATTGATAAGACATCCTCCGCTTCGCCAAATGATTGGCGTTTGAAATTTCCAGGTTTGGTCTTCCGCGATTGGAGTTCGTCATCCTGCCGACGTTTAAGGATAATGACTCCGAATCAGGATAAGTTAACTTTTAATCTTGTCGAAGGGTTACAGAAATCACCAATATCAATTCGTTGGATTCAAAGCCAATGGTATTGCAGTGCCTCTTTTTCTCAATGAAAAGCCACTCTCAGTTCAGGATTCCCGATGAGCTCCACGGCGTATCGAGCCGAAGTTCAGGGTCACGGTGAGCTTCCCTCTGTTGGTCAAGAGTCGCCGACTAGGGTCTTTGACAGGAAATAATGTTTTCAATTACACATAGTAAAGTTTATTTTTAATCTTTAAGTTTGCATGAGATATTATTATAATCTTTTAAGATTGTAAAATGTATTTTTAATAATTAAAACTTAAACCAATAATGTCCCTGATGAAAAATATTGACTAAATAAGATATTATTAATCTACATGACATTTGTTTAAATTTATATTATTTTATTTATAAAATAAAAAAAAAATAGTTTACAAAAATTATTTTTATTTGTTTTTTAGATCTAGAATCAAATTATAAACATGTTACTAATATTTATTATAACCCCGCATTAGCTGAAATTTAGAAATAAAGTGTGTGTTTAAATTAGCAGAATCATAACTTTCAAAATATAAAGTATTTACAAGGAAAAAGTTTTACTTCTACAGAAACGTGCCTTGTCAAATTTGAGGGTCAAACTATGTACCCTGACACTTAAATTTCCTTGAAGAAAAACAGGCCCAACACACCAGAAAGGGACCAACGAATGCCCTTCAACAAAATGCCCAGTTACCACCACGAAGGCGGGGGACAAGGTGGAGGAGGGTGGACTCCTAGATCTTGTAGCCTGCAAGGGACCTGCCGTCCTCAAGCTGTGTTATCCGTAGGGGTGGAAAAAACCCAGGAGCCTATAGCCTGACCTGCTAAAAGCCTAATTAGGTCTGGCCTGTCAGGCTAATAGATCAGATCAAGGCTTGATTTCAGGCTTGTTTGCTTTAACAGGCCAAACCCAGACCTGTAAGTAGGCCTGAAAAGCCTGTCAAGCCGGCTTGTTAAGGAGGGTAAAGTGAAATTACTTATTTTTTTTTATGTTTGCTGAAAATAAACCACTAATTAATTAAAAAAACAAACCTATTTTTGTTTAATCAATTAGGCCTGTTTTCAACCTATAAACAAGAGGCTTGTTTGAGGCCTGTAAACAGGAGGCCTGTAAATAAGAGGCTTGTTTGAAGCCTATAAACGTAGGAGGCCTGTAAACGCAAGCGGCCTGTTAGTTTAGGTACAGGATTTTTGAAAATACAGGCCTCTTAACAAGCTACAGGTCAGGCTCAAGCCTATAACAGGCCAGACTCAAGCCTAAAAATAAGCATGTTACAGGCCACAGGCCAGGCTCAGGCCGCTTCCCTACATAACAGGCCTGGGTTGGCCTGGCATGTTTCCACCCCTAGTTATCTGGTCTTCATTCACTCTTTCTCTTCTCTTTTCATTGTTCAACCCTAACCTCCAGACAAATTCTCATGATCCATTGCTCCGATCTCACACAACAATTTATTTTAAAGGGTTAAAATAGCAAATTTGCTTCAGAAGTATATATCAATGAGCAATGTTGCCTTAAAAGTTTTTTCATGTTCAATTTCATCCCAATAATCTAAAAATAGAGTAATATTACCCTTTTCCGTTAGAAAACTAATGTTGACTGTTAAAAAATTAACATTGACCATTAACTTTTTAACGGAAAGTGGCAATATTACTCCATTTTTAGACTTTCAGGGTGAAATTGAACCCAAAAAAACTTTCAAGGCAATATTACTTTTAAGTTTGTGCTTCGAGGACGAATTTGATACTTAACCCTATTTTAAAAGTAAAATAATATAAGTTAAGTAAATGCCATGTAGGTTAGTGGCATTGTGCTTGATAAGCATCACATAGTGGCTATTTCATTTTGTCTGTTAGTAACGTTCATGATTAATGGTGCTAGGTTTTAAGGATTAAAAATATACTTTACAAACTTAAATGATTAAAACAAGAACTCACATAAATTTTAAAAAATTAAAAGTATATTTTAGCCTTATATAAATATTTTTAAAGTTTATTACAAATCATACGTTTATCTAAATTAAAATTAAAATTTAAGATATCTTTAACATTTCATATGCGCCTGTATATAATTTTAATTTGATTAAAAAATTAGATGGAACGATTTTTAATAAAATTTCTTGGTTGATGTTTTAATTAATTTTTTTAAGGTATACTTTTAATCTTTTGAGTTTTACGTGTCTTTTAACTTTATAAAGTATGTATAATTTTGATCCTATATTTTTTACAACATCAATGTTACTGATGAAAAATATTGACGCATGAAAAATATTGACGCAGTAAACTCAAATGATGACCATGTAGCTGATAAAACATGTTTAAGTTTTAATTTTTTAATATCATATAATTAGATTATCACACTAAAAAAAAAATCGTTGCAAAGGAAATGATGCTTTGATATTTTGATTATTAAACTATTTTTTTAATATAATTGAGGATTTAATATAAACTGCTTCATTGGTTTTTAAATATTTTTCAATTTACACACATTTTAAATTAGAGATTAATAGTATTTAATTACACATTCATCACTTAACTTTGATGCATCAATAGTTTCTGTTAACAACATTAACGGTATTAGAATTATAAGATCAAAAGTATATTTTGTAAATTTAAGGAACCAAAAGTTTACGTCAGATAAATTTAAAGGACTAAAAGTATGCTTTTAGCCACAAATTTTAAAGCATATCATAGCATAAAATTTTGCTTAGTGACATATTTATGCGTATTTAAAAAATCAGTTTTGCTTAGGGATGCGCATGGATCAAATTAGACTGAATTTGAAATCAACCTGTGAGATCTAGTCTGGAGAGAACCTCAGGCTATATAAGGCAGCAAGTGGTCCAGTTTGGTTTAGCATTGACCCAAGGCCCGGTTAGATTAAACTAAGTCTAATGGATTCCCTGGACTGACCCACGAGGCACTACATTTGATTTTTTTTTTAATTGCTTTTTCCCTATTTAAAAGGAAAACTCTGAACGTATTAAACAAAATTAAAACTATAAAATATATCTATATTAATATAAAACTCGTCACAAAAAATTAAAACATCATAAATCTATAAAAATCTTCAATAAAAATAAAAAATATATGTTAGAAAAAAGATTTGAATCTAATAAACACAATTAAGATAATAAAAATACCTACAATCATTCAAAAAAAACATCTTAAAGCAATAAAACTTGATTGTAAGTCCTTAAAAATCTCCAACAACATTAAATAAAAAGTAACATCTAAATTAAAAAATATTTATAAAAAATTGGCATGGACCAATTCAAGTGGCCTGATTAATCACTCAGTCCAGAACCAAGCCAACTTGATAGTCAGTTTGGTCTAGTCTAGTCTGATTTTTATATATTACTTATTTGAATCAGGTCAGATCAGCTACAATTGGATTAGACTGGACAGGAGCACAGCTAATAATACACAAATAACATGATTAAATAAATTATTTAATTTTTTCAATTTCACCAAGAAAAAAAAATCAATTATATCTTATATTTAAGATTGGAGGTAGTGTTTGTCTATCTCTTACATTTTACACTTTATACCCAATTGATTTTTTTAAAGAGGTTAAGGAAACTAAATAAGTTAGTTAATTATAACATATATGGTGTATCATTTGATTATATATTAGTTTATAAGTTAGACAAATTAATTTAGTATAAAAAAGATAAATATAAATAATATAAATTTATTTATTTAATTTCTCAAAAAAAAAAATTCACCGGATTTTATATCAAAGAGCCCAAATAATACTAAAGATGCTAATATAAAGCAATTGATAGCTCATTATTATTTTTTTGTTTACCAAAACATATGGCATCATGTTTGCGAGGCTAATTAAGGGGCATTTAATCGAATACGGAGTATTGGTTTTTTTTAATGAAAAGATAAAAAATGCCTTTAATAGAGAAGTTCAAAGTTACATAGACAATGTTGTGGTTGGTTTTGAGGGGAGAGTAGGAGAGGGAGGCGAAATTTTGACTATTATATCCTCATATTTTTTATCAATCCCAACTTTGCCTCTCTTGTTTCTTTCCTTCATCTTCAACCTTTGACTTGATAGCCTCCATCTCCCTCTCTAACAGCGACAATGATCCTAAAGACAGTGAGATAGGACTTCCACTTCACATGGCGAGGACAACTTAGAGCTCTCCTTAGTCCTTCCTCTTCCCAGTTGTTGTTGAAGGTAATCGGAGATACTATGGAAGGGAGTTTGAACCAAAGTTTTAGGCTGTGAATTGAGAGAACTCAGATCTAGGAAGTTTAGAGACGTTCTTCCTCGTAGTCGGAAGTGAAAGTTGCTTTGTCCTCGCAATCTAGAAAGTTGTTGTGGGAAGCTTAGATCTGTAAAGTCAGTTTGAAGATGAACGAAAGAAATAAAAGGGGCAAAGTTGGAATTTGATAAAAATATGAGGATATAATAGTCAAAATTTTCCTCTCCTCCCTTCTCTCCCCTCAAACCAAACACAGTTTAAGCAGTGACGGGCCTAAGAATTTTAACGAGGAGGGGTGAAAATAAAAAATTACTATATCATCATAAATAAAAGTACTTGAAATATAATAAAAATCTAATATACAAAAAATTGAAAGAAATCTATTACAGAGATTAAGATTACTTCACTTGACTCTTAAGTTACATATTTTCATATTGTTAAACTCATTTATAATTGAATCTATGTTAAAACTCAAAACAATTTATTTTTTAATATATGTAATCAAATAATTATCAAGAAATTTATTTTCCATTTTATTTCAGAGCATGTTCTTAATTATCTTCATAGTAGAGAAAGATTTTTCAGTAGTCACTATCGAAACTAAAAGAGTGAGTGTAAGTCTAATAACTCTATCAATAAGAGGATAAATAATAGACTAAAGAATTTTTGCAGGGAAGTTTTTTTTTTTTTTTTTTAATATAAGCATGTACTATGTCGGTCAAATAATTTTTTTACGGGATCATTGCCATAAAACGACATTTAATAGTAGTACATTTGGGTCATAGCGAAAACAAATTACATTTGGAGGTGACATTGTTGCACTTATTACATTGTACGTATAAGATTAAAACATCTCTTCAACCTGAATTTAAGAGATCAGTAAGACTTCAAATACAATAAAAAGTTACACGATATGCGTCTTTCCATTTAATAAAGCTGTAATGTAAGTTTATTTTAAAAATTTCTAGTAATATTATCATAAAAGTTTTCCACATTTAATATTGTTCAAAAACCAAAAGTATTAATAGAATAATGTTTCTTTTTATCATTATAAATGTTACTAGCCAATGTCAATTTTTGAATAGGGAGGAGTTACATCAAATTAAAACAAAAACAAAAAAAATTGGGAAAACTTTCACGACAGATCATCACTCTCAGTCTTTTTTTTTTTTTTTTTTGGATCTCTGTATGTATTATTGTTGTAACAGTTAGTTTGGTTTGAGGGAGAGGGGGGAGGGAGAGGGGAAAGGGGAGATCTTTTACCCTCTCTTTACAAAAAAACCCATGAAATTTTTTTAATATTTCTAAAATATACTCTCAACAACAAAAAATATTCCCTTTATTAATGACAATTTAGTTAATTCCCTTCTTCCCACACCCTCCTCTCAAACCAAACACACCCAAAATTAAAATCTCCCCCCCCCCCCACGTCCGACCTCCCCATCTTACGTATTCCCCTTGCTTCAGGAAGTGGGGCCAACATCATGTCTTTTCCGTAGTCACCTTATATTTAAGGGAAAATTCTACTCAAGAACCAAATTATAAAAATATTGTAAAAAAAAACTCTAAAAAAAGTCATATGTCAAAAAAGGCTCTAGAGCCTTTTCTGATATATTATTTCAAAAAAAAATGTACGGATATGGTTGTTAACAACTACTATTCTAGTTGTTAATTATACTGATTTAGTTGTTAACATGGATTAATATAATTATTAACATATATTGATATAATTGTTAACGCTTTTTAAAATAATATCACAAAAGGCTTTAGGGTCTTTTTTGACATGTGACTTTTCTTTGGGCCTTTTTTAATAATATTTTGATTAATTGGGCCTTGAGTAAAATTTTCCCTATATTTAACTGGCCTCCTTGATGGGTGTTATCTTTTGAAAATAGTTTTTATAATTAAGTAAGAATGTGAGAAAGGTATTATTTCAAACCTCTCGCCTTAAATGATCATACATAAAATATTAGTCTTCATTCATTGAAATCAGATATTTGAAGCAATATTCTCAACCTAACGTAGGTCATACATAATCATAAATCATAAATCCAAACCAACACTTTACTGTTAAATACTAGTCTTCATTGAAATCAGATTTTTCCAATGATAAAATCTATGAATGTTCAACTGGAAAACCAATCTACTGTCTGTATGATTGCTAAGGTGGGAATTTGTTTGTCCTTGATAAAATATGCAGTTACAGTTTGTTTCGTACACTTGTAATGTGGCAGCTGGTTTAAATTCTTTACGAAATTGCAAGTTCTATAATCTAATCTTAAATGACCGGTGGCAATTACTCACTACCAGAATCCCCAATTCTTGCATGCTAAATCATAATCACTTACCGTCGCTTCAAAGTAGAAACATTCTATTTCTTATAGTTTTATTATAAGCCACCAACTACTATTTCTTTTATATTAAGGAATGAAAGTTAAGTCATTAAATTGATCTAAAATTGATACTTTAATGATGTGAATTTAAAGAGCTAGTTAAAAACAAAGGTATAATAGTAACAAAATAATAAATAAAATGGGTTAAGGTGCAAAAATACACATGAGCTTTTTCCCAAGAGCGTCCAGCACCACGTGTTTTTTTTTTATAGCAAAAATACACACGTGGTTATCATTTTGGAGTAAAAGTCACATCTCATCGTTAAGTCATTATTCACCACCGTTAAGTTACTGTTCAATTAATCTCTTTTTCTTTTATCACAGTGAACAGTGACTTAACGGTGGAATATGACTTATGCTCAAAAATGGCAACCACGTGTGTATTTTTGCTTCAAACAAAAAATACGTGGTGGTAGACGCTCCTGGAGGAAAAGTTTATATGTATTTTTACACCTTAATCCTAAAATAGTTGAAAGCATGTGGTGTAGCAAAAACTACCGGTAGTTTATACTCCCTCTGATCCTTATTATAAGGCATCAACTAGCAAGTTTATTTAGTCTTTTTTATAAGACACTTGCTTGTTCCTAATGAGCATTAATTATCTTTTTCTATGTATGTCCTTAATTAATAAAGATAATAGGTAAGAGTAATAATTAATAGAATATTGGAATTTAGTGTCATTAGTAAGGGTAATATCGAAAATTATTTAAATTCTATGACAACTTTATTGACTTTAACTATTTTTATTGGTACGTAAGAATTGTTACTTGTGTCTTATAGCTTATAAGACAGACTATCTACAGCAGAAGCTAGCTTCCAAAAAATTGAACCGCATATCCATGTGCATGTCTACCTACCCAGTTTCCCGCACATTTACTCACACTAAATAAGAACAATCATCAAACACTCACCATAGCAATCTCTGTTTTTTCCTCCACATCCTCGCCAAACATGAGAAGCCATATCCAATTTCTGTTAGGCCTCACGCTCTTCAGCATTCTCTGTCTCGTTCAAACCAAATCCATCATCGAACCTTGCTCCTCCTCAGACTCCTGCTTCTCGCTTCTCTCCTTCGTCGTCCCCTGGGACTCCAAGCTCTCTGAAATCGCCTCCCGCTTCCAGGTAAATGTCTCCGACATCCTCGCCGCCAACTCCGTCTGGCCGATATCTCAGAAACTCTCCGATCAGATCATCAGATCCAAATCCATCGTGAAGATCCCAATGTCGTGCCCTTGCGTCGACGGAATCCGAAGATCCATGTCCACAATCTACACCGTGCTAGCATCGGACACACTCGAGACCATATCGGAGGGATTCGGCGGGCTGTTGAGCGCCGACCAGATAGCGACGGTGAACAGCATCAATGCGACAAATCGGTTAACGAACGGAGGGAGATTGGTGATACCGTTGCCGTGTTCGTGCTTGAATAATGTGAGGAACGGCGAAACAACAGTGTATATGTCGTATGTGGTGAGAGAGGGAGAGAGCTTGAGGAGTATAGCGTCGGGCTCAAAAACAACAGTCTCTGATTTGGAAGCGGTCAATGGATTGAGTCACGACTCGGTTGAACCAGGAGATGTCGTTGCCGTTCCTCTTGCAGGTTGGTACAGTAAAATTTGTACTTTCTCGTCCATTTTTTTTGGGTACTTTTCTTGCGTACTTTGTCTTTTTCAGCCAGAGACAAATTTTAAAATATTTGTTTGGCTTGAAATAGAATACTCCCTTTTTATAGGATCAAAAAAGAAATAAAATACTCCTTCCATCTATCACCCAAAAAAAAAATATATTGAACCTTTCATATATATGGGAGCTAATTATAAGATTGATTTTATATCAAATATAAGATCTCAACCTATTTTATTTTTAATATTTATTATTTTTATTAAATTAATTTATCTAATTCTTAAACTAATAAATAATTTAATATTATAGCGTGGAATTTTAAAGATGACATGTCACGTATATTATTAGAATTTATTTAGAATATTAAAATTATTAATAAAGCGTGAGGCGTGCATGCTCATCGTATTTATAACTGGGCAAATGGGTTGGGGGCCCGAGTCTGAAGATCTTCATGCCAGAATTGGAAAAGAAGTTGTTGACTTGTAGATGAGCATGGGGTAGGGATCGGACTTCCGCATTTGGATATATATGTTTGTAAAATCTAGTGAGAAACGAATGTAAATAAGGTTGTTGTTATAAAACTAAAGAAATTCTAGAGAGAAGTCAGAGGAAATTCTAGAGAGATGAAATGGATTCTCATTCAAGTGTAATGAATAGTTACAGGAGACCTCTATTTATAGAAGGATGCAAATAGTAGATTACTAAGCATATATACCATGTCATCCTGTATTTGGAGATTATAGGTCAATGGACATCCACATAATAAGAATATTCATAACACTCCCCCTTGGATGTCCATTTATGAATGTGTCTCGTTAAAAACTTTAACTAGGAAAAACCCAGTGGGATAAAAACCTAGCCAAAGAAAAGAGTATAACATTCATTGATACACTGTTGAGTTTTGCCTCATTAAAAACCTTTCTAGGAAAACCCAGTGGGACAAAACCTAGATAAGGGAAAAAGAGTACAGCGTGTATCGTCTCCCCCTCTTGATTACATCAGACTTGCTCCCCCTGATGACCACATTGCTTCATTATCTTTCTATCATCAAGTATTCATTGTATACCTGCAAGATCTAAATCTTTCAAGTAAAATCATAAATATACATGTGCATAAATATTTATTCAGATAATAATTATCACATAAATATTCACATACTAATATAGTATGACTCATGATCCTCATTATCATCATTACAGCATATGCTATCATATAAACATAAATATCATCAATGTCGACTTTATTTTTCGGTCCCATCGGATTTCATTCATAATTTATTGAGATCTCATTATATTCACATATATTAGGTACTTGGGTATCTTTTTAGACCACAATACACTCTTCTTGTAATATCTCTTCTGGAGATAACATCTCTTCAGGAGATGGCTCTTCTGGAGCTTTTCTTACTTATCCTCGACTTGATCATCTATATTTTATTGCTCCTTTTCTCTTTTGAGGATTTTTATCTTTTAAAAACCAATGGACCTGCAACGCTTCAGGCATGCTTTATAACAATTCATATAGGAGCATTTGCAGTTGGGATATGTAACTTTGTCACTTTCTTTAGGTCAGTAAATGCTTCTGGCATTCGATTAACTAAACTCTGAAATTGAATTATCATATTGAACTTTTAGTGCACAATTCCTTGTACGATGATCAATATGAGCCAATGATAATTCATTCTAGTAAATCTTTACCCAATCTGCTTATTTTTCTCCCCCTCATCAAATCATCAATTTTCTTTGTATATCCATCTATGTGCATTGAAGTAGATTAATAATCATTGCACATTTAAAACATTTTAAGATGGAATTATTCTGGCTCCTGACCAAAAGCCAAATTTTACGGGGAGAATTTTGTTGACTTATATAATTGCTGCAAATATACACAACATATAAATTTTGTTCTCATAATCATTGATCTATCCATTCATGGATACTTTAATACATTATTTCTGGATCATTCAATCTGGAAATTGCGCGCATAATATATTGCAAACTTCTGGTTGCAAACATCACTGCAAACTTTGCAGATTTATAATCTCATATGTAAACTTTCAATTTGATATATTTCCAGAGATCCATTTCCAATAATTATTTCTATCTGAGAACAAGCAACACATAATATATGACTCGGATGATCAAACAAGTCATGCCAACTTTCCATATGATTTATCATCAAATCTAATATTCATTTTAGGGGAATCAACATAGAAACATTCACAAAGAATTATCACATAAATATTCACACTTGATATATATATCATTCTCCCCCTCAAGTGTGAGACCTTAAAAATTAATTCATGGAATTTCCATACAATATTCCATGATAATAGCATATATGATAATTAATGTATTATCAATGCATAATTTTGTTACTTCTGGTAACAAAATTTCCATTTTCCAGAATCAACAAACAAATATATATTAAATACAAAATCATCAGGTGTATAATTGCAGATTCACGAGCGCAATACTGTGTAATCACAGGCGTATCACTGTGGAATCACAGGCGCAACAACTCAGATTGTCGTATGCATATAAAGTCAAAAAGATTTCAGGCTCGTGCTTTATAGGGAGCAGATCTGCAGAGATTTAACAGGACTACGCAAATCTGCAGAGATTCAATAGGATTTAATTCGACTATAAATAAAGGAAGGCAAACGAACATGCCTCACAAACACTCAAGCATCTGATAATACCAACTACCAGATACTCACACATATTTCTCTAAATTCTATTACCATGGCAGGACCAAGCAGTTTTATCCCAGTTTCTGATACATCTGAAACAGCATTACTTGATGCTTTGTTGTATGATGATCAGCCCAACATGTCATTTACTTCTTTGTTATCTCCTAATCCCTTTGAAATGTTTATTCCTCCTTCTACTATTCCTCCTTCTGCTTCAAATGTACCTACTTCTCCCCCAAGAACAAGTGTTCTTCCACAATCTACAAGGATTGAAGGTACAACTGAAACAGGTTCATCAAGGAGGCCTGTTAAGAGGTGTAGAACTATGGCAGAACTAATGGAGTCTACCAATCCAGTTCAGCCAATAGTGTCGGCAGTTAATCAACCAGCATTCACTAGCCAGCAAACAATCATCAGCCTGCCAGCAACAACCAGTCAGACAGCAACAATCAGCCAACAAACAACCATTAGCCAGCCAATAACAATTAGCCAACCAACAACCACTAGCCAGCCATCAACTACAAGTCAATTAACAACAACTAGCTTATTGGAATGTAGTTGTTGTCATGTTTTACGAGAGATCATACATACCAACGAACTCCAGTACCATAAACTTGAAGTTCACGGAAGAAGAACAGGTATGATTACCCATGCTGTTTTATTTGAAAAAGTACAGGATAAATCTTATAATACTGACAGGCTTCCAATGTTTGATTTCACAAATAAAAATTTTGAAGAAATCAAACAATTTCTGACACAGTATTGTATAGATTTACAAGCATCAGGATATATCTTGATGCGTGATCCTGTATTAGCCTATCATGAGGTTCTCTGTGTTGGTTCGGAATGGGCTATAAATCCAAATGACCTCCATGGAAGTTCATTTCAAACCAATATTGAACACTCATTAGGCAAAGGAAAACAACCTGCAGTAAGTATACCCTATGATACTTCATCCCTTAACCAGGGTGAATTATATAGGTTATCTATGGAGCAACGAGAAAGAATAAAGAAAACAACGCTCCATGATTTAAGAAATTATTTTCACTTAACCCTTGATGAAGCGAGTAAACAATTAAATATGTCTACTCACACCATACAAAAAATCTATCAAAAAGGAGGGTTAACCGAGTGGCCACACAAGAAGCTCAAGAAACTTATGACGCAAATCTCGATATTACGAAGAGCTTTGCCTCATCTGGATCCCATCTCAAGAGAAGCAAAAGAAGAAGACATTAAATATCTTCAGAATGAGATGATTAAAGTTTGTAATGATGTTGAGCCACTCGCAATTAAACTTTGTTGAAATAATATTTCCTTTTGCTTAATTATTTTGTTTATGAATATGCTTTTCTCGTATTTATAAAAATTGTTATAATCATAGAAATCACATAACAACCATAATAATATATTTACTTCATTCACTTCTGGGAATGAAGTTGGATAAAAATTCATGATCCATAACTCACTGATTTGTTTGATCATGGCAAGAAATTAATCCACAATATTTCTTGACTTTACCACAATATTGCTACTGCAATAGCAAATTGAATATATTTATTTACAATCAACCATGATCATACAATCCCTTGTCTCATAATTTAAGGGAGTATTAAATTCCAAATATACAATATTGAAGCCTTTATACAATTGATGGCATACAAAATTTATGGATCAAGCCTTATTTCATAATGTCTCTTGGATTCAGGCTAACTTGCCTCTTGGCTTCTAGCCAATTTATGCCTCATATCTCCATGGCATTTTAATCTCATAATATATATGGCCTTTTAACAGTTTATCTTCAGGATAAATAAAATATAAGCATAATAAAATAAATAGATGGAACCCACTAATATGTATATATTAGTGTGGTTGCCATAAATAATAAAAGGGAAGGGGGATTTATATAAAGCAGTAAATAAATAAATAAAAATAAAATAAATGACTGGAAATAAACGTGCTAAATAAATAAAAAGAAGATGAAATAGGAATTGGAGTAAACTCACAGCGAGACCTATCTCATTCAAAGGTAAGAAAGAAGATGCATATGCAAATGTAAATATATAAAGCAATAAATAAATAAATAAAATAAAATAAATGACTGGAAATAAACATGCTAAATAAATAAAAAAAAATATGAGATAGGAATGGTAGTAAACTCACAGCGAGACCTATCTCATCCAAAGATAAGAAAGAGGATGCATATGCAAATGTAAATATATATATAATATATAGAAGGCAGTAAATAAAATTTAAATAAATGGAGTCCACTATATCAGTGTTACCACCATGAAAAATAAAGCAGTAAAGAATTAAAATAAAATAAATGGGGCCCACAAAGTGTCACCACCATAAAAGATAAATAAACGCTGAATAAAATAAATAAATTGAGCCCACTAATAGATATTAGTGTGCCTCCATGAAGAATAAATAAATGCATAATAAAATAAATAAATGGAGCTCACTAATAAAAAGTGTTGCCGCCATAAAAGATAAATAAAAGTAAATAACATAAAAGTAAATGTTAGTTACAATAAAAATAAATGCACAAAAGTAAATGTTAGTGACAATAATAAAATCTCAAATTAAAACAATTTAAATAGAAAATTAATCTAGACTTCCAATCTGGAGTCAAATAAATAATAATAACATAAAAGTCAAATTAATTGACTTACCTCAATAGCTTTACCTCTTTTTTTTTTTTTTTTTTTTTGAGAAACTGTCGGCAGAAACAGTTTTTTTTTTTTTTTTTTAGAGAAACTGTCGGCAGAAACAGTTTTTTTTTTTTTTTTTTTTTTTTTTTGATGAAATCTGTCAACACAAACAATGATTTTTTTTTTTAAATAATATATAAGATGACAAAAGAGAGACTTCACGTGAAGGGGGTGCAAATTTTTAGTGAGACATGTAGGGTCCATAGGTTTGAATCTGAAGGGAAAAGTAGGAGCTTGTAAAAGAATGGAGAAAATAATCATGCAGACACCGAACTAACAAACAAATAGAGAAAAGTGGCTAATAATTAATTGTACATAAATAAAGAAAGAGGAAGCCATCACCGGATTGAGGATATCTCCAGCGACAGAAAGCGGTCAGGTATGAAAAGCAGAGAGAAGTAAAGTTGGGTGCTCGTGGTGGTCTTGCTCCTTCGTTTATGATGCCTCTGAGAAGTAAGGGAGACACACCTAGATCTAATGTTGAGCAGAGATGGGGGAGAAGGAAAAATAGATCTGAAACTGAAACTGAGAAGGAAGGGCGAAAATGATGCTGAAAAGTTGGAAGGGATGAGTTTGGTGAAAGAACGCATAGAGATCTGCAGAATGAAGAAAAGAAGAAGGTAGAAGCTATCAGCCGAAGGAGAAGCCATCGTGCTGATAACGTGTTATAAAACTAAAGAAATTCTAGAGAGAAGTCAGAGGAAATTCTAGAGAGATGAAATGGATTCTCATTCAAGTGTAATGAATAGTTACAGGAGACCTCTATTTATAGAAGGATGCAAATAGTAGATTACTAAGCATATATACCATGTCATCCTGTATTTGGAGATTATAGGTCAATGGACATCCACATAATAAGAATATTCATAACAGTTGTAATATTTTTCAAAATCTGTCTTAAAATAATTAAAATTTTGTGTGAAATGACTTACTTGTCTCCAAGAAATTGTTACTCTATTAATTGTTGTTTTCATAAGATAGGGGAAATTGCTCATAGATACCTATTTAAAAATTTATTTGTGAAATGGGCCTAATACCATGTAAATGTGTGAGGTCTTTAAATGTGAATAATTTTGACAAAAGAAAGACAAAATTTCCCTTAAAGAAAACATCCCCTTTGTGCAATCTCTCCCTAAGCACCAAACCATTCATCATAAAACAATTACGCTCCACTAATACTCCCTCTAACCCTTACTATAAGACACCAACTACCAGAAGTTTTTGGTCTTTATTATAATGCACCAACTTTCTTTAATTAACTCATTTATTACTTTTTTCCAATTATATCTTCATTTTTAACCAACTCTTTAAATTGACATCATTAAAATAGGGGCAAAGTTAAAAATATTTATCAGTTTTGGACTAATTTAATGACTTAATTTTCATTCGTTGATTCACGAGAAATGGTAGTTGGTGTCTTATAATAAGGATCAGAGGGAATACTCATTTCATAAAAAAAATGCTCAATGAGGTTTAGCTTGAAGAACCATAGAAACAAATAACCTACTCCTAGCACAATATGATTAAATCTAGAAATAATCAATCTCAATAATATCAAATACATATAACCAATGAAACTAAAAACAAAAAATATTGTCTTTAACATATCAAAGGCCCATGATAACAAAAGCCACAATTGAGCTTAAGGCCCGATTCTTTAGAGGAAGATGTATAGAATAAGTCACCATCAAGCAAAGACATCGTCTTGCTTCCGCCATAAAGACAATGATGAGGAGTGTAGGAAGATGAAGAAGATTGAAGAGGACCCAGATCTATGAAGATGGAGGTACAACTGTCAACAAGGAGCGTAATCTAGAGGTGCGGGTGGAGAAGATGGAAGAGGCGGAGATTGGTGAAGTATACATGGAAGTGGTCATTTATGGTGGTGTTAGTGGCACCAATCATTGGTTGACCAATGGCAACAACATTGATGAATGAGGTGGTCGATGGTGGTCATCACGCGCCTGCCATTGGTTATGAAAGTAAAAGGATGATAAGCTTAAAGAAGGGGAGGGCAAAAATGAATTGTGGGTCAAGGAATTGAAAATCTTGGATTTTTTAGGGAGATGAACTGCATATAAGATAAAATAGTTTGCATATAGAAAGATGAATTGCATATCAGAGAAGATTGTTTGCGCATAAGGAAAGATAGTTTGCATAAAATGAATATAATTGCACATCAAAAACTAATTTTGCGCACATGGAAGATGGGTTGCACATAAGGGAAGATAGTTTGAGCTTAGGAAAATGGATTGCATGAAAGGAATATTATTTGCACATGATGGAAGATCGTTTGCAACACAAGGGAGTATGGATTGCACACAAGAAAGATGAATTTAGGTACAAAGAAAGAAATATTGCACATAGAAAAAAGATATATTGCATAAAAAGAGGGAAATTCGCAGAAATAACCCTGAAAAAAAAAATTGTGAAAATGGATGACCGTACAAAGTATTTGTGGAAGTAACCCAGTTGGTGGCGTCACGTCAGCGGGCGCCACACGTGGCGCCACTTTGTGTGTGGCGTGCCACGTGGGCACGCCACAAAGTGGCGCCGCCACGTGGGGCGCCACTTGTGGCACGCCCACGTGGCGTGCCATACAAGAGGCGCCAGCACAGCTGGCGCCTCTTTGAAAAAAAAAAATTAAGATAATGCAGGGCGCGACGCGCCCTGCAAAAGCTGCCTCGGGGACAGCTTTTCGCTGCCCCCGAGGCAGCAGAAATGCTATGGGGGGTTCACGCCCCCCACAGTAATTTAAAAAAAAAATCTGGTTATTTAAATCAGATGTATTCGAGAGTTGAGAGAGGGAGCTGAAGAAGAGAGGGAGCTGAAGATTATTTAAGGTATGTTATTTATTGTATAAGATTATTTACGTAGCTAAATTAGGATCTTTTAACAAATGTTCTTCATAAAATGTGTTGTATCTCTACTTGTCTCTACAATGATGGTAATATTCTGTGGGGTAGAACAAATGTTAGAGTTAGAATTTTTTAGAGGTTCTAAGTTCTGACAATAGAAGACTTTATTTATGTAGTAAATGATTAATAATAAATTTTCGACGATTTATATGTATTTTTTGTTTGTTTTAAAAATTTAAAACTAATTTTTAAATTTAAGAAGTTTAAGATTGTTGTATTATAGGATATTTGGCCCGATTAAATGTTGTGCAAATGGTATATTTGGGTTCATAGAGATATTATGGAAATTTTAATCGGTTTAGTTTTCAAATTATTTAGTAGTACATTAGAGAAAATACCAAGGTAGGATGAGAAACTTAAATTAAAAATAATTATTTGCACATATTATGAATTTTATTTATTATTTTAATTTTTGTTCTTATTTGTTGATTTTTATTTATTTTAAGTAAATGAATCTGTATTTGTTGAATAATTTTCATTATGATAATATGCTATTTATTATTTGTGTTATTATTATATGTCATGAATTTTAATATTTAAATTAATTTTTTGTTCTTACCATTATATTATTTTAGGCATTAATAAGTAACTTTGAATAATTTTACTAATTATGAAATTTGATTTTTTTTACCATTTTTTATTATTATTAAATAAATTTCGTTTTTTAATTACTTTATTTAATGAATTTTAATTATTTCATTAATTTTCGTTAGATTATGTTAAATATGTTATTTTGAATATTATTATTAGATATTATTATTAGTTTCATTTGATTATTAACTTTTGTTATTATTAAATAATTTTTAATAGTCTTCCATATTATGAATTTTGATTTTTCATGAAGTTTAATTATTATCATTATATAAACTTTGTGAGACAAGTAGAGATACAACATTTGTTCTACCCCACAGAATATTACCATCATTGTAGAGACAAGTAGAGATACAACACATTTTATGAAGAACATTTGTTAAAAGATCCTAATTTAGCTACGTAAATAATCTTATACAATAAATAACATACCTTAAATAATTTTCAGCTCCCTCTCTTCTTCAGCTCCCTCTCTCAACTCTCGAATACATCTGGTTTAAATAACCAGATTTTTTTTTTTAAATTATTGTGGGGGGCGTGAACCCCCCACAGCATTTCTGCTGCCTCGGGGGCAGCGAAAAGCTGCCCCCGAGGCAGCTTTTGCAAGGCGCTGACGCGCCCTGCATTATCTTAATTTTTTTTTTCAAAGAGGCTCCAACTGTGCTGGCGCCTCTTATGTGGCGCGCCACAAGTGGCGCCCCACGTGGCGGCGCCACTTTGTGACGTGCCCACGTGGCACGCCACACACAAAGTGGCGCCACGTGTGGCGCCCGCTGACGTGGCGGCACCAACTGGGTTACTTCCACAAATACTTTGTACAATCGTCCATTTTCACAATTTTTTTTTTCAGGGTTATTTCTGCGAATTTCCCCATAAAAAGAATGTGTTTATTAAGGGTAATATTATCTCTCTCCTATGACAGTTACTAATGCTCAAAGACCCCACACCTGTATCAGATTATAGGTTTCAATTAACAAATAAATTTTCAAATAGAGATTTATAGGCAATTTCCCAAATTATTACTTGTTAAAAGAAATTGACATTTAGGTAATTTTAGTATAAAACCCAATTACAGATTGGTCCATTCAAACTTCACAGTGATTAGGTCATTTTAGGGTTTTAGGATTGAGATTTGCATATTTGGGAGGTGCTAAAATTGTGTCTTTCTCCCTTATATATATATTACATAAATGTAAATAATGTTTTATCTGAAATGATATAAAAATATGGGAAACAAGTAATGTTTATTCACATCTCATATTAAAAATATAAGGTTTTAAAGGACATCTTTGACTTTTATTTTAATGTTATATATTTGTATTAAATTACAATTTTTTTTTCAAAAAAATATTTTATGTTAGTTCAATACATTTTGATCTTTTTTTTAAAAAAAATATTTTATGTAAGGAAGCAAATTATACACAAGGTAAAATGAAAGGAAAGAGTGATATGTGTTAAGCATATGAACAAAGTGTCATTATACATCATCAGAAATACAATAACCCTCTTAAGTGTTAACCGAAGTCTTCCTTCAAGGATTGCCAACAATCCAAAACTATTAAGATCTTGGAAGGAGACCCAAGTTATCCTACAAGGATTACCCTTTCTAACAATACAATTTAGTCATAATCAATTATAAGGCCCAAATCTTCCATAAGAATATTAATGCTTATTAGTAACATTTAGATTCATTTATAATATATGCATGGGTGTAGACTTGTATGGTGGTTTGCATTTGCAGCATGTTCTTCTGCAGCACTGAACTGGTACAACGAGAGTCTCATTGTCCCCAATGGCTCATATGCTCTTACTGCCTCCAACTGCATCAAATGCTCCTGTAGCCCCATTGATCTCAGGTCAATTTAATATCTATATAGATGCATGATTGCTCTACAAATTAGGTTCTACGTTTAAGACTGGTTGAGCAAATTAACATGTAAATTTGTAATCAAGTTCAGTTTTTTCACTACATACATGCATACATTATAACACATATTTTATGATTGTCTTCTTTCTTGGTGTGTTTGTGTGTGTAGGCTGCAGTGTTATCCATCTGCTTTACCACTTCCCTGCTTCAACTTACAGTGCAAAGATTCCAATCTTGTAATTGGAGACCAACATGTCACTTATTTCAATCCTGGCTGTAATGTCACTCAGTGTGTATATCGTGGCCACAGAGGTGGTAAGATCCTAAAAAGGTCCGTACATATACTACACATTTACCAATTACACAGTGTGCATTTTATATAGCTTGCTAATGATCTTGTAGTCTTGTGATATGAGCCTGTGTCGATTGTATTGCAGTGTGTCAAAATCTTCTTATCTCAAGTGCCCAGGTAAGTTATTAATTCATCATGATGAGCAAGTCATCTTCGTGTATAATATTTGCATCAAGAGGTTTAAGAATGATTTCTGAACTCTGGCTGTGTAAATATCAATTTTGTACAGAAAATGAGACTTCTAATGCAGCACCTACTCCTTGGCCATCAATAAATTTCAATCCTTCGATTATGCCATTTGGGGAACTTTCTCCATACCCGTCACCTAGTCCTGTTTCTGATGCTTTGATGATGATGCAGACCACTCAAGTTTCAATCAGCTTGCTCCTACTATTCATTTGGATATGTTTCCTATGATTATTTCATAAATTAAATTACATTTAATGTTTATTGGCTCTAGGTTTTGAGGATCTTGTATATTTATTAATTATTAATGGGTAAATGTAATAAACATACTAGTAGGTTTTGATCTTACTAGTCGGGGTTATAAGTTATGTCTGTTGAAACATGAGGTCCCGGATTGGGATTTGAGAGCATGTGGACAATTTTGGGATAATACCTCCTATTTAGTGTACTATCCAACTTAAATCTGGATTTAGTTTATTGAGAGTAATTATCATTATCTCTAAAATACCCTCAATTAATAAATATTTACTTGACCCCACCATTGATTTGGTTCATTGAGTCAACTTTATTTAATAAATTATGAGTATATTTGAAAATATTAAAATGTTTTAGGTAAGTTGACTTGCTTCATTGGCATGGATAAGTTGGTTTAAAATGCCCATACTGGCAAAAAAAAAAAAAAAAGCCTTACTATAACAAACGGATCGGGTAATAATTTTGTAGAGATCTTCAAAAGTGATCCCATTCATGTATTTGTGTTTTTATCTTAACTTTTGAGTTTGAAATATAATCAGTTAAATTTATCTTATATGAAACTCAGATTATCAAAAAGTGGAATTTTCTCTATAAATATTTTTAATTATTGGCCAAATACATATAAGCTGGGATTTTTTTTGTTTAGAATAACAAAATACACTTTTTTATTATTTTGTTTATACAAATAGATTATATGATTTTGAATTTCCATTGATCATCTGATGCATTTTTTATGTTTTTCAAACAAATCAAATTTAACAACACCTTAAAGGGAAAATCCTATATAAAGCTACTTAAAATAGGAAAACTCTAAATTAAGTTGATAAATTCAATAAATCCTTAATGGAGTCATTAACCCAATTTGGGATTTAAAAATGTGTGTAAAATGACTTTAATACCCTCTCCTCTCCCCCCTCTTAAAAGAGTTTTATTGTTCTATGACTTTATTGTTCTATATATCAAAATTAATATATAACAAAACAATATATGATTTTATAAATCAATTAAATGATTTTTTAAACTTATTTTTTTAAAAAAATGATTTAATTATTTTTATAATGTGAGAGAAAAAACTGGAAAGCATAAACATACCAATTTTAGTTTCCAAAAATCAATTAAAATAAAATTCACTTTTACCCATGTTTTTCTATACAAGTTCATTGAACTTTAAATATCTTTTACCATATATGCCATTATAATAAAATATTTATACATGCAATTATAAAAAAATATTTGTATTAAATATATTAAGTATAAATTTTACCATAACTGTTTCTTTATATATTTTTTAAAGTTATAAATTTTAATATGGACAATATTTTGTAAAATTTAAAGTGTATTTGATATCTTTTTAACTAAAATATCTTTAGAATCATATCAAATTCACACGCCTCTCATTAGAAGCAAATATTTAATATTAATAATTTATAGTAAAGAATGGAAAATTTAAAAGATTTGAATCCTAACTACATATTTTTTTAAAAAAAAAATCACATTTTTGGGTTTATTCAGAGCTTGTTTAGAAAAACATTGGTAATAGTGAATTTTATTTCAATTGATTTTTGGAAACTGAAATTGGTATGTTTATGCTTTTCATTTTTTTCACATTATAAAAATAACTACATCATTTTTTTTAAAAAAAAACTCAGTTTAAAAAATCATTTAATTCATTTAGAAAATCATATTTTATTTTACTATATATTGATTTTGGTGTATAGAACAATAAAGTCATAGAGCAATAAAGCTCTTTTAAGAGGGGAGAGGGCATTGAAGTCATTTTATGCACATTTTGAAATCCCAAATTAGGTTAATGACTCAATTAAGGATTTATTGAATTTATCAACCTAATTTAGAATTTTTCTATTTTAAGTAGCTTTATATGGGATTTTCCCTACCTTAAACCTATGTATCAATTTTTTTTTTTTTTTTCCTGAACGTGCACTTCATTGAGAGGACGCTCATGTCCTTGGTAAAAAGTTAAGATCTGTCAGCTCCTACTTCCTAGGTAGTGCCTTGGCAAAGAGGTCATCTTTTGATGTCATTTATTCCCTACATACAAACAGTGTTTGCCAATAAAAAGAAAAACAGTTAAAACCCGTTTAAGCTAGAATTTGACTTCTCTAATTTTCTTTTCCCAGCCACACTAATCATTTACCCCTTTTATAATGGTCTACATTTATATTTCCTTCTCATTCTTCTCTTTATTGAAATAGCATTTTCATAAAATTGATAGAGGTGCAAGTGGCGCCTTATGTGGTGTCTAACAAAGCATCAAAGGTGGCGACGAAGTACTACATGATAACTTAGATGGCATTTACAATGAATAAAAAGTTGTCTATGTTATCAAAGTAGATTGTAAGCAAGCTCAAGATCATCTTCATGACATTGAGAGCCCAATGACAGAAAAGAGTGAGATGTTCAAATGGTTCAAGAAAACATTTTTACAAGCTTGAGCCCGTGGCAATGCTTGAAGGTCCATGAATTTTTTTTTCTTGATAAGTTTTTGATAAGGAAGGTCCATGAAATTGGTGTAACGTAAAGCAGTAAGATCAATACGATGATGTACAAGGCCCGTGTGTAGTCTAAAATGAAGAATTCACTTAAAATACAATATTTCAAGCATGTGCCTTGGAGGATGAGTATAAGTAACGTCCAATATCACTCAAGAGGAACTTTGAGGATGTCATTACTAATTAATTAGGGTTCAATTCCGTTTTAAGTAAGTTTCCTATTTTTATTTGCATTGAATAAGGCATTTTGGTCAAAGATTTTTTTAGAAGACTTTGTTTTTATTTCCTACTTTTAGGTAGTTGGCTTGGCCTTTAAAAATAAGTAATTTCCTAAATTCCTTAGGTTTGAATGATACAAACCAAGCCAATCATCATCATTAAGGGATCATTTAATGCATTTTTTTTTTAAACTCGGATTTAAGTTCTACAGTGTTCTATGGTGGCCTATATGTGCAGGCTGAGTTTTTTTGTACTTGAAGAAGATTATAATGACATGAATAAGAACTTTGTTCTTGGAGAATTATATTTCTCTTGTGTGAGAGCTTTGCTTGCATCTTTGTATTCTTGTGAGAATACCAGGGGTGTTCACAAAGCCCAAGGCCCCGTGCGCCTGCCCATGCCCAAGAAAAAATCGCCCTGCCCAGCCCAAAAAAAATAGGCCCAAAAAAATTTGGACACAATTAGACTAGGCATTTTGCGGGCAGCGCCGGGCATCCGGCAGGGTGTGCCACCTTGCCCATTTGGCCCTGCCCAGTACTCTATATATATATATATAATATTTTTTATAATCTTATCTTTAAGTTTTTTACCCTTTCATTTTCTGATTCCATATGCTTCTTTCTTTTGACAATTTGGGGCATTGATGCAACCTCTTGGAATTTTAGATGACTACAAGGCTTTGATTACAATTTTTTGATGCCTTGTGTTAGTGGATTATGAATGTTATTTAATTGTTCACTTATGGATATTGACTATTTATTAAAACATATGATTGTCTTTTTAATTTCAAAACCCAAGTTGTAGAATTATGGATTTTATTTATAGTTTGTAATATTATTTATTAGGTATGATTGAAGTTTATATATATATATATATATATATATATTTAAAAGGTGTGATAGGGTATGGTCACTTGGGCATGGAAGGTCCGCCCTGCCTTGCCCATTATCGTCCTACCCAAAAATATTAGGGCTTTTATCGGACAGGGCCGGGTACTGGGCCTCATTTTGCTGGCCATTGATATTTCGGGTAGGGCATCGGGCAAGGGTCTCACCCTGCACATGAACACCCCTAGAGAATACTTTGACTATACGGGTTGATCTTCCTTATAGTGTCTTTATGGTTACAATTGTAAGAGATATATTCTTTTAAGGTCCTACTTTGATCATTCGTCCCATTTGTACATTCACACTTGTTTTCTAACTGGTCTGTTTTCTTCCCCCATTGTATCAAAAATATTAAATGTAGATCATTATATATTGATCCAATGTATCTCTATTAAAATAATATTTTTATAAAATATTAAATGTGGATCATTAGATCTTGATCTAATGATGATAAAAAGGCAAATGATGAGAATGGAAATAAACGGGCAAAGAAAATGAGACAAGTTATGTCCATTTAAGTTTAAATCTCCTTCAATAAGAGTGTACTGGGCCAGGATTGGACCAATAGCAATACTCAATGGGCCAGGCCCAATCATAATAAATGGTAGAATACAATCACTCTTTCACTTGCTTCACCGTTCGGCAAACGAGTATCCAAAGCTTCGCGGAGGGTTCAATGACCGGTTAATATCCGGTAAGGGGTAACACAAAAGCACGAGAAATACAGGACATGGTTTCTTGAAAAATGAAACATCTCTCTGAGGCTCCCACACTACAGTCTACAGCCATTACAAGGCTTTTTGCAGATTTTCCACCAGAATCCGCCATAATCTCCGGTCAGATGGTATCTCTTTGCTTTCACCTTTTCTTTTCATCCAATTATTCTAATTCGATCTCCCTCCATTTTTTAATATTTGGCATGTTTTCTGCTTTTGCCAGAGATTCTTTGCCTTCGTAATTGAAGTTTGAAGCCTCTGTTTTCGCAAGTTCATTATCCAACCATCTCTTCTGGCTTGCGCTTTCAAAATTCGCTCCGTTTCGACTGTGAAGTACTTCATCTATCTTATTTTGCAATGTGGAACCATATTAATTAGCCAGAATCAAATCTGAGTTTTAATTCCACGAGTTAAATTTTGCAGAGATTGACGAACTTGACTGAGCAGCAGAAATGCTTACGTGCATAGCTCGTCCGAAGAA
Source organism: Acacia confusa (assembly GCA_037074495.1). Lineage (NCBI taxonomy): Eukaryota > Viridiplantae > Streptophyta > Magnoliopsida > Fabales > Fabaceae > Acacia > Acacia confusa. The sequence goes on from CM073502.1 coordinate 7,739,661, forward strand.
ACCTGGACATGAGTCAGTGAATCAGCCTGATGAATCCAATTCTAGCAACTCAAGCGCCGCCAAGAGTCAAGCTACCAAATCCCTCACTTCTCAGGTACCTAAATTCTTCTATGGTTTTTAATTACAAGTTTCCTCTGATTGAAGTATCAAATTAAAATCTCAATGTTTCGTTTAGCTCAAGGATATGGCGTTGAAGGCATCCGGAGCTTACAAGCATTGCGCACCCTGCACCGGACCACAGACACAGAATCGACTCAGGGCCAGTACTGAGTCAGAGGCGGAATCGGATCGGTTCCGATGGCCCTACCGGCGAACGGCGAGCTTAAACTCGACATCGTCGAGGACATGGGGGAAGGAGATGGAAGCGAGGCTGAAGGGGATTTCGAGTGGGGAGGGGACGCCGAACTCTGCCAGCGGACGCCGGGTTGAGCCGGTGGTTCTGTTTGTCGAAGAGAACGAACCTAAGGAGTGGGTGGCGCAGGTGGAAACCGGCGTATTAATCACCTTTGTATCACTTCCGAGCGGTGGGAATGATTTGAAGAGAATCCGGTTCAGGTACGCCTCCAATTCCTTAACTCTATATTGGGGGACACTAGGCATCGTATTATTTCTTTAGGTGCCGTTTTGAGTTTTGATCGGACGGTAACTGTTCCTGACAGTTTTGGTCAAGGTGGGCATATGGAATTGGACCCTGCTGCCTCAAGCTAATAGTGATGTGATGATAATGACAATGAGTGCCTTTCCCTCCGGTGGACTGTCTCTTTGTCTCACATCACTAGTGGGTACATGGGCAGCTAAGTTCTTATGTCACCCTTGAATTACGATCAGCGGTTCATATATATGTACGAAGCTAAATATATCTTAAAAAGCATTAATTATATCTAAAAAACCTTAAAAAAATCTCCCTGTAGGATGGATACGACCCAAAAAATTTAACTCTTTAAGATACAGTTAATATAAAAATTATATTACTGCTTTTTTGGCCAACCTATTTCTGCTACTATATATATTTATATATGTAACAAGTTTTGACTTCCCCCTTTAGGACATGACTTATAATGAGTTGACCTGACTTAATCAAACTGTCCTTCTCCTTGAGAAGGAGGGTTAACCTTTGTGTTACCCCATCAATATTTAATAACTTTACTATGAAACCATCATTTTTTTCCCCAGAAGATTAAACCCACCATGAGGCTTTGAATGTCCGACATTAAAAGCTCCACAGTCCCCTCACTAGTGTGCTTGGATGCGTGACTTCATTTAATATCTCTTGCAGAAATAAGGTTTTGATGAAAATGTTCAAAAAAATTGCGAAAGTTCATTAAAGCCTCCACAACCGCACAATCGTTGAAACAATATCAACAGTATTAGTGTACCAAAAAACAATCATCACTATTAAAATAAAAAAGATGAAACTAACAACCACTCTTTCCCATGCTTTTTACAAGGAATCAAATATTTTATGGAGACGGTCCTTAATATAATAAATAAATCTTTTTTTTTTATAAAATTTTAAATTAGTTTTTTCATTCTTAATATCATTAAATATATGTCATTCATTATTTTTACAATAAATTTTTACTCATCATCTCTCATTGTCTCTTGTATTCTCTTTATAAATAATGATATAAATAAAAAGAAATGTACATATCTTACACATTGTTTTTAGCTACTTCCTCCGATCTTTTTTTATAAAGGACAACTTCTAAAATCAAGCAGTTTATAATGTTAGTTAAATACTCTTATAAAAAAAAAGTTAGTTAAATACAATAAATGTGTAACTTTTATACATTTGTTTCTAATTATACCTTCATTTAGAAAGACTGTGTATGAGAGATAGTCTATGAAAATTTATTGTAAAAAGACAATGAATAACATATACTCTATCCAGTCTTTTTTATAAGCAATTTGTTTCTAATTATACCTTCATTTAGAATGAATTTATTTCATATATTAATGACCACCCTTATAAAAAAGAATATTCTTTAAGAAAAAAAGGAGGGGTAACATTATGTACTGCGTGGTGTTTATATTTAATTTGTTTTCTTATAAAAAGTAGCAAAGAGAGTAATAGGCATCACCTCTCGCCAATATATGATTGATTGTCAGATTACGGTCAAGATGAATTTTTTATTTTAAAATATATCATGTAGCCACTTTGAACTAGTTCAATTAATAAACATGAAAAAGTATAATCTAATAGTGGCTGCCGATTTAAAACTTCATAAGGTAACTAATTAAAAAAACATATAACATGAGTGACTTTTAAATTTAATTGAAACAAGATGAATGTAGTCGTTATATTATTATGAAAAATATTATAAATTGTATTTTTATTGGAAAATTTATAAAAAATCCTCTTATGATGTTGTAGTGTAAGCAATGATTTACGCCTGGCCATTCACAGCCCATTTTGTTGGAGTAATGTCGCAAGATAATCAAAATAAAAACAATTAGCGCTGTGTCAATAAATCGATAAATCATTGAATTGACATCTCTTTATGAAGTGATAAATCTGTAAAACTTTATCTTTTTCTTAAACAAAGTAGCGTGACCCTTCGTCCTAGCATCCAAAGTCCAAATACTATTCCATAAATGTGAAAGTGATTAAGCAGTGGACCCCCATTCCCTTGTTATTTCACGCCCCTCCCATAAAGCAATAAAAGAAGGTTCAAAAGCAGAGCTCACTGTGGCTTGTTCATTGGTGGTGGGCCAGTGCTAATTTTTATAGTTCCTGTAACCCGGCCTTTATGTCTGGTGGGAGGAAATTCTTGTCTTGTGTTCTCCTCATGACAGAAGCTTTTGTATAAACTAAACCAATTAACAAAAGCCGTATACAGTCATTCTAACTAATTTTTGAGAGATCTCTAAAGTTTCTACGTAGAAAACAAATCTATTATTTGTTTGTTTTACCTTGCTTAGTTTTTAGTTCGAATATGAACAGTAGGTCATATAATTAATCTGCCAAGTATTAGTTGATCAAATTTGTACATAAAGTTTTAACTTGAGTATTTGTCTTTTAAGTTTTAATGTGTGCTGTATACATGACAAAAGTGAACTCTGACTTGGTGGGCACCAAACACAGATTAAGAAACATAACTAAAGAGAAGGCTGTTTGCCATATTTATATTGTTTTTGTTTTAACTTATTGTATGATTACAGATCAAAGAGAGTCTGCATAGGGTGTTGGTCCTCCTTGGTGACTTGTGGTGCAATCCCATATAATATGAACATAGTTTGACGATTTTTAGCCATATATTAAATCCTATTCATCATCGAAATCATTTCATGCTTAGGTGAGTTTAGTGGAATTTTTAATATTAATTAATTTTGGACCCACCTTGTTTTGATTGCTTAGACAAACCCCCAAGCCAAGGTCAAAATGTTTTAGAACTGCTTTATTCCATGACCGACCGACCCAGTTTTTAATTATTCATTTTGAGTATACTTTGTCAAAAAGTATCCACTTGAGTGGCTCGCCATTATTGACAATAGTGTTTCAAATTTCTTAAAAGCATGTCAAGCATAACACGTACTAATAATACAAATAATACGTAACAAAAAATATCACAGATAATAACATTAAAATCATAATTGAAGCTTTGGGGCTATATCACAAGACAGTATAAATCCTCTGAGATTGAAGATCCATAAATTTCTTTGAAGTTTTCTGTTTTAGCAGTCTCTCTCTCTCTCTCTCTCTATAAATTATTAAGACATTCCATAATTTGTAGATTTCAGCAAATCCATTGATCTTAACTTCAAAGGATCATATTCATCACAAGAAACCCTTAAGCAACATGGGGGGAAAAAGTTGGTAAGCTGGCCTACTTGATTTAGATCGGGCTGAAAATTAATTTGCTTGGGTAGGGTTAGATTTTGGGCCAGTTTTTTTTTTTTTTTTTTGTGAAAAGATTAGGGTCCAGCTGTGTTGAGTGGGTTCAACTGACGTGGGAGTCGGTCTTCCTCACCTTAAGGGAGGGGGTTCAATCCCTGCGTCGGTCAAGGCGCTGGGGGAGGCATTCTAAGGGTCTGGGAAGTAGTGGTAACGCTAGCAGAGGTGGAGGCATGTGTACTCTCTGATCAGTATTCCTTGCGGACTGGGCTCCAAGTACCCTGCCCTTGGACGGTGAGTGAGCCCAACCTCTTTTCTAAAATTTTAATATAAAAAAAAAAATCTTAAGAAGATTGTATATATATTAAAAAAAAAATCAAAGAAGATATAATAAAAACTATTTTTGACATCATTTTCAATTTTTATTTGGCTCGATCAACTACAACTGAAATAGGCTTAACAAATGCCTCAGCAGTAAGCATCCCAGATAGAAAAGTTTAATTATTTTCTTAAAGGAAAGAATTAATGATATGGGTGACATAGTGTAACTGATTAGGTTTCAAATACTTAATCTATGTTGCCAGCACCTTTGCGGTGCAGTGGCACAAAGGGTGCCCTATGATGTCACTTCTTATGGGTTTGAATCCGTGCCTACAAGCAATACCTTGCCAAACATACATCAAAATACGTGGTCTATGATGCAATACTTCAGCTATAAAATGTCATTAGGATTAAGGAGTGAAGAGTCATTAGCAGTGGATTGAATTGTGTGTCTTATTATCTATCTACAGTCGAGAATTATATAACAAATGGCAAGCGCAAAAATGGTGGGCAGAAAACTATGAAAGGGTGATGGAACTTTACAACGTTCAGAAGCTTAATCGCCAAGCCTTCCCTCTTCCAACACCACCAAGATCTGAAGATGAGGTAAACTCTGAATTTATGTATATCTTAATTAGACGTGTGATCATCACACTCTCTAGTAATTTCTAGATTACAGCAGCTACTCTAGCCAATGTTTATATGCGTTTTTTTATTAGTTATGCCATTTTAATATTACTGAAATTTTCTCTTCTTAAAGAGGTCAAAGCATCTTTATATATTGTTTTCAATTCATGTATTCGATTTTTCACTGGCAAAAAAAGAATAGACAGCTGAAAGAAGTTGGTTTCATTTTGTTTATTTTATATTGGGTTTGTGGTTTTGACGACAGCTCTCAAAGCTTGAATCAGTGGAAGATTTCCCTGTAACACCTCCTCTAACCAAAGAACGATTACCTCGTAATCTACATCGCCCAACGGGGATGGGAACGGGATACTCATCATCGGATTCTTTTGATCACCGTTCAATGCAATCCCGGCATCATCATGACTCGGCTGGCCTCAACTCAACCCCTAAAGTCTCCACCATAAGCACAGCCAAGACAGAAGCATCATCCATGGACGCCTCTATCAGAAGCAGCTCATCCAGGGAGGCTGATCCTTCAATCAGCAATGTCAGTGATCAAGACACTGAATGGGTCGAACAGGATGAACCTGGGGTTTATCTTACTATCAGAGCATTGCCAGGTGGCAAAAGAGAGCTCAGACGAGTCAGATTCAGGTATGTTTGCCGCCAACTATTGGGAAAACATAGGAATCAGAAATGGAAGAAATTATTGTATAAAGATTGCCTAGGTAGGATCCATGTCATAAAGAGAAGAACCCAAAATTCTGGCTGGTTCAGTTGAAGAGCCTTAAGGCTTGAATTCAATTCGTGTCTTTGTTATATTACCTTTAGTCTTTAACATGAGATTTATTTCTTAGTACAATTCGCACTTAAACTAGATTTTATATTTAAGGGCTAGAGAACTTAAGACAGATGTAGTGCAGATGTTAGGTAACTCCAACACATGCCTAGAAGAGTTGGTGATACATACAGTTGTCCCAAATGCCTTTATATCTGTTATAGGTTTGAGGTTTCAGGTTTTTGTCACCTGGTAACTAGAAATTTTTATTTCACTCATTTTTCATTTTGATGTAGAATCATATAGAATTTGATTTCCGAATATTCTCTCACTTTGTGGTGCAGCCGAGAAAAATTTGGGGAGGTGCATGCTAGATTATGGTGGGAAGAGAATCGAAGCAGGGTCCATGAACAATACTTGTGAGGGAACGAGGAAACAAAGTAGGTAACTGCGGATACTTCGCAGAGCATGGAGGTGGTGTTTTTGCATGCTTATGAAATTGCTTCATACCTTGTTTTAACCGTAGTACTAGAAAATGCCATTATAGGTGAATTAGATATATCACAAGAGGTGTTCCTGCCACCTCTGCTGCTTTTTTAGGCTACATACATATAACTAGTCACACTCCCTATATTTGTGTGATCGGTTCCATTTTTCTCTTGGATATATGTATGTGGTAAATTTACCTTGTATTATTTCCTTCTTCACATAATGATGGATAAGAGTACCAATTATTTTGTTACATAAAAGTGAGATGGTTGTAAATTCTGTAGTGAAGTCAGATTGGGCACAAGAATGATTGAATCTACCAATCACTTTTTGTTTCCATTTCTTTACTCGTGTTTGAACTTTTCTATTGAGAATGAGGTTTATTCTTATAATCTTATTATTGCTCTTCAACGAGAAGGAAATCTCAACCAACCAAGAATAACAATACATTAGGACAACCTTTTTTTTTCGAAGATCGGTGGCGTGGCCTCCTTTGAGTTTATTTTTTAAAAAATATATATTTTGAAAAAAGAGCAAGAACTGGAATAATTGATATAGGGCTCTGATTTCAGCTCAGAAAATTGACTGTCTGTAATTGGGCCTAGGCCAGGCCCAATCTTGCATTAACCAAGTTCGCCATCTTCCCTTATTAACTAAACTTTCGCCCAAATTTATCAAACTATTTCATCCCATTATCCTGCTGGGAAAAATTAATTATAATATGAAAACTAGTAGTAAATAATAGAGAATGATTACATACATACATATATATATATATATATATATATATATATATATATTGGAAATTGTTGCAAAATCTGCTTGGGGGACTCGTATTCTTGGGTAATTCAAGCAATTTGCATGAAAAACAATAGGCCATAACCATATTGTGGGATAAGTTATATTTTTTATCAGTAAGTATGTGGTTCAATCTTTTGCAAGTGTCAGAGTTTGTTTTCTGATCTTCTAACTCACCAAAAGCTTAAAGAAATCCTATCACATCTCTTTTTTTTTGAAATTGGTATAAACAACTCAAAGTATGGAATTGAGATGCACAACATCCAATTCTCAATTGGTATACAAAAATGAGTTTCAAATGTTGGGTACCATTCAGTTCTTCATTCTTGCGGTGTAATCGGCAATATCTTTTAAAGGATTAAAGTTGAATACTTCCTTAGGAATTGGGAAATCTAATTTCTTGAAATATGTGAGCATTGTGGAATCTAATATACCAAGAGTATGTGATCACTTTATATTTGTTGTTGTTCTTCAGCATATCAAATTTTTCAATGTGCTAAACTTCTTCCTCTTTAATCTCTTTTATGTAACGTTCCAACAATTTTTGCTACGTTGCAAAACCCTTGATCTAGGTGTCATACAAATATTCTAAAAGTTATCATTAGTAATAGCAAGTGAAGTACAACAAGGGATGGTGGAAATACACTATATATGTACTTACTCATCGACTAAAATCATGTCAACCTTCTAGGGAGCATGTGGTGGGATCTTTTTTTACCGGAAACAAACTTTGTTAGAACACAGGCAATAATAACCCATGTGTCCTTCCGGTCATCAATTCTGTGGAATTTTACATGGTCAATAGTGGTCATTATACTTTGGAGGGTATACGTGGCAATGAAAATGTGCAACCTTTAACATTGTTTCAGCCGAAAATAAATAGATGAGCAGGGATGGTTCTTGGTTATGGTCACAAATGCAAATGAGATCATTTATAAGGATTTACTTGCAGGCATAATAATAACAAATTTAAATTTAAATTAATTATATTAAATGGTAGCTTGTTCAAGGCAATTTAACGGTGTAACTTGAGGCATGTGAAAGGTGTATGGGTTGCATAATTCTACATTGAAAAGGATGGGGGGAAGGGATTTGAGTTGGTAAAGTGTTTGTATAGAAAATAGATAAAGAGAAGGTTTCATTGTCATTCAAATGTGTCTAGAGGTGGGGGTTAGGGATTTGAAATTGAGGGGTTTTGAGGGTGAATTAGGGGGTTAATATTATTTTAATTACATCCAAAAGCAATTAACAACAAAAGAAGAGTATCATAAAAGGTGTTAGCAATCAACATCCAAACATAATTAACAACAAAAAAGGAGTAATATTAGGTGTCTGACAGTTATGCTTCTTACATGTTTATCCCTCTAATTAGAGGGATGAGAGATTTTTTTTAATTTTTTTTTTTAACATATTCTACTTATTTAGATTTAAATTATTTGTTGTTTTTTGAAATGTTTTTTGCACCCAGTATCTCAAATTAATTAATTTACAGGATATTGGTGTACAAGATAAATATTTCTGAAAGTGGGATTAGAAACTAATTAATTTAAAATATTGGGTGTAAAAAACATTTTAGAAAGCAACATATAATTTAAATTTAAATAAATAGAATATATATATATATAATTGTTTCATGCATGTAAAAAAGACACAAAGAAGAAACACCTAATATGAACCCCTAACGATTGTGTTATTATTTGATTGGCAAATAAAAAGTTGTGTTGTTATTGGATGGAAAGAAAAAAAAAATCTTTAATCTTTTGGAGTATCGATCACTAAGTTTTTTTTCATTGTACTACCTCCATTTTAAAATATAAGCCAAATAACTAAATTACAAAATTAAAAAAGTTAGTTAAAACTAGTTAAAGGTAATAAATACATAAAAAAAAAATATAACTTACTTTTCGAAAAAAGTCCATATTTACAAAGAGGTTGAGTGAGAGAGAGAATGTGCAGAAATATATATGAGAGAATGAGTGGAAAAAATAAATGAAGGAGACATATAATTGATTAGGGGTAAAACTAGGAAAAAATATTAAATGATGAGATAACGATAAAATGACTCTTATGTAAAAAATCACACACACTTACAAATTTAACTCTTATATTTTGAACCAGATGAGTAGTTCATTGAGTACATATAAAATCTTTAAAATAAAAGGAGAAAAATGTGAATGTGATTAGCTACTCATAATAACATTGGTTATAAAAATAAATAAATAAAACGAATAAAGAATGCTTATAATATAATCACCATAAATTTTTTATCTTTTTTAGCGAAAAACATAAAAAAATACTACTTAAATCTTAAAATCTCAAATCAGTTTTATAGCCAACAAGAATATAGGGATTAATATAAGAGTATTGTAATTGACAACTTATTTAATAAAAAATCTCTTATTTAGGATTTTAAAATTTAAATAGTATTTTTTTCCTCCCAAAATTTTATCATCTTTTATACTTATTGCTTAGTTACTTACTCCTTCTTATTCTCCCTCATGTACTTTTTATAAGAGTTTGGAATTTCAAATTTGAATTACTTCATTCATTTTTTATAGGAAATCACTAAGGGTTACCTAAATTGTCAATGTGTTTTTATCTTTTTTTTGTCGGTTAATTAATTCTATTATCTCTCATTGTCTTCTTTTCATTCCACATTCTTCTTCATATTTTCTCTTATTACTATTGTATTTCTCTTTCTTACTTTTAATTCTATTGTATTCCTTACAAATATGGGTATACTTATTTTTAAAAAATGTTTATTTCTAACATATTCATTACTTTAAAATAATTTCTACTACTTTCTTACACCCCGTAATTTGATTATTAAGCTCTTATAATAAAGAAGTGGTATAAAATAGCCTAAAACTAATCTTGCTAAACCAGGTAATATAAGCATGCTTGGTATCACTTTTCACAGCTCATAGGTCTAATTCGAAGGTCCAATCGGACTTATTGAACTGTTTGAAAATTTTGACATGTTTGGCAAAGCCTTGTATCCAATTGGATTTTTAAGTGAAAAGGGATTTATTTCATAAGATACTTTTTAGAGCTTTAAGAGGCATCCAGTTTTCCTGCTTGTCCATCCTCTACCTATCCCTCCTCATCCTCTATCTATCCTAACTGTCAAAATCTTGATTCAAAAGTCCAGAATTATTTTCTAAAAAACCACATGTGGTAAAAAAAAATCAAAAATATTTTTAAACTCTTAGATCAAAATTTTGAAAGTTAGGATAGAGGATGAGGAGGGATGAGTAGAGGAAGAATGGGGAAGAGTATCTTCTCCCCTTTTAGAGAAGCACCTTCTCAAAAGTAGCTAGAGTAATGGATCTCTCTCTCTCACGATCTCTCTTGCAACCTCCTGCCTATCTCTTTTTCAAAATTAATTTTAGAATATTGATTATTACTAAAAATAAATTTTTCAAAATCTTGAAATAATTTTTTAAGATCATAAAATATTTTTTTTTAGTACCGTTTAATATTTTGAAGTCTTTTTCTTTTTGTACTCGTAAATTCCTCAAAAATATTTTAAGGTCATGACTTATACTAAAAATAATTTTTTTAAAGATCATGAAGTATGGTTTTAATACCGTTCAATATGATGAAATATATTTTTAGTACCATTCAATTCTCTAAAAAATATTTCAGAATATGGCTTTTACCTAATCTGATTTTTCTTTAAGTTGTAATGACTATAAGTTATTTTTTTCTGAGAAGGAAAAAGAAAACCCAAAAAGGAACTTGATTGAGCAAAAAAATAAAATTGAAAGCACGTGATAAGATATTTGTTAAATCTCGTTTAATTACTATAAAACATAAAACAGAATTTAATAACTGTATCCATTCAGGAACGCCATCGATAAAAGCTGAAGCAACCACCATCGTCGGTGTGTTCTGAAAAGATAACCCGCACGCGCGGAAGTCACTTTCCCTTCTTTTATTCCCTTTTTATTTCCCCCCTCAGAAAGCAAATTCCCTCGCTTCAAATCCAACAACACTGTCATATCACCCTCTTCATCATTACCCTCTTAAACTTTTTTTTTCCCTCTCTAAACAAATTTGAGACCTCTCTGTGTCTCTCTCTGTGTCTCATATTTTCTTCTCTTCCTTGTTAACCTAAAGGTCTACATTTACACAACACCTCAACGTGACCTCTATAACCCTGTTCACATAAACAGAGTCACACACATATATCTCTTCTTCTAAATCTCACACGCTTCCTCTGTTTCTCACATGACCACCCATTTGCCTTCTATTTATTATTATTAATTCCTAATTTGCAGCTTTTGACGTTCACTGCCTCCAACATTACAGCTCGTTTCCTCTCTTAAACTAAACTCCTCTGTCTCCTTCTCTCCTTGGTGTTTATAAATTCTGTCTTCTTCTTTGTTAAACTGTGCTCGGAGGAGAAAACATGTACACAGAGAGATCCATGCGAAACTTCGAATCTTTCCCACAGAGAAGAAGAGCCCCTTCTTTCTCCTCCAGCCTCCTTGACGCCATTTACCGTTCGATCGACGAATCAAAATCCGGTCTTGGTGAGGAACTTGATCTGGGTGTCTCAAAACAGAGTAATTTCACATATAAACAGAGTGTTTATATGGAAAAGGGAGGAGGGAAAGTGAGGATGAATCTTCGTCGAGCAGTTATGCTGGAGGATTGGATGGAGAAACAGAGTTCTATGTTGTTTAATTCTTGTACGAGCTCATCGGAATGTAGCTCTCTTCGCGGTGGCGCACCAGTATTTTCATTCTCAGAAACAGAAGCCAGCTTCAGGAAACTAAGGCCAAAGCTCAGATCCGAGAGGACCCACCAAAAGCATGAGAAGACAAAGAAAGTGAAGCAGCCAATTTCACCTGGAAGTCGAATAGCTAGCTTCTTATGCTCCATCTTCAATTCTGGGAATGTTAAGAAGGCCAAGATGTGTTACGTTGGAGCTGTAGAAGATGTCGGACTTGAGAGAAAATCAAAATCACCATGCTTGTCCACTTCCTCTGCTTCATCCTTCTCTTGTATGAGAAAAACTCAGAAAGGCAAGAAGTCCAACAATGGCAGTGTCAAAAGATGCGTGAGATTTTTCCCTGTTAATGTAATACTAGGCGAAAATGAAAACTCTCAACCCTACAAGAATGATCCAAACAGTCTTGTTAGGAACTTCTCAAGAAACCCTTCAATGAAGAAATTGAAGAGCTGCTCTGTTGTGGCTAAAGAAAACAGAGGAGAAGCAAAACAAGCCTGTAGTGAGTTAAATTTCAGAGGGTTTTATGGTCGTAACAATGAACATGAGGTTGATGAACAAGACGACGACGTTTTAAGCTGTTCGAGTTCCGATTTGTTTGAATTGGATCATCTTATTGGAACTGCAAAGTACCGACAAGAGCTTCCAGTTTATGAAACTACTGATTTAGAAACTAACAAGGCCATTGCTAATGGTCTTCGTTTGTAGTATTGTAACATTCAGAAACAGAGTCAGTCTATTTCATTCCTCAATTTGTTGAATTTTTCACTCAATAATTATTTATGTTTTTTTTTTGGTTGGTTTTCCCCTCTCTAATGAGAGGCACAAAAACTATGTATTTAAGTTTATATATTTAACATATTCATTTAAATTTTAATAACTTCTAGTTACATTATACATTAGATATTAAAAAATCCCAAGTCTTAGTTTATTTGAAAAAAGGGTTAAGGTGGAAAAATACATATAACCTTTTTCCCCAGGAGCGCCCAACACCATGAACTTTTTTTTGAAGCAAAAATACACACGTGATTACCATTTTGAAGCAAAAGTTACATCTCACCGTTAAGTCACCATTCGCCGCCGTTATGTGACGGTTCATTTCATCTCTTTCTCTTTCATCACGGTGAACAGTGACTTAACGGTGGGATGCGACTTTTGCTAAAAAATGGTGACCATCATGTGTATTTTTGCTCCAGAAAAAAGTTCGTGGTGCTGGACGCTCTTGGAAAAAAAACTTATGTATATTTTTACACCTTAACCCTTAAAAGAATAACTTAAATGTGAAGAGTAAACGTAATTTTTCCACCAAGAGCTAACCCCTGATTCCACTAGAAGAATATTATGCACGTCTTTTCTTGGAAATTTTTGCTTGTGAGATAAAAATTCATTTAAATTAAATCCTTGTCTTTTGATTAATTTGAACAATTTAATTTTTTTGTTGTAAACAAAAATATATTAACAATAAATATAAAGAATTCAAATTGACTAAGATTCATGATAAAAAAATCACTATTGCTTCCTTGTTTAGAATTAAGAAGCATGTAATGTATTATCAACTAAGGTTATTAAATCCAAATCGGCCATTGAACTGGTTTAATTGGTCAAATTGGAGTCAAATAGAAAGTAACTTGGGGCTAAATCTATAGAGAAATGAAGATTTCAAGTTATTTTATATGAAATTCTGAACAAAAATAAAAAAAAATGAAGTAAATTATGTTTACATAAAAAAAATGTTGAATATGTCAAACCGTATTAGTTGGACCCCTCGTTTGCCAATTTCTATCTCAAACCAACCAGTTCAGTTTGTTTTTAAGTTCTAACAACATTGATCTCAACATTATACTCGTTATTTTTCTTAGTAGCTCCAAATGATTTATCCTGGTTTTCAAACACTAGTTTCACATCAATAATATAGATGGTTTGATTCCAATTTCTTTCTTTTTTCCTTGAAAAAAATATGCTTGGTGTAAGATTCATAGGTTACCCAAAATTGAAATATTAATATTAATGTTACAGTTTTTATGCTACCTCAAATTCTTAATATAAGATTTTATTCCTAGGGTAATAAGTATTATAATTGAGATTCTATACTAAAGAGTAAAGATAACATTATATATATATCGACACACAAACAGGCCTTTCACTTTGGCTAATACTTCAAAAATCATGAGTTTCTTAAAAAAAAAAAAACCCAAATACCCTTATATGTGTCAAAATTAATTATGAATCCAAAAAACAAAATATCTCTATATATGTCAAAATCAATTATGAACTCAAAATCATGATTATCTTGTAAGAATATAAATCATGAACCATTTCTACACACATCCAAATCAATTATCAATTTGGCCAAAATCATGTTTATCTCATAGACTCCTATTATCAGTTTTTCAATTTCATAATTGATTTTTAAATATATAGAAATATTTAGATTTTTAAGAAAATAATAATTTTTTGTTTTAACTCTTGTAATTGATTACAATTGAAATCCAAACAGACCCTTAATGATGGAGAGTCAAGAGATATGTAATACTTAAAAAAAGATGGTTAATATAATATTGAATTAAAAGTACAGCTAACAGTGAATTTGGTAATCCATATTTGGATGGCAGGGTTTGTTAAGAGATACCAAGACAAACTGAACAGAGAAAAGGTGAAAAGCAGACTCAACGATAAGAAATGAAACAAAAGGTTATTTTAAAAGCAAAGCTTAAGCCTTTTCCACCAGCTTAGCACATGGCTTCAGTGAGTAACTTAGTTAAAAAAAAAAAAAAAAGGAACACACTTAATGCAACATTGAAACTCATATAATTGCCACTTCCCAACTTTATACTTCTTCTTCTTGCCCGTTTCAAAACTCATAATTACACTCTCAATTTGAAACTCCTCAACTAAACAATAAACAATAGAAGAAGGAACATGACATCAAAGGACAAAGCAAAACCTTAAGAGTACGCACGCACGCACGAAGAAACAGCAAAACAACATTATTTTACGTTGAGGCCTGAGGAGTTTTTTTGTGCAGAGAATAATAGTGTAGGAAGACAGAGCTAAAACAGGAAGAAACAGAGCAATGACATGTATAAAACAGAGTAGCAGTGAGTTTAAGAGGTCATGTTTCTCAACAACCTAACACAACTTGGCCACTTGGGTAACTTCCATATTTATTTGTGTATGCATTAATAGCAACTTCATGTGGAGAAGCAGAAGCCATATCCCATTATCACTCAATCCAACCACCACGTGTCATCCCTTCCCGATCCTTCATACTTATATTTAATTGTTATTTCAAATTCTATGAGGTATGTTTGGACTAGCTTTGGGGAAAAGTTGTATACGCGTTTGGATTAACATTATTTTAAAGGATTTGCATTGTGTAACATCATAGCACCTAATTTTTGATATTATCTCTTTGGGGTCTATTACCCTCCCAGCTTTAAAAAGCCTCATAAAGAGGTTTACATACTTCCTTTTTTAACGTATTTTAAAATCGTTAGAAATAACATACCTTAATGTGGATAAGATCCAAAATGAGACGCTAAGACGCTAAACTCCATAAAAGTTAAATATGCTAAAGAAACTTTGTCTTATAAAGCATAATAGATTTTTATTGATGTTGTTTACACAAATAGGTTTTTTTTTTTGTAGGTAGGGTATCTACCACTGATAGTAGTAACTGATGACTAATTTTTTCACACCACAAACTCTCTAAAGGGGTTTTAGTATTGGTTATAAGACCTCTTCATATACATCACTAATGACCAAACCCATATGCTTAGTTTAACCATGATGGGATTTCAAAAAAGGGTTAAGGTGCAAAAATGCACATGAACTTTATCTCAGGAGCGCCCAGCACCATATGCTTATTTTAGGAGCAAAAATGCACATACGGTTAAAAAATAACTGCAAAAGTCACACTTTAAATGTTAACGTTTAAGTTTGACCGTTAGTTTGACTCAAATTTGCTTACAACACACAAACAGTGGACCCCACTTTCAAAACCCATTATTCTCTCTCCATTGTGAAGAATTCCTCGGAAGCGCAGTAGAAAGAACAGAGTTCGTGAAATCTGGGTAAATTGAAATCCAAAGCAAACATGACAAAGCCCAGATGAAACTAAAAAATCATTCAACTCAAACCCAAAACCATTCACACCCAGAAATAGCAAACAAAGCCACCACAAATTCAACTCAATAACATCACAATCGTGGAAAAAATTGGGCTAAGAACAAATCTGGGTAAATTGAAATCGAAATCAAATCGAAAACTCAACCGCATCACAATCATGGAAATTCAAAACGATGAAGATATGCATCGGACCTTGAAAACCATGAATAGAGTTGACAATTGCATAGAAGGAGGGAAAACAAAATCCAATCAATTAACAGATTTAGAATGAATAAAACAAAAACCATCCACAAAATAAAACCAAAAGTCTCAAGGAATCAATCAGTCCATATATGAATAGAATAGAAAAGAAAAAAAAATGGAAGCAGGCACGAGGGAGAGAGAAGCATGACAGAAAAATAGGCGAAAGGCGAAATTTGAAAGCCAGCTTTCGATCGGTGACATTGAAGGATCTGAAAGCTCGACAGGAAAAACAAAAAAGGCGATTTAATCGAAGGATCTGAAAGCCAGCTTAATCGAAGGATCTGAAAGCTGACTCACTCAAAAACACACAAAGGGGGGTCACTTAATTTGAAAGCCAGCTTAATCGAAGGATTTGAAAGCTTCTTACCAACAAGCTTGACAGGAAAAAAAAAGGCGACTTAATCGTCACGATCAGTGACCGATCTCCCTCGATCTCAGTCTCTCAGCCTTCAATTAAGCTTTCTCCTGGCGAAATCTCCGGCTCTCTTGGCCAATTTGGCGGGAAGCCTGAGCACTCGAAGCATGTTCAGTCCTTCATGGCTGATGGAAGGGACCGTGGACGCAGGCTAGCACTCGAAGCTTGTTGGAGATGGCGTTGTTGGAGTCGGAGGTGAGGTCGCCGATCGGTGGGTGTGGGAGGAGATGCCTCGAGCGGTTCACTGTTGCGTTTGGGTTGTGATGAACTGATGAAGGTGACGATGAACAGAGACCAACTCTACCTGCCACGTCCCCATCAATGAATAACACATGTTAGCTTTCTTTTTTTGGTCAAATGCCAGCTGGTGCCTCTTTTGAAAACTAACGGTAGTCAGCTAACAGTAACGGACATATGTGACTTTTGCTCCAAAAATATAACCACATGGGTATTTTTACTCCTAAAAAAAAAATATGGAGTTAGGCACTCCTGAGGCTAAAACACATTTGCACCTTTACCCTTCAAAAAAATATCTGAGGTTGGGGGGAGAGAAAGGCTCAAATAGATAAATTTTAATATTCAATCTCAATTTTAACAACACTCTTTACAATGAATGACAAATTTTAATGAAGTAATAAATGATTTTTTTTTTTTTTTGGGACGGGGGAGAAATAAAATTTCCAAAATAAAATCAAAACTGATACATCGATCACCAATATAAACAATATAAACGATTGGAAAAATAGACAAATAAATAAAGATCTTCTCGTGAATTAAAAATCAACTACATCTATGCTTGATAAACTGCAACACTAGCAAATAATAATGATCCGGCGTGGATCACAACTTGGGTTGGACTTGGCCCGGGGTGAAATCCCGGGGTCCTACGTACCACAGTGTGGATCAAAGTCCACGTAGTTCGAGAGTATACGGCAGGCTAATGATAGCCAGAGGGGGTGGTGTGTGTGCTCTGTGTGAATAGAAAAGCTAGAGTTTCAGAAGTGTGTACTTTGTAAGGGGTTTACCCTATTTATAGGCGTACCTGGGCCCTTATCTTAATCTGTTGGATTTATCCTTTATTTTACGGATATCAAGATATGTGTTTTTGAATAATCTCCTTCTTTCATAGGCAGTTACCATAACGATAGATATTCTTGATAAAACCACTCCTATTTTCAAGGAAGCGGTTATGAGCATAACTGAAGTCATTTTGACTAGGCTCTTTGGTTATTGGGCTGGGCCCATTTATGAGATATCCGTAACAGTTGCCCCCCAGCCCGGTTGTTCAGGGCTCCGAGCAGCCGGGATGTACTTGTCAGGTTACGTCCTGTGTTCTAGTTCATTTTGTTGTCCTGGGGTTTTTGATTTCTAGTTCTTTTTCCGAGGTCGGACATTTTTGGTCCCGGGGTTACCCCATCTGTCATCAATTTGCATTCCGGTTTATTTGAGTGGGACGCGGGTGCCCCCCCATCCCGGTTAACGCGGGTTGCATTCGTTTGCTATCTCGAGAGAACATTAATGTTCAGTCTTAATGTTCTATAATTTTGATTCTAGGCCGAACTCCTCCCATGCCTTCTCGAACTTTCCTTCTTCATTCGTGTCGGGTAGTATTGATATTTCTATCTGGTCTTACTCCCCGTTTACAGGTACTTTGTCCAGTTTTTCGTGGATCGGGACTTGTTGCCCCCCAGTTTGAGATTGCACGGGGAGTTAGGTCGGGCGACCGGGGTGTATTCATGTGGTCGGCCACGTGAGCATTTTGATCCGGGATCATTGTCTGCCTCATCTGTTGATCCAACGCTCGTCTTATCTCGAGGCCACGAGTGTCATCATTGCCTCCTGCTGATTTGATGTTTACTAGCCGGCCTCTGAGTAGAGCAACTGCCTTATTATCTTGGTTTTCGTGTTTGCTTACCATCAGCATTAAATGCGCACGCCTTTTAACGTCCACGTCACCATTCGTATATGGGCCCTTTGGGCCTTTGGCGGTTGAGTTTCTTGACTCTCATCCGCCTGCTTGTTTTCCTTATAAAAGCCTTCGACTTTCCGCTCCTTGCATTTTGAAAACCGCCAAACCTTGAGTTTTCTTTCTTGAGACAAACTTGCAACCAGTCACCCGTTCATCTTCCTCAGATTCCCATTTTTGGTCTTCGTGGCTCGCGCATTTCCTCTTCCCTTAACTTATTTCAAACCAGGTACTTTCCTTGTTTCCTTCTCTGGTTATTTGGCTGTGTTTTCTCCTTTCTTTCTCTGTCTCTTGGTCTCCCCCCCCTTTTTTTGTTGGGTAGGTTATTGTGAGTTCTTTCCAGTTTCTTCCCCTCTGGGTTCTGGGTTCTGCTTTGTTCTTGAACTTCTGGTCTATTCAATCCTTTTTCTCCATCTTTGGTTTACGGTTTCTTGTTTAAATTCTATCTTCTCGGGATGAGCCATCAAGGTTCTCCTCCGCCTTTTAATCCAAATGTTTTTTCCCCGGAAGAGGCCAAGCTTATTCAGCGTATGCCTCCCCGGACAGCTTGGTGGCTGTACGGGAAACCTCTGACCGAAGAACAAAAGAGGGAAAACGTTCTCCGTGGTTATGGCGGAGAAGGTGGTAGTCAAGCAGGACGGTCTGGTCGGGTTAGGGGAAGGGCTCGAGGTCGGTCTGAGTCTGTAGAGCCCGAAAGTCTAGGCCGGGGGATTGCTGCCACTAGGGTTTTTTCTTCAGAGCCGCCCTTAGGAAAGGGTAGGGGGAAAGTCCTCCTCTACCCGCCTCTTCCTTTCCTTCACGTGCGGAGCCCCTCATCTCCCTTACCCGGCCTATCGGCCCGTGCGAGGAGTGTTCCTGGCTGATATCTGAGGCCACGATGGTTGGCCGGTCATGGGAAGCTGACGACATAGCTTCGCGATGCCGGCATATCCAACCGCGGGTTGTTGGAGCCGTTTCTACACGTCCCGCTTTACTATCTTCAGGTATCATCTTTGTTTCTAATTTATTTTTGTTTTGCCTTTTCTAGGTAGTATGTCAACTTCTCCGCGTCCTATTGAGGATTCCGGATCCATGGAGTCGGCAGCCGTCAGTATTCCACGTCATCTTGCTGAAAGGTATGACTGGGTTGCGACCGGGGTGCTGTCCAGGCTATCGAATGCCACGACCAATCAGATCGCCGAGCTCCCATTAGGGGACCGGGATCATTGTTCTTTATCTCTTCCCGGCCCTTCTGAACCGGTGTGCGTTGCCCGGGAAGGGAATGAGCGTTCCTTTTTCTTCTTCTACCTAGACTTCGTCAAAAAACTCGACCTTCGTTTTCGATTTTCTAGGTTTCAAGTAGATCTCTTAAACATTCTTCAGCTGGCCCCTACTTAACTTCATCCTAACTCCTGGGGCTTTATTATTGCATTCGAGCGGCTTTGCCGATTTTTAAATTGTACTCCCACCACCGGAACATTCTTTTATTTTTTTAACATCCAACGGGCTCGTCAACCCGGGGAGCCTGAAGAAAAGAGAGGTTGGGTTTCTTTTCGGGGGAAACCGGACAAGAAGCTTTTCCATGTGGCAACTGACACCTGGAAAGGCTTCAAGGTTTCTTTTTTCAAAATCAACGCTGAACCCGGTCATAAACCGTGGTTTCTTAAGGGCGTCGATTCCAACTCGGTGGAGCTGCTGTTTCCTCTGTATTGGTCGAAAACTCACTATGACCAAGACCAGAACATATTTGCATCCTCCGATGATAGCCTAGAGCCAGCCGAGGTTGAAACCGTGATAGCTCTGGTTGACCATGTGGCCGAGAAGGATGTTATTGATTCCCGGATTTTTATCCGACAGTCGGTGGAGGAATTGTACCCACCGAGTATGATTTCTGTTGGATGTTCTTTGGATATATACATATATATATTTTTCTTATACGTATGCCTCTTGTCCTTTATGATGTTTGTTATGTTTTTTGTAGTGCCCGACATGGGGAAGGCTTCTTTCCAAGAACTGGCCGAGAAGCTCCGGGCTAAGGCCCAAAAGAAAGGGGAGTCCTCTTCCCAGAAGAAGGCTGTGGTTGCTCCTTCGCCTGCCAGGACTACTACTGAGAAGAGGGCTGCGCCCTCTTCGGCCTCTACGGACCTCATTCCGCGCAAGCGATTGAAGTCCGTGGTAGCGTCATTGATCTCGGTCGCAGAAGAGAGTCCGGCCTCTGTCCCGGACGCCGGTGCTGCCACAAGCGTCCCTCCTCCCCCACTTCCTGGCAAGTCTCGCCTTCACTCGCGGGGTGAGGTATGGACTGATGGGGTCTCGGAGGAGCTCAAATACGCGGTGAAGCCTCCCAGCAAGTATTTTAGTGGTGAGGCCTTTGCCGACTCCGACCTCGATCACCTGCAGGTCCTGCAGGACCACCTAATGGAGACGGCCGGCGTGTTGGACGCTTATGCTTCTGTTAAGCATAAGTACGCCAAGGCTGCAGCCGAGATTGCCAAAGCTCGGGTCGAAAAGAAAGAGGCCGAGATTAGGCAGAGGGAGGCTGAGGAGGCGCGCCTGAAAGCGGAAGAGGCGCAGATAAAGGCGGTGGAGGAGCTATCAAAGGCCCTTGCTGAGAGGGATCATTTTTCCACCGAGCTTGACGCCAGTCATGCCCGGGAAGACACCCTCAATGCCTCACTGCACGCCCTGCAGGGTCAGTATGCGGGGCTGGTGAAGGACCTCCATCTCGCCCATTCCGACCTCGACGCTTCCAAGGCCGAGCTCGTGGCGTCTTCTGCCGAGGTGGATAAGCTGGAAGTCCTGGTCATGGAGACGGCTGCTGAAGCTTTCAACGTATGCCTGGCCCAAGTCCGAGCTCTGAATCCTGACATTACGATGAATCTAGACGCTGTGGATTTCAGAGCTTCGGTAGAGGACGGGCAATTTGTACCAGCGCCGCATTCTCCGGTCGAAGAGTCCGAGCATCTCGCGGAGAATGACCGTGGTCAATTAGCTGAGGAAGATGCTCCGACGACCGACGCCCCTAGCTCTCCTGTGCCCGGCCAAGCCCAATTTTGATGCCGTCCTTCTAGGACTTTTTTATTTTTTCCCTTATGTAGTATTTTCACTTTCATTTTTGTTTTTCTGTAATTTGGGGCCTTTGCCCTCAAAATTAATACTATGACAAGCTGGTGTTCCCGGATTTTTCTAGCATCCTCAGCTCATCCATCTTACGTGTTTTTATTTTCATCCTTTAAACCAAACTCGTGTTTTAATTCACCAGTTGATGAGTAAAGGGGAACGTAATCCGTGCACGAAGCTCGGTTCTTTATTTTATGACTTGGCCAAAGTCAAGATATATTGCGCAGAATCTGCTGGATATTCAACCGACGTTTTAACAAACGGGCCACGTTTATTAATGGTCGGGCATTATGATCAACAGACGATTTTCAAAAATCATCTAAGCACTTTATCTTGTAAAGTACCTTACCGAGATGGTAGTCAACTGCCACATGTTCGGGCCCTAATATCCTTTTTGAATAGGAGCCTAAACATTTCGACCTGATCAGGATCTTTTATGGCAATCTCACACCACCCCAGGGGACAGTTTCGATGCATCGTAACGCTTACAAGACTTGCTGACAAATCTTATGATGACCGGGATCGCGAAACCCAAGTCTTTGTTTAATTATCTTGCCTTTGTCACGGCCTATCTTTGCATTGATTTCACAAGTAATAACTTGGTTGGCCCATGAATTGAACCACCTTTTTTATTGGTTGAAATAATTGGGATTACACAATTTAAAATCAATGGAAAATACTGCCAAAAGCAAAACAATGCGTAATAAAAAACGGTTCTCGGTCACCACCGACATCCGTTGAAACTGAAAAGCGGTTTTCAGCCACCACTGACATCCGCTGTGCGTTTATTCCGAGTGCATCCCGGTCTTTAGCTGTAGTAAGTCCTTAGTTTGTCCGCGTTCCACGTTCGTTTAATGGGCGTGCCATCTAACGTCTCAAGGACATAGGTCCCGGGCCCCATTTTGTCTGAAACACGGTAAGGACCCTCCCAGTTTGCTGCAAGTTTTTCGTCCCGGGCATTCTTATTTCCGATATCCGCTCTGCGTAATACCAAGTCACCTTTATCGAATGCTTGTGGTCTAACTTTGCGGTTATACTTAGCCGCCACCAGCTGCTTCGTTGTCAGATCTCGGCAGTGTGCCGTCGTTCTCACTTCATCGATGAGGTCTAGCTCGGCTGCTAACTGCTTGCTGTTAGCGTGTTCTCCCTCCTCCATGACTTTGGCTTTCCTCCATGATGTTTGCCCAATTTCAACCGGGATCATGGCCTCGCATCCATATGTCATTCGGAAGGGTGTTTCCTGGGTCGAGGTTTGGACACTAGTTCGGTATCCCCAGAGTACCGGGTATAGTTCCTCGACCCAGTTACTTTATGCATTGCTCATCCTTTTCTTGAGCCCGTCAACAATGATTTTGTTGGCTGCCTCGGCTTGCCCATTAGATTGCGGATGCTCTACCGAGGCGAAATGGTGCTTGATTTCGAGCTCGGACATCAACCTCTGGAAGCCTTGGTCAACGAATTGAGTACCGTTGTCAGTTACGATCTCGGCAGGAATCCCGAACCTTGCAACAATATTTCTTTCGAAGAATCTTTGTATTCGAGCAGCCGAGATGGTCGACAGTGGTTCGGCCTCGATCCACTTAGTGAAATAATCCACCGCCACCACAAGCCATTTCAGTTGCCCTGCGGCCGGTTTGAACGGTCCAAGGAGGTCCATACCCTATTTAAAGAATGGCTAAGGAGCCGTGATGGTCTTCAACTCGGCCGGAGGTGGCCAGAGGATCCGAGCATGTTTTTGGCAGCTTTCGCATGTTCGTACATGCTCTTTGGAATCCGCGACCATTGTCGGCCAGTAATATCCAGCTCTTAGGGCTTTCCGGGCTAACGCCTTTGCCCCCATGTGTTGTCCGTTTATCCCTTCGTGTATCTCTAATAGCACGTACTCGGCCTCTGCCTGGTTTAAACATCTCATCATTGGGGATTGGAGGCCTTTTCGGTAGAGTTGGTTATCAACCACCGTGTACATTAACGCGGTCCGTGCTATTTGCCTTGCTTCCCCGGGATCGTCGGGGCTAACTCCCTTTTCTAGGTAATTTAAGATTGGCTTTCGCCAGTCTTCTGCTGCCGCAATAACCATGATACACGTGGGCTCCTTCAGACTTTGTTGTATTACAGTCCGATTGTTTCCCGGGTTCCTGGTGCTTGCTAATTTGGAGAGGATATCTGCCCTCGCATTTTCTCCCCTGGGGATGTGGGTGACTACGACCTCATCGAAGTCGGCCATTGCCTCTCTAACTCTCCCCAGATACTTGATTAGCAAGGCTCCCTTAGCCGTGTATGAACCGTTGATTTGGGCCGTGACTAGTTGAGAGTCGGTGGAGAGATGAACCCGCCTGGCCCCATTATCTTTTGCCTGCGATAGCCCGGCCAGGACAGCCTCATACTCGGCCTGATTATTGGACGTTCTGAAGTGCAATTGTAGGTAGTGTTCCATGGCGACTCCTTCTGGGCTTTCGACTATGATTCCGGCTCCACTTCCTTTGGCGTTTGACGAGCCGTCTACAAATACTTTCCAAACATCAAGGTTGGCTTTCGGGACTACCTCTGTTGGCACCAGTTCTGCGATGAAGTCGGCTAAAGCCTGGGACTTAATAGCATGTCGAGCTTCATATACTATGTCGAATTCAGACAGTTCGATAGCCCAACTAATCATTCTTCCTGCCAAGTCAGGCTTGTGGAGTATTTGGTGTATCGGCTGACTGGTTCGCACAATTATTCTATGCCCCTGGAAGTATGGGCATAATCTCCTCGCCGCAGTGAGGAGCGCAAAGGCCACCTTTTCCAACCTTTGATATCTTAGCTCCGAACTCTGCAAAGCCCGGCTTGTAAAGTAAATCGGTTTCTGTTCCGTCGAATATTCTCTCACCAGGGCGGCACTTACTGCTTCTGGGGACACGGATAGATATAATATCAAATCTTCCCCGGGCTCAGGTTTGGTCAGCACGGGTGGTGATGACAGGCATTTTTTGATCTTGTCAAACGCGGCTTCACACTCTGAGTTCCATTCTCCATGCCGTGCTTCCTTCTTCAATAACTTGAACAAAGGAAGAGCGTTTTCTGCCGATTTCGGAAAGAACCTTGTCAACGCGGCCAATCTGCCAGTCAACTGCTATACCTCTTTTTTGTTTTTTGGGGGAGCCATATTGAGGACAGCCTGACATTTGTCCGGATTGGCCTCAATCCCCCGGTTTGTCAACAGGAATCCGAGAAATTTACCCGCTGGTACCCCGAATGCACATTTAGCTGGGTTAAGTCGGATTCTGTGATCCCGGAGTTTATCAAATGTTTCTTGCAAATCTTGGATGTGGTCGGATCGTTTAACTGACTTTACGATCATATCGTCGATGTAAACTTCGACGTTCCTGCCGAATTGTGCCTCAAACACTTGATTCATCATCCTCTGGTAAGTAGCTCCTGCGTTCTTCAGCCCGAAAGGCATGACATTATAGCAGTAATTAGCTTTTTCCGTGATAAAAGCTGTTTTCTCCTGGTCTTCGGGATGCATAGCTATTTGGTTATAGCCGGAATACGCATCCATAAATGAGAGCAGCTGGAATCCCGAAGAATTATCCACCAGTTGATCAATATTTGGCATGGGGTAAGCATCCTTGGGGCATGCTTTGTTGAGATCGGTGTAGTCGGTGCACACCCTCCATTTGCCATTTGGTTTCTTGACCATTACCACATTTGATAACCATGTGGTATACTGGATTTCCCTGATGAATCCTGCATCCAGCAGTTCTCTTACATGCTCGGTTAGGGCTTTCTGTCGGTCCGGTGCAATCTTTCTTTTCTTCTGCGAGACCGGCGTATATCGTGGATTTATGGTCAATTTGTGACAGCAGAACGCCGGGTTGACTCCTGGTAACTCCGAAGGTTTCCATGCGAATACGTCCTTGTTTCTCCATAACAGCTTTTTGAGCTCGATTTTTTCTTGCTTTGCAAGCGAACTCCCGATCTGGGTTATTTGTCCGAGCTCCTCTCCTAGTTGGTAGCCTATGAGCTCTCCATCAGGCTCTGTTTTCATCAAATTTGCTTCTTCTCTTACATCCAGCTCTACTACGTTGACCGAGCTCGGCGTAATTGGCGCTGAATTTCGAGTTCCTTTCTGCTGCGAGCTGGATGTTCCGGGTTCATTTTTTTAAACTGTCGAGAAATAGCATTGCCGGGATTCCTTCTGATCACCTTTGACGGTGACGACTTCATTCTTCCGACTTACCATTTTCAGCTTCTGATGCTTAGTTGATATGAGCATGTCCCAACTATGAATAGTTGATCTGCCTAAGATTATATTGTAGGACGAAGGGAAATCCGCTACAATAAACTTGACTCGCTCAGTCTTAAAGGCTTCTTTAGAGCCCAAGGTCATTTTTAGTTCTATACACCCTTTGGGATTTGTATCCTGTCCGTTGAACCCGATTAAGGTTGTCTTGCACGGCTTTAGATTCTCTGGGTCGAGGTCCATGCGCTTAAAGGCGTCCCACAGGATGATATCCACCGCGTTGCCAGGATCGATGAATATCTTCTTTACACGGCATTTTCCCAGGAGGCCGGTTATAACCAGTCCGTCTTGATGACCCGGGATTACGTCCCTCAGATCTTCCTGAGTAAAGAACAGCCTAGGAGGTTCTGTTTGCGATGGCTCCGACTTGAAGGTCGGTCGTCTCCTGATGGTTAAGACTTCCCGAAGGTATTTCTTCCGCTAATTGGCGGTATCGCCGCCACCTCCGTAACCTCCACTAATGACATTGCAGTCAAACTTTGCTTCCGGGAACTCGTCCTCATTGTCGTACTTTCTTCGGGCTTCGTCCGGTTTTCTCCTCTGGGAGACCGGGCTTGTACTCCGATTCGTCTGCTTGCGCTTGGCTTTTTGCCCTTGTGTTTTGATAACGTACTAACGTAATTTTCCATCTCGGATAAACTTTTCCACCGCATCTCTAAGGTCCCAGTACTCATCCGTTGTGTGCCCGGGTCCATTGTGGAATTCACAAAATCGTGTGCGGTCCAACTTTCCCTTATTATAAAGTGGTCAGGGTCGCTCCACCTTCCTCATCTCGGTCAGGGCTACCTCTCTCCATAACTGTGAACGAGGGACATTTATTGGAGTATATCTCTCATACTTCCCCTCATGCCTTTGTCCTCGTGTTTTCTGGTCCGAGTTACGGGGTCGGTCTCTTGCTGCCCGGTCCTTCCCTTTCGGAGGTGGGCTTTTCTGTCTCTCTTTTCCCGACGCGTTGGCTATCTGCATCTGCTCTATGTCCAGATACTTTTTGGCTCGTTTATGGAATTCTTCCAGCGTCTTGATCTCGCCAGATATGACCGATCTCCCCATTCTGGATTCGCTATCTAAGCCCGAGATGAGCAAGTGTACGTGGACGCTTTCCGTTAATCCCTGGATTTGTAATGCGGCAGCCTTGAAACGATCCAAATACTTCTGAAGGGTTTCACCGGGTTGCTGCTTGATTCTGTCCAACGTGTAGACCGACCTGGGTTGCTTTTTGCTTGTCGCGAAATTCAGCAGGAACTTCTCGCTCAGGTCGTTGAAGTCGGTAATGGACTTGGGAGATAGAGTCCGGAACCAAATTTGGGCGGCTCCTCGTAACGTTGAGGTGAACAGCCTGGAAATGATTGGCCCCTTGAATCCTCGGACCAGCATCTCAGTGTCGAAAGTGTTCAAGTGTGTCTGGGGATCCTGACTTCCGTCGTACTTAGGGAGGTCGGATGTATTAAATTTCCTTGGGTACTCAGCTTTCGTAATTTCATCTGAGAACGGGCTGCTGTTTTGTCCTCCATCCCCATACCACATCTTGTACCTGCCGGAGTCTTGCGGAATTCCCTGATTGTCCGAGGTACGGCTGTCCTTCCTATATGCCCGGGCTTGATCCTCCTGACTTGCGTCCTGGTGATTATTTTGCTGAGAATTTTTTGTTGAAACTATTCGGCCTTGCCCAGGATGGTCCTCCTGTAGGGGATCAATAGTTTGGTGATTGGTTTCTTCGTCCTCATTCTGCTGATCATCCCGGCGTTCCTCCTGAAGAGGGTCTTGTAAGTGTTTAAGGATTTGGTTCATCACCTCGGTCATATGGTCAATCTTCTGGTTCTGAAGATTGTCGTGTTCTTCCACATTCTCGATCCGTTTCAT
The DNA here is from genome assembly GCA_037074495.1 of Acacia confusa. Taxonomy (NCBI): domain Eukaryota; kingdom Viridiplantae; phylum Streptophyta; class Magnoliopsida; order Fabales; family Fabaceae; genus Acacia; species Acacia confusa. Next base: position 7,767,240 of record CM073502.1, read on the forward strand.
CATTGACTCAGCAATGTTATGTAGGAGTCGTATGTCCGGGCTTCCAATCTGAAACTTTGAGGGACCAGCGTGGTTAGTATTTTCCAGCGTTTGGCCTGCTCGTCCATCCAGGTTCGAGTCCGGGGACTCCTCCATTTGTTCCTGATTAACGCCTTGAACGTCCTGCTGTTGGGTCTCGCTAAAATTTTGTTCCTGACCTTGCTCGTGTGCATGCGGGTGGCTTTTACTTCTGGTATTAGCCATCACGGGTCACGGGAATAGGACTTTACAGTCCCCACAGACGGCGCCAATGATCCGGCGTGGATCACAACTTGGGTTGGACTTGGCTCGGGGTGAAATCCTGGGGTCCTACGTACCATAGTGTGGATCAAAGTTCACGTAGTTCGAGAGTATACGGCAGACTAATGATAGCCAGAGGGGGTGGTGTGTGTGCTCTGTGTGAATAGAAAAGCTAGAGTTTCAGAAGTGTGTACCTTGTAAGGGGTTTACCCTATTTATAGGCGTACCTGGGCCCTTATCTTAATCTGTTGGATTTATCCTTTATTTTACGGATATCAAGATATGTGTTTTTGAATAATCTCCTTCTTTCATAGGCAGTTACCATAACGATAGATATTCTTGATAAAACCACTCCTATTTTCAAGGAAGCGGTTATGAGCAGAACTGAAGTCATTTTGACTAGGCTCTTTGGTTATTGGGCTGGGCCCATTTATGAGATATCCGTAACAAATAATAATAATAATAACTTGCAGATAAACCATTTACAACTGCAACCCGTGCGTTAGCCCCTAGTCTCTAAATATTCACATTATATAATACACATCGACCTGTGTGACAAAGGGAGAAGCCCCTTGTTTTTAATTACAATATGATAAGCATGCAGTTCTTTAACTGTAAAATAACCAGTGTGAGTTCTCTATGATTTTTAAAGTTAAAAAATAAAATGCATTATTTATGATTCATAAATAATGTGAAGAATTACAAATTTTACGTTATATTAAAAAAATAATATAATTTAATTATAAATTTATTTTTTTTTCCAACATAATTGATGTATTTATCACAATGTTATTAAATAATAAACATTTAGTTCCGACTAATTCGGATTTGTCCTCAATTGGACTCAAGTTTATAGGTAATATTATTTTCTCCCACATCTTAAACTAAGGATGTGATTATGGAAGAATAAGTCTTTTATCACTTGCTCCCAATGGATGTTGGTTTATTAGCATATTCTTTCTTTCTTTCCTTTTTTTTTTTTTTTTTTTTTATGTATTCCACCCAATTCATTGGAACCTTTAGTTCCAATTATTCCGGATTTTGCCCCACGTTGCGTCTACAGTTGTAAGAGAAGAGCACCATTTTCTCTATTCCTATACCTCAAACCAAGGACATGGTTAAGGGAAAGTAAGTTCCTCTTCACTTGCTTTTAATGGTTATAGGTGCATATTCTTTTTAATTTATTACAAAAAATTTTAGGTGGGTTCGGCACTGGTCCCCCACCAAGGCTAGGGTATGACCCCAGATTGATGCATATTCTTGTTTTTTTTTATATAAAAAAGGTTAAGTGGGTTTGGCCTTGGTCCTTCACTACAGCCAAGGCATGACCCCGGGATTCTTTGAGTATTTATAAGGAACTTACGAGATTGCAAAGGAGCACTCACAGCGGCAGAGGGAATTAAATTCTCGTCTTTTTGGGACTTGAGCTTGTTCCTTATTATCTGTGGCAACTCTCATTGGCCATGTGCATATTCTTTTTTTTTTCCCTAGTAAAATGTGCATATTCTTGTTTATACTTTTTTTTATATGAAAATTTTAGGAAAGGGGTTGGGTTTACCCACAATCCAAGGGCAGGGTGAAATCTCCCTTTCTCCTAGGTGATACCAATGTTGGGTAAGGCGAGCCGTCTATTACCCTCAAGCGTTTACTTAAATATTTTACACATATTCATTTAGTTTTTTTTTTAGGGTTAAGGTGCAAAAATACACATGAGTTTTTTCCCTAAGAGCACCGAGCACCACGTGCTTTTTTTTGGAGCAAAAATACACACATGATTACCATTTTGTAGTAAAAGTCTCATCTCACCGTTAAATCACTGCTTACTGTGATGAAAAAGAAAGAGATGAAGTAAACAGTGACTTAACGGTGAGATGTGACTTTTGTTCTAAAATGGTAACCACATGTGTATTTTTGCTCCCAAAAAAAACATGTGGTGCTGGACACTCCTAAAAGAAAAGTTTATGTGTATTTTTGTACCTTAACCCTTTTTTTTATATAAGTTTTTTTTTTGGATAAAACACATATTCGTTTAGTGCGCAAGCCCAAGGGGTACACATATTTCAAGAATCTAATATTTTTAAGGGTTAAGGAGCAATTTAACCAATAAACTATTAGCTCAGGAGTATCCAACATAATAAACTTTTAACTGGACCTTAAATACCAACAAACTTTATAAAATGTTAAGCTAGCACAAAAACGTCAACTTTGGTCCAAAGGATAGGCCCAACATAGGCGCTTCGGCCTAAAACTTAAGAAGTTAAAAAGAGAGCCCAAGCGAAAAGACGGCAAGGATCCACACGTGTGGTACACGTCACTTGTGACAGAAAGTGGATCGGTTCGTTGATGAAGAGATTCCTTCGTTGAACGTTTACCGCGTTAGAAAGCTGGACAATAGTTTTCTACGAGGGCAAAAGCCTGAGTTCAGAAGCATTATATAAGATCGGAGGATACCTGTGTTATTTTCTGATCATAGCGTTTTGATTCCTTTTCAAACCTCAGTTTCTGGCATATCGATTTGTATTTCCATTCCAGCGCCATGAGTTTCATCTTCGGGAAAAGAAAGACTCCCGCAGGTTTGATCACGCGCCCATATTTTATAAACCTTTGAATTTGATGTAATTTGTATAGGTTGGAAGTCCTGATCATGAATTCTCAGTTAGGGTTTATCGATTCGGGTTATAACAGTCATAATGTTAATTAGGTTTTTTGTCTACGATTGTTCCTTGTTGTGATGGTATCGTGGGGAATTTTTTCCTCCTTGCTTTGATCATATGTGAAAAGTTCTCTATTTTACTCTAGTCAAACCCCGAGTCATAATCTATTTGCTCTAGCTGAGTTGTGTGGCTCGATCATATTTTGGTATTCATTTTGTATTTATCCTAGTCATGAGAATCAGGATGTTAAGATTCTTCCATGGACATAGTGGTATTTGCTTTAAAATTTTCAAACAGAAGCGCTTTATATTGATTTTCAAGTACATGACTGTGAGCTTGTAATTTTCAGAGCTTTTGCGGGAAAACAAGAGGATGTTGGACAAATCAATCAGAGAAATAGAACGGGAGAGACAAAGTTTACAAACACAGGAGAAGAAACTGATATCAGAGATAAAGAAAACTGCCAAACAAGGCCAGATGGTATGATGTTTTTATAGAACCAGCGGCATCTGCAATTTTTTCTTTTTTAAATCTTCAAGCTAGAATCTGCACTATACTAGCCGTCGGCTCAGCAGTTTTAAATTTATGAATTATGATTTCAAACCTACAGGCCACCCCTATGATGTAGGACTAGTTTTGCAAAGCACAAAGCGTGCTTATTTTGACTTCTAAGATTATGCCAGTTTGTCAAATATTTTTCTAAACTTGTACTTATCTTGATCCATCAATGCTTATGTTGACGCTATCATTAGTCTGATTGCCAAGATACAGCTCGCAACAATTTGATGGACTAAATTTTTGTAGTTGTTCCAACTTCCAACCATAAATAATCATTTTACCACCGATGGTAAGTTGCCCCAATGGCACCTATCACTCTTGGATAAGGTCCTAGGCTCAAACCTAGTGTAGTAGTGTTGACATATTTGTGTGTGTCTGTGGGTTTAAATTGTATAAATTAAAAAAGCAACTGTTTTAGTGTTGTAGTTGCATTATTTAATTAGTAATTTAGTTAGGTTTATTTCATGTGGATCAATGATCAAACTGATCCACATTTTGTAGCAGATATCTGACTTTTCAGTAATGCTGAATTTGAGTCCATCAATTGTAAAAAGTTAACACCTGGTTTGTTTGTTAAAGTGGGTGGTAACATGTTTCACTAACTCCATTTCTTAATGTTATATACAATTTCAGGGAGCTGTAAGAGTGATGGCCAAAGATCTTGTCAGAACCCGACATCAAATTGAGAAGTTTTATAAGCTTAAATCACAACTCCAGGGTGTATCGCTTAGAATTCAGGTATGCTTTATTTAATTTAGTACTATAAGTGTCTGACTTGTACATAGTCGTTGTAAGATGTTAGATGTGTTCTGATTTCTGAAGATAAACTCATTTTTTTCTTGCAAAAAAGTTATTACGTACATTGAACATGAGAGATTCTTAGGTATAGCAAACTGACGATAAATAGATTTACAACTTACAGGTATGTCAATGGTGGGTCCCATTGAGAATTGTTCCCAGTATGCTTATGTGTCATTTTGTGATTACTTTGGTTTATTGACTTCGAATAGGCTTTACCTAAATAGGGCGCAAAAATTTGGTATCTTCTGTATCTCAATTTTTCAGACTCTAAAATCAACTCATGCAATGGGTGAGGCAATGAAAGGTGTGACAAAGGCAATGGGACAGATGAACAGGCAAATGAACTTGCCATCTTTGCAAAAGATCATGCAAGAGTTTGAAAGGCAGAATGAGAAGATGGAGTTGACGACCGAGGTCATGGGGGACGCTATAGACGATGCTCTGGAAGGAGACGAGGAAGAAGAAGAAACAGAAGAACTAGTGAACCAGGTTCTTGATGAGATTGGAATTGACATAAACCAAGAGGTAATAATTTTAATCACCCTTTACCTTCTTTCTTAAACTGAAAGAAAAATAATTCTTTATAACCTATAACAATGCCCCTAACAACTTTTGATTTATGTGCAGCTTGTAAATGCACCCTCAGCAGCAGTCGCTACTCCTGCAGCAAAATCTAAGATGCCTCAAGTTGAAACTACAGGGAATGATGACAGTGGGATAGATAATGATTTACAGGCGAGGTTGGACAACTTAAGGAAAATGTAGTTTTCACTTTCTTTATTATATATATGCTCCTATATGCATACTCTGTCTCTGATCTCTGCTATGAAATCTGGAGCCTCTTTACTCCCTCTCTTTTCTTTTTGGGTGTATATATATTTATGGGATTCTAGCATTAAGTTTGATTGTTTGAACTCTGATTTACTACTCGCCCCGCCTCCCTTCTCTGCCAATCCATGCAGTCATTTAGTACATCTTCCATATGATTGTTTGGCTTATGCTGAACGACATGAGATTGTGGGCAGCAACCGTATGTTTCTTTTTGTTTGGAAAAAAAGTGTTCCTTTTGGTTTCTCCTCATAACAGCCTCTCATGAAAGCTTTGAAATATGCTCGCATTGATAATGGTTTGCTAATGTGAACATCTCTCAACGGGTTCGTAACTAGTTGTTACTCTCAGCATTTTTTCTGGGGCTTTTTGATTGAGTGCTCTTAGTAAATTATTTTTAGCATACTGAAAGGTATATTTGTTTTCTCCCCCTTATAACCCACGCACCTGACATGCGTGTACAAGGTTAAATTCACAACCTAATGTTTTGAAAAAACGTTTAGGTCGAGTTTTACCAAAAGACTCAACTAACATAATATGGGTTTATGACGTCTATTAACTGATAGTATGTTTTTCTTCTCCAAATTTTAATTCTTCTCAAGACAGTGTAGAATGAATTGTTTTGCTAGATGTTCCTTGTTTGTTTCAAAGTCAAACTTGTAGACAACATGCCCCTAAAAATAGTTACGCTATATATTTTAAATAGATTATTACACTGTATATTTTAAGTTTACTTTTTACAGAAAATATAGAATCGTGACACTTTGAAGATGATGGAGAAACACTGTAATTTTCCTGTCATTAATTAGAGATATGGAGATGATAAAATTAAAATCGGTAGAATTTACTTATGCCAGCTGGTAGCATATTTTTATTACGGGTGTCCAATTATTCTGTCGTGGTTGCTTTAATTTGATTTTTTCCGTATATGTTTCTTTTGTTCTCCACAGCAAGTTCTAGTATGGTTACTGGTTAATGTTTACAATTGGTTTTAACTAGAATGCTGGTTCTCATTGTTAACCATAAGCCTTAAATGAAACCAAAAAGGTACAAGTCTGTTTTTTTAAACAAAAAAATTGTCAACATGGGTTTCCCTGTAGCTTGAAGAGCCCGTCTATTCATATAATGACCCATTTGGTATGGGCTTAAATGGCCTAAGATTTAGGTATAGGCTAACTAGTACTCATGTCACAGCCGAAGGAAGTTGACATAAATGATAAGGGATTTGGTCAAGTTCCAAAAGGATGTGTGTTCGATCTTACTACCGTCGTTGAGACTCTTTCGGTAGGCAATCTTGTAAATCCCCATTAAGTGCTTAAAGAGCCCGGAGCCGTACCCTGACCTTAGTGGGAGATTGATGTCAAACCCCTTCAAAACTTTTTTTTATCCAAAAAGAAAAAAAGTACTCCTGTAACAATAAATGGCCGGGTTAGGATACGGGATGCTCAATCCATTCATTCCTCAGCCCTAATTTAAATGCTTTGAGAGCTTGGTGAAACACTGTATCAATAGTAACCTTTCTTTTTTCTTTTTTCTCAAAAAAAAAAAAAAAAAATCAATTGTAACATTTCACACAATTCATTTGCGTGTACCACTGTACTGTGGGATCCACCTTTTACTAAGGAATATGAGGAATTAATAGTCCTCCCTTCATTAGGCACTTCCCTCATATTAGAAAGTCAATGGGGAATTGATTTTTCACTTTCTTTTTCTTGAGTGGTGATATGTTATTAAAAAATATTTCCGTCCTCACAAAAGAAAAATATCCTATACAACTAAGTTCGGGTTCCATGAAAATTTACGGATTCATAATAAGCTAAATTATTTATTTTTAATTAGTAAACGGTATTGATTTTAATGAAAGCAGTTTTGACTGTTTAAATATGAGATTTTAAGTTCGAGTCTGTATGAGTATGAATGTAGGAAATGCTTTTGAGAGGGTTTCTTCCAATCGGATTAAACAGTACTCGAATCTAAGCCGATCAGATAGTCATTAAAAAAGAATGATGGAGCCTATGTTTTATAACGAATTGAAGGGCGCATGATTTTATATTGACCACAGCCTAAAGAGGCAGGCAGCTGCAATATTTATGACGTCAATAAGGAGGCTTTTGCTAATATACGAATTCTAATTTAATTCATAAATGTTATATCTTTTATAAATTTTGATTTTTCAACAATTTATTTTAAAATACAAATGAATTTCAAACAAGCCGCTGAAGTCTTTTTTTTTTTTTTTTTTTTTGCTCGAAGCTGAAGTCCTCAATTATTCATATATTGAGCCTCCAATTCACTCCATGTTTCTTCAAGCATGCATTTAAATTTAAAGTAGCCATTGCACTATGGCACTGCCATATATGTTAGTGGCAAGCCAAAAAGGCTAAGACAATAAAATAAGTAGAGATGCAAATATAAATGTGTAGCAACCATATTCAAATTATAACAAGGGATACCACCAACCACATCTATAAATAATGAATCATAATTCACCCACAAAACAAAAAGAAGCCAATTGTGGTAATATTATGAATATACAATGTACCACTCTGGTCCTATATATAAGTCCATGTTGACAAAAAAAAATTTTGTCCTATTTATAAGTCCATTTTCATATAGTAGATGAGATTGTGACAATTTTACTTATATTAATTGTACCTATGAAGATAGAGAGAGAAGAAAGAATTGAAAAATAGGCAATCATAAATGAAAATAAAGTTGAAAATTTACTCTCATAATCATTAAGTTAACCACATCTTCTTGTTATGTGAGATTTGATGGTGGACTTATAAATAAGACCAGAGTGATATACAAACTTTAATTTCCTACAACCACAGAATTGGTTTATATTCCCTGCCCCTTTAATATAAAACATCTCCAATCGAGAGAGAGGTGGTTAATTCATTAAATTTGTTTAAAAATTTTAAAAAATAATAATCTAAATTTACCTATATTTTAAAATATGAATTACATTTTGAGAGAGCTAGGGGGGGGGGGGTGGAAATTGCATCAAACTTTAACTACAAGCAATCTTGAGAAAATATTATTAATATCTCATCACCTGATGACTTATAATATGTACTGCCCGAGTGCCATCAATGGCTGGGAAGTAGTTTTGTCTGGTTCTTCTGAATTCTTAGTGGCTGTCATCTTCTTCATCTGGTTCTCCTTAATTGCTAAGTTTCCCAACTGATGATAGAAATGGAGATAGAGCTGGACCCCATTTTACCTATGATCATCCACTAGGCAACTCTGCATATTCAATTCAATTTTCGCAGGCCCCACTTAACTCAACCCTCAAACCGCGACCCCACCATTAATGGCTGATCGGAGCAACTCTTCTTCACCAGGAATCGCCGGCGGCGGAAAAAGCTGGCAAAATTGCAGCACAGGTGTTCGACAAATTGGGCAATCGAAGTGAGAGTAAAGCCACATGTCTATGCACAGTGCATGAAATCTATGCTTACACCTCGGTAACTTCCTTACCTCTTCTCCTTCTTCAAACCCAGAAAGACAAACTGGGCACTCACAGTCGCAATCACAGTCTTGTTCTGATTCTTTCTTGTACTTGAAGCTTGATAGTGATGAGTTTCTGTTCAATCTTAAATCACAACTTCTAGTGGCTGCCACAGCTATTTCAATTGCACGATTTGAAGGTTGTGATGTTGAGGATGAAGACGATGAAGGTGATGATTGTGAGCGGCGGCGGCAGGGGCCGCAACGTTTGATGATGATAAGGTTGTATACGGCTAATATTATGGCTGCTGTTCCTACAGCTGCAAGGCCATAGTACAAGAGAGACATGCTTTGATTTCGAAGATAAGGCCTGTTTTTCGAAGATATGGCTCATGAAATTAAATTGGAAGTTAGCGGACAACTATAGGTCAAATCAAGGATACCTAAGGCCACAAAAAAGGAAAAAAATAAAAATATAATAAAGTCACTCCCACTAGTTACATATGATACTCATGCTTGTTAAAGTTCAAGTATAATACAAGTTTTAATAGGCGTTACTGAGTGGTTTATCTAAAGAGCCGTTGTGGTAGAGAATTCAGAAAAGAATTTGTTATCCTCCCCTATGATAACTAATAATATGTAGAGATTAAAAAGTTAGTGAAGTTAGTTTATTCCTTAAATTTGTGTGTTAGTTTTTCTAAAGCATAAGATATATAGTTTAGGAAACTTTCTTAATGAAAAATTTCCTATTAGATCAATAATAAAGATAGTTTTTTTAAAAAAAAATTATAAATTTAGGAGACAAATTAAATTGAGACCCCACATTATGAACTAAAATAAACTTTTATACTTAATCTTATAGTTATAATATAATGAAGCAAGCCAATTAGGAGTATCACAGTTAACTAAGGCGTTGGCCTTCACCTAATAAAGAAAGAACTTCAATACTCGCGGATTGATATAAGGGGCTCATTAATAGGTGATCAATAAATAATTTTGTAAGCATTCTTTGATCCTGGAGGTGAACCCAAACACTAATGGGTTATCGTTGTCTAACCCACCTAAACTTTTTGATATATATATATATATATATATATATATATATATATATATATATATATAATGAAGCCAGTTTCGGTGCCGAAATGATGGGCGCTATTTACAGTGTCCAAATACAATTTTAACGAGGACGTAGATTTAGAATCTCCAACCCATCGTTTTCCAATTTAAAATCATTTTTTAATATGATATTTAAGATTGACGTTGTTTTAGTGTCCATCACATTGTTATAGTGAGATCTCCACCATTCTAATCTTGTTTCAATGTTTCATATCACATTGTTATAGTGAGATCTCCACCATTCTAATCTTGTTTCAATGTTTCATATTTTGTTAAGAAATTAACATTTAAGAGATTATCTTTATTTTAGATTTTATCTAACATTAAAATAATTTTTTTCACAAAAAAAAAAACTTAATTCTGGGTCCAGATTTTTGTATATGTTAAAATAAATCTTTCAAAAAATAAAAAATAAATAAACATCCAAAAATTAGTTTTAAATGGTACAAATTTTAGTGCTCATCAAACATGAATCGCAGTGAAACTGAATCCATTTATAGGAGGGAGTATAAAATGAAGTGTTAGAACAAAAGAGAATGGGCATTGATGTTGATGTTGATTGGCTGAGAGCGACTAGAATTATAGATAAGTGTTGGAGTTGGACTCTTAAATTTGTAATATTGTTTTCAAGTGGTTTTCTTAAATTTTGGCCACTCACTTCGATGTCCTCTCATTTATATTCTTTTCGTCTTTTGCTTTTGCTTTAACAATTGGAACCTGTCAAAAGAGTTGGCTTAAGGATTAGTACCTTAGGATGTGAGTTCGATCTCTTTTGTTATTGTTGGGATTTTTTTGGTAGGTGATCTCTTAAGTCTCTAGTAAGTGCTCATAGAGCCCGAAGCCGTGCCTTGACTTTGATGGGAGACTGGTGTCGAACCTCTCCAATTTTTTTTTTTATATATATATATATAAAACAATTGGAAACCTCACAAATTCCTCTATACTCACTTTCTCTTTGAGGTTTAAGTAGTAAATTTGTCTCAAAATTTTTTACTGAGAAGCAATATTGTCCTCAAAATTTTTCTTATCTTAATGTTACTCAGGAAGTTTTAAAACATAGTAATGTTGCCCATTTCCATTAAAAAGTTAATAGTCAATGCTGTTTTTTTTTATGATAAACATTAGTTTTTTAATGGAATAGAGCAACATTACTCATTTTTGAAATTTTCGTGGAAACATTGAAATAAATAAAACTTTCAGGGTAACATTGCTTTTTGGCCTATACTTTTGGGATAGATTTGCTACTTAACTCTTCTCCTTATTTGGGATAAATTAATGGGAAAATTAACATGCAGGTTCTTATAGTTTTATCAAATTTTGAATCAGGTTCCTGAAAATTTTTCCCCTTTTTCTTTGATCCTTTAAACCGTTAGAGGCATCCATCCTTGTAGTTTAACACTATTAATGAAGGACTAAATGTCTATTTGGAAACCTTCCAAAATCTAAGTTTTGCATAAGTTAAGATAAAACTTCTCTCACATACTTACCTTGTAAATCTCAAAACTTAGGTTTTAGAAAGTTTATAAACAAGCACTAACGGAGGCTAACACCCTTTTATTTTTGAGTGAGGTGAGAAATCACTATGCATACAGGTGGACAAGTAAGTCCAACTAGGTTGTGTTTGGACTCCTGCTAAATACAGGAGGAAAAAAAAATCTGGACTGAAGGCCCTTTGAGGGAACACCACACCTGACCCTGTCAACGAATTAGAAATAGAAATCCTCTGAAAATTGGACTAGATTCGAAGCATCGAACATATTTTCGTCACTTGAGCCGTTTGTTTGATTCAACAAATGAAGAGACATGCCAGGATCTTGCTCACAATTTCTTGTCCTAGAGACTATCTCTGATGGATTGCTCTGAAAATTGTCAGAGGAAGTTGGGAAGAAAGCAATAAGTATGGTGTCGAAATCAATCACTGGTGGGAGAAACCCGGAAAACAATATAGTAAAATTATTTAATTCTTAATGAGTATATTAATTATAGGGCTTTAGTTTTCTCATGTTACATGAGAAAAAAAAACTTTCCTGCACACACATAAAATGGTGAGACCTACATGTACATATATGTATTAATATATGTATATGTGTAACATGAAAAAATGATTTTCCCTTAATTATATGTTACAAATTTTCAATGAAAGTGGATAAGTGGTCTAATGGAACCTTGTTAATTTCCTCCGACTGCGGTTCAAATCCTCTGTTAACCAAATGAGCGTTTTATTTTTTTTTTTCAGTACCATGAAATGCACACAAGATGTTTGTTAAAATGCATGAGAGAAAATTGGATTTGATTATATTGTTTAAATTGTTTTAAATTCATCGTTGAAGTTGTAGAGGTGTATGTAGATGTTGTGTTGGTTTCTAAATTGAATCTTGAAATATGTATGGAATAAAAGGGAAAAGGGGTAATATGTTCTTTCAAATTTAAAATATAAGGTTTAATAGTTAAAAGCAGGAAAATTAACTATTACTGAATTGGTGACTTTATGTAATAATTTTACAAAAAGAAAATGGAAGAAACACATTTATTTCCGGTGTATGAACAAAAATGGAAGGAACCAACAATTAATATCTGTTATTAATAAAGAAGAAGCCCTAAAACATATGAACCGGTTTCTCTATTAAGCACTTAGCTTAACATGGAGGGCTAATTAGATCTGGACTGTCTATATTTGATCTAGACGATCAAGATTTGATTTTATAAAAGTTTATATTTCTTAAAAAAACATTTCTTGATGGGTATAGAATCTAAAATAAAGATTATCTCTTAACTATTATTTTTTAATAAATAATTTTTTATTTAAAAAATCATCATTTATTAGCTGTCACTCGGGTAAAAGTGAAAAACAATCATTAAATACCTTGCCAACCTTTTATATTTTGAAGAGAAATTTCTTTTTAAAAGAGTACTTCTTACATTCTGGAATGAAGGGGGTACGTTTCATTACAAACCACTCCAATAGCTAGCCTTTTTTCAGTTGAACCACCCAACTTATATTTTATATATGAGAATTGTTTCCATCAATTTCACCAGCTAGTTTAATGTATTTCCGTATATCCAAGACCAAAAAAAAAAAAAAAATCTTTTCTGTTGGTAAATAATTTGAGCTATTGATCCCTTTCGATTAAATGCAGATTTTGACAAAATATTTTAGAAGGCAAAAAGGTATTTTCTTATCTTGAAAAAGAAGGGGGGGGGGGATATAACGAGTAGTTGAAGAGTAGAAAATAACAATCTTATAAGCTAAGAGATTAGAACGAACTTTTAATTCAGTATATTGTTCTCAATTACAAGTCAACTCGATGGATCTTGATTGGTGAGGCCAAATATAATCGATGAATTCTGGTAAAGGCTTTTTTATCGTTAGTTTTGGGATTCACAATTAAATATTAACCAAGAATTGCGTATAGATAAACCTAGGATCATTCTCTTTTTTTGAGAAATTTTTAATTGATTCCTAAATAATTTAAATGACATGTAAATACAATGAAAACAAGGGAAATTAAAAATTGGTTTTGCCTTTTTAAATTAACGAAATAAATTACCTAGCTCCAGATTTTGATAGTTGATGAAATCGATCATCTACCCCTATGCCTTCTTTCAGTTCATGATGTGTTTTCGATACACTTGTGCATGTATTTACTCAAAATTCGGTACTACATGTGTTTACTTATGTACAAGCGAAGTATCATTTGGAGAAGAAAAATCCTTCAACTTTCAACATAAAATTAAAATTAACACCAGCATATATTGTGAACTAGCAGTACAATGGTGATAATTGTTTGATATCATAATGATAACACAATACAACAATTAGTACAAATAATACTTAGTATCTCAGAGCTCAACGACATGTTCTAATGTTCCATTATTTAATTTAACAACTACTAAGTACTTGATCATTCCAATCACTTATCTTGGTCTTCAAGCACAAGCCAAGTCTCCTACTTTGTCCATGATTATTGATCTTTAAGCTCAAAGATGTTCACCCTAGTTTCTCCTGCAAAAAGCAAGGAATATAGTAGCTTGATGTTAAGGAGTACAGAAAATAATAATTACATTTTCACAACTGATAGGAAAACCAGAAATTAAAATTAAAAGAACAGACACATTTTAGTTAAGATTAATTTTGTTATGCTAATTTCTCAAGACATTTCACTAGTGGTAGGCTATAGATATTTATTTTCGGTGTATAATAATTATGCATAACATCACATGACATTGACTAATTTTCATATAATTATTGTTACATCTCGTATATGTAACTACTTAATTCCCAAAATTTAAGTTTGTGAAGAGTTGCTATTTTTTGTGGCATTACACCAGCACAATGAATGTTGAGTTGATTTAACTACTTAATGAAAATTGAAAAGAATATAAGCTTGACGACTTGTTTATAAGAGATAATACCACATATTATAACTTAAATACTAAATTTGTGCAAATATATACAGGGGTAGAGACTAATTAGTAGAAGCCATGCAAAAACTAAAGACAAGAATAAATATATAAGAAAGTATTTTACCAGATTTCCTCTAATCCACGTGTTGCACTTTGTCCCATTCAACACAACAAAAACATAGATAGCATCTGCCAAATTGTTCAAGAACTTGAAGTACATGTGCCTCCAGGAGCGATTAAAAAGAACTGGCCCGAAAATTCCCCAAAATCCAAAAATGAATCCAAATGTCATGCTCCAATAAAACCCCTTTGAAATAGTTGAATCGTTATCTTCTTGGAAATTAACTGATTCTTGAGGTTGTCGTTGTTCATCTTCAGGACACTTTATCTCAAGTGGTTTTCCGCATAGACCAAGATTTCGTTCATATCTTGACATATCAAAACTTTGAAGTTGTGTGCTTGTTGGAATTTTTCCAGAAAGGTTGTTATCGGACAAGTCTAACACTGCAAGACGATCAATTTGAGCAAAGTTGGAAGGAATTGGACAAGAGAAATGGTTTCTAGACAAATCAAGAGAGTCTAATGATGTTAATTGTCCAATCTCCTGAGGAATTTCTCCATCTAGTTTATTTCTTGATAAGTTCAATGATATCATTTCAATTAACATTCCTAGTTCTGGTGGAATTTTTCCAACTAACTTGTTGCTTGAAATATCAATGCCTTTTAAAAGTAAGTTATGCTAAAAAATTCTTTCAGTGCCTTTCCACATCAGCAATGCACTTGGATCATATAAGATTATCTCATTGCCTAGATACCGACCTCGGACAATATAAAAATATTCAAAAGAACTAATTTTTTCAGCCATTGGTTTAAAGTTTTGGAAACATTGGGGTATTTGTCCAGATAGATTGTTGAAAGAGAGATCCAAGAAATGAAGGTTTGACAAAGAACAAAGATGAGCTGACAAACTTCCTGAAATGTTGTTATTTCGTAAGATTAAAATTTTCAATTCATATAATTGAATCCCATTCCATGAAGATATATGATCGGAGATATTGTTTTCCCCTGCATCTAGTAATTCTAAATTTGAGCAATTTTTCAAATTAATAAACCAGTCTCCATTGAACTCATTGTTTCTCAATATCAAGGCCTTAAGGTATTGTAGAGTACCAATAAAAGCAGGAAGTTCTCCAGAAAAATTATTATCACTCAAGTCTATTAGGAGTATCTGTTGGAAATTACTCCAACAATTAGGAAGTTGTCCAAAGAATTGATTATGAGATAAATCTAATATATACAAGTCTTGAATTGACCCATTTGAACATAAAAATTGGCGAAGCTCTGAAAAATTATTTTTCGATAGGAAAAGGACTTCTGCATTCAGTAAGAACATTGGGAGTGAACCTTCAAACTGATTTGAAGCCAAATATATAGCAGGCAGTTCAGTAAATTCTATGGCAACATTTGGTATTGTACCAAAAATGTTATTGCATGAAACATTTAAGTTTTTTAGCTTCGGTGTCAACAAGCCCCAAAACCACTCTGGAATGGTACCTGAAATTCCATTATTGGAAATATCAAGTTCTTTGAAATTATTTTGAGTTTGCAACCATTTTGGAAAATCGGGACCCAGCTTGCATGAGCCCACATAGATGGCTTCTAGTTGAAATGGTGGGACCCAATTATGGCTAAATCTCAAGGTCAATAAGTTGTCCGATAGGTATAAAGATTTAAAGTTGTGAAGATTAGCAAGATGGGAATGCCTCTTAAAAAGTTGGAACGAATATCCAAAGACACCAAATATGAGGGAAATTGAACATCTTTTGATATTGTCCCATTCAACATGTTCCTTGAAATGTGGAAATTCTTTAAAGAGGGGAATATGGAAAGGCTAATAAATGTGCCAGTGATATGATTATCACTTAAATCAATGTATTGCAACGAATTTTTGGCACAAGTAGAAAAAGTTTGAAGAATTGTTGAAAGGTCTCCATTCAAATGGTTACTACCTAGGGATAAATAATGTAAAGTACAAATTTGCCCTAGGTTTTCAAGTTGATGAGGTATTGATCCTACAAGATTATTACTTGAAAGATCAAGATGCCTCAATTGTAAGAGGTTTCCAAGTGGATGAGGTATTGCTCCTTCAAGGAAGTTCCCCGAGAGGTCGAGATATTTAGGGGTGGGAATAGGCCAGGCCCCTATCAGACGGCCTACAGCCTAACCTATTTAGGGCTTGGATAGGCCTGGCCTGTTTGTCAAAAAGGTCAGGCCAAGGCCTATTTAAAAGCCTAAATATATAAATAGGCCAGGCCTATTTTGTTAAGGCCTGGCCTGTAGGCCTTCAGGCCTGACCTGTAAGCCTTCAGACCTGACCCATTTACATATTAAATAAATATAATTAAATTTATATGATATAAATAATATAATATTTATTATTTTCATTCTTATATTTTAATTTTAAATTATATTTATATAGATTTTGATAAGTTCAAAGTGTATAAAGCCTATTTATAACCTCTAAGGCCTACAATATGAGGCCTTTTTAAAGGCCTACATTGTAAGTAAGCCTTTAAAAAGGCTTCAGGTCTGACCAGGCCTTATGAAGGCTTAGGCCTAAGCCCAAATAAAAGCCTGAATTCAGGCTCAGGCCCAGGCTCAGGCCTTCTACCCCCATTACAGGCTTAGGCCTATTTAACCAAAGTCTGGCCTATTTCCATGCCTAGAGATATTGTTAATGTGAAAGAAGCCCAAGTTGAATTGGAATATTTCCTCCATCCAAATTGCAATCATGAAGATCAAGGTATCTTAAGTGGGTTAGTAAACCAAGGAATTCAGGGATGGAGCTTTGTTCAAAAAAATCAATGGAACTAAGGTTCAAATACATCAAGTGTTGTAACTCTATCAGTGATGCATCGATCTTTCCTTTCACGGGGAGATAGAACTCAGGGCCGTGAGAAGAAAGGTGAAGCTTGATGACATGACCAGTTTGGTTGTTGCACACAACTCCCTCCCATTCACAGCAATCCCTCTCGGGCTCTTTGTTGCCCCATGAAGACCATCAGGCAAGGGAAGATTCATTGCCAAGAGCAGCCTTAAAGCGAAGTAAGGCTTCCCTCTCCTTCTCTATGCATCCAACCTCTGCGCCTATGGCTTTGCTTCCATGAGGAGCTAGGTGCCGAAGCTGAAACACTAGCAAAGCTAACACAAGCTGTCTGAGAAAGCCCCACAACATCATCATCCCCATTTCTTTCACTAAATCTCTGAGTTGATAATGCTACTCACAATGCTGATGACTTGCTATTTATGGAGATAATTACTGAGAGTTTGCAATTTTCAGACGATTAAATTAACCAAAAATTTAGAATTGACTCCGCAAACATGTTGAGGCATTGTCAACACGAGTTGTCGGTTGTGGATGACGGTCTCCTTCAACCATACCTGCACTTTTCTCAACCATGATTTTCACTCTATTCAAAATGATGTTAAAAAAATAATGGCAAAGAAAAGTATAATCTCATCCCTCATGATGAATGGTCCAAGCTCCATGAATGGTCAATATTCAATGAGTACATAATACTTCCGATCCTATACATAAGATCTGTTTAATTTCTTTTTATAAGATTAAGAAATCTAAATAAATTATTTTAAGATATTTATTTTTAATTTTTTTCTTCAAGTTAATTTATCTGACTTATAAACTAATATATAATCTAATTATATACAACATATATAATGATTAAAAAATTTATTTAGCTTATTTAATTTTTTCAAAATAAAAAGTCAATTAAATCTTATATTTAGGACCGGAAGGAGTATATAATTTTCACTCTAATTTAATTTCTAGTCAATCTAAAACAGGACATGGCAAAGAAAAGTATGCTTTATGTCCCAAGCTTCAACATTCACTATCATCTGCTCTCTAATTTCCAATGAATTCAATTATTGCAGTTTCGTTGCAACCTACTATGAGAAATATTTATGGAGAACCAAAAACTTTCTGAGACCTTAAAGCGAAAAAAACAAAACACAAAAGTTTTATTATCAAGAAAAACGAAAAAAGTAGTACTTTTATTTTACCTTGGCCAGTGGGTTTCATAAGGGGGGCCTTGAAGAGTATAGTGAATAAAATTCAACCACAGAAAAAATATCACAGGAGAAAAAACCCAAAAAGCAATGACAACGCACTAACCATTTCCTTGCAATTTATTGACGCGTTTAAATTAAATCAACTTATTTACACTCTGTTTTTTTTTTTTTACTATTAAAAAGTTTTGGAAGGGTTCTACGCCAGTCTCCTACTAAGACTAGGACACGGCCCCGGGCTCTATGAGCACTTACTAAGGACTTACGAGATCGCCTACCAAAAGAGTCTTAACACTCTGTTTACGTAAGCGTTTCAGGTACATTGGAGGTAAGAAAATCACATTGGGAAAAAAAAAATCCAATTGGAAATGTTTGAGTTAGTTTTTTGTCCTGACTGCCATATGCCAAAAAAGTTCATTTATTTCAAAAGCTCAATCCTAAAGCGTTTAAATTTATTGTCCCAAAAAAAAAAAAAAAAATCCTAGAGCGTTGGGCGCGCCTGCTGTTCTTTGAGTCAGGGGGGGTGGGTTTTTTTAATAAATTGAGGAAGGTGAGGGTATTTAATACCCTCTGGCCATTATTAAATGGCGGGGTCCGCACATGCCCCCACTATTTAATGAATTTTTTTTTTAAAAAAATTCTTTTCTCTCTCTCTCTCTTTTTTTTAATAAATTTATATTACATACAAAAAGTTGATAGTTAAAACTTATAATGCTCTACTTTCAACTAGATGATTTGACAAAGCCCAAAATAATATGGATTGACAATAACAGGATCACCAAGAGAGGCAAAGTTCTCTCATCAAGAATTAACACAATTGTATTTTTGTGTCTCAAGAATTTAACCAAGACTTAAGCTAGCAAAACTCGTACCAATTTGGACTAAACGCTAAGTGCTTCAAGACCTCTGTCTTAATGCGACCAACCTAGCTCTTAAAATGAAGCTGCAAATCTCTCCACTTGTGCACCTTTTATCTTCTTCTTCTTCTTCTTCTTTGTTAATGCAAAATCTTAATGGACCAGTCCATTTTCTTTTGCATCCACAATCTCACCAAATTTTAGATTGTCCGATCCTTCCTCCCTTCTCAAGCTGATTGTGATGGAGATCATATTAAATTTGAAATAACAGATCGTATAGACGAATAAGAGGGAAAAAGACAAAAAGTCCAATACCCACTAAAAGTCATATTAAATAATAAATTATCGCACCGTCATAAGTCATATCATCTATAAAATTTCACTCGTTACAAATCAAAATAAAGAAAATTATCAACGCTGACAAGTGCAGTGGCGGAATCAGAAAAATTTTTTAGCCCGGACCAAAAAATAAATATAATGAAGTATTTAAAGAATAATATCGCATAACATTAAAAATATGAATAAACAATAATCAACAATTATAAATCAAAATAAGATATAAAATGATAACATTTTCAGTAGGTATCTAAAACAAAAAATTTTCTTTCCTCTTACAACTCAATGAGTAATGAACCAAATATTATCCTAAAGATATCACAAATACAATAATAATAATAATAATAATAATATATAATGAAATTTAATAAAATTAACACTTAAATACACATTCCACCCTACCTCAAAACAAAATAATTGAAAAAAATAAAATAAATATAATATGAACCACAAAAAATATTTTTAAAAAACATAAAGATCTAATTAAATTTCAACTAAGCAAATAACATATTATAATCTATTCCTTAAAAGAGAAATTCATTATAAAATCATAAGACAACCAAATAATAAATCCAAACTGATTAAAATTAGTCATTAATCATCCTCTACATATATATAGTTATCTATTGTAAAAACTCAAAACTCTGCCAAAATTATAACCTAAAATTTTCACTAATCAACACAATATTACCCTCATTAGAAAGAGCAAAATACATAGAATAAAATATTTAGCTGAGGCCAAATTATTGGCCAAAACAAAATATTATATTATACATATATATAAATACATAAGATAGAAAAATACCAGTTGGGGCCAAGGCCCCAGCTGGCCAGCATGTGGCCCCGCCATTGGAGAAGTGGGAACTCATTAATTCATTTAAAAAGTGATTTAAACTTATTTACATGTATCTTGCTTCCCAACTCTTAATTAATACAATTCACACACTCATTGGTAAAAAAAATGCAATCAATATATACAGTCAACAAAAGTAAAATTGGAAATAAAAAATACAATAAATGTTTAGACAAAACTAAAACAAGGCTTATCTTTTGGGATATACCTATTTTCAAATTTAAAGTTTATATTTAAAAATAGAGGGAGTGTTGGACTTTGGGTCCAGGTCCACCTTTGATGGACTATGCTATTTGATTATAATACATATAGTGTTGATGATATATTGATTAAAATCTTAACATTTCTTATCTATCTCATAGCCAATAGTAACATAAATAAGCACAAGCTCCAATCTTTCAGCCATGGGTAGACCCACGTATGTGGGAAGGGGGCACAATTTTTGACCCTTATATGTTTTTTTTTTAAAAAAAATTTCCCCTTCTATGCCTTCCTTAACACGCATGCCCAGCTCTGCTCCTTGCTCTTTTATGACCTAGTAAGATAGGGAAGTGCTCCCTTAATTACTTAGTGTTTTATATTAAAAAAGATGTATTTGATAGCATTGATCATGAGACAATTATGATAAAATTCTAAAAAATAAGACCTAGAAGAATGACAGTGTAATTATTATAATATACTTTTGTTATTATAATATATATACTTGAATTTATTTAGTGTTTAGTCTTGTTATTTCTAACAGTACTTTTGTTTTTTAATGCATTTAAAACTGTTTTTTTTAAAAAATTGGGCGCAATGAATCCTGCTAATGGTGTCCCCCCCCGGCCCCAGCAATTATTTTCGAGGTCCACCCCTGCTTTCAGCCACCCCACCCTCCAGCATATATAGCAAAGAAAAACCATCTCAATTAAGCCTCTCACATAGTTTATGAAAACAACATACATGTAATGAGAACACACCCTTTAACATTGGACCTTCAACCTTGTCCGCTTCCCCCTCGTGTGTGCTTCGCTTTCACGTTCCCCGTTGTTTCCTTTCACAGTGATCAGAACACAATGCGCCAAACAACACATCTGCCATTCCTTTTCCTTTTTCAATCCTGAGGGCATCAATGTAATTTTGTTATTTTCCTTAACACCCATAACATCCTTTAAGACTTTTCTGACATGGGACTTTTTATAAGGGGTTTTTTTGAGAATATGTTAGTCCCTTGGAACCTAAGGGGGATTTTCCTTGCCCTAAACAACAAATCTTAAGTTAGGCATATGCGAAAAATATGTGATTTGCAAATTTTTCCAAATGACCAATTTGTCACTAACATTATTTGAGGAGTTTAAATTGTTAATATATATACTAAAGTTGTTAATTGTGATTTTTAATTTGTTATTCTCTTTACTTGAGTAGTTACGCTAACATGTGTGGCTTCAGAATATTATCTTATTGGTATTTAAAGAGCTCAAGTTGTCAATATGTATACTAAAGTTGTTAATTACAATGTGTAATCAACTTAAGTGTAGATAATAATAACTTAAAAATCACAAATTAACTATTTTAGTATACATATATTGATAACCTGAGCTCCAAAAATAGTGTCAGAAGGAGATTGGGCAATGAAACATTTTCAAACTCTTAGATTTCTTCCACAGTTTAACTTAAGATTTATTATATTTCACTCCTTAATTTGTCTTTTCCTTATATATATATATATATATATATATATATATATATATATATATATATATTTATTTATTTATTTATTTATTTAGATTTTCCATATGATAATTCAGATTTTAAAATAAACATTTATCAAGTTTGACTTCTTACCCCCGTCTCGTTCTTCTTAAGTTGAAAAGTTTCCATCTTTTATGGGCACTCTTGACTTCTGAGAAAATCCTTTTCATGCAATCGCCAAGCTCTCTTTCTCGGGAGACAAACAGGGCTTTTTCACCACCTTCTTCTCCTCAAAGACGACATTTTTATGAGAAAGTTTTCATTTTGCAACTCCCTCATCAGCTATATATCTTCTGAAGTCTTGCCATTTTCAGTGAAAGCTTCATATTTGTAACCTTAATGGGGAAGAAGACGTCATAAAACGAAGTTGTTCTGGAAATCGAAGAAAAGGAAGAAGCTTCTTCTTATCCGACGAAGAAAGAATCCCAGATGGATTCTTCATCGGAGATAAGAAACGTTAGCCCAAGTCCCGGCAAGCCTCCAAGAATTCCGACAGAGACATTTATCAAACGAAGGTCACTGTTAAGGTTGGAGTTTTCGAAGCCAAAATCCAGATTATTGGAGCCGCCATATCAGGCTGACCACAAATTTCTCGAAGCAAAAGCTCAAATGGCAAGTTATGATTCTTCATCTAATAGAAATTGTCCGAATGTGACTACAGCTATGAACAAAAATACAGAAACTCCCCCAAGGAGTAATCCCAGTACAGCTCCAGAAACCCCACGAACGCCATTGAAGGGGAAATAAGCAGAAAATGAAGAAAACGATGATGATGAAGATGAACAAGTGTACAAAACTGCTGATCTTGAAGTGAGCAAGAGATCAGGTAAGAAAAAGTTGAAACTAACGGCTTTAATTGAAAGAAGTGTTTTTCTTTGCGTTATAGCTGCTTTGATATCGAGCTTGACCATCCATAAACCTGCAAAACATGGTGATTTGGAGTCTGAATCTATGGAAATGGTGCGTGTTAGTGTTTGTGATTATCTGTGGTAGAATAATCAAGCAAATTTGTCAAATTAGAGTTAATTTCAATTTTTTTTAAAAAAAACAAGGTACTATACAAAGTATTTGTGAAAGTAGAGTTAATTGTGGTGCCACGTGGCGTGCCACATAGGCACGCTACAAGACGTGGGGCGCCACTTGTGGCGTGCCCACGTGGCACGCCACATATGTGGCGCCAACATGTAATAAAAATAAAAAATAAAAAATAAAAAAAATGCAGGAAAGCAACTTTATTAAAAGCTGCACCAAAGGCAACTGTAATGTAGGGCGTGAAAAATTCACGCCCCCTACAGTAAATTTTTTTTTTTTTTTTGAAAAAACCTTCTATATATAAAGCAATCAGATGCTACTTCGAACACACACACACACTCACATACAAAAATTAATTAGTAGAAGCAGAAGGAGAAATGAGAGAAAATTGATCCATAATTTTCATCTCCACCAATTTCTTCCACTTCCATTTTTTCTTTTAATCACATTTTGTTTTTTCATTTCTTTGTTTCATTGCTTATATACATTGTGTTTCTTCTTATAATTAGTTGCAATTTGCGTTGTGATTTGTTTTATCTGTAATTTTTTCTTCCTTTTCATTATAAGAAAAAAAATGAATCAAATTTGTGTAATTCTATATTATAATGGTTTTAAAAATATAGATGCAAACGTATTGATCTTTGAAGGTGAAAAACGAACAATATATATTGTTCGAAGCATGTCATTTGTCGATTTAAAGGAAAAGATCCGTCAGAAGCTAAAGCTGCAACAAGAGTAGGTAGTATCTTCAGTGACAGTTAGAGTTCCTATTGGAGACAACAAATATACCGGTGTTGAGATAGCCTATGATGAGGATATGAAAATATTTTTTGAAACATTTGAGGAAAGTCCTACGAACAAATTTGCTGAGTTCTACGTGAATATTAAAATGTCAGAGGAGGGTGTACCAATACCGTTTGATGGACTCCGCCTTGGTAATGAGTCATATAATATACCTTATTCCAGTACACGTCATCCAACACAATCTACCACTGCGCCTGGAGAAGAAAGCGACTATCTGGCAGATGAACCTGACAATGAGGACGAGCATGAGGAAGGAGATGAAGACACATTATTGGCAAATGACGCTGATCAAAATGATAGTGATACAGATGATGAAGACCATGGTAATGTCATGCCACAACAGATGGGCCTGTCACAATCATCTGGTTAGTTACGGAGTTGTATTGCTTTATATTTTAATTTTTTATTAGTTAACATGTTTTCACATAAACTGTATTATTTGTGAATTTACAGATATTACACCATTTTGGAGCCAGATTCTGCATTATGAGGCTATTCATGATGATTACCCACATGAGGATATACTGGATGTTGAAGGCTTCGGCCGGGGACTGTGGGCGAGAGGTGACGCATTATATACGAAACAAGAATTCGAGTCCAAGAGTAATGTCCAGTTTGCAACAAAACATTATTGTATGAAGGTGCACCATGAAGCAACTGTGGTTGAGAGTAATACAACCATATTCGCAATGAAATGTCGGAATCATGAACAAGGTTGCCCTTAGAGAGTACGAGCAACTAAGCCGAAGAATGGCAACACTTAGAAGGTGACTAAATGGGTTGGGAACCACACTTGTGTGAGCACAACTCTCTCCTAGGATCACACACAACTTGATTCTAAAATAATATCTGAGGTTATAACCAGTACGGTGCACAATTCCATTTATCCTCAAGTGAATTTATTCTTTTTTGTTATTGAACAAAAATAGCATTCCTTCTTTACAATTCTTATGATTGGTTTTGCAGACATGGTTAGGGAAACACCTTCAGTACCTGTGGCCCTGATACAAGAAAGGGTAACCGGAATGTATGGTTATCGTATTTCTTACACAAAGGCATGGATTGCAAAACAAAAGGCAGTGGCTAAGATTTATGATGATTGGGACGATTCATATGCATTCTTGCCAAGGTGGTTCGAGTACATGTGCTTATTTTCCCTGGGAGCATCTTACCACATTCAACATGGACCGTATATTGTTGACTGGTGGGTTGTTAATGAGGTTGTGGTTTTTCAACGAACCTTTTGGACATTGGTCAATGTCGTGCGGCGTTCGACTAGTGCAAACCAGTCATACATATGGACGATACACATCCATTGGTAAGTATAAGGGGACATTACTGATAGCCACTGTCCAAGATAGAAATAACGAGATCCTGCCCATTGCTTTTGCAATTGTTGAAGGAGAAACAAAGGATGCATGGGAGTATTTTTTGTATAATATACGATAGAATGTCACCAATAAGGTTGGTTTATGCCTCATTTCTGATCGACATAAAAGCATAATATCAGCAGTCAGGAATCCAACAATTGGTTGACAGCCTCCATATGCTTACCATATGTTTTGCACCCGTCATTTTGCGAGCAATTTTGCTACCCGCTTTAAGGACAAGGAGTTGCAGAAAAACTTAAAGAATCTAGGTAGTATACTCATAGTGATGTGGAGTGACTTTCATTTTCTACTTTATTGTATTTTACCAATAACATTACGTCTTTCTGTCTTCTTTACAGCATATCAGCCAAGCAAAATAAACTTTGATGACATGTATGAGGAGTTCTGCAGTCACAGTCCTGACGTTGTTGCATAGATTGAGAGAATTCCGAAATAGCAATGGTGTCGAAGTTATGATGAGAATGGACGAAGGTATGGTCATATGACAACCAACCTGTCTGAATCAATCAATAAGGTTTTCCAGGGAGCTAGGAACATGCCTATAACTGCGTTGGTGAAATTCACCTATAGTCGGCTTGCTAGTTACTGGGTT
Organism: Acacia confusa; assembly: GCA_037074495.1. Lineage (NCBI taxonomy): Eukaryota > Viridiplantae > Streptophyta > Magnoliopsida > Fabales > Fabaceae > Acacia > Acacia confusa. The sequence goes on from CM073502.1 coordinate 7,793,018, forward strand.
AAAAGAGGGACGAAGGCACGCCAAGACACAGTGAACGGAAAGTATTTCTTGAGTGTTATTGGAGAAGCCTTAACTAAGAACGGAGAGAGAGAAACATCAATGCGTGTATGGACGTATGATTACGCGCGGTCCACGTTTGAAGTTGACGATCAAGGTGATACATACTCTGTGAACTTGACCGAGGGGAAATGCCAGTGTGGGAAGTTTCAGACATTCTAATTCCCTTGTAGTTATGTAATTGCTACATGTTCTGCTGTATCCCATGATGCGCAACAGTACGTGGATCCAGTATTATCGATCTACTATGTTATGCAGGTTTACTCTTTACCATTTCAGCCGATCGGGAGCGAACACGCAATACCGCCCGGTACCGGACCCACGATTATCCCCTGATGAATCAAAATTGCGTGGTACGGGGCGCCCTAAATCTACCCGCATTCGAAATGAGATGGATGAGGTGGAGATCCAACCTAGCTCCAATCGAGTTAGATGTACTATATGGAGACAGACTGGACATAATAGGCGTGCATGTCCTATAAGCCATGTAGCTGATTAATGAAAATATTTTACATTGATTCAAATATTGTGAATTATAACCTGTTTTACTCAATTTACTATTTTACATTGATTTCTCATTTGATTCCAAAATATCATAATATTGTGCGAAACACAGTTATTCGATTTGTTTTACCTTCTACATTTATTGATTGCCTAAACTTATTTTATTATTTAAATATGGTCTAGAAAATAAAGTTCACAAACTTACATGATACGGAAACAAATACAATCAAGTGAATTAACGAGTGTAGCAAATATGACATAAAATAAAGTGCGGTCATAATGGAGGTGTATAAGCAGGCCACTGTCTCGATCGGGCATCATGATCCGGGTTCCTTCGCGGGTGAAGGCCGAAATCCTCTTCAGCTGTTCGGATGAAGTCATCTGCAATGTCACCCGTGTCACCTCCAGAGCGGTGACCTGATTGGTAAGGACTCCGGCTTGAGCCTGGTGCATCAATTGGCGTGTTCACGAGCAGACCGGACTGATATGGATTCTGACTCAACCCCGCACTACCCACGTCACTATTGTACTGTCCATGCTCATATGGCTGAAACGCACCGGCGCCTGTAAAAGTCTGACCATATGGTGGGCTGTTCGACGGCCACTTGTACGAAGTATGAACCTATGTTTGCCCTGCAAACATCGTTGGTGGCACCGGTGGGTAATATGGAGCGGGTGGTTGCATCGCCGGTGGCACTTGTGGATATGAAGGCATGTATAAAGACTTATGCGATGGCATCTCTATAGATCCTTGCACCGTAGTCGCTGGAGGCTCATATGGTGATGTCCCCCCTGAAAAGTGCTCGGGGTTCCACGTAACAGTCGTATAGGCCATATTGAATCTTAAGGGTGGCGTATATACACCTCCACCACGCGGACCTAGCTGGGGTATCTCATATGATTGCGCTAGGTGTTTTACTTGTCTTTTCGCAATTCCATGACCCTCCCTCGCACGGGGCAGGATCTCAATGGCAGCATCAGGGACACCGGCTAAGACTCCAATCGGTGCATGGGGACCAGGCTCGGCTACCCGTCCAAACTCTTTAAACGAAGCAAGTAACTGCTGACAGACCTTTTAGACCTCCCTCTTGTTGAATTCAGAGTCAAATTGTGGGGAACACATCCACCAAATCCACTCTACATTTTGGACCTGCAGTTGTATAATGAAGTAAATAACATAACTATCATATGACGTATGTGGCAAGGGGAAAAAAATAGGGGAGAAAGATTTTTACGTACCACGTGACCCAGCCGTGCAACCTGCCTCGTCATGAACCTTCGAGTATGTGTGAAGTACCAAGTCATGTACTCTGCATTCGGGGACATCGGACCATCCTGTGGATCTGCAGTCATGATGTGCTCATACTACGTGATCCAGTACTGAATAAATGCATGCAACTTGACCTCCCAATCTTCAGTTGACTTACCACGTAAAGTAAGATCGTGTGCACCTCTAAGTTGTGAGGCCGTGCCGGGGATGTGTTGTTGCATGCCAAATTGCCACATGCATCGGTCGGGCTGGTACATCTCGACAATGTGGAAAGCAATTATGGGTGTCACCGCCCTCCACATGTCCTGCATGGCACCATCCGCACCCATAAAATCATACCCGGCATCATAATATGGTTCCCATATCACCTGTCCATATGAACAAATGGTCATGTATAATACACGAATTGGTCTAATCTTTATGCTTTTTTCCGCAAGCTCAAATTTATTATACATACATCGTCACACCCCATCTAGTCAAGCTCTATGCGGTGTGTCTTCAGATCACGGCGCACTGACCGCACGTGTACACCATTGAACCTGTGATGAGGAGGTCAACAACATCAGTTAAATGACATTCATGAAAAGAACATAGTCGATCAACAACCACACTCAATCAAAATAATCAGTATAGATATACTCCTTCCATACCTGCATCCATAATGACCGCCATCGACACTGGGCTCTGGAATGGGAAATGATAAGGGAGGAAATCGAGACTAAGCCATATTTGCAACAACAACAAACAACCCTCAATGTCTTTGGCTGAAGCTGCCGTGGCCTGACATAGCTCGCGAAATAATGTAGCGAGTATCGCAGACCCCCAGCTGTATGTGGCAGTCTCTGTAAGATCACTGCCCAGTAATTGTACATATCGGCAAGGTACCTCATGGCTGGACTTGTCGCACAACAAAAATCCCCCGAATAGGTGCATGAGGTAGGCACGAGTGTACAAAAGCTAGCCAACCACAGTACCTGAGTGCTCCTCCTACTGGCCCCAATGAGTGACAAACCATCTCATCTTGATGTTTTCGCCAATCACGTGATCTGGGAGGGGAGTAAGACCCATGTATTCCTACATGACTACTCCCCAGTTGGCATGCATCGTACCGGAAACTACTTGACCCTCAGTGGACAAACCTAAAATGGCCTCTACATCTTGTAGAGTAATGGTCATCTCACCAACTGGCATATGGAAGGTGTGAGTCTCTGGCCTCCACCTCTCAACTAAAATAGTAATAAGGTCTTTGTCAATATGCACCAACATAAAAGTAAAGATCAAATATGTAATCGCATTCATTATCCGTATCATGTACAAACAACTAGAGGCATATAATTAATTACACTAAGAATAAAGCATATTGAGAGTCTCTTCACGCGAGACACGTGCCAAAAACCTGCCCGGCAAAGGTGGTCCTGCAATTCTTGGGGGATGTCATCTAGGTCATGGACATCTCCCAGCCCTTGCGCAACTCACCTCACCCTCAAGGCATCACAATTTCCTTCGTTCCACACAACTTGTGATCGGTGTGACCGCTGCACCTCCTCATTTAGAACTCCCCACTCTTTGGGGCTGGGATGAATTGTGGGGTTGGGTTGATAAGCCATTTTACTAACACAAATTTACCCTCACATAACACATTATTAAGTTACTAATTATTTATTCCATCAAAGATGAATAAATAAAAAAATCAAAATTATATAATAATAACGAAAATTAATCAAAAAATGAAAATTTATTATACATAATAATAATAATAATAATAATAATAAAATATATAATATAACCTAACAAAAATTAATCTAAATATTCAAATGCGTAATATATTATAATCATAAAAACAACGAAATTTATATAATATAATTAAAATTGATAAAAAAAATCAAAAATCATGATATGTAAAATTATTAAAAATTATTTCATAACAACTAAAATTAATAAAAAATTGCAAACTCATAAAACATAATAATTTCAATCAAAATACACATATATTATAATATAACAAAAATTAATCTAAACATTACAATTCATGGTATATTTTAATGATAAAAATAAAAAATTAATATAATAATAAATAAACTTCATAAAAAAATCAAAATCCATAATATGTAAAATTCTTCAAAATTAATAAATAATAACGAAAATCAAATAAAAAAATGAAAAATAATAATATGTAATATTTATAATCAAAATAACATATTATATATATATATATATAAAATAAGTAAAATTCAATATAATTATATATATTGAATTATTATTTGTAATTTAAGATTCTCAGCCTAGTTTGGTGTTTTCCTCTAATGTACTACAAGAAAATTTGAAAACAAACCCGATTAAAATTTTCATAATATCTCTATTAACCCAAATATACTATTTGCATAACATTTAATCAGTAAAAATATCATATAATACAACAATGTTAAACTTCTTAAATCAAAAAATTAGTGTTACATTTCTCAAACAAACATAAATTACATCTAAATCACTTTAAATTTATTATTTATCATTCATTACATAAATACAGTCTTCTATTGTCAAAACTTACAACTTCTAAAAAATTCTAACTCTAACTTTTTTTCTAACCAACACAAGACTACAATCATTGCAGAGACAAAATAAGATACAAAACATTTTATGAAGAAATTTATTAAAAGATTTTAATTTAGCAACGTAAATAATCTTATACAATAAATAACATACCTCAAAATAACTTTGAACTGTTGTATTCTCCTTTCCTTCTTTTTCCACACTATGCTCCCAGCCTCTCCCGCATATGAAGAATGAAATGTATGTGTGTGAAGTTTTTTGTGTGCAAGGTGTTTAAATAGAAGATGATGAAGTAGCGGTACCAAACTATTTTTTTTTCAAAAAAAATAAAGGCAGGTGTGTACTCTGCGCCTCTACCTTATGCTGCAATTGTAGCATTTTTTTTTACTTTCCCTATTTACTTTTTTAAAAAAAAAAAAATCATGGCAGGGGGCCTCGCCCCCGCATAAACCACGTGCCTCAGGGCAGCTTTATGAAAGCAGCCCTCAGGCAACAATAGCTACCTCTAGGGCAGCTTTAAGCTGCCCCTGAGGCAGCTTTTGGCAAGGTGGTGACGTGCCCTGCATTTTTTTTATTTTTTTTTACATGTGGTGTGGCGTGCCACGTGGGCACACCACAAGTGACGCCCCACTTGGCAGCGCCACTTGTGGCATGCCTACGTGGCGCGCCACGTGTGGCGCCATCTGACGTGGTTCCACAAACAACCCTACTTTCATAAATACTTTGTATAATACCCTGTTTTCAAAATTTTTTTTTAAATTAACTCTAATTTGACAAATTTGCCGAATAATCACTGAGTGGTTCATCAACATTTTGGTTTTCTTGTTTGAGAGGAACCTCGTATTCAAAAGGAAGGTTCTTTATTTTGTTTATGGGGTAAAGAAGAGTGTTCAGGCCTTCATTTGGCTAGCTTTGGTTCTTCTAACATGGTTTCTTATGTTCAATGATGGAGTTAAAAGATCCAGAAGAGCCCGAAAGATTCTGAATTACATAACAAGAACACTTGCTTCTTGCCTTATAGGAGCAGGTATATGGCTAGTGAAAACCTTATTCACAAAGCTACTAGCTTCTTCTTTCCAATGCTCCAGATTCTTTGACAGGATTCAAGAATCAATTATTCATCAGTACATTGTTCGGATTCTCTCGGGACCGCCATTGATGGAGATGGCTGAAATGGTAGAGAAAAGTGGGAGTACTGGTCAGCTCAGTCTTAGGATACTGAACAAAGAGAAGAAAGGAGATAAAGAAGAGGTCATTGATGTGGACAAGTTGAAGAAGATGAAGCAAGACAAGGTTTCTGCTTGGACAATGAGGGGTTTAGTTAATGTGATAAGGAGTTCTGGGTTGTCCGCCATACCCGATACACTCAAAGGCTATATCGACGAGGACGAGGAAAGAGAGCAGAAAGACATGGAAATTAACAGCGAGTAGGAAGCAAAAGCTGCAGCTTACAGAATTTTCAAGAATGTAGCCAAGCCAGGAAATAAGTTAGTTAATATTACTGACTACATTGATCAAAAGCTCTTTTTGATGATTTCTCTGATATGCAATTTTCTCACTCTGGTCTAAATTGTTCAAGGTACATTGAAGAGGAAGATCTCTTGAGATTCATGAAGAAAGAGGTGGCGGAGAATGTGCTTCCTTTAATTGAGGGAGCTGCAGAAACTGGAAAGATAAAGAGGAAATCCCTCAAGAATTGGCTGGTAAATTCCCAATATCCAATACATGCATGCTATTACTCTATTAGAATATATGAAAATTTCCCACATTGAATAATTAGAGAAGAATTGAAGGTATGTAGTCTTGAGGTAAGTCCAATCAAATTTGCTTATGATATAGGGCACTTTAACTAATTCACAAGAAATAAGAAGTAACTGTTAATTAATTAAATATGTTATAAATAGAACTATTTTCCCATTGGTACCCTAATTGGAAAACACATTTGAAAATTTAATGAGTTGGTAAAATTGGAAATGAGCATTAATTATAAGGATTAAAAAACTAGAGAATGAGTATTAATTATCTTAGAAGCACCTTATGTTTATGTTGTAGACAAAACTATTCTTCTAGAAATGTCCTATATTATGGACCAGAGGGAGAGGACATATAAAAAAATCTAATACCCTGCCATCTACTACACGGTTCTATTTATGTGTATTTGATGAGTGTGATTGGTGTTGTTAGGTGAAAGTTTACTTGGAACGCAAATCACTGGTACATTCCTTGAATGATACAAAAACTGCTGTTGATGATCTGAACAATCTAGTCTCTGTGGTTGTGCTCATAATAATCATCATAGTCTGGCTTCTTTTAATGGGATTCCTAACAACTCAGGTGCTTCTCTTCATTCCATTTCAGCTTTTACTCTCCGTGTTCATTTTCAGAGACGCAGCCAAGACTTTGTTTGAAACCATCATATTCGTCTTTGTAATGCACCCTTTCGACGTTGGAGATCGCTGTGTCATTGATGGTGTACAGGTAAGAAACTAAGACCGTGCTCACATACATGCATGAAAGAAAGCTGTTCTTGGTTGACATGTTTGTTTATATGAGGTAGAATGACAGTGGAAGAGATGAATATATTGACGACGGCGTTCTTAAGATATGACAACGAAAAGATATTCTATCCAAATTCAGTTCTAGCCACCAAACCAATCAGCAATTACTACAGAAGCCCAGATATGAGTGATTCAGTTGAATTTGCTGTTGATATTTCTACCTCCATGGAGACCATTGGTGCTTTGAAAGCTTCAATAAAAGCGTAACTGTCTTTTCACTTTTATATTTGCACCATCATCTTTATATTCCTCACGACCTTAAATGTGAGTTGATCTTAGTTCTAAATGTAAGATCAATTTTAATATTTGTTAATCTTTTTCTAATTTACCCTTATTGATACACTTTCAACAATGATCTAGGAGGAGGAGAAATGGAAGAATTAAGGAAAATGATTAGGGCGGTTTAGAAAAACATGTTATATTAACTTACTTCCTTAATCTAATCAAATTAGATAAATAGATCTTACATTAAGGTTAGAAGGAGAATGTTAAGAAAGTGTATTACATATCAGAGTATCATAAATTATATTCAAAGTCATCATTTTAATTCTAACAACAAGCTTGTTCTGATAAACTAGTTGGTTGTGATATTTTGTCAGATATCTGGAGGGCAAGCCTCAGCATTGGCGTGCAGGGCATAGCGTGGTTGTGAAGAACACAGAGAATGTGAACAAGATGAATATGGCACTCTATGTGACTCACACCATTAATTTCCAAAACTATGGAGAAAAGAGCAGCAGAAGATCAGAGCTAGTTTTGGAATTGAAGAGAATTTTCCTAAATCTAAATATTACATACCATCTTCTTCTTCAAGATGTTCATCTCAGTTATGTGGGACCTGAAGCACCATCTACTGTTTCGAGATTATGATCTTACCTTATCATTGACTTGTTCATGGTTATGCGTGCTATTCATTGTGCTTTGTAAAGGGAGAATCACTGCAAGAAAGAAACGTAATCACTAGAAAAATCTCAACAAGAAGTTAGTAGTACGGAGCTGTTGTCATTTCTGATAGTGTGACTTATCATTGTAGCACGCTTATTATGGACTTTTTGAGGCTCAAAGTGATTCTCTTCACTCTGTGAACGCGAGTTTTTAGGGATTTTTTAGTTTGAAGATGAAGAATGTAAAAACAAAGATCTTGGGTGGGTCCACATGGATAAATATCATCATCCTCCTCTGCGTTTTTTTTTAGAAAACTGCACCCAAGTCCCAAACAAAAAAAAGGACATAAAGATCTATTGAAATCTCAAATTTATAGGAAAGTCCATATGACATTTGTGTAATATATTCCAAATATGAAAAGTCTAAAATATGCTTAATAATATACAATCATCCGTTCCTTCTCTATTTAATTAATAGGTTTATTTTGGATTTTTCACATTTGAAATATATTATAAGAATGTCCCACAAAACTTCATTGCAAATTTGAGATTTTAAGGGACATTTTTATTGTATTTTCTTTTATTTGGGATTTAAGTGTAATTTTCCGTTGATTTTTCAGATAATATGGTCAAATAAGAGTGCTTTGGTTTTTGTAAATCAATTTGAAATATTTTTATTTTTATTTTCTGAAAATTGGTTTTGAAAATGTTTAGTTATTAATATTATTAATTATGTACTGTTAATTACTATAAAATATGAATATGCTTTATGTTTATCACACAAGGCCTCCCTTGGCACACTATTTTTTACCTGTGCAATACATAGGTTTAAAGGAGGGTATTAGTGATTTAATGAAGTCACTATGCTAGTACTATTCACACGCAAATAGATGAATAGATAACATTTGATGCTATTCTATTTGATTATATACAATAGTATACATTATATAGTAGATAATTTTTATATCAATATCTGATATAAAAAAAGTTGGGAAAACATTCTTGAAATAATCAAAACGCTATAAATTGTCATTTAATTGTAAATAAGTTTAATTTACATTAAATAAAACGCCCTTAAAAAAAAATTTCCCCTCCTCATGGTTGTCAATGTATTACGCTCAAAAATTATTTTAAAAAACTAATACAAGCGGACACTAAACATGGACACCCCTCACAAAAGAAATGTTATATTATGATAAACTAGTTCCTTTTGTTAAACCCAACTCCATTAATACCTAAGCCAAAATTTAGGTCACTTGACAACCCTTTTTTCCTCCTTTTATTTGCGGGCCATAAAATATTGGGAGTTACCATAGACAATACCAACATGACCCAATTGAAGAACACAAATCAAATTCATGGAGCGAGCAAGAAAGAATGAGGGGACCCATGAGATAAGATAACCTTATCTCTCTCGATTCGGATTTCCGACTGGAGAAGCTGCCACGTAGGACACATCAAATATGCTCAAAATTTCCACCACTCATTACCTCCCTTCTTTCCCTACGTCCTCTTCAAAACAGACACACTCCAAATCCATTCCCCTTCTCTCCTTATCACAGCTTTCAGTCACCCAACAAGCACTAGTTGCCGCACCAGCAAGAAGCAACAAGTGGTGACTCACCGATGGCTTCAACTTCTGCAATTTCCATGGCCATGCCACCAGCTTGCGCCGCCCAGAAGAAGGCGGCGCCGCCCACCTCCACATTCTTCCAGCCGTTGCCTCTCCGACCTTCGAACAAGGTCACCGTATCATCCAGTCCCAGTTCCAGGCTTGTAGTGAGGGCCTCCCTTAAGGAAAAGGCCATCACTGGTCTCACCGCCGCAGCTTTGACAGCTTCCGTGATGGTCCCCGATGTGGCCGAAGCCGCCGTCACCCCGTCCCTCAAGAACTTCTTGCTGAGCATCGCGGCTGGTGGGGTTGTGCTTGCCGCCATTGTTGGCGCCGTCATCGGTGTCGCCAACTTCGATCCCGTCAAGCGAAGCTGAGAAGCAGAGAATTATCATTATACCTCTCTTTATCTACCTTTTAGACTTTTGTTCTTATCATATATGTATGTCTCATGTGCATTGTTGTTCAGTAATGAACTCTGTTGTGTGTAATATTTCGCTCATCCTCTTCAACCGAGCTGAAACTTTTTTTCCCAATTCTTAAATTCCATGCTTGCGGCTGCCAGTGAACGAAATTAACTTGCACACAAAACACATATATATTACCTTTCTTTTGTACTAACGGATCAACCTGTTGGCAATAACTGAATTCTCCGAGAAGCACACTGCTAGTAAGATTAGGTAACATATCAGCACTAAATACGATGACATTTTTCAACAACTGGTAAAACACAGAACATACTAGCTGAATTTTTTGAATATACAACTGGGTTCTGTAGTGGGCATATATAAATGAAACAGTAAATCAAGCTAGCTAGTACATAAAAAGATATGGCTCAGCCTAATCTAAGGAAACTTGGGAATCCAAACACAATTACTGCTTAGAAATTTTTGAAATCAAATCTAGCACGTATCTACTCTCTGAAGAATAATCCACTTTATCTGCCTTGACCACTGTGATCTTCACCCTCTGTTCATCACCATACAATTCCTCCTTAACTTTTAGCCGAAACACAAACTGATTGAAAAGTTTACTGCGGATTATGTTGCCAAATTTATCATCATCCCGCTCTTCATACTTCAGTAAGTATAGCTCCTTTGCTGAGCAACCTAAGATTTCCTCGCCTGATTCTTGGAATGCTGTGACCCAAGTTATTCCCGTATGATCCAGAATTTGGGCTTGAAGAAGGTAACGGTAATCACACTCCTCAAACTCTTCACTGCATCTATCGCATTGCCACCTAGTGCTTCCTGTTCCTGACTTCGTCACTTTTTTACTGCACTGTCGATCTCCAATCATCAGGGGGCAAGCTGTGTAACAAAATGTATCTGTCTTGATGAAAGATACAGTTGCCCTAACGGTTATCCAGTCTGGCTTATCTGAGCGCCCCAGGCCTTCATCCTTGATCTGAGACACGGTTTTACGTATCTCATTCTTAGGTCCTCCTCCAAGCGTAATGTCCTTAGAAATGGACAGAGAAGCTGAATCTTTCCCCCCTCGATCAAACCACTCTCTTAATCTATGAGACTCAGGAAAATCTGGGTTAATGAAGAGTTGGGTGGAAGAAATGGTTCCTATAGATTTTCCACTAAAGTCATTAACCCTCCCAGATTTGACTGCCAGAACTGGGAAAAACCCACCATCAACCATCTCTTGAAGCTTTTGACCTTCCCTATTGCAGAAATCACCCCAAAGGGTTAGCTCAACACTCCTACCAGACATGTCCTTTACATTCAGTATTCGTCTCTGAGTTTCCATTCCATTCTTCCTCAAGATGGGAACTGAGGGATTTACAAATGTCACAACCCCAATAACATCAAGTATGCAGTTACTTTCGGCATTCTCAATGTCACTGATAGGCCTAAAGGAGAATTGCTGTCTGGGTATTGAAGCATCTTCATCAGGGCAAAGCTCCACAGATGAACTGGACTCCAGGAAAATTTCCCAGTCATTCTTCAAATGATTGAAGTTCTTCTGCGCAGGTTTTAAGCTACCTTTGGATATCAAGTAAACTCTACCAACCTCAATTACATCATAAAATCGGTCAACAACAGCATTGAAGCAAGTTACTCGTATTTCACCTCCATCAGAGTCAAGGAGATCAAAAGAGAAAACTTTTCCATCTCCTCGAGCATTATTATAGCGGCGGAGATCCCCTTTTGCAGTTACTCTTGCCTTAATAGCCCACCGGCCTTGATAAGGATTTAAAGCAGCAATAGGAATGATTCGTGCAGGTGCTTCATTCTTCATAATTGCACCGTGGCTTTTGTAAACTGGTGGTGGTTGGAATGGAGGCTGAACAGTTGGTCTGAAATTCTGATCATCATGACTTGAATTTTGAGAAGATAGACGATTGATATTAAACCTGGATGAGTTCTGCATATTGTTATTAGAGAATGCTTTCTGAGCTGTTGAATCAGATCCCACAGATGAGTTTGGATTCCCGATAATCTCACAATCTGGAATTATAGTTTCCATGTTGAGCACAACAATGATCCTGCACAAGATAAGAGCGTCCTATGACTTGAATATAGATTAATATATGGAAATTAAAATCTAGAGTGGAAGAGATAAGTTTAATTCAGCAGTCAGTACTGAACATCAACTGTATTAATGCAAATACTTAAACATTCAATGTGTAAGGTAAGCAAATCTATTATGAACTTGGCCTCCCATATATGAACTGAGGTCACTGCCGCTCTGACGTTTTCCCCCTCCGAAAAAAAGTGAGCCATTGATTCGTCAACTCAATAAAAGAAGTGAAAAAGAAGATAGAAAAGAGCGTTGACAAAGAAAGTTCAGATATGATGCGCAAAACTGCAAATCAATGTGAGTAGTCACATTGGACTTCAAATTATTTTGCCTATTTGGCAAAGAGAATGAATATAAACCATACTTGTCTATGGTCAAGAAGTAAAAGTGAAGAAGATTTCTTCCATGGAAAATGATCTACACCAACAAGATACGACTCTTAACATTCATTTTCTGCTAATATGTGCTTAAACGAAAACAAGCAAAGTTTTGCTTCCAGAATAAAGATTCTGAATCAACATGCCACATACCAACCAAATGGTTACCAATTTTCAATACCAAGAGCTATCTTCATGGCTACTATTCTTAAAATCATATCCTTCTCGTTTCAAAGTTTCAACCAAAAGATCATTCAAATAACGTTTCTAAGATAGGAATCTTATAGTCTTTTTCCTACATATCTTTGTTTAATCAAATATCGAGTCAACTTTTGCTTCCAGAAGAAAGATTTTGTATCAACATACTACATACCAACCGAACAGTAACCGGTTGACGAAACGGCGAGCAATCTTCTTAGATACACCTAAACCATACCCCTTTCATTAAATGAATAACAAAACACTTAGGCTTCCACACAGATTCTAGTATGTAGATAAATAGATATATCCCTCTGTCACTGATTTAAACTACTAGCTTCAGCGTAATCGCTTTGGAAATGAACTTCACATCACATTAGTAGTAATGGCACAAATGAACCAAAAATTGGAAATAGGAACGAAATACTGACTTGCGATTCTGAATTTGACTGCAAATGTACTCAATCAGCTGCACGACGGAACCTTTCTTAACTCGTCCGGTTCTAACTCGGTCATTCAGCTGAGTCGCGAGCATAGCGTGCTGAGAGGAAGCGGAATCGGAAAGCAGAAGCCGGTACCTCTCCTGCTGCGCATTATTTGAAAGCAATTTGATGTCCAGGACCTGGAGAAGCGGCTTCAAGTTCACGTCGCCAGCGACAACCGCCGCGATCGCGTTGGGCGTGAGATTCACCGGCATAGTCCGATCCCCAAGCACTCGTGCGAAAAGCCTATGTGACTATGTCGATTGTCGTGGATGAGGAATTTCCGCAGAGGCGGTGGTTCGAAATTGGCCCGAAATGAAAATCTGAAAAAGTATATATATGTAAAGGGGGGAAAGAGGGCGAGATTTTGGAGGGAGAGAGGAGACCTGTTTTTTCTTTCCTGAAATGGACAGACTATATCTATATAATTACAACGATAACCTCATGTCGTGGGTGATCAATTAATCATACAATTCTTTCTTTCTTTTTTTTGGCGGGAGGGTGATTGAATTGGCTTGCGTCCTGTTAGCCTCCGCTGTGTCCTTTGCGGGAAACGATGACATTTTTTATAAATTTAACACACACATGCTCTTTAAAAAAAAAAAAATAAAGCACCTTCAGATAGTAAATAGATAATTCAGGATACTGAATTGAATTAAAAAAAGTCTTCATAATCTTAAAAAATTATTTTATGATTATGAAAAAATATTTTATAGCATTGATTAGTACTAAAATGATACTGACTGGTACTGCAAAAATAATTTATGATATTGAAAAAAATATTTTAGGATCTTAAAAAATATTTTTGATTCTTATTGCTACAAAATTAATTCATCATCTTAAAAAATTATTTTAGATCTTGAAAAAATATTTTAAACTATATTTTTAGTAGCAATAAGAATCAAAAATATTTTTTAAGATCCTAAAATAATTTTTTCAATATCATAAATTATTTTTGCAGTACCAGTCAGTATCCTTTTAGTACTAATCAGCGCCATAAAATATTTTTTTAAGATCATGAAATAATTTTTCAGGATCATGAAGACTTTTTTTAATTCAATTCAGTATCTGAAAGTGCTCTGAATTTTTTTTTTTTAAGGAACATGTGTGTGTTAAATTTATAAAAAAAGGTCATCGTTTCACGCAAAGGACACAACGGACACTAACAAGGTAAAGGAGGCAAGCCAATTCCTTATCATAGTTGGGTCTAGGAACAAGAGCCTACAAAAAGCTTAACTTTTAAGGAAATTTATTTCAAGATACGAAATTAATTATAAAAAATTCTTATATATAATTCCTCTCATAAAAAAAATCTTATTGTCAAAATTACTTTTTCATGTGTTTAAAATTACTTTTTCATGTGTTTAAAATGGGCTTTATTAGTTGTTAAAATATCCTTATGAAAATCTTGTTGTCAAAATAACTTTTCATGTTGTAAAAAATTGTTCAAATTTCTAAAATTCTATCTGCCAGAGGAAAAATTTGAATAATTTTTTACAACATATAAAGTCATTTTGACAATATAAAAAGCTATTTTCACAAAGATATTTTTATAGGGACATTTTAACAACTAATAAAGTCATTTTAATAACGGAATTTTTTTGTGAGAAGAATTCAGCAATTAATCACAAAAAAAGTCCCAAAAGACCACTTTTTTGTGATTAATTCCATACCTTAGAACCTGAGAATGATTTTCCCTAACTTTTATTTACATGAATAAGTTAGACCTATTTTTATAAAATATAGTCTACAAATCTTCATGTATAACTTATTTAACTTTTTTTAATTTAAACAATCATATATGTATATATAATATCATCTAAGAATTTTATAAATTCACCAACTTAACTATAATCCTTAGTTTATTTTTTAGCATGACCTTGATCCCAATTTTCATATTTCATTGTCATTACACTCTTAATTCACAACAATCATTCATATCTAACTCTCTTCACTTCAATCGCTCGATATGACAACGCTTGCTCACTCTCTCTCCCACGTCATCCACTCAAGCATAATAATTGTTATGTGTTTATTTTAGTAACAAATATAATATCATATTCTTAATAGAAGGAATTTGTCCCAATTTAAATGGAAAAAATGACGGACATAAAATCAAATTTTATGTATCTTTTGTTATGTTTGGTTAATTTTAGAAAATATTTTTTATTAGTTAATAGATTATTTGTTTTTCTTATTTATACTTGCTTAGACAACTTACTAGAAATTTTTCCCCCCTTGCTAGGCTTTTATTTCTATCTCACAACGAGAATGGAAGTTAGGTTTAGGATAGTAAATAAGCATAAAAAGGTTATATATGAATTTGAAAGGATAAACTTTAAGGGTGTGTTTGGTTTGAAGGGAAGGAGTAGAAAGGAAATAATCCTTAAAGAGGAAATTAACTAAATTGCTATTAATGAAAAAAATATTCTTTTTTGTTGAGAGTATATTTTAGGAATATTTAAAATTTTCCATAGTCAATTTTGTACAAATGAGAGAAAAAATTTCTCTCTTTTTTTCCACCCACTCCCTCCCCTCTAGCCAAACATAATGTAAAGGTTATTTATATATCTACATTTTAAATAGGCCTCTAAACATACTTCAAGCCTTTTGAAGACCTAAGCTCATCAATAAAAAAAAAAAAAAGTATAGATATTGGTCTAGACTTTAAATCTATACTGTAAACCCAAATTTATTTAGGTAAAGTCTAACATAAGTTATTTTCACCCCTAATGCCTATTATGACAATTTTCTCTCTTAATATCTTCTTCTTATTTTCTCCTTACTTTTCTTTCCATCCAAACATACAAAGTTTCAGTAACTCTCAACTTACAATTGGCTTTAAAAAAAAAACATTAACTTCCAACTTCCAAATCATAAATAAATTTTTAGTGCCATATGTAACACCGAATAATTGGCTTTTGTTTATTAAGAGAAAGATAAGAAAATATCACTTGAATTTCAAAATCTCAAATAAGTCTTATTGTCTATAAGAATATAAATATTAACTACATGTGTGTACCAATTGACAACTAATTTTAATAGGAAATCATTTATTTAAAATTTTGAAATTCAAATGGTATTTTTTTTTTTTTGTCTTTTCCCTTTATTTATATGTCCTAATGCTAGAGCCGGCAAAACAGGCAAGGCCCATCGGGCCAACCCATTTAAGCCCTGACCCTTTAAGGGCCGAGTTTGAAAAATGGACGAGATATTTGAAATTAACCCTGGAGGGTTGGCCCTGACGAGTCTCGGGCTCAAACGAGCCGGCTCTGGAGGGCCTCAGGCCAGCACTGCAAGCCCTTTTTACTGTAACTTTTTCTTTTTTTCCTTTTTAAATTTATTAATTTATTTATATATATATATATTGTATTTGTTATAAAGTTATTTATCCATTTAACTACAAATACATAATAACTATACTCTAATTTTATGATTTAATTTATTATTTGTTGTAAATAAAGATTATGGATGTGTTCATGACACGGGAGAAGAATTTTATGATATTCTTACTTATGAGCAAGAGGCTACTACTCAAAGTGAAAAACAATCAAATGTCGTTAAAATCAACGATAGTGACAAAGATGATGACAATAAGAGTCATCGTACCAATGTCGTTTAGTGATATGCTTTTTATGTGAGTTATTTGTTAACATAGTTTGCTTTTGATTGTGAATTAGTAACTGTGCTTATTTATTGGATGATTCATGTTGTAATTTACTAATTATATTTTTAAAAAAAAGTGTAGAAAAAATAGTTAAAATTTGGAATAGTAATTTCCGGGCCCTGCAGGTCGGCCCTAGCCCTGGTACTCTTAGACCGGGCTTTGAAAAACATGTGTTTTCTTACTTCGGGCCCTGGAGGGCAAGCCCTGTTAGGCCCTGGTCCTTCACAGGCCAACCCTTGAGGGCCGAGCCGGCCCTGATTGCCAGTTCTACCTAATGCAAAAATATTATGGAGCAAAGAATCACATAAAAAATGATATTACTCCAAATAATTGGACTATTAGATTTTTGCAATGTAATGAGATTTTTTTATTTTACCTAAAAAGACTAAGACGTTTTTTTTTCTTGAAATTCGAATTTAAACAAGGGTTAAGGTGCAAAAATACACATATGCTTCAGTCTGAAGAGCGCCCAGTAACAAGTACTTTTTTTAGGTGCCAAAGTGACTATGTGGTTACAAAATAGGAGCAAAAGTCACAGTTATCATTAAAGGGATGGACATGGACCGTTTAGTTGGTTGGTTTGACTTAATTTAATGACGTGGACGCTGACTAGGAGTGTGTAGCAGACAAGTGGAATTTGAGTAATGGATGACTTGGAAATTGCTTGATTTATTTATCTGTAAAAATCTAATTTAGGGTTTATTCCAAAATCTAAATAAAAAAGCTTCTCAAAATCTAACACATAACAAATATAATCCACTTATCGGGGCAAATTTGGGAAACAAAGATCTGGAGAAAACCTAGGGTTGACGACGCGAAGAGTAAGTAGAAGAAGAAGGGATTGGGACCAAATTGCTGAGGTAGGGTTCTTCGCGTGTCAGAGTGAGGGAGTGAACTTGTTGAATTTGCAATACTCCACATCTACAACCACGATAACAACGACGGTCATAGTAACAATTAAGAAGAAGGGAAATCGAGAGAGTCAGGCCGAACTCGAGAATCAATAAAGGGTGGCAGTGGAAAAGTTGATTCGCATGTGACTGTGGAATCTTTGAAAAGAACGTGTAGGCGAGGAAGTGACAAAAAGTTTATCCAGGAAAGCAACGATTGGGACTCATACATTTTTGCTTGTTTGTTTACTTTTGGTTATAGTGAAATGGCATGGAGGCCCGTGATATAATATTTATTTTGTACTGTATAGTGATAATGGCATCGAAAGGAAAGGAGAAAGTGGTAATCGAGGATGAAGACACAAACATAGGCCAAAGGTCAGTACAAAGTGTTCTTGAAAAGTATGAAACTATAATAAAGGGGTGGGAAGAAACTACGACTAGGTTGCGGGGAGGGCATAAGTCTTTAAAAGAAAGCATTTTAAATGCTTCTAGGGGTTAGGAAAGTGAAAATACAGTGAGACATGATGCTGAAAAAACAGTAGATGAGACCAAAGTGAAAGAAAATGTGGAAGGTCTGATTGAGGAAATGGAATGGGTTGATGATTATGATAATTATGATGATATAGAGTTCCTTAGTGCTGACGTGAATGATGTAAGTGAGGAAACAAATAGAGTTAACCAAGTGGGTTGTGATAACATAATTGAAAAAGTGAAAGAAATTGTCCACACTGAAGAGGATGATGAAGAGGGGTATTGTAGTGAGGAATACTATAATAGGTCTGTCAATGATGATAGTGATAATGGCACTTATGTGGGGGTAAGTTCTAGTTCAAACACGGAGAAAGATATGACAAGACCACAGGATCTTCTATTTACAATGTAAGGTCCTCATTTTCACTTAATATAATGTAATTTATAATTATTTACACTTACTATTTGTTGTAATGTCTTTACTGTAATTTCTTGTAGCCGGACAACCTTTGAGATGGTTATAGAAGAAGGCAATATAGATGAGGGGATGCACCACACTGCTAATCCAGAAACCATATTTGCAGTCCCAAATGAAAGAGAATTGCGAAAGACGAGGGGCTCTAACTCTGCACAAGAAATGGAGGGTTCAAGATTAATTCAATTTGAACCCCAACCAATTAGTGCCGATGTGCCTTCTGACCTTCCATTCCAAGCTCCAGGTCTACAATGGAGGGGACACCCCTCTATGACAACCTCACAGCTCTTAGCGCAGACCTGGATGCAAATTTAGAGGAACAAACTCAAACCAAGGAAGCCTACTTAAATGTCTCTATCACTAGTTCATTATTTTGGTTGTATTTTGGTGTAAAGAGTCTTAGTAGCCTTCTGTATGTTTTGGGGATATTTTGGTTTTATTTTGGTGTAAAGAGCTTGGGTAGCCTTTTGTATGCTGACCCAATACACTGATTATTGGTCACATTTTGAAACAATTGGAACAAATGTGGTCATTATTGTAAACAAGCTAGGTTGCTTTCTTGTCAACATTATCACTTTTTGTGTAAAGTACACCAGGTGTTATTAATACAATGGATGCATGGTCATTATTTAGGCCATTGGATTTTGTTTATATATGGAGCCAGTGCATTTACTGTGAACAATAATTAATGGCTTGCTCGATCATACTAACATTAATACAGGTGTTAGTATGCTCGAGCATCAGCACACCAGAGATGAATAGTATTGGTAATGGCTTGCTTGAACAAGGAATCAGTGTGCTCAAGCAAGGTTGGGCGTCTAAAAAAAATTTATTATGTCATGCTCGAGCATGGCAAGAAGCATGCTCAAGTAGCAGAGTAAAAATGGGAAGTTGGTCAATGGTCAGAAGGCTATGCCCGAGCATGAAGCTATCATGCTCGAGCAGAGGAGAATTCATGCTTGAGTAGAGGTAGTGAACATCGCCTCTGTCGTTGATGCCTGAGTATGACAAGAGGCATGCTTGAGCACTAACGATGCGTTGCTCAAGCATAGGGACCTTCATGCTCGAGCAACAACATCCTCAATAATATTTTTCCAATGATCTTCAAAAGCTTGCTTGAGTAAGGTTAGGATGGTGCTCGAGCATAAGGCATCCTGCTCTTCATAATGCACAGAGAAAACTATAATGTACAAAGAAGGAATGATATGAATTTCTCACTACAATACATTACAGTACAGTATGCAAGATTGAACTATAAAATACAACACATTACAAAATTTAACCATGGTCTAATCCCTAACACTAACAAATAAAATACACTTAAACCCTTACATTTTAACAATGTTCTAATCCCTAACACTAACAACTTAAATACACATAAACCCTTACATTTTAACAATGGTCTAATTCCTAACACTAACAACTAAAATACATGTAAACCCTTACATTTTCATTACCACCAACACCACCCAAGTATCAATGTTACTAATGCAAGTTTCAACCTCAATTGCACCTTCTTCACTTCTCTTTCTTTCACTTCATATCTAGCTTTCAGCTTTATCACCTTACCTTCAACTTCAACAAGCTCTTCATAAAACCTCACGCATGCATTCCCTCTTCGAAGTTGATTGTTCTCATCATATAACTTGTATATGTCTGTCAATTAACCTTTGATTACTGCATTTTCCCTATCCCCAAACACACCATCGTGCCATTCAAAATAACCACAACCTCCATCCTATGATTCAACATATAAACCCACCATTAAAATTCATGAACCCATTCCATTTAAATTAATTCCACACCAACCAAATCTTACCTAGTAGTAATTTTGGCACCCATAAAACCTCCTACTTGGGTTTCCTTCCGACCAAGACGTCCGCCCAAAGTTGTGAAAACGTAGTTTTTACGTAAAAACGGAAGGGGAATAAAAAAGCGTAAAACATAAAATCGTAATACAAAACATAGTTTTTACCTGCATATATAAATAAATAAAAATTGTAAAATAAGGCACTTGTCATTATCCATACACATACAATATCAATCAAAATATCCAACATTGTCATCAAATATCATTCAAATAAAGGTACTTGCCATCATCTATAGTTTCATACATATACTAATCAATACAAAATCAATCAAAATATCCAGCATTGTCACCAAATATCATTTAAATAAAGGCAAATAACATCAATACAATTCAAAATAGGGAAAATTATATGCTGGTTCCAAGGACCAGAATTAATTACAAAAAGGTCCCTACCAAAATTCCATTACAAAAAAGTTCTAAAAAAGTCCTTGGGACTTTTTTGTAATTAATTGAAAAATTCTCAATTCGTATTTACAACTGAAAATGCTATATTAACAACTGAAAATGCTATATTAACAATAAAAATTCTCAATTGTTAATATGATATTTTAAGTTGTTAATATAGCATTTTCATTTGTTAATATAACATTTCCAGTTGTAAATACGGATTGAGAATTTTTGTTGTGAATATAGCATTTTTCAGTTTTTAATATAACATTTCTAATTATAAATACGGATTGAGAATTTTTTAATTAATTATAAAAAAGTCCCAAGGGACTTTTCTGTAATGGGATTTTGGTGGGGGACTTTTTTGTAATTAATTCTGGTCCTTGGGGCTCAAATATAATTTTCCCTTCAAAATATCCAACATTGGGTCTGACTTCCGTTTTTTCCAAAAAACGCACGCTTTTACGATTTTACGTTTTATAGATGCGTTTTTTACGTTTTTACCCTCTATGTGTTTTTTCCCCAAACGAAACTCGTTTTGCTTAATTTAAAACGTAAAAACGTGTTTTTAATAACCATGTGTCCATCGGGGAGCCAACAAATTGTGATGGCAATAACGAATGGAACCTTCATAGCGTTCCTCGCGATTGGGACATTTGAGGAAAACTACTTTCCTTCGCGATTTCTCCTTTCTCCCTCTCATCGATGTTGAAGCCGACTGCATCGAGCTCCCACTCGATTCCTCGTTCCTCACACCTCGCCTCATGCTAGACATTGTGCTCCGTTGGGGTTGCAGATGAGAAGTTATATCGCTGAGTATTGACACCTAAATCGACGAGAGGGTTGCAGACAATAACCTATACACAGACGCAAAGCTAAATCCAGAGTATTGCTGATGAGGGTTGCATACGAGATGAAGATGAGAAGCTAATAAATCGATGCCCAGGGTTGGAGACGAGATGCAGATGAGAAGCTAATAATTATAATTATATTATGTGTTAGATTTTGGGGATTAATCAATTTTTGGGAATAAAAAATAAACCCTAAATTAGATTTTTCCAGATAAATAAATCATGCAATTTCCAAGTCATCCATTACTCATATTCCACTTGTCTGCTACACACTCCTAGTCTGCATCCACATCATTAATTTAAGTCAAACCATTCAACTAAACGGTTAACATCTATCCCCTTAGTAGTAACTGTGACTTTTGCTCTTATTTTGTAACCACATGGTTACTTTTGCACATAAAAAAAAAACACTTGCTACTGGACGCTCCTCAGATAAAAGCATATGTGTATTTTTGCACTTTAATCTTTTAAATAATGATATGAACAAGTGTAAAATAATGCAAATGGATGCATGAGTATAAATACAAAAGGTGTTGTATCATTTGGCATATTGAGTGTGTCTAATGTTTTAGATACATATATAATTAAATTTCCACGCATTGGGCTATTTACGTAGTGGAACTAGAATGGGATTATATTGAATGAAGACATGAAATTCAAATAGTTAGTATTTAATATTTTATAAATATATTGTCATCAGTCATCAATCAATAATTTAATATATATGTGTACATGTAAGTATATATACATATATGTGTGTGTAGTTCCAAAAAAATAACTATATATTTTGTTCATTGCTTTCTTACTTATAAGCGTAAAAGACAAATTTGATCAAAAACTAGGTTTCCATTTCATTTCATTTTTATTCCATGAACCAAGCATAGAAGTCAATCGAATATGGTTGGCAAAATAAAGAAGCCAAGCCCGCTTAGGCATTAAGTTCCTTGCTCTCTTAAAATAAAGAAGCCAACTAGAGTTTTACCAAAAAGAAAAAGAAGCCAACTAGAGTAATAAAAAAGGGAAAATTATAAAAAAAAAAATCTCATTAAAATTTAAAAATCTTAAATTAGTGATTTTATATTAAAATAAATTTTCAATTGTTAATCAAACTTAGCGGAGTCAATATTAAGAGATACCAAATTAATTTGTGATTATAATATTTTAAATATATTTTTTGTTGGAATTTTCCGGAAAAAAAAATAGAGAAGCCAATTAAATAATGTTAAAGTACAGTTAATATCATCCGTTGAATACTGAACTTTAAATTGCCTTCACCGTTGGATTGATGATGGCCTCGTAGATTTAAGCCTATCGTTTTCGCTCGGGGCCTACTTCAGTATTAGGGTTTGCACTTTGCAAAGAGACTCAACACATAAACTGCCACCGGCGGCGTTGAGATCCTTTGCGCTACATCCATCCTTCACTACAACAATGGCGACTCAGATGAGCAAGAAGAGAAAGGTCCGTACTTCATTTCCTTGGGTTTCTTTTAATCTCAATCTACGACTTCTGTTCCCGTCTGACTATTTTTTTCTTTTTTACTGTGGATTTGTAGTTCGTCGCCGATGGCGTTTTCTTCGCCGAACTGAACGAGGTCCTGACCCGAGAGCTTGCCGAGGATGGATACTCTGGTGTTGAGGTTAGAGTTACTCCGATGCGCACTGAGATCATTATCAGAGCCACTCGAACCCAGAATGTGCTTGGTCCGTTTTTAGATTATTCCAGCATTGTGTTTTTTGTGGCTTTGGTGTAGTTTTATTCATTACTATTAATGCTTATATTTGAGGAGAATTTATGATTTGATTTTGGAAACACAGGTGAGAAGGGGAGGAGAATCAGGGAACTGACCTCAGTGGTACAGAAGAGATTTAAGTTTCCGGAGAATAGCGTGGAACTATATGCTGAGAAGGTGAACAACAGGGGTCTTTGTGCTATTGCTCAGGCTGAGTCTCTCCGCTATAAGCTTCTTGGTGGTCTTGCTGTGCGTAGGTACATTCTTGCTTCAATCAATGTAATTGGATCTATGAATATGTATTATGACGTTTTTTGGATTGTTTTAATCAAATTAGTGCTTTGCATTTTGCTTCTCTGCGTTATTCTCTTGTATATAGATATTCGTCCCACATAATTTCCAGTTAGTATTAGCTAATAGGTAAGATCTACTGTATATTCTGATGCACGCTATTTCTCTCAATCTGTGCACGATACGTTTATGCTTTAATGGGCATGCCCTATTATCTTCTTTCAGTTGGTCATCTATAAAGCAGGCTGGTGCTTCTGTACCATGTTTGTGTCGGAAGATGACTAAATCACAGTTTGTCCTCCATTCCATCAAAACTCGTGACATCTTATATTTTATCCATGTAGTAACGTTGGAGGATACATGCTTTTCTGTCTTGCTAGTCTTGGTTATTGCCTGCTTGCCTTGCCTGTGTTTTTCGGTAGTGGTATAACTGGCCACTGCCTTTGCATTATAAAATGCGAAAGATGTTTCATTTGGTTGTACCTTTGCTTGATTTATTGGACCGAATACCTTCACCTAACCTTCAATATTGTGTTCATTAGCTTACCTGAAAAACCAAGGAGCCCGATCTTGAAAGGTATTTCAAAGCAAAAAAAGTGAGGAATGACAAGTTGGGAATGACGTAAATTATTAAGGCTAATTTTGTCATAATTTCTGGCTGCACCCCTTCCCTCCAAATCCCCCCACATTTTGAGGAGTCCCCATTTTTTGAACCAGAATGAGGGGAAGAGAGAATACACACTCTTCAAATATCTCAGACCAAAACACCCTTCAACGAACATGCTCTAGCATTTTGTTTTCTTTTGCCATCTATAAAGCAGGCCAGTGCTTCTGTTCCATGTTTGTGTCGGAAGATGACTAAATCATAATTTGTCCTCCATATCATCAAAACTTGTGACATCATGTTATTCATGTCGTAACTTTGGAAGATACATGTTCTTCTATCTTGCTAGTCTTGGTTAGTTGCCTGCCCGCCTTGCTTTTTTTTTTTGGTTGGTATTATTATAACTGACCACTGCATATGCATAAGCTATAAAATGCGATAAAATATTTCATTTGCTTCTACCTTTGCTTGATTTATTGGACTGAAGGCCTTCACCAAACCTTAAATATTATGTTCATAACAAGGTGCGCGATCTCGACAGGGGAAAGGCATTTCAAAACCAAAAATGAGGAAGGGCAATTTAGGAGTGACAATTTCCTACGGCTAACTTTGTCATAATAAGTTCTGGTTGCGCCCCTTCCCGTCAATCCTCCCACTTTTGTCTGGGCCCCCATTTTTTGAACCATATGAGGGGAGGGATGCTCTAGCATTTTTTTTTTATTTGGTCATCTATAAAGCAGGATGGTGCTTCTGTTCCATGCTTGTGTCGGAAGATGACTAAATCATTGTTTGTCCTCCATACCATCAAAACTCATGACATCATATGTTATTCATGTAGTAACTTTGGGGGATACATGTTCTTCAATCTTGCTAGTCTTTGTTAGTGCCTTCCTTCCTTTGTATTTCTGTATAATTATCTGTGTTATGTGGCTATCGTTCATTCATTTATATTGTTATTATTCTTAAAAAAATAAAGTTTGTGTTGGAAGGCGACCAACCTTTTGTTCCTTTGTAATTTGATTTTCTAATTTGTCTGTTGGTATTTGAAAGCTGTACTCAAATTGCTCAGCCATTTCTTTCAGGGCATGCTATGGTGTTTTAAGATTTGTGATGGAAAGTGGGGCAAAGGGGTGCGAGGTACCTTCTCTGAAACTTCTCATGTCAGCATTTTACTTTATCCAGTGGTTTAATTTCTAATTGCTTTTCGAATTGTGAGCAGGTAATTGTAAGTGGAAAACTGAGGGCCCAGCGTGCCAAATCCATGAAGTTCAAGGATGGATACATGATTTCATCTGGTCAGCCAGTCAAGGACTACATTGATTCTGCAGTAAGACATGTGCTCCTCAGACAGGTGAGTTATATTCTTGGATCTTAAGAGATTTTTGTGCTATGGCCTTGTAATTTTCTCTTACTTCAAAGTTGCTCTGCTAATTATATGCTTGCTTTAATATTTCTCAGGGGGTTCTTGGTATCAAGGTCAAGATCATGCTTGATTGGGATCCTAAGGGTAAGCAGGGTCCTAAAACACCCCTTCCTGATATTGTCACAATCCATCCTCCAAAGGAGGAGGAGGAATACATCCGGCCTGCTGCAATTGGGGCAGTCGTCACTGGGCCAGTCGCCGATGTGGATATCCCCACTGTGCTGGCGGCTTGAACGGTTTTGATGGAGCACTTGATTCAAGTTTTGTAGTTGAGTTAGTCATTTTTTTCGTCCTTTTCCTCGTTTCTATAGATAGATATGAGCATTTCAAGCATTCAAGGTGGGGCAAAAATTAACAATAGGCTTTTCCCGTGATATTAGGGAATTTGTCGTTTTTATTTGACCGGGCTTGAAGATTGGGATTCCAGATTTTGATTAGTTGGGCCAATGATGGACTTCAACCCATAATTCTTTTTTCTCCAGATTTTGAAGATTGGGATTCCAGATTTTGATTAGTTGGCCATTGCAGAAATAGTCTAAAACTTGAGGCCATTTATCTAGTGGGCCATTCAATGCGTGCCTAATTTAGGCCCCAAGTTTGACAAAATCATAATAATCAAGCTTTATGATTACGAATCCCAAAGCTTATCACAAATAAATATTCTCCAGCATCTACTGATATTTGATTTAGTTTAGGGACTAGGGATTAGTGATAAAATGAATCTCCAATTTATAATACTTGATTCTTGTGTGGCAATTTCAGTTCGCACATTTTAGTTAAATTGATTTAAAAGAACGAAGAAAATCATATAAAATACCCGTGACACGTATTTTTGTTGATGGCGATTAGTACATGTTTGATTGGACACGTTCAGACAGTCATAATTAATTTTGATACACTTGTAATAAATTCTAATGAAGTATATTTTTTATCTTTTAAAATATTGTAAAAAGTATGCAAGCTATACCGTTTTCGTAGTTGCAAAATATCAGAATATTTTTCATTTTATTTAGAAACTAATGATAAAGAAAAGTCGATGGCCGAATGATATTTATTCCCACCAAACAAACCATCAAGGATGAAGACGATAGCCCAGGGAATTTGGATCCATGTATTTCCTGAACCGATATGAAGAAAAGTCGATGGCCAGATAATATTAGTCAAAACAACGATAATAATTTGACAGACAAAACAAAAATATAGGAAGACAAAAATGAAATATCTAGGGACCAAACCGTTCAATGAAAGAATAATTGGAAACAAAAGATTTCAGGATTCACGGGTCACCTAACAAAACAAAGTCAACATCTTTAAGGTAAGTGGAGATGGTTACAGTAGAGAAATGACGGAATTGGAATGATTACTAAATATAAAGATCATCTCAACTAGAAAAGAAGGGGAAACCAACAATTAATTTATGGGAGAAGGAGCAATTTTACACATCAAGTTTGCCCCTAGGAGTGCCCATCACCACGAAGTTTTTTCTGGAAAAAAAATGCACACGAAGTTACGTTTTGGGAGCGTCCAGCACCACGGACCGTTAGTCAACGGACGTTGACCGTTAAGTCTGACGGAAATAAACAGTAACTTTGCAGAAATTACAATTTTACCTATAATTTTAAGTTAAAATTATTATTTTCCCCTTAGTTTTAAATAATGTTTTTTTTAAAAAAAACAATAAAATAACCCCTCCCCCCAGTGGCCCCACCACCTCTGGCCACCCACCCCACCTCCGACTGCCGTGGCGGCGGTGCCGGCCGACGGCTTTTTTTTTTTTTTTAAATAAACTAAGGGGAGTTCGGTGGGCCCCACCACCGGCCACACCACCGCCGGCCGCCGACGACGGCCACCTCCTCCGACGACTTTTTTTTTTAAAAAACTAAGAGGTGGCCGCCGGTCACCGACGATAGACGGTGGTGGGGAGGGCGGCCGCCGGCGGTGGTGTGATCAATGGTGGGGTCCACCGGACTCCCCTTAGTTTTTTTTTAAAAAAATCTTAATTTTTTAAAAAAAAAAAAGTTGCCGGAGGAGGTCGCTGGCGGTGGGGTGGGTGGCCGGAGGTGGTGGGGCCACCGGGGGAGGGGTTATTTTATTGTTTTTTTTTAAAAAACATTATTTAAAATTAAAGGCAAAATGGTAATTTCAACTTAAATTAGGGGCAAAATTGTAATTTCTGCAAAGTTACTATTCATTTCCATCAGACTTAACGGTCAACGTCCGTTGACTAACGGTCCGTGGTGCTGGACGCTCCCAAAACATAACTTTGTGTGCATTTTTTATCCAGAAAAAACTTCGTGTTGCTGGGCGCTCCTTGGGGCAAACTTGATGTGCATTTTTGCTCCTTCTCCCTTAATTTATTGAGTCATGCTTGAATTGATGGAGTTTTGCTTATTTAGAAGTGTTTGGTGATCACCACGATAATGGATATGATATTTTTAAGCAAGGTATTGAGTTACAAATTGTGGGTAAATCTCGGGATGTTAGAAAATTGTGTGGAGATAAATACTCTCTCACCAACATAGCATTGGTCTAGTGGTGTAACATCCCGTTAAATTACTTTGGGTCTTGAATTCAAGTTTTAGAAGAAACACTTGTGTTGGGAGTGGCAACCATGAACTTCGAAACTAAAGTAGTCTGTTGCTCTGGTACTTAACAACAAGATCCAGAAAAGACACTAGATACTAGTTGATATTATTAAAAATAAAAATAAAACTCCAACTAGTAGGAATTAGATAATTAATTTAAAAAATTAAGAAAGTTAGATAAATTTGTTATTTGTAATAAATGTGTTCATCTATTACCATCATTGTGAAACTTCTATTAGGAAAGGGAAAAAAGCCGCTATTAGTATATGTATAATTAATAGGATTGTTTGAGAAAAATAAATATAAATTTGTGAGATAAAATATATCAAAGTCTTACATTTAAAATCAAAACAAACTCTTCGAATAGTTCCTATATTTAGAATCAACATAGTAATATAAGAGAGATAAGATAAGGGAATGGTGACCAACAAAGCCTGACAAAATTAATAGATGGTTGAATTCCTTAAATATGTTGTCTTTAGTTTGAACTAGGCTGAATATATAGAAAATGTTTTGTTGGGAGAGGTAAAACTCACTTCAATGATCTATTAGCTTAGAGATACCGTATGGATTGTACGGAGAAAAGTGATAAAGGAATAGTATTGATATTTAGAATAAAAGTTGGGGTATGAAAAAAGCAAGGAAGGAAGAAAAACTGTTCAACATAAGAAATGAATGAATTGCTGCAAATGAAAGGAACAAAGAAAAAGGAAGAAAGGAGTAAAGTAGATTCCCACTTCTTGCTTCATTATATGTTTCATTTGTCTCCCCATGATGTTTCCCTACTTGCTTCTTCTTATTGTCGTTTTGCGTTCCCTTTTTTCTTAAAAAAATCAAAGGATAAAATCCCTCTTGTGCATCTTTTTAAGCTACATACAGTTATTAACTCCATGTGTTTCTCTCTCTCTTTAAAGGAATCTTTTTATTTATTTATTTATGTGAACCAAGATAAGTATGTGGTGAATATAAAAAGCCTATGATTCCTTAAGTGACTGTTTGGTTCAAGAAACATGAGGCAATGTAATAAAATGTAACAAAACGATGATTACATGAATTTGTTCAATTTCTTATTGAGAAAAGATGATGCAATATGTATAAAAACGTTTGATTAGATTACATCAAACATAAGAATATATGAGAATAATATAGTAAGAGACAAAATTACCCCCTGACTACACATATATGTATAATGTACAAGTTGGGTTTATGGTAATTTTGCAATATGTCCAGTGTACACGTTCAAGGTAATTTTTAATATTTTATGGTGAAAATATTATGTAGTGTACAAGTTGGGTTTATGGTAATTTTTTAATGTTTAATGGTGAAAATATTTTTTAGTGGGATATTTTAATATTTTTTAATAGTGAAATTGGATATTTTTAATTTTTTTATATAATTAATTAATTTTTTAATATCGAATGGAGGAAATTATTTAATGTTTAATAAAATTTATGGGTGGACACTTTGATCAATTTAAAAATTTTTATTAACCACAATGTCTTTATTCATGAGTTCTAGCAGTGTAAACATGATTACATAAATGATGTAATCAAGATCACAAAATGTAATCTTATTTGATTATGTAAGTCCAACCAGACGATGTAATTAATCTGTTGCATCAATATTACTTGTATTCTGTTTTCATGAAATTGAACCAAACATGCTATAATTAAAGATGCGCTTATTATCATATTTTAATATTAAAAAAATCATATTCTTACCCTTTCATATAAAAATTTTATTGTAAAGATTTGAACAAATTATTTTTCTTCC
The DNA here is from genome assembly GCA_037074495.1 of Acacia confusa. Taxonomy (NCBI): domain Eukaryota; kingdom Viridiplantae; phylum Streptophyta; class Magnoliopsida; order Fabales; family Fabaceae; genus Acacia; species Acacia confusa. The sequence goes on from CM073502.1 coordinate 7,823,064, forward strand.
TTAGTCTCTAAAAAAAAAATTAAGTGGTTCTTATATTAAAGACAAAAAAAAAGTAATTCTCTATACAATTTTGATAGAACTTAATTCCACAGCAATATACGGTCTCAAATCAAAACATTATCCTAAAAATTCATGTCAAAAGGTAATGATTTCTCATAGAAGACTATTACGGATGGTGATGGTGTTGTGATCTTTCAACATGATTTATGAATTTCAACTCCGAACGATCCAAATCGGAGAAAAAGGGGGCAAAAAAGAACCCCACAAACTCATTTTTACTTTCTACCTAAAGTAAGAATTAAGAGCAACACATGTAGTTGAACACGAAATTAAAGTGTAGCCTATTCAATAACAAGATAGCTAGGCAATCACCAAAAAAAAAAAGCGCATTTCTCTATTCATTCCTTTTGAGTTTTGAACAAGATAATGATAGCACCAGAAATTCTGACACCACAAAAAACAGTAACCAAGGTTACAACTTACAGTAACACAGATTCTCTGGAGAGAAAAAAAAAACATTCTTATTTGGAGATCTAAAGATCTGATTCTGATACATGAGTCAGTAATAATAATTAAGCTATTGATTAATTAAAGCTACAACACATACAGCTACAAATTAATAATGCTAATAATAATTAATATTGTTCTATATCTTAGGAGAAATTACAAAAATTAAGAACAACACAAACTGATAATTAATAATTAAGTAGGCCTGAGTCTTTTGAGGCCACCTTTGGCATCAGAAGATTTTACAGCACCACTTGAATCTCCCTCAGAGGAAACATCCATGGATTTGGAGAAAGAAGTTGAGAGATCAGAATAGAGATCAACCACTTTCCTGATATTACTATTAAGCTCTTTGATCAGTCCCACGTTTCTGCTAAGGTTGTCTGCAACCTTGGACTCATGATTCTGGTTTATCTCATTTATCAGAAGCCTGTTCTGATCCAATATGTTCTGTACTTGCACAAAGTTCTTCTTAAATGTCTGCAACATCTTCCCATCTATCTCTTGACGATGATGGGTCCCATTGTTATTATTACTATTATTGTATGTGTCTCCCTCCATTGTTGGTGAATCAAGAAGCTTAATCAAACTCAGTCCGAGACCTGCAATATCAACATGTGAAATGAACATGAACAAACCTTGAATCAGAGGGACAAATACTTTTGTTGTTTCTGATAATCATATTCTCCTTCCTGTTCTTACCCAACTGAAAAGTTGATAAAAATTTATGTTGGATTTAAATAAAAGACTTTTTTTTTTTTTATATTTTCTTCATTTATACATATTAACACTCCCTTAACCGTGAGAGAAAGATGAAAGGAATTAACGAAGATTATTAGAATGTTTTAAGTAAAACATGTTATATTAATTGATATAACTAATTTCCTTAATTTACTTAAATTAAATAAATATATGCATCAATGTAGCACAGAGACAAAGACATGAACAGTCTGTTTTGCTTGGCAAATGAGACAAGTTCTGCAGAAAATAGTAGTGGGAATTATTACCCTCCACGAGCTTCTTTTTCCAGATAGATCAGACCAGTTTGTATTGATAATGATATTTTACTAATAATATTTAATAGTAAATTATTATTTGTTCATGATTAAATGGGGAAAAGAAAAGATGATGATGATGCAGCCGCCCATTTTCCTAAAAAAGGTGACTTTTTTTTAATGTACTGAGAAAATAAATATATCTCCCTACAGCTCAGAGTTCAAAAGAAGAATCTGAAATACTACCAGTCAAGGAAATGCCCTTTTCTTTTCCAGGAAAATTACGAAAACCCCACAAAGTTCTGAGACCGACAGATACATACATTGAATAGAACCAAAGAAAAATCCCAAAATTAGCATTACTCTGAATTCAGAGGAATCTGAAATGGAAATTACCATATTGGGGAATTCAGAAAACAATGATTCAGAAAGGCCGTACGGGGGGGGGGGAATTAAAAAGCTTCTTCCACTTGCCCAAAACCACAAAAATTAGGTGAAGAAGAAAGAAAGAAACACAAAACCCATGCGGAGATTCCAACAAATAATCAACGAGAAAATCTCGAACAGATTAAAGAGTAGAGATCTTTCTCATTAAGTGTTTACAGAAAAAGAATAGGAAATAAATGTCCGAGGAACCGAAGATTAAGGAAAAGAGAAACAAGCTCTAAAAAGGTACGAAGAACAGAGAACAGAAATCAGTTAGAGCCATGTTTAGCAGATGATACTACTTGGCATGTTAAAATACATAAATAACGTTATCTAAATTGTAAAGTCGTACCTTGAAAATCTGGAACATTATAATGAGAGAAGGCCAGAGATTGAAAGGAGGAGGGCGATGGATTCCCGAGGAGAACCTCGTAAAGTAAAAGATCGGCAATTGAATCGAATCTGATATGAATTTTCTGGGAATGAGAGAGGGAGAGAGAGAAAGAGACTGACAGATTTGACAGTCTCGCTGGGCGGGGCTGGCTGTAATCTTTAGATGTGTTAATATTTAGTACGATATTAAAGAGTATTTAATATATAAATGATAGTAGAAATTACTGAAAGATTCCCAATTACAAAATTTATTACTCATCTTATAATCATTTAATATATAAATGATAGTATAAACATTGATGTAAAAAAATATGCGTTGACTCTACGAGTTTTTGTATTGTGTTGAATTATTTTTGAATTCATATTATTTATAAACTCGATTAAATTTATAATTTTATACATAGAGTTTAAATTTTTAATTTATGAAATTATATTATTATTTTTTATTTGATTATGCCTAACATCTTTGTAAATAGATTTTATACAAATTTCTTTATTGGGTATAATAGATTATGAATATTGATATATTTAATTTTAATTAATTATATTTTAAATATTTTAAATCAAATGATTCTTATTTTTATATTTTAATGACTTAATTATACACTGTTAATACTTAATTATTGCTAAAAGTAAACTCCTTTTACAAGTTTGTGATTTAATTCTATGATATAATTTTATATCATTATCACAAGTTTACTTGAATTTTTGAATTTAATAGTAAAAGAGTTGCAATTATTGAAGAGGTTACATATATCTTTCATGCACATATACTAAAAAACTAGTAAATGTATTTTGTTTGTGAAAAAGAGTTGCAATTATTGAAGAGGTTACATATACATCCTTAAACAAATTTAAGATGCTTTTGAAGAATAAATTGTGTATTGGGTTTTTTTCAGTAATTTGTCCTAAATAATTTTATTATAGGTATATAAATAATGACATCAAAATAACACTTGAATTTTAGAATTCGGTTGATAACAATAGCAATGAGATTAATACAAACATAAAATTAATTGATAATTCATTTGGTTAAAAAATTACTTATTTAAGATTTTAAAAGTCAGATAATATTTTTTAAAGATTTTTTTTCTAGATTTATCCTCCTGTTATTTTTAAATTAACATCATTAATGTATTAATTTATGATCCAATTGGATACACTCTAGGAGGTGGGACCTTCTCCTGTCCTTTACTCAGATCCAAAGCATAACTTGTTCGGATTTTTTTCATCCTGACACGTGGCACCCTAATCTTGTCAATCCTTTCATCATGATTGTGGGGCCCTCATTATTCTCAGATCATCTATTAAATATTAATCTTACACGACCCTAGACTTAACCTAATTTAGTTTAGATAAGAGTGTGATGTGATTCATTTAGGTTGTTGTACCACGAATATGAATAATTTAATCAATGTTTTTATGTAATTCTATATGGTTAAAAAGGTTAATCTCCCAAAATCAAGATTAACGTCATTGATATTATTTTGAGTGATATATAATTTTACCATTGGTATTTTATGGGTCATAATTTCATCATGAGCTTGTAATAATGATGTGATTACAACTAAATATAAAATATTTTATATTTTTATTCTCTAAATGTGATCATCAATCTATCATTACCATGCCTAACGCGAGTTGAAGTCAAGTCTATAAAATGATTATTCTTGATAATTTTTTTAAATAAAAAAACACTATATGTTGTTTATAATTTGCACACCATGAGCCTGCATAAAAGGATACCTTCTATATAGCTAAGATTTAATTCTAAGAAAAGCCAACAATAATATAAAAATATATATATATATATATATTATATAAGAGTAATATTTTTTTAAAAATAAAAATATAGAGGTAGCTACTAGCCTGTTTGGGATAGTGGTGAGGGAGGAAAAAAGTCCAATGCACAATGATTTAAGTGTAATGAAGAAAAATGGACCGTTTCGAATAGTAGTGGTCTTATATAAGCTTATTTTTAAAAAAATATAATTTTTGATATAAATCACTTTTTTTTTTGTTTCTAAAGAAAAATATTAGGGATAAGAGATCCAATAAGAAATATACTAATAAATATAAATTTATATACATTCTAATTTATTCATTAGAATATATTTAATTAAGTCCTTTAGAGTTTTTTAATTTTTTTAATAATTTTTATTTTTTTTTATAAATTTATATTTTTATCTTCATTTATCACAATATATACAACTAATGTATATGTGTGTGTAACATTGAATAAAATTCATGTAATTTTCAGTCGTTTTCCATCTCAACTAACTTTTTAAATAATCATCCAAAATTATAATCATTTGAAAAAAAAGCCACTTCTCCTATCATCATTGCAAATACAAATTACATTTATAATATAATTTTTATGGTATCTTACTTTTATAAAATTCACATTATAAATTAACCACTTTTACCACTGTTATCTCAAAAAGACGTTGTATAATGAAGTGAAATTGGGAGGAAGGTTGGTAGAAGTTTCGGGAAGGCGTGTGTGTGGATATAAAAATATCAAAAGACTTGGTGGTGTGTGAGAGAGAGTGAATATTGTTGTTACAAAATGACCCAAGTCAAAGTCTTTTTTGTATTTTGAGCAAAAAAAAATGTATTTTTTGTATCTAAAAATTTTTCAACACACGCATTAATACTTTTGGAATTAATCAACAGCACAAGACCAAAATAGAAAGAAAAAAAAAAGCAATGAAATTTCAAATTAAAAGAATAAAAGCTGATGAACTTTATGGCTTAACATGAAGAAAATTTTATATGGGAGTTTATTGTTAGAGTCCTCCATAATGATCAATGAGACGAGTTTAAGTGTAATTTTAAATATATATATATATATATATATATATATATATATATATATATATATATATTAAACTCTAGAATATTATTCTCATCAAGTAAGTGATATCTTAAACACACATAATGATAAAGGGAAAGAAGGAATAAGTGGAGAGAGATTAGAGATAGATGAAATGAACTAAGCACGTGGGGGGTGGAGATTAATTAATTAATTAATGAGTTAATTAATAATGAAAAAGAAAAAGAAAGGAGGTTGGGGGAGGGAGAAGAAGCAATAAGCACATGCATGATACGACGTCGTCGAATGGAGTGACGCCAGCTTGGCACTGCCACCAATGCTTCCTTTCCTTCTTCATCACTACTTTCGCCTTTGTATGTCCATGGCCGGCGTCCTTCCTTATTTTCTCGTTTTTTTTTTCTTTTTTTTTATTTATCATTTCCAGCTATATAAATATATCTATATAGACACACAACCATGGCGGATTTATGTTGTCATGAGGGTTGGCAAATGTCCCTTCTAACTTAGAAAATATCACTTCTTTCCTTTTTAATATAAAATATATTTGAGAGTCGATCTTAATCTTAAATGGTGTATATAATTTTTATATTTATCAATATTTTTAAAATTTATCTTCATTGATACTCCATTAACAATAATCAAGGAAGAAGAAGATGAGAATGGTGTTATAGACAGTAGATGTCAAATTAATTAATGTATTTAATATAATTAAATTAGGTAAATATATCTTATATTAAATATTAAAGGAGGAGGATGTAAGAACATTGTGAGTTTTTTCATTTTCATTTTTCCACTACTGATTTTAATATTTTTACTTTAATAAATCATTTTTTTTCTAACTTTGTCTTGTCTTATTTGAAAGATGATAAATTATTTCTTTTTTGATTTTTTTTAAATGAAAGATGATTCTATAAGGCTTTGTTTGAGAGTTTCATTTTTTAGGGAAATGAAAGGAAATGAAGGGTTTTGGTAATTCTTTCCCTTGTTTGGGATTTTTAAAAATAAGGGGGGAGGGAATCAAGGATTTTTACAAATCCCCCAAAACCCTCATTCTTAAAAAAAATAAAGTTCCCCCAATATTGGAAGTTTTAAAGGGAAAATGAATTAATTTTTTTTTACCCCCGTTCAAATAAAACACTCTCGTTATTTCTGATTTTTTTTTTCTTTTCTATTGTTAGAATGCACACGAAAAATATTTTTTAGAGAGAGAAAATGCTTTTCGGAGGGGAAAATACTTTTTAGAGAAAAAATATTTTGAGAGAGAAAATATTTTTTAGAACAAAATAGTTTTTAGAGAGAAAATACTTTTGTAGGGGAAAATATTTTTAGAGAGAGAAAATACTTTTAGAGGGGAAAATACTTTTTAGAGAGAGAATATACTTGTATAGGGGAAAATATTTTTAGAGAGAGAAAATGAATTTTTCGGGAAAATACTTTTTTATGAGAAAATATTTTTTGAATATAAAAATTACAAAAATAATTTTTTAAAAAAATTAAAATTAAAATTATTTGTAAAGTATAATAATTATATTAATTTTTAAAGAAAAGTACAAAATGGTAAAAATAACTCATTAATCCCCCATCTTCCTCTCTTACTATTTTTTTAACTCCCAAAAAAGGGGAGGAAATATCTTTCATTTCCCTTCCTTCTCCTCCCTCTCCTAACTCCTTGCATCTCTTTCCTTTCCTTTTCTTCTAAACTCTCAAACAAAGCCTAAGAAAACTTGTCAGACGGGATAATACTTATTATTATACATGTATAATCGTATATGCACAAGGTTGATGTTAGTTGGGAAGCATGTTTTCATGAGCTTTATTTTAAGTGATTTTACCATGTATAAGTTAAATATTTGAGAGAAGCTTTATCTCATAAATTCATAAGCTTTATTTTAAGTGATTTTACTATGTATAAGTTATATATTTAAGAGAAGCTTTATCTCATAAAATGCAAAAGAGTCTTCTAGTAATATAAGAACTAGACATGTGATTTACTTTGATTCTAAATAAAAGACTTTAAAATATAATTTTTTTTTCTAAATAGGGATAATATTTTATAATATATATACATAAAATATAATACCTCGAATCCTTAATATAAAATATATTTAGAAATTTGATTTTGATCATAAATATATGATACAATTTTTATATTTATCAATATTTTTCTAGTTTACCCCTATTAATACTCCCTCAACCATAATTAAGGAATAGAATGAATTAAAAAAATGATTATGATATTTTAAAAAATGCATGTCATATGAATTAATTCATCTAATTTTTTGAATAAAATAAATATGTCTTATATTAACAGAATTGTTTGCTTGTTTACTAATAATATGCCTAACAATTAATTTATAATAGATTTGTGGGCATAATAGTAAATGAAGGGGAAATAGTTGTACATAAATAGGACAAGCAAACGGCGTTGCGATCTTTATGGAGGGTACCTGGTAATAGCTAAGCTCATGTGGCCGACGACACACTTGTGTATGAACTGTCACGTACTTTCTATATTCGACAATACCAACTTACATTTTTCTTCTCACTCTCTATTACTTTACTTTGTAAATATTATTTATATATTAATAACAATAAATTATACAATGCCTATTTTCAGTTTTAGTTTTTACCAGCCGTGCCCTAACTCTACCCACTTGTTCACACCCAACCAAGATAATTAAAATCAAAATTTTATATAAAATCAGAAGAGAGATAAAAAATCGTAAAACGTAAAATCATAACGTAGCAAAATCGTAAAAAAAAGTGCTTGATAAATTAGTAAAATCGTTTTAATAAAAAAAAATTATAAAAACAAAAAATCATAAAAACGTAAAATCGCAGTGATAAGACGAGTTTTTAACTATCATACCCTCAACACTTCGTTCTACTTCATCTACAGTACAATTATTTGCGCAAATAACTAAATTTACGTCTGCATTCTTGTAATTTGACAAAGAAAAGAAAGAAATAAGATATGCGATTTTATACATTAAAAATATGAGCAAGATATATAGTTTTGATCAGGGTTATTAAACCCGGACCGGACCGGCCGGTTCAGACCGGAAACCGGCGAACCGGCCGTGAAACCGGTCCGGTCTGCCAAAAAAACCGGGTCAGGGTCAGAAGGTTTTTTTTTTAACAAAAAAAAAACTTCAACTGAAGAGAAAGAAATTTACAGAGAGATGGGAAGATGAGCATGGTATGGCGGCGACGTCCTTTGCTTCGAGAGACCTGCTTTCACGCCGGCTCCGGTGATGGTGTTGAAGATAGCTTGCAAAGACATGGAGGAACAGAGGACGAGGCCAGTTGTTTTGCAAAGATAAAGCTTCCTTCGTCGAAGATAGCTTGCAAAAACATGGCTTGCGGTTCGCGTTGAGCTCAGATCTGGATTTCAAGGCCAAGGAAGGAGCCATGGTGAAAGAGAAGAGAGAGAGGTTTAATGGTTTGCAAAATGGCGTATGGGTTTGGCGCTTGGTGGATGAGGAAGACGATTCAAGTACTTCACTTCACCAATGAATTATTATGAAAGGGTGTGAAGGAGCAGTAGTGTAATAAATGAGAAGCAGTGATGATAAGACTTTTCAATTTCTTTTCAACTTAAGGGTCCCAATTCCTATTAATAATTAATAAATACTATATAATAAATCTTGGAGATCTAGTTACCCGGTTTGATCCTGGTTCGACTTCGGTTTGATTCCGATCTGACCCACTAACCCTTAACCCAGTAATTCGACCGGTTCAATAATCAGTCCGGTTTTAATAACCTTGGTTTTGATCGAGAATTCATATCATTGTTAAGTTAATCGGAGATTCTCACAATTTTTAAAGACAAGGATAAAGATTAGAATGGGCCTTCAAAACATGCTGGGCAAAGAATGACCATTTCCTACGTTTTGTCTCTATTTGCTTGGGCTTAGCTTATATAAGGGCCCAATTACGTTTTGTAGCTTGTTTGGGCTTAACTCAAATATTGGCCCACAGGATGGAAAGAATGTTCTTAAAAACGTTGATTGTGTGGAGAGTGGGATTTGAACCCACGCCCTTTCGGACCAGAACCTTAATCTGGCGCCTTAGACCAACTCGGCCATCTCCACTTTTGTGCTGGTTTTCACCTAATTATATATATTTATAATACTTAAAATAAGGACATGATGGCTTTGGTAATACGGTTATGTTTGGCAATGAGGCAAGTTCAACTCAAAACACAACAACTTTGAATTAAGTAAAATCTTCCAGAACAATTTGACTCATTAAGTCCAATTCATAGACGTGAATTTTCAGAGCTTCACTTTTTCCATTTCAAGAATAATTCTACTCCTATTATTATCATCATCTTATGTCCGCTGATTTTTCCCCCCATTTTATCTCACAGCCATCGCCAATAATTAAAAGTTTAGAATTTTGCACAAGTATAGTACTGCCTACCGTATAATGAATATAACTTCAATGAATTAATATATCAACCAGTGCCATATTAGCGACAATCACACACACACACATATATATAATGCGTCTTATTATAATTTAAAATCTATGACATACTGACATGATTATATTATTAGGGAAAATCTTTCTCAGGGCCCAATTAAGCAAAAAAAAATTTCAAAAAAGGCCCCAACAACTTTCACATGTCAGAAGGGTCTTTTCTGGTATTATTTCGAAATCATTAACAACAATATCAGTATCCTATTAACAACAAAATCAGTATCCGTTAACAACAATTTTGTTAACAATAAAATCAGTACCCGTTAACAACAACTTTTTTCTGAAATAATACCAGAAAAGGGCCCTGACATGCGAAATTTGTTAGGGCATTTTTTGAAATTTTTTTGCTTAATTGGGCCATAGGGAGGATTTTCCCTATATTATTATGTACACTTAATGGTAGGTGAGATCCCATAATATAGCTTATATTTTTATATTGTCTAGTTGAATCAGTGCACACTTTATGATAAACATTTTTCTGAATAATATAAAAAGGCTTCGTGGGATTGGGAAGTAAAGTCAACATTGTTTTACATTCATAAATATGTATCCAAAAATAATGATGATGCTCTAGAAAACTTTTAGTAAGCCGTGGGAACATTTAAATTATATTTGTGAATCTAAAGTTGGCAAAACACACGCACATATATATACTATAAAACAGGTACAGTCGAAAAGCAGGAATTCATTACTTTGTTAACTATATCAATTAGCCAAGTGAGTATAAATTTAGTGGGAGTTTCTTTGTGCTATTGCAACAATGACTAATTAAATAACTACTAAATCAAGACTTCACTTTTGAACCACTTTTTTAGACACCAACGATATAAATTAAAGACTCTTTAACTATATCAATTAGTCAGATAAGTGTAAATCTAGTAGGAGTCTCTTTCTGCTATTGCAATGGTACCCAGAATTAAACAAATCAGAGAAATGAGAGGAAAAGAATTCTGAATCCTTGCATTAATTGTTTATAGGCCTGTGACTATATAGGCCGAGTACACATAAGCTTCCGATCGTGTTTACTACACGTATATTGTGCTGACTTCCTAACAAGTCAAACAAAAATGAAATAGAAAGTAAAACAGAATTGCTAGCTGTACATAATGACTACAAATGCAATTGTTACATTTGTGAAACTAGTAAATTATAATATTCCTTATGCTACTTGTTTTTGCTGATGATAAGAAACATTCAAACGATCATGAAATGACATAAACATAGTTTTGCCCAATGGCTTGGTGACAACATCAGCCACTTGATCACGTGATGGAACATATCCAATTTTGAGCTGACCTGTAGCAACCTTCTCTTGAAGGAAATGAAGATCAATCTCCACATGTTTAGTTTTAGAGTGAAGAACTAGATTGGATGCAAGTGCAATGGCTCCTGAATTGTCACACTAGACAACAAGAACTTCAATAATTAGAACATGCATTTCCTGCAACAATTTCATAATCCATACTACATTGAAGGAAGCATCAACAAGACTCTGATATTCTACCTCCATGGCAGAGCAGAGACAACATGTTGACACTTGGAGACCCAAATAACATGGTTAGTGCCTAAATAAGTACAATAGCTACTCACAAATTGATGATCCTCTTTATTTATCGCCTAATAAAAACAAAATCTTAGACATGATGACAAGGCAATGAATGGATAAGAAGTCCATAATGAATAGTTCCTACAAGATAACGAAGTATCCTCTTAATACCAACCCAATGGGGCTCACGAGGATCTTGCAAAAACCTATTTAGTCGATTTACAGCAAAAGAAATCTTTGGCCTCTATACAGCTTTGCATTTGACAAACAATTTCCTTATGTGGAAGAAAGTTGAATATTGGTTGCCAAGGGTGTAATTCATGACTTAGCATTGAGAAAATCAAAACCCTTGATCAAAGACAAAATATACTTTCATTAGGATAGTAACATACCATGCTCGGTAGGGTAAGATTCTTTACCCAAAAAAGAAGACAAGGGTCCAAGATCTTTTAAAGAGAAAAGATCACCCATTGCTACAATAAATCTTTGTACCTCATCATTATTAGAACTAGTGATAACAATATCATCCACATAAAGAACTAAATAAACAACATCTTGCTAACTTTTTTTAATGAATAAACAGGGATCAAATTTAGATGCAATAAAATCTAATGGATTTAAAGCTACATGTAACTTCTGAAACTAAGGTTTAGGTGCTTGTTTGAGTCCATAAATGACCTTGTGAAACCTACAGACCTAAGGCCTTCCATTTGAGGAAGTACCAAGAGAAAAACTTGGTAATGATGCCATATAAACTTTTTCTGAAAGATCTCCAAAATAAAGGCATTGTTGAAGTCTAATTGCCTTGAATTCTAGTGAAAGGTGACAGCCACAGTTAATAAGACATGAATGGTAGCTGATTTCACAACAGAATTAAAGGTTTCAACATAATACATGCCAGCTGCTTGAGAAAAACCTTTAGCTACTAACCTTGATTTTTGTTTAGCTAGAGAATCATCAGCATTGGTTTTTGTTTTCCAAATCCATTTGCATCCAATAAGTTGCCGATGGTGAGGCAAGGGAACAACATCCTAAGTATGAAACTTGAGTAAAGCATTATATTCATCAAGCGTTTCCTGTTTTTAAGTTGGATCAACAAGAGCTTCTACAATTGTAGTAGGAGGAAGAGGAGGAGAGGTGGACACAGAGTACATTTTAGACTTGAAAATGTCGACCTTGCTTCTAGTGGTCATTAGATGACCACTATGAGGTAGGGATTTAAGAGGTGGGACTGATGTGGATTTTGAAGACATATTGGTATAGTTTTTTGAAGAAGAAATGGAGGAGGTAGCTAGGAGAAAAGGTGAGTGAAGTTGAGGTTGGATAGATGAAATAGGCTGGGCATAAATGATTGTTCATTAGTAGTTGCTGCATTTTTAACAGAATGTTGAGTGCCAGTAGTATGAAACCGTGTCTCATAAAAAATCACATGACAAGATATGTATAGTCTCCATGTGATTATATCAACACATTTGTATCCCTGATGTTGGGAGCTTTAACCCAAGAATACACAGTCAGCAAATCAAAATCCTAGTTTATGATTATTATAAGTCTGGTGAGGATAGAAAATACATCCAAAGATTCTTAAAATAGAATAATCAGGTTTAACCCTATGAAGCTTTTCATAAGGAGTCATATGCATAGTCAAAGATTTAGATAGTTGTATATTTAAAAGAAAAAAAGCAATTGCAAACGCATCTTTCCAGTAAAACTTAGACAAGGAACCATGAGCTAATACTATCAACCATATCTAGACTATTAAATGATGACGTCTCTCTACCAAACCATTTTGTTTTGAGGTGAGAGGATAAGAAAATCGTTGTTTTATACCACAAGCAACTAGATGTGACTTGAAAGTTAAGAATTCACCAACATTATCAGATTGAACTTGTTGAATTGTAGCTTGACATTTATTCTCAACAAATTGTTGAAATTCTTTGAACTTAGCCAGTGCATCAAATTTCTTATGCAAAAAATAAATCCAGGTGAAATGATTATAAGCATCAACTAGAGTAATATTAAAAACTGAACCATATGATTGAATGGGAGTTGGTCCCCAGACATCTATGAGTGTTAATTGCAACGTTCTCTGGTATATGATGGATGAAAAGGAAGCTTGTGACTTTTTCCAAATTGACATGCAGAACAAATACTCATATTTGCTATAGGATTAAAAGAAATTGAATTACAAGTAAGGACACTCTTAACAGTGTCAAAAGATGGATGTTCTAAGCGCTAATGCCAGAGAGACAAAGAATTAGCTGAAACATGACAAACTTATGATGAATAACTAGAGCCTTTGAGTGAAGAATCAGAACTAGAACTAGTAGTATTAGTATGAGTGGTTGATCGTCCAAAAGTAGCAAAAGACTTCATATGTGCCAGTAGATGATACATGCCATTTCTTTCAACTCCGAACATCAAATGTTGTCTAGTCCTCAAATCCTTGATGATACACTTTTAAGGGGGAAAAAATCAACAGAGATATTATTCTTACGATTAAATTGAGTAATAGACAACAAATTTTTCTTCATTTTAGGCACAAAGGACTTTGTTCAAAGTAAATTGAGAATTATGATTTGTAAGAAATGTTTTACCAATCAACTTAATTGGATACAACTCATCATTACCAACCTGAACCGTGCCTATACCATTGAGAACTGAATTTGGTTCAAAACATGAACATCATGTGTGATGTGTTCCATTGCACTAGAGTCAGGATACTAGGTAGAATCATTGACAGTAGCTGGTTTTACAAGAATGCTTGTGCCGTAGGAGTAAAAATAAGCTCGGATTTAGGAACATTAGGGGAGAATGAAAGCATATGTGCTACATGATTTTTCGTAACAGGCCTATAGGGTTTGGATGATGCATCAGACGCAAATGAGTCAACGGAAATTGGATAATATTCAAATGGAGAATAGAATTCAAGTATACCATAATCAGCATACGTTTGACCATATGAGTTTGGATACTCATACCTGTATTAATACCTATCAGTTGATTTTAGCATCAAACTTGTTGGAGAATAGTTGATTCAATTTCGCCTAAATCTAAGTGGTAGAGGTGAGTCCTTCCAGATGAGGTGTAATTTTGCCTCTCACATAATAAAAATGGTTCGATGTCTCCGAACAAATAACAACATAATAATGTTTCCCTTCTCACCCTTGTTACTCTCACCACTTTTCTTCACCTCCTTCTTCTACCCCTTACAACCGCAACTTCTCACCCTTATCCTCCATCCCTGACTTTCTTCTTCCACAATCTTGAGCTCCTTATACATTTCCAGGTATTAAAGGCAATGGATGGATTACAAATTATGAACCAAGAACGAAAACATGCATAAACAATTAGCTTACCTTTGAGATAAGAATTTATGGAGCTTGACCAAATCCAAGAAGTCCTTTGAATTAGAATCAAATTCAGACGTCCTTGAGCCCAAGGTAGAAGAAGCGACGCTAAGTGAGCATCTTTCACTATGTATATGGCGGATGTAACACTTGGTCCTAGTCCATAGCCTTGATGATGTCATCAAAGTCCATCTCATCAGAGTTACAATTAAAAAACATCTGGTCCATCTTCTTAACGGTACCTGCACCACATTGCCAGAGCTACAATTATCTATTTTGTGATGATTGTTACGATCTAATTCTTTACTTACTATGCCCAATACGTGGAAATGCATAGGGATTACCAGATCTAGTAGTATATTAGGAGTAACCAATGCAAGAAGTGAAGACGTTAGTACCGAATCAAGTGAGTCAATCGCATCGAACTCAAGATTTCAAACTTCACGAACATAATCTCCATGAATCGGTTCTAATGGAAGAACGACAATGACAATGCCATTGAGTAGAGAATGAGCTTTGTGTTGTTTGACTATAAAATAAACTTGTTATTTCCACAACAAGAATTTTGTGTCAACAAGAAATCATGTGTCGAAAGGATTGTCGAAGTCGGTGCTGTGATGGAATTGCGTTCAATCCAAATAGGAGATTACCATGCAATAACGTCATTACTCATTCAATCCAAATAGGAGATTACCATACAATAACGTCATTACTAGTTATAGTCATCGGGATCAGAGTTGCCAAATAGAATTTGCCTAGCTCTGATACCACGTAAACTAAAAAGAGAAAGACATATACTTGAAAGCTAGAGAGAGAGAAAGAGGTATATTCACATAAGTGTGTATATATAAGTGTGTGTTTGGAAGGAAGGAAGTGCATTCCTTTTATAGCATGAAGTCCTCATTCTCCTCATTGAGTTGCCCTATGTGGGACTATTTCCTAACATATACATACACACTATATACATACGTGTGTGTAGGTGAAATCTAAAAACCTAATCATCTTTTCTGATAATTTATTTATTTTTTAATTACAGAATACAAATATCAACTAAATACCTAAGATGATCTCACTAACAATCAAGAGGTTTGTGATAAACTATTATTGCTATGTAATTTTTAGCAAAAAGAAAAAAACCAACAAAAAAAATCAAATCTCATGATCATATTTATCAAAACACCCTCTTTTATCCCCAAATATAAAGATATTTTGAGGGATTTGGTTTCTTTCTCTTTGAAGTATCGCCAAAGTTGAAAACAAATCCATCCTTCCAAGCAAAGAATACATTATCCCTGTCATAATCAAACCATTGCAAAAATAATTATCAGAATTCCTGTTGTAAGATTATTCCATCTTCCAATTTTAAAATAATTCAGCAAAAAAATCCATTTGTAATAAATAAATAAAACCATACAGATAATTTTTTTTTAAAAAAATATGATAACAATTTCCACAGTTATATTGAATTGACAGAAAAATTTCCCAGCACACCAGAGAAGAAAGATATGAAAACGAAAAAATAAAGAAGGAAAAAAAGGGAAAACATATCGGAACAAAACTCCAAGGCAGCAGCTACTGTGAACCATCAAACTGAAACACGTCAACGTGCGCAATTCCACAACTTCTTTTATTTAATTATTTTTTATTTGTGGCTTTTAAATATCATAAATTACAATATTGATCCGCACACCACAAAAATCTCTTCCTTCTTCTTCTTCCTCATCGGTCTCCGATCTCTCTCATTCATCTTCTTCCCTGTGTTCTCCCAAGTCTCTCTATCTTTTCACCACGAGATGGGTCCGCTCGTGGCGACCCAATTGGCGACGGGTCTGGGAGTTCTCGCCGGAGCCGTCCTGGTCAAATCGGTGATGGACCAAAAGCCCATGGCTGGACCCTTCCCGCGCTGCCCCACCTGCAACGGCACCGGCCAAGTCTCTTGCCTCTGCTCTCGCTGGTCCGATGGCGATGTCGGCTGCCGCACTTGTTCCGGGTCGGGTCGCATGATGTGCAGCAGTTGTGGCGGCTCCGGAACCGGACGCCCCTTACCCTCAAAACTCATCGTTCGCCCGCCGAATCGCTCCACTCACTGATTCACCGGTGCGATTCCTGATTTGCCGTTGCAAATCTTCAATTAGCCTTAGATAAATCCCACACCCTCTTTGCATATATAATATATATATAGTGTTTTTGAATTATAGTTTTATTTTTGTATTTTTTAGGATTTTTCCTGGAAACCCCCAGATGGTTGAAGAAAGTATCTGGTATCTGATATAGATTCTGGGGATGTGATTTTAGGATTGTAGTTAAGGTTGTTATATATGGTTAAGCAAAACTTGTAATTGAGTTTAATTAAGGAAGTAATCAGTGATTCACTTGACTTACAATATTTGGAATTTTTGTGCAACTGATGAAATTGAAGAGAAGAGTGATTTTAAATTTGTCCATTTTGGTAACTATGCATCGTTTCTGTTTCATTGTTTTTGCTCGAAATATTCAGTTTGATGTTCAAGATGAGGGTTTTGGACTTTTGGGTGATTTTTTTCATTAATGAGGTTTGGGACTTGTATGTGGAATTTTTTTTGAGCTCAATATACTTCAGTTCTAGAAGTGTTGGAAAAAATATTAATAATAATAACATCGTTATGGCTTTTTTAACCCCTTGGAGATAAATACCCACAATTCCTCTGCCATTAAGGTTAAAAATTATTACTGACTCTGGTTTAAGTATAAGACATAAGCTTAAAAATTATTACTGACTTTGATTTAAATTTAAGACATAGTTTGTGGTTTAATTTAAAATTGGAGGAGTATAACAAAAACAATTAATTCGTTTCTTACTCATAGATCAGACTGATCAATTAAGCGTTAATAGAGCTTGAGTGGTGGAGATTAGGATATAGATAGAAATTAATGATGTTTTATTTTGTATGTTGGGGTTGGTTAATTGTATGTTTAATTAATTAATTAATTTATCACAATAAGCAAGTTGGATGCCATTTTCTTCCATTATTATTATTATTTTTTTAAAAAAAAAAAACTTATACCTTTTGGTGATGGAATCTTATGCATGTCAGCTGGCTCCCAAACTCATCCTTAAAAGTTCCATTTTACGAAATAACTATTTAACAAATTAATATGTATATGTTAATTTAATTTAAGAAATTTATTTATTTTTAATACTACTACTACTATGGTAATACTACTATAATTGATTCAGATCTAGTATAAATAAAATATATCATTTGACTTTCCTTAAGATAAAATACTACTAGAATAAATAATTGATTCAGATCTAGTATAAATGAAATAATATCATTTGACTTTCCTTAAATAAAATACTACTAGTATAATTGTAGAAATGATTGATTCAGATCTCAATATGGTTAAATCGAATTGTGCATAATTTTCTTTGATATTCGAAATATAGAATCAGAACCTATTTGACAAATTCAAATCTAAAACTTTTTCCCCTTTTAGCTCTTAATATAAAATATAATCACAATTAAAATTATCAAACTCACAAGTTTAGGTAAATTCGTGATAGTGATGTAAACTTATACTATAAACTCGAATCATAAACCTGTAAGAAATTATTTTTACCTTTAGACAAACATTAATAGTGTATATAATTAAATAGATTAAAATATAAAAAATAACAACAATTTAGTTTAAATATTTTTAAAATTCAAATAATTGAAATTAAATCCATCAATATTCATAATTTATCATATTTAATAAAGAAAATTTTATAAAATTTATATTTAAAGCTACTAAATATTATCAAATCAAAGAAGTTAACACAAATTTAAAGAGGAGTTAACATGATTTTATTAGTTAGAAATATAAAAATAGTAACCTTGGTATATTAACTCGTGAGTTTAACCGAGTTTACAACAATCACAAGTTTACCAGTGACATGATTTAATTCTATAACCTAAAAATATAAAAATATTAAACTCAAAGAATCAACTTATGAATTTTACAACAATGATTACAATTGTTTCTCTTTGATCCGTCCAAATGGGACACCATATTTTTTCTTGGGCAACAACTTAGATCCTGGGATCACCTCTTTTACATAAAAAGAGTGCCAAATCAATCAAACAGTTGAAAAATTGTTTTTTTAAAAAAAAAAAATATTGACGGCCTCCTGAGGTTATAAAAAAAAAAAAAAAAATCAAACTTCTAACATTCTATTGATGAGTGCTTTCACGCTACTAAGCTAAACAATTGGCTTGGCAAAATCAATTTTAACCTTTAGGAGATTATCATAAAGAAGAATTAATTAACTTCCTACCTCAATTAATTAATTTCCTACCTCAAGAATAAGTAACAAGCATAACAAGTTGCATAGTTGTGACGAACTTCAATGCAATCCACCAAAGATTGACTTACTTAAACAACAATAATATATAAGAGTGAATATGCTCTCATGATTTTTTTTCTATCATCTCTCATAAGTCTATTTGAGTTGTTGATTTGAAAGATGACAGAAAAATGAAAATAGTATTATAATTTTTTAGATTGATTGAACGCACATGATTTAAAAATTATGAAAGATTGTAAGAAAATGACAATGAGAAAAATCTAACCCATTTTATTAATTTCCAAGTAAATTGTTTATTTATTATAATTTGATGGGGGAAAATAAATAATTTTAAAAATGAATGCAAGTCTTTTAGCCATTTAGTACATTTATTTATGCGCATTTTATCTCTCATTGATAGTTATGTTTTATAAAATAATCACCTGAATGGTTCCGATGGAAGACAAGGTGACATCTTCTAGACACAAAAATAGGGCCGTTAACATCAGTGAAACATATGGTTGTACAATTCAATCTTATGAAGGAGATGTTTTATTATTTTAAAGGTCGTTTATTATCTCATTGAAATGTGACATTTCCTTATTAAAAAAAAAAATGAATATAAACTCCTTCTTCAGCTGAACGGCTGAACCTTTCAATTATGACTAATCAACTAGGTGCCAGTGCTTTAAAGCTGTAAAATCCAGCATTTACATGACTAAATCCCGCTTACAGTTTTAAACAGTTATTATTTACTTAGTTATTAGGTTCCAGTTCAAACTGGTTGGGATGAACATATAATATTAAACCCATTTATTAAATCTTTTTAAAGTTTAATGTCTCTTACAACAAAGTTTGTCATATATTGCCAACCTTTGTTATTGTTAGTAAAATTATCAAACTCACAAGTTTGAGTTTGAATAAATTCATAACATTGATGGAGACTTTTATTATTGTGAATTTAAATCTTAAATGCCTAAAAATTTACTTTTATAGATATATAGGTATTAATAGTGTACAATTAAACAATTAAAATATAAAAAATATAACAATTTTGATTTAAATCTAAATAATTTAAATTAAATTCATCAACCTCTATAATTTATCATATTCCACAAACAAATTTCTATAATATTCATATATAAAGCCACTAAGTATAATCAAATTAAAAAAGTTAGCAAGGTTTAAAAATGAGTTAATACAATTTTATAGGTTAGAAACTTAAAATTGGCAAACTTGTGTGAACTCGCAAGTCTAACTGAGCTTATAACTAATACAAGTTTAAGAATGATTCAACACGATTTTTTAAGTTATAAACATAAAATCCATAAATTTAAAGAGTCAACAACAATGCTTGCACATAACATAATTCCAACCTAAAGTTTCAACAAGACATATTAATCCTTTATTTGACATAGTGCAACTTCAATCGACTGCTAGTATTGATTTAAGAAGTGAATGTTTGAGTTAGTGTTTTGATAGTAAGTTCGGGCAAGTTAAAATAAAATTCTTCTTAATATTTATCTCATACATTATAAATTATATTAAAAAAGTAGTTTTTATAACTTATCCAAATGGGCGTCACCTAATAGTGTGTGGCTCTTGGATTGTTGCCCACGAAAGCGTAGGATGAAATAACATATCGCACAAATCCAATCAACACGTTTTAAATGTTGAACCCTAGTAGTACCATATTTTTAATTCCTTTTTTCTTGATTATTCCTTTTCCTTGCCGAACACCTCCATTGTTGACTTGTTAATGTAAATGATTTTTTCCCTCATATTCAAGGTCCCCGCATTTTTCTTCCTTTTTTTGGTTTTAAAAGTCAGTAATTCGCATTATTCAAGTATTCTTGACTCCCACGGCGACCCATAATTCTTCCATATATAATTTTTTTTGGGGAAAATTTTAAAAAAGTCTCATAAAGAATTCTGATGTCATAAATGTATCAAAAAGTTGTTAATCTCATAGATGAAGTTATCACTTGTCATGCTTGAAGCACCCAATACAGGAAATTTTTAGGAAGTCACTTATCCTGATATTTTCTCCACCTAAACACGCTTAACCTTATAAGGTGCTAACCATTATGCCCGTTATGATGAGACCGTGACAAGCTCCCCCACCTATGTAGGTGATGCCCCTATCACCTTGCTCATGGCCCCCATTTCATCTACGTGGGAAGCGGCCCACCCCACAACGCATCACCAAGTGAGAGTCCACCCTTTGAGCGAGGTGATGGGGCATGGAGCTTGTCACTGTCTCATCGTGACGAGTCCTACACTACGCAAGATGGGGAAGGTTTTTGAGGCATAAATAATATTATGCATTTGGCGTGACGGTTAGTGCTTCGTGACGGTTAGTGCTTCATAAGGTTAAACGTGCTTAGCAAAAGGAACTTCCCAAGTTACTCCATTTGTAGGATTAGCGACTTCCTAAGACGGTTCTAACATGTTACTTTCCTATAGGATTTTTTTGAAATTTTGTTGGTCCTTAAGACCTAAGAGGGATTTTCCCATTTTTTAAGCGTTAACGTCATCCATTGGCTCACTTTCTACAACTTTTCCAAGCTTCTTCCTTGCAAAAAGCTCCACGACCCAGGGTAAGATATATATATATATATATATATATATAGGATTCCTTAATACTGTGCAAATTAATGTGAATGCTACGTGAAGTTACATTCATGGCATCTAACTTCAAAGTATTTGTACATTGATTGGATTATCATATGTGCACCACATAGAACAAAAGACCACACAATTACAATCTCTTCCCTCTCAAACATATTAAACACATTCACCTCTCTATTCCTCCCTGCCCACATATTCTCAGCCTCCTCCTCACTTTGGTGAAAAAGCCTGCCACAAGACATAACCCATCATTATAATTTGAACAAGGATTTTGAAAATATTTATGATAAATAAGTGGAGATGTAAGAATTGGTTTGCTGAACTTACAGCAAAAATGGTGGCATGGCCAGGGTCTGCTAAGTGGGCAAAGAGGTTGTCAATAGGACCAGTGCCAGTGTAAATATGCTGGAACCAAGCACCCATAACAGCCAACATGGCCAATCTTCCATTCTTAATCTCTTTTGTTCTAAGCTCTTTGACCTTTTCCGGCGAGCCAGAGCCCCAGCCCAGTGGGTCGAACCAGAGCCCGCCTGGGTACCCGACATCGGTGCCGGTGAGCTTGTTGTTGGGGAAGATGGGGTCGGTATTGACACTGCCAGGCTTGAGGATGTCAGCCCATCTCCTTCCCTCGGCCCATCCGATGAAGATGAGCTCGATGATGAAGAGTGTGGTGGTGTCTGTGAAGTACTCCAGCTCTCCAGCAGTGTACCATGAAGGAGTGTTGAGAATTCCAATCTTTGTTAAGAACTCAGGGATGAAAATACCAGCAGCTCCTAACATTGCCCATCTGCAATGAACAAGCTCTGCTTGGACATTCCATCTCAAGCTCTCTGGATCAGATCCTGTGAAATCACACCAAATTACATCCCATTTCAGTCACTTGATCCGAAACAACTAATGTTTCCATACTACTACACTCTAATTATACTCAAAAACTTGCTGAAAAAGAAATTCACATATGATTTTAATTTTACTCTAATCTTGAACACGCCTGATGAAGTTTCAATAACATTAAATGTCAAGATTCAAGAATCACCATGACCTCCAAAACATGACTCCCTCTATTCTCAATATAAAACATATTTACCTAATTTGGCTATATTTTAAAAAATAAGTTAGTTAATATAACATGTATTAGAATACTATAGTTTTCTTTCTTAATTTGCTTATTCCCTCTACTCCTTTGAGAGCAGGATAAATTAGAAAAACATTGACATATATGAAAAATATATATATTTAGACTCCTCCAATATCAATATCAGAGTAAAACCTAAGAGATTTGATATACTAACTATCGTCTTGATCCTAACATCTTGAGAGGCTTCAGTTATATGAGACATGTAATCTCCAGCAACATTATATCTTAGCATGGTATTCAAGGTAATGAGAAATGTGAGATCAAAGTGAAATAAATCCAATAGAAGGAGGGCATACCGAGACCGAGAGGATCAAAGCCGAAGTCTCCGGGGAGGCTGCCGTCGAGCCACGGAGGAGGAGTGCTTCCGGGGAACCACAGAGGTCTGTCGGGATCAGCTGCCACCGCACACACTTTGCTACTCACAGATCGGCCTCCGACGGTGAACTTGTTCACCTTCAACTTCCGGCCGCTCAGAAATGAAGTCCTTGTTCCCAAGATGATTCCATTCTTCTGGGAACTGCATTTAATTGTGTACAACAATAACCAATATAAAGCATTTAAAATCTCAATTAAGCATTACACTCTCAAAATCAAACATGCCCACATGTTCGTGAAATTTACTGTGCATAACAGGGAGATCGACGGAGTTTTCAAGAAAAGAGGATCGAGAGAAGAACTTGCCTTGGGGTGGAGATGGCGGCGGAAGCGACGGCGGAGGAAGCACAAGCGGAAGCCATGAGAGAGCTGAATGATCTGAGTGAAGGATGTGAGGATGGAGGAGTGTAAAATTTGTTAGAAGAAGATTAAGGGGGTTTGTTCTGCTTATCTTGAAGGATAGGATGTGAGATAGTCATTGGATGATAGGGGTGCCACCTGTTATGCAGAATCGGATAGTGAATACGATTCTCTGTCACCTCATGGGCTGACGTGGATTCTGCAGAATCTGAGTTCTGTGGTTCACATTTGAGGTTTCAGTTTCACACACCATGTGCCACTCATTACTCAAAATCTATTGCTTCACTCCCACTGCTTGATTATCCTCTACATGGTCCCTCACTGCCTAGCAAAAATGCTTTACTCGTTTCTCACTATAATTTAAGAAAAACTAGTGAGAAGTCCCTTTTTACAAAATATTTTTACAAAATAATCCGAACTTGTTATGAATACTAATCACGTAGATGTCTATTAAAATATATCTCAACCAATTTTGTTTACAAATTGTTTTTATTAATTGTGAATTTTGATGTAAGACATTTAAAGGCCTATAAATAGAGCCACGAAATTGGGTCGGGCCCATTGGGTCGGCTCTTTTAGGCGTCGGTTTTTCAAGGGCCGGGTTTGAAAATTAAAGGAATTAAATGAAATAAGCCTTATAGGGCCTCGAGCTTAAAAGGGTCAGCCTGCAGGGTCTTGGGCTTAAAAGAGCCAGCTCTGTAGGGTCTTGGGCCGGCCCTGCAAACTCTTTTAATAGATGTGTTCATGATGCGAGAGAAGAAATTTATGATATTCTTACTTATGAAATAGAGCGTACTACTTAAACTGAAACGTAATTAATGTCTTTAAAATTGATGATAGTGGTGAAAGATATGACAATGATAGTTATTGTATTTATGCTGTTTAGTAGTATACGTCTTATGTTTTATGTGAGTTATTTATGGACAATAGTTTGTTTTTTATTACGAATTAGTAAATGTAATTATTTGTTAGATGATTCATATTGTTAGGATATTGATATTGACAACATTTATTTGATAAATTAGAACTTTAATTATTGTAATTTACTAATTATTTCCATAAAAAATAGAGAAAAAATAGTTAACATTTGAAATAATAATTTCCGGGCCCTGTAAGCCGGCCCTGGCTCTAGTGCTCTCGAGCTGAGCTTTGAAAAATAAATGTTATTTTTACTCCAAACCCTTCAAAGGCTGACCCAGATTCCCAGCTCTACCTATAAATATAAGCATTGTGCAAGTGTCACACACACACATACACACACACAATTGAATGAGAATTGCTTCTCACTTTCTCTCTTGATTTTTCTCTTTTCTTATCTATTGCTTTTTTATCCCCAATTTATCTTTATTTTCATTTTCATAACAATTTTTGGCACGAAAGCTTCAATAAAGGTATGCTATTCTGAGCGGTTCCTTGATGATTTTATCTACCTTCTTTTACTATATTTTATTCAATCTATTTGGGATAATTTGAGCCATTATATGGAATTAAAGAGATATTTTTACTTATTTTTATAAACATTAGGTTTCATAACTAAGATTGGATATTGTTATTGTTTATATCAAGGTTTTGAAACTGAAAACCAGTGAACCTTCGAAAAAACTGGTCTGAGTTAAGGGGAAAACCCGAGTTCCAAGCTCACCTAGGTTAACTTGGCCTAACCTGACCGAGTTAACCAAGTCACAAAGTGAGAGAGACATATAAGTGCAAAACAAGAAGGAGGAGAGAGAGAGAGGGAGAGAGAGAGAGAGAGAGAGAGAGATCTGAAGTGCTTATCAATGTTGACGCCGGCAATGGTGTTGTGGAAGTTGGAGGAGAAGCAACGATTTATGGAAGCCGAAGGCTTTCCACCTTCTCTGTGACCAAGACACAAAATGAAAATTGGGGGGAGGGGGATCTAAAGTTTGAAACTGATGATGAAAAGTGCATATAGATGACGGTTACCATTGAAGAAAGGAAGGACTAAAGACGACGAAGAAGAGGAAGAGGAGATGAAGGAAGAAAGGGTCGATGGTGATGATAGAAGAAAGATATTGGTGATGAAGATTGAAGAACTTCAAGTTGTGAATAAAGATGTTGAGATTACCGTAGGCTATCTCATTCTTCCTTTAATTAAGTTGGGTTATGGACACTTTTTTGTTGGGCTTAAGTTGGTAGGGAAGTGAGACATGCATAACTATTTTAGTTATGAGTATTTTTACCTATTTTAATTAAATTATATTTTTTAATTAATAATGGTCTGACTCACTAACCTTTAACCCAATACCCTCACCGGTTTAATGACCGATCCAGGTTTCAAAACCTTGGTTTATATATCTTATATCTTCTTTACAAGTTCTTTTATATTATTATTTTAGTATGGCCAAAAGACATACACATTCGATTTCATATTCTGAAACTATATGGCCATAAGTTATATTGCTTTAATTTCTTATTCTGAAGTTATATGACTATAAGTCATATCACATTGATTTCTTATTTTGATGTAATATGACCATAAGCTATATTCCTTTTATTTGATGTTATTAGAGTTGGAGATACAGGCTCAACCTGTAGCCCACAGGTTTTAGCAATGTAAAAGTTGGGGATTTTCAAGCTCGCAAAAGTGTGGGCCACATAGGCCTGACCTACGAGTTGGCCCACACATTTTTATTTTTTTAAATATGATAATTTTATAAAACCCATAATTCTCACACTTCCACTAAGTACCTTCCAATCCCAAGAGCAAAAAACCTTAGCCTCATTCGTCCTTCTTTAAACTAAATTATTATATTTTGATTGCTTGAGGATGACATGCTATTTTGTGTCAGTAAACTTTAGCAAATTTGATAACTTTATCTCTTTAATTATGGAATGTGTTTTTGAATTTTATAAGCAAAATGATTGATACTAGGAAGGAAAAGTTGATATCTCATATATATATGTGTGTGTGTGTCTTAGACTTATAGCCGTCTTAAGAAAACATGATTTTTTTTTAAAAACGCAAGCTCGCCAACCATAACTGTGGGTTATGGTTGACAATTAGCCAGCCTTCAAAAGCATAGGCTCGCAATCCCGGCTCTAGATGTTATATTGATTCCCTATTATAGGCCGGAAGCCATATACCTTTTTCTTCCAACTTTCTCTCTTAAATTTTCTATTTTCTTATCTTTTACGCTCTTATCCTAGATTTATCTTTATTTTCTAGGCATGAAATATTGTAAAGTATTGGTGCTTTATGAGAATAAAAGCATATTAGGTCATTGATGTCAAGTTTCAAATAGGAACTTTTCAGAAATTACCTTGAGTTAGTTCAATTAGATAATTTGTCATCATATATTTTAGTATTTTAAAAGTGATAAAACCAGAAAATTCTCATCTCATCTTTATAAATATAATTCCTTTCTTTTGTGTTTTTAGCATTTTATATACATTTATTAATATCAATATAGAGAATTATGATAGGTCACTGCATAGCAACAAATAAAAATATTTCATGTTTATGGAAGGGAATGTTCAATATTTTACAAGAAACTCAAAATTTGAAAAACATACAATTACAATGCATACATCAATCATATAATAACAAAAAGCCTTTATCTTATCCGGCGGGGCATGTTAGTCGCGGTGTATCACTCAAGAGAAGGGTGGATTGAGTGAATTATAAAAGTTAAAACGATCTTAACATATATTTAAATCAATAAGGAATTATTAGAAAGATATTACTGAAGTGTGTACAGAGATTTATAACCTATGTCCAGTCCTTAGAGTGTCTCTGAGATTTTCACTAACTTTCAACGATTACACAAGCTCTTACAAAGGAATCCTCACTAGGACTTACTCCCCCTTACAAATGTAATCGGACAACTACACTCAAGGTCACTACCTTGAGATTTTAGAACAATCAATTGAATGATAAGAACTTTATCTCATAATAGATATATGAACACTGAAGAATATGAATATCATAAGATATTTCAAAGAGTATTAATGAGCAATCAATTTTATCGTCACTAGTTTGTGGTTTTGTATTGAATGCTCTGACTTTTATAATTGAACTCCATTGATGACTGTTAGAGAAGCTTCAATATATACATTATAAGATTTTAAACTTTCCGTTAGAGACATATCAAAGTTGTTGAGAGAAATCGAGATTGAGTCGTTTTCACTTCACTGCCACGTATCCATAGATGACATGCCTTTGGTCTGCTCTGAGATTGCATAGGTTAGATCCCTTTTGCTTTCACCGAAATGGGTGTTTCAGAGTATGATCATTTGACTTGCTCTGACTAAATTTTTGTGTGTGGTTTTGTTTTCTAGTACACATTTAATGGTTTGACACAAATCTTGTATAGGTTATGTCCCTTTCGCTTTCATCGGAATGGGTGTTTCTGCATATAATCTTTAAGCTAATCATTTGAAACTCATTAATAAACATGCTTAGAACCATTAAGAACAATAATGAGTAATAATCAGAAATTCTAGAATGATAGTCAATGAATTTGAATTTACGAAAAATGAAGGTTCAGTGCAAGAACAGGTGACACTTGAGTGTCATTTATCCAAACTCGAGTGTTGTTCTTCAATACTCGAGTGTTGATGAACTTGTTATCTGGAAGAAGATTGTTCAAAATGAAGCTTAGTTGAAAAAATATGTTTTCTTCGAGACATTAGAGTATCAGAAATTCATACTTAAGTGTCCTTTTTCCACACTCGAGTGTTGATGTTTTGCATGTCTGGAAGGAGACTGTTTTAAAGATAGAGTTTAGAGAGAATACATTGATATATACCAGACACTTGAGTGTCATTGAGTCATACTCAAGTGTCATTGAATGACACTTCAAGTGTGTCACAAAGCCCTGATTTATTATCGAGTATCATGCACTGACCTTGAAAGAATTCACCTTAACACTAGAGTGTTGATAATCATACTTGAGGTTTGCCTTGTTAATTCTAGAATGAATACAAGTATCAGGCATTTATATTGCAAGTGTTGGAGTAACACTCTAGTGTTTACTTACACATCCAATTGTCGAATACAGTACTTCCATAATGTAAACGAGTGTCAAGCACTTTTTCTCTAATTTTGAAGCCAACACTCAGGTGTTCAAAGTAACACTCGAGTGTGTCTATACCAAACACTTTGAAATTGGATTTTTGATTCAAGTTTTAGTTTTAATAACTACTGTACACTCGAGTACTATTTAATACACACTTGAGTAACTTGAATCATCAAGTTTACATTTTTTATAAGTATTTGTTATTATTAAAACTTATAACGCAATAACTAACTGGGTCCACTGCACAATTCTCTTATATTCTGCAGATATTCCATCCTTTAATATATGAAGTTTACAACATCGTCCCATCTTGAATAGTGAATTAGATTAACAAATAATTTAATTTGTTATGATAGTAAGTATTACATAATAAAGACGCTATTATGTAGTACATCAGTACGTGTATGCATACATGTGTGGGTAGTGGAGCCAAAAACTATTGGTCAGTTGATTCAGAAGTCTCCAGAGATTAGTGTCCTTTATTCAAGTTATTACTATTTTGATTTTTTTTTTTGTCCATCCGATATTTAGAGTTTCGCCCTGACTAATTCAGATCTAACTCGTGTCATGTACCAAGCTATGGTGGGAGAGTCTCCCAATGAGGTTTTTTTTACGTTCATAAGGCTCAAACTTGAGACCTTACTTAAGCGACACAAGTCGCTTACCATTTGTTCCAACCCTCGTTGGTTACTATTTTGATTTAAATTTGTACTATGTTGTTTTTCTTTTATGCCAAACTTTGTCCTGCGTTGCTAATGGATATAATGAGCCCACGAAGAAAAATGAATAGATATTATGTTGGCTGATCCTTAATGGGCCGAGGCCCATATGATTAGCTATCCGAAATCTTTAAATATTGCTTCACACATGGAGGCTCCAAGTTCACATGAGGATGGGGTCTCCTCCAGTCCTTCTCCTCCCCTTGTTTTCTATTAACAAGGGTAAAAATCAAGCTTATGAAACTTGAATTGGCCATTAAACTGGTCGGAGTATTGATTAAAGGATCAGTGGGTCATATTAGAATCAAATTGGAGCTAACCCATGGTAAAACATGTGAGAAATTGAAGATTTTAGGATAATTAATATAAAATTCTAAAGAAAATTTTAGAAAAAATGATTTTTATTTTTTATTTTAAGGGAAAAAAAACCCTAAACGGGGTTGATGTTCGGACCGATTTACTGAGTGGTTCATCAGTTTCCCGTCCAGGTTTCTAAACATTGATAAGAACATAGTCTTGAAGAGTTAAAAAAACTAGTACAAACAACTTAAAATAAATTCAAGTTAAGAGCGGGTTTAGATTAACATTTAAAGAATAATTTGTATAGAAAGAGTGATTTTAAGGGCGTTTACAAACCCTCGATAACCAGTGTTACACTTTATGAAACAAAGCTCTTATAATATATTTATTTGATACAACACAAAATTATTTAAAATAAGTAAATTCAAACACCCTTTTGAAGAAGATCTGCAAAGACAAATGCTTCCCTATCGGAGTGAAAAAATGTCGAGTCCCCATCAGAATTTCATGATGTCTCTTTCTATATATCCTTTGATAATTGATAGACACAGTTCCTTCTTCAAACTCATCCCACGTAATCCTTCTTCGCTCACTTGTGGAACCCCAAATGAAAGTTCATTGCACCTTAAAATGGGCAGGCTCTTTGGTAGCATTTGCGAAATCTTTACCATTAGGTATCTTAATCGTACCAACAAAAAATCTTTAGACATCTTAAAAAAAATTGTAGCTATTATTTGAACTTTGTTTAAGGAGGATGATAAAACATTTGTAATTTGCTACTACAAAAAGATTTCATATTTTATATTATGGGCTTTAGTTTTCTCATGTTACATGAGAAAAAAAAGTTCCCTATACACACATGAAATGATGGGACCCACATCTACATATATGAATTAATATATGTATATGTGGGTCCCATCATTTCATGTGTGTGTGACATAAGAAAATGGTTTTCCTATAACATGAGAAAATGTTTTCCCTTATATTATTGCTGATAACCACAATTTTCATGCAAAAATGCAGGGCCTTTAAAACTTGATATCACATGCATGATTTATAGTCTTGTTAAAGAAATTCAAACAACAGAAATGAAACGTGCACGGTACAACTAGTCTATTTCTCCTTATTTCAATAAATTTTTTTTATAGATATTTTATAGTGTTGTAGAGTTTTTTTTTATAATAAAAATTTTAGGAAAGAGGTCGGGCTCACCCACAATCCAAGGGCAGGGCGCTTGGAGCCCAGTCTACAGAAGATACTAGCTAGAGAGTATACATGCCCCCACCTTATAATATTGTAGAGTTGATTATGCGATTGTTTTATTATTTTGTTATTATAGTCAAGTCTTGCTCAGCAGCGGTCTAAATGGTGACCCAATATTATGTAGCCCAAAACAAAGGATCATGAGTCATAAGAATTGTAATTAGTAAGTTAGACTGAGGGACTACAGACATTTTAAAAATGATTAAATTGACTATTATACCCTCAATTTATGGGGGAAAATATAAACATAATATTAACATTTTTTTTTAAATTTTTTTTTAAACTAACCCTAGTTTGGACGACTCCCAAACGAGTACATTCCTGCATACACTAGCGACTCACGTGGGTCTCCTTAGGGCTTCTTTTATTTGGGCCAACTGTATTTATTGTTGTATATTTTTCTATCTTTAAGGGCTTGATCTGCATCGATTCTTTGAAGAGCTTGAGAGTGAAATCAACCATTATTTTATCTAAATTAATCCTTGAAATTGCTAATGAGGAATAACACGGTAAGTCAAGGTCAACCTCTTCACCTTAAAAAGGAGAAGGTTTGATACCCATGGGTCGATATGAGGATCTCAATAGGGGGCGATCTCTAGATAAATTATCTTGCAAGATACATGTCTATCCAACTCACTGCAATTTTAAGAATTAATTTTAATGTAGTCATGTGAACTTTCGAAACATGAATGTTGGAGTGTCCTATAATAAATTGAGAATAAAAGAAGGCACCCCATTAGACAATAATGAAAAATGTATAATTGAAGAGAACTTGTAGATCCAAATTAAAAGGAAAAAACATCAATTAGGTGTAATAAAGCACCGAACGGGAAAAAGATATTTGTGGAAAGTTTAGTGTGAAAGTAATCGATCCTTTTAAGGAAGCAAATAGTGGTTAGCAAAGTTCCAAGTGTGGTAATGCTTGCATTATTCGGTGTTTGAGGTCTACCAGCAATATCAAATCCTGCTTGACCATTCATTTAAAACACCCCCAGATGATAATTAATAATCAATAACAATAATAAAAATGTTTTTATAAAAAAGAGAGAAAATAATGATATGATTTGGTAAACAAAATCAGTTTGAAAATGGCTTATCAAAAGCTTTTTCATGCAAGCATGTGCTAGTAATTAGTGCTTGTTGCTATTATATTCCCTTTGATCATTGTTTCTTATGAATTATGGCTTTCATCCTTAGAATCTCTCCAAGCCTCCCTTTAATGTAACACTAATCAACTAAGTGGGCTCTCCCAGCTTCCCTCTTCCTCTACATTTTTCCATTTTTTACATTGTGTGTGTGTGTAGTTCAATTACTCCGTCTTTTTACACTTTTGGTTATGTGAAATTTCATCATGAAACTCCCGAATTTTTAAAATTTATATACATAATTGTATCAATAGGTTATTTTACTAATAGATCATAACAACTTATTAGGTCAATACATGTTTATATGAGTATTTGGAAATAACTCGAAAGTTTAAGGAAGTTAATTACATCTGTATATATCTTGCTTGATGGTATTTGAACATACTTCGTTAATATAATAACAAATTAATTAATATTATATTGCATGTGCAAATTTAAGAAATTTTAGGGACTTGTTTTTTTTTTAAAAGTTTATATTATTTAAACACGCATATACATATAAACATGTTAATGTCAAACTCAAGTTTAAAAGACCTTATCTAAGTATGGAGTGTGGCGCTGCCACTAATTAAGGTAACTTATCATTGATGGAGACTTGTTATCAGATATCATTCTGGTTTTATTTATAATTCTAAATTATCTAATTTTGATTTACAAAGAAGGGTTAGTTAATTCAATAAATATAGACTAAATTAATAATTTTTTCTAATTTTACCCTCATTTGTGAATGACTATTTTTCATCTATTTCTTCTCTCTACCTAAAAATTATTTGAATTGATAGGGGTAAAATTGTAACACTCTCATTTATTATCCTAAAAGTGAACTTGTAATAAGGATTAAAATTGTATTCTAAATTAGATTTATAAGTAAGACTAGAATGTGGTATGATGCAAAATTTTAGAGAGATAAAAAAAGACTCTAATTTAAAAATATGTAATGCAACGTATGTGTTTTGTCCCAACAATTTCAGTGAAACTATTATTTGAGAAAATAATAATACACAATAAATTGATATAAAAAGAAAAGAAAAGAAAAGAAAGCATAATAATGAAATTACATTGGAGAATGGGAATGGTGAGGTGTGGGGTGGGTGTTGCGGAGTCAACAAGCATCAATTTGACTGAGAGTGAGAAGGGGAGGCAAGGCACAATACATATAGAGATGTGAAAGAAAGAAATCTAAATAATAACAATAATAATCATAATAATACTGCATACTAATATTTATAATAATAATAATAATAATAATGAGAACATATATAATGAATGATGTTGGCCTAAAAAGGAGAGATTATATTGTCGGCTTCTACAAAACTTGGACCCCCACAAGAAGCATCATTATGTTCTTCCAACTGTTTGTGTTGTTCACTGAGCTCATCATATAGCTTCACATGTTGTTGCTTGCTCACTATTTTTGGTGTTTTTTCTTTTTCTCGTTTTGATTCATACACTTTCTCCTATTTATTTCGTCTTCCTTATCCCTTCTCATGTAAACATTATTACAAACTAAAGAATCTTCCCACCCACCTAATCTACACCCACAATTTCAAAAAACAAATTGTTTTGAAATAAGAACACAAGTGTCTAGCTCTAATGAACTAGTATATCAATGTAGGATCAAGTAAATGGATGAGATACATAGTAGGATAAGAGATCACAAAGCACAAACATTAGAACTTTCACCCAATGGAGTGGGGTGTATGCTCTGTGTGTACAAAATAGTAAGGAGGTAGAGTATAGAATATGTGTACTTTAGGGTTTTAAGTCTTATTTATAGAGGTACGTTAGGGTTAGGGTTTGAACAGTTAGGTCTCATGTGTCTCCAAGCCCAAGTGTTTTGCCTCCACATCTAAGCCATATTTTGAATCCATAACACAAACCAAGTAAATATTAAACAAAAGGGTATTTTTAAAATTTTAATAAAATCAAAGACGTTTTTCTAGTTGGCTTTTAACTAAAACAGATATAAATGCTCAAGTATACATAGATAAGCATACTTATTACTCCTTATAGTCCTTGATATAACACATATTTTAGGAATTGATATTGGTTCTAAACATAAGACATATTTATCAATATTTTTCCTAATTTATTCTTGTTAATGTTCCCCCAACAACAATTAAGGATGCTAGAAGTCTATATCTAATCTACTTCATATTTTTTGAAAGTTAGATTTAAAACTTTCAAGACAAATTTGTATCTTAACAAAAATGATGTGCATGACATGTGAAATGACAACTCAGCATATTTGGTCAACTAGAGGTCAAAATTAACTGAAATAATGGCAAGAGCAAAATTGCTCCCTTTTTTTTTTACACTTTTAGGACAAATTTCTAAAAAACTTCCTAAACAAAATTGCCGGCCAGTTGTGAAAACTTATAGGGTGAAAAATCCCCTTAACCCTTAATAAAAATGACTAAAATGTTTTAAAAAATACATATCATATTTACTAACGAACTTAATCTAATTAAATTAAATTAGATAAATATATCTTATATTAAGGATCGAAAGAAATATATTATTTCTATCTAAGCCCACCATTTTCGACTAGAAAACCTTCCAGAATAGACGTGAAAAGTCCCTGTTGTAGTAGTGATAAACCTCCAACTAATCTCCCTCTCTCACCATTTTTATCATATTTTAATTCTAATCACAAATTTGATTATATATTTCTAGCTAACCGGCAACATGTTGAGTGGGGTTTTGAGCTTTAGAGGCCACAAGTTGGTATTTTGGCGGTGAGAAATATGATTGGTTAGTAATATATGCCAGTATGCGCTTTAAAGTATCGTTGCTTAGTATTGTTGAACAATAATAATGATTGATTAGTGAATTTAATTAATTAATTAATTAAAGGGAAGACTGGAGCTTATATAATTATAGTTAAGAAGAGCAGGAGAGGCAGGTTTAGACAGACGTCATGATAATTGTGAGACAATGTTGTGATCACTGATATCGCAGAGATTTTCTTGTTATTATGAGCAACACCAAAATTGGACACACAGCTTCATATGTATAACCTGAATATATATGACTAAAATGATGATGTACTAATTATCATGAATTTTTTTAAGGAATGCGATCATAATGTTCAACCAAACTTTTTTCAACCTAATCATTAATCGATTCCTTAAGCAATTTGTTTATAGTCTTCAATCGATTAATTAATGATCCACTTTTAATTAATTTCCAATTCACACATCATTATATTAATTTGGTATATATTATTATTGCTCCTTTTATTTTGTGCGTTCCTATGTTAAACTTTCAAACTAATCATCGATTCCTTAAGAAACTTGCTTCACTTTACATAATTCTATCCATCAATTAATTAATTTCCATTCATTACACTGTTTTTAGCCTTGTCTTCAACAAAGAAAAATTAAATACTTCTTCTGATAAATTCACCGAATTTGACTGGAAAAAAATGAACACGCGGTAACTTCAATTCTGCTCTGTTAGCTTTTCCCCCTTTCTGAAGCTATAGATTAAATATAATTAATATTCCTTATTATTTCCGTAATGAAAGTGAAGAATTTTCTTTGTTGATAATTGAAACGTCAAAACCAAAACTAATATTTTACCTGAAATTTAATTTAATTTTCTGAAGTCACTTTTCCTTGGTGATACGGATACCCTCATAAAATATCAAGATAAGATACCGACCAAGCATCATGATTTTGTTGATACATTAAAAAAAATAAAAGGAAAAAAACAAAAAAGACGCAACTGCTGATAACTTGCTAATTAAACCTAATTCATACCTATCTAATTACATTTACATCACTGAAACCACTTATATGAACTAATTAGCGTGCACATTTGTGTTTGGTAATGAGGTTTTCAATTAAATTATCAAGTATGAGTTTACTAATTAAAAAAATAGTTGACTAATGAATTAAAGAGAAAAGTGCAAGCATATTCTTATAGCAATATATTTATAAATTATATAGAAATATTATCCATATATTAATATTATACAATCATGAGTGCTGGTCTTTTGGGCGGCCACATATCATTATCATGCTGATTATGTTCTCCTCAACTCTCTACTACCTTAATTATCATTATCATCAACAAAGATTAGGAGATTTTCCATTAATTATAATGTCACAAATCAAGTTGGTTGCTATCAGTTTATATTTTAATAAAAAAAATATTTGGAGGCTTATTAATTAGATAAAATGTAGCTCTCGAAATGACGTATAATAAACTTGTTATTATCTTTGTCCATATGCATGCATATATGTTGTATACGATTCAATTAAAGCTACAAACTGATCAGCATCAATAAAAAATAATTAATAACTAATAAAAATAGTGATGTGATTATATACGAAAACGCCGATGTTTCTTTCGTTATGAGTAATTTAATTTGTGGTTGGATTTATTTTACTATCCTCTTCCCTATTTTGTTTTCATGTTTAAGTAAGAATCTGTAAATTAAGAACTAAGAATAGTGCTTAATTAATCTCTCTTTAGTTTCTTTGTGTATTAAATATGTGTATTTTTCAGAATGACGTGGGATTTCATGCTTGCCTTGACGTTGAAAGATAATTAAATAAATGAGAGAAACGAAATTAAAATTATGCATATTTGAGTTGTGAGTTGTGACTAACCACTTCTAGAAAGCTGAAAGCTGTTACATCTAAAAGTAAATTATTAAGGTAATTAAGTCATTATAAAAACAAATTAGCAATTATTATTAATCGCCGCCTTTTGGAATGTTGGCTTACATTTGATGTCTTTTTATAGTCATCAAAATTGACTAAAGTTTCTAGCTACGATCCATGGTGTAATGGACAAAAGAAAAGTTCATTGCAAACAACATATACTCTTTAAAAAAGAAAAAAGAAAAAAAATGAACGGTTTAGATTATTATCCTCACTCATGAATTTTGGAAAATTTCTAAAACTTAATGTGTTTGGTTTAATGATTTTCGAAGCGTAAGACTTACGAGCAAGTACTAAGTTGTATGGTTTAATTATTGTGTCTGGAAAGTACCTAGTTTTTAATTTTACTCAATTTTTTTGACACTATAGTTTTGTTGGTTTTTGTTTATGATATCTGCATCAATTTTAGTTTGCTTGTTGCTGATAATTTTTTTGTTGGTTCTAGTGTTTTTGTATGGTTTTTGAACTAAGTAGATGGTTTTTCTGTTGAATGAATACATATTTGCTAATAAAGAGTAGTACAGTTGGCTAAGACGTCGCCTTCACCATAAAAGGGAGGAGGTTCGATACCCACTGGTCGATATGAGGGCCTTGTTGGTGGGCGATCTGTAAGTACCTCTATAAGCACTCTTTGAGTCTGAAGGTATATCCTGATCTTGGTGGGTTACCGATGTCTACCTCCACCTAAACTTTTCTAACAAAGAATAAATTGTACATATTTTATGAAAAAAAAAAAGTTGTAGGCAAGGAATGAAAAATCAAACATTTCAAGCTTTGAGACTTGTGAAATAAGAGTTTCAAATATTAAGAAGACTTTAATATTGTCAGCATATGAAAAATTAAGCGCATCAAATATATATGATCCATATTCTATTAGTTACTACAGATGTGTTTGTAAACATGCATCATGCATGTAAATTGATTCATTTTTATTTTACAAATATAAGACCCCAATCTTCTGGGCCAAAAAAAAAAACCCATCCACTTGATATTCTAAATTTATAATTTTTAATTCAAAGTATCTTTATTAATTAATTACACATATTAAGAGGATTTTATTAAGAAACAGTTTCAATACATACAATTAAATATAGTGTTTTAGAAAAATAAGCACACATTTGTTTAAAACATTATGAGTTTTTGCGTTTGTAAATAAAAAATCTAAACTCTTGGGAGCTGGTAACAGGTTAAAAAATATTTATAGTGAGTTTTACAAGTTATTTTGTGAATAAAAAGTTTAACTTTTATATATCTATAAATTTAGAGTTGATTTATTAGCACATGCATCCTTCTTATACGGTTTGATGATTTTATATATTTAAAATAAAAGTTAACCGTTTGTTATCTCAAAGGCAACCCTACTATCACACTTAGATAAGATTCCTATTTAACCCAGCATAACTTTGACATGTTTGTATGTGCTTGTGTGTTTAATTGTATTAACTAAAGAAAATATATTTAGGGTAAAGCTACTTAATTATGACTTATAGTGACAAAGTCATCATCACTCAAGACCATATCAATATTAAGTGTGTATAGGAAAATGTGTTCGGTTATGTATTGGGGTTGATATTTACTTTTAAGGGTTAAGGTGTAAAAATACACATAAGTTTTTTCTCCAGGAGCGCCTAGCACCACATTCTTTTTTTTGGAGCAAAAATACAGACGTGGTTACCATTTTTTAGCAAAAGTCATATCTCACCGTTATATTGCTTTTACCATGATAAGAAAGAAAGAGATGAAGTGAACAGTAACATAATGGTGGAATATGACTTTTGCTTTAAAATGGTAACTACGTGTGTATTTTTGCTCAAAAAAAAAGCAAAATGCTGGGCGCTCCTGGAAAAAAAGCTCATGTGTATTTTTACACCTTAACCCTAATTTTAATTACCCAAATTGAGAGCCGGCCACAAACTAATATATATGATGGATCCTATTTAAAAAATAATAATAAATTGAGTGGGTGATTTCTTTGATGTAGTTGGACATAGCTGTTAACTCTTGGATGATAAGATAATTTGGGATGAGAGGCTAACTTCACTTACCATTCACGTAAAGATTGTCCCATAAATTGCCAGCATTATGCAATTCACTTCAATAACACACATCATATGTATTGGTTACTCCATGCAGTTCCCAATATTAATTAATTAATTAATTAAACTTTTAATCAGCTTGCTTCTCTTGATTAATTGTCCGTAGCTAATTTCTTAAGTTTCCAAGATTAGTGATTAATTAATTAATCCA
This sequence comes from Acacia confusa, assembly GCA_037074495.1. NCBI lineage: Eukaryota > Viridiplantae > Streptophyta > Magnoliopsida > Fabales > Fabaceae > Acacia > Acacia confusa. The sequence goes on from CM073502.1 coordinate 7,861,798, forward strand.
TCTATTTACCTGTCGCATATCATGAAGAAGTAAAGTGTTAATGATATGGTTGATTAATTAGTTCATGTCGTTTTTGAGCCGATAACTTCGGCTTCTTAATAACCTTTGGATTGCATATTATTATCACGTCTCTTTATCTTAACTAGTCCGCATACCCTAAATTAAAACCACATGTTTCCAGTTAATATATAAATAAATTATTCATGCTCTTTTTAAAAAGTTTCCTCTTTTTTTTTTTTTTGATAAACAAAAGTTTTAGAAGAGTTTGACATCAGTCCTCCATCAAGGTTAGGGACGGCCCGGGGCTCTTTGAGCATTTAATGGGAACTTACGAGATCGCCTAGCAGGAATCGAACACACATCCCTTTAGGACTTGAATAAATCCCTTACCATCTATGCTAACTTCCCTCGGCTTCCTCTTCTTCTTTTAATTGTCATTGAATATTAGGGAGAAATCTTTGAAGTTTAATCAAGCAAGGAAAATATCAACATTAACAAGTCCTAATAATAAGTGAAGAACGGTACAAAACCATTGTGATTTCTTTACTCTGGAACTTGTCAAGTTGTCACTGCATATCACTTAGTTGTTGTGTAATTTTTTGGTGATTATATTCTTTCATTAGGATCTTATATAATACATGGAAGTACTTTAAAGAAATCATGTAACATATGTTCTAATTAATTTATTATTTAACTTTTTTAATCTCTCTAAATTGATAAATATGTCTTACATTAAGGGTTAAATGAGTACTTGCAAACATTAGATTTAAATGTTCTATATTCAAAAAATATATAGTAAAGTTATATTAGGCCATGAGCCTCTTTATCTGCCCGGGGAACTTAATAATTTAGATAATCTCTTGTTCATAACTTATGAATATTGGAACTTTCTAACTATATATTGATCAATTGATATATCTTTTGACCCAAAAAAAATCAATTGATATATTTAAAAATGAAATTAAAAATATTTTTTGAGAAAAATTTGATTGACTAAAATATTTTCATTTAATTTTTAAGAACAATTTTTATAATTATGATAAAATAAAAAATAATTTTTGCTAGATTTTATCAGTTTCTTCGTCACGTTATTTTCAACTGTAATAAAAATTATATGCACAATTCTTAAAATAAAAATTGTAATTGCAATTTCTGAAAATCATCGCTTATAGAACATCCACTACCATATATATATATATGTATATATGTTAGAGAGATGTTTTTCGGGTTGAACTAAATTTTTTTGAATGGACTAGCTTGATTGAGTTCATCGAGTAGTATAGAATAAAACTAATTACACTTTCCCATTTTTAACCTTTAAAATGTTATACTTTAAAAAGATTATTAAAGTAGCGATTTAAGCATATAATGGAGAGAAAGTGAAAAAGGGAAAAGAAAAGGAAGATTTGATTAAGAAAGCTTGAAAAACACTCAAAATAGAGTGGGACCAGCACGTGGTGCGAAATACGAGGAGGAGGAGGAAGAAGAAGCAAATTAGGTTAAGCAACATAATCCAACCTTAATTAATTAATTCCATTTATGGTTCGTTACGCCAAATTCTCACTAATCCCAATAATTCCCTCCTTTTGAAAAAAATAATAATAATAATAATAATTAGTTTTCTTTGGTCTCCTTAATATTCTATTTTCGTGATCAAGCAATGGGAATGTCCCTAATTTAAGCTAACCCCACCTTCCCTTTCCCAATGATACCACGTTTCCTTTTTACTCTATTATTTATATTTCACTTGCCTAGAAAATCTATGTTATCTTTATTTTTATTCATGGCATATTTTAGATTAATTTAGCCCATCACGCTAAATTTTTAAATTACGAGAGTTTCATTAAATATTTACGGACATGCATGCCATGTTGCCACTGGAAAAATGAATGGACATGACTCATGAGTAATACAATAAATCCATATAGAACTGGTCTAAGTGACTTACCTGCTAAATTCTTTTAAGTCTAAAGATAGTAATATATGGTAATGTAAAAAAAAGTAATACAATAAAATTAATTTATTAACCGAAATTTAGGCAAAAAAAAGGAATCAAACTAAGTTAAAAGGTTTTCCTATTAATTAAGAGTACAAACTAAAGCTGATTAATTTTTGCTGGATATCAGTGTTAATAAAAAAAAAAATAAAAAAGAGAGGCTGGTTTACTATTATTTTTGTTAAAATCGGTGAAAAGTATCTATTCAAACATTTTATTACTCAAAATGACTTCATATGTTTTTTATAAATAAAACCCGTACGTTGAAAGATTTCATATATTATTCAAATTTAGATAATTTTTGTCAATAGATTTTTAAATAAAGAACTTTTACCGATTATTTTATTTGAAAAAATTGAACTCAACGAGAAAGATTTAATCTAAGGCATCAAAGATTTTTTATCATGAAAATGGAAATTGGTACCCCAATAATGTCACATGAATGATCTCTGTTCATGGACCAACGTTGTAATCATTAATTTTTCTAAATTGTTTAATGATTTTGAACTCTATATATCATCAAAGCCAGCTATATATAGCTCACTTTTAATTTATTTATTTTCTTCAAGTAATATTTCTCGCTTTTCACTTTTTTCGTCCTAGAAAATATAGTTGATTACAGCTACACACAGCCTAAAAAAGTAAAAAAACATGAACTGATTACCAAAAAAAAAAAAAAACTGTTGGATAACAACTAAATTGCATGATATTACAACACTTTAATGAAAATAAGGTTAAAGCTTCGAAAAATAAGCAGACATTATCAGACAATATCTTTTGTTAGGAATCATTCCCCCCCCCCCCCTTTTTTTCTTCTGCCCCTTAAAAAGCAAGTGACGACAAAATACACACCAATTTATTATTTTTCATTAATATATATATTTGCTAATATTTATCTCTCTTTGTTTCTGACAACGTTTATGCACAGAATTAATATTGGAGTTCATCTCAACGATCTATTTGCAATCCAACAAAACAAACTTGCTTTTTGATTCTACTTGTGTGCGCCCATATATACAAGCATATGATACATGTACACGAGTACAAAGGTTGAAAATTTTAAATGTTGGAGTATAATTAATTTAGTAAATCGACAACTGTATATATAAATAAAGGGGTTCAATAATAAGGGAGCTTAGGCATGTGTGTGTTCGTTGTAATCTTTGGTAAGAGTTAGCTACCGACTAGGCATTAATTAGGACACAGGACACTAAAATCAATTGTCAATTTAATCACATGAAAATGGTCCATTTTTATTTCCATGATTTAATTTGCAGTCATATTGGACTTTAGCTTTTGTCTGTTTGTTTTTTAATTCTATCCCCGGCCACTTTAATTATAAATTACTATATTAATTTCAACCCTCCACCTCTCCGGCCCCCATCTCAAATTAAATAATCATTTCCTATCCATTTAAAGATCAAACCCACCCCGTTTCTCTATTTAAATCAAATTTAAAGATTACAAATAATCTTTTTATGTTGCTTCACTCGCTAATATTCTACAAAAACTAAAGATATGGTGGGTGATATTATGCTTAAATTGTGTAAAAAAAACGTAACTTATTTCTCAACCAAAAACTGTATCCAATATTTGATATTGATCTGTGAAACTATCTATCTTTAGCAATATTTGACAGGAAAAAGTAAGTTTTTAGTCATTTAATTTTACATAAGATTTCATTTTAATCCTTTAAATTTTATAAAGTTTCTTTTCAATCGTTTAATTGTAATACCATTAACAAAAAAGTGCTGCTGAAAAAACATTCTCAGACATTTATGTACTAAGTTTAATTTTCAGAATAACAAGAATTGTTACAAAAAAATTATCAACAGAGATTAACGATGTTATGCTTAAATGGTTGAAAAGATATACTACGATATAGAACCAGGGGATCAAACTAAAACTATTATATATAAAGTTAAGAAACTAAAGGCGTGGCCAACAACAAAAGTAGTCAGGGCAGCTAGGGCTCGAAGATTCAAGGGACATAGAGGAAAAAACAAAGAAAACTAAAGGCGTACGTTTATCCTTTATCCTTGATATGATATGGAAAATACATATGATCTGGTGTGGATCATAAGTTGGGTTGGACTTGGCCCGGGGTGAAATCCCGGGGTCCTACGTACCACAGTGTCGATCAAAGTCCATGTAGTTCGAGAGTATACAGCAGGCTAATGATAGCCAGAGGGGGTGGTGTATGTGCTCTGTGTGAATAGAAAAGCTAGAGTTTCAGAAGTGTGTACCTTGTAAGGGGTTTACCCTATTTATAAGCGTACCTGGGCCCTATCTTAATCAGTTGGATTTATCCTTTATTTTAGGGATATTAAGATATGCTTTTTTGAATAATCTCCTTCTTTCATAGGCGGTTACCATAATGATAGATATTCTTGATAAAACCACTCAAATTTTCAAGGAAGCGGTTATGAGCATAACTGAAGCCATTTTGACTAGGCTATTTGGTTATTGGGCTGGGCCTATTTATGAGATATCCGTAACAGTTGCCCCCAACCCGGTAGTTCAGGGCTCCGAGCAGCCGGGATGTATTTGTCAGGTTACGTCCTGTGTTCTAGTTCATTTCGCCGTTCTGAAGTTTTTGATTTCTAGTTCTTTTTCCGAGGTCGGACATTTTTGGTCCCCGGGCTACCCCATTTGTCATCAATTTGCATTCCGGTTTATTTAGGTGGGACACGGGTGCCCCCCAGCCCAGTTAACGCGGGTTGCATTCATTTGCTATCCCGAGAGAACATTAATGTTCTATAATCTTGATTCTAGGCCAAACTCCTCCCATGCCTTCTCGAACTTTCCTTCTTTATTGGTGTCGGGTAGTATTGATATTTCTACTTGGTTTTACTCCCCGTTTACAGGTACTTTGTCCAGTTTTTCATGGATCGGGACTTGTTGCCCCCAAGTTTGAGATTGCATGGGGAGTTAGGTCGGACGACCGGGGTGTATTCACGTGGTCGGCCACGTGAGCATTTCAATCCGGGATCATTGTCTGCCTCATCTGTTGATCCAATGCTCGTCTTATCTCGAGGCCACGAGTGTCATCATTGCCTCTTGCTGATTTGATGTTTACTAGCCGGCCTCTGAGTAGAGCAACTGCCCCATTATCTTGGTTTTTGTGTTTGCTTACCATCAGCATTAAATGCGCACGCCTTTTAACGTCCACGTCACCATTTGTGTATGGGCCCTTTGGGCCTTTGGCGGTTGAGTTTCCTGACTCTCATCCGCCTGCTTGCTTTGCTTATAAGAGCCTTCGACTTTTCCGCTTCTTCTATTTTGAAAACCGCCAAACCTTGAGTTTTCTTTTTGAGAGAAACTTGCAACCAATCACCTGTTCATCTTTCTCAGATTCCCATTTTTGGTCTTCATGGCTCGCGCATTTCCTCTTCTCTTAACTTATCCCAAACCAGGTATTTTCCTTGTTTCCTTCTCTGGTTATTTGGCTGTGTTTTCTCCTTTCTTTCTCTATCTCTTGGTCTTCTTTTTTCTGGGTAGGTTATTGTGAGTTTTTTCAAGTTTCTTCCCCTCTGGGTTCTGGCTTCTGCATTGTTCTTGAACTTCTGGTTTATTCAATCCTTTTTCTCCGTCTTTGGTTTTTGGTTTCCTGTTTAAATTCTATCTTCTCAGGATGAGCCATCAAGGTTCTCCTCCGCCTTTTAATCCAAATGCTTTTTCCCCGGAAGAGGCCGAGCTTATTCAACGCATGCCTCCCCGGACAGCTTGGTGGCTGTACGGGAAACCTCTGACCGAAGAACAAAAAAGGGAAAACGTTCTCCGTGGTTATGGCGGAGAAGGTGGTAGTCAACCAGGACAGTCTGGTCGGGTTAGGGGAAGGGCTCAAGGTCGGTCTGAGTCTGTGAAGCCCGAAAGTCTAGGCCGGGGGATTGCTGCCACTAGGGTTTTTTCTTTAGAGCCACCCGTAGGGAAAGAGTAGGAGGGAAAATCCTCCTCTACCCGTTTCTTCCTTTCCTCAATGCGCGGAGCCCCTCATCTCCCTTGCCCGGCCTATCGGCCCGTGTGAGGAATGTTCCTGGCTGATATCTGAGGCCACGATGGTTGGCCGGTCATGGGAAGCTGAGGAAATAGATTCGCGATGCCGACATATCCAACCGCGGGTTGTTGAAGTCGTTTCTACCCGTCCCGCTTTACTACCTTCAGGTATCATCTTCCTCGTTTCTAATTTATTTTTGTTTTGCCTTTTCTAGGTAGTATGTCAACTTCTCCCCGTCCTGTCGAGGATTCCGGATCCGTGGAGTTAGCGGCCGCCAGTATTCCTCGTCATCTTGCTGAAAAGTATGACTGGGTTGCGACCGGGGTGCTATCCAGGCTCTCGAAAGCCACGACCAATCAGATCGCCGAGCTCCCATTAGGGGACCGGGATCATTGTTCTTTATCTCTTCCCGGCCCCTCTGAACCGGTGTGCATTGCCCAGGAAGGGAATGTGCGTTCTTTTTTCTTCTTCTACCTAGATTTCGTTAAAAAACTTGGCCTTCGTTTTCCATTTTCTAGGTTTCAAATAGAACTTTTAAACATTCTTCAGCTGGCCCCTACTTAGCTTCACCCTAACTCCTGGGGTTTCATTATTGCGTTCGAACGGCTTTGCCGATTTTTAAATCGTACTCCCACCACCGGAACATTCTTTTACTTTTTTAATATCCAAAGGGCTCGTCAACCCAGGGATCCTGAAGAAAAGAGGGGTTAGGTTTCTTTCCGAGGGAAACCGGACAAGAAGCTTTTCCATGTGGCAACCGACACCTGGAAAGGCTTCAAGGTTTCTTTTTTCAAAATTAGTGCTGAACCCGGTCATAAACCGTGGTTTCTCCAGGGTGTCGATTCCAGCTCGGTGGAGCTGTTGTTTCCTCTGTATTGGTCTAAAACTCACTATGACCAAGACCAGAACATTTTTGCATCCTCCGATGATAGCCTAGAGCCGGCCGAGGTTGAGACTGTGATAGCTTTGGTTGATCATGTGGCCGGGAGGGATGTCATTGATTCCCGGATTTTTATCCGACAGTTGGTGGAGGAATTGTACCCACTGAGTATGATTTCTGTTGGTTGTTTGTTCTTTGGAATTTTTTTTATGTGTCTCTTGTCCTTTCTTATGTTCGTTATGTTTTTTGCAGTGCCCGACATGGGGAAGGCTTCTTTCCAAGAACTGGCCGAGAAGCTCCGGGCTAAGGCCAAAAAGAAAGGGGAGTCCTCTTCCCAGAAGAAGGCTGTGGTTGCTCCTTCGCTTGCCAAAACTACTGCTGAGAAGAGGGCTGCGCCCTTTCCGGGCCATACGGACCTCATTCCGCGCAAGCGATCGAAGTCGGTGGCAGCGTCATCGATCTCGGTCGTAGAAGAGAGTCCGGCCTTTGTCCCGGACGCCGGTGCTGCCACAAGCGTCCCTCCTCCCCCACTTCCTAGCAAGTCTCGCCTTCACTCGCGGGGTGAGGTATGGATTGATGGGGTCTCGGAGGAGCTTAAATACGTGGTGAAGCCCCCCAGTAAGTATTTCAGTGGTGAGGCCTTTGCCGACTCCGACCTCGATCACCTACAGGTGTTGCAGGACCATCTAATGGAGACGGCCGGCGTGTTGGACGCTTATGCTGCTGTTAAGCATAAATACGCCAAAGCTGCAGCCGAGATTGCTAAGGCTCGGGTTGAAAAGAAAGAGGCCGAGATTAGGCAGAGGGAGGCTGAGGAGGCGCGCGGCGGTGGAGGAGCTATCAAAGGCCCTTACTGAAAGGGATCGGTTCTCCGCTGAGCTTGACGCCAGTCAGGCCCGGGAAGACACCCTCAATGCCTCACTGCACATCGTGCATGGTCAGTATGCGGGGGTGGTGAAGGACCTCAATCTCGCTCACTCCGACCTCGACGCTTTTAAGGCCGAGCTAGTGGCGTCTGCTGCCGAGGTGGATAAGCTGGAAGTCTTGGTCGTGGAGACGGCTGCTGAAGCTTTCAACCTATGCCTAGCCCAAGTCCAAGCTCTGAATCCTGATATTACGATGAATTTGGACGCTGTGGATTTCAGAGCTTCGGTAGAGGACGGGCAATTTATACCAGCGCCGCTTTCTCCGGTCAAAGAGTTCGAGCATCTCGCGGAGAATGACCGTGGTCAATTAGCTGAGGAAGATGCTCTGACGACAGACGCCCCTGGCTCTCCTGTGTCCGGCCAAGCCCAATTTTGAAGCTGTCCTTCTAGGACCTTTTTATTTTTTCCTTTGTTATGTAGTATTTTCACTTTCATTTTTGTTTTTCTGTAATCTGGGGCCTCTGCCCTCAAAATTAATACCATGACAAGCCGGTGTTCCCGAACATTTCTTAGCATCTTTAGCTCGTCTATCTTGTCAGTTTTTATTTTCATCCTTTAAACCAAACTCGCGTTTTAATTCACCAGTTGATGAGTAAAGGGGAATGTAATCCGTGCACGAAGCTCGGTTCTTTATTTTATGACTTGGCCAAAGTCAAGATATATTGCGCAGAATCTGCTGGATATTCAACCGACGTTTTAACAAACGGGCCACGCTTATTAATGGTCGGGCATTCTAAACAACAGACGATTTTTAAAAATCATCTAAGCACTTTATCTTGTAAAGTACCTTACCGAGATGGTAGCCAACTGCCACATGTTCGGGCCCTAATATCCTTTTTGAATAGGAGCCTAAACATTTCGACTTGATCAGGATCTTTTATGGCAATCTCACACCACCTCAGGGGACAGTTCCGATGCATCGTAACATTTATAAGACTTGTTGACAAATCTTATCATGACCGGGATCGCGAAACCTAAGTCTTTGTTTAATTATCTTGCCTTTGTCACGACCTATCTTTGCATTGATTTCACAAGTAATAACTTGGTTGGCCCATGAATTGAACCACCTTTTTTATTGATTGAAATAATCAAGATTACACAGAATTTAAAATCAACGGAAAATACTGCCAAAAGCAAAACAATGCGTAATAAAAAACGGTTCTCGGTCACCACCGACATCCGTTGAAACTGAAAAGCGGTTCTCAGCCACCACTGACATCCGCTGTGCGCTTATTCCGAGTGTATCCCGGTCTTTAGCTGTAGTAAGTCCTTAGTTTGTCCGCGTTCCATGTTCGTTTAATGGGCGTGCCATCTAATGTCTCAAGGACATAGGCCCCGGGCCCCATTTTGTCTGAAATATGGTAAGGACCCTCCCAGTTTGCTGCAAGTTTTCCGTCCCGGGCATTTTTGTTTCCGATATCCGCTCTGCGTAATACCAAGTCACCTTTATCGAATGCTCGTGGTCTAACTTTGCGGTTATACTTAGCCGCCACCAGCTACTTCGTTGCTAGATCTCGGCAGTGTGCCGTCGTTCTGACTTCATCAATGAGGTCTAGCTCGACTGCTAACTGCTTGCTGTTAGCGTGTTCTCCCTCCTCGATGACTTTGGCTTTCCTCCATGATGTTTGCCCAATTTCAACCGGGATCATGGCCTCGCATCCATATGTCATTCGGAAGGGTGTTTCCTAAGTCGAGGTTTGGACACTAGTTCGGTATCCCCAGAGCACCGGGTATAGTTCCTCGACCCAGTTACTTTCCGCATTGGCCATCCTTTTTTTGAGCCCATCAACAATGATTTTGTTGGCTGCCTCGGCTTGCCCATTAGATTGCGGATGCTCTACCGAGGCGAAATGGTGCTTGATTTTGAGCTCGGACATCAACCTCTGGAAGCCTTGGTCAACGAATTGAGTACCGTTGTCAGTTATGATCTCGGCAGGAATCCCGAATCTTGCAACAATATTTCTTTCGAAGAACTTTTGTATTCGAGCGGCCGAGATGGTCGACAGTGGTTTAGCCTCGATCCACTTAGTGAAATAATCCACCGCTACCACAAGCCATTTCAGTTGCCCCGCGGCCGGTTTGAACAGTCCAAGGAGATGCATACCCCATTTAAAGAATGTCCACGGAGTCGTGATGGTCTTCAACTCGGTCGGAGGTGGCCAGAGGATCCAAGCATGTTTTTGGCAGCTTTCGCATGTCCGTACATGCTCTCTGGAATCCGCGACCATTGTTGGCCAGTAATATCCAGCCCTTAGGGCTTTTCGGGCTAACGCCTTTGCCCCCATGTGTTGTCCATTTATCCCTTCGTGTATCTCTGATAGCACGTACTCGGCCTCTGCCTGGTTTAAACATCTCATCATTGGGGATTGGAGGCCTTTTCGGTACAGTTGGTCATCGACCACCGTGTACATTAGGTTTCCATGCGAACACGTCCTTGTTCCTCCATAACAGTTTTTTGAGCTCGATTTTTTCTTGCTCGGCAAGCGAACTCCCGATCTTGGTTAGTTGTCCAGGCTCCTCTCCTAGTTGGTAGTCTGTGAGCTCTCCATCAAGCTTTGTTTTCATCAACTTTGCTTCTTCTCTTACATCCAGCTCTACGACGTTGACCGAGCTCGGCGCAATTGGCGCTGAATTTTGAATTCCTTTCTGCTGCGAGCTGGATGTTCCGGGTTCATTGTTTTTAACCGTCGAGAAGTAGCATTGCCGGGACTCCTTCTGATCACCTTTGATGGTGACGACTTCGTTCTTCCGACTTACCATTTTCAGCTTCTGATGCTTAGTTGATATGAGCATGTCCCAACTATGAATAGTTGGTCTGCCTAAGATTATATTGTAGGACGAAGGGAAATCCGCTACAATAAACTTGACTCGCTCAGTCTTAAAGGCTTCTTTAGAGCCCAAAGTCATTTTTAGCTCCATACACCCTTTAGGACTTGTATCCTCTCCGTTGAACCCGATTAAGGTTGTCCTGCATGGCTTTAGATTTTCTGGGTCGAGGTCCATGCGCTTAAAGGCGTCCCACAGGATGATATCCACCGCACTGCCAGGATCGATGAATATCTTCTTTACACGGCATTTTCCCAGGAGGCCGGTTATAACCAGTCCGTCTTGATGACCCAGGATTACGTCCCTCAGATCTTCCTGAGTAAAGAACAGCTTAGGAGGCTCTTATGTTTGAGATGGTTTCGGCTTGAAGGTCGGTCACCCCCTGATGGTTAAGACTTCCCGAAGGTATTTCTTCCACTGATTGGCGGTATCGCCGCCACCTCCGTAACCTCCACTAATGACATTGCAATCAAACTCTGCTTCCGGGAACTCGTCCTCATTGTCGTGCTTTCTTCGGCCTTCGTCCGGCTTTCTCCTCTGGTAGACCGGGCTTGTACTCCGATCCATCTGCTTGCGCTTGGCTTTTTGCCCTTGTGTTTTGATAACGTACTGACGTAATTTTCCATCTCGGATAAACTTCTCAAACGCATCTCTAAGGTCTCAGCACTCATCCGTTGTGTGCCCGGGTCCATTGTGGAATTCGCAAAATCGCGTGCGGTCCAACTTACCCTTGTTATAAAGTGGTCGTGGTCGCTCCACCTTCCTCATCTCGATCAAGGCTACCTCTCTCCATAGTTGCGAACGAGGGACATTTAGTGGAGTATATCTCTCATACTTCCCCTCATGCCTTTGTCCTCGTGTTTTTTGGTCCGAGTTCCTGGGTCAGTCTCTTGCTGCCTGGTCTTTCCCTTTCGGGGGTGAGCTTTTCTGTCTCTCTTTTCTCGACGCGTTAGCTATCTGCATCTACTCGATGTCCAGATACTTTTTGGCTCGTCTATGGAATTCTTCCAGCGTATTGATCTCGCCAGATATGACCGATCTCCCCATTCTGGATTCGCTATCTAAGCCCGAGATGAGCAAGTGTACGTGGACGATTTCCTTTAATCCCTGGATTTGCAATGCGGCAGCCTTGAAACGATCCAAATACTTCTGAAGGGTTTCACCGGGTTGCTGCTTGATTCTATCCAGCGTGTAGACCGACCTGGGCTGCTTTTTGCTTGTCACGAAATTCAACAGGAACTTCTCGCTCAGGTCGTTGAAGTCGGTAATGGACTTGGGAGATAAAGTCTGGAACCAAATTTAAGCGGCTCCTCGTAACGTTGAGGTGAACAGCCTGGAAATGATTGGCCCCTTGAATCCTCGGACCAGCATCTCAGTGTCGAAAGTATTCAAGTGTGTCTGGGGATCCTGACTTCCGTCGTACTTAGGGAGGTCGAATGTACTAAATTTCCTTGGGTACTCAGCTTCCGTAATTTCATCTGAGAACGGGCTGTTGTTTTGTCCTCCGTCCCCATACCACATCTTGTACCTTCCGGAATCTGGCCGAATTCCCTGACTGTCCGAGGTACGGCTGTCTTTCCTATGCGCCCGGGCTTGATTCTCCTAACTCGCATCCCGGTGATTACTTTGCTGAGAATTTTTTGTTGAAACTATTCGGCCTTGCCCGGGATGGTCCTCCTGTAGGGGATCAACAGTTTGGTGATTGGTTTCTTCGTCCTCATTCTGTTGATCATCCCGGCGTTCCTCCTGAAGAGGGTCTTGTAAGTGTTTAAGGATTTGGTTCATCACCTCGGTCATATGGTCAATCTTTTGGTTCTGAAGATTGTCGCGTTCTTCCACATTCTCGATTCGTTTCAACATTGATTCAGCAATGTTATGTAGGAGTCGTATGTCCGGGCTGCCAAACTGAAACTTTGTTGAGGGACCAGCGTGGTTAGTATTTTCCAGCGTTTGGCCTGCTCGTCCATCCAGGTTCGAGTCCGGGGGCTCCTCCATTTGTTCCTGATTAACGCCTTGAACGTCCTGCTGTTGGGTCTCGCTAAAATTTTGTTCCTGACCTTGCTCGTGTGCATGCGGGTAGCTTTTGCTTCTGGTATTAGCCATCACGGGTCACGGGAATAGGACTTTACAGTCCCCACAGACGGCGCCAATGATCCGGTGTGGATCACAAATTGGGTTGGACTTGGCCCGGGGTGAAATCTCGGGGTCCTACGTACCACAGTGTGGATCAAAGTCCACGTAGTTCGAGAGTATACGGCAGGCTAATGATAGCCAGAGGGGGTGGTGTGTGTGCTCTGTGTGAATAGAAAAGCTAGGGTTTCAGAAGTGTGTACCTTGTAAGGGGTTTACCCTATTTATAAGCGTACCTGGGCCCTATCTTAATCAGTTGGATTTCTCCTTTATTTTAGGGATATTAAGATATGTTTTTTTGAATAATCTCCTTCTTTCATAGGCGGTTACCATAATGATAGATATTCTTGATAAAACCACTCCTATTTTCAAGGAAGCGGTTATGAGCATAACTGAAGCCATTTTGACTAGGCTCTTTGATTATTGGGCTGGGTCTATTTATGAGATATCCGTAACAACATACATAGGCATGAACCTATATATAGTGTTTATTAAACACAAATAATTATTGGAAGATCTAGAGTTAGGACAAATGTAGTATTAATGAAAGTAGACAAAATAAGTAATGGTCACCACTAAATATTTTGAAATGACTAGTGAGAAGATGTGGGTGTGGGGATGAGGTTTGAAAGCACAATCATTTGTGTTCCAACCACTCTCACACAACACTTCAAACCTTATCCTTATTTTTCTCTCAATTCTTCTCCTCTCTTTGACCATCGATCTCCACTCATTATTAGTTGCCTCTCCCTCTAGAAATTTCACACACTAATTTCCCACTTATGTAAAATAAAATTAAAGCACTTCGCTTCCATTACAAAACTCTGAATTTTCAACACTACCGCCCCTCCTACGTGGCATGTTATTGGACGGACCGGTCAATGACATGGAAATTAATTAAAGTGACATATAGTATAGCAGTTTTGCGTTCAACAACCTAGTGCTGCGAATTGAACTAAAAAGCCAGAAATGTCGTGGGAACATCATGACTAATTCATCATCTAGCTAGAGTCTCTCCTTCAGTCGAGGAGCTAGCTAGGGCCACACGAGAGTTCACACTTCTTTCTACTTTCTAAAGCTCTATATCTTTTCGCCTGTTATTTATTCTTAAAGAAATGTTATGGTATAACATTATATATACTACTATCTTTCTTTGGTTTTTATTATAATACATAAACTACTATCAGTTTTTGGTTCTTATTATAAAATACAAACTATCTTTAACTAACTCATTTATTATTATTTTATCATTATACACTTATTTTTAACTAACTCTTTAAATTCACATTATTAAAGTATGGTTAAAATTAGAAACATTTATGAATTTTAGACCAATTTAATGACTTAATTTCTCTTCATTGATCCACGAGAAATGGTAATTGGTTTCTTATAATGAGGACCCTTTAGTGTTAAATATAAAAACTAGTCCAGAAGTAAACTTTGAATTTTGGTTCTAAAGATTAGAATTTTTTATTTCATCTCTTATATTTATTATTTTTCTTTAAATTAATTTGTTTGACTTGTAAACTGATATACTACTATGGCCCTATTTATCAAATTTTTTTGATAAAAAAAAATTGGTCCTATTTATAAGTCTAATTTCAGGGTAGTAATTGATGAGACTATGACAATTTACCCATATTAATGATAAAGAAAAAAAGAAAGAGTTGAAAAATACTCATTCATTTATGAGGCTAAAGTAGAAAATTTACCCTATAGTCATTGAATTAATTACCTCTCATTGATATGTGGAATTTAGTTAAAAAAAGACTTACAAATAGGTTTAGAGTAATATAATCTAATAATAGACAAAAATACGTAAGAGAGATATTGTAACATATGTTATAATTAAATAATTTTTTTAATCTCTCTAAATTAGACAACTAACTCTTATATTAAAGCTTGAAAGGTAGCATGTATTAATTAGGGTTTAATTACTTGGTGTGGTGTGTAAAATTTGAAGTAGAAAAAAACGAAGTTGACTTGGCATGCACGTAAAGTAGGGAGAAGAGAAGGAAGAAGAAGTAGTAGGAGTTTTGTCGTTGGACTAGGGAGCATAAAGCAACCCTCTTGTGTTTCTATCCTTGCTTCCACGGCCAACCACTGTTCTTCTCGCATTACACTCTAACCTTAGCTTGTTTCTATATATCTTCCTCATGCAACTTAATTAAACGTTAACATGCTTCAACCCTTCTTTTTTAAAAAATATTAATACCGCTATCTAATTAATACATTTTACCCGATTCTCAGTTTTAACGTAGAAAATAAGATTAAGGCAATAGCTAGTCATATCATCGAAAATGCTATAAGAGATTTAACAATAGTAATTAATTACATTATTTTTTTTATTTTTATAATAAAATTAAACTTATACACACGAATAGATATGGTAATTTTTGTGTTAATCGGCTCACAAATTGGGTTAAGGTGTGAAAATACATATGAGCTTTTTCCCTATGAGCGCCCAGCACCACGTGCTTTTTTTTTTGAGCAAAAATACACACGTGATTACTATTTTTATGTATTTTTACTCTAAAAAATAAGCACGTGGTACTGGACACTCCTGGAGAAAAAGCTCATGTATATTTTTGCACCTTAACCCTTATATATTTGGCTTTCACTTTCAGTTGCCGTGTATAATCCATCACCGGGAGAATTACAAGAGTTGCTCTACAGAGATGTTGTTTGTGACAAGACAAAAACCCATGGGAATACATACGTAGTTGTTTGTGAGTAAAGTCGCAGGCTGTATGGAGTGAGAGAGAGAGACGACAAAAAACCGACAGGTCACATGCAGACTCAAAAAAAATGTAACGTACAATGAAGCTCCTCCCCATCACGTGCCTGTCTTGGAGAATGCACGTGCATGGTCCTTTGGCTTCACGGGTCTAGATTGGGTTCCTCATTACGAAACCCAACTCTATACTAAGAAGCAAGTGCTGTGCTGTGCGCTTTCGATTACGTACATCATTCACTCCACACACCAACCATACCAGTCCATATGCCCTCTTATTACCTCTTTATATTCCTTTTTATATTTTCTCTCGTTGACCTCCTTTTGACTCCTGCCTAGGATTTTCCCCCTTTTACCCTCTTGTTACATTTTTATATAGGGAAAATCCCCATCAAAGCCTAAGGTATCAAAATATTAAAGAAAAGTTACATTTTAAAAAAAAAAGGCTCTTGGACCTTTTTCTGTTATTATGTCAAAAAACGAAATTATAATATTATACTGATATATAGTTGTTAATGTGTATTGATATGATTGTTAACATGTATTGATTTAGTTGCTAAGATATAGTTGTTAATGTATATTGATATAATTGTTAGCATGTATTAATTTAGTTGTTAAGATATAGTTGTTAATGTGTACTGATTTAATTATTAATATTGTATTGATATAATTATAAATGTTTTCTAGCGTAATACCAAAAAAAGACCCTAGAATCTTTTTTTAACATGTGACTTTTCTTTAAACTTTTTGAAAAATTTTTGGTACCTTGGATCTAGAGGAGGATTTTCCTTTTATATATTCACACACACACACATGTATAGCTATGACGAGGTACAAAAACTAGGCAAAACATTAAAAAATTGTTGCTATGCTATTTTGTTATGAAATAAAAAGAAGAGCGCCTAAATCGAGAATATAGGTATGCGAAGTAATAGAATGTAGTCCCCCATAAACCATGAGTTATAGTACAGTTGGCACTTAGTTGGATTTCTTAAACATTTAGTTAGTGGTTCATTCTTTGGCAGTGTGTATGGACAAGGTCTCATGTCTAATACTAAAGCTCCTTCAGAAAGTCTACGGTGCAAGGAGATCAGTCTTCATCTCATACATCAACTAACTAAAAGATTGAGGCAAATCCTTTTATTAAGTGTATGTTTGAGTTATCATTTAAAAATCATAATTACACAAGTTGAGACAAAATTTTTATCTCATATACCGTAAATTTCGTCTACTCATAATCCAAAAAGGCACTAAATTAGATCAAGCTATTCACATAATTTAAGTAGTGAGAAGGTGAAAGTAAAGTGATCAAAGAGAAGAAGAAGCTTAAGAGTGAAGGGTAAGGGTTGTTTGTGTATGACTATGTAATAAGGAAGCTGGGAATAGGATCACGTGGGGAGGGGACAGCAGTTACGAGAGGAGTGGGATATGGCAAATGCGTGAAGCAACATCCTCTCTTTCATATTTCTCACTTATTTGTTTTGCTTCTTAATTCTTCTGATGATGTCACCCACACACACATACACACTTTTTAATTTATTTAATTTACTCTTTAATATAAATGTCCACATGAACACCTACGTACGCGGCTGACGCATCAGTAGTGTGCGCTTGTTTAAAAATCAAGTGATCTTGTTCCTTCTCTGCATGCTTGCGTAATTTCTTTTCTTTTTATTTATTAATTTATTTATAGAGTTTGCATGTCGATATTTGAACTGAATATGAACAGGAGAGCGTGAAGGCATGCCTCCAGCGTACGGATACGATAATGACACAGTGTAAGTTGTCATCCTTGTACGTCTCCCCCATCATTCACATATATATACTCCCTCACCCCAATTTTTTTTTTTATAAAAAAAATCCTTGTATTTTGTTTTCTAACTTATACTACTACCCTCCTAAATATATAATATATTTTATAGTGTAATTTATACTATGAATTATGTCCTATATTTAAGATTGAAAGAGTAATTTAGAGGGTGTGTTTGGTTAAACATGAAAAGGAGAGGTGTTTTAATGGAGCTGAGAGGAGACTGGAGAAATTTTCACATTACATCATCAGAAGAGATGAAGTTTTTAAAAAAATTCATTATGTTTTGTCTTCTAACTTATACGGCCTCCAGTCCTATATGTATAATATATTGTGTACTGTAATTTGTATTATAAGTTATATCTTATGTTTAGGACCGGGAGAGTAATTTAGAGGGTGTATTTGGTTAAACATGAAAAGGACAGGCGTTTTAATGGAAGTGAGGGGAGGCTGGAGAAATTTTCACATTACTTCGTTTTGATCATAAGGGATGAGGTTTTAATGTTATCTTGTTTGGTTTAATAGAGAAATTTAAAAAATATGTTCATGTAAACAAATATACCCAGGGACAAAAAAAAATGAAGTCAGCATGTTCACCATGCAGTAACAAAATGGTTGAGTTTTTCACAGTTAGTTCATTTTCTTTCGTTTGTTCAAATTTGGTTGAACTATTTTTTGTTTTAACTAGTGTAGGTTCATGCATTGCATAGGAATCTCGAAAATGAACCAAGCACTTGAATTAACTGATTATGTGTTGTTCTAGTTTACCCAGTAGTCTCATGTTCGAGCCATGGGTAAACAGACATAGATAATTAATTACTTTGTAGTAGTAAGACTCTCTCATTATAAACCTACATTGTCCCCACAAACTAAGCTAATCAGTTGTTAGTAGTGACAGATACTGGTGAATTAAACCAAAAAAATCTCAGAAACGAGTTAAATTTGTTTGTCATATGAATATCACAACTTGTTAAGTTTTTTTTTTTAAAAAAAAATATATTTGGTATGTTTAGTTATTTATAAATTGCAAGTGGATATATATAAATCAGTTGTTTGGATGTTAAGATATATATGGAGGAGATCCAGAGTTTTGATTTGATGAAGAGATAGAAAAAGATAGATATTGGAAAACTGAATTATAAGGCCAGAAATGGTGTGGGTCACATTATGCTTATCAACCATTTATAGCTAACCCCTCTTGTTGTCCAGATACAAACCATTTATATTGTATGGTTACGTTCCCTCATGCTTCTTCTATCTCACATGATGCACATACACTCGTATCCATAATTCCTCATCTTTCAAGACATGATACTATCACTTTATCACCAATATTTTATTTCATTTAATTTTCTTCGTCTTCTGTCTCGTTCAAAGATTTCATTTATTTAGGCGATGGCGTGAAAGTTAGTATTTATTGAGTACGTATGGACTATTTATATTTATAAAAATAAAACCAGAGAAATAAAAGGTACGTTACATAAATATAATGAAGATGAGATTGCGTGGTGGTGGTTGACTTGTAGGGTACTCTGCGTAGCCCCAAAACTGCTTGCTAGGAGTGGAGTCAACGTCCATTATATTATATTTTTAAAAACTCCCCCATGTTCCTTGCTACCATTTATTCATTTCCCTATTAAGTATCATATATATAACCAACTGTTTCTCTGTGTATTTGTCTGTAAATACAATAACTCTTTTAATTTGTTGGGTATTTAAATGAAAATTAATCATTTTTCACCCACTTGCACAGCCATTTGTTAGCTTCCAGATTCATTTTTAATGGTAAAAACAGTTCAAATGCTTATATCTTACTCCCTTTGATCCGAAATATAATGCATATTTACCTAATTTGATTAAATTAAGAAAATTAGTTATATGACATATATTTTTTAAAATATTATAGGCATTTTCCTTAATTACTTCATTCCCTTTCTTTCTGGAGTATTGTTATAGAGAATCAATAATAGAGATAAATTAGAAAAATATGAATAAAAATGAAAAATATATATTATATTTAGAAATATCAACTATTCATATATTTTTTATGTTAATTATACGAGGAATAATATGTTACTCTTTTTTGCTTAAATATATAATCAAAAATTTGTAGTGTAATTTGCAATACAAACTTTATTCTATATTTAATACCAAAGGAATTATGTTTTGCATCCTGGCCGATGAATTTATAAAGCGGCAACCAATGAAATTTGTGTTTAATAGTAGTTTTTTATGAAATAAAAAAAGAGAGTGGAAATTAGAAAGGGGGGAATTAAAGAGGCGTGGAGGGAAAATGTGTTGCGTGGCAGGGGAGAAAGGTGACAAGTGTGGAGGAGAAGAGAGTGACGTGGCGGACTCATCTCAGGGACCGAATAAAAACCAACTTGTTAGCTGTCATCTAACTTCCCAACCATTGTGGGCCCAGCTTCCTTCCCCATCAAATTTCTCTCGTCTCCCTTTGGGTTTCTCGTGTATGTTTGAATTAATTTGTTGAAAATATATTTCATAATTTATAAAAGGGTTAAAGAGCAAAAATACGTATAAGTTTTTTTTTTGAGTAAAAATACAAACGTAATTATCATTTTGGAGCAAAAATCACATCTCACTGTTAAGTCATTGTTCACCGCCATTATATTACTGTTCATTTAATCTCTTTCTCTCTCATTATGGTGAACAGTGACTTAATGGTGAGATATAAATTTTACTTCAAAATGGTAACCACGTGTGTATTTTTGCTCCAAAAAAAAGTTTATATGTATTTTTAATCTTGCAAAAAAGGTTTTATGTGTGTTTTTGCACGTTTATAACATAGATATATAAGAAAGGTTTTATTTCAATTTTTTTAAAAAAAAATTCTGAAACTACCGAACACTCACTCACATATAGTTACATGTTGCAATTTGGTTTACTGAAACTTGGTTATTACTATTGTACCCTTACAATTAAGGAAAAAAAATTAGTTTCTTGTGCATGAGCAGAATATATTCGGTAGAATTTCAGTATGGTTATTATATATTGGATATTTAAATATTCAAAATTTATTATTTGTAATTAAAAATATTGTTGTGATTAAGATTAATTAAATTCATATAATCTGATTGCGTAGCTTTGACATACAGATATTGCCTATCGAACAAGTTAGTGATCTTGGACTTGCAGATTCTCCTTCACTCCATAATGTATATCTGATTGAATAATCAAGCAAACGACAAAAGGTGTGAGTGACGTGGATCATAACGGCGTCGTTTTGCTTTTGACTCTCTATCTTGGGAGTCCATATTCGCAGCTAGTTTTATCTTGAAGAAAGCTGTGCCTCACACTCACCCACCTTTGCTTTCATATCGGGATTACATTTCGTGTTCATTGAATGGGGGTGTGTATTTCGGGTGTGCATGCATGCCGCCACGTGTCACCAATCCATCCTAGCTACAGCTACTCATCTGATGAAGGCCCTTGTGGATCCCTCTCATCCATGCACGTACGGTTTCAAATACGGCGTATAATCTACGATTACAATCGTACAAATTACATACTTCATACTCTCACACGTACACTCTAAGCCAATTCACACACCCACACACCCACATAACTACATATATGATGTGGATCCTCAATTTTCCCCTGTTAATGACATCATAATAATATATAATTAAACGAAGGAGTGGGATAACTAAATTGTAGAGATTAAGAGTATTTGTTATCAGTTATTATAGTTATGTGTAAAAAAAAATATATGTTGGTTTTCTTAAAGTACTTATTTTAATCATTTACATAATTAAATAATACTCTTTTTGATGGAAAACCTCTTTAATATGTGTAATTAACAGTGAAAATTTGTGTGAGAAAAATTATAAATTTGTGAAACAAAAAAGATTGATGAAGCCGTCTTATATATATTTGAGGTTGAAGCGAACTCATCTACTAATAAATCTTATGTTAAGAACTAGATGGGGTATTAATTAATTAATCTCATTCCCATTTTTGAAGCTTTAGAACTACTTATAGACTACATATATAAGAGGAAATTATAGTTTATTTAGTTTTCATTGTTTAACACCACTGCAAGTTAATTAAATTCTTGTGGTTTATTAAGTAAACAATTTAATTTCATCTCTATTTTAAAAATTTGTAATTAATTATTAAAGCTGGTTCATATAGTTAATTATATATAGCATTTTTATATTTTGGACATATAGGATTTATAGTAACACAGTGACATGATAAAGACATAGTTCATCAAGTGATTTTATTTTTATATATTCTCTTACACTAAAATTATAGTGTTGACTTTAGCTTTCGATCAAAAAAAATTATAGTGTTGACAATTAAAACTAGGTGATGCGAAAGGTAATGAAATGCGCCAATATGTATAGTTATTTGTAATGGGTATCGACTCAGCCATTACTTTGTTTGATGTACGTAGGACTTGGAGTCCCACTCCTTAAAGAGACATGTGACCTAAATACGTAACTAATGCTTTGATGACAAATTCACGATAAATAGCTAGCCCCACATATGTATTGCTTTGTACCAAAAATTTATATACAGTATCTAATAAAATATATAAAAAAATCCTCATTTTATATAAAATCGAGAACCTAAAAGAATTTTGACTAAAAAAAAAGGAACCTAAAAAATAATAGGGTTCGAGATATACATCACTTTCACGTAGACGGATCATTGCTAAAATATTTCAAACATTTCCGCTGATACAAAATTTCGATAATTCATATTTTGACGGTTCAATCATTTGAGATTTCCAACATATTAGCGAGATTCAACTTCGTTAACTCATCATTTCTAATTTTGAAAATTCAATCATTTGAGTCTCCCTACATTTTGGGGTGAGCATTCCATTTTTTTTTTTTGATAACAATTCCATTCCATTTTGTTTTGTTTGTTTGTTTAATTTTTTTTTTCAAACTGGATTAAACTTAAAATCAAATATAGCTAATTTTAAATAACAAACCGAAACTGATCAACTAAATCAATCGAAATCGAATTAGCTGAAATATTTCGTTTCAGTTCGGTTAATAACTGAATCAACCAAATTTTTTTGATTATATTATCTACAAAATAAAAGATATATAAAGAATTTTTTGTAGAATGATTACTTTTTCTCCCCAAGATTAGACTTGGGAGAAAATATGTAAAATAAATTAAAGATATAAAATATCTATACATTTAATTTGATCTAATACGATTCAAAATATACATCTATTTAATTATAAAATAAGTACTAACCAAATATTATCTATGAAATATAATAATTCAACCTTATTAACTAAATAATCTTTCCTATATTGCGTTGTGGTATTTAATTTTCTAGTGGAACATACTATGTTCATCAATCGAGGGTTGAAAAATAAAAAACCAACGATCATGATAGTGTGTATTCGTGTTATGTGTGTCATGGTGTGTGTACAGTATTCATTAGTCATATGCATATGCGGATCAGAATACACACACACACGTTGTTTTTTTTTTCCCAAACATAAGTGTGCTTCACGAATAAATGCTCATAATATTGGAGTTTTTATTTTAAGGGGGAAAAAAAAGAAAAGATGCAATGAACTATGGAGAAAAATTGAAAGAATATATCTCCACCGGTATAAAATATAGGGTGTACGTCTTCTAAAAAATTCTTTCATCCATAGTATAAATAACTTGGGGATTAATTATTGTTCATTTTTCAATTTTACTCCTATTACAAAATACTAAAAGATAATCCAATCCAGATCCAATTTTTTGATTAAGATTTTTTAATAGTGGTAAATTTAATTTTTTATTAATTTAGGATAAGCTTAATGAGTTAATTACTATTTCTCTTTTAACTTCAATAAACCGATTGAGTGAGTGAGGGTGTTTGCTAAGAAGAGCACGTAGTTGACATTGTTGGGGTGGCAATTAAGGCGGGAAAAAGTTGGGATGTTAATTAGACATGACTAGGTAGCAACCAGAAGCATAGAAGCGTGAGAGAAATAAAAATGCAAACGAAAGTTGTTGTTTATTATTACGAGAGATAGCCAGCTAGCCTTGTGGTTGTAGAACAAAAATAAATGTTGATGCAAGAAGCAACCAAGACTTGCTCCACGGGCAACTACTCTTGTTTCCCCATCAATTTCTGACGTCTTTCTCATCCCTTTTTTCTTAATAATAAGTGTTTACTCTTTACACCCATTCCACAATATAAATTATTTTTGAAAGAATACATTAGTATATATAATATAAGTTATTTGCGGAGTAATTATTATTTATTTGACAATTTTGTTCATGTAGCTAGAGTTAGGGATCAAGGATCAAGGCCAGGGGTCAAGAAAAACATTTGTTTTTTAAGATCCGACCCGAGAACATGTGGGACAAGGTTAGCCCTATAGGATAAGAAGTTATTTTAAAAAAATTTTAACTATTTTTCCTACGTTTTTTTTAAAATATAATTAATAAAATACAATAATCAATGTTCTAATTTATCAAATAAATATAGTCAACACTAAGGTCTAAACAATACATATCATGCAACTAACAAACACATTCACTAATTTATAATCAAAAGTAGACTATTATCCACTAATAACTCACAAAAAATATAAGAAGCTTACCATAAAAACAATATGAATATGATGATTATCATTATTTTCATCTTCTTTGCCCTAAATAATCAGCCAACAACAAACAAGTTTAGACCAATTATTATTACCAGTATAGAGGTCACATGTATGAAATAAAATCCAAAGAGAGTATTGTCGAGCAAAGAGAGCATATAATTTGTGATGCACTGATGCGTGACTATGTGTGCATAAGGCCGAGATAGCGAGACTAAGGCGAGAGATGTGAACTTGTGAGTGAATGATAGAAGTGAGTGAGACTCTGTGAGTGAGTGAGTGAGTAATGGGTAACATGGTAGACCAATAGAGTAGCTTCCTTCAAGGTCAGACTTGATTAGTAGGGCAAGTGGGCAATTGCCAACTGTACAATTTAAAAAATAATAATAATCGGCCTGACATGTCAGCCCTTTTAAACCTTCAACTCTATAGGGTTGGCCCTTTTAGACCTAACTTTATTTGGAGGCTCCATTTTATAAGTCCTGACGCTCTTAAAGGGCCAAGCTTAAACGCGCTCGGCTAGATTTTCCAGCTATACATGTAGCTAATGCTTAAATGTGACTTTTTGTATGTTATTTCTCATTTGGAACCTGATTTAATATCGTTAAAAGTTGGAAGAAATTTCAATTTAAAACATATTTAATGAGTTAATTGTTGGAGAGGTTGGATCTCTAAGCAGTACAAGAATAAGATATGAAGAAGAAAGTAGTGCACAATGTCTTCAAAGCTTAATTTAGGCAACACCTATATCTATCTTACATGGTGCAATTTAAATTGTCATGTAAATTTCCTGCAAAATATAGTGAAAATCCTTGAGTATAGATTACACTCCTAACACTCAAGCGAAGACAATAATGACTTTTATAAAGTAATAATTTGACTTTATCTTTATATGCACTTAAAGACAAAAGCAATGAGTTTGATCTCTTATTGTTATATAATTGCCAATATTGTATTGTCTGTGACAAAGAAGAGATGATACAAGGCATTTATAGACCATGAAGTGATGATGTCTTGAAGTGGTGTCTTTTGAAGTGATATATTTTCAATGAAAAGTCATAACCATATGTCAGAGGCACACTTTTACATTATTTAGGGTTTTTTTCTAAAAAAAAAAAATACACAACCTTCCACCAAAAAATATTTATCACACCTTTTCATAGATGTCCTTAGAAACTAAAAGGACATAACATTGACAATCTTTAATGTTATAATTCCTTACACTACCTTTCACATAAATTCTTTAATTTATAAAGATGTGACTTTTCAACAAACATATCTTTTCATTTTAAAATATTCCAACATTAACTGCTAAGTCTTAGTTTTGATGAATTAGTTGAATTAACTTATGTTATGCATAATGGTTGGGAGTAAATCGCATTTAAATGAGCTAACCATTTGTATTATTTCAATCCCATCTAGAGCTAGTTAATTTTAATACTATAACCAATGCCCCAAATATATATATTTTCTTTCACAACTATTTGGTTTTGGGTACTAATAAGTAATAACTACCAATAATTCATTCAAAATTTAGTATTATCATGTTGAAAATAAAAATCTTAATACCATTCATAATTCTTTTTATTTATAAAATTTGAAACTACAATGATATTTGGAAAGTACTCCATCGCTCCTTGAGTATAATATATGTATAGTTGTTATAATCTTGAAATCCAATGAAGTGGATGCCTCTAATTTTTTAAATTTCAAATCTACCTATAATTGAATATTTTTCATTTTACGTGATGATAAAATATTTTTATTTGGGATTAGGAAAAAATCATTGAATAGGAATTTATGTGAAAATATCTTTTCAATCGTCATGGACTTTTGAACAAGATATTATGGGGACATCGATACTATATTTAGAAACTAAAAAGGTATTAAATCTTATCTTTTCCGCTTCAGGCTGGACCATGATCGATGTTGATTAATTTCCAAATAACTGCTTCTATTACCATCAATGTAGCTAACCACTTGTATGTTATAGTCCATTAATGTAGCGAAAGAGTTAAATTTATCAGGCAGTAGTAAATTACTGCAAAACAAAGCACACCTCTAGTGCTATTTATAAACCATTTCAAAAATATTTCATTGAAGCTAATAACTTTTTAAATTTGTCCCTATTTAATACCACCTCCTGTTCTTATATAGTATAAATAATATTTTATATTAAAGACCGGACATAGTATACAATATACCAATAACACAATGAGTTCAAAGTCCACATAAATTCACCTAAGATGGGGTGAATTGGGTAATATTAAAAATTTAAACAAAAAATGACAATCAATTAAAATGAAGAGAAGGAGTTAGAGAAATATTACTGAACTATGCACAACGGTTTATACTAGTTTGGCTCTAATTTCTTGATGCACGTCCAATCCCCAAAACATTTATAAGATTTTCACTATTGTTCTAACATTACAAGGGCTCTTGGCATCTCAGTATAAGTAAACTTCATCAGGACTTACTTTTCCTTACAAGTTGTAATCTAACAACCACATTCAATGTCTCATTACCTTGAGATTTTATAAAAACCAAATCGCTAATAAATTCTCTCATAGAGTAGATGTATAAACGCCGATAAATAATAAATATCAGAAGATATTTCATAGAGAATCTATGAGCAATGAATGAGTAGTGATTGGCCTTGTGCTTCATTGGCTACTCTGTAATGAATGCTCAACTATTTATAGTTGAACACCATTAATGACTATTGTGTGCGTTTGAACTACCTGTTTTAATTGTTCAAGCTTTCTGTTAGAAATAGCTTGGAGTCATTGGAATTTTTTCAATGTTCAGTTGCTTTCGCTTTGCTTCATATGACATCTATTTGGTCTACTCTAAAATGCGCTTAAGGTTGGTTTGCTTTCGGCTTCACCACAATAGACGCTTTAAATGATATTCATTTCCCTGTTAGGAGATTGTTTAAGGTTGGGGCGCTTCATACTTGATGTAATAAAAGCTTTGAACGAGAATATGTTTGGCCTACTCTACAATCTTTCCTAAGCTCTATTTTTTTTTCTATTTAATAAACTTCTAACACAGAGATTTGCTTTTTGCACTTTGGTCATAATCGTTGCATTCAAACTTCTAAAATTCATATATAAATAAGGTTAATAGCAATGAGAAGTATAATGAGTTGTAATTGAAGTTAATCAAATGTTAATCAGTAAATTTGAAATCTTAGAGATGATGGTTTGGTAAAGCAAGAAGAGTCACTTGAGTATAGTTCCAGATGCACTCAAGTGCTTGAGTCGAGTATACTTGATGTCACACTCAAGTAGGCATGGAAATATGCTAGGCTAGACTTTAACTAAATAAGCATGAGTTTGTAATGGGGGTAAAAGGCATGAGTTTGAATGCAGACTTTTTTTAGGTTCAGGTCTAAGCCTTCATAAGGCTTGGTTGAGTTTAAAACCTTTTTAAAGGCATATTTACAATATGGGCATTTGAAAAGTCTTTATATTGTGGGCCTAGAAAGTCATAAGTAGACTTTGTGCACTTTGAGATTATAATATAAGAATTAAAAAAATAAATATTGTGTTATTTATATGAAATAAATATAATTATATTTATTTAATATTTAAACAAGCTAGGCCTAAAGGCTTCGGCTAGGCCTTAACAAGATAGGTCTGACCTATTTACACATTTAGGCCGCTAAATAGGCCTTGGCTTGGTCTTTTTAACAAATAGGTCATGCCAGATCAGGCCCAGAATAGGCTATGCTACTAGTTGCCTGATAGGGGCTTGATTTATTCCCACCTCTTACACTTGAGTGTTGATGAATTCTGTCTCTAGTGGAAGACATGAAGAATAGGATACTCGAGTTTTTTGAAACACACTTTTGAGTGTTAGTTAAAATGATTTCAACTTATACTAGTTACTTTGAATGCAACTGAAAATGACTTATATCACTCAAGTGTCAGCATGCTCACTCGAGTTCAACTTTAAGATATCACTATTGATTTATTTGTTACTATCATGCACTAAATTTGCACGTACTTACCTTTCACTAGAGTGTTACAGTTCACATCGAGTGTCTATCACAATATTTCCAAGAATGAAGTGAGTGTCATGAAAAATCTTTGCAAGTGTTAGCTAGCACTCAAGTGCCCATCATAATACTTCTAGAAATGAAGCGGGTGTCTTGCAAATCTTTAATTTGCAAGTGTTAGCCAACACTCGATCGAGTGTTCACTTATACACTTGAGTGTCCATCACAATAGTTTTAGAAATGAAGCAAGTGCCTTATAGCATTGAAGTGTTCACTTATGCACTCTAATATTCCAAGCTTTTCACTCGAGTGATTGTCTCATATCATTTTGCAAAGTTTTTTAATTAAAATTTTGGTTTAAACAAATGTTATTTACTTGAGTGTCTTGAAACATATGTTCGAGTAACTTGAATCAACAAGTCCTCTTTCGCTTACAAGTTTGTCATAATCAAAACATAAACTGAGAACTAATAAAATGAATGACAAAATCATACTTATTCAGTTATAAATGTAAGATATAGTTATGTAGTACAAATAATGTAGGACCTGGTTTATGGTGAAAATTATACTACAAACTAAGTCTTATATTTGGGATCAAAAGTAATATATTTATATAAAAAAATTAATGATATGGCTTATAGATAAGGCAAAAAAAAAACAAAAAAATCTTTAGCATGGTTTTTGTCACATTCTATGATTTTCTTTCTTTTTCTTTTGGTTAGGATGAATATAACAACCTGTTTCATGTATAACGATCATAACAACTACATAACTATTATTGAGTTAATTTTATATTTTGGCTTGTGCCCAGGTGTTTTTTCTCCTTTGAAATCTATCCTTAATTAAAATTTTTCCTTTGTTTATGATGATCAAATCAAGGATTAGGAAAATATATTAAATAAATATATATGTGTGAACATATTTTTTAAAATATCTTGAAGAGTTTTGAACAAGGTATATTATTATAAAAAGAATCTATAATTCTTCAAAAAATTGGATACTTGTTTAGCGATAAAAGGAATACAATTTAATTTCATTTTTGCAATCAAAATATCAAATTCTATTTATTCCGTTAAATTAGGCTTCTTATAGCTTCTTTGGTCTTTAATATAAGACATAATTACTTTGTTTGAAGATATATATGATTAGCCAATTTATTTAGCTTCTTTAATCTCTATAAAAAAAAATCAACTAAGTTTTATATTAAGGACCGATGAGCATTTAACACTACTAGAAAAAGTAGAATTTATGACGGAATTTGCAACGAAACTCTTTCCATCGCAAATTGGGGGATTTTGCGACGGAAATAAAATTCCGTCGCAAAAAAAAAACTAAAATTTAACCAAAAAAAAAGATCTGAAACTGGACTAGCGACGGAATTTCAATTTTTCATCACAATTGTGAAGCCATTTTTGCGACGGACAAATTCCGTCGTAACACTATTTTGGAACAGAAAATTAGATTTTTGCGACGGAATTTTTCCGTCGCAAAAAACCAATTTTTTTGTAGTGTAACTTTAAACTTTTTCAAGCACAAATCATAAACCATATATCCCAAGGGAAATGAGATAATATTCTCTTGGATCATTCATTGTACAACTAAATTAATATTTGTGTGATGTATTTTTAAAGGAAACCGGAAAAAGAACATACTCTGGCAAACTAAAAAGGCTACGCATATATGATATATCAGACGAGAGATTTGGAAAAATAATAAATGGAGAAGATATATATGCCAAATGGTGAATCAGCCTTGAGCAACTCGTTGTAATCAACTTATCATGCGTGTGAGTCTTTCAAAAAAATTGATGATATTAATTACACACATTGAACCTGTTTTAAGTTAAATCAAACATGATTCAAAATAAACTTGATTCTTCATACATGGCACAGATTTTTACCATAAAACATTAATGGATTAATTAATTTTGTGAATTGCAATAAAATGTTGATAATGATGAGGGAAAGTATTTAAAGAACCTAAATAATTACATTACTATGATTCAATTTATAAAACCTTTTAGTGGGTAATATATATATATATATATATATATATATATATATATAAAACCTTTTATGGTCAAATAATGCAAATTAAAAAAATAGTTAACATTAGTTAGCGTCTTTAGTTTTATAAGAAATATGATGACATTTTAACATTTGAAGCTTTATTTTAAAACTACAGACATCTATAAATAAGAAGGGTTATAATGGTGAATATTAATTACTATATTAAACAAATCAATACATGCTTC
Organism: Acacia confusa; assembly: GCA_037074495.1. NCBI lineage: Eukaryota > Viridiplantae > Streptophyta > Magnoliopsida > Fabales > Fabaceae > Acacia > Acacia confusa. Next base: position 7,891,956 of record CM073502.1, read on the forward strand.
TATAAATTTCATAAACAGCTGTATATTAACGATATTACTATGTTCTCAAAATATTTATTATAAATAGTCTTGCTTTTAGCTAGTAATTCTTATATTGAACATGTGTAGTGAATCAATGTATATTTAGAAAACATTGAAAATAAATTAGTTTCATAGGATTCATGTAATTAAGTTTATGTGAATTGATCCCCCCGTGTTTAATATAAGATATATATATATATATCTAATTTAATTGGATTAAGAAAGTTAATAAAATTAATTAATATAATATGTATTTTCTAAAAACACCTTAAATAATCTTCCTTAATTTCCCATTTTCGCTCCTATTCGATAATTGTTGATGAGTTATCAATATGGGTAAATTAATAAAAGATTGATAAATGAGAAAACTATGTTATATTTAGGATAAAAAACAACTCTCTAAATATATCTTATATTAAGAATAAAAAATACTAAATGCCGATGAAGAATGCATGGATTTACAAGAAATACAACAAATGTGAATGGAAAAAATTTTGATGCTAACCAAAAGTGTAATATTGAAGACTAACCTAGAGAGTTGCAAGTGTACCCCATAAACATTGGAGACTAGCTAACCGAAAGAGTTACAAGTATACCCTAACATTGCAAAATAACCTAAAGAGTTACAAATATATAAAGAGTAGAATCAAGCAATACATCTTATAATTGGAGGTTATAGGAAATAAATATAAGAAACCTTTCAATTTTGGAGTTATATATAAAGAATGACATTAACCAAATTGAATATTAAGAGACCATGGGTTATGAACATTCACAAATCATAATATTTATAAAAATTTTAGCTTAAAAAAAAGAGAGATTTTTTTAAAAAAGTTATTGATTGCTTTTTTTTTTTAAAAAAAAAAACAATACGTTATTTTGAGTTTAGTTACAAATAATTTTTTTAATGAATTCAAAAGTTTAGGTGAATTCTATTGTTAGAGTTATAATAGTTAAAATCTCGATTTATCACTATAATTTTACGTTTTTATGCTTTTTTTTTATTAAAACATTTTACTAAATAGATTAGCGCAGATGATGACAAAATAGGACTGGATTAATTATCGTGAATTATGACAAAGAAAAAAACAATAGACATTAATTATAGCAAAACATGCAATGCAACAGTGAGTTAGATATTCAAAATAACAATAATTATTTTTTGTTTTAATATTTTAGAGAAAAATGAGTCTAACTTAATTTAGAAATAAGATTAATTGCATGATAAAGAGAAAAACATGCTGGAATCATTGTCGACATTAATTGATCAACGTGAATTATGATAAAACATGCCTAGATTGACATGAATTACTAGGACAAGTGCATGAATGTTAAATCATAATGTAACCCATGAATAAGAATTATGGTTACAAAAATGAAGTCTAAAGATTTGTTATAATATAATTTAAAATATTTAAAGAAAATAATTCTTACTAAGCAGGAGAGATACTATAAATTAGTTTGGAAAAAAAAAAACTGAACCGTCATACTAAAGAATGAAATATTATGAATATCTAAAAAAAAAGAATGAAATATTATATTGAAAACGATATAAGTATAATTAACCAGATACAATGTTAATGGGATATAACTCACTTTAGAAAGTTTGATGCATTGTACTCTTGATCCTATTTATAAGTTCTTTTTAACTAAATTACATATACCAATGAGAGTTAGTTAGCTCAATGATTATAAGATAAATTTTCAACTTTACCCTCATTTATAAATGGGTATCTTTCAACTATTTCTTCTCTCTCTATTTTCATTGATACGATTAATATAGACAAAATTGTCACAATCTCATTTATTACTTGAAAGATGACTTATAAATAGGACCAAATTTTTTATTAAAAAAGACTTATAAATAGAACCAGAGTGGTATATAATTAATAGGGAATATCATTTATGCCTTTAGGGTAGAAATAGTTTTCTGCCTTGAGTCAAAACGACGCCATTTTGGCTCTTTTTTTTGTTTTGTTTTTTTTACCTTCTTTTCCTTTCATCTCTTCATTTAAAAAAGAGCAAAACGGCGTCATTTTGGCTCAAGGTAGAAATTTTTTTCTACCTTAAAGGCAGAAATAATATTCCCTAATTAATAAGATATAAATGTATAATAATCTAAATGAAGTGGTTGTGCTTTTCATAATTTTTAATAAAATATTCTGTAAAACTATTTTCTTAATATTCACAAAAATTGATATTAACATTGATATTGGTGATTTAAGACAGAGAATATGACCCCGAAGAGATTGATAGGAGCAATGCCAAGAATCTGTTTATTTCGGGAACTTCCATTTCTATGACACAACAAAACGGAGTCTTAGCGGGAAAATTCATGTTTTTCCATCTTTCATGATTCCCACAATAGCAGGCTTTATTCCTTGCCTTTTGAGTTTAAGCGATTTTCTCGATGTTTGTTTTTTTTCCAATTAAAAATGGAAAACAAAAGGGCAAAATAAGAAATTAAAATTACAGGTTTTTCAAAGTAAAATGAAAGCAACAAACCAGTGTAACTGAACCATCCGTTTGACCGTTGGCAGTTTACCGGCAAGTGCCTATAATGGAAAACACCACGCGCCATCCGATAACCGTGTTAAGTGGTCATTAACCTGAGAGAGAGATGAAAACGGTGCACAACAATCTCACAACACGACGTCACTGAAATTCCTCCATTATTATTATTATTATTTCGATGGTTACGCCTCTTGTTCTCTCTGTATATTTATATAAAAGGAGTTACTAAGTTACCGTACCAGCTCACGCCGTAAAAACGGGAACGACGAGGGTAGGGGATCTTGGTCAACGCCGTTTCACTCCTCTAAACGACATCAACCAATCCCGCTGCTTTTGGGTTAGTTTTGGAAAATTAAAACGAAACGACTTCATTTTAACCCCGTCTCGTTGCTGTGTATATATAACTTCCCTCACTTGCCTTTTCTCTTCTATTATTCTCTCACAGGGGAGAGTGAGACAAGATAGGGATAAAGAAGTTAAGGAATATGAGAACGAGGAGAGGGCTGTGTTATCCTAGAGTAACACCTCCGAGGATGCGTTCGGACAAGGGCGATGTCGGAAAGTTGAGGTTGTTTCTAGACCAGGAACAATTTATTAGCAGGAAAAGATTGAAAAAGTCGCCGGAAAACATGATTGCCGGAGGAGGGTGTGATTTTTTTGAGTCTCTGCCCGATGATCTTGTTGTCTGTATCCTCACCAAACTCAGTTCCAGTGCGGCGCGCCCCTCCGATTTCATTAGTGTTTTGATCACGTGCGTGTCTCAATGAATTTCTGAAATATTTTTTGTTTTTTGTTTTTGATTTTTCTGGGTTGGTTCTCTTACATGTTTGATTTTCTGGGTTGGGTTCAGGTGTAAGAGATTCCATGGTTTAGGCCTTCAATCTCAGGTTTTATCAAAAGCTTCCCCTAAAGCATTTGCTCTTAGGGCCAAGAACTGGTCCGAGTCGGCTCACCGATTTCTAAAACAGTGTGCCGATGCCGGGAATGTTGAAGCTTGCTATATTCTGGGCATGGTTAGTATATATATTTGTTTTCGAAAAAAATAATCTCTTTGAAATATGCAAGTTCTTATTTTTTTTCCTCCTTCAATCCGGAAATTGTGATTTAAGGTTGATTGAATTGGGGCGTTTGTTTTTGTCTATACAGATTCGATTTTACTGTTTGCAAAACAGAGGAAGCGGAGCGTCGCTGATGGCCAAGGCGGCGATTAACTCCAACGCGCAGGCTCTGTATTCCCTGGCGGTGGTCCAGTTCAACGGCAGCGGCGGGACCAAGAACGACAAGGACCTCAGAGCCGGTGTGGCTCTGTGTGCACGCGCTGCCTTCCTGGGCCACATCGATGCTCTGCGTGAACTTGGCCACTGCCTGCAAGACGGATACGGAGTTCGGCAAAACATAGCGGAGGGACGGCGATTTCTTGTCCAAGCCAACGCTCGAGAGCTCGCCGCTGTTTTGTCATCTCCGGCGGCTGCAGCGGCGGCGTCTATCCCTGGTAACCCTATGCTCACCTGGAACCTCCACCCTGTCCCACACCCTCATCCTCATCCGCTTCTCCGGAATCTGACCGGGTCAGGCTGCCCGCTTCTCAGTGATTTTGGTTGCAACGTGCCGGCGGCAGAGTCACACCCTGCCAACCGGTTTATGACGGAGTGGTTCAAAGAGCGGGGCGGGTCTCCGGGTTCAGGTCTTAGGTTGTGCTCGCACGTGGGTTGTGGCCGGCCGGAGACGAGGAAGCATGAATTTCGTCGGTGTTCGGTGTGTGGAACGGTGAATTACTGTTCTCGGGCTTGTCAGGCGCTGGATTGGAAGTTCCGGCACAAGGCGGAGTGCGTGCCGTTGGAGAGATGGGCTGACGACGAGGAAGGTGAAGATGCTGCCGGCGAACAGGTAGCCGGCGGTGTGAACGGGGACGGCTTGGTGGCCGTCGATAGTTAGACAGAGACTGGTAGAGTAGTTTCGGCAACGGTAACGGAAGTGAAAACGGCATCGTTTTGCAGGAAATGAAGCTATTTTTTTTGGTGCGGATTATGGTAATTAATTAAATGTCAATTAATCGCTTTTATTATGGTCGGTCCTGAAACGGGACCGTTTAGCTTCCTTACCTTTTCTTGTATAGGTTAGATGGTTCCTGAAAAAACAGGGATCAGCTTTTTTTTTTCGTAATTACTCTCAGTATTACCTTTTTTGTACAATACAGAAACTATCAGTCTTAAAATCTAGTTAATTAAAATTACAATCTTTTGTCAATTCTTTCTTTTATTGTCCGAAGCACGCCGGAGATCGCGTGTCACCTTAATTTTAATTTTTGATTTTGACATATCTATTTTTTTAATTGTTAAATTATACTAATAATTAAGTTTCTTCCTTTTACAAAAATGAATAAATTGATTTTATCGATCAAAAGATCTGAATTAATTACGGTACGGCTATTTCGATCATATTTCATATATCTGCGTCTCATGATGTTGTGATTACCTTGTTTGGACAATTACTTGGAAGACAACCAAAAGGATCCAATTCAATATCTTATGAAAATTAATTAATAAAGCAATAATCCAAAAAATTATTAAAAAAAATGATTGTCAGTGTATCACCAGTCAGGTGGAATTATTTCTTGGCATGGGACTCCATTTTGAAACATGACTGTTATGTCATCTGAGGTTTCTTCAATTTAAAGTTTTTCCTTTTGGCGTTTGATTTCTGATTTATGGCATATTTTTTTTTAGATTAAATTATATTGTAGAATTTCATTCTTAATATTTATTTTTTTTTAAAAGGTGATGAGAAAAATGTAAGCTTTGAATCCGGATTCACCAGAAACAAATTTGGTAAGTGAGAGGCGATAGTGGTAGCTGGCTCTGACATTAATAATTATCTGTTTCCTCTTTTTTGGTCCCTGAAACCTGCTTTCTAACTTTTGTACTGCTTTTTGTGGTCAAAAAGCATAAGAAATATATTAAAGATTGACCTCCAAGGGGCCATAGCCAAATAAAAATTAATAAACAAATAAAAAGTTAAAAAAAAAAAACAGTGGGGAAGGCCAGCAATTTGCAAATTGCAAGTGGATGTGTGACATTAATATTCAATGCCTTTGTTCTTAAAAAAAATAAAAAAGTAAAAGGCCATGTCCGGATAAGATACTATATATATATATATATATATATATATATATATATATATATATATATTCCTCTCACTTTTATATTATCATGCCAAGCCCACACAAAATCAAATTTTTTTAAAGGATTCTATAGAAAAATAACCTGTAATAATATATATTCGTGTTCTTTAAACCATTATTATATATTCATATTCTCTGAAAAAATCATAGGATGAAAAAATTATTATTATCATTATTATTTTGAGGAGAAATAATAAAAGTCAGAGAGGGGAGGCTATTTATGAAGAGTGGTCCAGGCCCAATAGTGATAGGCCCACTATCTGGAGTCTAGTTGTGACTGACAGATACTAATTCGCTGAGCTTTATTTGGTTCAGACGTATGAAACAGAAATGTTGGCATTTAGGAGATGCTATTCAATGAATTTGAGCATTTAAACACACACAGACTTTAAGACAAGAGACAAGAATTGCATGAAAATAATTAATTTTGAAATATATATATATATATATATATATATATATATATATTGTTTGTGTGAAAGAGAGAAAGAAAGAAGTAAGGAAGAGAAATGGTAGTAGGTAGAAATTGTTATGTATTGGAAACAAAGTTGCTTCATTAGATAGATGAGGCCAGCTGGTGATGACAACCTTAGTTATTACAATATAACCACTTTTGTTTTTGCAACTTCAAAGGTTTTATTTGTTTTATTTAATATTTTATTTTATTTTTTTGGTTTTGTGTCTTTTTGAGTTTTGGTATCTTTCTTTTTCTTTTCTTTATTCTTCAGTTTTCTTTTCTTTATGGTGTATAGAATTGCATATGGTTCCTTCTTTGATGCTTTGAAGTAAAAAGAGGAAGAGGAACATACATAGATTTTGATGTGGTAGAAGATCACTTTTGAGATTTTTTGATGTGATTGAAGGGTTACAGTTTTAAATCATCAATTTCACCCCCTTACCTAATTAATTTTCCCTCTAATTTTACTTATATATCATTCAAAGGTATTATTATTGAATCTCCAAAAATTGACGTGATTTCCAAAATTGAAAAATATTTGTTATTCAGTGTCTAAAAACTTGCTATTAAAGCCCGGAAAAATTATTTTTAATTCTCACCTTTATTAAAAAAAAAAAAAAAGAAACAGCAATCTTTCAATTTGAAACCATTAATTGACTAAACTTTAGCGTGCGAAATTAATTGTAACAATATTGCCTACCCGTGTGTGTTGCACGGGAAAGTATACATATAATCTTTTGAAGCTTGTACAAGTATAGAAGGATAATTTATGGTTCTAAAGTATTATTTTATTATGAGTGTTATATTTATTCTATAATTTAGTCTTTATGATTGTGCTATTATTTTATTGTATGCACAATTAGTAATATTGATTTGTAATCATAATAAATCATGTAATTTTTTTTTTATAGTCATCTATTTTAAATTATCCGTACATATAGTAAAAGTTTCAAATGTATTGTTTGTCTAAAAGGTGGATATCACGCTATAGGAGCATAACCTAATACCTAGACTGCATTCGAAAACTAAAAACAATACATGAGAACTCATTTTTCTATTTTTATGTTCTTGATGATCAGACAATCCCACCATCCTAATTATCAGCCAATAAAGTGTTGTATCTCTTCTTTTTCTTTGAAGAAGTGATTAAAGTCCTCACAACTAAACTATTAGAAGGTCATCTTTATTTTAAATTTTTTCCGCTAACATCAATGTTGTCCAAGAGCTTGAAGCATGTACTTCTATTTTGGAGGGCTGAGAAAAAAGACCAAAGGAACATATGAAACGACAAACAGATATATATAATCAAGTGCTCAATCACAATATGTGTCACTATCAACTTAATTCCTTTGTTACCATTAATTTTGGGCATTTAAATTGTTGCAAAATATCTCCCTCCTCAAAAAATTACAAAACGGCTAAATTATTGGATGTGTATTTGATGTTACTCCGCTTGACTCTAAGCCTAGTAATAATTTTTCTTCCAACATGATACTCTAATTGTTTTGGGAAAGGTCCTAACTCTCATTTCTACACAGTTAAAAATGAATCTTAAGAAATTCAATAATGGAGCAATATAAAAGACAGAAATTTAAACCAAAAAATTAATATACTACATAACAACGCATCTAACAAAAATAGGAAAAGAAAGGACTGAGGTAAGTGCAGCCGCTAACTTTTCATTAAAAGACGACATCTTTTTAGTCATCGTCTAGATAACCTAAGCAATGATAGCTCAAGTATACTAGGTATCCTTATGGTCGTCAATATTCATAATAAATTCATAAGGCCGACTTGGCATGATATTGTGGATGGATAATTGGGTTCACTAACAATGAAGAACGGAAAACATAAAATGGAACACATTGACAATGTTAATGTATTTAAGCATTTCTATAATAATGGTGCCAACTATATTTCTTGAAAATTAAGCTTCTTGCAAATTTAATTTGAATTACGATTATGATATATAACTCCATGATTTATGGATAAATTATTATTATGATAGCTCTATAATTATCAAGGTCAACAAATAATTTTTTAATATAAATATAAAATATTGATATTGAATTATAAAAGAGAGTGATAAATAATTATGATAGTCAAACGAGGTATATTAATATTTATTGATACCAAAAAGTAAACCGGATTAACAAACAATTTTAATAAAAACACAACTATTTTCTGAAAAAAATTGTTGCTCACGAAATGGTTCTTAACGGCGTTATTATGAGTTTTATATAAGATATAGATAATTTAAATTTATTAGCGTAAAACTTACCTGTTTTCTTAAACTCCTTTTCCTTTGGCACACTTATGAGGCAGGGTCTCAGTTGGTCACCGCAATGTATTATCTAGGTATATTACCTTTTGATATCTTATTATCATTTGTTTTTAAAGTTCAAATTACATGTATGAAATTGCAAGAACTTTAATTTTTTTTAAGCCTTTTCGTTATAAGGTTGAATCCTCATAAATAAAGGTGTGACAATTACTGAAATAGATGAAAGTTATGAATATTAAATTACAAATTGTTTTGAAGCAAGAGATTATGTGGCGTTGTCTATTTTCAAATGTTTTTGTGATGTTGGTGGTGGCCGGCCGGCCGGTGTATTTGATGTTGGAATTTAATCATAAATCAATACTCACCATTGTGCTTATTACTTTATACCAGTAGTTTTTGTATTCATATTCTTTTATTCCTGCGTTTTTTAAATAGTGTTCGCCATTACTTGACATGCTTTGGGCCTCCTATCTCCTCTTGTGTAGATTAATAACAACCATTGTAAAAACCATCAAAACAATAACTCTTAATTACCGCATAATTCTTTAATTAGGAAAACCATTCTTGAAGTAATTGCAGTTTTTCTCAATTTTTAATTTAGTACTCGTGTGTTTTTTTAATTAAATCTTTTAATTTTACTCTTTTACCACTATTAGTTCATGTAACTTTATTAACCCCTATACAAAAGCTACTTGTGCTAACAAAGGATAATTAAATGATTTAATAATGAGAGAAAAACACACCAGAATTAAATTAAAAATTGAAAGAAACTATAGGTATTTCAAGAATGATTTTCCCAAAATTTTATTAGTGAGAAGAATCTAAAAAAAATTTATACACAAAAGGGTACCTATACTACAAATTTTCTACATACAAAGTACCAATACTTAGATTTTAGTCCTCCTCAATAATAAAATTTTAGGGTTAATAAGCATTCAATATCTTGAAGTATTTCCTAGGTGCCTTTAGGATCATATAAAGTATTTTTGTGATGCAATGGGGCCAATAACTAGGGGGGAAAATATATTATCTAAGATTTCACAAGTGCGTAGACCGTATCAAGAAATAAAAAGTCAGTGAAATTAAATATCGTTCATACGGGGACTTTGTACCAACAATGGAGGTGGACAATAACTTTACACTTTTGCTTAAGTTGAATTGACACAATTTGAATAGTAGGTAGGAATAAAATCTAACTAAAAAAGGGAAGAAAAATAAATCCAACTATAATTATAACTAAGGATAATGGTGATTCTAAATTTTAAGCGGTGACTTGGATTATTATAGTTTTAGTTATTTCTTAATATCTAATTTCTCCATTTAATTAGATTTAAAGTTATATTTTCTAGTCTAAGACTCTTATTTATTTAAGAGTGTCTCTCGATTCACTAAAAGACATTTCAAATATGTTAATCCTTAATGTCTTGGGCGATTAGTACTTATTAATAGGATTAATTTATGGTTTTAAAACAAATTAAGTCTGAAAACTTAATCTTAAACTATTTCATTGAATGTCTAGTCTAAATTTGGTATTTTTAAGCTCCTTTAGAACACCAAAATTGTACTAATGAGATAGTATTTTGTCACATTCGTATTCGTCTAGCACTCTAAAGTTTTTTTTTTTTTGGTCTTAGTATTGGATGCACAAATTATTCTAGTTTGAAAGACACACTTAAAAAAATACTTTAGGATAAAATATTATGGGGGTGTTTAATGCGCTGAGAAAATAATTCAAACGCCTATTACACATCGACCCTAAAATTTTTAGTGGGAGACTTTTCCTAAATTTTTCCTAAATCATTGACTACTTAAGTTGATCGAGCAAGCAGACTCTCAAAAAACACTAAATGCATAGTAAAACATTGAATAAATTCACCTAACAGAAATCAAAGTGCTAATCCAAAAGAGCTCTCTCATCATCAATATAATAAGTTTTTCACCCTCCTGTATCAATATGTCCCTTCACTTAATATCTTCATAGGATAACTAATAATTAACTAGTGTGGCTCTATCCCCGATCACACAGCAGGAAGACTCCATTATCATTTTCCACCAGCTGCTAACACAGAAATTGAGAAATAAAAGTGACTTATGCATATATACATTGGTATACGTATAACATTACACACACAACTTCTGGTCTTCAATAAGACCTTCGTAGTAGATCTTATATTAATTTATTTGTTTAGCTATCAGAATTCAGAAGACAACTCATCATGAATCTTTCACCACTGATTTGAAGAACACATGAGTGAAACTGTGACATGATTTTTTCTAACATGTTCCTTAACAAGGTTAGTTGAGATCAACCAATCAGGGCAAATGTTTAAACTGTTTTTCCAGCTTACACTACAAAAAGGCAGCATTCTGTAACGGTTGCAAAAAACCACGGAAAAAGGGCAGATTTGTTGTTGTTTAAAGGCCAACTGCTATAAATCTACACTGGTTTGATTAGTGCCAAAAGGCGCAAGTATTTTTAACGGTTGGAAGGAAATAACTGCGACAAAGATGGCTCCAAAGTAGTAGCAGTCATGTTGTAGTGGTTTCAAGGAAAATAACCGCGGCAAAACCACGCCTTTTTCGTAGGGTTAGAACTGAAAGAAACCTAATACAGCTTACAGTTTTTAAGATGTGAATGGGAACAAAGTAGAGACAAGTTAAATTATCTATTATCACAAAAAGGATAAAAAAAAAAGGTTAGATGACGATGTTGATTATTGAAACAGATTAACAGTGAATGAATTAACGATATGATAAGCCCAAGATGTTCAAACAAGATTGCTAGAGGCCAATGAGATAAATTTGATGAACCTCAGAAGTTTGCACTGCGTGGCTCAAAATATTTCTGAATATATATGCGAAGTAGTTAAAAAAATTCTAGTAATCATGAACCAAAAAAGGAAAAAAAAAAATCATTACCATGTAAAATATCTTTCTTAGTTCATTTATAAGTTGTGATGAGTTCAAACTGCATTAAACTTTAATTTCTATAGGTAGGCATGATTACAACGCATAGAATACTATTCCTATATTAAAAGATAACAGTAACTCCATTAGCCTTTTTAGTAACTAGGAAGTACATGCATCAGTACACGTATGCATGCACGCGCACACATGTATATAATAGGATCACTTTATTTAATTTGTTTAATCAGAAAGACTTCCGTGACCCAAAAAAATCTGACCTAACTGATCGGTTTATTTGTTTAAGAAATAAATGAGGCCGGCCGTTTGCAACGCCCTCAAACGTTGTCGAGTGCAAGTGGGTGAGGGGTTTGGCGGAGTTTGCAGCTGCTTCTACAGGAAAAAGTAATTACCAAGAAAAAGCATAGGATCAATATAAAATTCTCTGCAATTAAAGTCTATAAATAGCCTGAAAGAAGAAGCTAACACATAGGACGTAGATGGATAGATATCTAAATGTTTGAAATAATATAATTCCGAAACAAGATCCACAAGCCATAAATAAATAAATAGTGTAGAATCTATTGTAAAAATATAATAATATGTGTGGGTGTGTCAAAGAAATAAGTCCCATATATATATTTTTTGATACAAAAAAAGTTTTGGAATGGTTCGACATCAGTCCCCTACTAAAGTTAGGGCACGGCCCCGGGCTCTATGAGCACTTATTGGGGACTTACGAGATCGCCTACCAAAGAAGTCCCAGCGACGGCACAGGGGATCGAACCCACGACCCAAGGGCCTAGTCATAGATCCCTTACCATCTGTGTCAACTCTCATTGGCAAATAAGTCTCATATTGCTTGGGAATAAGAGAGCAAAAGCCTATATATATCATCTTATTATGTTGGGCTTGTAAAGAGGCCTAGAGGAGTAGTGGGCTCGCGCGCGCACCAATGGGCCACCGGAAGGCAAGCGTAGTGGAAATCCGGCAATTTCCCCCCTGCGCACGAGTATCAATACATGAAACCAGCACTTTTGTGAAAATATTTTTGCTCTCTGAAGATATTATTTTATTTGTGTAAAATAATAATTTATTTTTGGAGGCCTACCGAAAAGACGCAATATTTAGAGGTTTAAAATTGAGAACCCTTCGTGACCAGATGTTGTCAGCGGTCAGCCACGTCTCAAACAAACTTTCCGTTGTCAACGTTCGAATTCGTCTTTTCGATGGTGCCTGTTGGTCTTAGGGGTTGTGTCGTCCGAATAAACTCGCGTCCATTCGTCATCAGTTGACCGTGTCTATAAAAGGGATTCGGACAAAGCGCACGGGTTTTATGATAACATTCTCTCCTCCTCTAATTTCTTGCTGTCATTATTATAATTTTCCACTTGTTCTGTCGCCCTGATCGTCTTCAGGAAGGATCTGTTTAATCCTGGGGAGTACCGCTTCCTCTTTGCCGATAGTCGCGGAATAACCCTGTAGGACAGCATTTTCGGACGTGACTCAGATCTCCTTTTTCAACCTTGCATCTGTTTGTTCGTGATTATTCAACAATCTACAGAGTTAGTCCTAATATGGAGAACAACACTACTAACGTTGTTCCTGAGAACCATGATATGCCCAGTTCTAGTACTACAACGGTGCCTTTTAGCATGCCGCTCCCCAAGCCTTTTCCCAACACATCCAAGATTGACGTTTTCGATGGGAAAAATTTCAAGCGATGGCAAGAGCGAGTTTATTCTGTCCTTGACATGCACGGTGTGGCTACTGCTCTAATTCAACCACAACCTTCCTCAGAATCTAATCAACCTAGAAAGGATACATGGACATATGCTAATAAGGTTTGCAGGCATACCATCATAAGTACTCTGTCTAATGATTTGTTTGATGTATATTGTGTATATAAAGAGGCACAAAAGATTTGGGAGTCACTTATCCTGAAATACACTACCGAGGACGCTGGAAAACAAAAGTTTGTTGTGGAGAATTTCTATAGATGGGAAATGACCGAAGATAAAGACATCAAGCTGCAGATCAATGTGTATCATAAATTGTTAGAGGAACTTCAAGCTAAAAATATCAATCTGCCAGATGAATTCGTGGTAGGAGTCCTGATTGAAAAACTACCAGAAACATGGAATCATTACAAGCAACAACTGAAACATAAGCAGAAGCAATTGTCCCTATCAGATCTGATTACACACATTATTATTGAAGACACCAATAGAAAGGCGGTCTAAGCAGAAAAGGGGAAACAAATGACTGCGAAAGCCAATTTAGTATAAATAAAGCTGCACAACAAGAGGTACGATTCTAAACACCAGCACAAAAAGAAATCTGATTATAAACCCAGTGATTCTAACCCCAAATTCAAGAAGAAAGGAAGTTGTTTTTTCTGTGGTAAGCTAGGACATTTTACTGCTCAGTGTAGGAAAAAAGCTAGAATTGAAAAGCATAAGAGAGATGAAAATCCTCCAAAGCCAAATGTAAATTTGGTTGTAAAAGATGAAAATAGTGATGATGAAGTTATTGTTGCAATGTTCTCTCAAGCTTTATTGGTCTCTGATGTGAAAAAATGGGTGGTGGACTCTGGTGCTACCAAGCACATTTGTGCAAATAAAGAGATGTTTGCCACTTTCCAAGAAGCAGAAGACCAAATTTATTTGGCTGATTCACGAACTGCAAAAGTTCAAGGAAGAGGAAAAGTGGTGTTGAAACTCACATCAAGAAAGACATTAGCACTGAATGATGTTTTATATGTACCAAAACTTAGAGCTAATTTGATATCTGTGGCTCTACTAGGAAAGTTTGGGGTTAAGGTATCATTTGAATATGATAAGATTGTTATGACAAAGAACAATATTCTGATAAGAAAGGGTTATTGTAATCAGGGTCTTTTTGTACTAAGTGTTGATGACAATAATGATAATGCATCTTCTTCTACTTACTTGATTGATTCTTTTGATTTATGGCATGCTAGACTAGGGCATATTAATAAATCTTATATAAAAAGATAAATAAATCTTGGGATAATTTTTGGGATTAATATTAATGATATTAATAAATGTGAAGTATGTGCAGAAACAAAACAAACTAGGAAATCACATTTTATTACTCAAAGAGAAACTAAGCTGTTATCTTTAATATACACTGATTTAGGAGATTTAAAACAAACAGAAAAAAGAGGTGGAAAGAGATATTATATCACTTTTAGTGATGATTTTTCAAGATATACTAGAGTATATTTACTTAGAAATAAAGATGAGGCATTTGAAAAATTCCTTGTATATAAGGCAGAAGTAGAAAATCAATTAAATAAAAAGATTAAAAGGGTTAGGTCAGATAGAGGAGGGGAATACTTACTGCTTAATGATTTTTGTGAAAAAGAAGGAATAGTCCATGAAGTAACTCCCCCATATTCACCTGAATCTAATGGTGTTGCTGAAAGGAAAAATAGAACTCTAAAAGAAATGATGAATGCTTTACTTGTAAGTTTTGCTGCACCTAGTAATTTGTGGGGAGAAGCAATATTATCTGCATGCTTCCTACAAAATAGAATACCTCATAGGAAAACAAAGAAGACACCATATGAGTTATGGAAAAACTTTACACCAAACTTGAAATATTTGAAAGTGTGGGGGTGCCTAGCAAAAGTATTATTACCTGATCCTAAAAGGAAAAAGATTGGTTCAAAAACTGCTAATTGTATGTTTATTGGTTATGCTCAACAGAGTCCTGCATATCGTTTTTTGGTTTTGAAAAGTGAAATCTTAGAACGCAATACAATTATTGAAACTAAAGATGCAGAATTTTTTGAAAGTATTTTTCCTTTAAAAGTTGAGCATATTCCTAAGAGAATTGAACAAGGTTTTGAACAAAACCCAAATGAAGATATTGTTGAAAACCTAAGAAGAAGCAAAAGCCAAAGAAAAGAAACATCTTTTAGAGATGATTTTTATACTTATCTAGTAGTGGGTGATCCTATGAATTATTATGAAGTTGTTTCTTCTACAGATGCAAAGTTTTTGAAAGAAGCTATTAAAACTGAGATAGACTCTTTGAATCAAAACAAAACTTAGGTTTTAGTAGACTTGCCCTTAGGAGCAAAACCTATTGGGTGTAAATGGGTGTTTAGGAAAAAAATATTTTCCTGATGGGTCAATAGACAAATATAAAGCTAGACTAGTAGCCAAAGGGTTTACTCAAAAGGAAAATATTGATTACTTTGATACATTTTCGCCTAAGACCAGGATTTCCTCTATTAGAGTTTTAATTGCATTAGCCTCAATTTATAATCTTGTTATACATCAAATGGACGTTAAAACAACATTTCTAAATGGTGACTTAGAAGAGGAGATTTATATGGCTCAACCAGAAGGATGTATTATTCCTGGGCAAGAAAACAAAGTTTGTTACTTAAATCATTATATGGTTTGAAACAAGCACCTAAACAATGGCATGAGAAATTAGATCAAGTACTGATAAGTGGTGGATTTTCTACTATTGAAGTAGAAAGATGTGTTTATATAAAAGTTGTGAATAATGATTGTGTGATTATTTGTTTATATGTGGATGATATGCTCATTTTTGGTACTAGTTTAAATATTGTGCTTGAGACCAAAGGTTTTCTTGCTTCAAATTTTGATATGAAAGATCTTGGAGAAGCAAAAGTTATATTTGGTGTAAAGATCATAAGGAATGAACATGGTATTCAACTTTCTCAAGAACATTATGTTGAGAAGATACTGAGAAAGTTTGAACAATTTAATGAAGATCCGTTGAGTACTCCTTATGATGGTAGTGTACATCTCACAAAACATGAGGGAGACCCAATAGCTCAATCTAAATATGCACAAATTATTGGGAGTTTGTTGCATTTGATGAATTATACAATACCAGACATAGCATATGTTGTGTGTAGATTGAGCAGGTATACTCATTGTCCAGGCAGTAAACATTGGGAGGCTCTTATAAGGTTGTTACGGTACTTGAGAGGTACCATGAATTATGGTATACAATATAGCGAGTTTCCCGCTATATTAGAAGGGTACAGTGATGCTAACTGGATTTCAGATTCAGATGAAACAAAATCCACTAGTGGCTATGTCCTTATTCTTGGTGGTGGTGCAATCACATGGAAATCAGCCAAGCAAAACATAATAACACCGTCCCCAAGGGACTCTGAGTTTATTACTATGGAGTTGGCTGGTACTGAAGCTAAGTGGTTGAAAAACTTCTTAGCAAATATCCCACTGGGTGATAAACCAACACCTTCAGTGTCGTTGCACTGTGATAATAAAGCAGCAATAGCCACAGCAAAGAACAAAACCTTCAATGGTAAAAGTAGACACATACGATTGAAACATAATATTATAAGGCAGCTGCTAAAGGATGATGTTATCTCAATTGATTATGTGAAGTCAGAAATGAACTTGGCGGATCCGTTAACAAAACCCCTTGGGAAGAAAATGATTGTTGAAACATCAAGAGGAATGGGACTAAAGCCAACTTATAATTGACAATGATGGCAACCCAACCTTTGTAATTAGTGATCCCATGAAGAAGGTTCAATGGGTAAGAACAAGTCGTTCGTCAGTTCTACTTAGCACAAGAAAATATTTGTCGTCCCTTCCTATGACAATGAGAGAGTGCTAGAATGCACGTGTTCTAGGTTGAACAAAAGCTCTTAATGATTTCATAGTCTTACAGGACAGTGTGCTAAGTACAGGTACACATATATGAAATCACCTCTATGAATGTGGAGTGTGGCCGCTCTTATGAGATCATGGCAAAATCTCTAGAGCATTCGTTATGCACCAGGCACGCGCATGGCCGACATAACGCGCAAAACCGTTGTTAACAGTGGAAATGTTAGGATATAATCTGACTCTTAATACCTCTAATACACACCAAGATTTGTTAGTTCATAGAAGCATGCTTCACTGACATCTCTGTGTATTAAGTGTTATGGGTCTAGGTCTGGTTCATAGTTCTAAGAACCACCAGATACAATGGTTATAGTCCTATGGATAATACAGCAGGTTTCTTAGACACATGTGGGGGATTGTTGTAAAAATATAATAATATGTGTGGGTGTGTCAAAGAAACAAGTCCTACATTGCTCGGGGAATGAGAGAGCAAAAGCCTATATATATCATCTTTTTATGTTGGGCTTGTAAAGAGGCCTAAAGGAATAGTGGGCTTACACGCACAACAATGAGCCACCGTAAGGCAAACATAGTGGAAATCCGGCGATTTCCCCCCTGCGCGCGAGTAATACATGATACTAGCACTTTTGTGAAAATATTTTTGCTCCCTGAAGATATTATTTTATTTGTGTAAAATAATAATTTATTTTTGGAGGCTTACCAAAAAGACGCAATACTTAGGGGTTTAAAATTGAGAACCCTTCGTGACTAGATGTTGTCAGCGGTCAGCCACGTCCTGAACAAACTTTCCGTTGTCAACGTTCGGATTCGTCTTTTCGGTAGTGTTTGTTAGTCTCAGGGGTTGTGTCGTCCGAATAAACTTGCGTCCATTCGTCATCAGTCGACCGTGTCTATAAAAGGGATTCGGACGAAGTGCACAGGTTTTATGATAACATCTCTCCTCCTCTAATTTCTTGTTGTCATTATTATAATCTTCCGCTTGTTTTGTCACCCTGATTGTCTTCAGGAAGGATCTGTTTAATCCTGGGGAGTACCGCTTCCTCTTTGCCGGTGGTCGCGGAATAACTCTATAGGACAACGTTTTCGGACGTGACTCGGATCTCCTTTTTCAACCTTGCATCTGTTTGTTCGTGATTATTCAACAAAATCTAATTAAATTAAAGTACTCAAAAGTCCCTGATAGATCAAACTAGTGTGTGGAAGGAAGGGAGAGCAAGGTTTCAATATATAGTGCAGGCATAAATGGGCCTAAACATGAAAAGTAAATGAGACAACTATTTAATTTTTTATCTTCCAGCTTCCTTTGTTCACTCCATTTAGATTGATAATGTCATAAGAGCAAGTATTACTGTAACAAGTTGACCATCTTTGGTCAAACATAATGGTGAGTCTAAATTTGTCAGCATTAAAATAACATCGTTGACCACAAAACCAAGCTTCGAAAGATTCTCTATGAAAGTTGCTGGACAACTGAAAGCAAGTTCTTTATTCCATGAATTGTTTCTAATGGAAAAGACCTTAAAACCTAGTACAAGACGATTTCAGTTGTATGATGCGAGCACTAGTATAAGTAATCATCAGAGGATCTGATAGAATTTAAGGGAATTAAGAGAGAAAAAGGGAAACTAGAGCCAGAATCTGAAACTCTAATATATTCAAGAACCAGAATCTGAATTCTTGACTAATTAGACAAACCCAAATATATCTTCATTTATGGTGTTTCTGTAAACATATTACAAGTATATATAGAGTATTGCTTTCTTAACTGCCTATAAAACTACCCTTACACAGATAATACATAATAACTGAACACACAATAACTTAATAACTTCCAATAACTTAATAACCTCTTTAAACTGTCCATGACTACTCTGTCTTATATATCCTCTACTTTTATTTTCTTTCTCCTGGAATAAACTAGAAGAGGTAATGGACAATTATTATTACTAATATTCCTATCAATACCCTCCCCTAGAAAAATAGCCTTGTCCTCAAGGCTGAAAAGAGGAAACTTAGTTGCAAATTGATCATAAAATTCCCAGCTTGCTTCCTCAAGTTGTTGATTTATGCATTCATTTGACTCAGTTGTGCCATAATGGCTGCCAATTGCTGGTTATTGGTTTCGAAAGGTGTTTGAGAGTGGGATTGCAACAAGATTACTGCAGGATCGTTATGTGAAGTGGAAGTGGGAGGTATCTCTAGGTTTTGGGATGGTTGTAGTGGGGAATTATCGTCATATGAGGAGTTTCGAGTATTCACCATGATATTCTACAGGCCCTAAGACCTTCTGCTCTGATACCAAGTTGATAGAATTTAAGGGAATTAAGAGAGAAAAAGGAAACTAGAGCCAGAATTTGAAACTCTAGTATATTCAAGAACCAGAATATGAATTCTTGACCAATTAGACAAATCCAAATATATCTTCATTCATGGTGTTTCTGTAAACAGATTACAAGTATATATAGAGTATTGCTTTCCTAACTGCCTATAAAACTACCCTTACACAGATAATACATAATAATTGAATACACAATAACTTAATAACTTCCAATAACTTAATAACCTCTTTAAACTGTCCCTAACTACTCTGTCTTATCCTCTACTTTTATTTTCTTTCTCTTGGAATAAACTAGAAGAGGTAATGGACAATTATTATTACTGATATTCCTATCAGGATCCAACATAACAAAATCCATATAGTTGATGACTTATGGGTGTATAAGGTACTAGGATCTGTCTCTGCTCACCAGTCAAAGGATTCCACTCAAGAAACTTGTAATCGAACCTTAAAGCATCAGAATTATCGTTGAGGTCTATGCATCGCATTTGATTATGGGCACGAAACAAACAACAAGGAAATGGACGGGCATAAACAAAGTAAGGGAGTCGATGGCTTTAAAGTCGGGAAGATTGTTGAAAATATATTTTTGGAAGGTTGGGATCGAAGATGAGAAAGAGCCATAACTTGAACATAGCGGCAAACTCAAAAATTTTAATGGCGAGGTGAAAATAAATATATTATATCATAAAAAATATTACATGACAATGACATTTTAATATATTTAGCACTCATATCTAAAATGTTAATGTCTGTCATGTTTCATACAAAATTTTTGAATATAAACCAATAAAGTTTCTATAGCCACTGATGAATGAGCTAGTTTACATTAAATAGTTTAATACCCAACTTTCTCATAAAATCAAGGGAATCAAATACTGAAAAAGGAGAAACAATACAAACAGATTTAAGTTTGCACTCTTCATGTAAAAAATAAACTTTTACCCACTTTCCCCCACCCCCTTCCAAACTCATTCTGTACACTTCTCTTTTCTACACACACACACACACTCCCTACTTCTGTTTTCCCACTCTCTAGATCTCTTTATTGAAACTTACAGCAAACAAACCCGAAAGCAGAGAAACATGCATTTTGCTGTGTTTCTTGATCGTAGTCATGGATGTGGCAGCTGGGTATCTTGGCATTAGGGCTGAAATTGAACAAAACAAGGTATGCTTGATGCTCGTCTTTTCCAAACTGCCTTTAATGCAGCAAAGTATATATGTAACTAATTCCTCCAAGATGTTTTGAACAAGCAGATTGTGGATTTTTGAGTGCAGAGCTTATTGAAGTACTTTGCCGCAGACTAGATTATTTTTTAAAAAAAAAATGAGGGGGGGGGGGGGGCGGGGGCTGGTCCGCCCCTGAACACAAGAGTGTCTAGTGTTGCTTGTTGTGGTACAGGTGTTGATGGCGTCACTTCAATGGCACAAATGGGCTCCACATGAAATGGTGACAATGTTTTTATGAAAGGTACAGCCTCAATTTCTGGATCTAAGAAAAGAGTTTCAACCTTTGTTAGTTTCCTCGTTTGAGATGAGGCCCTTTTTCATTCCTTTCTCCACTTATGCAACAAATCTTGAAGCTGTTTAACTTTACTTATTACGTCATCCCAATGTTGTTGTTCTTAATCTTCAACCTTGCGACGTTCTTCGGCAGCCTCGTATTTTATTTTAGCTTTGCGAAGTTTCTCAGCAATGCTATAATCCTCCTCATAGCAACAATAGTTTCCACATTTATATTGATGACGATGGGCATACTTATATCGGCGAGTTGCACATACTCATCACAATCAACATACCAATATCTTTGTTGATTGGCATACTCATATTACTGATCACTGTCCTCATATCTATCTTTTTTATGACGTCGGTACCTTTCATAACTATGAGTATATCGATAGGAATCGACATATGCATAATGATGGTCCACAAAAGCGCTTCTTCCATAACCCATATACCTATAACTGACTAGCATACCACTACTGTTTTTTTCACCTTTTTTTCTCTATATATTTTTTCTTGATTTATTTTCCTTTTCTCTTGTTTCATTCTTTTTTTGTTTATTTATCTTCATTTTTTTAAAAAAAAATCCTACGTTTTTTTCCAACACAGATTTAAAAAGATAACTAAATATATATTGACAAAAGCAATAAAGAACAACTTAAAGAAAGAAAAGGGCTTTGGTTGATTTTCTTCGAGAGAGGGGTAATGAAAGCAATGGAGGGAACATAGCTCTGATGCCAAATTAATACAGGATGGGGAATGGGAAAGGGAGAAGAGAGAGCTAGAGACTAGAAGAGGAAGGGCAACAAGAAAGGAAGGATAGAAACCTGATGAATAGAGAGGAAAGAAAAGTGATACTCAGAGAGAAAACTCAATATATATTTATTTAATTCATAACACGTACAAAGTGAATGAGTTGAGGTGCTATTTATTTATAGAGCTCAACCTAATTCTAGGAATTAATGATGGAGTATTCTATAATTCATACAGATAAATGGAAATTGATGATAAAACATTATAGAATTTAAAATTAAATGCAAATAACAATTACTTCTAAAAGATGACAAGCAAGTCAATATAAAAACCAAATATTCCCTAATAATGATAAATAACTTAAATATAAAAAATCTTAATCAACATTATTCCATATCTTATCATATAACTTTCCATCAGTAACTTCCCAAAATAACTGTTTTGAATTATACAAACAAATTTAAATTGTCTTGAAATTTTTAAAATATTTTAATTAATATATTAATATAATATTATAATACCTGAATTTCTTAACAAATATGCTTAGATCCCAAGATATCTCCTAATATCATAATAACTACATTTTTTAATAAATGTGCTAATCTATTAAAATAAAATATTAAAAACTCACCCTTAAATTTATTATCTATTATCCATTATTTTTTCTGCAATGTATGTAACATATATTTCTTACAAAAGACAAGTTTATCAATAATAACTAAATAAAAGATACAGAACAAAAGGCTTCAGCAGATAACTACTAGTAAGCAACTGTGAAGCCCAATGGTGAAAAGTATATAAAAATAAGTATAAATAAATAACATACAACAGAAAGTAATAACTATACCCAAAAAAAAAACAGAAAGTAATAACACACCTCCATCGGGTTAAAAAACCAGGGCCAACACCGATTGGGGTTAACTATAAGGTACTCGTTTTTTCTTAAGTAAATCTTTAATTTGAGGTTGTGAATTGAGTATATAGTATTTGTTAACTCTTCAATTCCCTCCTATCAAAGAAACCCACCCGGAACAAATCCGAATTAATCTACCCCAATAATTTTTACAAGTTAAAAAGAGGTACATCAAGATACGGATGCATATTGAGAGGAAAAAAAGAAAAAAAAAACAGGGAAAGAAAAGAAGAAGATGTGGGTGCTATGCTATACTAGGTTCACACTTTAATTTTTAGGGGGAATTACAATCTGGTCCCAAGGACCAAAAATAATTATCAAAAGGTTCCGTGCCAAAATTCCATTATAAAAAAGTCCCAAAAAAGTCTTTGAGACTTTTTTATAATTAATTAAATTCGTATTTACAACTGAAAATGCTATATTAACGACAAAAATTCTCAATTCGCATTTACAACTGGAAGTGCTATATTAACAATTCAAAATACATTTTTAGTTGTTAATATAACATTTCCAATTGTAAATGCGGATTAAAAACTTTTGTTTTTAATATAACATTTTCAGTTGTAAATATCGATTGAGAATTTTTCACTTAATTACAAAAAAGTCCCTTAAAAAAGTCCTAAGGGACTTTTTTGTAATAGAATTCTGTCACGAAACCTTTTGGTAATTATTGTTGGTCCTTGAGACCAGATTGTAATTCTCCCTAATTTTATAGGTAGGCATGATTACAACGTGTGGAATTATACTTTCTCTGGTCCTAATTGTAAGACATAATTGACTTTTTTAAAAAGATTAAGGAAGTTAATTAAATTACCTTAGAGTAGGTCCACGCTTTAATGTATGTACTATTCTTATATTTAAAAAGATAACAGTAACACGTCGAGAACTGATAAGGCTTTTTAATAACTAGGAGTACATACATTAATACATAGATACGTAAAATAGTATCAGTTTATTTAATTGGTTTAATAAAAAAGACTTCTGTGACCAAAAAAAAAAGTGACCTAATAAGTGATCATATATCGATTTATTTTTTTAAGAAACATTAATTAATGCCCTGTTTGGTTGACAGAATTTAAGGGAATGTAACATGGTTTTGTTTGATTCGTTATTAAAGAAAGATAAGACATAAACGAAATAAAACTGTTTGTTTGGATTAGAAAGAATATGAGAATAGATGGAAGTAATAAATCAATAGATAAAATTACCCTTATACATATTGTTTTTGCCAAAATAGGTGGAAGTAATAAAAATGTTTGGCAGCTTAATGGAATTTTGTAATCCGATACATACATGCATTTACTACTACCTCCGGCCTTAATTATAAGACATAATTGACTTTTTTTGGAGGATTTACAAAAACTAAATAATATACTTAATCATTTTATATGTTGTATATTGTTAGATTATATATTAGTTTATTAGTCAAACTAATAATAAAAACATTCTAAAGTAATTTAATTAACTTCCTTAATCTCTCTAAAAAAGTCAATTATGTCTTATAATTAAGACTGGAGAGAGAGAGTATTATACTATCATATTTCAAATAAAATACCAATGTATATACTCTTGTCTAGATTAAATAGGAAAGAAAAACAATGAAGACCAAGATACAACAATCAATCAAGCAATCCAAAATAACAAGAACAATTATGAGGGATGAATGATCATCATCATGTGTCAAGGAATTATACGTCATGCTAAGTATCTTCTAAGCTTTTTTAGGGAAGTTTATATGCTTTTTCAATCCCAATTATTTTCGCAACATAGATGCTTCATCTTTCTGCTTATGTACTAGTGTGACATTATATTGTAATAACTTTTATACTTTACTTAATATCATCACTTTGTCCTTTTGGGGAAAAAAAATACTGAACACATTGAACACACTACTGAAAGCTGATATGAACATCTAAACACACATATATACACATATACGGACCAGCGGAAGGGACTTGGGTCGCTTAAGTAAAGGTCTCGAGTTTGAGTCCTTGTAGATGCAGAAAACTTCTCTGAGAGAGATCCCCGCATATGTGTCTAACAGAATCTCGATCCAGACTAGTTAGTGCAAAACTCTGGTGGACCAGGTGCAATAGCAAAAAAAATATACACATATACAACTATAATGCATACTCCAAAGCATAAGTTAGTGCACACTTTATTAGATCCAGATTCTCTCTTATTAACTCTAATGATATGTTTGGATAGAGAGAAAAGTGAGGGGAAAATAGGGGGAGGGAATATAAGGTTTGAAAACTTCCAAAATCATTCGAGGTAATCAAGATCACAAAATGTAATTTCTTTTATATAACATATATTGCCCAAACAAACGTAGCCATCAAGTTGTTACATCAAGATTAGATAACTAATTAACATTTGGGTTGATGGAAATAAAATCTAAAATATATAAGGAAGCTTTCTATAAAAATACATTGTAATTTTAAAAGAGTTTTATATATGTTTTCAAAGTAGAAAGGATGTTTCTATAATTTAGATAAAATAGATGGACATCAACGTTTATAACAAATAATATAACTTCCCGATCCACCCTAATTTATTTAATTACACGATTTCATATCTTTCTATTCTGTATTTTACATATTCTAGGAGTATCAAATTATATCTGATAAAAACATAACAATTTATATCATTTTAATCATAGTTGGCAGTTGACTCATATGAAAAAATAATATAACTCATCTGAAAAAATTCAAATTTTATTTTGTTTTCAAGAAAAATCAATTTGTTTTAGCTTTTTTCAAATTAAGATGTGCATTTTCCTTGTAAACAAAATAAAATTTGAATTTTTTGAGATAAGTCACCTACCAAATTGGATTAAAATTATATAAGTTTTTATTGGACAGAGTTCAAATAACATGGTATTCTTAGAGTATGCAAGTATAAATGAAAGTTGTCAAAATTTAATGAAATATCGTGAATTCTTTAATAAAATTTGTGAAAACTGATAGTGTAGATTTGCTACTCGATAAATGAAAGTTGTTAAAAATCTAATTAAATATTATAAATTTCTTAATAAAACTTGTAAAAAGCTTGATAATAGATATTTCTTACTTGATAAAAGAAAGTTGTGAAAACCTAATAAGATGTTATGAAGTTTTTAACAAAACTTATTATTTTTCTAGTAATTATTGCCACCAGAGCTCCAGCGGGGTGAGGGTGGGGGTTACTCTTTTTTTTGTAAAAAATATCTTTATAAGGCATTTGTGTCATCTCCTTTAATTTTAAAAAGGACAAATCAAATATTAATATCTTTATGATATTATAAATATTCAAAATACTATTTTATTCTTCCTTATTTTTGAATTTATTTTTGTGGGATTTTCCCAAAATTATAAGCATAAGGTAGATATTAATTAGACATACCAACTATCCAAATATATAAAATATAAATGCTAAAAGCCAACTTTTCTTTTTTTGTTTTTTGGGACGGAGAAAAAAAACCAACTTTTCAGGACCAACGATTCTCTGAGCCAACTCACCAAAATGCGTGACCCACACATAACCAATTCGAGTTCGGCCATGAGCGCGCTGTTTTCACTTGAGGCACGAATTGCTTGCAGCTTCACGCTGAGCCTATAAATAACAAACCAGCAAGATGCAACTTCGTCTTCCTGTCCCGCCATATTCCATTCAAAATCTTTGACGCATCAAGCGAATTCTGAGTTCTCTTCTTCCATCGTTTTTATTTTTTCTCTCTGTGACACTTGAATTTCGCATCAACAGCCGAAATCATGGTGATAACAGAAGCCTCTCTGAATATACTGTTGTTTAATTTTGTTCCTCTCGTGTATTCTGAATTTCCATTTCGTTCTTTCAGGTCGTCGCACAGAAAGTCCAGGAAGCTGAAATCACCGAGCAGGATTCGCTTCTTCTTGTAATCGTCGATCATCTTAGTTTCATTATCATTTCGTAATTTTTTATCCGAGTTTCCTGCGCAAATGATTATGAAAGTCTCTTTGTGTGTTTTCTCCCTGCTTTGATTTCTGATGGACGTGGTTTATTTCTTCAACTGACTTTAGATTTCTTAGCTACTGACTTTACATGTATTTCTTCTGCTATCAAGTTCTAGCTTAATCTGAGGGGTTTCGTTTACTGCCAGTCTATAGTTACCTAAGATCTTTGGTTTAGTCAAATGTGATGTTAGACGGAGTTTAAAACTAAGAGTTCATGATCCATAACTTTAATCGTTGTTTCTCTAAATATTTCTGAGAACATTACTCTCTGCAAAGAAGAGTTGATTTGAAGTTTGAGCCGGTTGGTGCTCGCTTTCCTTTACGGTCTCGTTATTCTGGGAGTCATTTGGACTGAATTCTTTATAACAAGATTTTTAAGTGAATTCCATAGGATATTTACTCATCTGAAATTAATTTGACAGACGAGGAACTTGCTTCGAATTGCCATATTTAATATTAGTTACATCAGAGGCCTATTTCCTGAGAAGTATTTCAACGACAAGTCTGTTCCAGCTCTCGGTAAAGTCTATCTTTAGTAGCCCGTACATTATCCTTTGATTTCAACTGAATCTTCTAATATTTGTTGATTGATTTTTTTAAATTTCTAATAAAAACGACAGAGATGAAGATAAAAAAACTGATGCCATTGGATGCCGAATCTCGCCGACTTATTGATTGGATGGAGAAAGGCAAGTTTATTTTTACCTCGTTGAATTTTTTCGATTTGGTTTTTAATTTGTTTTGAATTGGAAGCTATCTGTTCTCTTTCATGTAAATTACAGGAGTATACGATGCTTTACAGAAGAAGTACCTGAAGACACTTTTCTTTTGTGTGTGTGACACAGTTGATGGACCGATGATTGAGGAATATGCATGTAAGGCTTTGACTATCTGATTAAAACCGTAGTTCTTGGAATCTCATTGAAAAGTTGACTGCGAAGAGAAACCCGCCGACTCATTAATATTAGGATAACTTCGCACAATGCTAATGGCTCAATGTCGATCCACATTTCTTCTCTGTTATATTTAATTTTTCTACTGCAGTTTCCTTCAGCTATTCGGGTTCTGACAAACAAGAGGTCTCCATGAATATCAATCGTACTGGAAACAAGAAGCAGGGTGGGACATTCAAAAGTAACAGTACCGTGGAAATTACTCCCCAGCAGATGAGGTAACTTTCAAAAGAAAATTTACATTAGATCCAAGATGGACTTGTTTTGAAACCTAGTAATCGATATTATTTGTCGCATGATGGCATCTTCAGGAGTTCTGCTTGTAAAATGATTCGAACACTTGTTCAGTTGATGAGAACTCTGGACAAAATGCCCGAAGAGGTAAATTAGTTCAGACGCTTTGCTTGGTACAGACATTTTTAAACTCATCATTCTTCCCTTTTATGGTGAAAGGAAGTCTGAGATATTGTCTTTTATTATGTCCTCAGCGAACGATATTGATGAAGCTCTTCTACTATGATGATGTGACGGTATGCTTCTGATCATGGAGCTCATGTCATGCTTTTAGTATGTTTCTGAGTTGTAGAAATATCTCCAATACAAATTCGACCTTGTTGGTTGTTTATCTTTTGAAATATTTAAAGAGCTTGTGCCAGAAAGGTCAGATGTTTTGTTATATACCATCGGTGTGGCAGAACGTAATATAGACGCATTCACAATTTTCTATCCTTGCAGCCTGCAGATTATGAACCTCCATTCTTCAGGTGTTGCACAGATGAAGAAGCTCGCTGTCCATGGACAAAAGGTCCATTGAAAATGGAGGTTGGGAGTGTAAACAGCAAGCATTTTTTCTTAGCTCTCAGGGTAAGGAAGGATCAGGGTTACAGCTTGTTTTAAAATCCATTTTTCAGTTTTCCAATACTGGTTTCTTATTTAAACTTGTACAGGTGAAGAGTGTTCTGGATCCTTGTGAGGATCAGAATGAACAAATGCAAGATGATGACATGAGCTCTGGGGCCGATTCCACACAGAGGGATGAGTATTTTGATTCTGACAGTGAGGTGGGTGAGGATTTTGCTTGATATAAAGCATCCTTTAAATTCTACCTGACCAAAATGAGTCACTAAAGCAACCGAGTTCCTAAAGTTGTGTAATTTTACGATTTTCAGGTTGACCATACTCAAACTCAAGGGAATAGATATATAGTTGCTCCAATAGGTAATTGCTATTCATGCCGCGCTTTTAATTTCATTTACTCAACTTCATAAGTAAACGAGTTCTGTTACAGCAGAAAAACAACCACAGGCAAATGATGGCATGGATGACCAAGGTAAACTTGGCCGTTTAGACCTTATTGACTTAAACTATCCTTCTTACCTACGTATATCTGTTTCTGTCAGGTATGTTTATAAATATTCCAGAGGATGTATGCGTTTATTTGTCAACTGCATTTTTTTGTTTGTGTGTAGTGTAGGCATCTATTTAACTGTGTTTTCTTTTATACATAGGGATAGTTTAACGAATAACTGGACTTTATATATGTTTGAATACCTCATGATCTTCTATATTTTACGTAGACAATACACAGGATTGTATGGAAGATGAGCGACAGTTAGACCGGGTGAAGGAGTGGATTCATTATTCCCACTTGGACACTGTTGAGCTTACTGACGTTCTAGCAAATTTTTCTGATATCTCAGTGGTAAATTTTTTCTTTTAATTCTATGATCTTCATAAGATTAGTCTAAGATAATTTTTTTGGTCATTTTTATAATATCGTTTAGGTCTTGCAATTTAATTTTATACAACTTTTTCAATATTTTCTGACTTTATGTCAGATACAATCTAAATTTGAATTTTGACCCTGGCAGGTTTTAATTGAAGGTATAAGGCTCAACCATCACATTAGAGCGGTGCGGTAAATTCCATTGCCTGACAAATACTAATGTTGTTATGGTGATCAATTTTGATGGGTTATTCAGAGATAATGGATAAGCTTGTTAAGGAAGGCGTGCTATCTGAAACGGGAAAGGATACCTACAACATTAACAGGCAAAAGGTGGACTTTTACTCTCAGTTCTAAAAGTACCTCTTCTCATTATTTTTAAATTTGGCCTGATAAAAACTCCCTCTCAGAAATCTGACGTATATGAGTTCTCAACTGTGAAAGAAGAAGCTGACGATCAAACTATTAAAGTCATTGATAAAGTTCCCCATGTTGATGATAGCCTTTACATGAAGGTCAGTTTTACTTCTTTCTCAGAAATCTTAGCGGACTTTCTGCCTATATATCACCATTAGTTTCTATTATATATAAAACTAGTGCTCAAAGAGATTATAATAGTAAACTTGTAAGCCAGTGTACTGATTTGAACTAGACCCAGACTCAAAAACAACTCAAGTGAACAAAGCATGGTATACATTGAGAGTTAATATTACATTCAAGTTCCCTTTTGATAATTCGTAATAAAATCAATTTTTTTCTTATTTGTAAGGCTTCATTCGGTTAATGAATGAATCATATGTAGTTTTCAATTATTTGATTGAATAAATCTCTTGTGGGTTTTTGTAAAAAATGGAATATAATATGTGTCTGTCTTGTAACAACTCGTCATAGAACATATCAGCTAACCCAAGAATCAAAATCTCAGGCTCTCTATCATGCTCTACCAATGACCTATGTGTCAGCCGCAAAGCTTCAAAACAAACTTGAGGGAGAAGTAAACCAGACAGACATGCGCAAGATAATTCGTAAAATGGCTCAGGATGGTTTCATCGAACCGAAAGGCTGCAAAAGATTGGGTATTAAATACACTATCTAAGAGTAATCCTTTTTCTTTTCCTTACTTGTTTCCTGTCTTTCTAATAAATAAATATGTCGTAAATCAGGGAAACGTGTAATCCATTCTGAGTTGACTCAGAGGAAACTGACGGAAGTCCAGAAGGCTCTGATGGGTACCATTGTT
Source organism: Acacia confusa (assembly GCA_037074495.1). Taxonomy (NCBI): domain Eukaryota; kingdom Viridiplantae; phylum Streptophyta; class Magnoliopsida; order Fabales; family Fabaceae; genus Acacia; species Acacia confusa. The sequence goes on from CM073502.1 coordinate 7,922,392, forward strand.
GAAGCCATGGTATTGACTGCAGAGTTTTCTGAGTGTATGTGTGTGTGTGTGCACCTTTTATTTGAATGTCTGTTTACCTCTTCAGTACATTTGAAATTTCTCAGGAAATAGACCACAATGAACCAAGTAGTAAGTCCAAGGCAACTAGTAGTTTCCATGCAAATGGTAATGGTTAATGAATAAGTTCAATTACCGATTCTGCAACTTTTCGATAATTTAGTTCTTGAAATGTAATTTCCATTCTTGGTAATCAGGAAATAACAATAGGGATGGATCCACATGTGGCGTCCTCCATTCCATTGGATCAGATCTAACGAGGATGAGAGTTAGATCTGACATTAAGAACCAAACTGACTCTACCAGGAGTGCTCAGAAGGTGAAAGAGTTGGGGAACACTCCCACAAGCAGGGTTGAGGCAAGTATTACACACATTAAGCTTCCATTTGTCAATATTGTGGTTCACAGTGGCCATTCTCTATATTTCTGCATATAAATGACAAGTACATTTTTTATCTTTGCCCGGGAATCACAGCCTGTAGCTTCTAGGGAGAGTTTTGCTCCAGGTAAAGAGAACAGCTTGGCAAACGAACTTTCAACTAGAAACCAGGGTAATGAAGTTGAGACTCTTCTCTGTACTAATAACTCTCAGGACAAGCGATCCAGGAAAACAAGCACGGTAATCTACAGCTTCCTCTTTCCGGTATTTTAAACTAGGACATGTTAGAATACGGTAGTCTTCTCAAACGTTTTACTGTTTTAGAGTTATTTCTCTTTTCCCTTCTTTTGCAGGTCAAGGAGCCTATCCATCAATATTTTAAACGCCAGAGATCTCAAGTTCAGTGAACCTGCATTCATCCCTGATCCCGCCTCTAGTTTGTTCGGATTGGAATACAAATTTGAGTCCGGAATTCTTTTAATTTGGTCCCACGACACTTATAAACAATATGTCATGATAGTTAAATGTTTACATATCTCTTATATATAGGTAGTGACAGTGTCAGAACTTACTTATAGTAGCACAGAATCACCATGCATGGTCAAATTCTTGTGTCCATAGTCCTGGCTGATGATATTATTGTGATTGGCGCCCCCAGTTAAGATTGGAGAAAAGACAAAAAATATTAATATTCTGTTATGCCTAGTTTTAGTATACTATTGCTGATATTTGGCTTTACATATTACCATGGCCATCGATAGTTGCGAGGTAAGAAGTTGTCTTCTGTCTACTCCTCTACTTTTGGTGAAGATCTAGCTCCATAGATTTCATGGATTTCTGGCGTAGATTTGAATATTATCAGTTTGGTATCATTAATTTTGCCTAGCGCCTACAAATGCCATTGGATCCAAATTTGAAGCCACACAAGGTCAAGATATACAGTAGTAGGTTGATTTGCAATGTTTTGATTTATAACCATGAAATTTTCATGACTTGAGGGGAAACAAAGAATATCAGCAGCCACAAAATCTGATATCCTAGTGTTAGTGGCAATCTCGTTGGTGCGTTCAATCTTTATTTTCATGATGTCGTTTCATTCCTCACTTGCGCTAACATTAAGAATGGCAGAGTGGGGGGCTGATATGTGATGTTGACTTTACCCACACCATTATATATAGATATATATAACCATTCTACTATCAACTCAAATAGAACTATAAGATGATAATTTTTAACCAATTTTGCCGTAGATGATGATTTTCAACCAATCTTAGATCCCCACTTACAAATTATCTTTATCATCGTCACTTTAATTTCATTCTTTTTCCTCTCCTTCCACTTGGAATGACTATTGTAGTTGGAGGAATTAATTATAATACGCTATTTGAAAGGAGGTTCTCTAACTTCCTTTCAAGCTTAATTAATTATGTATACAGTATACTTAATATTTTGTGCTTTGAAATTTGCTTGACTTTGTTTGATTATATATATATATATATTATTTCTTTCAAAAATAAAATCATTTAATTGCATAAATTTAATGTAATTTATTTTAGTTTCAATCATTAGTTCTATTTAGAACATGTGACGTCACTTTCTCAAGGTTTCATTTGACTTTGATATTTTTTAACTACCGTCATTTCAATTTATTCTGTACTAAATGTAATCATTTTCCTATTACTTAAAGACCATTTAGTATGTAAAATAAGAGTCTCGATGTAATACATATGCATAAGAGTAGAATATTTATATATATTATAAACAAAAAAATAAATAAATAATACCATTACTGAAGAGCAATAATAAATAGTACTATGTAGCATCTTTAGAAAGAAAATATTGTTACAAAAATATAAAGCTAATTTGAATGAAAAAAATTAGGAACTGTTATGGTGCTGTGAATGACATAAATACTTTGAAATTATTTATAAAAAAAATAATAATAATAAAACACCTCATTGCTGAGATGCCACCTTGATAAAGTTACCCCCTAATTATATTCTTTAATTCTCTATCTCCATCCTCAACTTGATTGTTAGTAAGAAAATATCTTAATTTGAGAAAAAAATGATAAATATATCAAATAAGTCTTACACTTAAAACTAACATCAACTACTCAATTAGGTCTTACATTAAGGACAATATAAGTAATAAAGATATGGCATAGAGTCTTTTAGTGTTGATCAACATAAATAGATATGTAAAGGGCATTATCGTCTAGTCAGTGCTTATAATACCATTCTTAAGATTAACTCTCACATAGACTGGAAAAGATAACAAAAAACACTTTATAAGTGTGTGTATACCTCCTCATTTGACACATTTCAAAATTGTAAGAGATGATAGACACCAAAGTAGATAAATTTAAAGGCGAGGTAATGGTATTAAATTCCAACTCGAGTCAATGTCCTAATGAGAACACTGGGCCCTAAAGGTCCCACATCAACTTGAGACCTAAAAGAAGTGGATTGTGAAGTGATACATCAATTAGAGTATTACCCATGATATAAAACTTAGGTTCAAGTGGGTTGTGTCCATGATATCAAAGCTAGGCTCAGATTTGACGTGGAGGTAGTGGCATTCCAGGCTATAATCGAGGGCCAGAGGTTGGCTTAAATGAAGCCTGGTATCTTCCCAAGAATTTAATGGCAGGATGCATAGCTTTAAACATGTATGGATTGATCCAACGATAGGAAACAATTAGTACCTGTAGCTTTTTACATCTGCCACGAGTACAACCGTTTTTTAGTTTTGTAAGGAGGATGTATCTACCAGCTATCCCAGTTGAAGAGATTTCTAAATATGTTGACCTGTACTCAAACAACATTTGTTGTAGAGATTTGGTTCTCCTCCATCGGCTACTTCTAGCGGTATCCTTTCTCCTGCGGCTACTGCTAGTGATATTTTAAATTATAATAGAGCAAGGCTTAAATCAATGGCCTAGTGAGGACACTGGGCCCTAGGGGTCCTATAATGCCTGATTTTCGGTCCTGTATTTCATAATTATGTGACGATATTAAATTGGGACAATTATGAGATTATATTTAGGGCTATAAAATGTTGTATGAATAGCACATAAAACATTGGTTAGTTTATAACCAAAAGAAGGTTATGAAAACACTTAATTATATTAAAGCAAATTAGTAAATGTTAATTGACACATAAGCTTACACTAATTGAAATTAGTGGCAAATACATGTAACTACCTATTAGGGATTTTAGCCTAAATACAAGAGTAGATGGCAATAAAAATAAGGTATTAAAGAGAATAAAACACCTAATATTATATTTATTGAATTTATGCCAATATACACATGTCAAGCTAAGGAATAAACCTCTACTTGGTTTTTGTCCAACTTATGCTTTTATTTACAAGTAGTAAAATGCAATAAGGACATTCTAGGGAGGCTGATATTTTCAATCAGCTATGGGCTATGGGCCAAGGAAGACTTATTTAATCTTGTTAATCAATGCACGAATGGCCTTAATTAGTTAACAAATCAATTAGGCTTGGACATGTGAAGTTTAGGGACACCAAAGCACTTATTTATATCATCAAAATGATATTATAATTGTTAGTATTTAAGTGTCCTAGAGACAATCTGTTTTATCAGATGAACACTTTTTACTATTTTGTATTTCATGATTTATATATATTTGAGCACATTTTATCTTTATCATATTTACGTCTCACCTATTTTACAGTTAATATGCATTTAAAGATAAAGGCCCAAGGAATAGAACATGTGTTCATTCGAGGATCTATGATAAGGATCATGATCATGAGGAATCGAGGACACTATATGTCTATTGCCTAAAACTCGTTCCTAGTCTTGAATCACTAAAAATGGGTATTGGTGACCTCAATAAGACTAGTACGACATCATCTACTTGTATAGAGATATAAGGTAGGGACCTCATGGAATGCAGGCATGTTGATGTCTTAGTTGATGTCGTGGGTGGATCTGTTAGAGAACAGATAGCACTGAACTGACCCGCCAAGAGACTCCACAAGGATTCATTGTAGAGAGTATCATTGGATTTGTAATGTCTCTCATCGTTTGGTAGTGCGGATCGTCTTAGACTTGAGGATATCATCAAACACTATGTCTTAGAGTTATACTTTGACTGTACAACTCTATCCGCCTGAAAAATGGGGAGAACAGTGTACTCTTGGGTATAACTTGAATACATGAGTATAGATGGACATGCCGAAAGGACTCACAATCCCCTACAAGGGATTAGTTGTTCATAAGACCGGTAGGGCTTGGATGACTTCTAGTTGACTCGAAAATCTGTGCACGGTAAGTGATCATGAAGAGTCATGATCTGTCTTAGAGTCAATAGGAGAATATTCCTAGTTATGTAAAAAGATATATTTAGTCAATTAAGAGAGATGATTCTTTATCTTTGCTCTCGACTAAATATGAACGACAATGTGAGAGATGATGGCGACACAGTATCTAAATAAGAAAGGTAGATCACTTGATCAACTCGATTAGTTATGGGGCCGCAGAGCATTGCTAGTGTCTTATGTGGTCATTAGATAAATTGAGCCTATTAAAGGAGTTTAATTGGTTCAAGTTTATCTATGTCAGTCACTAATTGAGCCTAATGGGTCACACACTAAGATTATTCTTGATTGCTTAATTGAGCAGAGTTTGGACCAATAATTGTTATTAGACTTTGTCAAGGACTATTGGTGTATGAGATAAAAGAGATTAAGGATAATTTATGAATTATCCAAAGCTATGTCCAATCTGGATTGGATAATTAATAAATAATAAATTATTTATGTGAATAGTGTCAAGTGAATAGTACTATTCATCCTTTACTATTCATGAATAATTAATTATTATTAATTATAAGAAACACTTCTTGAAATAATTAATTTTTCAAGAATCACTTCTTGGAATAATTGATTTTTCAAGAAGCACTTTGGATTTGAAGTAGAAATGAATATGTGGCTCATATTCAAAGAAGAATATGTGGCTCACATTGAAAAAAGAATTGTGGCCACGGTTCACCCGTCATTTCTATAAATAGCATTCATTTCCTACATTCCATATCACCAATTCCTAAGCTTCTCTCTTCCTCTTAAAGAAGTTATCTCCTAGGCCTCTCTCTTCCTTTTAAGGAAGTTCTCTTAGTCTTGAGTGAAAGATCCAAACACTTGAGCTCTCCACCTTGTTACTGCCTAACAAGCATCCAAGGAATCGGGGATTCAAGGAGAAGGAGTTCTCATTTGCAATCAAGAGATAATCGTGTGGATCAACATTAGAGGACATCATACTCTTTTACGTCTTCAAGTGATCATAGGTATTCTTGAAACCCTGCATGTGTTTTAACGAGTAAATCCTAAATATTTACCATAAGGTGTTACGGTCCATGGTTTATGGTTAATGGTTCATGAGGATTGTGTTTCCATAAGCATAGTAAATATTATTTACTGTATCAAAGCTAAGGTTTTCTGAGTATGCTCTATGACTACAGCTTAGTCTGATCTGTCACATCAGAAAAGAATTATTCTTATGCAGTAAATATTTATTTACCGGCACAGTAAATATTATTTACCCATACAGTAAATATTATTTACTGGAGCAGTAAATATTATTTACTGGCATGATAAAAGTTATTTACCGAGGCAGTAAAAATTATTTACTGTCATAGTAAATATTTTTACTGGCACTATTCATATGAATAGTAAATAACCAGTATGGATTCCGCAAATGCAAAAAAATTTGTTTTTCACCCTCATGAACTAGTTGCTAGAACGTCAAGCAAGAACAATTTTAACCAGCAATAATCAACCCCAAAAGTCCACAATTCCAGTTGAGCCTTGTTGGATGATTATTAGCCAAGTTTGCAAGGTAAAATATCCACATGCAACTAGATAAGCCAACTAACGAAACTATAAATGATCATCTAGTTCAATGGGCATTTAAAGCTTATCTTGTGGCATTAATTGGCATCATAAAATTTGCCCCAAAAGTCATCAAAAACGTCCAGCACAACACATGGGGGAGGAAGAAAAAATAAGATATTTCATGATATTAGCACATGCAGTTAAGCCAAAATGTTCTAGAATGTTCTAGAAGCTTCTAGGCCAATGGAGGGAAATAAGACCATGAGAATTTGACACTTGGCAAAGGCCAAGAAGGGCTCATATTTTGGTTAGCATGAGGGCTGATCATAAATGACAAGTTGAAGATAAAATATCCAAGATTTAGATAAGAGCACATGTGATTAAGCTAAAATATCTTGATATTTTAGAGCTAACAAGTCATGAAGGTCTGACACATGAAGGAACAATCCAAGGGTCCTAAATTAGCCATAAAAAAACGTCCTAGGTTGTGTGGAGGAGATAAAGGCTGAACAACTTATTTTTTAAGCTAAGAAGGCATGATATTTTGCAAGGGTAGTTAGGTAGTTTGACTAGGGGCTTGATTTCCACTATAAATAAGAGTAGATACCTCTTCATTTTCTTCGCACCAAAACTAGGGTTATTAAACCCGGACCGGACCGGCTGGTTTAGACCGGAAACCAGTGAACCGCCCGCAAATCTGGTCTGATCCATCACAGAACCCCGGGTTAGGTGTTTTTTTTTTTTCAAAAACGTAAATGGAAGAAGATGTTTACAGGGAGAGAAAGATGAAGAGAAACAGAGTGATCTTTCCAATGCGAAGATCTAGTCTCCTTAGATCCAGAGACGGTTTGAAACTTTCGGATGTAGATCCAGTCCCTAGATCCAGAGAGATGCCGAGTTCGGACCAGACATAGATCAAACATGCCAAACATGGACCAGAAAATGTCGAGCTTGAAGAAAAATGAAAGAAGACAGAATAGAAAAGAAGATGAGAGCCTATAGGTATATTATATCCAAAAGCATTGTGGTACAGGTTTATAAAAGCATTGCAGAAGAGAGAAGTTGTTCCCTGCAAAAGGTGATTTCATTACTTGCACACCACTAGAGTTCAGAGTTAAGGAAAAGTTTCAATTGGTAGGTTTTGATTTATCAGATTTGCAGATAATAAGTACTGGGCTTAGGCAAGTTTGCTCTTTTCTCAAGGTAAAATAAACACTTAAAATTTTACTTATTTTATCATCCTATTATAATTTTATATTAATAATATTAAATATTTATTTTTTTACCGGTTTGACCCACTGACCCTTAACCCAGTACCACAACCGGTTCAATGACCAGTCCGGGTTTAATAACCTTGACCGAAGCTCAAATCAAACTAATTGAGTAAGAGAGAAAGAGGCTAGGAAAATGGAGAAGAGGAAAGGAAAGAAGGAAGGAGCAAGAGGTAAGTACTCTTGAGCTTGGTAGTTATTTTTTATTATGCTTTCTATAAATATTTAGCCTTAGTAGAAACACTCTTGCATGGTGTTTATAGAGAGAAAAAAAAAAAAAGAAAATTAGAGTGAAAACATGATGAGAAATGATTTTTGGGACCAAATGATCATGATTATGAAAGTTGAGAAAATTCCTAAATTTTAGTTTTTTTTGGAATCAGTCACCTTATTCTCATTTTTTTAAGTATCAAATGAGCTTTGAAAATCATGAAATTTTTCAAGAATAAAGTAGACATCTAGGACTTTCTATTGATATAAAATTTGTAACATTTTAAGTTCTGCACAAGGAGTTACAAATTTTTTAAGTTAAGCCTTGTTTTTGGAAGTTCAATCTGAGCAGTGATTGTATGCATAGCTTTTCACTGATCTAATGATGCTTAAAAATCATGAAAATTTCCATAAATGTATAGGACACAAACATATTTCTTTTGTTATATCACAAGCTATTTTTAAAGTCTTGCACACAAATATATGAACTTTTCAACAAGTTCAATTTTTCTAGAGTGAAAACTGAATAGTGTTAGAAAACTTAAAAACTGAAAATTACCCATGCATTTTGAGTTTTTGCCGTTATTTGTTCTTGAAAATAGACATCTCAAGGGTTATTTATATTTTTTCAGCACTCAAATTGGATTTTTGTACATTTAGTTATGATTTTTCAAAGTTACTGAAAAATCTAACCAGCAATATGGTTTTAAGGAAAATTAAAGGCAATTATTGAATAATTAATCTACTAAGGGTAAAAAAGTCAAGATAGGTGAAAATATCCTTTTTGATATTATTTTAGGCAAAATTATATTAACTATAATATCATATAAAGTATGGAAAAAAGAAATAATACAACGATAACATTATAGGTTACCTGAGAAGTCAAAGGTCGGATTTAAAGATTAGGCATATTGCTAACTATGCGAAAAGAAGGTACATTCGTGTACTATAACTTTAACTCTTCTGTATCTTGTATGCAATTAATCATGATTGTTTGATTCATGATTAATTGGAGTCATGGGCAAGACAGAGTCTTGGGCTATGCACCGTGACTAAGACTAGGTCTTAAGACGTGTGTTTACATTCAATTAATTTGGATTATAGTTATGATAAGATGTGGATTATAGTTATGATAACACCGCATGTATGTTTTTCTAGCGCTGAGGACACATGATACTGGTTAGTGCATTTACCAATGGCAATACCTGTGCTTTATGCTATTACAATCGGATATCGATGTTTCTACATACACTATTAAACATTACATTCGTTGTGTACTATGTATTGTGATAACTGAATATTGATATCCATATTGTGAATATCTGTTATATATATTGTCATTACTTGAACATAAGGTTAACTGTTACCTAAGATTCAATCAAATTGAATCTCAGACTTGACTAAAGGTTCAAGAAAGTAATCTAGACCTGGAAAGGCGAAGTAGACAAAACCATGAAAAGGCACCAGTCAAGACAAGAATCTGAAGAAGGTTATTAGGGCCTAGTTTCTATCATGAATCTAATAAAGTTGTTTCAAACCATTTGGTACTTAAACTAAGAAAGGATTGGTCTATATGGTTACAATAATTAGTCACCACAAAAGATGAGAAGACTCTCACTAGATTAACACCAGCCTAGCCAATAGGTTTGATCAACTATGTTAGGTTCCACGTCATAGGTCTAGTTAAGAGTTGTATTTGAGTCTCTGTAAATTGTATCACATGAATATTCTTTTGGGATTTATAATATAACCAACATATGTCGAGCATTAGCATATGTTTAGGCATATGTTATCAGTTACTCATCGTCCAAACAATAATACATGCTCTCCGTTCCACTTTACTCTAACTTGTAGCACCGTCAACTTTATTGATATTTTTGATACTACGTGTCATTAGACACAATAAATAGTATAGAATTTAAGGTGTTATAGGTCCCACATCAGTTGGGGACCCAAACATGGTGGATTTAGAGGTGTCACATCAGCAAGATAGTTAATATCAGAGCAGCTAGGCTAAGGTGGATTGTATCGATGATATCAAAGTTAAGCTAATGTTACATATGCTATCAAAACTCATATCAGATGGGATTTTTGAAGTCGTTGAATGCTTATAAGAACTTGGTGGAGTGCGTTAATTCATCTTTGGATTTGAAGTACCTTAAGAATTCTTGTGATTATTTATAGATTGATCGGGTGTATACAGCAATATATGGGTTGGGTATCTTCGTAATGCCGTGAAGAGGCTTCTAATGCCTCTAGAATGGCGTGGAATTAGTAGTTTTGTATCTTCCTAGGAATTTAATGGCTTTTAATATCACTCTAAATTCATTATACTTTAATTTTGTTTTGTTCTTGATTTATATGGTTTATATTTTGTGTTTTAGAGTAACTAAAATTGTGCCGTCGGAGCGCAATTGCAAGTTGCTTGGAAGATGAGGTCAGTTATTTAGATGGCCTTTTGGACGTATATGCGTATGAATAATGTAAGTGGAACGAGTTGATTAAGGTGATAAGTGAACTATACCAGGTGCTCCTATTGGACTGTTTTGTTAGATACTGATGTTAGTGGAAGAATCAGGACTTCATGATAGAAGGAGAAGTTGCCATATTTCATTTTGCAATCAAGCGTTTCAAATGTTATTTTGATAGATAAAAATTTTAGTTTGTTTTTCATTCTAATGAGAGATCTTTCGAATTAATCTTATTAGTGTTATGAATATACTTATTATGTGGATGTCCATTGACTCCCGGTTTCCAAATATTAAAAGATGATATGGGACCCACGCATAGTGATTTACTATTTGCATAGTACCACGCATAGTAGTTTACTATTTGGTGGGACCCGCACACAATTATACAATCACTCACGGGAAGGAAATCCGTGAGTGAATAGTTTAGGTTTTTGGGGAAAACTACACCAAATGACCCAGGGGTAGAAATTACACTAAAGTCCCATTTTTCTTCTATAAATAGAGGTTTTCTGTAACTGTTCATTGTTTGAATGAAATGAGAATCTATCTCTCTACTTTATCTCTCTAGAACCTCTGCTCTTCTTCTTATTATTTTTATCAGTTTTATAACACGTTATCAGCACGAAGACTCTACCAAGGTAAGATTTTCTCACCATCTATTTCATATTTCCATTTTATTTATCTGGGATGATCTTAACCATTATATGGAATTAAATATCTATTCTTACCGATTATTTTAACATCGGGTTCCATGGTTAAGATTTGAGATTATTTACTATTTTACTACGGTAAATAGTAATTTACTATTCACAGTAAATTTACCCCTTTTTCAGTAATTTTTACATTTTATTCATTTGACTCTTACATGGAAGTCTAGATTAATCTTTCTGTAATTTTACCTTATTCACTATTTACAGTAAATAGTAATATGGTAAATAGTAATTTACTATTCACAGTAAATTTACCTCTTTTCAGTAAATTTTACATTTTATTCATTTGACTCCTACATGGAAGTCTAGATTAATCTTTCTGTAATTTTACTTTATTCACTATTTATAGTGAATAGTAATTTTACTATTCACGGTAAATTTATATTTTATTATTTACAGTAATTTATTTATGTTTATATATTCTTCCCACTTCCTATTCATTTATTTCATGGTGGCGTCATTAAGCTCCATTTGTAATTCTTTATTTACTGCTTTATTTATTTATCTCATGGTGGCTATACTAAGCTCCATACTGACTTTACTAATATTTAGTTTTATGTCACTAACATTTATTTTATTGTTACTAACATTTATTTATCTTTTATGATAACACATTAGTATATTTACTAGTGGGTTCTATTTATTTATTTTAACATTTATTTATTTTTTATGGCGGCAACATTATTTATTAGTGGGCTCCATTTATTTATTTTATTTTACATTTATTTATTCTTCATGGAGGCACACTAGTATCTATTAGTGGGCTCTATTTATTTATTTTATTTAGAGTTTATTTATCTTTTATGGTGGTGACATTTTGTGGGCCCCATTTATTTTATTTTAATTCTTTACTGCTTTATTTATCTTTCATGGTAGCAACACTAGTATAGTGGGCACCATTTATTATTTACTGCTTTATTTTTCATGGTGGTAACACTTGTATAGTGGACTCCATTTATTTATTATTTATTTACTGCTTTAAATCCCCTTCCCTTTTTATTTTACCGTTTTCTATATATTATATATATATATATATATATATATATATTTACATTTGCATATGCATCTTCTTTCTTATCTTTGGATGAGATAGGTCTCGCTGTGAGTTTACTACCATTCCTATCTCATCTTCTTTTTATTTATCTAGCATGTTTATTTCCAGTCATTTATTTTATTTTATTTATTTATTGCTATATATATATATCCCTCTCCCTTCTTATTATTTATGGCAACGACACTAATATATACATATTAGTGGGTTCCATCTATTTATTTTATTATGTTTATATTTTATTTATCCTGAAGATAAACTGTTAAAAGGCCATATATATTATGAGATCAAAATGCCATAGAGAGATAAGGCATAAATTGGCTTGAGACCAAGAGGCAAGATAGCCTTAATTTCAGAGGCAAGATAGCCTGAAGCCAAGAGGCAAGTTAGCCTGATAACAAGTGACAAATTATGAAACAATATTTGATCCATAAATTTTGTATGCCATCAGTTGTATAAAGGTCTCAAAATTGTATATTTGGCATTAAATATTCCCTTAAATTATGAGACAAGGGATTGTATGATCATGATTGATATTATAAATAAATATATTCAATTTGCTATTGCAGTAGCAATATTGTGGTAAAGTCAAGAAATATTGTGGATTAATTTCTTGTCATGATCAAACAAATCTATGAATTATGGATCATGAATTTTATCTAACTTCATTCCCAGAAGTGAATGAAGCAATAAATAAATTGTGATTATGGTTGTTTTACTATTATTTTGTGTTTAGATAATTATAACAATTTTTGTGAATACAAGAGAAAGAATATTTATAAATAAAACAATTAAACAAAAGGCAATATTATTTCAACAAAGTTTAATAGCGAGTGGCTCAACTCCATTACAAACCTTAATCATCTCATTTTGAAGATATTTGATGTCTTCTTCTTTTGCTTCTCTTGAGATGGGATCCAGATGAGGTAAAGCTCTTCGTAATATCGAGATTTGCATCATAAGTTTCTTAAGCTTTTTGTGTGGCCACTCAGTTAACCCTCCTTTTTGATAGATCTTTTGTATGGTGTGAGTAGACATATTTAATTGTTTACTCGCATCATCTAGGGTTAAGTGAAAATAATCACTTAAATCATGGTGCGTTGTTTTCTTTATTCTTTCCTGTTGCTCCATTGTTAATCTATATAATTCACCCTGATTAAGGGATGATATATCATATGGAATATTTACCGCGGGCTGTTTTCCTTTATCTAATGGATTTTCAATGTTGGTTTGAAATGAACTCCGCGGTAGTTCATTTGGATTTTTAGCCCATTCCGAACCAACACAAAGGACCTCATGATAGTCCAATACAGGATCACGCATCAAGTTATATCCTGATGCTTGTAAATCTATACAATACTGTGTTAGAAAATGTTTGATTTCTCCAAAATTTTTATTTGTAAAATCAAACATTGGAAGCCTGTCAGTATTATAAGATTTATCCTGTACATTTTCAAATAAAACAGCATGGGAAATCATACCTATCTTCCTCCCGTGAACTTCAAGTTTATGATATTGAAGTCCGTTGGTATGAATAATTTCCCGTAAAACATGACAGCAACTACATTCCAATAAGCTAGTAGTTGCTAATTGGCTTGTAGCTGTTGGCTGGCTGATTGTTGCTGGCTGGCTAGTGGTTGTTTGTTGGTTGATTGTTACTGTCGGGCTGGTTGTTGCTGGCAGGCTGATGATTGTTTGCTGGCTAGTGAATGCTGGTTGATTAACTGCTGACACTATTGGCTGAACTGGATTGGTAGACTCCATTAGTTCTGCCATAGTTCTACACCTTTTAACAGGCCTTCTTGATGAACCTACTTCAGTTGTACCTTCAATCTTTGTAGATTGAGGAAGAACACTTGTTCTTGGGGGAGAAGTAGGTACATTTGAAGCAGAAGGAGGAATAGTAAAAGAAGGAATAAACATTTCAAAAGGATTAGGAGATAACAAAGAAGTAAATGACATGTTGGGCTGATCATCATACAACAAAGCATCAAGTAATGTTGTTTCGGATGTATCAGAAACTGGGATAAAACTGCTTGGTCCTGCCATGGCAATAGAATTTAGAGAAATATGTGAGTATCTGGTAATTGATATTATCAGATGCTTGTGTGTTTGTGAGACATGTTCATTTTGCCTTCTTCTATTTATAGAAGAATTAAATCCTATTGAATCTCTGCAGATTTGCGTGGTCTTGTTAAATCTTTGCAGATCTGCTCCCTATAAAGCACGAGCCTGGAATCTTTTTGACTTTATATGCATACGACAATCTAAGTTGTTGCGCCTGCGATTCCACAGTGATGCGCCTGTGATTACACAGTATTGCGCTCATGAATCTGCAATTATACGCCTGATGATTTTGTATTTAATATATATTTGTTTGTTGATTCTGGAAAATGGAAATTTTGTTACCAGAAGTAACAAAATTATGCATTGATAATGCATTTAGAAATCTGTGAAATTTTAATGAAATAGATATCATATATGCTATTATCATGGAATATTGTATGGAAATTCCATGAATTAATTTTTAAGGTCTCACACTTGAGGGGGAGAATGATATATATCAAGTGTGAATATTTATGTGATAATTCTTTGTGAATGTTTCTATGTTGATTCCCCCAAAATGAATATTAGATTTGATGATAAATCATATGGAAAGTTGGCATGACTTGTTTGATCATCCGAGTCATATATTATATGCTGCTTGTTCTCAGATAGAAATAATTATTGGAAATGGATCTCTGGAAATATATCAAATTGAAAGTTTACATATGAGATTATAAATCTGTAAAGTTTGTAGTGATGTTTGCAACCAGAAGTTTGCAATATATTATGCGCGCAATTTCCAGATTGAATGATCCAGAAATCATGTATTAAAGTATCCATAAATGGATAGATCAATGATTATGAGAACAAAATTTATATGTTGTGTATATTTGCAGTAATTATATAAGCCAACAGAATTCTCCCCGTATAATTGGCTTTTGGTCAGGAGCCAGATTAATTCCATCTTGAAATGTTTTAAATGTGTAATGATTATTAATCTATTACAATGCACATAGATGGATATACAAAGAAAATTGATGATTTGATGAGGGGGAGAAAAATAAGCAGATTGGGTAAAGATAAAGTGAAATGAATTATCATTGGCTCTTATTGATCCTTGTACAAAGAAATGTGCACTAAAAATTCAAAATGATAATTCAGTTGCTGAGTTTAGTTAATCGAATGCCAGAAGCATTTACTGACCTAAAGAAAGTGACAAAGTCACATGTGCCAACTGCAAATGCTCCTATATGAATTGTTATAAAGCACACCAGAAGTGTTGCAAGTCCATTGATTTTAAAGATAAAAATCCTCAAAAGAGAAAAGGAGCTATAAGAATATAGATGATCATGTTGAGGATAATTAAGAAAAGCTCTAGAAGAGTCATCTCCTGAAGAGATGTTATCTCCAGAAGAGATATTACAAGTAAAGTGTATTGTGGTCCAAGAAGAGACCCAGGTATTTACATTATGAGATCTCAATAAATTATGAATGAAATCCGATGGGATTGAAAATGAAGTCGACGTTAATAATATCTATGATAGCATATGCTACAATGAATAATAATGAGGATCATGAGCCACAATATATTTGTATGTGCTAGAAGCACATAAGGCGCCAAAAACACGTATGTCCCAAAAGGACTCAAGATGATAGTGCATATAGCATCATTATCTGAATAAACATTTATTGAATTTCTATATGCACATATATATTTATGAAAAGATTATTATGACTTTACTTGACAGATTTAGATCTTGCAGGTATATAATGAACAATCAGATTGGGTGTTTCTAACAGAATATTTGATGACAGAAAGTATAATATGCTCAGAAAGACATTGAAGCAATATAGTCATCAGGGGGAGCAACACTGATGTAATCAAGAGGGGGAGACGATACACGCTGTACTCTTTTTCCCTTATCTGGGTTTTATCCCACTGGGTTTTTCCTAGAAAGGTTTTTAATGAGGCAGCACTAGAAAGTGTATCAATGGATGATGTACTCTTTTCTTTGGCTAGGTTTTTATCCCACTGGGTTTTTCCTAGTTAAAGTTTTTAACGAGGCACATTCATAAATGGACATCCAAGGGGGAGTGTTATGAATATACTTATTATGTGGATGTCCATTGACTCCCGGTTTCCAAATATTAAAAGATGATATGGGACCCACGCATAGTGATTTACTATTTGCATAGTACCACGCATAGTAGTTTACTATTTGGTGGGACCCGCACACAATTATACAATCACTCACGGGAAGGAAATCCGTGAGTGAATAGTTTAGGTTTTTGGGGAAAACTACACCAAATGACCCAGGGGTAGAAATTACACTAAAGTCCCATTTTTCTTCTATAAATAGAGGTTTTCTGTAACTGTTCATTGTTTGAATGAAATGAGAATCTATCTCTCTACTTTATCTCTCTAGAACCTCTGCTCTTCTTCTTATTATTTTTATCAGTTTTATAACAATTAGAAGCCCATTTTTGTTTGGTTCTAGAAAAAGATCCCTTAATTTGTGTTCTGAAATTCACGTTACGCTATCCTACTAGGCCACCCATATCACTATCGGCCTCAGCTAAATTGTATATATATAGAAATCAGCTTCCATAGATTTGATGTGCATATATATAAAAATTTGTTACTACTAGTTCATTATGTCATTATCTCCATAAAATCACGTGAGAAATCATTTAAACAAATATTAAATATTGGCAGGTATAACGTATGTTCACCTCAGAAATGGAGTGCCATGGACTTGGCGTTTTCCACAGCTAATGAAACTGTGAGGGATCAGCAGGGAGCTTTTACTCCTTTTTTTAAACCAAGAAAATTAAAATGTTGGAAGCTGGAGTGTAAAGTAGAGGTCAGGTTTCTGGGTCAGGTTTCTCTCATCATCCTTTTCTCATTATCCCTCATCATCTCTAAATCATATCCATACAATCAATTTTAAATGGTACAATACTTTTCTCTCTCATTCTCAATCAACGACTCAGATGAGCCTATGAGGGATAATGAGAAGCAAAGATCATGAGAAGATCTCATTCCCAGATTTCTGGGTTTCCTTTTTTTTGGAACATGTACAGGGCTACCCGCTTGGATTAGGCACATTTCTCTGGCTCATGGGTTGAGGGGGGCGTTAAATCCCAAGGCCGCAACATAACCCAAACTGTACCAAAGGCTTCTTCGTTGATACCAGTTCCCAGCACTGCCAATATATAACCAACACCTTTATCAAGGATCAGTAACATCCTTCCCACATAGCTTTATCACAAATTGCAACATCATAACATAGTTGAATTGTCTATCGGTTATGCCAATAGACTGCACGATTAGTCTGAACATTCAATCAAAGAAAGTACATGTTCGCTTCTTTCATACAGTCATTGTAGCATGGAACCTTATTTGAAACAAGTGTAAAAAGGTAGGAGTCAGTTGAAACCTCTCAACAATACAGGGAATTAACAGCATAAATGAATACAGTTCATAACCCCACTTTTTCCTTCTGAAAATTTGTGACAAATTCAGCACTCCTGCATTTCAAAGAACGAGTAAAAATGAGTATATGACCACGAGACAAATTGCAGAGAAAAAAGTTGTCCAAATTGTCACTTCAGAGAAACCTTTTCCATTTGAATCAAAAGCAACATGCGTTAACACCAACATAGATACAAAAGGTGAAATGACAAGATTGTTGGATACGTATCCGATACAATATAATTCAATTTTCTAAGTTTCCACATGTAATATATTCGTTTTAGTCAACTTGTAATATATTCGTTTTAGTCAACTATATATTGCATGTCTTAACTGATACAAGAGCACCACTGCACAAAAAGGAAAAACACTCGCTCCAAATTCCTGACCCATGGCAATTATACCCATATTTTTTAAAACTAACTGTCCAGCCACAAACATTTTAGACTTACTACTTCCTGTGATCAAGTAAAGAGTGAGAAAAAAAATGACAACAAGCAATTTAACTCGTGCAGGAAATGGAAAAGCTTTGCTTCTATCATTTGAGATAAGGCTGCACCGAAACACACAACTACTGCATCGACAGTCAGTGGCGGATCCAGGTGTTTGAGAAGGGGGGCAAGTGCCCACCCTTGAAATCTGTAATGAAAGGAGATGATGAGAAATATGTATTGAAAAATATACGTTTTTGGCAATATGTTTCACTATTGGTAATATGTTTAGAAATAGGACTGAAACAGGACATTTAGAAATAGTTTTTCAATACATTTCAATGAGGTAAGAATATGCATTTTGGCAAATGCCCCTCTACTGAAAAATATGTATTTGATAGCATTGATAATAAGGCAATTATGATGGAATTTCAAAGAAAAAGGCCTAGAAAGATGACATTGTAATTATTTTTATTCTAATATACTTTTGCTATTAAAATATATGTACTTGAACCTATAGAGTGTCCACCCTTCATTAATTTCCTAGATCCGCCACTGTCCACAGTTGCATAGATTTAACAACTGTCATAGGCAGCTATGAAAGATTACCTTTGCCATGGTTTTCTTTGTGTGGGAATTACTCAGTGTATCTTAAATTTTAAAGTTCTAGACAACTTATGACAAAATTCAACAAGACTTTAGTGAGTATCACTCTTACAATACTTAGAATAGATACAACACATAAGTTTTTTATTTTTGTCTTGCATCAAAACATCCTTTAAAAGTTTTTTCAATCTCTTACGTGATTAAATTCCCCATTTAACTTAATCTTGATATCCCAGTGAATGCCAACAACATAATGTTAGAATAATTGCAAATGGAAAAGGGTAAGTTTATTCAACTTGTCTCTAAACCCCAAACTACCAGAGATTCATCCCATACTCACAACAACCAATAATGTCCTTATATCTTATGATCAATATAAATCATCAATCAAAACAACAAATTGCCCAGAAAAGTCCAAAATCATGCGGATGAAGATTGAAGAACAATACCTCACTTAGATGAACCACTGTTTCGCTGGAGGACGTCATCATAAGGGTCCCTACGACCAGGTGCTTGACTAATTTGAGCATCCCAAGCAAGTTGAGAATTATGGCGCTCGAATGTCCAAAACCCATAAGGTCGCAGAGGGTAGCTCCACATCTCTTTCGTCTTCTGGCACCTATCCTTCTTCGAATAAATATGTTCTCTGAATTTGCGATCCCTTTCCTTCGGATCTTCCATCAATTTCAGAATCAAATTCTCAGCGAACTCCATAATGAACCCCATCTTATCTTCCACTGTCAAAGATGGCAATCCAAAACTCAAAACCCTCGATGTTTATAGTCACAATATAAATCATTCAAGCTCAATGGATGCAGAACAATCACCACCATCAAACACGGTCATCAATGAAAAATATGTAACTATCAATTGAATCAGGCAAATGGCACATTTCACATAATTATTAATCTCCGAGGGTTCATAACATGTTCTTAAATCAGATATTACCCTAAAAACCATATTTTTTCTCCAGCAAGCTAAATAAAAGAATCAGCGCATCATAACATTAGAAAAATATTTGTAAACCAACTAACAAAACATTCTTGTTCATTTTCAAAGACATTAATAATTTCCAGAGAGAGGACACAAAACAGACAGAAGACGGATATAAAAGAATAATAGACTGTTAAGATTGTTAGCAGGACAGATTTTCTTGCCCACTTATGAAAACGGAGGGCAGGGCAGATCCTATATATGTCCAGGTAACTATATCGCATAAGATTTCAATTTTCAACATGCTTTGTAAGATTTAATTATGTAGGCTGTGCCCAGCAGTAGATTAGATACCCAAGAATGCTAAGACGCTTCAATTTTCAAACATAGAATAAGAGAATTGAAGATTCCTGCTACAGGTTAATTAACCTTCCTATTTCTGTCCAGCCAATGGAACTTTGATTATCACTTCTCGCTTGTAAAAATTCTGTGTTTTATATCTATCCATAATATAAAGTCTCTTGTAAACCATAAATAGTAACGCTTATTTCTCAGATTAAGTGCCGCACAAAAGGAGCAAATAAAAGAAGGAAGAATCTTAGACAAATGAAAAATAAACAAACAGATTCATGGCGGAGTACAATACCTGAGAGTGCAGAGAAGGAGAAGCTTCAAAGAAGGATAGCTACGGAAAGTCCTGGCAGCTCTGCTAAAGATGGAACCTATCGTCATTTGAAACCAGAGGGAGATCGTCATTTGAGTCTCACAAATTAAATCAGAGAATAGCAAGAATTTATAGCCAAAGAAAAAACCCGCCGGAGATCAGGGAGATCGACGGGGACTTAATCACAACTTCAAAAATATTAGGGTTAATCAACACTTACTCTTTCCCTCTGAAAACGCCGTAGATCGACGAGAACGAGGCGCCGAGGCGGAGAATGACGACGGACAACCGGATGAGAAGGGAGAGAAGGGAGCGAGTGAAGGGCGACGGATGAGGGCAGCGTCGATTTCGAATGATTTAGGGATGGATTATTTTTTTTGCTCGAAGATTTAGAGATGGATTGGATGCTTTACTTTAAAAAAAAAATAGAAAAAACTGGGGAAAAGTTTTTTTTTTTCTGTTTTGTGTTTTCATACAAACAAATGACTTAATAAATTTTTAAAATTTTCTTAATAATATATGGGTTTAATATTTCTATTTTTGCAGCAGAAGTATTTTTTCTAAAATACTCCTATAAAAGTGAATGAGTCCCACTAATATATTTTCTCGATTTTTTTTTATAACCACTTATTTTCATATGAGTGTGGCCAAAAAAAAATTGTAGCAAAAGTAGAAATATCCATCCTATAATATTTTTTTATTTTAATATTTTTCTAAGAATTATTACATTTTATACTTATAATATAAATATGTATTATTTAATAAAATTTATGTCATTTTCAATTATAATATTTTTAAATTTGCTTCTTTATCAATCATCTAAACAAATTTCAATTTCTAAGAAAAAACAAATTGCAATATTTGAGACAAACTTTTTTTCCCACAAAACCCAATTCAAACATAAATCACATTAGACTGCCTGGATTTTACACTAACTTAAGTTTGTATAAGTTAGGTGAAATAAAAAACAATTTTTTTTAAAAGGGACCAATAGTCCAGGCAAGGTTTGAACCCTGATACAAAAGCTGGATAACCCAGCATCATACCACTACACTACACTAGCGCTTGGTAAATAAAAAACAATTTTGCCACCCTCATGCAAACAGACCCTAGAGAAATTGTTGGCTAGAAGAGCTCTACTCAAGTGAGAGAGAAAATCATCTATTGATTAAGAAAATAATATCCATATACACATATATAATTATCTTCACACACACACACAAACACATGTATAACCTTAACTAAGTGTACCTAAATTGGGCCCATTTGATTAATACACATATTGGACCAACTCTAAGGACCCGTTTAGTACACGGAAGATATACCGAAGGAAAGAAAAGGAAAGATTATAGATCTTACATCTATGAACGTGTTTGGTAGCACTGGCTCCCGTAAAGCCATCTTCCAGCAACCTCCCATCTTTCTTTAAACGTGGGAGAGTGAGTTCCTTCCATAATCGGTAGGATCTAATCTTCCCAAGTAGGAAATTTCCAAATAGACCCTTCATCTTCTTCCTTCACCATTGGCAACTCCGTTGCTCTCCTCCCAACTCCGTGGCGCACCCCCCAACTCCGTCGCACTCTCTCTTCCCCCCTCCATCTACGTTTTGTAAAATGTTGATCTTTATTTCCTTATTTTCTTTCAAACATGGACATGAATGTGTGGATTGTGATGTTGATATGAATTTTTTTGTGTTTATCGGAGATAGTGATGGATGAAGGAGGGAGGAAGCTTTTGTTTTTCATAAGGGTATTTTGGAGATTTCATATTTTATTTTTAAAAAAAATTATCATCTTCCGTTTTCATTCTCATATCTACCAAATAGAACACTCATTTAAGTTCCCTTCCAATATTTCTTTTGTTTCCATTCAGTTCCTTCCCTTTCCTTTCCTTTCTCTTTTCAAACTTTCTGTGTACCAAACAGGCCCTAAGACTCCCCCTCAAGTTGGGAAGTGAAGATATCTATAGTGCCCAACTTGCCTCACAATATAAGCAACACATTTCTGCTTATAGGCTTTGTCAATAAATCTACCTGCTGATTACAAGAACTAACATGATGCAAATCAATGAGCTTCTCTTGCAACTTTTCATTCACGAAGTTTGCAATCTACCACTATTTGTATGGTAGCTCTGTTGTCACAATGTAACCATTGGACCTGACAAAGGACACCTTCAGTCTCTCAATAAGTCAGCCATCCAAACAATCTAAGACTGTCACAGCTACCACCCTATATTCTGCTTTAGCGGAGGAGCAAGACAATGTATTATGCTCCTTAGTCTTCCAATGGATAAGAGAATCTCCCAATTTCAATAAGTACCTTTGACTGAACGCCTAGTCGTTCCACAAGCATCCTAATCAAAATCACAATAGCAACTAAGTATCATATCTTTGTTGGAGCAAATAAATATTCCCCTTACTTGACTTTACTTAAGATAACGGACTATCTTCAATGTGGCCGCCATATGTACTTTCATAGGAGACTGCATAAATTGACTTAAAGTTTGCACGACAAGAGAAGTGTCAGGGTAAGTAGTAATCAATTATATAAGACGACCAATCAACCTTCTATATTTTTCTGGATCTCTCAACAAATTAGTTTATTTATCCTTCCCCTTCTCATAAGCTAAAATTTTCAAATTTTGTGCCATTGGCATGCTAAGCGGCTTGCAAGCACTCATGCCTAAATCTCCCAACAAATCTAACACATACTTATGTTGAGACATTGTAATATCTTTTTGGATCTAACCATTTCTATACCAAGGAAATATTTCATACTTTCCAAGTCCTTGATCTTGAAATGGCTATGAAGAAAATCCTTTACCTATTTAATTTGGTCATGTGAACTTCCTGTAATCAATAAATCATCTACATAAACTAGTATAAGTACTCTATCATTGCCAAATTGCTTAGAGAAGAGAGAACAGTCATGTTTACTTTGAAAAAAAAAATCCTTGTATCAATGCAACGGTCAGCTTGCAATTCCACTGCCTTGATACTTGTTTGAAGCCATACAATGACTTATGCAAGAAAGCATTGTGCACATCCATACTTAATAAGTTCCAATTACATGCAGTAGCTATTTTAAAAATGATCCTCACTATTATCATTTTAACTACAGGGGAGAATGTTTTTTAATAGTCTGGGCCTTCCTTTTGGGTGTAGCTTTTTGCAATTAGTCTAACTTTATATTTGTCTACCTCTTCATTTGATTTGTATTTTATCTTGTATATCCACTTATACCCTATAGGCTTCTTGCCTTTCGGGGAAGGAACAATATCCCAGGTCTAATTTCCCTCTAGTGCCTATATTTCAACATTCATAGCTTTCACCCACAGATCACTTTTAACAGCATCGTTATAACTCATAGGTTCAGCATGAGGATCTAAATGACGGTTCATTATGATAATCTAAATGACAAAAGAAGCACATGTGAGAAGGGGTGATATTGTCATATGAAAGATAATCATGAATAGGATACAAGCAGGTGGACTTATGCTCATGCAAAGAATCAATACAATTAGCACGAGTTTACCAATGATTCAACACGTTTTTGTAGACTATAAACATAAAGACAGTAAACTTATAGAGCCAACATGAGTTTAACAACAATTTTTTTTTTATAAAAAGAAAATTTTGGAGGGGTTCGACATCAGTCTCCCACCAAGGTTATGGTACGGCCCTGGGCTCTTTGAGAGCTTAATGGGGACTTAGGAGATCACCTACCAAAGGAGTCCCAGGGACAGCAGCAGAGATCGAACACACATTCCTTTAGGACTTAATCAAATCTCTTACCATCTATGTCAACTTCTTTCGGTGAGTTTAACAACAATTGCTATATCTATTTTATCAAAAACAATTGCTATATCTAGCTACCTTAAGTTTTCCTTTTTAATTATAAGATGATGTTCTAGTCTTTTAATAACATTGAAAAATTTCTAATTAAGCCTCTTGGCCTTATTAATAATTTATTAAAGTTATAGTCCTGAATTTGGATTTTAATATTTTAACTGGATTTATACAAAATTCTTCCTTTAAATAATTGGTATGGAAAGTGGAAAAAAATAGTGGCATGCGTAATTTATATCTACTTCATACGCTTATAATTTTTTTATCCCTTCTATTTTTCACAAGAATTTTATTGTCTCCTCTAGAATAGAAATTGATACCTCAAAGGTACAAGCTTAGGTACTCAATACTAACAAAAACACAATTATATTTTCCTGATACCAATATGAAAACGTATCAGCATTATCGTATAATTTTACCATTTGGCAAGATATTACTTGGTAAGAACTATATGTATTCTTTGTTTTTTCAGAAATAAAATTCCTAAGTTATTACTAATAGAATCCTCAAGGAAAGTCATCAGCTATGAGAATAAATATGTAAATTATGAGGGAAATTTTGATGGCAAGCCAATAAACAACAAAGCAGGAGAAAGCAAGCCCAATATATCTGGCCCAAAGTTTTTTTTTTTTTTTGGGTCGACAGCATATCATTACAAGATGCTGTTACTAAAGTCATTATTTAAGAATGTTACAACTTGAAAAGGAAGCCATCGTTTTCTCTCAAGTCTCAATATTGTACAACCCATGATGAATACTGAAGACTGGATATGAGATCTGTATTTGAATTTAAAGAAGAGGGATGCACTGCAGCGGCAATTTTCTCCCGAAGGTTAAACTTCTCTGCAATTAGTGGACGAACATCTTCAACATCAACCAAGCTCTCCAGAAATGGGAGTAATAAAATCAATTCTTGATCTGAACGATCATCAAACCAACTCTCAATTGGTATTCCATTATCCACCTGAAACCCAAAGGCCTGCAGAGGGGCAAATTAACAGCAGATATAAGTATTAACACTGGACTTTACAGAATCAGTGTTTAAGTATCAGAATTATGGTCAACATGTTTCAGCTAAACTTTACATCACAAACTCTGATTGAGCATAAAAATAGCAAACACCCATAATGACAACAGAAATGATCTCAAAGAGGGCAGTAACACCATTACCATACCTGTGGGGAATTGTCTACTATTATAACACGAGCCAGATCACGGCCAAGAATTGTCAGATCCTTGAGGTAGTTTCCATCCACATAAACACAGGATTCACGGTAGACACGATGGCGAAAAATCCTCCTCTTTGGATCAAGCACATTAAGAAGTTGCTCGGCATATATACTTTGACTAGCTGTAAATATTATAATCTCAAACAGACTGGAAACTCTCTCAAGGAAATCTTTAAGGTGGGGACGACAGCGGACATAGACAGTATGCTCTTCAAAATTAAAATTAACAGGAAATGTGAAGTCTGCATCTTCACATGGTTCAAGGGTAGAATGCACCAAAGTTTCTGCCAGCAAAAAACCACAATCACTATTCAAAAATACAACAACAGGAGTTCAACCCATAGCTTGACTCAATAATTATTATTTATATAATTGAATAGTAAAAGAAAAATTAGCTTAGCTGACCAAATATCTATTAATCATTGAAGATCCTCATACTAAGTAATAAAAGTAATTTTTACTCAAATGATGTAGTCTTAAGCCAGGCCTAAAGTGATGGCCTCTAAAATAAACCACTAATTTAAGAAAATGGCAATTGTTGTTAACAAAATTCAAATAACAATTGTCTAGTAATTTGATTTCCTTACCATCCAAGTCCAGGACAAGAGTCGTAGGTGGGCAGCTTCGTGTCTGCTTGGGTAGTAACAGTCGTCTAAAAGTTGGAACCACTGATGACAAATCAGGTAGGGTCTTTATGAATAAGTAAGGATTGAATTCGTCAAAATCAGAAAACTCGTCATCCTCTTGGCAAAGATCAGAAGATATGGAGTCCTGACCATGCTCATCAACACATTCCAGCTTCGAGTTCTTAACAGAGGGATGAGTCAAAGCTTCTCCATTTCCATCATTTTCAGAACTACAACCACTGTTATCTTCTGCGCCCAGCATCTGGTCACCACAACTCAGTATGTTGTACTTGGATGGATCGTTATCTACTTCCATTGCAATGAAAGATTCTTTATTAACTTGACTATCTATAGCATCCTTCTGAGGCAACTCTATATTTTCATCTATGGAGATGCTTTTCTGGTCCCCATTCTGAAAAATTTTGACAAAATCAACTAGAGAGAAACAAAAAGAAAATGATCAATGAAAATTTTATAAAATATCATAATTGAACTAAGATTATATAGTCAACAAGAAAAAATAAGCCAGTACAAAGAACTACTAAAAACAATATGGTCATTTACCTCTATCAACAACTTTTCCTCCAGAACCCCTCGATGTATGAAAACCAGGAGAAAATATAGTTTCAGACTCCAAATGCATGGTTTGCTTGTCACAACCCTAGAGCATTAGTTCAGACTTCAGACCAGAATAATATTAAAACAATAATAATTTTCCTTATGCATTTGCATCTCTAATAGGCTAATATTCAGATACTCACTTCATCCTAGAGAACAAGTTTGTCAAGAGGATTGTATTCTTAGGCAACTATACAAAATATCAGTAAAATGGATTGCATGTAAAAGATAAAGTGGGAATATTGATTATTTATTGTAAATATTCTCTATTCATCAGTAGTTATTAGCTAATTAGTAAATAGTAATTATTAGTATTTATTGGCTATCATTAGTCTTTACTACTATATCCCTTTCTTTTATATATACATAGGTGATTGCATCACAGCATTTTATGCAATGAGTATATATTTTCTCTCATAAATTGTCCACATGGTATCACAGCTATAGGCTCAAACTTCTTAAAAAAATGAGCCACAGAACAGTACCATAGGCCATTCATGTGCATGATTTTGTCAGCCATATGGGATCTCACTGTCAGCCCTATGAGGAAGAGGAGGCTCTGGTCAGCAACCCCTCAAAAATCCACAACAAACGGCGGCGCGTGTGAGCCACGCACGCCACTCAACAAAAACGTTGTAGACAACTCCCCACAACGCATGGAGACTCTTATCAAAGCCGCAATCTTGTTCCCCGATACTGAGACACCTTTCCGATCAAACCCATATCACATCTTGGTCTAGGTATTCATATTTTGAGGTCCTTAGGTCAAGTATTTTGGGGTCCTTAGGTCAAGGCAGTAAGTGGTATAAGACTTTGTATTACGTTGAGACGTAGTGGCTGCCAATTTTTGTGTACTTTGGATATTGTCTCTCATCTGAAGTTTCAAGAATGATGTTTTTGGTAGCCATGTGTTCCATACTTAATCTTTGAATATGTATTCTTCACACATCTTTTGCAAGAACTAAAGTTGAAACAGTTGTGGGATACACGTCAGAGACTGTAGCTTTAGTGTTACGAGCCAAAAAGGGATTCTTTCTTCAAGCCCTCAAAAGCTTACGGGATAAACAAGTATGGATAGTTGATTCCGAAGCATTGGATCACATGACGAATTGCTATCAATTGTTCACAACTTATGTTCCATGTGCCAATAGCCAAAATGTAAAGATTGTTGATGGTTCTCTTGCTCCTATTGCCGGGAAAGGAAGTAGTCAGATTTTTGAGTTTATCACTCTTGAATATGTTCCCCATGTACCAAAATTAGCATGCAATTTGTTATCTATTAGCCAATTGTTAAAACAAGCTAATTGTTGTGCTAAATTTCTGTCATCCCATTGTGTTTTTGATAGCAATCCAAATCGCTATTCTAGGAAAAATAAGAGTATTAGGATAACTTAGGAATTAATTATTTTATTTAATTTGTTTTGATTATTTTTGATTATTTATTTTATCGAGTCTATTTTGACTATCTTTTATTTTCTTTTATTATCTTTAGGAAATAAGTAATCTATCACAACTAGATAGATTTAGTTGTTAGGATTTAGATTTATTGATTATCTATTTGAATTTCATATTAGAGTCACTCTCTGTAAACCTAGTCCTATTAATTGGCTCTTAGTCTATCAATAAGAACATCGACTATTCAGAGAGTAAATCATTTATTGGAGATTCTCCTGAGCTGTTCTTATAGAATTAGTGAGATACTCGCTTATTCTTTAAAACAGAGGCTAATCTTAGAGAGCTACTGAGATCTTTACTTCTCTTTAAAAAAAGAGTGAATCTATTTTTCCCCTTTTATTTCTAGAATTCACACATAAATAAATCAGAACCAAACAGTTTCAGGATCCATCATTAGAAACGACAATTGGTTGTGCTAAAAAGTGAGGGGCTCTACTTTCTTGATGATGTTGGAGTGAGTCACGAACATTTGATTAGACTATGCAATCCTATATAAACCTCTAAAACTGATGACATCATGTTATGACATAAGAGAATGGGCCATCCTAATACTAGCATTAATATAAGATGTAAGATATGCGAATAAGCCAAATACTGCCGCTCATTGTACCCTATAGCTCCACATACACTATCCAAGCCTTTCACTACCGTTCATAGTGATCTGTGGGGACCTTCTCACATTCCGAACCGTACCAAAACTAAATAGTTCATCTCTTTCATAGATGACTACATTCGCCTTTGTTGAGTCTATCTCTTAAAAGACAAGTCTAAAGCTCCCCAGCATTCATGAAATTCTTTGCTATTGTTAAAAAATCAATTTGATACGAGCATAAAGTATTGCGTAGTGACAATGGCACGAAGTGCTTCAACCAAACATTGAGTGTCTTCCTCCAAACCCATGGTATTTTCCATAAAAGCTCATGTACCAATACCCCCAACAAAATAGGATCGTTGAGCGTAAAAATCAACATATCATAGATTTCGCTTGAGCACTACTACTAACTTGCAATATGCCAAAGTTCTATTGAGGGAATACCATCCTACACGCCACCTATCTCATTTAAGGAATGTCAAATTGAGTCAACTCATATAGTGGTTCAGAAAAAGAACAAGAAGAAATATAAGCATAATGATAAAGAGGAGTCAGAAGGTGAATCGGACGATGAGATTGAAGATCAAGACCAAAAAGCAAATAAAGTTGTCAATAAAAGAAGATATACAAGACTTGTTGGGAAGTTGATTTATCTCTCTCATGCAAGAGTTGATATAACCTTTGCAGTAAGTGTGGCTAGTCACTACATGAGTGAGCCAAAGAAGAAGCCATGGACGCAGCATACAAAATTTTGAAGTATCTAGAGGGTACTCCTGGCAAGGGTTTTTCTTCAGGAAACAGGAACAAAGAACTATAGAAATATACACTGATGCAGATTGGGGAGGAACTAATCTTGACAGAAGATCAACCTCTAGCTATTGCTCTATCGTATAAGGAAACCGGTTGCTGGGAAAAGCCAAAACAAAGGGTTGTATCTAAGAGCAATGATGAAGCTAAGTTGAGGGCACTAGCTCAAGGGAAAATAGAGGAGTTGTGACCGAAGCGGGTCCTAGGTGAGATACAAGTCAATGTGGATTTACTCCCGAAACTCTATTGCGATAATAAGGCCACCATAAGCATGGCCTTAAATCTAATTCAGCATGAACAATCAAAACATGTGGAGATAGATAGACACTTCATCAAGGAAAAAGTAGAAGTGGTCATATGTCTCACTCATCTACCAACAAATATTTAAAATGCTAATGTGTTAACAAAATAATTACTCAAACCTGCATTTAAAAGTTGCATAAACAAGTTGAACATGATTAACATCTATGATCCAACTTGAGGGGGAGTGTAAGAATATTGTGTATTTGTTGTAAATATTACCTAGTTATTAGTAGTCATTAGCTAATTAGTATTTATTAGTATTTATTAGCTTTCATTAGTCTTTACCAGTGTTGTTAAAACGTCGTTCCAAAACGTTGAAACATACGTTTTTCGGCGAAAAACGTTTTAGATCGGCGATTCAAACGTAAACTGACCTGAAACGGTAGAGACGACGTGCTGAAACGGTAGAAACTGTAGAAACGGCGAGTTTTCCGTTCTAAATTTTCCTCTTCTTCACTGATCGGAGTTGATGCTTCGTGCTTTCTTCAGTTTCTCGTCCCTCTGTTTCAAGTCGTCGGCGGCAATAGTGATGAGGGTGGAGGCCGTCGGCGACTTATAGGAATGTGGAGGAAGAAAAGATTGAAGGTTGAAGCTCGCCCCTCTCTCGCCTCGTGGTGCTCTGTGATTTCAGGTGATCGGGTCTGAGTCTGTCGATTGAATGAAGGAAAGAAGATGAAGACCTAAATCCTAATTAATCCCTTGGTCAAAACGTGCTTTTTGACCAAGGGACTAAAATGCAAGAATTCAAAGTTCTAAGGAGGGACTAAACTGAAAAGTTTGAAATATTTTTGGGACATAACTACACTTTCCAAGAAAATGCATTAAGCATCCCAATTTAATTATGAAAAATCACATTAAATTATGAAGTTAATTATTTCTTTGAGTGTTTGGACTTAAATTTGTGATGACTTTAATGTATTGGTGTGTTTAGGTTTTATATATGTTGAATTTTTTTTTTTTGGTAGTATGTAATAAACTCTTATGTTTCGTTTACGTTTTGCGATTTTACGTTTTTGCTCACCCTTAACGTTTCTACGTAGACTCTACGTTTTAACAACACTGGTGTCCCTCTCTTTTGTATATAAATAGACGATTGTATTACAACATTTTATGCAATGAGAATATATTTTCCCTCACAAAATGTTCGCAGATAAACTTAGCAGAAAATCCCAGACAGACACATGGAAAAATTACCAAATTAACTTACCATGAAATCTAATGAAGCCCCATCAGCTGCATCATTTGTCAAACAAGCATTGGGAGTGTCATGTTCTACCAACTCATATTTATTCCTCAAATTAGTTGAAGGAATTGACTCAGCACCTTTCTTCTTGAGAGTACTGACTGAAAGATGCAGCAAAGAAAAATACAATTACTTTTATTGATCTCATATTGTTTGAAGAAATGTCATTCTGGCATATAATTTATCTAACACGATCATATTTCCAATAAATAATTCATCATCAATCATTATTCATTAACCATTCCAATAATGGTGGAAAATTGATTAATTCAGTCTACCAGCAGCACTTTATATAAAGATTTATCAGCATAGTTTAGATTAATTATTGAAGGTGTAACCTCATTAAGCGTCAGACATCTTGATAAGGTAGAATAACAGGATGCAAAAGATACAATAGATATAATCAAATAGGTAATGTTATTGGATTACATTCAAACCAAAAAAGAAATTGACTAGTAACTAGTAACTTACTAGGTTTCTTCTTTCTGTTTGAAGATGTAATTAGGTCAGTAACATTCTTTTCTACTTCTTGCCCATTTTCAGAGACCTTTCGCTGAGCTCTTGAAATCCTTGGACTAGCACGCTCATGACTACCATTTCTCCCAGAAGCTTTCTTCCTGGTTTGCATTTCTGCACTTTGAAGATGTACCAAGACCTAGTTAGATTTTGCAAGAGAAACCAAAGCAGAAAATAAAGTTCCTGAACAAGTACTTGTTTCCAACATAGCATGCATTCAAGGGAAATGATTGAGGATCATTGCTAAGGGGAGATAACTCACACCATAGCTAATAAGTAAATATTATAGGTTAAAATCAAATACTTGAAGCAGTATAACAGTCAGTGCATCAGGCTGCACAACTGCAAGATTAAACGGACTGGGACTCACTAAATTAAGCAAGCAAGGCACCTTAACAATATGGAAGACATATTTAATTCGTGAAGAACATGCATAATGTTGCTGAAATCCTAATTCAGTAAGAAAGCAGGGACATGATCGTATTTGTAAGAAATGAATATAAATTCTGATTTATTTTTTTAAAGACAATCAGTCCGTTAACATGCAAGAGATCACAATCAATTCCAACACTTACAAGAGCACATAAGTCCAGGAAAATATAATTAAGACTCGAGTCTGCCTTAGTATTTAAATTAGTCAAGCATGCAGTTAGTAGGACTCTACACCCTACATCAAATTTGTTCAAGCTCCAAATTTGTTCCAAAGCAACAATCATAAATACATTACTATACAAACTATCATCAAATTAGACGAATAATCATCCAGTTAGTTGGACTCTACACCCTACATCAAATTATCCCCAAATTACAAGCTGAGAAATGCAAAAACCCAGATCGCACAAAATTCATAATCTGACATCGTCGTAAGAGTGTCCATCGCCAGGTCAGCACCCAACAGAAGTACAGGCCGTGGTAAAGCTTAAAACCAAATGAATCGAATTGAAACCCTAAAGAAGCGACATTCTGAAGAATATCTTCAAGGAACTTGCCGGGGCTACATAAACAAGCTCAGACACACAAAAAACCCATTACCTGAGACAAAAATCAACAGCAAGAAGCTCCCAAAGCAAGCGCCGTGCTGACTCTTTCAAGCAATCCGAGAGATAGCAGAAAAGAAGTATATTAGTACGGAAACAGCTCGTACAAAGCAGACCTGGAAGAACTAAACCCTTATAACTCCTTCAGCAATGGGTGAAATGAGTTCATAGTCTCTCCAGTGCTTGGAAATTCGTTCAGAAATTTTCCCTCCAAGGAGGAAATGAGAAAAATGAGCGAGGGAAAAAGATGCGGGATCGAAAACTATTTTTGTCTGAACAGAGGGATCAGGCGATAAATATCACCCACCATTTTTTATTTTATTTTCCACCGAAAATTGAAAACTACTGCTTTATAAAATTGAAGGTGAAATTTGAAACACACACGGGAGTATTTTATATAGATAGATACTCGCTCTATCAGAAGAGCACGTGTCTCGAGTGGCGGGGCGGGTCCCCCAAAAATTTCGATTTTCAAATTGTGGAGACAGATATCACTTGCAAAAATTTTATTTTTGCTCAAGGGGAATTTGAAAAGTTGATATTTATGCCCCATAATTTATCTGAATTTTCAGTTGGTCCCAACAATTTAAAAATTGATACATTGCTAAACCATCTTTTTTTACATTTGCCCACTTTTTTTGAAGGTTTTAAAGACGGTCCCTACAGCTCACTTGTAGCCTTATTGGGTAGCAAAATTATTTTCATGACGTTGTGTGCTTATTTGAATTAATTTATTTTAAGTTATTTTATATTGTGCAAAATAAATATAGAAGTAATTTTTTCATGTTAAGCATAAAAATATTTATTTTAAATGATTCTAAACCATCAATTCTCATATAAAATTACAATTGGAGTATCATCATGATTTTAAGTTTTAAGTGATTCAAACATGCCTTATCTTAAATAGTAGTATAAAAAATGGCAAAAATAAAATAAAATAAAGAAGAGAAAGATAAACTAAAATTCCTATCTATCAAGATAAGATGTAAAATGCTTAATTACAAAATGAAACATGGCGACTTCACCAACTAGTGTGACGTACCACTAGTATTAGTGGGTCTGCTTGAATTGGCAGTAGGAGCGGTAGTTTAAAAGCTATATAACTTCTTAAAAAAACTTGGTAGAAAAAAGTCAAGTTATAAATAATAATTTGTGTTTGGATTGATGGTGATAGAAGTGGTGGGATCCATGTAAAAAAGCTGAGAGCTTTTTTAGAAGAAGCTCCAAAAAGCTTTCTGATGAAACTTTTTACTTAACGGGCTTTTTGAACTTTTTAAACTTTAAGTTCAGTGAATTTAAGCTCAACCCAAACGGACCTAAAATCAATTGGCTACCTTAACTGACTTTTTTTCAAAGTTACCGCAAAAAAAGCTGATAACGCTGCACTCCAACCAGACCTAGTATTTAACAAAATAATCCAGCCAATTAAAAAGGGTATATCAATCCATTAATCCATTTCCAGAATCTTATTCAATAAGTTTTTTACTATAATGGTTATGGCCTGTAGAACAGAAGAATCCAACCAAGACCATATCACTTCTTTGGAGGGGACTTTACATTTGTAATCAAACCAGACAAGATTGAGTGAGTTGGAGAAGGACGTACGAGGACTCTCAAACAATGAGTCTTCCATTCATGGGCGGATCCAGGTACAAGATTAGGGGAGCAAGTACCCACCCTTGAATTGGGGTTTTTTTTAAAAAAAAATTAATATATGTTTAAATGATTGTCTATCTTTAAATTAAGTACCCACCCTTAATACATCAAGATTGCACTTCATAATCGGATGGGAAATAAATGGTTGAATGATTATTTAACGTCTTATATTGAAAAAGATGTATTTGATAGCATTGAAAATAAGAAAATTATGATGAAATTCTAAAAAATAAAGCCTAAAAAGATAACATTGTAATTATTTTTATTGTAATATACTTTTGTTATTAAAATATATGTACTTAAATTTATTGAGTGCCCACCATTTATTATAATTTATGTAGCTGCATTTCCAACAGCACTCAGCCTTGTTTTTCTAAATGACATGTTTGTAAAATAATTATCTCTCTTATTACATCATTAGTATTCATTTGATTTTATAAATATTTTTTGATATTTTTTCTTTTCTTATTTATATTCTTTTTATTTTTCAATGCATTTAAAACTTTCCTTTGAAAAAATAATTCCGGGGCATTGCCCCCAAATCCCCCCGTCATTGGTGTCCACTCTTCATAAATTTTCTAGATCTGCCCCTGCTTTCATCCTGGTGATGTGCTCAATGGGAAAGATAAAATTTGACCTGATTGGGGTATGCTAATAACAACATCAAACCATAACAAGAGTCTATTTTTTTTAACAAATCACAAAAAAGAATTAGAAAAAGCATACATCAATCAAGGATAGAAGAGTTGTTTAAATTCCTCAATTTGCAAAAGAATCATATGGATGCAGGAGAAGAATCAGGCCACGGTGAAAATGGTGGAGAAAGTCTCGTCTCGTAGAAGTAGAAGAAGACAATGGAAAAAGACCATCAATAAAAGTCCACGGGAGAAAGGGTATCGTTTAGGAGTAGTCATGGGAGAAAAGGCATCACTAGAAATGATCATTGAAGAAAGGTTACCACTAAACATAGCCGATGGAGGAAGGTGAAATTTCTGCAATGGGGGATGTTGAGATAGACTCAAATCCTAACGGTGTAACTTGTCATTAAATACACACGCCGTTAGGTTTTAGGAACAAAAATGTCACTTCCGTTAGTTGACCGTTAACTGACCGTTAGTTAACCGTTAACTATGGTGAAATTACACTTTTGCCCTTAACCCTTTTCTTTTTTAATTATTTTAAACTAAGGGCAAAAAAGTAATTTCACCATGGTTAACGGTCAACTAACGGAAGTGATATTTTTGTTCCTAAAACCTAACGGCGTGTGTATTTTTGCACACAAAAAAAACATATGATGCTGGGCGCTCCTGAAGGAAAAACATATGTGTATTTTTGCACCTTAACCCTTAAATGATTAGAAAGATACTAGGCTTCCGTTAACCCAACGCCCTCAATGGACGTGTCCCTCCATGTATAGCGGGATTAGCTACCATCCTTTTTTCTTCCCATTTACTTTCCATCACCTTCTTCATCTCAACTGTTGGATTGAAATCTGAACGATTCAGATTTATTCTTTTATAAAAATTTATTTTTAAATATTTTTAAATAATTTAATATTTTATTAATATTTTTTATAAAAGATTAAATCTGGACTATTCAGATTTCAATCCAACGGTTAAGATAAAGAAGATGATGAGAAATAGATGAAAAGGGAAGATGATGAGAGTCAAATCCATGTATAACCTTGTTTTCCTAAAAAGACGTGGAGATTTAGGGACTGTCCCTCAGTATATGGCCCTAATTGCTTAAAAAAATATGGAGATTTATAATGTTTAGTATACGGATTTGAGGGGTGTTGTGGTCTTTTCACTAATTTTTTACCATTTAAAAAATATTAATACAATTTTTTTTAAAAAAAAAAAAGTATTACCCACCAACAAACATGATTTTAAAGCATCAATCCCAATCTCAATCCTTCAAACTTATTAAATAAGGCTATAAGGTATAAGAATCTGAAACCTCCCCAATTGGTATGAGTCCCCAATAGCCTGGGTACCTCCTCAATTGGTATAGACCCCATCAATATCAAAGTTTGGCTTGGATTGATGTGCTAGTATTAGAGTCTATTTTTTAATAAGTAATAAGAAATGAATTAGAAAGAGCATGTATAAATAAAAGATAAAACCATTATTTAAAATCCTCAATTTGCACACGAATCAAAGGGATACAAATGAATTAGAGGGAAGTGGTGGTGAAAAATGTGGACACAGGCTTGTAGTATTAGTAGCCAGCAGAGAAAATCCAAAACAAGGCCACCATTCAAAATAGAAAGGGCGTCACTGGAAAAATGTGGCATGTCTCTATTTATTTATTTTTTTTTTTTTTACCCCTCCCCAGCACCGTAATCTCTCTGAATTGATGCGGGTAATATCTTATTCTAATAATGAACGGGAGGAGTATCAAGCGATTAAATTTCAAGTTTTTGTGCATTTATATGATCGGTTTACACTTTACATAAAGCAACCTCTCAAATAAATCAAGTGGCTGGAGCCTGGAGGTGCTGTCTTCTGGACTCTTCGCCAGGCTAATTACTTCGAGACTAGCGACCGGGCCTCATTTTTGTCTCGACAGGCCCAATTGTTTTGCGAGGCCCATAAACCAAAATGGAACATAACACTTTAATTTAGCCGAAATGCAAATAATCTTTTTAATGACAATGTTTGATTTGTTTTTCATGATATCAAAGATAGATCCATTTGAATCAAACCAAACACCTCCTTTTATTTCATATTTCTAATATT
This sequence comes from Acacia confusa, assembly GCA_037074495.1. Classification (NCBI taxonomy): domain Eukaryota; kingdom Viridiplantae; phylum Streptophyta; class Magnoliopsida; order Fabales; family Fabaceae; genus Acacia; species Acacia confusa. The sequence continues at coordinate 7,959,231 of CM073502.1, forward strand.
TAACATCCCCCGAAATATTTTTAGTACTAGTTCAAAATCCAGATTTATTAGCTCCCTCCGAAGTATACTAATTAACATAGAATTTATAATATTTTGTTTGAGAAAGAATTGATAATATACATGCATAAATTATATCTATAATTTAAATAAAACCTATCAATATTTCAAATTTATTTAAAAAATTTGAATAGTCAATGCATTTGAAATTTTAAATCTATTTAATTTGTGAGTGCCAATATGTGATTTTATGAATATCAATTTGTGTTTTGAAAAAATGAATATGAATTTAAATCTGGCGAATTCATCATCATTACGAATTTAGTTTTTAGAAAATTATGCTAGAACAAATTAAAAGCACCATGCTAAATGGACCTATGCTTAAACTAGGAAGAGAAGGTAACTGGATTCTCTCATAATCTAATTTCTCAGTATCCTTCAGTATCGTTGTAAATGACGTTATGTGATTTGTAAATCGTGTTATGAAATTTGTAAATGGTGTTATCCCTCAGTATCCACATGCTGTAATTTCATGACACGATTTACAAATCATATAATGCCATTTACAACGATACTGAGGGATACTGAGAAACTGAATTTTGAGAGAATCTAGTTCCAGAAGAGAAGAGGTACTTAAAAACAAATTTGAGATTTTTGGTTGAGAAATAAGAGGGAAAATATTTGTTAGGGCAGCTGACAATTTAGAAGTGGGAAGCCTAGGGCAGATGAGACAATTCTTATTGGTGGAGGTTGACCGTGATTTCCCAAAGGCATAAGTAGTCCTCCACCTAGTAGTGGATCCAAAAAATTTATGAAATGTGAGCATTAGTGGTGGAAGGATTGGGGGTTGCCCCCGAATTTCTTTTTTTGGAAAGTTTTAAATGCATTAAAAAATTAAAAAAAATATAAAGAAAAAAAGAAAAAATATCAAAAAAATATTCATGAAATAAAGTAAATACTGATTATATAATAAGAGAGACAGTTATCTTACAAACTTGCCATTTAAAAAAGTAAGGTTAAGTGGGTTAGAAATGCAGCTACATATATAAATTACAATAGAGAGTGGACACTCAATAAGTTCAAGTATATATATTTTAATAACAAAAATATATTACAATAAAAATAATTACAATATTATCCTTTTAGGCCTTATTCTTTAAAATTCCATTATAATTGTCTTATTATCAACACTATCACTCCTATCAGATACATCCTTTTTAATATAAGGCACTTAACAATCATTCATCCTCCATTTGATTACGAAGTGTAGTCTTGATGTATTAAAGGTGGGCACTTGCCCCCCTAATCTGGTACCTGCATTCACCCTTGCCTCTAACTAGAGTTGGTAAATCAGGTAGAGCCAGTCAAATTGTTAGGTCGAGCTTGTAAAATGAAGCCTCTAAATGAAGTCATGCCTAAAAGGATCAGCCTTGTAGGGCAAGTGGCTTAAAAGGGTTTGCTTTGTAGGATCAATGATTAGTCTGTTAGGCCCTTTATTATTTTTTAACTTATTCAGTTAGCAGTTGCCCACTTGCTCTACTGACCAAGTCTGACCGTGAAGGAAACTACTTTACCTGCCTAACCTGTTGCCTAGGTCTCACTCAATTAGCCACTCTCACAATTTCACTCATTTTTGTCATTCACTCACGAGTTCATGCCTCTTGCCTTAGCCTTGTTGGCTCGGCGTCATGCATACACAATGACACATCATTGCATCAAACCATTAGTCCTTTTGATTATGAATTAACGATTGTATTTGTTTGTTTTATAATGCGTATTATTTAAACCTTAGTGTTGACAACATTTATTTGATAAATTAGAATTTTAATTATTGTAGTTTATCAATTATATTTAATTGGGAAAAAACACAAGAAAAATAGTTAATTAAAGTTTAGAAAAATGACTTTCGGCCCTGTAACCCATATGCTATCAGGCCATGCTTTGAAAAACAAATGTTGTTCTTACCCTGGGCGTAAAAGGGCTAGCCCTTCAAAGCCCCAAACACCTCTAATTCCTAGCTCGCTCTAGCCCTACATTATACATATATCTTCTAAAATATCTCAGTCAACTTCTTTAATTCTCTTATTATCTCTCCTTTTTGATTATAGTTGAAAAAACATAAATAAGGGTAAGTTAGGAAAATATTGACAAAAATAAAAAATGTAAGGACCAATATTAACTCCCCAAACATGTCTTATAAGAACCGGATAAAGTATTTTCTAAAACACCCTAGTTATCTCTTTTGATTCTCTTCTTTCATATCCTTCTTGATCATAGTTTATGAAACATTAATAAGAGTAAATTAGGAAAATATTGATAAATAAAAAGACTATGTTTTATATTTATAATCAATATCAACTCATCCCTAAATATGTCTTATATGAAGGATCAAATGAGTTTTAATCATAAGTGTCCGTGCTTAATTAAAAAAGTACTTCACCTTAGGGGTTCTTTTATTTCGCTTGATGCAATTTTTTCTCAGTAGGAAAAAGTTGATGAGGGTTGGATTTTAGGGATCTAAGTTTAAACAACGTTTACAAAGATACTAACTCTTTGTTAGCTGAAGAAATTTTTGTTGGCTCTTGGTGCAATTTTTAATTTGGATAATGATTTCCAGAAATAACAAACAGTTGAATCTGATTAGTGCACAGAAAAAAAAGGGAGGGGGGGGGGATACAGAGTAAATAACAAGTCTGTAAGAAATAATTTTAATGAAAATAAATTCTATTTTTTTCTTTTAATTCATACCATCCAGGTCATTTCAATAGCATGTGCGCCTTTGAAAACCTAAAATAATGGAAGATACGAGGGATCTACAAAGTTCCCACTAATAAAGGAGTAAAAAACAAGAGCAGAAGTTTCGTGCTTAAAACAATGGGCGGCTCGAAGGATTTATGAGTTGATACTTCGATGCTAACTGGTGAAGTTATATATGCATGGTATTTTATATGTTAATATTTCTTTAATTTTCATGATACCTTGATACTAACCGATTTTGAGAGTTTTATATCGTATTCCAACTTGAAGTATAATGTAAGTATGTGCTTGAATTAGTTATCGGAAAATAACTTTTATAATTTATAAGATAAGCATTTGGGAGGAATTTTATTAACTTCTGAAACCATAATTTAAGGCTTTCATATTAAGTTCCAAATTGGACTATAACATAAATTAAGTTAGGAGAGTGTTTGGATAAAATTTCAAAAGTGCTTTTGATTGCAAAACCTTAGTTTTACAAAAATGTATCCAAACATTTTCCAAAAATCCAGAATCATTTTTTTGGCCTAAAACCATGTTTTTTTTTTTTAGCTCAAAACAAAATCATGGTGGCTAATAAGTTGCTTTTTTTTTTTTTCACTTTTTCATTTTCCTGACACAACTTTTTCTCCATCCTCCTTTTTTTCTTTTTTCTTTATTCTCTTTCTTCCTCTTTTTGTTGTCGTCTAAGTTCCCATTTTTTGTTAGAATCTTTGTTTCCTTTTTTTCATTGTTGGCATATGATATCATATTTGTATTATAAAGGAGCTATGTCAAAATTTATCACTTATTTCAATCTAAAATATATTATTATTTTAGATAATTATTATTTATAAATGATTTTAATCTATACAATTTATTAAAACATATATGTTTAAGCTATTTTTTTTATATGTAGACAAATTTATTTAATTTTTGATATTTAATATGAAATTTAATGTTAAAAATATTTAAAATAAAATCTTATTTTTATATGCATTTATCACAAAAGCTAATTATGAAAAAAATTAATTTTAATAACAATATCAAAACACTATCATTTTATCAAAACCACTTTTATTACTTTTTTCTAAAAACTATTCTCTAAAAAGTAATCTAAATACACTTACTCAAAGAATACGATTATAAAGATCTTACCACGGCAATTTGTTCCTTTACCAAGACTAGCTTCAACTCAAGATTTATTTGTTTAAGAAGAATTTACGGCGAACCATTTGAATCGATTTATTCTGTGTTTATATTTATTTGTCTCCATATTTTTTTTGCCAACTATTTGTATCTATACATGTACAAAACAAAATTTAAAGATAACATTAAAAATTACTTCATTTGCTTTAAATGTAAGAGTTAATTAGCATATGTGTTTGTTTTAGTCCTAAATACGATATTTCAATTTTTTCCCCCACAATTATAATTTTTCCTAAACCTTCTTTATCAAAAGCAAATTGACGGATTTTTTTATGGGAAAATAAATATAGGGGCCTTTTTAACAAAAAAAATATTCAAAAAAGGTCCAAAGATTCTGAAAATACCAAAAAAGGCCACAAGACTTTTTCTGGTATAAATTCATTAAAACTTTAGTTGTTATTGGGGCTAATATAGTTGTTATCGGGGCTAATATAGTTGTTAACGTTTTAATAAATTTATACTAGTCTTTTCTGGCATTTTCATAATTTTGGGGCTTTTTTTGAATTTTTTTCCTATTACAAGGGCCTCTATATGGATTTCCCCCTTTTTTTTATTAAAGGGTAGAATTTCCATGTAAATGATTAAAATGTGGAAAAACCCATAAGGATAAAAATCACGGGTTTTCCTTTTTTTTTAAGAAATAAAGGCAAGCCGGAGCTTGAAAGGATTACATAGGGTCTAGATTATAAGAATCTAGCCCTTAATACAATAAAGTAGAAAATAGACTAATGATGACAAGCCAGCTGGTCCTTGAAAACCATATCGCGGCATCCACTAGGAATTGATGAAACCATAGTCACATCCGCATCAGCAGGAGCGTTGTGGCCTTCTTTGGTCATAAAGTCGACACAAGAGATGTTGTCTTGAGGAGTATAATGAATCTCCACACTCCAGTCTCGGTAGAGAAGATTCTTAGTCTCCCCAATGATGTCTTTTAGTGAATGATCAGTAGGACAATCTCTCATAAGGGTATTAATGGCATCGAGCGAGTTAGAGTAAAGAATGATTTCCTTCAATCCCATCCGAAGACCCATTTCCAATCCTATCTTGATAGCATGTAATTCTGCTTCGACTGTTGTAAAAAGACCAAGGGGTTTGCAAAACCCCATCAACCAATGACCTTGAGAATTCCTTATCACTTCTCCGCAAGCTGCTTGGTATTGATGGCGAACAGATTCGTCCACATCAATGCGGACCGCATTTGCAGGAGGGGGGTCCAAGTCTTCTCTCCATTCCTGTCAAAATGGGAAATTTTGTGCGTTAGATTTTGATTAATTGTATTTTCTATAAGCAGATGTTTACACAAGTGGAGCATCTCCCTAGTATTTGTGTTTTGGTCTTGAAAAAAAAGCTTGCATCTGGTTGTCCAAATCATGGGTTTTCCAAACCTATGAAAATCAGCTCCACTAGGGTCGAAAGAAGGGACAAGAAAGTCTCCTGCATATTCACAAACAAGCATATAAACAGCCAGCTAAAGCTTCAAAGCAACTTATATGGCAGAGCTGAAAAATGGCCAAATTGTATGGCGAACTCAATGACTTTCACATCAGGTAATGAATCAGTGATCCAGCTGGCGAAAAATGACACATAAGATGTTACAATAATGCTATCAAAATTGCAAGCTAATCAGACGGTTAACAAATATTAAAATACTAATTTATGAGTTCATTAAGGTTAGAGGTGAGGGAAGTGATTTATTTTCTACTGCCTCCGGTCCTAATTATAAAACATAGTTGATTTTTTTTTGAGGGATTAAGGAAACTAAATAAATTACTTAATTATTTCATATATTGCGTATCCTTAGATTATATATTAGTTTATTAGTCAAACTAATTAGTTTGAAGAAAAAAAAATAAAAATAAAAATAAAAATAATTAGTCTAAAGTAATTTAATTAGCATTTTCAATCTTTCCAAAAAAATCAACTATATATTATAATTAGGACGGGAGGGAGTATATAACTTTTGTAAAATTAAAATAGGAAAAAATTATATTGTAAATGTGATCTTTGTTTGGATTGACAATGACAGAAGTGGCTTTTTTTTTTTTTCAAACGACGACATGTTTGTGTTGACGGTTGTAAGGTGAGTTAAGATGAAAAATGACTGAAAAGAGCGTGAATCTTATTGAATACTATTTATATTGATATTAGCGGTACATATTATGATAATTGAAGATAAAAATTTAAATTTAAGGAAAACAGTTAAATTATTATTTAAGAAAATTAACGAACAAGAAAGTCATTAGGTAAATATATTTAATGGATAAAATTGCATATAAATTAGAATGTATACAAATATGTTTTTTACTGGTTGATACTAAATAATAATATATTATATTGTTAATTGGAATGTTTATATCTAACAAATTGGTCTCTGATTCTATTACAAATACGTTCATTTATGGTGAAGATAATGTAGGGACATTTGAAAATAATCTTACATCAAGCTGATCATTATTATCTTTATCATTCATATTTACTTAATTAGATCATATGTTACAGATAATTAAATTATAATTTTTAAAGTACTAATATTTACTTTCTCAATCTCAAGTCAACCGATGAAGAAATAAAATTGACAGTTGATGGCATACAAGCTGGGAGTTGGGTGACGAAGTGACAGTGGCCTACTTACAAAGTCAGGACGTTGTAATTTCTCAGCTTTTGCAACTGCACAACACTAAGCATGTGAGCGTTCACACTATCAGAGTTGAGATAAAAGTTATCCCAAACATCTCCTGCTAGGCTTTTTTACATTGATTTCCAAAGGGCTTTTTCCACCCAAACGCCTATTCGCACACCCTTACCCTAATCAAACTGCTCTCTCACTTTATTTAGTGAGACACAAGTGATCTTTAAATATTGTGCATGTTTTTGATATAGTATGGGAGCTCACCCAACATTAAAGTGATACTTTAGAAAAACTAATGTATTCTTTTATTAAATAACTAACTTAATAAATTTTTTTGGTCAACAAATTTTTTAAATATTTATAAATTAGTTATATAACTTTTAATTTTAGTGCTATATTTAATATTAAATATATGATAAAATTTATATAAATTTTATTCTATATCTAAAACCGATGGTCGTCATATTTAGTAATCTAATTCAGCCGACTTCTAATGATTTAGATGCAAAATAAAGCCTGACAGCCAGAAAGGCACGGCAGGAAATTAAAGTAGATAAAACAAATGAAAAGTGAGAGCCATAGTAGAAAAAAAAAAGCTCTCTTTGATGAGTTAGGGGAAAACGCAGAAACAGTGAGTGATCCACACAAGAGGTTGAGTTAGTGGTGGGACCCTGCCAGCAAGAACCCAGTACGATGATTTGATAGATGCACTGTGTCAATATCTCATTTTGCCTTTGGAAAGTGATTTGATTGCAATCCCATTCTCTCGTGTTTGGATGTTTCCTAGAATCGAATAATTTGGATTAGACTCAAAGCAGAAAAGGGGCTGCAAGAGGACGATGATTTATTATTTTGGGTAGTATATATACATATTCAATGTATTTAAGAGACAGAATAAGACTACATTAAAGTGCAAAGAATTCAGATTGAAGTATGGACTTAACTGGTTGTTATGAGCACGATACGCCAATTTAATTTGATTATTTGTTTAACTAATTTACTTGGAAAGGTGATGCAACATGTCAACTAGTATCTTGGAGTGAGCTTAAAGGTGGGATTTACAATATTAATTGTTGAAAACAACTCTATTTTAGTAGTCCATACAACCTAATATAATAGTATGATAATGACGTTTTGATTTTATGGGAAACAAGCAAGTCACATTCGACATTGAATCTATAAGATTTCAGACGTTACTATTGACATATTTGTGGGTGCGCGTGTTGTTTAAATTGTATTGAATTAAAAAGAATAAATTAGGCCTAACAAAATTTAAACTTAACACATAAAATTGTGTATAAGGTGAATATCCTCCAAAAGAGAGGTGGAGATTATGATGAAAGGATGATATCTCCTTGTTTCTCTTTCTCTATTTTGTTTTTTTCTTTTTGGAAATACATAATCTTAAATTTTCATTCAAGAAAAACAAAAAACTGGATACAGAATAAATGTGTGTGTCTCATATGGGCTAAATCCTATCAGCGTGCTCTTTTCGTAGTACAAGTGTCCTTTAATCTAGAGAGCTTTGTCTTGCCTTGTCGAAATTGAGTTGGAATGAGGTGAGTAGGGGCCGCTTAAGTAAAGTTGGGAAAACAGGTGGGCGTCATCTTTCATTATATTTTGAAGATGACAATATATATAATTAAAATTTTCACAAATTGAAAAACCAATCAAACAAGGATTTTTTTTTGGTAAAATATCAATACGGGTCTTTTACATTGCATAAGGAATATATGCAACCATTGGATGTTCATTTTAGTGAAAATAACCTTAACGGCATAAACATGAGATCTTGAATTTAAGTCTGCATCAATAACGAAAATGTTTTTTAAAAGAGTTAGCCTCAACTAGTACAATCAGTAAAATAGGCCAAACTTGTTTAAGCCTGAGCTTGTGAAGGGCATACTTTCGAAAAACTTAATTTTGGATAATGTGAGATTTTATATGTTTAAGCTTGTGTGAATACAACAAATGTTTTTGGGAGAGTTTCTTTGAATTGGGTTTAACAATAGTCAAAATTCACTCGATCGTATAGCCACACACACACATAAAGTCTTTCATATTTTATTAATATTACATAATGAGATTGAACATACCTTTTTTTTTTGGGGTAAGCATACTCATCATTAAAAAACTCACATGGCAAGTCTGGGAACCTAAAGTCTAATGCTAAATCTACGAACAACTTTACATCGAAGGGGTTTTTTCAGTTCAAGTGAAAGTTTAAGACATTCTGAAAGATCCACAGGTTCAATTGGAAGCCATACAAAACGGTAAAGAAGTTGTGCAAGCCAAATATGAACCGTGGCTAGGCCTAATGTTCTTCCTGGGCACACCCTTCGACCCGCGCCAAATGGTGCTAGCCTTAAGTCTGAGCCCATGATGGAAACTTCATCTTTCATGAATCGCTCAGGCTTAAAGGCCCATGGGTCCTCCCACACATTCGGATTGTGTGTTATGGCCCACATATTGACCATTGCAGTTGTGCCAGCTGGCACATGGAACTTACCCACGTGGACATCGTTGACAGCAAGACGGGCCCACGAGAGGAGTGGGCCCGGTGGGTGAAGCCTTAGGACTTCCTTCACAATGGATTGGAGGTAAGGGAGGTTTGAAATGTGGAAATCTCGCACATGATTGTGTTGTCCAAGGCACTCATCGATTTCTTGACGTGCTTTTGTTTGGATGTCTTGGTGCAAAACCATCCTTGCCATAATCCACTCAAGAAGTATAGCAACTGTGTCTGTTCCTCGAAACATCATTTCCTAAATCCAAGGAATCAAATATCTTACTCGTACCACGTCAATCATAACAAAAATTAGAGACGTAAAGATGTTTGTTATGTTACAGTCTTAATCATAGGCTATACACACGCACGCGGCTACATATATCTTAATCAAAACGAGATTTCGTCTTATCTTTTAAAAAAACTAGTTAAAAATAGCTATTTAAAAATTTTATTAGTTAAATGACTTTTCATTTCCGACGATAGTAACTCTTATCTAACTGTATGCAATTTCCTTCAACAATATAAAAAATAATTTGCAAAAGTCATTTATACATAGCTTAAAATACCTGGTGTATAATTGAAAAAGGGTTATATATATATGGATTGAATGTAATTATATTCACTCAAATTTGTAGTCCTTATTATTAATAATTTTTTTTATGAGTAATTTTATCAATAAAATTTTTAAAAAGATATTTTCCACCAATTTTTTCTGAGAGAAAAAAGAAAGAAAGAGAAGATTCTTACCCACAAAATAGCCACTGTATCTGAATCACTTAACCTCTCTTCCTTAGGCAAAGATAAGAGAGCTCCTAGAAAATCCTTATCCTCGTATCCCTTCAATTTCTCGGTTCTTTTTCGTTCTTCCATTATTTGACCCACAACTCGATTAACCCGACCCGCCAATCTGTGACACTTCCTTTTCACTCCACCAAAGTCCATAAATTTAAATGGAAAATAATCTTCCCAATTGAACTGAACAATTAGCTCATACCCTTCCTTAACCATATGACCTAGCTCCTCTCTTTTCGAACTCGTGCAATTACCAAAAACACCCTCCATTATACTCGTCAGTGACCCATCTTGTAATATTCCCCTCAGTTCCACGACCCCTTTCTCCTCCATTTCTTTCGACACTCTTTCCGTTATTTCCTCCGCCACATGTCGCCGGGTTCCCTCCAGACCTGAGATTCTCTTCGGACAGAACAAGTGGACGGCTGCGATCCTACGGAGTTGTCGCCAATACGCACCGTTTGGAGCGAAGCCAATGGCGCGCTCGAACATGAGCAAGCGAGCCGATTCCTTGATGGGCCGGTCTGAGAACGCCGAGCTGCATAGGATTTCGCGAGCCGTCTCCGGGTGGCTCACGATGATGACCGGGTTGGCTCCCAGGCTAATCGCCATGAGCCGTTTCGCGTTCAGCGAAGCAGCCATTGTAGCAAGCTTACGGTGGGCTAGAGAGCCCATTTGAGGCAAAGACCCCAATATGGGCCAGCCCATTGGGCCAGAGAGCTTGATGGACTGATAGTTACTGTGACGGTAATTCCTCCATGCAAAACCACCAGGGACGAACCAGTAGTTGAGAGAAATAACAAAGATAAAGAGGAAAAGAGAGAGAAACCAAGAGGAAGAAGAAAGGATGGCTTGGGAAGTTATTTCAAGAGCAAGGACTAGTAATAGGAATAGTATTGGGGTAAGCTTCATGTTGGAGTAAGACTTGAAGAGAAGAGAGATCAGTGAAGTGAGAGTGTTGTGATGATTACTGAATAGCTCATGAAACTACGGGGATGGATTGTAGATATAGGGGTTTGAAAAGTGGTTGAGTTAAAAGGATCTCAGGTTAAAATCTAACCATGGTTAGTCATTTACATACTCTGCAGTCTGCACACAAAATATAGATCTTGTCAAGTTAAATGTTCTAAAAGAAAAGGCCTTTCACCACCAACTCACTTCACTACATCCCACCCAGACCGATCCCTACTCTTTTCTCGTGATCAACCTGCCAGCAAAGGCGGAAAAAAAGAAGCATTTAGTATGTTTTTTTTTTTGCTCTGAGCATTTAGTATGTTCATGATAAAAGAGTTAGTAAAAGTTTGGACTGAGTTAGTTGATGATTGAACTTGTTTCAACATATGATATTTCAATCAAATATGACTTGATTTTTGAAAAATATTCTTATATAACATTAGATTTTATATAAAATTATATGCTAAACAAAATAGCTTTAGAATATATATATATATATATATGATAGGATATTTTTACTACCAATTTTACTATCATTTTTTCACCGTTAGATAAGAATCTCAATAAGAGAGAAAAATGATAAAAATAGATAAGATTCTGATCTAACGGTAAAAAAGTGGTAGTAAGATTGATAATAAGAAAAAATGGTAGTAAGAATATCCTATCCTACATATATATATATTCTAAAGCTATTTTGTTTAGCATATAATTTTATATAAAATCTAATGTTATATAAGAATATTTTTGAAAAATCAAGTCATATTTGTTCAAATTAACCAATTCACCAAAGTTACCCAAATTAGTAAAATAATTAACTCTTATATTAGGGATCAAAAAGAGTAGTAATCAGTGTGTTTTTGGTTTATAACTCAGCAAAACTACGTTGCTAAATTATCTTTTCAAGGGGTTAGAAATAGAGAAAAACTTCCTTTAAGGTCCCAAAGGACTAAGAAAATGTCAAAAAAATTCCACCGAAAATTTTGACATCACAAAAATCTCAAGGAGTTGTTAAAACTTATAGATGAAGTTGTTAATGCCTTACTGATGATAAAGTTATTAATGAAACTTTTGTGTCATCAAAATTTTCTATGGGATTTTTTTAACATTTTCTTAATCCTTTGGGACGTTAAAAATTTTTTTCCTAAAAAATAACACTCGCTTGCTTTTTTCAAGCTGACTTCTTCATAGATTTTAGGTTAATGGTATGGATTTATCTATAGACATTTTTTGTGGTGTTGGATATGTGGCATCCAAACACCTGCCAAACCAGATCAGGAATAGATCTGCTTAGCCGAAAAAGGAAGAACGAATAGTGGAGAATGATAGTGAGATTATGGAAAAGGTGGGAAAAAACAAATCAAAAGAAGAGAGAAAAAAAAAAAGAAAAGAATGAAATTATAAAGAAAGGAAAGGACTTGATCTTTTGGGGTGTACCACTTAGAGGAATCACGAGTGCAGGCTTTTTGTTTGATCATTTTGGTTAGGCTTTTACAATAATGTGCCCTATTTTTGCATGCACTGTCAGGTGTTACAGAAAATCTTACGGAAACTATATTTGTCTCTCAATAATGCATATATCATTTTTATCTTTTACTTCAAGGACACCACAATTGGGTCACACTTGGACTGAACAAAATGGTACATGTGTTTCCCGTGTGCTATGTACCCTTTTATGTCGAAATCAAGTCCCCTCATATACATATGCCTTTATATTTCACTTGATCACATATCTCTTTTCTTTTTTTCCTAATATAAATTCATCTTTGGTTACATATCTTTTACAAAAAAATCTCTGAAGCTTATGGTACATTTTTAAGTGTCTTAATGCATGTCAAATTGCACTAACTTTAGTTTAAAAACTAAAATGAATGTGACGTTTTGATTAGTGGAGTCTATCTTTTATTCTATTTATTAATAGGTTAATGTGCACCTGAACTCTAAAGTATTTTTTCAAATAAGCCTAACACTTGAACTATTTTTCGTGCCTAGGTGCTAGAGGCAGAAAAAATATTTCAGGGTATTGGTTGCTTATGGAAAAAATACTTCAGAGTACTTGATACACTAATAAATAACTTAAGGTGTTGGACACATCAAGAAAAACACTTCACTATACACCTATGAATATAATTTAAAATGTTGGATACGCATTAACCCATTATTAATTATTCTCTCTCTTTTTCAAATCATAAGATCTTATGTATTAAAAATTGAAACATATGATGATGCGGAACTATCCATTGTTCACAGAAACATAAAAGTTTGGCCAATCAAGACCATATCTCCAATGGTGGATGCCTAAAAAATTCAAACTTTAAAAGGCAAATACTTGCATACAACTAGATTATAAAACTGTTACCAATCAATCAACCAAGAAGAATATTCACAAGTTATTAATATTTGATCCTAAAGTTGAGGGATACAAATGGCCACACCAGTCATTTCCTATTGTAAATTATTAAAATGCCCACTAACTCCCACATGTAAGCTGTAACAAAGAGATGATTGGATGATGAGAGAATCAGAATCCAAAGAAAGACAACTGACGAAAATCCTCAAACAACAAATGCAAGGAAAAAGCAGGGGACCTTTACAGCAAAGTTAAATTATTGCCCCTAGCAGACTCTTCAGGAAAAATCAGCAGATTTCAAGTGGATTCTTTTGCATAGCTTTTTTGTATTTCAACTATTTTTTATTTTAGGGTCATCCAATCCAGTACTTACACACACTGACACACATAACCCAATGACCAATTGACAGTGAATAAGTAATGGCCATTAGTTGAGTCCAAGTGATATTACTTTCTCATGATAGCAAGGTGGTGACCAATATGCAACAACCACCCCAATAGCTTTTGTACTATTTAAAAAAGTGGTAAGCCTTTAGCAAAATTAAACAATTCAATAAATTTTTGGCCATATTTGTTTTTTTTTTTTTAAAAAAATAAATTTACTGTCCAAAGAAAGAACTGAGTTGGTTATGCATAAATATTTAGGTAAATGATATAACTATTTTAACAAAATAGTTATTATTAGTTGGTGAAGAGATATTTTTATAGAATTGGTCTATTTAAGAAAAAAATTTCTTACACCTGCCAGCCAACCACATCGTCAAGGAATTATATTTTCAAATGACTAATCCAGTAAAAAACTCAGGCATGAAGAAATGTGCATAATGTTATAATGTCAAATTAAGAGATTTTTTTTTTCTTTTTTTGGGTCGGGGGAGGTCAGAAACCAAAATCAAATTTAGTGGCCAATTCTATATAGAATGAAATAATCCTTTTAATTGAACTACAGGGTGCAAATAACTACAAGTTTTGGGGACAAAGGGGTGAAAAATGCTTATCTTCTGCTTTTTGGATTCCTGAAATAAAACAAATAATTGCTAGTGAACAACCAATGCTAAAAACTTATATGAGAATAATATCATCCTTAGAGATGATTGAATCAAATTACCTTCAAACTGTAAAGTGGAATGTGAGAGGAAAATGGGCCTTTTTATAAAATCAATTTGAATGTTTGGTATAGATGAAAAAAATAAATATTTGAACATAAAAAAGTAGGGGGAAAACATTACAAATATCCTTTATAGAAAAAAAGATATAACTAATTTTAAATGATATAGAGTAAGGTTATTTTTCATACTTGCTGTCATGATTTTAAGAAAAATGACATTTTATTAACTGTCTTAATTGAAGGGTCCTTTCAAGATTTGATGAAAGTATGGAAGAACTATTATGGCCAATCAAACACATCAAAAATGATTTTTTTCTCCCCTTCTCCCTTTCTTGAAACTCCTTTAATTTATACTCCCCCGGTCCTAATTATAAAACAATATTTGGAGGTTTGTTTTAGTCCTAATTATAGGACAACTTTTTAGTTTTATCAATTTCTTCCTAAAATACCCTTAGTTTATTATCTCAAGTGTGTTTAGTTTTTGGTAAGTATATATATATATGAGTTGCAATACACACACATGTGTATGTCTATAAACATAAATATGTGTGTATGTATGTGTGTGTGTGTGTTTATATATATGTATGCGCGCGCGCAGACACACAATATATATATATGTGTGTGTGTGTGTATTTGTATTTGTATATGTTAATATATATACCTCTGTGTATAGATACATGGTTGTGTGTGCGTGCACGCATAATATATCTGTATGTATACATATATATACACATATATGTATATCTAGCAACACCATTATTTCAATTAGAAAGCATGTGAAAAGTAAAAGTTATTGATTAACTTTTACTTATGTCATTTTAAATGGTATATAAGGACATTTTAGGAAAATGAGTAAAATTAACTAATTTAACTCATTTCCTTAATTTTTTCAAAATCGGTTAAATATGTCTTATAATTAGGACCGGAGGGAGTACTAAACATGCCCAAGCCTTGACTTAATTTTTTCCTCCTCAATTTTAATACTCAATTTATAGCTATTATGCGACACATCCTCAGCTTATATGATCAAATGAAACAACGAACTGATGAGTAAAATATTTTTTTTAGAATGCAAGAAAATATGATTAAATTTGAATCATTTAAATTTGGTAGAAAAATATTTTAGACAAATTCAAATTTGGAGGGAGGATATTTTAGATAAATTTGATTTTGATAAAAGTATTTTTAAAAAAATATATTTGAGGAAAAATATTTTTTTTCTTTTTCATTTTGAATTAATTACTTTTTTTTTAGAAAAAAATTAATCACTTTTAAAGGTAAAATAGATATTTTCTGATTCTTTACCACTTGTCATCTCTTCAATTTATTCTTATCAAAAAATTCATCTTTCCTCATCCTTCAAAATCTTTCTTTTCCCTTCTCAAATCTTTGGCCTTCTTCGGCTACCAAATGGGCCCTTAAGGGATCTCTGTTACTTGAGCGCGTGGCTTCCATATGCAGTGGCTGTGGTGGCATTGGCTTGCCACCTCATCATTGTTTCAAGTCGGTTGCTTCTTTGGGCCAATGCTATGTGGGGCATCGCTCTGCCCATTTTCAACGCCTAAAGGACTCTCTTTCTCTGTGGGTTTGGATTTGGCTTGTAGGATTTGGGCTTCTTATGCGGCCGAGGCACATGATGATCCAGTTGCTTCTGAACTTGTTCCTTCAAGTTCTGATCCGAGTCCTCCTGCTTCCTCTAAATGAAAAGGATCCCACTTACTCTCTTCTCTGGTTAAGCGAACTAAACTCGTTAGTTCGTATTTTAAGGTATCAATTGCTTCGCAAACAGATAGATTTGATGGGGGTTTGGTTAATGATGAACTCTTCATCCTTCCGCTGCTTCGGGGTCGAGTCCCTGATCCTTCCACCTTCACTCCTTGGTCATTTCAAGCTCCCATGCATTGCCACCACACTGATCACTCCAGATTTCTTGTGGGTCGCTTCTTCACTCTCTCAAGAGGTCCTCGTAAACGCATCCCGAATTGCTCTGTTTGATCCTCTGAGTTTTCTTCAAGCTCTTTTCGTGCCATTTAAAGAAGACGCTGGCTGGGAGTTACTCATTCATACGAGAGCTCTTCATCTTAACACTATGGAGCATCGCCAGTTTTCCTACTTTTCGGAGTCGGTGTTTTATGCTTTTCTCCATCACTGGCGTCAATCAGGCAGGATGATTTTACGAATCGCGGTTGGTGACATCTTCTTTTTCGTGGACCCTGAGCTAGGCGAAAGAGCCATGCATATAGCTATGGAACACACAGTGGTTCGGGCTGGTTCTACTGCCTGGTTTGATGCGCCCTATGAATGGTTCAGGAGGATTTACGGGCTCAGGCGAGTTCATGGATTCCAAGAGCCTCGTCGGGAGCTGCTTATGCGAGCTGGTTTCTCAATGGTTCTTCCTACTGAGTCTTCCATCGAGCAGCTTCGTGTATCTCCAATCCGAGAGAGTTAGATCAGGCTCTGCTTATCCATAACCGTGGTAATTCTTCCTACATCCGCATTAAAGCATACACTTGTGAGGAAGCTCTTCAGTTCGCGGACGAGATCTCTGCTTTAGGTGGGTCTAGCCCTACCAGTCCTCTGTATGCTTCATTTGAGTGCCCTGTTTATGGTGGGCGTGGTGGCTGTCGTAGGCGTCGTGGTTCACATATCTCTTCTTACTCTGCCTCTCAGATGTGTTCATGAAGCTTCATCTCTTCTGGGTTCTGGCGAGTCTTTGGCCAAAAATACCCGCTTGGTTGTTGCATTATTTGGTGGAGATCAGATAATCATGGAATGGGCTGTGCCATTACTATTGATGTGTTTGTTAGGCTGTTCTCTGTTTCTCAACTGGTTATGGTTCGGACTTTCTTTGTGTCTTTTTGCAGGTTTGCTGTTCGGGTCTGCATTGCTTTTCGACTGTGTCTTATGGAGCTGGGGAATGCCTGTTTTGCTCTGTTCTGGGTTTCTTAGTGCCTTCGGCTAAAGATGATATAAACCTTATATTTTGACATTTTGCTCTCTTAAAACCAATTTTTGTGATTCTTAATATTTGATTTGTTCTTTCTGGAATATATATTGCTGTGCATCAAGGTACGCACTATTCTTCAAACACAATCTACTGAAATTCAAAGGGCACTTCCATTTGCTGGAGTATGCTTGGTCATGGAAAAGTAATAAGCCAATACATGCACCATGTCATAGTACAAATTTGGATGAAAATATTCAAATCTAGAAGGAAACTTTTGTACCAATCTTAATCATAATCAATGTTATTAAATTTGGACGGACCATATTGTTGGTCGGAGATACTGAGCCAAAAGTTAAAATCAAATTAAAGCTAACCCAATTAATGAGGAAGGGGAGATTTAGAGGTTATTACTATGAGATCATAAAGAAATTAAAAAAAAAAAATCTTTTTTTTTTTAAAAAAAGAGAACTGGGCTGATTATTGAACTAGTTTAGTGGCCATTCGAGGCCGGTTTTGCGACATTCTCTATTAACATCCTATAGGTTTATGTTCAAGATTTGTATGGTTAGCACTTCCTCTGGTCCTTAATTAATAAAAATGGAAGGAAACTTTTATACGGAGTCATTTCACAACTTGGTTCTTTACAAATGCCCAGAAAAGTCTGAACAAGGCAAGCAATTCTAGATAGATTGTCTCCCATCGACACTAGGAGTAAACCAAACAACTATAAACACAAAATGTTGGTTAATAACAAGATTAAACTTCTTTCTCTTACAATACAAGAAGCATTCCTGGCACACAAACCTATATTTACCAGCCCCCCCCCCCCCCCAAAAAAAAAAAAATGGTGTGTAAATTAATTAAGGAGAGAAGGGACCAGAATAAGTGGAAATGACAGAAGAAGCCTCATCTCTGATATGATGAAAGACCTTTGAGTTGTGGACCTTGTTCCTTCCAACGTCCTTAATAAAGGACATATTTGTAATTGGCTTCCCCACATTTATGCTGTTCATTGAAGAGCGCCTGCTACTGCTAGTGCCTGGTCTCATCCCAAAACTATTATTATGGTCTTGCCCTCCTACTCTTGCACTTGGAATAACCTTCTTCTTTTCCTATAACACGACCAAAGTTAATTAGAAAGTATTATTATTGATCCACTAAAAATGAATATATGTATATGTATATATTTTATATTATATTATTATGCATATATTTTATGTTTTAATAATATACTTACCCTCTGCCTTATTCTCTTCTCAGCTTCCTCCCTTTCTTGCCTAACAGCGTTATACTCTTCCAACATTGCCATCAAAGGTACCTACCAATAATGATGAGCAAGAATAGTGAATAGAATTCATATCCTGGTGAAGCAATAATGCAGAACTTTGAATGAAGATATGATTTGTGATAATAATGATGCATAACTTTTAATTTAGGGTTAGTACCATCTTTAGTCTCTTATATGTTTGACTTAATTTTGGTTTTGGTCTCTTTAGTTTTGAACCATTGGTTTTAGTCTCAGAGGCAAAATGATCTAGATTTTTATTGAGTAATAGAAACTAATGTTCTAAGCAATTAATGAAACTTGAGGGACCAAAACGTATAGTTTGAAATATAAGGGACCAAAACCAAAATTGGAGCAAACTTAAGAGACCAAATATTATAAGATTAAGGTGTAAAAATACACATAAGATTTTTCCAAAAGTGCGTCCAACACCAAATGTTTTTTTGAGGGGTAAGAGTAATTATGACCTTCCAAAATATGTGCAATAATACACATTGGCTGTTAGTTTACCATTTGTTTAAATTTTTTAAGGATTAAAGTGCAAAAATATATATGAAATTTTCTCAAAAGTGTACCTAACACAAATGTTTTTTTAAGGGGTCAAAGTAAATGTAAACTTTCCAAATATAAAAGTGTAAACATACATATTACCATAGTTGACTATTTGATTTTTTGTAACTAAAAATAGTGACATTGAAGATGAAGTGGATGATTAAGAAATAACGTTGAGAGAAATACTTACATATTTTATGAGTACCACGTCACCTGCATTTGGTTTATCATTCTGTTTTGGCTTTTTTCACTTAAAAAATTCAGATGTTTTTTTCCTTAAAAACAAGATAACATTTAAATTTTTCAAATGAGTCATTAGCCAATTATAATTACAATAATGTGAGATGTTATGTTTTTATTGAATAAAGTTCAAATGACGTTATACTCTAGGAATATATAAATATTTCTCCAACTTAGAAAAACATTCTACTAATTGAACAAGGAATATTAATTTCCACTTAACCCTCTCTATCTCATCACTTCTTTGGGAAGACAGAAGGAGAGGAGATGAAGGGTTAGGTGGAGATAAAATGTTCGGTGAAAATTGACTTCCCTTATCTAGTTAGCAAAATATCATTTCAAATTATTTCTTAATCATTCACTGCATCTTTCTATGTCACATTTTTAGTAAGAAAACGTTCAAACAAATGGTCAATATGTATTTTTGCACATATTTTAGAAGTTTATAATTATTTTTGTCTCCAAAAAACACATTTGTATCAAGTGCACTTTTGAAAAAAATTTATGTGTACTTTTGCTTCTTAATTTTTAAAAAATTTAAATAATATTTTTACACATACTTTAAAAGTTTATGGTTACTTTTACCTTTAAAATTTTTTTAATGTTAGATGGAATTTTAAAAAAATTTCATTCATATATATATAGACACACCTAAATGCAATATTATATATATTAACCCTTTAATTTAAGTTATCTTGTCAAGCAATCAGCTTAGTCATCGCCTGTTAGGTCAGTACTCTGAGATCTTGTCGTTGCCATTTTTTATCGATTGTCTATAAATGTACTTCTAGTTTACACTAAAACTATCATGTTGGTTTTGATCGAAGGGACTCTATAACCACTTAAAAATAATGGTTTGAACAAAACTATACATGAGAAAGTGGCAGTGACCAATCGGGACTATATATAAATCTAAGACATTTTCTTTTTCCTCGAAACATAAATCTAAGACATCACATAGTGTGTGTCTATATATATATATTGTGAAATTGTTTATAATTAGTTTAACTCTTTATTTTACTCTCTTTTTCAATTTCCAAGCACATAATTTATCAGTGAATTCAAAATATTGAGAATGGGCTCATTATCTTACTTGATCATACAGGAAAACCTTGTTTCTTTCTTCTTCCCAACTTCTAGTCATATCCAAGAGCATATCAACCAAAGCTGCCAAAAACAAAAACAAGTTAGCAACATTTTATGTAAGCTGCTATTATTTATTTTTAAAAAAAAAAAAAATTGATCAGGTCTCATTTTTTTTGTACCTGGTATTTTCTTGACCAGTATTCGAGTTCGTTCAGCTCGTCTCAAGTTCTTATGATTTCCTCTAGTTGATGTGTAGCGTTTCTCATCCTAACAACACCACACAAATAAGTTTCTTGCTCTAGAATTTCAGTATGGACTCAAGTTTCGTACTTCACAATCTAAAAAATTTTATTAACCAGAAGGACCTGATATGTTTTGATAGATAAAAAGTACCGGTACTCCAGTTCAGATCCTTAAGGCCAATCAAATTTTCAAACAAAAATTTTTCACTGATTTTTCCTATGAAAAATATAGAGTATCAAATTAATTATGGAGATCTTTGTGTGTGTTTATGCGTGGGATTTCTAACCATGCTATATTCTTCAAGCCAGCGTTCTTCATCGCGTGCTAAAATCCACTTTTCTACTTTCTCCATTATAGGCTTTCTGCTACAAGCTTCCTCTTTTGCTCTTGCTATCTGTTCATCCATGCTCATGAGCAGATCCGAATGGTCAATCTCCCCTTTCATTTTTTCACATTGATCAATTCAATTTCCACGTTATTTCTTCAGTTTTCAAAGGCATTAATTAATATATAAATTATATATATCTCATTCACTTTCTCACCTGAGTTTATGAGGCCAAGAATATTGTTTATATCTGACTTTGAAGGAATCTCCATGTGGGTTTTACTGCATATAAGCTCCAGCTCCTCCTGTTTCTTCTGGAATAGCTCTTTCATCTTGCTGGCTTTTAGTTGATCCAGTCTTCTTGCTTCAGCTTCAGCCTTGAAAAATCTCAATTAGTAAGACCCTGAAATAATGTTTCTGAAAGCTTGTGATATATATATACACGTATGGGCCGGGTTAAGGGTTATTTTTTTCCTCGCGAAGGGGACATGTCTGGAAGTTCTTTTTCGCTTAATATCATCTTAGAAGTGCTAATGAAAAGGGCAATGTCACTTTGGCTGTTGAAAATTATTAACCGTGAACATTAATTTTTTTTAATGGTTGGGGCAATTTCTTTTTTAAAGACTTTTCCTGGGTGACATTGGGTGACATTGAGCTGGTAAAAACTTTCTAATAACTATAGCTCATTTGGGAATACTTAGAACCCATAACCTTGTGTGTGTGTATATACACACTACTCCCTCCGGTTTTTAATATGTATAAAGGACTTAATTCAGGAGTTTATAAATGTAAAACCTATTTTTTATAGTTATTAATATTTTTCTAATTTAAACCTATTGATACTTCATTTAACAATAATCACAAGATTAAAGGAATTAAGGAAGATAATTATGGTGTTTTAAAAAAAGTGTGCCATATTTAACTAATTTATCTAAGTTTCTTAGTCTAATCAAATTAAGTAAATAGGTGGATATGATATGAAGGAATATATATATATATATATATGAGATGTAAAATACATACTAACCTGTTGAATGATTTCTATGGTGAGACTTCCTGGGTCTGATACTTCTGCTGGTGAGAAGGACAACAAATTGATGACGTGGGAGAAAGGTTTCTGATCTTCTCTTGGTGTGTCCATTAGATTCCATAGCTTTGTCAGTTCTTTACCTAAATGGTGAAGCTGCAAAATTTATCAACAATAGTTTCAGGCGCGCCCACTCACACAGACATATCAGTCACATTCACCTCTAACATATGTTTAGCTAGTAAGAGATTTCTTACTATGAAAGAAATGAGAATTAATTAAGATGATTTTTTTCCCCACCTGGTCGAGTCGCTTGTGTTTTTCTTGGACAAGTGACTCCACAGTGTGATTGAGTTTAGTGAGAATGGTGTCACTGATATTCTTTGTTACTCCACACAGATCGTTCAAGCTTGGATCGACTTCTGTGATGATGGCTGAGTAGTCCTTTCCCAGTATCGTCGACAAGATGTGGATTATGTCTATGTATTTCTCCACTTGCTGCAATCTCTCATTCTTCCCAACAAGAATAACCACGCACTCAATATATAATAAGAAAATATACGAAAAATGCTAAGTTTATATATATAACTACACCATTAATTGATGCACACCAATCCTATTCAATCTGTTCATTCATTCCTGTATATGGGTCTCACATGCATAAATATATGATCTCCTAATTTGACTTTATTTAAAGTGATCAATGAGAGATAGATACATGATAATCAATTCAATTTATATGGGTCTTACATGTCATAAATAAGAACCACTGTGTTGCTTGATTATCTAAAATGACTTTATTTAAAGCGACGAGAGATATAGACACATGGCAGTGGATCCCACTTTTACAAGACCCACATATATGTTAGAAGTGGGACCTACTATCATTTAGAAAACTATAGGATTCCCACACTTGAAATTCAAGTAATCATGTTGGCTTTTGTAAAAGTACCTTCTCATTGTGGAGGCGTTGCAACTCATTGTTAAACTCATCAAGTTTCTTGAGAGAGAGATCATTTTCGTTAACTACGATGTTTGAGCTGGGTGTAGTGATAGTAATGTCGGAGTTTCCAGTAATTTCAGCAGAGAGTTGCTGAATTTGGGACTGCACGTTCCTGAATTTGCCCACTCTCTCTTCTTTTCTCAGTGTCATCTCCTTCAATGCTGGTGTTATTGAATCTAGCTGCTCTCTCAGTGTTCCTGCCCTTTTCTCTGGCTGCATTAATAATATACAACTCTAATTAACTCCCTCATAATTACTTTACTCATGATCAACAAAATTTAGCCTCTCATTTAGATACTCTACCATTCAAAACTAATGTGGGAAAATTATTATTAATATTGTGCAGTCCCATGTAAACAATCTAATCATCAAAAAGTCCTTCGACAATTGTCAATATGACATGATATGTTGTTATTCTCTGCACCGCATCTTGTCTTTGCATGCAATTAACTTGGTGTGAGACTTTTTAATGATGAATTACTTATAAGAGATATTATTGTATTGTAATTTTCTCAAAAATAATATTATGGTTATTTTTTTTAGGGAAAATCGATAAAAAGTTACTTCGAAAATTTTATTGATTATAAGAACCTAATATTTTTTTATACACAAAAAACAATGGTATCGGTGCTTCAAAAGAATTCATATACAGAAAGTATAAGTATTTAAGTTCTTCTCGTTAATAAAATTTTCAAACACGACTTTACACCGGTTTTCCTACTTGTACTCTATTTTCTGAGGACTGAGATCATACCCGTACACCAGGGAGAGATGGTTCACCAAGAGACAAAAGAAGGTGAGTGAACTCAGCCTCAGACTCAGCAACCTGTTGATGAAGACGAGCTCTTGCTATATTTGCTCTGTCAACTTTTCTCCTATAAGCATCCACACATTCTTGTTCCAGCTCCAACAATACTTTCTCTCTCTCAAATGCATCTTCTCCTACCTCATCCCATATCATCTGCAATAATCATTTCATTCCATGAAAAAATTTCTTTACAAATTGCCAACTATAATTTCATTTTATAATCAAGTCAATTATATAAATCAGTTTATCATAATATCATACCTGCAGTTCCTGGAGTAAGAATCCGCATGATGTTTCCAGCGACGGCTTGCTTCTTGACCCTATTAATGGAGTTTGAACTGAACCCATTAGAGTGATGATGATATATTGTAATATTATTGTTGTAAACTTTTGAAAGATGAAAGGAGCAAAGGAATATGATTGAAGCTGGCTCTCCAAGTTCAAGTGTGGATCGATAATGGTAGGAATATGATGTTGGGTATAAGTTTTTGCTTCAAAGACAAGCATATTGGGAATATGGGAAGCTAATGTCCATGATTCTTCCCCAGGCTTTTTCTTTTTTATTACTTTGGGCTTTTTAAGAATATGAGCACCGTCTTTGTCTTTCCGACCTAAAATTGGTAGACTTCCTTATTCAGAGATGTGATACATGTGCTGCATCACCCTTTTTTTGGTTCTGTCCTTTTTATTCTATCGGACTTCATTCCCACGTTAACTTGGGTCTATAAATATAATACATTGGATCCCTGATATTAATAGGTTTCGTTAATTGGTATTTTGTCCAGAAAGTATTGCCGGATGAACTTCGGGTATTTGGAAGTCTTTTTCCCTCAATATCACCCATTTACTTGGAAGTGTTAAAATTTTTGTCCAGCAAATTTTTCAAAGAGCAACTTTACCAGTATAAAAACAAGAGCAATTTTGCCCTTGGTGTTATTCTAATTAATTTTGACGATTAGTTGACCAAATATACTGAATTGACAATTCATATGTTATTCACGTCATTATTTTAGGATGCAAATTTGCTCCTCAAATTTTAAATCTAACTTTGAAAAAAGATTAAATAGATGACACATAAATTTCTGATACAAATTTACACCTTAACAAAAATGATGCACATAACATTTAGATTATCAGCTCAACATATTTGATCAACTAATAATCAAAATTAACATTAATAGACAAGGGCAAAATTGCTTTGTTTTTTATACTTCCAGGACAAAATTGCGCTCTAAAACACTTCCGAGGAAAAATCTCCTATCGATAAAACCTTTTAAAGTAAAATTGTCCCTTAACCCTTGTTAAAAAAATCTAACGTTGACAGTGAAAAAAATTAATATTGACTGTTAATATTTTCTATATCGACCATCACAGACTCATTTTTTAATTATTTTTGGGGCGATATCGAGAAAAAAAATTATAGATATTCATGGCTCTTTTAGTGAATACTCTTAGCATAAAAATATCCTTTTAAGCCTTTAACCCTATTTAATATATAATTACTTGATAAACCTTTTATTTCAAAGGTACATAATTGGTAGAGGATAACTCTTGGTTGAATTTACACTATCTATTGTTCACTTGGTATTCAAGGAAGAAAAACTATTTACTTGAAATATGTAATGTTGAGTTGGATTAAGGGGAGACGTGTTTAATCAATTGTTCTTTTTATGTTAATTACTAATTAGATTAAGTGGGTGCAAAGATAATGAATAAATTATAGGGAGAACATTGAATAAAACGTACCACCTTGCTCACCTAATTGCTTGTTAACTCAACTGAGGTGTGTTTGATTCAGCCGAAAGGAAATTAAAGAAAGAGTTCAGTTACAAGCACGCACAGCCTACAGGAGTGTGAATTAAGAAACAGAGAGATTATGAAATGAGAAAGAAAAGCCACCATGCCACTTTGATACTTTCTATATATATATATATGCACTACTCAATGCTTTTAATTCTGGCAACACTTGGATAGCTTGTTTTCGTAGCAACCAACATATCTTTAACTGTAACTGCAATTTTTTCCCTCTCCTAATGTTCCAATTCTTTATTAACATCACATTATATATTATATTGTAAAAAAGACATAAAAAAAATTGAATTTGTAAAATTTTAAATTAGATATTTTGATAGGGCGACTTCGGCAAGTGTACTGGTTGATAAATCCCAATTTTATTATATCTTATCCCACATTAATCATTTATTTTGGGATTATTTTAGGCTAATTTGGATATATTAGATAATATTTGGATTGTTAGCCAATTTTAGGAGGTAATATAAATCAGAATTAATTATAAGATTATTGGGCTTAAATTATTAATACTCTGATTAATATTTTGTGATTGAATAATATTTCTAAATATATACCGATCACGAGTTTATTTAATTCTTGCAGGACATGAAAAAACATATTAGAATATCTTATGATGCAAAATTGACTTTAGAAACCAAAAGGAAATCCAATAGTAAAATTTTATTGGGTTTTTTAGATTTTAATGGGCTCAAGTGAATACCCATAATTCCCCTCTCCTTCCTATAATTAACCTAGCTGCTAGGTTTGAAGGGAATGACTTCTCTCTGCTGCTCAATATATCCGCTGCCATCCTTTTCTTTACAGCGGTGTCGTTTTGTGTGCACAATAACTTTTGAAACTTGCCTCATGTCTCCAAAAGCTGACCGAGATCTACTATATAACGTCTTCAATGTTATAAAACTGATAAAAATAATAAGAAGAAGAGCAGAGGTTCTAGAGAGATAAAGTAGAGAGATAGATTCTCATTTCATTCAATCCATGAACAGTTACAGAAAACCTCTATTTATAGAAGAAAAATGGGACTTTAGTGTAATTTCTACCTATGGGTCATTTGGTGTAGTTTTCCCCAAAAACCTAAACTATTCACTCACGGATTTCCTTCCCGTGAGTGATTGTATAATTGTGTGCGGGTCCCACCAAATAGTAAACGACTATGCGTGGTACTATGCAAATAGTAAATCACTATGCGTGGGTCCCATATCATCTTTTAATATTTGGAAACCGGGAGTCAATGGACATCCACATAATAAGTATATTCATAACACTCCCCCTTGGATGTCCATTTATGAATGTGCCTCGTTAAAAACTTTAACTAGGAAAAACCCAGTGGGATAAAAACCTAGCCAAAGAAAAGAGTACATCATCCATTGATACACTTTCTAGTGCTGCCTCATTAAAAACCTTTCTAGGAAAAACCCAGTGGGATAAAACCCAGATAAGGGAAAAAGAGTACAGCGTGTATCGTCTCCCCCTCTTGATTACATCAGTGTTGCTCCCCCTGATGACTATATTGCTTCAATGTCTTTCTGAGCATATTATACTTTCTGTCATCAAATATTCTGTTAGAAACACCCAATCTGATTGTTCATTATATACCTGCAAGATCTAAATCTGTCAAGTAAAGTCATAATAATCTTTTCATAAATATATATGTGCATATAGAAATTCAATAAATGTTTATTCAGATAATGATGCTATATGCACTATCATCTTGAGTCCTTTTGGGACATATGTGTTTTTGGCGCCTTATGTGCTTCTAGCACATACAAATATATTGTGGCTCATGATCCTCATTATCATTCATTGTAGCATATGCTATCATAGATATTATTAACGTCGACTTCATTTTCACTCCCATCGGATTTCATTCATAATTTATTGAGATCTCATAATGTAAATACCTGGGTCTCTTCTTGGACCACAATACACTTTACTTGTAATATCTCTTCTAGAGATAACATCTCATCAAAAGATAACTCTTCTGGAGCTTTACTTAATTATCCTCGACTTGATCATCTATATTTTATAGCTCCTTTTCTCTTTTGAGGATTTTTATCTTTTAAAACCGATGGACCTGCAACGCTTCAGGAGTGCTTTATAACAATTCATATAGGAGCATTTGCAGTTGGGATATGTGACTTTGTCACTTTCTTTAGGTCAGTAAATGCTTCTGGCATTCGATTAACTAAACTCTGAAATTGAATTATCATTTTGAACTTTTAGTGCACAATTCCTTATACGATGATCAATATGAGCCAATGATAATTCATTCTAGTAAATCTTTACCCAATCTGCTTATTTTTCTCCCCCTCATCAAATCATCAATTTTCTTTGTATATCCATCTATGTGTATTGTAATAGATTAATAATCATTACACATTTAAAACATTTCAAGATGGAATTAATCTGGCTCCTGACCAAAAACCAATTATACGGGGAGAATTCTGTTGGCTTATATAATTGCTGCAAATATACACAACATATAAATTTTGTTCTCATAATCATTGATCTATCCATTCATGGATACTTTAATACATTATTTCTGGATCATTCAATCTGGAAATTGCGCGCATAATATATTGCAAACTTCTAGTTGCAAACATCACTGCAAACTTTGCAGATTTATAATCTCATATGTAAACTTTCAATTTGATATATTTCCAGAGATCCATTTCCAATAATTATGTCTATCTGAGAACAAGCAGCACATAATATATGACTCGGATGATCAAACAAGTCATGCCAACTTTCCATATGATTTAACATCAAATCTAATATTCATTTTGGGGGAATCAATATAGAAACATTCACAAAGAATTATCACATAAATATTCACACTTGATATATATTATTCTCCCCCTCAAGTGTGAGACCTTAAAAATTAATTTATGGAATTTTCATACAATATTCCATGATAATAGCATATATGATATCTATTTCATTAAAATTCCACAGATTTCTAAATGCATTATCAATGCATAATTTTGTTACTTCTGGTAACAAAATTTCCATTTTCCAGAATCAACAAACAAATATATATTAAATACAAAATCATCAGGTGTATAATTGCAGATTCACGAGCGCAATACTGTGTAATCACAGGCGCATCACTGTGGAATCACAGGCGCGACAACTCAGATTGTCGTATACATATAAAGTCAAAAAGATTCCAGGCTCGTGCTTTATAGGGAGCAAATCTGTAGAGATTTAACAGGACTACGCAAATCTGCAGAGATTCAATAGGATTTAATTCAACTATAAATAGAGGAAGGCAAACGAACATGCCTCACAAACACTCAAGCATCTGATAATATCAACTACCAGATACTCACACATATTTCTCTAAATTCTATTGCCATGGCAGGACCAAGCAGTTTTATCCCAGTTTCTGATACATCCGAAACAGCATTACTTAATGCTTTGTTGTATGATGATCAGCATAACATGTCATTTACTTCTTTGTTATCTCCTAATCCCTTTGAAATGTTTATTCCTCCTTCTACTATTCCTCCTTCTGCTTCAAATGTACCTACTTCTCCCCTTAGAACAAGTGTTCTTCCTCAATCTACAAGGATTGAAGGTACAACTGAAGCAGGTTCATCAAGGAGGCCTGTTAAGAGGTGTAGAACTATGGCAGAACTAATGGAGTCTACCAATCCAGTTCAGCCAATAGTGTCGGCAGTTAATCAACCAGCATTCACTAGCCAGCAAACTATCATCAGTTTGCCAGCAACAACCAGCCCGACAACAACAATCAGCCAACCAACAACCACTAGCCAGCCAGCAACAATTAGCCAGCCAACAGCTACAAGCCAATTAGCAACTACTAGCTTATTGGAATGTAGTTGCTGTCATGTTTTACGGGAAATTATTCATACCAACGGACTTCAGTACCATAAACTTGAAGTTCACGGAAGAAGAACAGGTATGATTACCCATGCTGTTTTATTTGAAAAAGTACAGGATAAATCTTATAATACTGACAGGCTTCCAATGTTTGATTTCACAAAGAAAAATTTTGAAGAAATCAAACAATTTCTGACACAGTATTGTATAGATTTACAAGCATCAGGATATATCTTGATGCGTGATCCTGTATTAGCCTATCATGAGGTTCTCTGTGTTGGTTCGGAATGGGCTATAAATCCAAATGACCTCCATGGAAGTTCATTTCAAACCAATATTGAACACTCATTAGGCAAAGGAAAACAACCTGCAGTAAGTATACCCTATGATACTTCATCCCTTAACCAGGGTGAATTATATAGGTTATCTATGGAGCAAAGAGAAAGAATAAAGAAAACAACGCTCCATGATTTAAGAAATTATTTTCACTTAACCCTTGATGAAGCGAGTAAACAATTAAATATGTCTACTCACACCATACAAAAAATCTATCAAAAAGGAGGGTTAACTGAGTGGCCACACAAGAAGCTCAAGAAACTTATGACGCAAATCTCGATATTACGAAGAGCTTTGCCTCATCTGGATCCCATCTCAAGAGAAACAAAAGAAGAAGACATTAAATATCTTCAGAATGAGATGATTAAAGTTTGTAATGATGTTGAGCCACTCGCAATTAAACTTTGTTGAAATAATATTTCTTTTTGCTTAATTATTTTGTTTATGAATATTCTTTTCTCGTATTTATAAAAATTGTTATAATCATAGAAATCACATAACAACTATAATAATATATTTGCTTCATTCACTTCTGGAAATGAAGTTGGATAAAAATTCATGATCCATAACTCACTGATTTGTTTGATCATGGCAAGAAATTAATCCACAATATTGCTACTATAATAGCAAATTGAATATATTTATTTATAATATCAATCATGATCATACAATCCCTTGTCTCATAATTTAAGGGAATATTTAATGCCAAATATACAATTTTGAGGCCTTTATACAACTGATAACATACAAAATTTATGGATCAAATATTGTTTCATAATTTGTCTCTTGTTATCAGGCTAACTTGCCTCTTGGCTTCAGGCAATCTTGCCTATGAAATTAAGGCTATCTTGCCTCTTAAGCTCAAGCCAATTTATGCCTCATATCTCTATGGCATTTTGATCTCATAATAATATATATGATCTTTTAACGGTTTATCTTCAAGATAAATAAAATATAAGCATAATAAAATAAATAGATGGAACCCACTAATAGTGTGGTTGCCATAAATAATAAGAAGGGAGAGGGATATATATATATATAGCAATAAATAAATAAAATAAAATAAATGACTGGAAATAAACATGCTAGATTAATAAAAAGAAGATGAGATAGGAATGGTAGTAAACTCACAGCGAGACCTATCTCATCCAAAGATAAGAAAGAAGATGCATATGCAAATGTAAATATATATATATATATATATATATATATATATATATATATATATATATAATATATATAGAAAACGGTAAAATAAAAAGGGAAGGGGATTTAAAGCAGTAAATAAATAATAAATAAATGGGAAGGGGATTTAAAGCAGTAAATAAATAATAAATAAATGGAGTCCACTATACAAGTGTTACCACCATGAAAAATAAAGCAGTAAATAATAAATGGTGCCCACTATACTAGTGTTGCTACCATGAAAGATAAATAAAGCAGTAAAGAATTAAAATAAAATAAATGGGGCCCACAAAATGTCACCACCATAAAAGATAAATAAACTCTAAATAAAATAAATAAATAGAGCCCACTAATAGAGACTAGTGTGCCTCCATGAAGAATAAATAAATGTAAAATAAAATAAATAAATGGAGCCCACTAATAAATAATGTTGCCGCCATAAAAAATAAATAAATGTTAAAATAAATAAATAGAACCCACTAGTAAATATACTAATGTGCTATCATAAAAGATAAATAAATGTTAGTAGCAATAAAATAAATGTTAGTGACATAAAACTAAATATTAGTAAAGTCAGTATGGAGCTTAGTATAGCCACCATGAAATAAATAAATAAAGCAGTAAGTAAAGAATTACAAATGGAGCTTAATGACGCCACCATGAAATAAATGAATAGGAAGTGAGAAGAATATATAAACATAAATAAATTACTGTAAATAATAAAATATAAATTTACCGTGAATAGTAAAATTACTATTCACTATAAATAGTGAATAAAGTAAAATTACAGAAAGATTAATCTAGACTTCCATGTAGGAGTCAAATGAATAAAATGTAAAAATTACTGAAAAAGGGGTAAATTTACTGTGAATAGTAAATTACTATTTACCGTAGTAAAATAGTAAATAATCTCAAATCTTAACCATGGAACCCGATGTTAAAATAATCGGTAAGAATAGATATTTAATTCCATATAATGGTTAAGATCATCCCAGATAAATAAAATGGAAATATGAAATAGATGGTGAGAAAATCTTACCTTGGTAGAGTCTTCGTGCTGATAACGTGTTATAAAACTGATAAAAATAATAAGAAGAAGAGCAGAGGTTCTAGAGAGATAAAGTAGAGAGATAGATTCTCATTTCATTCAATCCATGAACAGTTACAGAAAACCTCTATTTATAGAAGAAAAATGGGACTTTAGTGTAATTTCTACCTATGGGTCATTTGGTGTAGTTTTCCCCAAAAACCTAAACTATTCACTCACGGATTTCCTTCCCGTGAGTGATTGTATAATTGTGTGCGGGTCCCACCAAATAGTAAACTACTATGCGTGGTACTATGCAAATAGTAAATCACTATGCGTGGGTCCCATATCATCTTTTAATATTTGGAAACCGGGAGTCAATGGACATCCACATAATAAGTATATTCATAACATTCAAAGTTTATTTTCCTTCTAATGCTAATATGTTATTTTAATGTTTTAACTTTTAATAGTCAATAGTAATAAATTTATATCTTGAATTTATGTTGAAAAAAATACTGATCTTGATCTGCTCAATATAGTAATGCTGAAAAAAAAAATACTTCTTAATGTTGAAAAAAAATTACGATATTTAAAAAAATATTACGAGGTAATGACTGATCTTGCAAAAATATTTCATAGTATTGAAAGTAACTAAGAAATATCTTAATAATACTGAAAAAATATTGATGATGATAGATGAGCGAGAAAAAGTTGGAAAAAACAACTTTTTACAAAACTTAGGTTAACCTAAGTTTTGATGCAAAATAGTTTTTGGAAAAAGTTGGGTGTCTAGTAATTTGTGACAAAACATAGGTTTTTATGTAGAATAACTTTTGGAAAAAATATGAGTATTTGGTAAACTTTTGTCAAAACTTAAGTTTTAATATATAACAGTTTCTGGATAATTTTGGGGTGTTTGATAAACTTTTGTTAAACCTAGATTTTAAAGTTATCCAAACACTATCATTTTTCTCCAAAAGTTATGCTAAAAAACTATTTTTCAAAAACTATTCTCTAAAAATCATTTATGCCTCATAAATCCTCAAAACTATTCTCCAAAAACTATACCCAAACGGGCCTTTAATTAACTTCCTAATATGACGTAAATTAAGGGGAAACATAAATTCAGAATTTAAGTTTTTTACTATTAACTATTAAAACATTAAAATAATATATCCAGTATTGGAAGAAAAATAAACTCTGAAAACGTTAGAGTAGGTCTCGGTCAGCTTTTGGAGACATGAGGCAAGTTTCAAAAGTTATTGTGCACGCAAAACGACGTTGTCGTAAAGAAAAGGATGGCAACGGATATATTGAGCAGCGGAGACAAGCCATTCCTAGGTTTGAAGGGGGGCCGCCACATGCTCTCTTTGAGGGCCATCGCCACGCCATCACGCCACAGACTGAAGACGGAAAGACGAGAGACACAAAGATCATCACGAGTCACAGGCAGAGCGAGACGGAGAGGGTGCTGGAAATTGAATCAATTCAATTGCATTCTTTTCTTCAATTCCTCTCTCTCACTCACGTATGGACCCACACCACGTATTGGAAATTTGGAATCAATCAATTAATATCCATTCACACATATGGGTCCCGCCTTCTCCAATCCCAGTGATTCACCTTTTCCCTTCACGTACAGCAAGCCTTGTGTTCATTCTTCATTCAATTACCAAGTAATGGCAGTAGCTTCACAAGAGAATTTGGGAGTAAGAGAGATCGTGATGGAAGCTTAAATTCTTTGGGAGGCAATTTGGGAGGAGCATGGAGGAAGCTAAAGTCTAAGGCTTACACTTGAAGATCATAAGGGAGTGTCTTTCTTTTTATCTTTTTAATTCGAACTTGAGATTATTTAGTTTTAAAGGATTTCGAGTTGTATTAATTGAGAACAATCTAATTTTAGATTGTAAACCTATTTCTTTTGGATTAGACTGATAATTTGAAGTTTTATGCTTATTGTTGGACTCTTGTTTGCAACCTTAGGATTGTCAATTAAATTGATAATTGAGTTTTCGTTATTAATTTAATTGTTAATTGAGTTTATCATCTTAATTGTTTGATTGGGTTGATAAATTATCTGGTTGTTCAATTGGATAATTGTAAACAAGATTTCTAAATTATTTTGGAATTAAAAGTATTGGATTTTAATGAGTTTAACTAGCCACCACTTATTCCATTATGAGTTTTCTAGTGTAATATGTGTTATTGAGCTTGAGGGTTTCCCAAGTTTGAATTAGGTAATTGAACTCATTAATTTCAATATCTCATTAACCTTCCTTGGGTCTGATTAATTAATTTGGGCTAAGAAAGTTTACTCCATGTAAATCCTAAGTTGTCCCTTTTGTCATCATAACTAAACTAGATCTTTATTATTTTATTTGCTTTTAATCAATCTTTTTATTAGGATTTTAATTATTCTCTCATAAGGAAAACCCCCTAAAAATTGCATTTAAATTCATATAGATTAGTTTGATTTTCATATAGGTTTTAGAGCCAATTACATTAGTACATTTAGTTAAGTTAATTGCATATAGGTAGTAGTGTTTGCATTCTAGTTTAGGTCCATTCACATTCCATTACATCTTTTCATCACCTAAATTTAATCTAAAAAAAACCCACAGCTTGCTCCTTGAGAGAATGACTTAGGTTGACCCTAAACTATATAATTAATTAGGACATAGTTTAATTGATCGCTTTAACGACAAAAGTAGCTCGATCACCGGTCGTTACAAGTAATAAAGTAGTGAAAAAGTATCGTCCCACGAGGAATAGCACTCCAATCACTAGTTCTCTATTTACGCTTTAGTTGGATGAATCAAGTAAAAAGAGACGAGTTGTAATTAAACAAGAATTTCAAGAATTGAGGGAAGAAAAGAATTCAAGATCAAGATTTGCAAGAGAATGTTTAGAAAAGATAATCAATCAAGTAAAACGTAGCTAGGACTTAGAATCCCCCTATGCTCCTTCAAGAATTTGAATTGAATCCTTAATTAATTATTAATCCCATGATTGACAATCGATTCTCTAAGGTTAGACTAAGTCCTAATGTTTTGATGCTACCTTAATCTATTTTATCTTTAAAAACAACCTAATGTTTTAGTATTGTCTAGAAAGATTAGATCTTGAACCAGAATCTCACAATCACATAAATTCATAAGCCTATGTCTAGGTCATGCAATTTTATGATGAATTAACAAGTTCTAGTTAGATGCACCAACATCTCTATTGTCATACATCAATCTATGGACAATCTAAAAGGTGATCAATCTTTCAAGAAAGCTTTAAGTGCAGCAAATTCATTCAATCAAAGAAACCAAGATTCAACCAAGAATTCAATCAAATACTCAAAGTTGCATAGGGTTCATCCTAGCCCTAACTACAAAAAGGAAATTAGCCAAGCATGGCTAGATTAACAAATTAAAGAAGAAAAGATGAAGATAGAATGGTTCTTCAGAGGTTGGGGAAGGTTGATCTCCACAATTGCTTTGATCCTCCTTTCCAATGTCGTAGAGTTGTTTCTTGTGCCAAAAATTCTTTCTTTTCTTGCTAGGGTTGCCTCTTTTTATGTTTCAGGTCCAATTGGATTTCCAAATCTCAAAAATCTTTAATTTTCCTTCCTTTTTCGGGCCCTAAAAACTTTCTAAAAATTAAAAATAAGAGTTTTCACACTTTTGGCGTCCTAGGCACCACTTTTTACAAGGAGGCAGAGAGTTGGCGCCCTGGGCGCCAACTTTATTTTTTTTTCATCGGCTTCTTTTTTTGACTTTCTTTGGAGTCTCCAAATAGCTTCTTCTTGTGGATAAAACCTGCAAAAACACACAAGAATGCTTGTGAGGGTATGTCTGACATCAAATCCATATTTTTAACTTATTATTCTTAACTGTTTTAATCATATTAGATCAATTTCATACTAATCTTATGCCTTAAAACATAGTAAATTTACGGCTTATCATATTTCCTAAAAAATGAATTGTTAATTGCTTCACCAAGTTTCGTCATTTATTTATTAATTCTCAGTAACAAACCTGATTTGATATTTTATAATTTAAATTTTTGTGTGTGTATTTTTTCTTAGTATGTTTATGCAACTTTCAAGGTTATAACTTGATTGTTCTGTTGAATTTACAACTGCTTGTACAAAAAAAAAAAAAAAAAATACCGACAATAATTGGATTAGGTGAAAAGAAATTTATGCTAATTCAAACAAAGTTGAGGTTTCAAATCTAATGGAAAAATCACATAGGAAAGTTACACCCTCTTTAGACCCCACAACTCTCTAGCTCTCTCTCTCTCTCTCTCTCTTTGAAAAACCCACAAATACTGAAATTTAAATAATAATAGGACAAAACTTAGTATTATACGGTAATTTAATACATTATTTGTTTATGTCGATTAGATCCAATTCTCCAATTAAATTTTGTGATATATATTTTTTTATTATTAATGATGCTTTTTCAAAATTTTGAAACATTCTTTTTTTATAATTATAACTTTGAAATTTCTCCATGTAAATTTTTTTTAATAAAAAAACATCCATTTGTTAAAATTTGATGGGAGAATTGAACTTGGTGGTTCTACAAGCATATGAACCTAAATTTTGTCTTAGATACTTAATAGTATTACAAAAAATACCCTCATCATATACCTCGTAAACCATTCTATAACTTTGAGATGCTTGAATTATAATTTTTAAATGTATCGATGATAATTTAATTTTATGATGTTCAAAAAGTCATAAATATTAAAGTTATTAATTGTTAATATTTATAAATCACAAGTATTTAATTGTCATTTTCTCACTAATAAGGGTTGGGTATACAGTATACTAGAAGATGTTAGTCTTTCACAATGTAGCGAACTAAAGTTTGAAACCTTACTATAGGAGTTCCTACACTTAGTATCCGATGGTACTCACCTTAAATAGGATTGCCTTTAACAGAAAAATAATTATACTTAGAAAAAAAAAAGTAATTTCCTCCTTAATTGATCATAAAACAGGCTTCAGATCCTTCTTTTGGGTCCTGGGCTTTTGGGCCCAATCTTACATGAATCAAAATGAGGTCCTCTTGGGCCTAAGTCCTGGGCCTTTAGGCACAATTTACAAGACTGAAAATTACTCTCTCTGTTCCTTATTATAAGGTACCAACTACCAAAATATTTTGGTCTTTATTATAAGGTACCAACTACCTTTAATCAACTCATTTATTACTATTTTCCAATTATACCTTTATTTTTAACTAATTCTTTAAATTCACATCATTAAAGTAGGGGTAAAGTTGAAAATTTTTATTATTTCTGAACCAATTTAATGACTTAACTTCTATTTCTTGATTTTTGAGAAATGATAGTTCGTGCCTTATAATAAGGATTGATGAAGTATATCCTGTGACAAAATAGTGGGCTTTAGCAGAATTTCATATTCCATTGTAAATAACGCCCGTTATTCTCCCTCGGAGTTCGGACCTTCAAGGAAAGGACCGTTTTGCAAATTTGAGGTTTCAACGCTGGGATTTGTCACGTTTCTCCAAACTGACTGCTCATTTCTAATACAATTTATGATATATTTTTTTTATATTTATTATAAAATATTAACTAATAAATATATTTCATATTTTTATAAGGAACTTATTTATTTCTAAAGAGCATAATTTTTCCTATGTATACCAATAATTAATAAGGGTAATGGGTGGGAGTGATATTTAATATGATATTAAAAATTATTCTCTCTAATACTTATTATAAATCATAAACTAATAATTCGCACAAATTAATAAAAATAGTTAAATTTAATAAAATTGTCTTAAAATTTAAGTAATTTTTAATATTACCCATATTAATTACATGAAACTCTAATATTATACTATTATTGCTCACCCACTACCCCTATTAATTTTGGGTATACATAAAAAAAAAAATTAATGCTCATTGGGAACAAGCAAATGCCTTATAAAAAAGGTCAAATATACTTATTAATTGGTGTTTTATAATAAAAAATAGATGAAGTAGTGTACTCCTTCTGATACTTATTATAAGGCACTAACTAACAATTCTCATAAACCAATAAAAGTAGTTAAAGTCGATAAAGTTATCCTATAATTTAAGTAACTTCCAATATTACCCCTACTAATGGCTCTAAACTCTAATATTATACTCCCTCTAATCCTTATTATTATAAAGCACCAACTACATATAATTTTTTGTCTTTTTTATAACGCACCAACTATATTTAACTAACTTATTTATTACTATTTTCTTATTATGCACTTACTTTAATAAACTCCTTTAAATCTACATCATTAAAGTTAGGATAAAGTTGGAAACTTTTATCAATTTTAGGTTTATTTAATCACTTAACTTCCATTTCTTGGTTTGTGAGAAAAGATAATTGGTGTCTTATAATAAGGACCAGAGGGAATATTAATTATTACTCTCACCCACTACCCTTATTAATTATGGGTATACATGAGAAAAAATAGTTAATGCGCTTTGGAAACAGGCAAATGCTTTATTAAAAGGACTAAATACAATTGTAAGTTGGTGTCTTATATAAGGAATAGATGAACTACTTAGTAAAGCTAATATTTAAAATTAGTTAAATTTTATATAAATTTAATGGATTTAATTGTTTAAGAGAGTCTGGGTGAAGAGTGTTTCCGCGAACCCAAGAGACGCTGAGTCCATCGACTTCAAACCACTCTGCATGACGAAAAGCCAGCAACTCCTGATGCTGAGCCTCCTTAATTCAGTCACTCTCTTCACCTTAAGTTTCTGAAGAGTTTCAAAACAAACCAGAAAAATGGCTGGAGGTGGAATGAGAAGTGCTAGTAGCAGAATCAGATCCTCCACTGATCCAAACGATGATGAGTCTGTTCGTCCAGCGAACCCCAGTTTCAAGCTTCGTAATCGTAGAACTAAAGATCGAAGCTATCTCCCAGCATTCTTCACTATCTTGTTTATGATCCATCATATCCTAAATCACCCCGTAGAAGCTAAGATAACTAGGGTTGTCACACCATTTCCTGCGCCAAAGATGATGGACCTTCCTCAGGTTAAGGATGGATTCCGTTTTTTAATAATCTTTTTGGACATTTCGACTTTCGTTTGTTTTGGGGATTGAATAGTTTCAGCGTTATCACAGTTCCAAGGTCAGCACAAGGAGAGTTTATATTGGGGAACTTATCGCCCCATTGTGTATATTGGAATTCGTGCGAGGTATTGTCTTGCTCTTCTCGAAACTCCTTTAAACGAAACTCAAATGTTTATAGCTCATAAAAATTCCATTGTCATATTTGTGGGACGTTGATGTGTTATAACCATTTATTTATTTCTTGATCCACTTCATCAACTTTAACCCTATTTAATATATAATTACTTGATCAACTTTTTATTTCAAAGGTATATAATTAGTAGAGGCTAACTTGAATTTACACTATTTATTGTTCACTTGGTATTCAAGGAAGAAAAACTATTTACTTGAAATATGTCATGTTGAGTTGGATTAAGGGGAGACGTATATTTAAATATCAATGGTTCTTTTTATGTTAATTACTAATTAGATTAAGTGGATGTGAAGATAATGAATAAATTATAGGGAGAACATTGAGTAAAACGTACCACCGTGCTCACCTAATTGCTTGTTAACTCAACTGAGGTGTGTTTGATTCAGTCGAAAGGAAATTAAAGAAAGAGTTCAGATACGAGCACGCACAGCCTACAGGAGTGTGAATGAAGAAACAGAGAGATTAAGGAACGAGAAAGAAAAGCCACCATACCACTTTGACACTTTATATATGGAGTATATATGCACTACTCAATGCTTTTAATTCAGGCAACACTTGGATAGCTTCTTTTCCTAGCAATCAACGTGTCTCTAACTGTAACTGCACTTTTTTACCTCTCCTATTATTCCCATTCTTTATTAACAACACAT
Organism: Acacia confusa; assembly: GCA_037074495.1. NCBI lineage: Eukaryota > Viridiplantae > Streptophyta > Magnoliopsida > Fabales > Fabaceae > Acacia > Acacia confusa. The sequence goes on from CM073502.1 coordinate 7,999,170, forward strand.
TATACTATATTTAGAAAAAGATAGAAAAAGAACTTTGAATTTGTACAATTTTAAATCAAATATTTTTTAAAAAATAAGTTGTGAATTGCTTATAAAATTTCATCATTTTTATTACCAAAAAAAAAAGTTTCATCATTTCTTTATCAACTTTTGACAACAAACTTGATTTGAGATTTTTTTTTTCTTTTCCTCTACTATATATATTTATGCAACATTTAAGGCTATGACTTGATTCTTCTGCTGATTTTACACAAAAATAACGACAATAATTGGATTAAGTGAAAATAAATTCATGCTAATTTAAACAAAGTTGAGGTTTCAAATCTAATGGAAAAATCACACAGGAAAGTTACACTCTCTTTAAACCCCACAACTCTCCTTTTGCTAAAAATGGAGGGGAATTCAACAAAAGTGTTGACTCAGAGGAGGCCGTTTTGGTTTATTGCTTCACGGGTTCTTCATGAGACCTTTAGTGATCTAGTTAAGGAGGAATGGTGTTGTTCAAAAGAGTGTGGGCCAAACATTGAGCACTTCACGTATGCTTTGCTGATGTTGGAATAGGGAAGTCTTTGGCCATATCTAGAGGTGTAAAAACCAACTTATTAATAGGCTGGATAGGATTAATTGCGCAATAGCCAGACACTACAAAAAAATTGGTTTTTTGCGACGGAAAAATTCTGTCACAAAATAGGATTGCGACGGAATTCGTCCGTCGCAGAAAAGGCTTTACAATTGCGACGAAAAATTGAATGTCCGTCGTAATTTGCGACAGAATTTTAATTCCGTCACAATTTTTTTTTTAAAAAAATAAATTTTAAAAAATCATTAAAAATATTTATAAACATAAAAAAATTAATATTATTAAAATTATGCAGAAGTTGAGGGAAAATAAATTATCAATTAATCATATAAAAAATGAAAACAAACAAAAACGAAGAGAATTTTTTCAAATGAATTCATGGATTATAAGAAGATAGGATTATCAAAATATTATGAGGAAGAGAGGATTACGTATTCATTTAATCATATGTATTGGAAAAAGAGGATTATCAATTAATCATATGTATTCATTTACTGTTTTTTTTTCAAATAAATTATCAATTATAGGAAGAGAGGATTATCAAAATATTATGAGGGAAAAATGACATCGAATCATGGATTTATAAGTCAAGCAATAGAAGAAAACAAAGAATCCTTGTATTGGAAAACAAAAGCACATATACGAGAAAATATGCCACCTTGTGATTGAAGAAGAAGAAGAAAGCAATGAAAAACGAAATCAATGAAAGTAATGAAAATAAGCCACTAATTTGGGGAAGAAGAAGAAGCAATACTGAAATCCCACGTGACTGAAGAAGAAAGCAATGAAAAACGAAAGAAAGTAATGAAATGAAAGAGAGAATCGAGGAGGGGGGATACAAGAAAATGAAGAAAGGAATGAAAAACGAAAGGAAGGAATGAAGAATGAGAGAAAGAATCAGGGGAGGGGGAAGTTGAAGAAAGAAAATGAAAAATGGGAGGGGGAGGGCGAAGTTGGCAGCCAAACAGGCGAAATTTTCGCAATTTTTTTTAAATTATTTTTCTGACAAAATTTTGCGACGGAATTTTTTTCCGTTGCAATTTTTTTTTAAATTATTTTTCAGTCATAATTTTGCGATGGAATTTTTTTCCGTCGCAAAAAGTGGAATTTTGCAACGGAATTCAAATTCCGTCACAAAATTTCGCAATTTTGCATTGGAAAATATTCCGTCTCAAATTCACTATTTTCTAGTAGTGAGAGGTGGGAATGTCTTTTTTTTTTTTTTTTGAAGAGCTCCAGAAGAACATTTGGGTAGAACTTGATGAGACTTTAACACAAGAAGCACTGTTATGAACCCAAAAAGCTAGGATTAATTAGTCAATTGACAAGGATAGTGACACATAGTTGTTTCATGCTCAAGCTAATAGTTAAAGGAAGTTCAATAGAATTGATGCCATTTGTATTAATAAAGGGGAATGGTGCTTTGAGGAGGAGTGCATTAAAACACATGCAACAGAGTATTTTTCGAATTTGTTTAGGGAAGAGGTCGTGGAGTGTAACAACCTTTCTTGTAATCTTTCCTACCCAAGTCTGATAGGAGATCCATAAAAGGGTGTGCCAAAAGGAAGTTGAAGGAGTCGAGATTAGAGAGGCTCTTTTTAGTATGAGTGCCCTTAAAGCCCCATGGCCAGATGGATTTTCACGCCTTGTTCTTCCAACACCAATGAGAAAAGGTTAGAGAATCTATTGTTTCTTTTGTCAAACAAGTATTTCTCTATTATGAGAGGATATGTGAGGTTAATGGGACACTACTTGTATTAATCCTGAAAACGGATCCTCTTGAGACGTTTAGGGATTTTCAGCTAATTAGCTTATGCAATGTAATATACAAGCTGGTTACAAAGATAGTGGCTAATAGAATGAAATGTTTTATGTCATATATCATCTCCCCGAAGCAGTACAATTTTGTGCTAGGACGACATAGTTCAGATATTATTATTGTGGCCCAAGAGGTGATTCATTCCATGTTCACAATGGGAGGGAATATGGGTTATATGGCTATTAAAATAGATTTGGAAAAGGCTTATGATAGGGTAAATTGGAAGTTTCTTCTTAATTGTCTTCATAAATTGAATCTTCCTGCCAACTTGGTCTGGGTGGTGGAATAGTGCATTTGCGAGTCTTTAGCTTTTATGGAATGGAAATAAAGCAGAGTCTTTTAAAGCATCACGTGGAGTTCGACAAGGGGATCCTCACAAATAGGGACTGCTGATTTCACATATTTTCTTTGTGGATGACATTATTCTGTTTACTGAAGCTTCCCTTCAACAAATGGAGATAGTGCGGGCGTGTCTTGCACACTTCTATGAATGTTCAGGTTTAAAGGTGAATGCATCTAAAACCCGGGTTTTATTTTCAAAGAATATTAACCATAACAGATGTATGGAGTTAGTACGGTACTTGGGTTTACTCTAATGACAGATCTTGGTAAACATCTAAGGGTGCAATTCCATCATAAGAGGGTTGGGAAGGAATATTTTCAGGTGGTAATTGATAAGGTGAAGGAAAGGTTCTCTAATTAGAAAGCTAGATCTTTTTCTCTAGTTGGCAGGGTAACATTTATTTCCTTGGTGACCTCGGCCATCCCGACATATACAATGCAAACATCTCACCTCCCTAGCTTTGTTTGTGAAATTTTGGACAAGCAAAACAAATCATTTTTGTGATGGAACTCAATGAAGAGCCGTAAGATGTCACTAGTTGCTTGGGATGAGGTGTGTAAGGATTAACGAAGGGGTGGGTTAAGGCTATGACATGCAATGTATCAAAATCAAGCTTTCCTTATGAAATTGGGATGGAGGCTCGTTGCGCATAGGGAGGATCTTTGGGTCAAAGTTTTACGGGACAAGTACAAATGTGGAGAGGATCTTCTTCCATGTATTGAGTCAAATTGGCTTGCTTCCAATGTATGGATGGGAATTAAGCGAACATGGGACAAAGTACTTAGAGGGACAGAAACTGAGCATGGATTACCCAGCATTAAATGGAAGTAAGAGAGGCATGGCGACTTCACAGTGAAATCTGCATAGAGAGTAGTTTCAGGGAATGTGAAGGAGCAAGGATGGGACTGGAGGCGGTTGTGGAAGGTCCGAGCATCACACAGGTCCAAGATGCTACTAGCCCGTTAGTGTCTACTTACAAATGCAAATGGCACACGATGACGGTTGACAGCTGATCAAAGCTGCACCCTGTGTAAAGCATGTGTTAGGATACTCTTCATGTATTTTGGGATTGTTCACACTCAAAATCGCTATGGAAGAAGGTAGTACCCCCAGAGAGTTAGCGCATATTTCGTAGTATGAATCTATCAAACTAGGTATGGAGGAATGTCGGTGGGTAGTGGAACACGAGTAAGGTATAGGCCTCCCAATTCATAATTTTATGTTGGTGGATTTGGCGATAGAGAAACCTGTTTGTGTTTGAGAAACAATACACTCTAGTTAACAATATTTTGACTAGCACAAACGCTATGATGAATGAAGTGCATACATGTCACGAACAACCATTTATTAGGGCTAGGACTGAATAGTGTTACTCTAGCCAATAGTCGAGACATTGGGCATCCACTAGTGGAGGGTTGGGTGAAGTTAAATGTGGATGGTGCCTACCCTAGAGATACTAATAAATGTGCTTGTGTGTGGGGGGGGGGATTATTCGTAATTCTTCTAACATGTTTCTTCAAGGTTTCATACACCCCATAGATTACAAGGATGAGTTATCTACATAAATTTTGAAATATTCTTTTTTTATAATTATAATTTTGAAATATTCTCCATGTGAATTTTTTTTATTAGAAAAACATCCATTTGTTAAAATTTGATGGTAGAATTGGACTTAGTGGTTATAAGCAAATGAACCTAAATTTTGTCTTAGATATATAACAGTATTACAATAAATACCTTCATAATATACCACATAAATCATTCTATAACTTTGATATGCTTGAATTAAAATTTTTAAATGTACCGATAATAATTTAATTTTGTGATGTTTGAAAAATCGTAAAGTTTAAAATTATTAGTGTTAATATTTATAAATCATAAGTATCTAATTGTCATTTTCTCATTAATGAGGGTTGAATTTAGCAGAAGGTGTTAGTTCTTCAGAATGTCAATCAAGGTTCGAATCCCCACCAAGGTGCTCACATTTAGTACGAGTACTTACCTCAAACTTCTAATAAAAGAATATACATGATTAAAAAAAAAATCATTTTCTCCTTTATTGATCGTTAAACAGGCTTCAGATCCTTCTTTTGGGACTAGGTCCTGGGCCATTAGGCCCAATTTACAAGACTGAAAATTAGGTCCTGTGAGGCCTAGAATGCGTGAGCCTCAAAATAGTGGGCTTTAACGGAATTTCATATTCCGTTATAAATAACGTCCATTTTTCTCCTTCGGAGTTCGGACCTTCAAGTGTGGACAGTTTTGCAAGTTTGAGGTCTGTGGTTTGTCACTAGTTTCTCCTACTCCAGTTTCTCCAACGACTTCACTCTGCTCTGCATGACGAAAAGCCAGCAACTACTGATGCTGAGCCTCCTTAATTCAGTCACTCTCTTCACCTTAAGTTTCTGAAGAGTTTCAAAACAAACCAGAAAAATGGCTGGAGGTGGAAGGAGAAGTGCTCGTAGCAGAATCAGATCCTCCACTGATCCAAACGACGATGAGTCTGTTCGTCTAGCGAACCCCAGTTTCAAGCTTCGTAATCGTGGAACTAAAGATCGAAGCTATCTCCCAGTATTTAACACTTCTTTTAAAGTCATGCTTGGTGTTTGCTTATTAGCATTCTTCACTATCTTGTTTATGATCCATCATATCCTAAATCACCCCGCAGAAGCTAAGATAAATAGGGTTGTCACACCATTTCCTGCATCAAAGATGATGGACCTTCCTCAGGTTAAGGATGAATTCCTTTATTTAATAATATTTTTGGAAATTTCGACTTTTGTTGTTTGTTTTGGGGATTGAATAGTTTCGGCGTTATCACAGTTCCAAGGTCAGCACAAGGAGAGTTTATATTGGGGAACTTATCGCCCCCATGTATATCTCGGAATTCGTGCGAGGTATTGTCTTGCTCTGCTCGAAACTCCTTTAAACGAAACTCAAATGTTTATATCTCATAAAAACTCCGTTGTCATATTTGTGGGACGTTGATATGTTATAAGTTCAGGCCTTCGCAGTGTGATACGAACTGTGGTCTGAAAACCGTTTAGTATTGTACTGTACTATATGTGGGATACGTCTGATCTTTACGAAGGACGATATAATGAAATGCTTACACGGGCTTTACATATTAAAAGGCGTTAATGTAGTAATGTTGGCTTCTGCAGTGAGAAGGGGTTTTTGGTTGATCCATTTATCTGCGTTAACTTCTGAGAAGGATGCAGAGAGAAATTTGGTGTTAGCCTTACAAATGTATGCGATATCTAATTCATGGATTTTTTTTCATGCAACACTGTGGATCACGCTAAAGATGGGGTAGCTTAGCATGCTTTGATTTTTGCGTGATTATGACACCAAACAAACTTTTGTCTTTGCAACATTCTCAGAAATCATTATTTTGTGATTACAGGACCCCTAAATCTTTGATTGCTGGATTAATGTGGATTGGCATCAAGGATGGCAGATATCACATGCGACATGTATGCCAGAATGATGATGGGCTAAGCACTTATGGTTGGAAAAATCATAATGGACGTGATTTTGGGCATCAGTTGCTAGTTGACCATGGCATGAATTTGGATGTTAGTTTCTTGAAATCAAAGATGGATGGCAGTGGTTACGGAGGGGATTGGGCTGTTCGAATTGAAACACAAGTTGAGAAGTAAGTGGTAATCTTAGATTTTATTAGGATTTTTTTATTATACGTTAATGAATCTATCAGAAATAAGTTTCCATGAGCTTCTATTTAGCTTTTGATATGATTTAATTGGTATTTGATCCATAACAAGTGCATCAGTATTGAGTTCAGCATTCTGAATTGGGTTTTGCATTCTTTTTATGTTTGCATATAACTCTTTAACGACTGAGCCTTCATGTCTCGAAGTAATCCCATTTTGTTCTATTCATAGAGTGATTTATTGTGGTCCGTTCACAGATCTGAATGGGATGAAAAATTTGGTGGAAATGCCCAACTCTTTTTCTATTTGGCTGATGAGGGTGGTAATGTTCTAAGTGTGAGTGGAGATTATTTGAACAGTCATGGGGATTCCATAGTTGCAACTGGCTCTCGAACAGACATTGGAGATTGGCAACTACATTTAAAATCAATGGTAATGTTAACAAAAACATCTTATGGTAAAATATTCAAGATTATGTTTTTTTTTTTATACTCTCAGTGGACCCTTTTATGGAGTTTATGATTGCTTATAGTCAAGTCACACTTTAAAAAGTAAAAGAAAGAAGCAACCATTATTTCTTTTTCTTTCCTTGAAACAGTTGAACAATACGATGAAATCATAAAGAAATGAATCCCCACAACTTTTGTCCAACCCGTATTATACCCTTCTCTTGGTAGTTAAAACTACCTAGATGAAAATTTTAGACTCTCCTTTTCCCTTGGACCTTTCAATGACCCATAAATTAGCTTAATTTACCATCCTAATATAGTAATTGTCACTCTTGATGATTCATAATAATTTATTATGTTTAGTGGTAATCTTCAGCTCTCTTTGTTGTGGTTTTGCTCTTTCAGGATGACTTGGAAGTGCATTACGCTGGTTTTAATACACCTCACTTTCACAATTTGTCTGATCTTGTCCAACAAAATCTTGCAGCACAAGTATGTTAGATTTCTACTTTATAAAATAAAATATGATGACATAATCTTATAGGCAATGCAAGAATCTGCTATTGTGAAATTGTCTTTGTGGACCTTGTTCCCAACTTTCAATATCTCTCTGCTTACAAGCATATTTTACTAGATAACAAGGCATGCTCAACTGCAGCTATCTGACTCGTCAGACAATTCTCCAAATGTTTTAGTTTTTCAGGTAATAGAGATATACCTGCCTTCTGAAGCCCATTGAATATTTTATTTTACATATTTTATTGAGTTTTGGCCGCTCTCCAATTTTCTTACCCTACCATTTGATTTAAATTATTTACATAAGGAAATAGATCTCTCCAGCTGCTCTTTGAAACTTCGTATTTCATATGGTTTTGTGATGTGACGCACTTACCATTTTCTTGTTGCAGATTATTGGTAGATTTCCTCTCAAAACAGATATTGTTCTTGTCTCTGGAACTGGATCAGAAAGCTCAAAAGTAGAAGAACGTGTCAACAATCTTACAGGTTTTGTTAATTTCAGTTCATTCCTTAAAAATGTATGGCATGTCCTTATATGTGCTTTTCCATGACAAAAGAAAACAAAAATCAGTTTTGACTTCTTTGTAAGAGTAAGCTGGTGCTTAAAAAAACTGCTTTTCATGGATAAAGATGCCATCAAGACTTCTACATTTGTGTTGCAAACTTGAACCTCAAACTTAGTGCTTCTGGCTTCTGTTCCTCATGGGCTACTTCCTTGTTTAGTTAGTGTATACTTTTGCGAGAACTAAGCTACTAGTCACTGAGTTTCTAGAATGTCCTGCTTTAGTTGGCATTGGCTTGCTAAATCAAATATTGTTTTAAATGTTCATTTGCTCTTCTGTTCAATCGCAGGCACCTCACTTACCAACCAGCTGAAAGGGAAGAAGCAAGAATTTGATGATAAGTTTGAAAAAGTTTTTGGATTGACTGACAAGGTAAAAGTTTATTTTTTTTAGCTATTTATTTATTTTCCTTGACTTATTCAATAGATGTATTCTTTCTGACAACGCACCTGGCCTTAAATGTGCTGCTCTCTTGTTTCAATCAGTCGATTAAATGATCCAAGAAACTGATGCTCAATGGTTGTAATTCTTTATCTTGGTAATGAATTTCTAGGTGGATTCAGATTCCATATCTGTTGGTAAGGCTGCGATCGGAAACTTACTAGGTGGTGTGGGCTACTTCTATGGCCAGTCAAAAATTGCTGTCTCCGAAATACTTAATGTAAGCAACTTCCATCTAGTTTTAGGCTTTATGAAGAGTATGTCATCCTTTAATTCATATAATTAAACATGTAATTACTAAAAATAAAGATGTTATCTCTTATATCCATGTAGTGTATTTTGACTTTGTGCTTTTCTCAGTATGCTTTCACTTTTTGCTTTATGCCTCAAGTTGATTATTTGTGCTTGCTTTTGACTCGAGAAGAAAAGAACAAAAAAGAGATGTCTTAAGAAACATATTTGTACCTCTTACCTAGTTTTGAACTGTGTTTGGTAATATTTCTCAAAATAGCTGTTATTTTGTGGTTCTTTATAGAAGTTATGTTATTTAAGGTGCTATTAAACAGAGTTTGGATCCTCTGACTTCACAAAAATGACTACTTCTTATACATTTGAAGGAGATAAAGAGAAAGGAGAAGCATTAATTATAAAATATGGACCCCATAAACTACCTAATCCTCTTATGCCACTCTTTATCTATTACGTCATGACTGCACATCTGTAGAGGATCCATTTTGCACTTAAACATTTGTCAGAATAATGGTTTTTTAATCAGAAGAGAACTAAAATCGTTTGATGTGCTTCTTATTAACTTCAGAAAATAATGTTGGTGTTAATTCCTAGATCTGTATCATTTGCAATTTTTTGCAGTATCGCTTATAGTTATAAACTTTCACTCTAAGTGTGAGACTGGCTCTGCTATTCTTTACTGAATTGTTCCAAGTTGCTTTGTTTTCCACAAGAACACCATCATATGCCTGCTCTTTGTAAAGTTAATAAGCTATTAGCAATTTAAGTACTGACATACAGTGGATGTTTTTCTCTTGCAGTCTGAAAATGATGATAATTATTTATATTATTGGCCTGCTGAGCTTTATACAGCTGTTCCTAGTCGTCCTTTCTTTCCAAGAGGATTTTTATGGGACGAAGGTTTTCATCAACTTCTGATCTGGTTAGTTTTCAAAGTTAGCTCTGTCCTTTGTATCATTTTGTTATTCTTGAAATGAAATCTGGCTCTAGAGATAAGTTCTGTATTTTCTTGACTGCATTAGACGTATAGCTGATATAATTTGTGGATCATCTGTGGTCTGGAAATATACTTTATTTGCACATATGGAGCAATGGCCAGGCGATGGGATATTCATATATCCTTGGATATTATTGGACACTGGTTAGATCTTATGAATGCTGATGGATGGATACCACGGGAACAAATTCTGGGGGCTGAAGCATTGAGGTGTAGTACAGAATATTTTGTTCGAATAGTTGCTTTTTTTTTTCCAATTGTCCTTGTGACATATTTTGTCTTGTACTTGCAGTAAGGTCCCAGAGGAGTTTGTTCCTCAGCATCCAACAAATGGAAACCCTCCCACTCTGTTTTTAGTAATTAGCGGTAACTTTTTGCATTTATTTTTCCGTTTTCCTCATTCCTGAAACATGTGAATCATAACGTCTGGCACTAGAAGGCCATACTTCGTTGAAATGTGCAATATCATGGAAGCCATAGTCTTACGTCAGACTGCCGATGAGAAGTTTTCCTTTTCATTGAGGGGTGATGAAAATAACCTACTGGTTACATATACTCATCTATTTCAAGTTATCCATGTTTGCATGGGAATCATTAGCCCCTTTCCATTTTTTGATTCAGCTTGGGAATCTTGCTTGAATAAAAGTTTATCAATCAAAGCTAGGAGTTTTGGAGATTCTTCTTTTTGTTTTCTGGATAATTAAGTTTTGGGATGGGGTGTGATAATAGGTACCTTATTAATACAATGATGCGTACAAATATCACTTTCAAGGGTTGTGACAGAGAACATAGAAAGCACAATACTTTTCAAATCAATCACAACACTTAATCCATCTCATCCCTCAATTATAGGCTTATAGAACGCAAATCACTTTACAGAAATAACAACTTCTACTGGCTTATTCTTACTAATCCTACAAGACAGAGGGTTTAAGTATAGATCAGAAGGATTCCTAGCATTTTTCTGGTGGTGTTGATCACAAGTAGTTATTTTGGCGCATTCCCTGGAAAGCAGTTATTAGGATTTCTTACTATTGTTTTCTGTTTGATTTTTGCAATTATATGATGTGTTTGTATGATCATGTGGGACATGAAAATTCTAAAATGCACAGTAAATAATAGCTCTCCTTTTGTAATGGGTGCATTCCACTATTGTGTGTATTCCTTGTTCTTCCTTCTGCAGCCATGTGGTCCCCTCCACCTTATGCCGAACAAAATTGTAAAAGTTTTGCTTGCTTCAGATTTTGTTCATGGCTTGAAGGACAACAAGTTTACTGGGACTGATAGAAATGAGATCTCTCTGTTTCTGGAGCGTGCATTTGTTCGATTAGAAGCATGGTTCCAGTGGTTCAATACAACTCAGTCAGGTATATACTATATGTGTGGTCTGCTTTAAGCACTCAAAATATTCTCTCTCTTTGACCAAGTTTTGATTTACTATCTATTTAACACAGGGAATCAGATGAGCAGCTACTATTGGCATGGGCGAGACAATAGGACTATTCGTGAATTAAATCCCAAGGTCATGCTCATTTAATGTATTATTTATTTTACTTATGCTTAAAAATTTTGACTCTGTACTATTGCAGTAGATCCCTATATCAACTTAATCAAAACATCTATGGTCATGCTTAAAACAAAGGCAGATGTAAAAGCAAGAACAGATTAGATTTGTTGATATATAGCTGTAAAAATAGGCCAGAAACGCTCTAAAGCATTCAACTACATAGCCAATTGTTTGTCATTTTGCACTTGGGTGGCAATGTACTTCATGGTGGTATGAATATGGAGAAATATGCTTCAGCTTATCTTTCCAGTGAAATTGGCACTATGATATGATATTACCTTACCTATGTTATTGGAAAGTCTTAAGTACATGAACTAGATGGGTTTGGATTTTGGAACTGTCTTCTTTCCTGCAAGGATGACTTTTAGAGCCCCCAAAAGCACGATTGAGGAGGCAAAAGTCATATTGAGTGCTTTAGGCTTTTTTTCAAGTGTTTGGGATAGCTTTTTTTTCAATTGGGCTTTTGGCAAAAAAAGAAGCTTAAGCCATAAGCCAAAATTTCTTGCTTTTGGCTTTTCCACCATGGAGAGAGAAAAGCAACTCATGAAAGAAAGTTGGGTCCCCTCTTTTTTTAATTGAAATAATATTATGATCCTCATTATAAAATCCTTATAGATGAAATTTTTTGTTCTAAATATAAATTCACTTAAAAGTTAATAATCACTATTTTCCATTTTTATCCTTACTTAATTCTTACTGCAAATAGAGAAAGATGAGAAAAATGTAAGAGAATAGTTAAGATAAACTTATAATAAGGACCAGAGTGGTAGATTTTTATGACAATATTTGATTTAGGTCCATGAGAAATTTAATTGGTGAGAATTACTTGATAAAATTTCAAATGTTGCTCTAGTGGTTGATTTGGTCTCTGTTGGAGGTGGAAAGTTGTGTTTATTGCTTAATGGTCTATGTTCATAAAACTCTTTTTTAGTTCATGGCCGATTAGTTATGTAATATTATTTGATAAAAACTTTATATTTGTATGATTTCTAATTTATATGCATTTCTATTCATCAACTAAATTTAATTGTGTATTTTAACATTTCCAAATTTTTCAAGTTAACTTTTTTCACTTCTTTATTAATTTTAATTTTATTTTTTCTCTTATAATTATCACAATATATACACATATAATATATGTATATTATTTAACATAATTTACGTCCTTTTCAGTCGTTTTTCATCTAAACTTGTTTTTCAAAATAATTATTCAAACACGTTTAAGTTTCAGAAAAGTCACTTATTCTGCCGTAAATTCAAACATAAATTACTTACATAATTTACCTTTTACCCAATCTGAAGTTTATAAAATTCAGATTGCAAAAAAGCCACTGTTGTTCTTGAAGTGGTTGTACTTTATATCTTCATCCAAAATGGGATTACTTGACCCTGCTGTCTGTTAATTTTGGCCTTTTTAGACAAACTCAACTTATCTTTAATGAATACATTTATTGCTTTTATGACATTGGTTCTTGCTTCTTCAGACGCTGTCCTCTGGTTTGGATGATTATCCACGTGCTTCACACCCAAGTGGAGATGAACGTCATCTGGATCTTAGATTTTGGATGCTACTTGCAGCTGATTGTATGCATTCTATTGAAGAGCTGTTGAACAAGGAAACCAAACCTGGCAAGGTACAAAGTAAAACATGCCTTATTAATTAGCAGATCACAAGTAAGGGAAATACTAGAAGCAGAGAGACAATCACCTTATCTCTTTCACACATTGAATGAAATCATGCAGGATTATGCTACTAGTGCTAAAATGCTTTCAGATTTTGAGTTACTGAACCAGGTATTTTCTTTCCTTGTATCCTTTGTTGGGAACTACCTTCACCTTGATATTCCATCATTAGTTTCAGTTCCTCTGGATCGGGTGTTGATTTAGAAATATAACAACAAAAATAATGTTAAAATCTGAAGGCCAAAATTTGTGAAGACTGAAAAAAAATATGAAAACTTGAAAAACCTCAGGACATATATATGGTAATAAAAAAATATCTAATAATCAGAATACACATTGAAAATACAGGGTATGACAATATAAAGTTACTTTCTGGATGCAAGAATTGTTTGATTTCTTATTTTGAATTGTCTTTATTAGGTTTCCTCCTAATGGTAAGCCTGAATTCCCCTATAAAATTTTTCCTATAATTTTCATGTAAGAAAATTACTTACGATAGACATGCAAAATTTAAAGATAGAGTGCCTTCGTGGCAGAGCAGCAGAATAATATAATTGCTCTGAAATGGAATATTTCAAACTTAATTGCTCTCTCATAAGTTAGTTTATGAATGAATAAGCGATATATTTTTTTTGTTTGAGATTTCAACTACAATTCCTGCATGTGGTAGCTTTATGGAGACTCTTGTGATTATCATGGATGGATGATGCAGTTTAATGCAAACAATTATTTTGTGGTTCTTGGAGAGTAGAAAAGGGGAAGCAAACCATGCTGGTGGCTCTTACCATATATACCTGTATCATGAGATTGAAGAGCCAATTCTTTAAACAATTTTTTTTTTTTGGTCCGTGCCTAACTTTTGTTTGATGTTGTTACAGATGCATTTTGATGAGGCATATGGTGCTTATTTTGATTTCGGAAATCATACAGAAAAGGTATACTTGCTTATTCATTTCTGCTTAGTATTACTAGCATCTAGAAACAGCCTCTTCACTTGTGAGGCAAGGCTGTGTAAATTTATCCCTCCCTTGACCTCACTTGATGGGAGTACTGCCCTGTTTTAGTATTAAAAGCTACTGTTGCAAAATATTAGCAATTCATTGTTCCTCAATTCAAGTTATGAGATTTCCTTTGCACATGTTAACTGTGTTAGGTTCGGTTGAAATGGAAAGAAATTGAGGTTGGACACAACCATGCGACTCGCCAGCTTGTACGTGATGTCCTGGAGAGACCAAAGTTGAGATTTGTCCCTCATATTGGTTATGTTAGTTTGTTCCCATTCATGGGGAAGATCATACCACCTGTAAGTAACTCAGGTTAATCCTTAAGATCGTGATTTTTCCTGTCACCCACGAATTAGCTTCGAATTGATTCATGTATTGTACTGTTATATCCAGGCATCATGGATTCTGGAAAAACAACTTGACTTCATTTCCAATCAAAGTGTCTTATGGACGGACTATGGACTGCGCTCTCTGGCCAAAACAAGGTCTATAATTAATGTGCTTTTTATGATTTTGATTCCAGAAACCTTACTGATCAATGACCATATATTTAATTTATTCTGGGTAAACTAAATGTGATACCTTAAACGCAGCTCCTTGTACATGAAGTACAACACAGAGCACGACGCACCATATTGGAGAGGTTCTATCTGGATAAATATGAATTACAGAATTCTTTCTGCCCTCCACCATTATTCCAAAGGTATATATATATTGCCTAGAATGATACTATCTTTCTCTTGATTTTCTTAAATTAATCTCTCGATTGAATTTTGCAGAGAATGGACCATATCAGGACAGAGCTAGAACCATCTACCAAGAGCTAAGACAAAATTTAATTAGGTATGATTTGATTTCGTCGTTACTGTTCTAATATACTTTGAAAGACTGGTTAAAATGCATTTCCTCTTTATGCAGAAACATAGTACGCAACTACAAGCAGACTGGATTTTTTTGGGAACAGTACGACCAGAAAGAAGGTCAGGGAAAAGGCACGCGAGCGTTCACTGGTTGGACATCGCTTGTAGTGCTAATCATGGCGGAGGCATATGGCCAATTGTAGGACGAATAAGATTTTTAGTACAATTATAGCCCCATCAGATGAATTTCTTCTTGCCCTTTTTCAATAATCGATCATATTTATGTATAATGATCAAAATAAACACCAAATATAGTTAGTTTCATACTTCTAAATTTATTTAGATATGAATGATCATCGAGCAACGCAATGAACTTCCATTAAATTGGGTACGCTAGCTAGTGAATTTGTAAAGTTCAGCTAAGCCGCTTCCCATAAAATTGTTAACACGTTATGAGTTGAAATTATAACAAAATTTAATACACACTCACACACTAAATTCAATTATTTTAATTAAAATACTCTTGTAAGAAATTTGGGTAACTACAAAATGTATTTGTCTATTTGATAAATAAAACTAGTGTATGATATGCTACCTCCAATTCTTCATATAAAATTTACTTGAATTATGAAATTGAATTACAAACTAGTTTTTGTACTAAAGATTGGAATATATTAAAAAAAAAAAAAAATCAAGTGTAAACTTACATACGTAATTTCAATACATACATATTATCCGGTCCTTAATATGAGTCAAATGACTTGTATTAATTTGCAAGTTAAACAAATTTAGAGAAATATAAATACTTTAATATAACATATTTAACTTCATTAATTTTTTCACATTGGTTGTATAGATACCTAGCACAGTTAAATAAATTTGTAATTAGAGTGGCCAAAGAATAATTTCCCGTTGAATATTGTAAAGCTTTTCAATAAGCTCAAAACTCTAGGACAAATGTCACAAGTTCTACAAGTCTAGTGAGGGATTACAGGAAGGTGTTGGAGAGATTATCAAGATGACTCAAGTCGTTACAGGGTGACTAATCGGCAAATCAGCCATGTTGCGACACAAGGCTAATGGAACAACTTGATTAATGGCAATGGAGGCCTGACAGAATTTTGCAGGGCAAGCCAACTCCTATTGAATTTGTATCATTCTTGAGCTCGCTATTATCAGCTGTCATAATTCGAGAAATATAAGATAAATCCAACTGTCATTACGAAAGAGAAATATGAAAGCTTCAAGTTTTCTCCAGTGCGTTAGATCGATTTCTCATTATCCATTGCTCCTTTGTCCTCCTTCATTATAATATCCAAGTCCCTTGTATCTCGCTTCAGTACACTTCCAAGTTTTTCTATTGCCACCGTCTGCTGTTGCAAGACCTGCTCACAGAAAAACAAGCATCATTACACAGAATTCATGGATGTATTATTCATATATGATATATTGTTTCAACCAAAGGTATGTTTTGGGATACTCGACTATGGGGGGAAAAGGAAGGAAATGGTAGGTTACATTCAAAAGGGTTGGTCTTTGCATTGGAACTGCAGAGGTTGTTGCAGTCAATCATATTGAGTCCTTTTTTTTTATTGTAGAAAAATAAAAATACTTTTTTAACAGTCAAGGTAACAAATGAAGTTGTTAAGAAAATATAAATAACATGTTATAAAATTCACTAGTCCTTTCATTATTTTCCCAGTTTTCTCATTCTTATTCGCTATTGTTCATCAAACGACTTCTTAAAAAATTTATACCTCTATGTATGCCTATATTCTATACAACATGTTATCATTTACCCATGCCTCGCCCTCTCTAGATTTTCCCCCTCCTTTTCTCCTCCTGGTCCCAACTCCCCAAAAGATACACAATAAAAAAAAAAAGAGAAGAAACAGCAATCCTAAATATTTACCCAGACCTCACTAATCCTCTGCAAACGTACTGCGAGAGGTATATAAAATGTTAAACCATAAAGAAAAAGAACATTTCATACTTAGCAACATGGCAGGACTTAACAGGGGGGCAAGAAAATTTGAAAAATCAGCAAAGCTGCAGTGCTTATACAGTAAGAAATATCTAAATTTTATAATGACTTGTACGTACTTCAAGAACAGGAAAATAACAGTAACTTTTGTTTTACTTTTTATGTTGATACTAAGCACCAAGCCTTCCACTTCCAAGTTGGTCCCATCTTACCTCCTGCAAATTAGTGAGACTGTGTTCGCCAATTTTGGTTGACCCAGGAAGATGCAACGAACCCCCATAACCACCACTATTTGCCTGAAGACGGGATACAGTTATCAGGTTCTGTACCCTTCTAGATAGATCTGCACCAGATCCCTTCAGCTGCAACAATTTTTTCAGTGTTAATTCAACCTCAATCAGGAGGATGAAGATGGCATAAGACTAAAAATTCTACCTGTCTAGTTATAGTTGCTAATTTCTCTGCGAGTTCAACTTCCCCTTTTGTAAAGGGCATGTGACAGCCTTTTCCTTCCAATGCTTCCACTATTCTCATTACCTTCAATCACAATATATTAGAAGACACAAGATTAATCGAGAGGCAATGAAAAAAAAAATCAAGTGCCTCAAACTCAGCTTGGTGTTACAATTTATCAATGAACTACCAGAATCCCAACTAGTTATAGAGGATATTACCAAGAGCATAGAATTAAAGAGGGGATTGCCAGCGAAAAGAAACAAGATACTTTTGTTCTACCATTTTTTTAATGTCAACTTCTCATCAGCTACTTTTTTCCATAAATGTACAAGTCATAATGCACATTTTCCTTAAAAAATGAGTTATCTCATTCCAGAACCTAGAGCAAGTTTCTTTTTCAAATATAAAATAGTTGCCCATACTCTTAAAAGACGCCGTTGGAGAAGTTGTTCTTTCTGCTGCATTCTCTGAATTGAAGGAAGAGTATCAGTTTGAAGATGTCTTTGGAGCTGCAAAAGGCATTTGAAAATTATCAAACCAAATCATCAATGCATGATGAAAACAAATTCAGAACCACTTTAACATTGTACAAGGAAAAGCAGTACCTTTTTAACATTACTTTGGGTTATGCGTAATCTCTCTGCATCTGAAACAATGACCTCATCTTGGATCTGCACAAGGTAAATTCAGCGTGAAACAATAGAACATGGGCTCAAAGGAGAGTTTGAGAAATCAAAACGCATACATAGTAAATGGAGATATAGAGAGCTCCTACATCAATCATGGAAAAACAGCACTCATTATTCTCATAGATATTAAATACAACAACAAGAAGTCTTTGAGCCACGTGGGGTCGACTACGTAAATCGTAGGGTGCCATTGAGCTATATCAAAAACTAAGTCTTTGAATAGATTGGTAACCAAAACATCTCACTCAATAACTTCATTGAGTGTTATTTGATCAACCCTCCTCATTAGAGCATCCAATAACCTTCAAACGAGACCAAATGACGTCAAACAATTGTCTATCATTTCTCTTCAATATATGCTACTCTAGCCCTTTGACGCATATAGGCATTACGAATCTTATGTTTCTTCTACACATCCATCTCAGCATCCTCATCTTGGCAACCTCCACTTTATAATCATGTTGTCCCTTTAAAGCCCAACATTCCCTTTAAAAAGCAATAAATGTGTAACTTTTGCGCATTTCTTTCCAATTATACCCTTGTTTAGAAAGAGTGCATGAGAGTAAATGGGTGGAAATTTAAGGTAGAGAGATAATGAATCACATACATTTAATGAGGGTAAAAATGGAAAAACAAGTTAAAAGTTTCAGACAAATGGGATTTGTTGCTTATATTAAGGAGAACCCCTACGAGAGACTGTTTCTTATAAAAAGGACTGGAGGGAGTAATTATGGTGCCTATGCTCACCAGATTAAACCATCTAAACAATTTTAGGACAAATAAATCAAATTTTCAGCATCAACTCTAATTATTATATTGCAAAATACTGAAATATATTATTTATTGCTACACACCAAAACCCCATCTGAACAACCATTATATTCAAACTATCAAATATTCAAGTTACTAGTACTGCTCTATTGTTTTTATTTCCTATTTTTATAATAGGTCTATTGGTCAAACTAGCAAAGCCAAGATACCGCTGTTACAAAAATAAAAAGGACAAATACAAGAATTTTTGAACTAACAAAATTTACCTTGAGCCGTTGTGAAAGATCTTTGAAACCCTGAACAAGTTGAGGCCATAGACGTTCTCGGTCAGCACTTTCCATACCCTCGAGCTTCCCCATTGCCTCCGCCCACATGATCTGGCGATAAAAACTATTCCCCAGAATTAGCCAGTGGTGAAATAAAAACAAAAGGCTTTATACTTCCATAGTTCACAACTACAGTACATGGTTTATACATACAGAATTGAGGGGAGGAACTTACGTCTGATACACCAGCAGGCTTCACCCTATACTGCGATTCTGTTACACTGAATAATAAATGCTGCAGAACACAGAAATTTGAGATGAAGAATGAACATAAACAAGTCCTAACACTACACCTAAATGCTCGAATTGGACATATAGATACAGAAATAAAACTTCACTATCAAGACCCACGAACAAAGCCAATAAACAGCAGAATAAAGCTTGCAACGGCAGAAATTATTCTGTAACTGCAAAAACGAAAAACAGTGGGTGGAATACCTTAAAGGCGTACTTAGAATTTCCAGGTTCCTCCTTATAAGCATCAACGATAGCCTTAAGGTGACAAAATAATAACAATAACAATCCATAAGAATATAATGTGATATGTAAAGCGGGGAAAGGAATGGAGCTACGATAGGGTTTATGAAGGTGGGATTAGCATACTTGAATATCGCGATCGGCGAGAGAAAAAGAAACGGGAGCTACATTAGCCATCTGAGTGGTCAATTGTGCATTCTGAACCGGTGCGGGTTGTGGCATCGGAAAAGAAGATTGAAATCCAAAACCAGTAGAAGTAGCTGGCTGAAACGGTGGAGTCTGTTGCGGTTGCGGTTGCGGAGTAGAAAACGGCGTCGAGAAAAGTGAAGTGCCGAACCCAGTGGCAAAAGAAGGCGTAGACGGAGTACCAAACGCCGGCGTAGATGACGGGGTTCCAAAAGCCGGTGTTGAAGACGGCGCGCCAAAAGCTGGCGTCGACGAGGCCGCGCCGAATGCCGGCGTCGAAGATGGAGTACCGAAAGAAGGGGTACCGAACGCCGGAGTTGAGGGAGTGCCGAAGAGCGAAGAACTCTGAGCGCCAAACATTGTGAGAACTGAAGAGGAAAAAAAGAAGTATAGAAAGATAGAGAAGAATGGGAATTCTATTGGATCTAAGCACAAGGCGCCATTGATAGGGCAAAATCTGGCACTACAAGTGCTCGACGAAATGCTCACTGCTCCGTCTGTGTTGTTGCCAAATGTTGACTTGCTTTGATTTTTGAAATCCAGCAACGTCAACCACAATTGTAGGAGACGCCTAACTTACTTTGCTGTGAAGAAACGGGATTCAAGCGTTTCTTCCTTGCCTGTCTGCGTTTCTTCCTTGCCTGTCTGCGCTTGGCACATGAAGGGTTATATTTTTTCCTTTTCTCTCTTTTTCTTGTCCTTCTTTTCTTAGGATGTTTCACTTCTTAGGATGTTTCACTTCTGTCTAAATATTCTAAAATGTGAATTTTGAATTTGTCTTTTCTCTTATATCTCTTACCATCATTTTTCTTCTTTTTTTCTTTTTGTACTTTAGGAGTAAGATTTCAACGGTCCATATTTATTATCTCTTTTTACCATCATTTTCCCTCATTTTCCCTTATAATAATATTTTAATCATATGATAAATCTGACCCGTTGAGATCTTTAATCCAACGGTAAAAAAAGGAAAATGAGGAAAAAATATGATAAGAGGAATAGGAGGAAAGACAGGTCCGTGAATTTTGGTCCTTATAGCGGAAGTGACTTTCCTCCTTTTCCCCTGCTCTCATTTTCTCCTCCTTTACTTTCTTTTTCTCATCTCCACCATTAAATGAAAATTTCAACGGCCCAGATTTTACCTCTTATAAAAATATTATTATAATTTTAGTTATAAATACATAAATAAATTTTAATTGTTAAGATCTATTATGAATAGTTGTAAAAAAAAATACATAAATTTACTCTATAATGATAATAATATTTTTTTCTGATTAAATTTTAACAATTTAAATTTATTTATGTGTTTTTGAAGTAAAACTAATAATACTTTTTTAGGATGTAAAATCAGAACCATTGAAATTTTCTTCTAATGGTAGAGATGTGAAAATGAGAGCAAATGATAGGAAAAAGAGAGTAAGAGAAAAGGAGAGAAGTCAAGTTTATAGTACGAGCTTGTTTGGTACAGCTTATGAGAGGCTCAATCGGGTTTATTTACTATTTAAATCAGGCTTATGATTTTTTCTTGTTTGGATAAAAAACATTACAATTGAGCTTATAAGTGCTTAAGTGTCTATAAACTGAAGCAGATATAAACTAGTTTTTTTTGGCTTATTGCTTATATAAAACATAATACAAAATTATATAAAAATTTTGTAATTTCTTTAAAAATTTATATAAAATACTGTGCAAATTTTGTAATTAAGCATTTTTATATTTTTGGTAATTTTATTTTATAATTATCTCAAAAGTCACTTATCTATAAGTCATTTCAAACAAATTTCATAATCTGACTTATACCCAAAAGCTACTTATACAACCTATCAATTCAAACATAAATTACATTTCACAATCTGACTTTTACCCAATCGAACTTTTCCATAAGTTATTTTACCCACCGGCATCCCAAACAAACCCAATTAACACCTTCTTTCCATTTTATATCTTATATTTAACATTTTTTAGAACTAATTTTTTTATCTTATAAATTAGTATATAATATATTATCTAATGTGACACATAAGTATTTTAAAGAAATCATGTTACATATATTATAATTAAATAACTTATTTAATTGATCTCTTTAAATTAAATAAATATGTCTTACATTTTAGTAACATTATCAAATATCAATTTATTGTTTCGAATAATATTTTGTATAATTATAACGAATGTGACATAATTTTTTTAAAATACACATGTATAACAATATATTTTGTACTAGAAAGAAGGATTGTTAAAATTCAAAATGCACCAAATGTAAAGATTATTCTTAAGCCAAAAGATCAACATAGAGCAACTCCCACAATGTACAAGAAATGAACAATTCAGCTCATATCACAACTTGTGTACTGCCCAGAAAAATATATCTAATTGTATAACTAAACCATGGGAAATTAGAATTAGTGAAATGAGCATCTCCGAGCAAAAAAAAAAAAGAAATGAGCATCACCAGCATTTAGAAAATCAAAACTTCAGCTGGGAAATATCAGTAACAAGGCAAACGAGTCCAACCATAATCTAAGAAGTACAGCTCAAAACAGTCAATGATGAGTTGATAACCACATTATTACAGTTAAAAGCATAAGCACTGACATTAAAACCAAGAAACCTTCACTTCCTTCGTATCAGTAAAAAGAAGAAAGCAGAACTCTACTTTCCAACTCATCCATTAAGTCTTCAATTTCATGCCCTGATTGTTACACTGCACAAGCACAAACCAGATGGACTTATATCAGAAGTCTGCCATTCTGACCCTGGGGCAGCAGATGGATCATATAGCAGAGTTCTGTATCCAGGATCAGCCTTTAGTGAGAACAGCAACAGCTTCTCATCCAGTATCCCAAATCGGAAACCAATACTAGAGCTCCCAGTCAATGGCACTGGTACCATCTTCCATGAATTATCCTCTGGATTGAATATTGCCAGCTTCCTTTGGTCCTTCCACTCCATACAGAATAGCTTCCTACCTAGCACTGCGTGCGCCGTGACCATCACACAACCGTTCTTCATCTCACACCAGCTGTGCTTCTCAGGGTTATAGACATCCACAAACTTAGAGTTCCCAATTGTGAAGCTTGACCTCCCACCCATCACATAAAGCTTCCCCTCAAATCCACAAGCAAAACAGCCCCATCTCGGGCGACGAAGGCTCTTAATCAGCGTCCACTTTGACGCATCTGGATCGTACACTTCAGCGCTAGAGAGACCTTCTCCGTCCGCCCCATAGCCTCCAACAGCATAAACCAGGCCATTGACTTCAGCACAAGCAAAGTCATATCTAGCCACATTCATGTCTGGCAATCTGCCCCAACTGCAATTATCATTGCAAAACCTTATTATTTTACTCTGCAAAAAATTCTTCCCTTCCAAGTAATAAACATATAATCTTAAAATAATATTATCGGAAAATTGTTCATGAACAAAATGCTATCCTATTTTAATGATTATATACGGCATTCATTTAGAATGTAGATTAAAATATGCTAACAAAAAGGCATACTGATATATAGCCTAGCTGGAAGCTACAGATAGACACCAAACATTTACCCCATTTTTGGATGGAAAAAATTATAGGGAAAGGGAAAACTCCCAATTTTACTATTTTGGAAAATTTCCCTTCCTTGTATTCCCTCCCCCTACTCTCCCTAATTTTCCCTCCATCCAAACATAGGGTAAGAGATACTATCCCTTAGGAACAATGATAACCCAAAGAAGGATAGACTGAATTCTCCTTCGGATCTCCAAACAGATTTTATTCACCCAAGTTCTTTAATGCAGCAGAAGAACATACCTGTTGAGGCAAGAATCATACTGGTAAACTTCAGCTGAAGCAGAGCCAGTTCCATCAACCAATGAAAATCCAGCCATAACAAGAAGCTTCCCGTTAAGAACCACCACCCCAAACCCAGCCTTTGCTGGACCAGGCATTGGTGGAAGAGAGCGGTGTTTCTGACCAAGACAATCAAGAACCTCCCAATGGCTTTCTCCTCCTTCATTATGCATAGTTAAGATATATATCCATTCCTCAAGCACGCCAGCCAACTTTCTCACAGTGATAAATTCTTTGCTCTGAATAAATGATCTCCATTTCTTACAGACACCTCCTATAGCAGGGAAGTTGGCACGAGGCACGAGTGCGAGGCAAATCTTCGCCACGTCATCAGGTAGCCCTGGTAGAATGGGGCTATCCTCTTCATTAAGAACCTTAGAAGTCAAACAGTTATTGCTGTTTGAAAGATTTGGTTCATCCTTATTGATTAAATTGGTGAAACACATGTTTGACTCTGTAAATCTCTTCTTTCCAGTACCAAAACTAAGCATTACCAAAAACAAATATCATATACTGAGAGGATTCAGAGCACTTTCAGTTTTGACCAGTCAGCCAAATATTGTGGGCAAGATAACTTATTGAGATTCAACATACAGCTAAATAAATTCGTGATATCCTTCGCCAATAGGGATTCTACAAGACCAAGGCATAAAAGATGTTGCGGGACGAATCACTTGGGCAGTATAAGCTGATGATTTTCTGTGTTTTGTCCAGTCTGACTCAAATTCCATAACAGAGATTCTGCTCCTACAGTAGTTATTTCCAATCGTGTTTTGCTGATTTGATCTTAAGCCCTTGGAGTTGTATTTTCCCTCACACATTGCCCAGATATCTATTAATTACAGGGGAGAATATGTTAGTGCATTTCAAATTAAATATACAAATTAAGCAATGTTCAATTCATCAATATAATTTACAAAAGTCAATAGAAAGACATACCAGAATAGGCCATAGAATTTGGCAAGCCTTAGCCACCTGTAACTTCCATTTTCCTCAAGTCCGTATGGGCTGAATGGATCAAATAGAAAGAATCAATTTAAGAATAAGTAAAATTCCAGTGAAAATATGCAAAGTAAAAGAGGAAACTTAAAGGAAAACAAGTTTAATCTGCAAGGTTAAACTAATTCATACAATCATTACCGTAACAGAATGGCTTATTAAATTGTATATAAACACCGGAACAAAAAGCGGAAAGTGAAACCTACACTCTGTTTCATTGACTTCAAAAGAAGAGTGAATTTTTAAATAATTGAGAAATAAACTAGACAGCGCAAGCATTCCAAATCCAAAGGCCTTCTCACAGATGTAGGAACCAAGGTAGGAAATTTCCATTTAACAAAAACCAAACTCCTGTATTTCTAAAAGAGGTATTTTTCCTTTTTGTGTGTGCAGTTATTTTCCATTTTTCCCCTTCTTTTGGGTGGTTACTGGTTGGATATTTTCTCTCTTAAACGGGACTCAAGCAGTTTTAATAGCAAATAACCACCAGAATGAACACAGAGGCACAGGTAACCACCAGATCTGGAATTCATAAAATGCTGAAACAATTTGGATGACTTTGTAAATAAATAAGTGCAGCAAGAGAATCAAATAATAATTAAGAAAAAAACAGGTCAATCCAAAAGGAAAAACAGAACAACATTCTCAAGTTCAAAAGAACACAACATGACGACCTTAAGATGCAGCAAGAACCTAACAAACGAGCAATTAAACAGAGATTTGACTTAGAAGTACGTTCCTCAAATCAAACACATCGAAAATGGAAGCCTCTAACGTTCTCTACAGAAAAACCAAATCCTATAAGGCCATCACTCCAACAATAAACACCTCTCAAACGGCTATGCCCTATAGGATCTTTGAAACGCCGAAAAAAGGAACAAAAGAACGAACAGAGTAATGAATCAAAACAGAGCAAGAGAAAATAAGAAAACTAAAATAAATATCATTAAGGCAAAGATTAAGAAACGCATCGCAAGATATGGAGAAATGCTTGTAGATCTGAAGAATAATAACAGAACAAGAAGAGGAAAAAGAAACTTACAGAGAAAAAGAAACAGTTGAATCAGAAACAAGTTGTTGAGTGCGATTATGTAGCGAACGAGCAAAATGGATGGAACGTTAGTGTGAGAGGCGTAGGGCGAATTTATAGGATCAAGACTCGAGTATGTAGGAGAGGATAAAAATGACACAGCCTAAACACGTCAAGGCGTGATAAAGCAAAAAAGAGAATCATTGATTAATTGTGTAAAATGAAAATAATACATTTAAAAAATTGCCTTTTTTTTTTTAATCCTCGGATGAGATTATGATATTATAAAATAATCGTTTTTTTAATTAATATTCAGCGATATTTTCTGAATTTAATTTGCGCGTCCGGGTCAGTCTGGTCGGAGAGATGAACAGGGTAGTTGTGTTTAGCTGTGTTGTTGGTGGCATCCGCCATTCTCGAGAATTGAAATTCAGCTTCTCGCCGGCAATTTTGCTCGCCCGGGCCAAATCAACTCTTTTTAAAATAATAATAATAATAATTAATCCTGAGACTCATTATACAATACTCTTCATGGTAGTTAAAATCTTGTTTTATCACTGTGATTTTATGTTTTACGATTTTTTTTCATTAAATCGATTTTACTAATTTTTCAAACACTTTTAAAATTTTACGAATTTTTTATGATTTTATTACGTTACGATTTTACGTTTTATGATTTTTTATACCTCTTTTAATCTTATATAAAATCTCGTTTTTAACAACTTTGATGCCCATCACATCCCATTTATAAAAAAAAATTTAATATATTTCATAAAAACCTCAACTTTTATTTATTATGCCTTAAAATTCAATAATTTTTTAAATTTTACCTCTATTTAACTACAAGCTTTATAATAAAAAAAATGATCTACACTTATACATTAAATGAAGGGTCAAAGTATACATTTATTTTTTAAAAAAAAAAATCGAGACGTGCCATATTTATAGGACCAGAAAATTCTCCCTATATCATATAAAGAGATACTAATAATTGAAATTGTAAAAGGTTAGAACTTTTCATAGTTAGGACCCGTGAAACTCATTAAACGGATTTTTTTTTTTTTTTTGGTATATAAACGGAAAACTTAACTCTAATGGAAACTTCATTTACAACAATACAGAAGAAACGGTGAGGTAGAGACTTAAAAAAAAAAAAAAAAAAACAAGGGTGATGATTACGGATGACTGTGTTGTGAATCTATCAACCGTAGATTGACTTATCAGAATACTATAATTAATTTCCAAACACTTAATAAATCCTTATCCTCATTGGTCATTACACCTCAGCCAGATGTGTGAGGATATGAGTTATGACTCATTGGATTTTTTTATTTTTTATTTTTTGGTTATGGTTGTCTCTATTTTTCTCCTTCGGATGACCCCAATCCTTTTTTTCCCATTTAAAGCTTGAGCCTTTTCGTATATCCATTGCACACTCTGACCCTCTAGCTCTTATCTTCTGCCAACCGGCTTAAATGCTTATGTGTCAAATTTGTGAGTAGATTTATCTTATTTTAACTTACGAAATCATATTAATTTATTTTTAAACATGTATTAATTGTAAATTTCGTTGACCTCACGAATTCATTTACCAAATTTGTAACGAGCTTAATAGATTAGTCACTGTTTGGTATGAGGGGAGGAGGAGGGAAAGCGAGTTGTGGGAAAAATTATTTTGCTTATTAAAACTCTATAACTTTATTTTTATAATTTTTTTAGATTCAAGTCATAACTTTTGTTTTCTTCCTCTCCCCTCCCCTACAATTTTTTTTTCTCTAATTATTTATTTGGATTTAATTATATTTAGTGGTTTTTATGTATCAACCTGGATCATCATTGAAATTGAGCCTCAAAGTAACATATTTTATTTGAATATGATTAAACAAACAAAAAAAGCAAATTTTTCCTTATATTTCGTGTTGGCGGGCCCTTCTCAAATACCACATCACAAAGAATCAAATCAGATCATGGCATTTTTTTTTTCTTGCACTAATGAGAAAAATAATTATTTTATTTATGTTCCAACATATATGCTGTATGGCTGCCACAAGTAAGGAATCTTTTTTTAAAAAAAATATTTTGGCTTTAATAATATTGAAAATAAAGACGCACCAGTTAATAAGAACCAGTGACATGAAGATTCCCAGAAATGTATACATTGGGTCATTGTAGTCACTATCTGGTGTAGATCACAAGTTGGGTTGGACTTGGCCTGAGGTGAAATCCCGAGATCCTACGTACCACAATGTGGATTAAAGTCCACGTAGTTCGAGAGTATACGGTAGGCTAATGATAGTCAGAGGGGTGGTGTGTGTGCTCTGTGTGAATAAAAAAGCTAGGGTTTCAGAAATGTGTACCTTGTAAGGGGTTTACCCTATTTATAAGCGTACCTGGGCCCTATCTTAATCAGTTAAATTTGTCCTTTATTTTAGGGATATTAAGATATGTTTTTTTGAATAATCTCCTCCTTTCATAGGCAATTACCATCATGATAGATATTCTTGATAAAACCACTCATATTTTCAAGGAAGCGGTTATGAGCATAACTGAAGCCATTTTGACTGGGCTCTTTAGTTATTGGGCTGGGCCCATTTATGAGATATCCGTAACAGTGACCAATGAGCACGACATTCTTAGTTTTGGGATTAATCGACCGTCAACCTCTGCGTCTATCTCTTGGTCGTCCCCAGTTTAATCTCCATCATTCATGTTCTTTTGGCGTTTGTGGATAAATCGCTCAAATCCTAGGAATTTGGAAGATTAATTATTTTTAGGCTCTGATTAATTTCATTGAAATATATGGCAAAAAAAAAAAGATTAATTCATCGAAATTATATGAATTTTTCTTTTTTAAGGTCAGTATATTTTTTTTAATTTAAAAATTAAATTATACATTTTTATTCCCATAAAATTTTCAAGGTCGTCAATTTTTTTTAAAATTTCTAATAGTAAGTCTTAGATATTAATAAAATAAGAACATTACAATATATTTATATTTATTCTTCTTAGAAATTTAATAAATTTGTATACTAGCAATAAAATATTCTTAATAATATACAATATATTTCCATTTAAATGAAAATATATACCTACATACATATCTTACAGATTAAAAAAAATCATATTTTTAATAAAAAATCTAGAGAGCTTTAAATTATTTTTAAAAATAAATTAAACTCTTATATGATTTGAAAAAAAAAAAAAGATTATAGTAGTACCTAATTCATCAAAAACATTACATACGTATTCAGAGCAAAAAAAAACATTACATATGTATACACATATATTTATCGTACTGTCTTACTGGAAAAACAAATATTTATCGTATTAGGCACCTAAAACTATATATAATTTTTTTTTTTTTTTGAGAAAATCACTTGTAAATTGTGAGAGGTTGTTGAGATGAGGGACGTCGTGGGGTGGTTGGATTAGGGTTCCAAGTCGTGGGGGTGAAGTGGACAAAGAAGTGGGCAGCCTATAGCCGTCGAAATCTAGTTGAAGCACTGGGACCCACGCGCCTTGGGGTGCGTGAGTAAATGGACGGACGACGACGATAATTGTTGGAGGTGGGGGTGTGGCGTCGAAAGGGAGAATAACAATTTGGCCATAAAATTCCAATTTAATTATAATGGTCCTTGAAAAAGTTTGTTCTGAAATTAGATGAAAAAAACGGTTGAGACAAATACAAATAGGGTACTATCATTAGTTTTTTATTTTTTAAATTGAACAAATCCACGTGGCCATGAGTTTTGTTCCTCAAACCAAGATGCTTAACTTATGTTTTGCTAAATTTTCCAAAGGCCTAATTATTAATATTTATTTTTTTCATTTGATGAAAGGAATCTCCAAGAATGTTCTGCCAACCAAATGTTCAATAGGCCCAGCTTTGCATCCTATTTTTGAGAAAATCCCCTCAAAGTCTAAATTATAAAAATATTGTTAAAAAAACTTAAAGAAAAGTGACATGTTAAAAAATTCCCAATGACATTTTCTGATATCATTTTAAGAAATATTAACAATTATATTAGTATATCATTAATAACTAAATTACTACAGTTAACAATAATATATTAACAACTAAATCACTATTTGTTAACAATTATATCAGTACACAATAACAACTCTGCTTCCTAAAATAATATTAGAAAAGATCTTAGGACCTTTTTGACATTTAACTTTTTTTAGATCTTTCTTAATAATATTTTCATAATTTAGATACTGAGAGAATTTTCTCTACATTTTTTTTTTTGCCAACACAATATACATGACATCACAGATAGAGAATGAATCAGCTAAAAATCAGTTGATTGTATTTATTTATTTTCATTTTTTGCCCTGGAGTGATTGTATTCATTGTTGTCAAACTCGTGAATTGACTCTTCGATTTTACCGTTTTTACGTTTCTAGCTTACAAATACAGGACTATCATTAGTTTTTTATTTTTTATTTTTTAAATTGAACAAATCCTCTCGCCATGATTTTTATTCCTCAAACCAAAATGCTTAACTTATGTTTTGCAAAATTTTCTGGAGGCCTAATTATTAGTTTTTTTTTTTTCATTTGATTAAAGGAATCTCCAAATCACTTTAAATTCGAGATTAATTTCTTTCAAATTTTTTAGTGTAAATTGTTTTCCTTCTCTTAATAAGTTGCTTTCTGAAATTTCCTTTTCAAGTGCTTATTGGTAGGCCTAACTATTATTTAACTAAAATTTTTAGAACCAACTGTTATTGTTAAAGGAAGCCTTGGACTATTTTTTTTCCTCAAAAAAATAATATTTGAGAACTTCTAAATAACTTATAACTAATTAAGTAAAGACGATATGCTAAGGTCTATGATTGAGATAAGTTAGTTTCCAATAATCATCTTTTATTTTTTCAGAGAACTTAATTTTGATATTTCAATTATTTTTTTTTTTGAGTGTCTGGTTGGTTTGAGGGGAGGTGAGAAAATTTTTTAACCTCATATTAACTGAATTGCTTATAGAAAATTTTTTATATTCTAAAAATATAGTCTCAATAAAAAAAAAATATTCTTCTCATTAATAACAATTTAGTAAAATTCTTTCCACTTGCCCCACCCTTTAAATCAAACATAAGAGTTCACTTAAAGAATGTTCTGCCAACCCAATGTTCAATAGGCCCTTGTTTACATTATAGTTTTGGGAAAATCTCTCCCAAGGATAAAGTTATAAAAATATGTTAAAAAATGTGCAAAGAAAAGTCACATGTCAAAAAAGGTCCTAAATCTTTTCTGATATTATTTCAAGAAATGTTAATAACTATATCAGTACACTATTAACAATTATATATTGACAACTAAATCAATACATGTTAACAACCAGTGGTGGATCTTGGGAGAAATATTTGGGGGGCAAATATATACTCATTAACTAATTTTTTTAAAAAAATATTTGAGGAGGCCAAATATATAAATTTTGGGGACAAATATATAATTTTTGGGCCAAATATATAAAAATCTCCAATTTACATAAAAAATTTAGGACAATTTTTTTTTTGGGGGGGCCATGGCCCCCTCTTGTCCTTAGGAAGATCCGCCTCTGTTAACAACTATATCAATACTTATTAACAATTACGTTTTCTGAAATAATATAAGAAAATGTCTAAAGGCTTTTTTGATATTTGACTTTCCTTTAGCTCTTTTTGAATAATATTTTTGTAATTTGGGCCCTAAGGAGAATTTGCTCTACATTTTTTTTTGCCAGCCCAATATACATGACATCTCAGCTAGAGAACGGACCAGATAAAAATTAGGTGATTGTATTTATTTATTTTCATTTTTGGCCTGGAGTGATTGTACTAGTATCTATTTTATACCAGTGTTATTTTGCTTCTTTAAAAAATATATTAAATTCATTGGACTTTTGAAATACATCACGTGTGTACATGCAATAAATAGAAA
Source organism: Acacia confusa (assembly GCA_037074495.1). Lineage (NCBI taxonomy): Eukaryota > Viridiplantae > Streptophyta > Magnoliopsida > Fabales > Fabaceae > Acacia > Acacia confusa. The sequence goes on from CM073502.1 coordinate 8,030,587, forward strand.
GGAAATGGATACATCTTAGGCGGATTAGTGGTTCATCCATCGGATAAGATTGAGACTACCCAAAAACTCTGGCCCTTGACCGGCAAATAACCAGAAATCACAACATTTTTTCGAGATGTGTGAAAACATATTAATTTTTTGTGGCCTTATCCATTGGATTGGATACTGCCACGACCTCCACTTTATTTTATAGCATTTGGGGCTAAGTAGTAAATCTGCCCCGGAAGTAACGTTTGAGTAATGTTGCCCTAAAAGTTTTTTCAGACTCAGTTTCGCCCTGAAAATCTAAAAGTAGAGCAATATTGCCCTTTTCCGTTAAAAAACTAACGTTAACCGTTAAAAAATTGATGTTGACCGTTAACTTTTTAACGGACAATATTACTCCACTTTTAGACTTTCGGGATGAAATTGAGCCTAAAAAACTGTCAGGGCAATATTGCTTCTCGATATATAATTTATTATGAAAGTGTGTTTTGAGGCCGTTTAGATTAATTTTTAAAAATAATTTTTGAGATTTATAAAATAGATCTGTGTGAGAATTTTATGTTGTCTCGGGAAAGATTAAAAGGTTTTGGAAGAGAGTTTCTAGTTTTCTTTTACTTTTTATTGTCTTGTTTTGTTTCTTCGGACTAATTTGCTTTTAATTTTATTTATCATCGGCTTTTGTTTCTTATAGATGTTTGTACTTTGATTTTCATTATAATGAATTTTCTTGTTGGCTAATTTTTATTTATAAAATCATATTATTCATAAAATCATGAATACTATTCTTTTTTATTCTCTCAACATATCTCTACACACATTTCTTCAGAAATCATACAACTTCATTTTTAAATTTTACATTTATAATATTTTTCACGTATTTAATAATTAATTGTCAAATGTCTTATTTTGAAAATCGAAGTCAATATCTTATATAAAATTATAAATCATCTAAATGAAATTTCATTTGTGATAATTAATATTTTCCCTAATTCTTATGATAACCAAAAGAATATCGTTACATTCAGTACACTTACCAAATGTTAATATACATATATAAAAATTTTATACGGAGAACATAAATTGTTAAAAGTTAGTCACACCCTACCCTATTTTTACTATTTAATTTAGTTTCATGCGTGCTTGTTTGATAATTAATTAACAAAGGGCTTTTGTTACTTGTACAACAAAAATACTCTCTCGTTTTTTTTTTTCTAGGGGTGAAAATAAACCATGATTCTATTAGATAGTTTATAACTTGACTTAGTTAAGGTTTGACCTAACCTGACCTATTTGACAAACATGCGACATTTAGACCTATTTAAATACATGAATGTGTAAATAAACCTGACCTGCTTAGAGATTAACAAACATCATTATATTTATGTTACATATATGTATATATTATGCTTATATTTTTTTATTCTTATATTTTAATTAAAAATAAAATTAAGTGAATAACTATAGTGCCCCTAGGCTATAGTGATTGTTGAGAAGCACACATCTTTACATAATTAAAAAATAAGATTCTAATTTATTTTGTCTCCTAAATTTATAACTTTTTCTTCTTAAAGCCTATATTGTTAGAAATAATTAATATAACTAATTTTTTAATTTATTTAAATTAGTAGCTTCTATATTGAATAGATTTCGTGTGCGTGGTAATGTTTTTGACTTTTTGGTTTTTTTTTTTGGGCCAACAATGAGAAGAGTCCATTAATTCAGGAAACGTAAACTAACAAACCTGGGGAAAAAATTAAAAGCCCATGTGGAGTATACATTTGCCTTGACGGAGCCCCATATGTTGAGTTTCTTCGGAAAAGTATTACCCTCGAGTCAGCTGATTTTTTTTTTTTTTAAAGAAATTAAATACACCTCTAATTCTTAATATAAGATATATTTGAGGATTTAATTTTGATCTTAAATATAAAACAAATTTTTTATATTTATCAATCTTTTCCTAATTTATCCTATTAATGCTTCATCAATAATAATCAAAGAGGTGAGAGGATGAGAAAAGGTAATTACAGTGTTTTAAAAAATACATATCATATTAATTAAATTAACCAATGTCCTTAATTTAATCAAATTAGATAAATATTTTATATTAAAGTTCGAAAGAGTAAAATTACATTAAAGTATTTATATTTATAATTTTTCTCTAAATTAATTTGTTTAACTTATAAATTGATATATAATCCCATAATATCTAATATATATTATAATTAAGTAATTTATTTAGTTTCATTAATCTTTAGAAAAATTAACTAACTTTGGAGGGAAAGTAACAATACTCTGGGCCCTCCGTTTCCATCCAGTTGCCCGAGGGCATCATTATTATGGATCTTCAATTCTAATCTTCTCAAGCGTAAATCTCATTCTGCTCTATCAACAATGTGTTGGAAAAAGTTTCCACATGTTCTAAATTTTAATCTTCCATCACATGACAAGAAATACTAAATCTCTTAAATGATTTCACCCCGGCTCCAGTGGCGCATCTTGGGTTAAAAATTTAGAAAGGCTAAATGTATACTCATTGACTAGTACCTATTTGGATCCTCTCTTTTTTTTTTTTTAACTTCTCTTCTCTTTATAAGTAAAAGTTAAGTTAAACAGGTTTTTACAAAATTTCTTATAATAAAAAGAGTTTTTTTTTTTTACAATAAAGAAAAAAGTTAAAAACGAAAAACTCTTATTTCTCTCTCTCTCTCTCTCTACCTTCTCGTCTTCTTCTTCCTCTCTCTCTATCACGCTTCATTTACTAGCTCTCACCTGCTTTTAATCCCTCGCATTACAATTTTGCCTTTTCTTCCATCAACTATGTTGTCATTGTCATTCTTCCCTTATGTAGCTAGCAGTGACAAGGCCATCAAACCCAGAATTTTTTGGTCTCTCATTCTGGATTTTCCTTGCCTTTTGCAACTTTCAGATTAATAAATTATGACTTTTCCTTCTCGGTTCTGCTTATTAGCTTTTGCTGAAATGAAACGTTGAAGTTGTGTTCATCCTTTCTGATCCGGTGTAGATCACAAGTTGGGTTGGACTTGGCCCGGGGTGAAATCCCGGGGTCCTACGTACCACAGTGTGGATCAAAGTCCACGTAGTTCGAGGGTATACGACAGGCTAATGATAGCCAGAGGGGGTGGTGTGTGTGCTCTGTGTGAATAGAAAAGCTAGGATTTCAGAAGTGTGTACCTTGTAAGGGGTTTACCCTATTTATAGGCGTACCTGTGCCTTATCTTAATCAGTTGGATTCATCCTTTATTTTAGGGATATCAAGATATGCGTTTTTGATAGATATTCTTGATACATAGGCGGTTATCATAACGATAGATATTTTGATAAAACCACTCCTATTTTCAAGGAAGCGGTTATGAGCATAACTGAAGTCATTTTGACTAGGCTCTTTAGTTATTGGGCTGGGCCCATTTATGAGATATCCGTAACAGTTGCCCCCCAGCCCGGTTGTTCAGGGCTCCGAGCAGCCGGGATGTACTTGTCAGGTTACGTCTTTTGCTCTAGTTCATCTCGCTGTCCTGAGGTTTTTGATTTCTAGTTCTTTTTCCGAGGTCGGACATTTTTGGTCCCCGGGTTACCCCCTCTGTCACCAATTTGCATTCCGGTTTATTTGAGTGGGACACGGGTGCCCCTCCATCCCGGTTAACGCGGGTTGCATTCGTTTGCTATCCCGAGAGAACATTAATGTTTGGTCTTAATGTTCTATAATTTTGATTCTAGGCCGAACTCCTCCCATGCTTTCTCGAACTTCCCCTCTTTATTCGTGTCGGGTAGTGTTGATATTTCTATATCGTCTTACTCCCCGTTTACAGGTACCTTGTCCAGTTTTTCGTGGATCGGGACTTGTTGCCCCCAAGTTTGAGATTGCACGGGGAGTTAGGTCGGGCAACCGGGGTGTATTCATGTGGTCGGCCACGTGAGCATTTCGATCCGGGATCATTGTCCGCCTCATCTGTTGATCCAACACTCGTCTTATCTCGAGGCCATGAGTGTCATCATTGCCTTCTGCTGATTTGATGTTTACTAGCCGGCCTCTAAGTAGAGCAACTGCCCCATTATCTTGGTTTTCGTGTTTGCCCACTATCAGCATTAAATGTGCACGCCTTTTAACGTCCACGTCATTATTTGTGTATGGGCCCTTTGGGCTTTTGACGGTTGAGTTTCTTGCCTCTCACCCGTCTGCTTGTTTTGTTTATAAAAGCCATCGACTTTCTGCTTCTTGCATTTTGAAAACTGCCAAACCTTGAATTTTCCTTCTTGAGAGAAACTTGCAACCAGTCACCCGTTCATCTTCCTCAGATTCCCATTTCTGCTCTTCGTGGCTCGCGCATTTCCTCTTCCCTTAACTTATATCAAACCAGGTACTTTCCTTGTTTCCTTCTCTGGTTATTTGGCTGTGTTTTCTTCTTTCTTTCTCTATTTCTTGGTCTTTCTTTTTTCTGGGTAGGTTATTGTGAGTTCTTTCAAGTTTCTTCTCCTTTGGGTTCTGGCTTCTGCTTTGTTCTTGAACTTCTCTGAACTTCTGGTCTATTCAATCCTTTTTCTCCGTCTTTGGTTTTCGGTTTCCTGTTTAAATTCTATCCTCTCGGGATGAGCCATCAAGGTTCTCCTCCGTCTTTTAATCCAAATGCTTTTTTCCCGGAAGAGGCCGAGCTTATTCAGCGTATGCCTCCCCGGACAGCTTGGTGGCTGTACGGGAAGCCTCTGACCGAAGAACAAAAGAGGGAAAACGTTCTCCGTGGTTATGGCGGAGAAGGTGGTAGTCAACCAGGTCGTTCTGGTCGGGTTAGGGGAAGGGCTCGAGGTCGGTCTGAGTTTGTAGAGCCCGAAAGTCTAGGCCGGGGGATTGCTGCCACTAAGGTTTTTTCTTCAGAGCCGCCCTTAGGAAAGGGTAGGGGGGAAAGTCTTCCTCTACCCGCCTCTTCCTTTCCTTCACGCGCGGAGCCCCTCATCTCCCTTACCCGGCCTATCGGCCCGTGCGAGGAGTGTTCCTGGCTGATATCTGAGGCCACGATGGTTGGCCGGTCATGGGAAGCTGACGAAATAGCTTCACGATGCCGGCATATCCAACCGCGGGTTGTTGGAGCCGTTTCTACCCGTCCCGCTGTACTATCTTCAGGTATCATTTTCGTTTCTAATTTATTTTTGTTTTGTCTTTTCTAGGTAGTATGTCAACTTCTCCGCGTCCTATCGAGGATTCCGGATCCGTGGAGTCAGCGGCCGTCAGTATTCCACGTCATATTGCTGAGAAGTATGACTGGGTCGCGACCGGGGTGCTGTCCAGGCTATCAAAAGCCACGACCAGTCAGATCGCCGAGCTCCCATTAGGGGACCGGGATCATTGTTCTTTATCTCTTCCCGGCCCTTCTGAACCGGTGTGCGTTGCCCGGGAAGGGAGCGAGCGCTCCTTTTTCTTCTTCTATCTAGACTTCGTCAAAAAACTCGGCCTTCGTTTTCCATTTTCTAGGTTCCAAGTAGATCTCTTAAACATTCTTCAGCTGGCCCCCACTCAGATTCATCCCAACTCTTGGGGCTTTATTATTGCATTCGAGCGGCTTTGCCGATTTTTAAATCGTACTCCCACCACCGGGACATTCTTTTATTTTTTTAACATCCAACGGGCTCGTCAACCCGGGGAGCCCGAAGAAAAGAGGGGTTGGGTTTCTTTTTCGGGGGAAACCGGACAAGAAGCTTTTCCATGTGGCAACTGACACCTGGAAAGGCTTCAAGGCTTCTTTTTTCAAAATCAACGCTGAACCCGGTCATAAACCGTGGTTTCTTAAGGACGTCGACTCCAGTTCGGTGGAGCTGCTGTTTCCTCTGTATTGGTCGAAAGCTCATTATGACCAAGACCAAAGCATATTTGCATCCTCCGATGATAGCCTAGAGCCAGCCGAGGTTGAAACCGTGATAGCTCTGGTTGACCATGTGGCCGAGAAGGATGTTATTGATTCTCGGATTTTTATCCGACAGTCGGTGGAGGAATTGTATTCACCGAGTATTTTTTTTTTTTTTTTGGTATGCCCCTTGTCATTTCTGATGTTTGTTATGTTTTTTGTAGTGCCTGACATGGGGAAGGCTTCTTTCCAAGAACTGGCCGAGAAGCTCCGGTCTAAGGCCAAAAAGAAAGGGGAGTCCTCTTCCCAGAGCAAAGCTGTGGCTGCTCCTTCGCCTGCCGGGACTACTGCTGAAAAGAGGGCTGCGCCCTCTCCGGCCTCTACGGATCTCATTCCGCGCAAGCGATCGAAGTCCGTGGCGTCGTCGATCTCGGTCGCAGAAGAGAATCCGGCCTCTGTCCCGGACGCCGGTGCTGCCACAAGCGTCCCTCCTCCCCTACTTCCTGGTAAGTCTCGCCTTCACTCGCGGGGTGAGGTATGGACTAATGGGGTCTCGGAGGAGCTCAAATACGCGGTGAAGCCTCCTAGCAAATATTTTAGTGGTGAGGCCTTTGCGGACTCCGACCTCGACCACCTGCAGGTCCTGCAGGACCACCTAATGGAGACGGCCGGCGTGTTGGACGCTTATGCTTCTGTTAAGCATAAGTACGCCAGGGCTGCAGCCGAGATTGCCAAAGCTCGGGTTGAAAAGAAGGAGGCCGAGATCAGGCAGCGGGAGGCTGAGGAGGCGCGGCTGAAAGCGGAAGAGGCGCAGATAAAGGTGGTGGAGGAGCTATCAAAGGCCCTTGCTGAGAGGGATCATTTCTCCACCGAGCTTGACGCCAGTCATGCCCGGGAAGACACCCTCAATGCCTCGCTGCACACCCTGCAGGGTCAGTATGCGGGGCTGGTGAAGGACCTCCATCTTGCCCAATCCGACCTCGACGCTTCCAAGGCCGAGCTCGTGGCGTCCGCTGCCGAGGTGGATAAGCTGGAAGTCCTGGTCGTGGAGACGGCTGCTGAAGCTTTCAACGTATGCCTGGCCCAAGTCCGAGCTCTGAATCCGGACATTACGATGAACTTAGATGCTGTGGATTTCAGAGCTTCGGTAGAGGACGGGCTATTTGTACCAGCACCGCTTTCTCCGGTCGAAGAGTCCGAGCATCTCGCGGGGGATGACCGTGTTCAATTAGCTGAGGAAGATGCTCTGACGACCGACGCCCCTGGCCCTCCTGTGCCCGGCCAAGCCCAATCTTGATGCCGTCCTTCTAGGATCTTTTTTATTTTTTTTATTTTTTTTATTTTTTTTTTCATATGTAGTATTTTCATTTTCATTTTTGTTTCTTCTGTAATCTGGGGCCTTTGCCCTCAAAATTAATAATATGACAAGCCGGTGTTCCCGGATTTTCTAGCATCCTCAACTCGTCCATCTTACATGTATTTATTTTCATCCTTTAAACCAAACTCGTGTTTTATTTCACCAGTTGATGAGTAAAGGGGAACGTAATCCGTGCACGAAGCTCGGTTCTTTATTTTATGACTTGGCCAAAGTCAAGATGTATTGCGCAGAATCTGCTGGTTATTCAACCGACGTTTTAACAAACGGGCCATGTTTATTAATGGTCGGGCATTCTAAACAACAGACGATTTTCAAAAATCATCTAAGTACTTTATCTTGTAAAGTACCGTACCGAGATGGTAGCCAACTGCCACATGTTCGGGCTGTAATATCCATTATTTCTTATTCATTTCCACTTCCATTTCACATTCGGTCAAATAAGAGTAAAAAAAAAAAAAAAGAAGAGTAATGGCACTATGGTAATTATGTGGAAACCTCAATGTCTTATAATATGCTTACAACTCCACCGCCTTTGACTTTGATGACTTTGAATATCCATTAAATCATCCCATCTCTCATTCATTTCGGGCAGGAACAGTAGAGAAAGGAGAAAAGCTTACGGAATTAGCGAAAATGGCGTTGTAAATATAAAGAGGAGAGAGAAACAAACACTAAGCAAAATATCCTACCAAACCACCTCCAATTCAAAAACTCCCTTCATCAATCTTGTTCTACTCATTGAGAGCTTCAATTCTACGGTTTCGGTTTTCTCATAGGAAGAGTTTCAAGTCGTTGGGTTAGCTGAGCTACTGCCAGAATTCCGAACCAATTGCAGAATCGTGATCAGGTAAGCGTAAGCTTCATTTTGAACTGATTGGTTTGAGATTTGGATGAGTTTTTGAACACTTGGGAAAAACCCTACATTTTCAGATATTAGGATTTTTGGAGTTCATAATGATTTATTTATGAATATGCAATTATACGATGATTTGATCGCCTATGGACCCAGTCTGGTGGTTAAATTGTGAATTGATGAATTATTTTGCATTAAACAGGGCAGGTACCTAGGGTTTGAATTTGGTCGTTTCGATTGTTCCATTATGTTCAGAATGAAAAATTGTGTGGGGTAGAGGTTGGGCAGTGAATGAAGTCCAAATTAGAATGAAAATTTACAGGATGAAAGTAGATATAAGAGGAATTTAAGCCAATATTAAATTCCTTAATAAGAAAAGGAATTTAATGAATATGGATACTTGGAATGGTATTTTAAATTTTATATTGTGTTATTATAGGACTGTTGGTGATATTGTGCACTGGGAAATTTATTTACATCCGTGGTCGACGACCAGGTAGTAACCTTAATCCTCATATACTCTGTGTGACTTGTGTATGTATGTTTTACCTTGTATATCGCATACATTTAGTTATCATTTATTTCTGAGTACTCTGGAACCGGAACATGCTGTGTGCAATAAGGGCCTTGCTGTGTGCCGTGCCCGGTGGTCTGTGCTGTGTGCTATTAGGGCCACTGCAGTCTGTGCTGTGTGCTATTAGGACTGCTAGTTCCGAATTTGGCTGTGTGCCTTGCTGTGTGCATGAAACTGAATGCTATGTGGTTTGTGTATTTATCCTTGGTTTTACTTACATGCATTGTTATACATTTTATATGAGATTAACGGTTACTCTGGGATTCACTTATGAATCCCAGCTCCTTTTAAGTCCTCTAGCAGTTTGACTAGAGCAGAGCAGGGCGATAGAAGTAAGACCCTGGAGCAGGACCGGTGAGAGGTTGGATGCCGATGATATTACTTTTGGAAACTTGTTGTAGTTATCTGGATGACTGTAGTATTTTATTTTGGCCTGTTAGGCACTATCACCTGGATTACTGTATATTTTGATCCCTTCGGGGAAATGTTTATCTTTCAGTATTCTTATCAGTATATTCTTGTCCAAACCAGTGTATGCTCTGCTGCTTATACTCTGATATGTCATGTAAGTTTACCTGAGGTAAATGAATTAGAATTGAATATAAGCAAAGGATCACACTGCCCGCCACCCGAAAGGGCGAGGCCGGTAGGTGTGTAACACGAGCCCTAATATCCTTTTTGAATAGGAGCCTAAACATTTCGACCTGATCAGGATCTTTTATGGCAATCTCACACCACCCCAGGGGACAGTTCCGATGCATCGTAAGGTTTACAAGACTTGTTGACAAATCTTATCATGACCGGGATTGCGAAACCCAAGTCTTTGTTTAATTATCTTGCTTTTGTCGCAGCCTATCTTTGCATTGATTTCACAAGTAATAACTAGGTTGGCCCATGAATTGAACCCCCGAGCTTGATTGAAATAATTGGAATTACACGATTTAAAATCAATGGAAAATACTGCTAAAAGTAAGACAATGCGTAATAAAAAACGGTTCTCGGTCACCACCGACATCCGTTGAAGCTAAAAAGTGGTTCTCAGTCACCACTGACATCCGCTGTGCGTTTATTCCGAGTGCATCTCGGTCTTTAGTTGTAGTAAGTTCTTAGTTTGTCCGCGTTCCATGTTCGTTTAATGGGCATGCCATCTAACGTCTCAAGGGCATACGTCCCGGGCCCCATTTTGTCTGAAACACGGTAAGGACCCTCCCAGTTTGCTGCAAGTTTTCCATCCCGGGAATTCTTATTTCCGATATCCGCTCTGCGTAATACCAAGTCACCTTTATCGAACGCTCGCGGTCTAACTTTGCGGTTATACTTAGCCGCCACCAGCTGCTTCGTTGCCAGATCTCGGTAGTGTGCCATCGTTCTCACTTCATCGATGAGGTCTAGCTCGGCTGCTACCTGCTTGTTGTTCGCGTGTTCTCCCTCTTCCATGACTTTGGCTTTCCTCCATGATGTTTGCCCAATTTCAACCGGGATCATGGCCTCGCATCCGCATGTCATTCGGAAGGGTGTTTCCTGGGTCGAGGTTTGGACACTAGTTTGGTATCCCCAGAGTACCGGGTATAGTTCCTTGACCCAGTTTCTTTCTGCATTCCTCATCCTTTTCTTGAGCCCGTCAACAATGATTTTGTTGGCTGCCTCGGCTTGCCCGTTAGATTGCGGATGCTCTACCGAGGCGAAATGGTGCTTGATTTCAAGCTCGAACATCAACCTCTGGAAACCTTGGTCCACGAATTGGGTACCGTTGTCAGTTACGATCTCGGCAGGAATCCCGAACCTTGCAACAATATTTCTTTCGAAAAATTTTTGTATTCGAGCAGCCGAGATGGTCGATAGTGGTTCAGCCTCGATCCATTAAGTGAAATAATCCACAGCCACCACAAGCCATTTCAGTTGCCCTGCGGCCGGTTTGAACGGTCCAAGGAGGTCCATACCCCACTTAAAGAATGGCCAAGGAGCCGTGATGGTTCTCAACTCGGTCGGAGGTGGCCAGAGGATCCGAGCATGTTTTTGGCAGCTTTCGCACGTCTGTACGTGCTCTCTGGAGTCCGCGACCATTGTCGGCCAGTAGTATCCAGCCCTTAGGGCCTTCCGGGCTAACGCCTTTGCCCCCATGTGTTGTCCGTTTATCCCTTCGTGTATCTCTGACAGCACGTACTCGGCCTCTGCCTGGTTTAAACATCTCATCATTGGGGATTGAAGGCCTTTTCGGTAGAGCTGGTCATCGACCACCGTGTACATTAACGCGGTCCGTGCTATTTGCCTTGCTTCCCCGGGATCGTCCGGGCTAACTCCCTTTTCCAGGTAATTTAAGATTGGCTTTCGCCAGTCTTCTGCTGCCGCGATGACCATGATACACGTGGGCTCCTTGAGACTTTGTTGTATTACAGTCCGATTATTTCCCGGGTTCCTGGTGCTTGCTAATTTGGAGAGGATATCTGCCCTCGCATTTTCTCCCCTGGGGATGTGAGTGACTAGGACCTCATCGAAGTCGGCCACTGCCTCTTTGACTTTCCCCAGATACTTAATTAGCAAGGGTCCCTTGGCCGTGTATGAATCGTTGATTTGGGCCGCGACTAGTTGAGAGTCGGTAGAGAGATGAACCCTCCTGGCCCCATTGTCTTTTGCCAGTGATAGCCCGGCTAATACAGCCTCATACTCGGCCTGATTATTGGACGTTCTGAAGTGTAATTGCAGGGAGTGTTACATGGCGACTCCTTCCGGGCTTTCGACTATGATCCCGGCTCCACTTCCTTTGGCGTTTGAAGAGCCGTCTACAAATACTTTCCAAACGTCAAGGGCTGCTTTCGGGACTACCTCTGTTAGCACCAGTTCTGCAATGAAGTCTACTAAAGCCTGGGACTTAATAGCACGCCGAGCTTCATATACTATGTCGAATTCGGATAGTTCGATTGCCCAACTCATCATTCTTCCTGCTAAGTCAGGTTTGTGGAGTATTTGACGTATGGGCTGACTGGTTCGGACAATTATTTTATGCCCCTGGAAGTAAGGGCGTAATCTCCTCGCGGCAGTTAGGAGCGCAAAGGCCACCTTTTCCAACCTTTGATATCTTAGCTCCGAACTCTGCAAAGCCCGGCTTGTAAAGTAAATCGGTTTCTGTTCCCTCGAATCTTCTCTCACCAGGGCGGCACTTACTGCTTCTGGGGCCACGGATAGATATAATATCAAATCTTCCCCGGGCTCGGGTTTGGTCAGCACGGGTGGTGATGACAGGCATTTTTTGATCTTGTCAAACGCGGCTTCACACTCTGAGTTCCATTCTCCATGCCGTGCTTCCTTCTTCAATAACTTGAACAAAGGAAGAGCATTTTCTGCCGATTTCGGTAAGAACCTTGTCAGCGCGGCCAGTCTGCCGGTCAACTGCTGTACCTCTTTTTTGTTTTTTGGGGCAGCCATATTGAGGACGGCCTGACATTTGTCCGGATTGGCCTCAATCCCCCGGTTTGTCAACAGGAATCCGAGAAATTTACCCGCTGGTACCCCGAATGCACATTTAGCTGGGTTAAGTCGGATTCTGTGAGCCCGGAGCTTATCAAATGTTTCTTGCAAATCTTGGATGTGGTGGGATCGCTTAACTGACTTTACGATCATATCGTCGATGTAAACTTCAACGTTCCTGCCGAGTTGTGCCTCAAACACTTGATTCATCATCCTCTGGTAAGTAGCTCCTGCGTTCTTCAGCCCGAAAGGCATGACATTATAGCAGTAATTTGCTTTTTCCGTGATAAAAGCTGTTTTCTCCTGGTCTTCAGGATGCATAGCTATTTGGTTATAGCCGGAATACGCATCCATGAATGAGAGCAGCTGGAAACCCGAGGAATTGTCCACCAGTTGGTCAATATTTGGCATGGGGTAAGCATCCTTGGGGCATGCTTTGTTGAGATCGGTGTAGTCGGTGCACACCCTCCATTTGCCATTTGGTTTCTTGACCATTACCACATTTGACAACCACGTGGTATACTGGATTTCCCTGATGAATCCCGCATCCAGCAGTTCTCTTACATGCTCGGTTAGGGCTTCCTGACGGTTCGGTGCAATCTTTCTTTTCTTCTGCGAGACCGGCGTATATCATGGATTTATGGTCAATTTGTGACAGCAGAACGTCGGGTCAACTCTTGGTAACTCCGAAGGTTTCCAAGCGAATACGTCCTTGTTTCTCCATAACAGCTTTTTGAGCTCGCTTTTTTCTTGCTCGGCAAGTGAACTCCCGATCTGGGTTATTTGTCCGGGATCCTCTCCTAGTTGGTAGCCTGTGAGCTCTCCATCAGGCTCTGTTTTCATCAACTTTGCGTCTTCTCTTACATCCAGCTCTACCACGTTGACCGAGCTCGGCGCAATTGGCGCTGAATTTCGAGTTCCTTTCTGCTGCGAGCTCGATGTTCCGGGTTCATTGTTTGTAACTGTCGAGAAATAGCATTGCCGGGATTCCTTCTGATCACCTTTGACGGTGACGATTTCATTGTTCCGACTTACCATTTTCAGCTTCTGATGCTTAGTTGATATGAGCATGTCCCAATTATGAATGGTTGGTCTGCCTAAGATTATATTGTAGGACGAAGGGAAATCCGCTACAATAAACTTGACTCGCTCAGTCTTAAAGGCTTCTTTAGAGCCCAAGGTCATTTTAAGTTCTATACACCCTTTGGGATTTGTATCCTGTCCGTTGAACCCGATTAAGGTTGTCCTGCACGGCTTTAGATTCTCTGGGTCGAGGTCCATGCGCTTAAAGGCGTCCCACAGGATGATATCCACCGCGCTGCCAGGATCGATGAATATCTTCTTTACACGGCATTTTCCTAGGAGGCCGGTTATGACCAGTCCGTCTTGATGACCCGGGATTACGTCCCTCAGATCTTCCTGAGTAAAGAACAACTTAGGAGGCTCTTCTGTTTGCGATGGCTCCGGCTTGAAGGTCGGTCGTCCCCTGATGGTTAAGACTTCCCGAAGGTATTTCTTCCGCTGATTGGCGGTATCGCCGCCACCTCCGTAACCTCCACTAATGACATTGCAGTCAAACTCTGCTTCTGGGAACTCGTCCTCATTGTCGTGCTTTCTCCGGGCTTCCTCCGGTTTTCTCCTCTGGGAGACCGGGCTTGTACTCCGATCCGTCTGCTTGCGCTTGGCTTTCTGCCCTTGTGTTTTGATAACGTACTAACGTAATTTTCCATCTCGGATAAACTTTTCCACCGCATCTCTAAGGTCCCAGCACTCATCCGTTGTGTGCCCGGGTCCATTGTGGAATTCACAAAACCGTGTGCGGTCCAACTTTCCCTTATTATAAAGTGGTCGGGGTCGCTCCACCTTTCTCATCTCGGTCAGGGCTACCTCTCTCCATAACTGTGAACGAGGGACATTTATTGGAGTATATCTCTCATACTTCCCCTCATGCCTTTGTCCTCGTGTTTTCTGGTCCGAGTTACGGGGTCGGTCTCTTGATGCCCGGTCCTTCCCTTTCGGAGGTGGGTTTTTCTGTCTCTCTTTTCCCGGCGCGTTGGCTATCTGCATCTGTTCTATGTCCAGATACTTTTTGGCTCATTTATGGAATTCTTCCAGCGTCTTGATCTCGCCAGATATGACCGATCTCCCCATTCTGGATTCGCTATCTAAGCCCGAGATGAGCAAGTGTACGTGGACGCTTTCCGTTAATCCCTGGATTTGTAATGCGGCAGCCTTGAAACGATCCAAATACTTCTGAAGGGTTTCACCGGGTTGCTGCTTGATTCTGTCCAGCGTGTAGACCGACCTGGGTTGCTTTTTGCTTGTCGCGAAATTCAGCAGGAACTTCTCGCTCAGGTTGTTGAAGTCGGTAATGGACTTGGGAGATAGAGTCCGGAACCAAATTTGGGCGGCTCCTCGTAACGTTGAGGTGAACAGCCTGGAAATGATTGGCCCCTTGAATCCTCGGACCAGCATCTCAGTGTCGAAAGTGTTCAAGTGTGTCTGGGGATCCTGACTTCCGTCGTACTTAGGGAGGTCGGATGTATTAAATTTCCTTGGGTACTCAGCTTCTGTAATTTCATCTGAGAACGGGCTGTTGTTTTGTCCTCCCTCCCCATACCACGTCTTGTACCTGTCGGAGTCTTGCGGAATTCCCTGATTGTCCGAGGTACGGCTGTCCTTCCTATGTGCCCGGGCTTGATCCTCCTGACTCGCGTCCCAGTGATTATTTTGCTGAGAATTTTTTGTTGAAGCTATTCGGCCTTGCCCGGGATGATCCTCCTGTAGGGGATCAATAGTTTGGTGATTGGTTTCTTCGTCCTCATTCTGCTGACCGTCCCGGCGTTCCTCCTGAAGAGGGTCTTGTAAGTGTTTAAGAATTTGATTCATCACCTCGGTCATATGGTCAATCTTCTGGTTCTGAAGATTGTCGCGTTCTTCCACATTCTCGATCCGTTTCATCATTGACTCAGCAATGTTATGTAGGAGCCGTATGTCTGGGCTTCCAATCTGAAACTTTGAGGGACCAGCGTGGTTAGTATTTTCCAGCGTTTGGCCTGCTCGTCCATCCAGGTTCGAGTCCGGGGACTCCTCCATTTGTTCCTGATTAACGCCTTGAACGTCCTGCTGTTGGGTCTCGCTAAAATTTTGTTCCTGACCTTGCTCGTGTGCATGCGGGTGGCTTTTGCTTCTGGTATTAGCCATCACGGGTCACGGGAATAGGACTTTACAGTCCCCACGGACGGCGCCAATGATCCGGTGTAGATCACAAGTTGGGTTGGACTTGGCCCGGGGTGAAATCCCGGGGTCCTACGTACCACAGTGTGGATCAAAGTCCACGTAGTTCGAGGGTATACAACAGGCTAATGATAGCCAGAGGGGGTGGTGTGTGTGCTCTGTGTGAATAGAAAAGCTAGGATTTCAGAAGTGTGTACCTTGTAAGGGGTTTACCCTATTTATAGGCGTACCTGTGCCTTATCTTAATCAGTCGGATTCATCCTTTATTTTAGGGATATCAAGATATGCGTTTTTGATAGATATTCTTGATACATAGGCGGTAATCATAACGATAGATATTTTGATAAAACCACTCCTATTTTCAAGGAAGCGGTTATGAGCATAACTGAAGTCATTTTGACTAGGCTCTTTAGTTATTGGGCTGGGCCCATTTATGAGATATCCGTAACACTTTCAATTTCAAGTTTTGAGCATTGCAATCTTTTTCACTCCATCTTTCTCTATCAAATTAACTGTTAAGTTAAAAAATTTATATAACTATTCAATTCAATAGCTTTTAATATTTTTAAAAACTCTCTCTCTCTCTCTCTCTCTCTTTTTTTTTTTAAGTTTTAGCTTACAAAAGAGAAAATGCAAACAGGCCCTAATTAAACTAGAATCTTCGACATAATATTTGTTTAAGTTAGAATCCCACAAGAAAATGGATCAATACTACCTTACACCCCAATTACGGAGACTATATTTGAACGTAGTGACAGTTACGAAAGCCATCAATAAGAATTATTCTAGTATATTATTATCAACGGTAATAAAGTATATTTGACAAAAAAAAACGGTAATAAAGTATCAGCCTAACCAATGGCGGATTTTGGGATAAATATTTTGAGGGGCCAAATGTATACTTATTAACTAATTAAAAAAATATATTTGAAGGGGTCAAATATATAAATTTTTGGAATAGATGTATATATTTTAAAGCCAATTGAGTCTAACAAATTTGATCATATTCAGTGGTTTTAAATATAAATTTTATAAAAATTTCTTTGTTAAATATGATAAATTATGAATATTGATGATTTTAATTTTAATTTTTTGAATTAAAAAATATTTAAACTAAATTGTTGTTATTTTTTATATTTTAATTATTTAATTATACACTATTAATATCTATTTAAAGGTAAAAATAAACTTTAACAAATTTACGATTTGAGTCTTTGATATAAGTTTATCTCATTTTCACAAATTTGACAATAGGCTACACCAGCGCCTTTTTCCACTGATATAAAGGGCATACTATTAATTTTCCTTCCAAATATATGACTACATAGGGTTAAATAAGGGAGATTGAAATGTTTTAAATAGTAACTTTGTCTTCCGCAGTAATATGAAATGCTTTATTTACTATTTATTTTTAATATCCTTATTATCAAATATATAGCAAGTTAGCCTTTTTAATTTGTATAAACAACTAACAGCGAGTTATCCTATCTAATTAAAAGATGAGCCGAGGGTTTTAATTGATATAATTATAATATTTTTATACAACAATATGATTTTTTTAATCCAACTTTTTCAGAACCAGTGTTTATAATTATTGTAAATAATATATCAATATGGTATATTATGTCTTAAAAATATATTCTTAAATTCCATTGGATTAAGGGCTTGTTTGTTTCAGTTTTTCTTTTAAAAAATATTTTTAAAAATAATCTTTTAAATTAAAAAAAATTAAGTTTTTAAAGATAATCAGAATATTAAAAAAATTCATATTTTGTATTATTTTCAAAATATTATTTGAATAAATTTTAGAAATATTAAGACGAGGTAGAATTTGGATGAGAATGTGAGGATATCATAAATTTGAAAATTATTAAACAATATGATTATATCTAAATGCAAAATAATGTTCATTTTTTTAACTCTTAAATCTCTAAACAGTATAATAGAAATAGTTAGTTATTTATGCTATTTAATTTAAATAAATGATCTGACGGTTTTAATTCATATTATTATAGTCTTATTATATATACAAAAGATATGAATTTCTATATTTTCATTTATTCCAAACAAAGGCTTATGATTAAATGAGAAACTCATTTGATTGACAAAAACCGCCAAAGAGATATTTATTATTATAGTCTCATTATCCTGATTATTTTTAAACAAACCGCCAGAGAGATTTATAAATAGAAGGGATTGTAATCACGTACGAGAGAAAAAGCAATTAGGGAACGCGTAAGCTATATACAAGTTACTCTACTCCGTAATATTTTGCATACTGCACACTATGGCTCTAGTTGATGAGGAAGCACAGAACTCGACTGAAGTAACAGCACAAGAACGAGTGAAACAACTGGAGAAATGGCTTCCGATCACCGGATCCAGAAAAGCCAAATGGTGGTATTCGGCTTTTCACAATCACACCGCCATGGTCGGTGCCGGTGTTCTTAGCCTTCCTATCGCAATGGCGCGTATGGGTGTGAGTTTTGGCAAGTCCCACATCGGTGGGTTTTGGGTTTGAAGGGGGGAGGTTTTAGTATAAATAGAGTGCCTCCCCCTCCCTTATTCCTCACCCCACAATTGTCTCTCAAGGCATTTGTATATCTTCCTCTTTTGTAGTATTTCACTTGTAAATTATTTGGAGTGAATTTAGGATCTGATATTTCTCTTATATTTGTCCGATTTATTATTTATTAGTTGCATTTAAATATAGTAGTTGGTGCTTATTATATTATTAAATTACGTCTAGAAACTTTGTTTTCTAGTTGGGTAATTTTCTAATATAATCGGTTACACTCTATATTGCGCTTCCTCAACAATTGGTATCAGAGCCGAGGTTCTGTCTGAGTATGCTCTGTGGTTGCAGCTTAGTCTGAGCTTCCACATCAGAAAAGAATTACTTTTGAGCTTTTGTTTTGGCAACTATTAAATAATTTTTTGGAGCAGAAATGGCGGACAAAAGGAGTGATGTGTCCACAGCAGATGTTAGCGGTTCGTCGTTCTCATCATCGTATTTGACCAGAATAGTGTCAAATGCGAAGTTTGCAGTTGAAATTTTTGACGGATCTGGGCATTTTGGCATGTGGCAAGGCGAGGTTCTGGATGTCCTTTTTCAACAAGGACTAGACTTTGCCCTTGAGGAGAAAAAACCAGATAAAATGGAGGAAGAAGAATGGAGGGTCGTGAATCGTGTTGCTTGTGGTACTATTAGATCGTACCTTTCAAGAGACCAGAAGTATCCATACACAAAGGAAACTTCTGCATGTAGACTGTGGAAGGCACTGGAGGACAAGTTCTTGAAGAAAAACTGTCAGAATAAACTCTACATGAAGAAAAGGCTGTTTCGCTTCACTTACGTTCCTGGTACCACAATGAATGAGCATATCACTAGCTTCAACAAGTTGGTGACGGATTTGCAGAATTTGGACGTGACTTTTGAAGATGAAGATCTGGCCCTGATGTTGTTGGGATCACTTCCCGATGAGTACGAGCACCTGGAAACTACGCTACTTCACGGTAAGCAGAAAGTTTCTCTGGAAGAAGTTTGTTCTTCTTTGTACAGCCATGAACAAAGAAGGAAAGAGAAACAAAAAGGTGGAGAGGCAGAGGCTCTAGTGGTTAGAGGACGTACTGAGGAGAAGAAGAGATCAAAGAAAGGGAGATCCAAGTCAAGGTCTAGACCTAGCAAAGATGAGTGTGCCTTTTGTCGAGAAAAGGGACACTGGAAGAAGGACTGTCCGAAGCTGAAGAACAAAGCCAAACCTGGAGATGTGAAGGCCGATATGGACTCAAATGTAGCTGATTGTGATGATGAGAATTCAGATTTCTCACTGGCTACAACAACGTCATCAAAACCATCAGATGAATGGTTATTGGACTCAGCCTGCAGCCATCATATGTGTCCTAACAGAGACTGGTTCACTGATTTTGAAGAAGCAGAGTGTGGAATTGTTCACACAGCAGATAACTCTTCTCTTACCGCATATGGTATTGGTTCAATCAAATTAAGGAACCATGATGGATTGATCAGAACATTAACAGATGTTCGGTACGTACCAGACTTGAAAAAAAATCTCATTTCTGTGGGGACTCTAGACTCAAAAGGGTTCAAGATCACTGCAGAAAATGGAGTAATGAAGATATTCTCTGGTGCACTGGTGGTGATGAAGGGTATTCGGAAGAACAATAACACGTACCACTATCATGGGAGTACAGTTATTGGGACGGCAGCAGTAACATCCAGTAGTGAGAAGGATGCAGAAGCAACCAGGTTGTGGCATATGCGCTTGGGACATGCTGGAGGAAAATCCTTGAATACTTTAACAAGTCAAGGATTATTGAAAGGATTGAAACATTGCGTCATGGACTTTTGTGAGCATTGCGTAAAGGGGAAACACACAAGGGTTAAGTTCGGTACAGCTATTCACAATACTGAAGGTATTTTGGATTATGTACACTCTGATGTTTGGGGTCCTTCCAAAACAGCTTCATTGGGAGGTAAGCATTATTTTGTAACCTTTGTTGATGACTTTTCTCGAAGAGTTTGGGTGTATACGATGAAGACCAAAGATGAAGTTTTGGGAATTTTTCTCAAATGGAAGACGATGATAGAAGCACAAATAGGCAGGAAGATCAAATGTCTTCGCACAGACAATGGTGGAGAGTACAAGAATGATCCTTTCCAGAAGGTTTGTGAAGATAATGGCATCGTCAGACACTTCACCGTAAGAAATACACCACAGCAGAATGGGGTGGCAGAACGCATGAATCGGACTTTGCTGGAGAAGGTTCGGTGTATGTTGTCCAATGCTGGCTTGGGCAAAGAATTTTGGGCTGAGGCAGTGACGTATGCGAGCCATCTCATTAATCGTCTACCATCTGCTGCTATTGATGGTAAAACACCATTGGAACAATGGTATGGTAAGCCTGCTAATGATTATGATTCTTTACATGTGTTTGGCTCAACTGCATACTATCATGTGAAAGAATCAAAATTGGATCCTAGAGCAAAGAAAGCTATTTTCTTGGGGATCACTTCTGGAGTCAAAGGATATCGTTTATGGTGTCCAGAGACGGAGAAGGTTGTGTTTAGCAGGGATGTTACTTTTGATGAGACTACTATTATGAAGCCGGTAACATCTGGAGATACCACACAGACCGATGGTGCTTCGAAGCAGGTGGAGTTTGAAGGAGAGTTGATTTTCCCAGTTCAGAGAAAGGATAGGGAAATGAGAGAAGACTTTCCTGTAGAAGATGAGCCAGTTGAAAGGGAGGTTTCAACCCAGGAACCTCAACAACAACAAGAATCAATCGCAACCGGCAGGCCACGACGAATAGTAAGAAAACCTACTCGCTTTATGGATATGGTGGCTTGTGCAACTTCAATTGCAACTGATGGCATTCCTTCAACTTATAAATGGGCTGTCCGGAGCTTAGAAAAGGAAGAGTGGATGAATGCTATGAATGAAGAAATGCAGTCCCTTCATCAGAATGGAACGTGGAGATTGGCCAAACTCCCAAAGGGTAAGAAGGCAATTGGTTGCAAATGGGTGTATGCGAAGAAAGAAGGATTTCCTAACCAAGGTGATGTGCGTTACAAAGCAAGACTGGTAGCTAAAGGCTATGCTCAGAAGGAAGGAATTGATTACAATGAGGTATTTTCTCCAGTTGTAAAACATTCCTCCATTAGAATTCTGTTGGCTTTGGTAGCACAGTTGGATTTGGAACTAGTTCAGATGGATGTTAAAACTGCATTTCTAAATGGAGACTTGGAGGAGGAAATCTATATGACTCAGCCTGAAGGATTCAAAGTTGCTGGAAAGGAGAATATGGTATGTAAACTTGAAAAATCGTTATACGGATTGAAGCAGTCTTCGAGGCAATGGTATAAACGGTTTGACAAGTTTATGTTGCGGCACAAGTACAGGAGAAGCAAATACGATCATTGTGTGTATTTGCGGAAGCTTGAAGATGGATCTTTTATCTATCTCCTTTTGTATGTTGATGATATGTTGATTGCTTCAAGAAATCAAGCAGAGATTGAGAAGCTTAAGGATCAACTGAAGAAGGAGTTCGAGATGAAGGATTTAGGTGAGGCAAGGAAGATACTTGGCATGGAGATAACAAGAGATAGACAATCGAAGAAGCTCTTCTTATCTCAAAAGGAGTATTTGAAGAAGGTGCTACATCGTTTCGGTATGAATGAAGAAACCAGGACGGTTAGCATCCCACTTGCCCCACATTTTAAGCTTAATGCTGACATGTCGCCGAAGGATGAAGATGAACGAGCATATATGTCAAGGGTGCCATATGCGAATGCTGTTGGTAGCTTGATGTATGCTATGGTTTGTACGAGACCAGACATTTCACAGGCAGTTGGAGTGGTGAGTAGGTATATGCATGATCCCGGAATGGAGCATTGGCAAGCTGTGAAATGGATTCTACGGTATATTTGTAATACTGTAGATGTTGGATTGGTCTTTCAGCAGGGTGTTGATCAATGTCTAGTTGGGTACTGTGACTCAGATTTTGCAGGTGATTTGGACAAAAGAAGGTCAACTACTGGTTTTGTATTCACTCTCGCAGGTGCACCAGTTAGTTGGAAGTCAACTTTACAGTCAACAGTAGCTTTGTCTACAACAGAGGCAGAGTATATGGCGATTACAGAAGCTGTAAAGGAGGCGATTTGGCTTCAGGGGTTGCTTGGAGAGCTTGGTGTTGGTCAGGAAAGCATCACAGTATTTTGTGATAGCCAGAGTGCTATTCAGTTAGCAAAGAACCAAGTCTACCATGCAAGAACGAAGCATATTGACGTCCGATATCATTTTGTAAGAGAAATTTTGGAAGAAGGTGGAGTCACAATACAGAAGATACGAACAGATGACAATCCTGCTGATATGTTGACAAAGGTGGTGACTTCTATTAAATTTCAACATTGTTTGGATTTGATCAACATTGTTGAACATGGTGTTTTGAATAGAAGTTACAATTAGAATTTGTAAATAGGAGAAATTGAGACTGTGAGATCTTGCCAAGGTGGAGATTTGTGAGTTTTGGCAAGTCCCACATCGGTGGGTTTTGGGTTTGAAGGGGGGAGGTTTTAGTATAAATAGAGTGCCTCCCCCTCCCTTATTCCTCACCCCACAATTGTCTCTCAAGGCATTTGTATATCTTCCTCTTTTGTAGTATTTCACTTGTAAATTATTTGGAGTGAATTTAGGATCTGATATTTCTCTTATATTTGTCCGATTTATTATTTATTAGTTGCATTTAAATATAGTAGTTGGTGCTTATTATATTATTAAATTACGTCTAGAAACTTTGTTTTCTAGTTGGGTAATTTTCTAATATAATCGGTTACACTCTATATTGCGCTTCCTCAACAATGGGATGGTACGTACTTCGCCCCTAAAATATTTTTCATCGTTAGAGTTATCTTTTCTTGGGTTTTAATTTCTTCCCATATCTCTATTATTTAACCATACCTTAAAGAAAAAATAGAAACTATATATATCAATAAACAAAATCAGTTCTCTTCCATAGGAAAACACATGAGAAATTTCATTTGTTTTAATTTCTTCCCATATCTCTATTATTTAACCATACCTTAAAGAAAAAATAGAAACTATATATGTTAATAGAAACTATATATGTCCGTGAACAAAATCAGTTCTCTTTCATGGGAAAACACATAAGAAATTTCACTTGTTTTAATTTCTTCCACTATCTCTGTTATTTAACCATATCTTAAAGAAAAAATAGAAACTATATATGTCAATGAATAAAATCAATTCTCCCTCAGGGGAAACACATGAGAAATTTCATTTATTTTAATTTCTTCCCATATCTCTATTATTTAACCATACCTTAAAGAAAAAATAGAAACTATATATGTTAATAGAAACTATATATGTCCGTGAACAAAATCAGTTCTCTTTCATGGGAAAACACATAAGAAATTTCACTTGTTTTAATTTCTTCCACTATCTCTGTTATTTAACCATATCTTAAAGAAAAAATAGAAACTATATATGTCAATGAATAAAATCAATTCTCCCTCAGGGGAAACACATGAGAAATTTCATTTATTTTAATTTCTTCCCATATCTCTATTATTTAACCATACCTTAAAGAAAAAATAGAAACTATATAGTTCAATGAACAAAATCAGTTCTATTTCATGGTAAAACCCATAAGAAACTTCATTTGTTTTAATTTCTTCCCATATCTCTATTATTTAACCATATCCTAAAGAAAAAATAGAAACTATAGATCTCAATGAACAAAATAGTTCTCTTTCATCGGAAAACACATAAGAAACTTCATTTGTTTTTATTTCTTCCCACATCCCTATTATTTAACCATATCCTAAAGAAAAAATAGCTAGAAACTATATATGTCAATGAACAAAATCAGTTTTCTTTCTTGGGAAACCCATAAGATGTTCTTTTATACTTCATCATCATGTATATAATGTTTCAAACGAAATACATGCAAAAATTGTGTGAACATATATTATAATACTCTTTATATACCTTATAGGTTTATGCTAGGGTTGTAGTTTGAACTATTTAATAAGAGGGTTTGATTTTACCTTGTATAGATGTTATTGTTGTAATATACCTTGAACCTTTATTCATGTTGTTCGGTTTTAAATCTTTCAAGCAAGCTGTTCTCCAAACAAGTATTCCCGGGTAAACGTCTGATATTGCATGGGTGTAAAAGATGTAAAAAGATTTATGGATCCTGCCTATGATATACTCTTCTATTGTTCTAGATGAGAACTATCATATATATTGAGCTTATCTTAAAACTAGAAATCAATTTTTTTCTTAACCCAATTTTTTAAATCATATAAATTTCATTTATTTTAATTTCTTCCAATATCTCTATTATTTAACCATATCTTAAAGAAAAAATAGAAACTATGTTAATGGACAACTTCCATGGGAAAACACATAAGGTGTTCTTTTTATAATGTTTCAAACGAAATACATGCAAAAATTGAGTCAAAAGATATTGTAATACTCTTTATGTACCTTATAGGTATATGTTAGAGATGTAGTTTAAGCTATATTTGGATTCATTTTCTAGCTTAAGTACCTTTAATCTATTCTTTAACAAATATTATAATAATCTCATGTGCGGAAGGAGGAATAAGTCGTGCGTATTTGACTGATGTTATTGTTGTATCTTGTGTATAGGGGACCAGGGGTGGTTGTGCTGATACTGTCATGGTTAATCACGCTGTTCACGCTCTGGCAAATGGTTGAGATGCACGAGATGGTGCCGGGGAAGCGGTTTGACCGGTACCACGAGCTAGGGCAGCACGTTTTTGGGGAGAAGCTGGGCCTCTACATCGTCATTCCCCAGCAGCTGATGGTGCAGGTGGGAACCTGCATTGCCTATATGATCACCGGCGGCCACTCCATGCAGAAGGTCCACGACGCCGTCTGCATCAACTGCCCCGCCTTCCGGAGCTCATGGTGGATTGTCATCTTCGCTGCCTTCAACTTCCTACTCTGTCACCTCCCCAACTTCAATTCCATCTCCACCATCTCTTTCAGCGCCTGTGTCATGTCTATTTTGTACTCAACCATTGCCTGGGGGGCTTCACTGGCAAGAGGGGTTCAGCCAGGCGTAAGCTACGCCATTAAAGCAACCAGCCCCACGGACGCCACCTTCAACTTCTTCACGTCATTGGGTGACATAGCGTTTGCGTACGCCGGACACAGCATCGCTCTGGAGATCCAAGCCACCATCCCTTCGACGCCGGAGAAGCCTTCCAAGGGTCCCATGTGGAAGGGAGTGATCTGGGCCTACATCGGAGTCGCCATCTGCTACTTCCCTGTTGCCCTTTTGGGTTATTACGTCTTTGGCAACTCGGTCGCCGACAACATCCTCGTCGGTTTGGAGCATCCCCCGTGGCTCATCGCTGCGGCTAACATCTTCGTCGTTATTCATGTCATCGGTGGCTATCAGGTGTATGCGATGGCGGTTTTTGACACGTTGGAAACCTTCTTGGTGGTGAAATTGAAGTTTCCTCCTTCCTCCCTCCTTCGCTTCGTCACTCGCACGCTATTTGTCGGTATGTATTGTACATCACCTTTCAATTCTTGATCACAACGCTCACTTATTGGAAATTAAAGTTGTTAACTATATATATGTGGTTTCTTATTATTTTTACAGTGTTAACGATGCTGGTTGCCATAGTCATCCCCTTCTTTAGTTCGCTTCTTGGATTCCTGGGAGGATTTGCATTTGCTCCAGCATCATACTTTGTAAGTATAGTTCATGTGACCAAATCTTTGTTATTCAAATAAAATAGAATTCATTAATCACGTACAAATATGTATCAGACATATTTAACTAACTCAATATAGACATCTTTCTTTCTAATTTCTTGTTCTATATTTATGTTATTTGCAGCTTCCCTGTATCATGTGGCTTAAGCTCTACAAACCCAAGCCCTTTTCCTTGTCATGGACAGTCAATTGGGTACGTTACGTTTTAAATTACTTTAAAAATTCAAGTCATAATTTTTCTCAGACTTAATTGACTTCATTAATTCTTATTTTTCTCTGACTTAAATTAATGCTTTTTATATATATGAACAGGCCTGCATCGTACTTGGTGTACTGCTCATGACGCTGTCCCCGATCGGTGCTTTGAGGAATATCATCCTTTCAGCAAAGGACTACAAGTTCTTCTCATGAACCCGCCCACACACCAACGCATACACTTTTGGCATCTCAAATCCATTTTTTTTACTCCAACTTTGATGTTCTGATGAGGAAAATCATGTCCTACACAGAATTTAGATTCTTGATTCTAGGACTTAGTAATTTCTTAGTTTAGCGGAAGTCCATTTCATTTTGAGGTTGTACGTCACTGAAAATTTTGTGTTGTGCATATATTATTATATTACTTTATAAATATGACTATAAATTTGTGTTGTATATACGTTCTGATTAAATATATTACTTTATAAATATGATATATCATTCTGATCAAAATAAATTGAAGTGTGTCTGTAATTTACATCTTGTCTTGAGGAATATAATAATAATAACGAAGGATCAAATATAATTCTTGGACGAAGTATGCATCTATCGCATATACCACACACGTATTTGTGGTGCTCGGAATCCCTTCTTAATTATATCATATGATGTTTTATTCAAATTTAAATGCATAACTGAACTCAATCAACATATATTTTTTCTTTAATAAAAGGACAAGATGATATATTGAATTCTTGAAAGCTTTATAAAGAACCAAAGAACAGGGGACAAACATAATTAGATAAAATCCTATGGAAAGAATCTTAAAAATAACTTTTACAGAAGAAAAAGGAAAAACAAGTAATAATATAACGACAAAAATTTCCTGTCAAGTGATGTATCCTTATGAGAGAAGCTGAGGCAAGAAATTCCATATGAGACAAGCTCGTAGAAACAACATATTATTAAATTCTTTAATTAAACAAGTTACGATTAAAAATTAGCCAAGCTTAAAAAATAGCTCCACGACACTCTATTAAAAAAAAACAAATGGAATGAAATATATATAGCACAAATGCCATTACTGCTGAAGTCAAGATTCTGTGATCAGTAGCACCAAATCGGTGATTCACATCACCATCCCTCCATCTATGGTTAATACCTGACACACAGCAAGTTTGGTCTAAATGCGTACTCAACAAATGAATGAGGAATACAAGTAAATTTGTGCTGTGTATACATTCTGATCATATACATTACTTTATAAATATGATACATCATTTTGATCAAAATAAGTGTATCTGTAATTTACATCTTGTTTTGAGGAATATAATAATAATAACGAAGAATCAAATATAATTCTTGGACGAAGTATCACTAAAAAAATAAAACGACTTTTCATGGTGACAAAAGTCGCTGCAGATACGATTATCATTTTTTGGTTGTCGCCGAAAGTTACAATTTTTTTTAAAAAAAATTAACTTCAGTTGAAAGTCCTCTGCAAATCCTTGAGCTCCTTCAAGATTGAATTTAGTTGATAATATTTAAAGACATAACCTAGAAACCATAAATACCAACAATAACGCTTTATCAGCAAACATATCAATAAGGCCAGACACCAATAAAATAAACTGCAGGCACAAACATATCAAGTTCCAATTGAAGCATAAAAAACAATAGAGACAGGTAGCAAAGATTGGATACTTGAAGTCGAATTGAAGAAGCGAAACTCGAAGATGAAGAAATTGAGAATGAAGCTACTGGAGAACGAGAATCTGAGAATTAATTAAGGGTGTGGCTTTCTCCGCACTAATTAAAAGACCAACCTCGACAACAAAATCGAATATGGTTGAGGAAAATAGAAAAGGAGGAGCAAGTAGTAACCTGATAGAGGGAAACGACGGTGGAACAAAGACCCACGATGCGATCTGCAAGACCCATGGAGGTGAGACCCTTGGTGTTGAAGACTTGAACAGTGGAGACGAAAGTGGGCGTCTACCCTCTGGCGAGCGGCAGATTTAAGTGTGGTGTGTGGAGGAAGAGAATTCAGAAATAGGGAAAACTACCAATATAAGAATATTTGGAAAATTTGTAAAAGTTTTAATGGACTAAGACAATTAGTAACACCATGTCAAATGATGTCACTAGTAGTGTCGAATCACCTAACACCACTGTCCGCCACATGTCCGCCACATCACCCAGAAGAGACAGTAGCGTCTCTACATGTGAAGCCACTAGTGGCATCATGCCAAAAGACGCCACTAGTGGCGTCAGATAGTGGTGTCGTACTACTTGACGCCTAGCGTCAATAAAGGCGTCGATCAATTAATTGAAACATCATTTCAATGACAATACACAAGAATCACCACTAAAAACTATAACTTTTAGCGGTCACATGTAATTGTTGTTGTTAAAAGTTATACCTTCAACGACGAAAACATAATGTCGCCACCGATTGGAACACTTTCCAGGGTGACAAAATATGTCATTGCTAAAAGTCAATACTTTTAACAATAACACAATTGTCGCCGCTGAAAGTCTAACTTTCAATGACGTCATAAAAAGTCACCCCTAAATGAAGTTTCTGAAAGTTTTTTTCTTTTTTAATGTATGTACCTATCACGTATATCACAGAAGTATTGTAGTACTCGGAATCTCTTCTAAATTATATCATATAATGTTATATTCAAATTTATTTGCATAATTAAACTTGATCAACATATTTTTTTAATAAAAGGACAAGATGATAGTCTTTCCAGTCTTAAATATAAAACATAGTTGACGATTTTTTAGAGAGATTATGAAAGCTAAATAAGTTACTTAATCATACCTTATATCTTATGTTGTATATCATTAAATTATATATTAGTTTATATATTATCTTATAAAGTTTAGGCTAAACCGTTGTCGATGATATGATAATTTGCAATATTTTCTTTGTGTATTTTGTGTGGCAAGAATTTTCTTTGATCTGTGTGTTGAGATTTAGATTGTTGGGATCGATTATGAATGACTAGATGGCTGGCCACAAATCATGTTTTTTCTCATTCATTTTTCCTTTGACAACTCAAGTTTCTTCTCTAATGCTCCGCTTTCTTCTTAAGGTTTGATATCAACCCTCTTCCTTTCTAAGCTTTGATATTAAAGTTAGCACAGCACAAGTTTGCAGATTCTATATCAGAACCAGCATAGGCTCGCACTTCCTTCCCAAAGTTTGATATCTAAGCTAACGCGGGTTCTTGCTTTCTTCCTAGGGTTTAGTACTAGAGTCAAGACGGGTTCGGATCCCATTTCATTCCTAAATTTAACTGTTTAATATAATATTGAATATTAGCTTATTTAAAAAATTATGCTATGAAAATAAACGTTGTCATGGTCCTCTTTTTTATTTTTATTAACATATTGCATGATTACTTCTCGGATTCTTATTGTAATATATATTAAGGACCGAACGGAGTATTTTGCAATATTTTAATAAGAGATAGGATATTCTTACTACCTATTTATCTTACTACTATTTTCTTACCGTTAGATCTATTATTTGATCCAACAGTCCTAATTTACCCTACTTAAAACCTTCTTTTTTCTCCACATTTCTCTTTCTTTCCCTTCCGTCCTCTTGATCTAGAGCATCGCCGTCGAGAAGATCATCCGTCCCTCCCCTCCTCCGCGCCCCTCTTCCTTACTAATTTTGTCGCACACCCTTACAAAACTATGAACTATGAAACAGTCATACACCCTTACATATGCTTGCTAGAATTTTAAGATAAGCATGCTCTTGCAGTAAAGACAAACAAATAAAAGAAGCAGCTACTTTACAATTCAACTCCATTGATGGGTTCATCTTCAGCTCTCCCTTTGGCAAAGCACAAATTAGAGATCCCAAATCACACTAGCTCTTCGCATTGCAGATATTGCGGATTTACAATGCTTCAATTGCTCTCTCTATCGAATCTGCTTCCACCCACAAACCCTAGATCTCTCTTTCGAATCGCAGATATACCCCTTTTCTTCATTTTGATGGCATGTGGGTGAGTTTTTTAAACAAAAATAAATAAAATTCCTTTCACCCCACTCCTCTTCCTTCGAATCTGTTGGCCGCAAGTATGTTTTTTCCTTTCGTCTTTTACCAGTTTAACGTTAGGATGGTGTGATGTGATGTGATTTTATTTATTTATTTCTTCACCACCCCTTTTAACCAATAGATGTAAGGGTGAATAACTATTTCATAGTTTTGTACGGGTGTGTGACGAAATTACGGAGGAAGAGGGTTGTGGAGGAGGGGAGGGATGGTTGATCTTCCCGGTGGCGATGCACTTGATCAAGAGGACGGAAGGGAAAGAAAGAGAAATGTGGAGAAGGAAGAAGGTTTTAAGTAGGGTAAATTAGTACCATTTGATCAAATAATAGATCTAACGGTAAGAAAATGGTAGTAAAATAGTAGTAAGATAAAGAGGTAATAAGAATATCCTATCTCTTTTAAGAATGAACAAATCTCCAAAAATCAAACAATTTGTTGCCTAGCCTAGTGGCCCATTTGATGATTTATAGAACAGTGTGAAATTCAATTTATACTCATATATACTATCTCTTACCTTTGGGCTCAACTAGTAAATGAGTTAGATTTTTTCACTAAGAGGAAGATGATTTGATCCTGGAGTTGGTTAAGGCAGTGGAGGAGCAAAACCATAGCGCCGTACTTGTGGTCTATAGGTGAACCCAACCCCTCTCCTAAAATTTTTATATATAAAAAAAATTATATTCATACTTTTTTTTTTTGTTAAAGGACAAAAATACTTATAATGTTTTCTTAAAAATACACTGACCATCATAAACGTTATACTTTTAATATAAAAGTAACCATAACATTTAAAAAAGAGGGAAAATGTGATACGACTAGTAAAGGGCAAATTTTCCAAAATAAACAAAAAAAAAATGTCAGATTGGACCACTATGCAAACATATTGTCAAAATAATTTAATTTGTGGCGTCACGTCACGTGGCGCCACCGTAAAGGTGGCGCCGCCACGTGGGACGTCACCTAAGTGGCGTCCCCACCTATTTTTTTATTTTAAAAAAATAAAATTTTTACTACCAGCTGGCACAGGCAGTTCCAGCTTTTCCCCTGTCAGATTTTTTTTTTTAAATTTTTTTAAAATATTATTTTATATAATTATATAATCTAATATATATTATATATTATAAATAATATAATAATTATATATTAATATATATTTTTATATAATATATAATAGGATTAATATAATATTTGATGATATGCCGAATTTTTAGCATGGAGCCGTTGAAATCAATATGCACCTGTAGCAGAACGATGAATCATATATACTGATTTAGTTTTATAATTTCGTTTTGGTCGTTTTGTTTTGGTGAAACGACGTGTTTCATTTTTTAAAAAAAAACAAACAAACAAACTGATCCGGTGTAGATCACAAGTTGGGTTGGACTTGGCCCGGGGTGAAATCCCGGGGTCCTACGTACCACAGTGTGGATCAAAGTCCACGTAGTTCGAGGGTATACGACAGGCTAATGATAGCCAGAGGGGGTGGTGTGTGTGCTCTGTGTGAATAGAAAAGCTAGGGTTTCAGAAGTGTGTACCTTGTAAGGGGTTCACCCTATTTATAGGCGTACCTGTGCCTTATCTTACTCAGTTGGATTCATCCTTTATTTTAGGGATATCAAGATATGCGTTTTTGATAGATATTCTTGATACATAGGCAGTTATCATAACGATAGATATTTTGATAAAACCACTCCTATTTTCAAGGAAGCGGTTATGAGCATAACTGAAGTCATTTTGACTGGGCTCTTTAGTTATTGGGCTGGGCCCATTTATGAGATATCCGTAACAGTTGCCCCCCAGCCCGGTTGTTCAGGGCTCCGAGCAGCCGGGATGCACTTGTCAGGTTACGTCTTTTGTTCTAGTTCATCTCGTTGTTCTGAGGTTTTTGATTTCTAGTTCTTTTTCCGAGGTCGGACATTTTTGGTCCCCGGGTTACCCCCTCTGTCACCAATTTGCATTCCGGTTTATTTAAGTGGGACACGGGTGCCCCCCCCATCCCGGTTAACGCGGGTTGCATTCGTTTGCTATCCCGAGAGAACATTAATGTTTGGTCTTAATGTTCTATAATTTTGATTCTAGGCCGAACTCCTCCCATGCTTTCTCGAACTTCCCCTCTTTATTCGTGTCGGGTAGTGTTAATATTTCTATATCGTCTTACTCCCCGTTTACAGGTACCTTGTCCAGTTTTTCGTGGATCGGGATTTGTTGCCCCCAAGTTCGAGATTGCACGGGGAGTTAGGTCGGGCAACCGGGGTGTATTCATGTGGTCGGCCACGTGAACATTTCGATCCGGGATCATTGTCCGCTTCATCTGTTGATCCAACACTCGTCTTATCTCGAGGCCATGAGTGTCATCATTGCCTTCTGCTGATTTGATGTTTACTGGCCGGCCTCTGAGTAGAGCAACTGCCCCATTATCTTGGTTTTCGTGTTTGCCCACCATCAGCATTAAATGTGCACGCCTTTTAACGTCCACGTCATTATTTGTGTATGGGCCCTTTGGGCTTTTGACGGTTGAGTTTCTTGCCTCTCACCCGTCTGCTTGTTTTGTTTATAAAAGCCATCGACTTTCTGCTTCTTGCATTTTGAAAACTGCCAAACCTTGAATTTTCCTTCTTGAGAGAAACTTGCAACCAGTCACCCGTTCATCTTCCTCAGATTCCCATTTCTGCTCTTCGTGGCTCGCGCGTTTCCTCTTCCCTTAACTTATATCAAACCAGGTACTTTCCTTGTTTCCTTCTCTGGTTATTTGGCTGTGTTTTCTTCTCTCTTTCTCTATTTCTTGGTCTTTCTTTTTTCTGGGTAGGTTATTGTGAGTTCTTTCGAGTTTCTTCCCCTTTGGGTTCTGGCTTCTGCTTTGTTCTTGAACTTCTCTGAACTTCTGGTCTATTCAATCCTTTTTCTCCGTCTTTGGTTTTCGGTTTCCTGTTTAAATTCTATCCTCTCGGGATGAGCCATCAAGGTTCTCCTCCGTCTTTTAATCCAAATGCTTTTTCCCCGGAAGAGGCCGAGCTTATTCAGCGTATGCCTCCCCGGACAGCTTGGTGGCTGTACGGGAAGCCTCTGACCGAAGAACAAAAGAGGGAAAACGTTCTCCGTGGTTATGGCGGAGAAGGTGGTAGTCAACCAGGTCGTTCTGGTCGGGTTAGGGGAAGGGCTCGAGGTCGGTCTGAGTCTGTAGAGCCCGAAAGTCTAGACCGGGGGATTACTGCCACTAGGGTTTTTTCTTCAGAGCCGCCCTTAGGAAAGGGTAGGGGGGAAAGTCTTCCTCTACCCGCCTCTTCCTTTCCTTCACGCGCGGAGCCCCTCATCTCCCTTACCCGGCCTATCGGCCCGTGCGAGGAGTGTTCCTGGCTGATATCTGAGGCCACGATGGTTGGCCGGTCATGGGAAGCTGACGAAATAGCTTCACGATGCCGGCATATCCAACCGCGGGTTGTTGGAGCCGTTTCTACCCGTCCCGTTGTACTATCTTCAGGTATCATTTTCATTTCTAATTTATTTTTGTTTTTCCTTTTCTAGGTAGTATGTCAACTTCTCCGCGTCCTATCGAAGATTCCGGATCCGTGGAGTCAGCGGCCGTCAGTATTCCACGTCATATTGCTGAGAAGTATGACTGGGTTGCGACCGGGGTGCTGTCCAGGCTATCAAAAGCCACGACCAGTCAGATCGCCGAGCTCCCATTAGGGGACCGGGATCATTGTTCTTTATCTCTCCCCGGCCCTTCTGAACCGGTGTGCGTTGCCCGGGAAGGGAACGAGCGCTCCTTTTTCTTCTTCTATCTAGACTTCGTCAAAAAACTCGGCCTTCGCTTTCCATTTTCTAGGTTTCAAGTAGATCTCTTAAACATTCTTCAGCTGGCCCCCACTCAGATTCATCCCAACTCTTGGGGCTTTATTATTGCATTCGAGCGGCTTTGCCGATTTTTAAATCGTACTCCCACCACCGGGACATTCTTTTATTTTTTTAACATCCAACGGGCTCGTCAACCCGGGGAGCCCGAAGAAAAGAGGGGTTGGGTTTCTTTCCGGGGGAAACCGGACAAGAAGCTTTTCCATGTGGCAACTGACACCTGGAAAGGCTTCAAGGCCTCTTTTTTTAAAATCAACGCTGAACCCGGTCATAAACCGTGGTTTCTTAAGGACGTCGACTCCAGCTCGGTGGAGCTGCTATTTCCTCTGTATTGGTCGAAAGCTCATTATGACCAAGACCAAAGCATATTTGCATCCTCCGATGATAGCCTAGAGCCAGCCGAGGTTGAAACCGTGATAGCTCTGGTTGACCACGTGGCCGAGAAGGATGTTATTGATTCCCGGATTTTTATCCGACAGTCGGTGGAGGAATTGTATTCACCGAGTATGAATTTTTTTTTTTTTTTTTTTTTTTTTTGGTATGCCCCTTGTCATTTCTGATGTTTGTTATGTTTTTTGTAGTGCCTGACATGGGGAAGGCTTCTTTCCAAGAACTGGCCGAGAAGCTCCGGGCTAAGGCCAAAAAGAAAGGGGAGTCCTCTTCCCAGAGCAAAGTTGTGGCGGCTCCTTCGCCTGCCGAGACTACTGCTGAAAAGAGGGCTGCGTCCTCTCCGGCCTCTACGGATCTTATTCCGCGCAAGCGATCGAAGTCCGTGGCGTCGTCGATCTCGGTAGCAGAAGAGAATCCGGCCTCTGTCCCGGACGCCGGTGCTGCCACAAGCGTCCCCCCTCCCCCATTTCCTGCTAAGTCTCGCCTTCACTCGCGGGGTGAGGTATGGACTGATGGGGTCTCGGAGGAGCTGAAATACGCGGTGAAGCCCCCAAGCAAGTATTTTAGTGGTGAGGCCTTTGCCGACTCCGACCTCGACCACCTGCAGGTCCTGCAGGACCACCTAATGGAGACGGCCGGCGTGTTGGACGCTTATGCTTCTGTTAAGCATAAGTACGCCAGGGCTGCAGCCGAGATTGCCAAAGCTCGGGTTGAAAAGAAGGAGGCCGAGATCAGGCAGCGGGAGGCTGAGGAGGCGCGCCTGAAAGCGGAAGAGGCGCAGATAAGGGCGGTGGAGGAGCTATCAAAGGCCCTTGCTGAGAGGGATCATTTCTCCACCGAGCTTGACGCCAGTCATGCCCGAGAAGACACCCTCAATGCCTCGCTGCACACCCTGCAGGGTCAGTATGCGGGGCTGGTGAAGGACCTCCATCTTGCCCAATCCGACCTCGACGCTTCCAAGGCCGAGCTCGTGGCGTCCGCTGCCGAGGTGGAAAAGCTGGAAGTCCTGGTCGTGGAGACGGCTGCTGAAGCTTTCAACGTATGCCTGGCCCAAGTCCGAGCTCTGAATCCGGACATTTCGATGAACTTAGATGCTGTGGATTTCAGAGCTTCGGTAGAGGACGGGCTATTTGTACCAGCGCCGCTTTCTCCGGTCGAAGGGTCCGAGCATCTCGCGGAGGATGACCGTGTTCAATTAGCTGAGGAAGATGCTCCGACGACCGACGCCCCTGGCCCTCCTGTGCCCGGCCAAGCCCAATCTTGATGCCGTCTTTCTAGGATCTTTTTTTTTTTTTTTTTTTTTTTATGTAGTATTTTCATTTTCATTTTTGTTTCTTCTGTAATCTGGGGCCTTTTGCCCTCAAAATTAATAATATGACAAGCCGGTATTCCCGGATTTTCTAGCATCCTCAGCTCGTCCATCTTACATGTATTTATTTTCATCCTTTAAACCAAACTCGTGTTTGAATTCACCAGTTGATGAGTAAAAGGGAACGTAATCCGTGCACGAAGCTCGGTTCTTTATTTTATGACTTGGCCAAAGTCAAGATATATTGCGCAGAATCTGCTGGTTATTCAACCGACGTTTTAACAAACGGGCCACGTTTATTAATGGTCGGGCATTCTAAACAACAGACGATTTTCAAAAATCATCTAAGTACTTTATAAAGTACCGTACCGAGATGGTAGCCAACTGCCATATGTTCGGGCCCTAATATCCTTTTTGAATAGGAGCCTAAACATTTCGACCTGATCAGGATCTTTTATGGCAATCTCACACCACCCCAGGGGACAGTTCCGATGCATCGTAAGCTTTACAAGACTTGTTGACAAATCTTATCATGACCGGGATCGCGAAACCCAAGTCTTTGTTTAATTATCTTGCTTTTGTCGCAGCCTATCTTTGCATTGATTTCACAAGCAATAACTAGGTTGGCCCATGAATTGAACCACCTTTTTTTATTGATTGAAATAATTAGAATTACACAATTTTTAATCAATGGAAAATACTGCTAAAAGCAAGACAGTGCGTAATAAAAAACGGTTCTCGGTCACCACCGACATCCGTTGAAGCTAAAAAGCGGTTCACAGTCACCACTGACATCCGCTGTGGGTTTATTCCGAGTGCCTCCCGGTCTTTAGTTGTAGTAAGTCCTTAGTTTGTCCGCGTTCCATGTTCGTTTAATGGGCGTGCCATCTAACGTCTCAAGGGCATAAGTCCCGGGCCCCATTTTGTCCGAAACACGGTAAGGACCCTCCCAGTTTGCTGCAAGTTTTCCATCCCGGGCATTCTTATTTCCGATATCCGCTCTGTGTAATACCAAGTCACCTTTATCGAACGCTCGCGGTCTAACTTTGCGGTTATACTTAGCCGCCACCAGCTGCTTCGTTGCCAGATCTCGGCAGTGTGCCATCGTTCTCACTTCATCGATGAGGTCTAGCTCGGCTGCTAACTGCTCGTTGTTAGCGTGTTCTCCCTCTTCCATGACTTTGGCTTTCCTCCATGATGTTTGCCCAATTTCAACCGGGATCATGGCCTCGCATCCATATGTCATTCGGAAGGGTGTTTCCTGGGTCGAGGTTTGGACACTAGTTCGGTATCCCCAGAGTACCGGGTATAGTTCCTCGACCCAGTTACTTTCTGCATTACTCATCCTTTTCTTGAGCCCGTCAACAATGATTTTGTTGGCTGCCTCGGCTTGCCCGTTAGATTGCGGATGCTCTACCGAGGCGAAATGGTGCTTGATTTCGAGATCGGACATCAACCTCTGGAAACCTTGGTCGACGAATTGAGTACCGTTGTCAGTTACGATCTCGGCAGGAATCCCGAACCTTGCAACAATATTTCTTTCGAAGAATTTTTGTATTCGAGCAGCCGAGATGGTCGACAGTGGTTCGGCCTCGATCCACTTAGTGAAATAATCCACAGCCACCACAAGCCATTTCAGTTGCCCTGCGGCCGGTTTGAACGGTCCAAGGAGGTCCATACCCCACTTAAAGAATGGCCAAGGAGCCGTGATGGTTCTCAACTCGGTCGGAGGTGGCCAGAGGATCCGAGCATGTTTTTGGCAGCTTTCGCAAGTCCGTACGTGCTGTCCGGAGTCCGCAACCATTGTCGGCCAGTAGTATCCAGCCCTTAAGGCTTTCCGGGCTAACGCCTTTGCCCCCATGTGTTGTCCGTTTATCCCTTCGTGTATCTCCGACAGCACGTACTCGGCCTCTGCCTGGTTTAAACATCTCATCATTGGGGATTGAAGGCCTTTTCGGTAGAGCTGGTCATCGACCACCGTGTACATTAACGCGGTCCGTGCTATTTGCCTTGCTTCCCCGGGATCGTCCGGGCTAACTCCCTTTTCCAGGTAATTTAAGATTGGCTTTCGCCAGTCTTCTGCTGCCGCGATGACCATGATACACGTGGGTTCCTTGAGACTTTGTTGTATTACAGTCCGATTATTTCCCGGGTTCCTGGTGCTTGCTAATTTGGAGAGGATATCTGCCCTCGCATTTTCTCCCCTGGGTATGTGGGTGACTAGGACATCATCGAAGTCGGCCACTGCCTCTCTGACTTTCCCCAGATACTTAATTAGCAAGGGTCCCTTGGCCGTGTATGAACCGTTGATTTGGGCCGCGACTAGTTGAGAGTCGGTAGAGAGATGAACCCTCCTGGCCCCATTGTCTTTTGCCTGTGATAGCCCGGCTAATACAGCCTCATACTCGGCCTGATTATTGGACGTTCTGAAGTGTAATTGCAGGGAGTGTTCCATGGCGACTCCTTCCGGGCTTTCGACTATGATCCCGGCTCCACTTCCTTTGGCGTTTGAAGAGCCGTCTACAAATACTTTCCAAACGTCAAGGTCTGCTTTCGGGACTACCTCTGTTGGCACCAGTTCTGCAATGAAGTCGGCTAAAGCCTGGGACTTAATAGCACGCCGAGCTTCATATACTATGTCGAATTCGGATAGTTCGATTGCCCAACTCATCATTCTACCTGCTAAGTCAGGTTTGTGGAGTATTTGACGTATGGGCTGACTGGTTCGGACAATTATTTTATGCCCCTGGAAGTAAGGGCGTAATCTCCTCGCAGCAGTTAGGAGCGCAAAGGCCACCTTTTCCAACCTTTGATATCTTAGCTCCGAACTCTGCAAAGCCCGGCTTGTAAAGTAAATCGGTTTCTGTTCCCTCGAATCTTCTCTCACCAGGGCGGCACTTACCGCTTCTGGGGCCACGGATAGATATA
Organism: Acacia confusa; assembly: GCA_037074495.1. Classification (NCBI taxonomy): domain Eukaryota; kingdom Viridiplantae; phylum Streptophyta; class Magnoliopsida; order Fabales; family Fabaceae; genus Acacia; species Acacia confusa. The sequence continues at coordinate 8,068,993 of CM073502.1, forward strand.
ATATCAAATCTTCCCCGGGCTCGGGTTTTGTCAGCACGGGTGGTGATGACAGGCATTTTTTGATCTTGTCAAACGCGGCTTCACACTCTGAGTTCCATTCTCCATGCCGTGCTTCCTTCTTCAATAACTTGAAGAAAGGAAGAGCATTTTCTGCCGATTTCGGTAAGAACCTTGTCAGCGCGGCCAGTCTGCCGGTCAACTGCTGTACTTCTTTTTTGTTTTTTGGGGCAGCCATATTGAGGACGGCCTTACATTTGTCCGGATTGACCTCAATCCCCCGGTTTGTCAACAGGAATCCGAGAAATTTACCCGCTGGTACCCCGAATGCACATTTAGCTGGGTTAAGTCGGATTCTGTGGGCCCGGAGCTTATCAAATGTTTCTTGCAAATCTTGGATGTGGTGGGATCGCTTAACTGACTTTACGATCATATCGTCAATGTAAACTTCGACGTTCCTGCCGAGTTGTGCCTCAAACACTTGATTCATCATCCTCTGGTAAGTAGCTCCTGCGTTCTTCAGCCCGAAAGGCATGACATTATAGCAGTAGTTTGCTTTTTCCGTGATAAAAGCTGTTTTCTCCTGGTCTTCAGGATGCATAGCTATTTGGTTGTAGCCGGAATACGCATCCATGAATGAGAGCAACTGGAAACCCAAGGAATTGTCCACCAGTTGGTCAATATTTGGCATGGGGTAAGCATCCTTGGGGCATGCTTTGTTGAGATCGGTGTAGTCGGTGCATACCCTCCATTTGTCATTTGGTTTCTTGACCATTACCACATTTGACAACCACGTGGTATACTGGATTTCCCTGATGAATCCCGCATCCAGCAGTTCTCTTACATGCTCGGTTAGGGCTTCCTGACGGTCCGGTGCAATCTTTCTTTTCTTCTGCGAGACCGGCGTATATCGTGGATTTATGGTCAATTTGTGACAGCAGAACGCCGGGTCGACTCCTGGTAACTCCGAAGGTTTCCAAGCGAATACGTCCTTGTTTCTCCATAACAGCTTTTTGAGCTCGCTTTTTTCTTGCTCGGCAAGTGCACTCCCGATCTGTGTTATTTGTCCGGGATCCTCTCCTAGTTGGTAGCTTGTGAGCTCTCCATCAGGCTCTGTTTTCATCATCTTTGCTTCTTCTCTTACATCCAGCTCTACCATGTTGACCGAGCTCGGCGCAATTGGCGCTGACTTTCGAGTTCCTTTCTGCTGCGAGCTCGATGTTCCGGGTTCGTTGTTTTTAACTGTCGAGAAATAACATTGCCGGGATTCCTTCTGATCACCTCTGACGGTGACGACTTTATTGTTCCGACTTACCATTTTCAGCTTCTGATGCTTAGTTGATATGAGCATGTCCCAATTATGAATGGTTGGTCTGCCTAAGATTATATTGTAGGACGAAGGGAAATCTGCTACAATAAACTTGACTCGCTCAGTCTTGAAGGCTTTTTTAGAGCCCAAGGTCATTTTAAGTTCGATACACCCTTTGGGGTTTGTATCCTGTCCGTTGAACCCGATTAAGGTTGTCCTGCACGGCCTTAGATTCTCTGGGTCGAGGTCCATGCGCTTAAAGGCATCCCACAGGATGATATCCACCGCGCTGCCAGGATCGATGAATATCTTCTTTACACGGCATTTTCCCAGGAGGCCGGTTATGACCAGTCCATCTTGATGACCCGGGATTACGTCCCTCAGATCTTCCTGAGTAAAGAACAGCTTAGGAGGCTCTTCTGTTTGTGATGGCTCCGGCTTGAAGGTCGGTCGTCCCCTGATGGTTAAGACTTCCCGAAGGTATTTCTTCCGCTGATTGGCCGTATCGCCGCCACCTCCGTAACCTCCACTAATGACATTGCAGTCAAACTCTGCTTCCGGGAACTCGTCCTCATTGTCGTGCTTTCTCCGGCCTTCGTCCGGCTTTCTCCTCTGGGAGACCGGGCTTGTACTCCGATCCGTCTGCTTGCGCTTGGCTTTCTGCCCTTGTGTTTTGATAACGTACTGACGTAATTTTCCATCTCGGATAAACTTTTCCACCGCATCTCTAAGGTCCCAGCACTCATCTGTTGTGTGCCCGGGTCCATTGTGGAATTCACAAAACCGTGTGTGGTCCAACTTTCCCTTATTATAAAGTGGTCGGGGTCGCTCCACCTTCCTCATCTCGGTCAGGGCTACCTCTCTCCATAACTGTGAACGAGGGACATTTATTGGAGTATATCTCTCATACTTCCCCTCATGCCTTTGTCCTCGTGTTTTCTGGTCCGAGTTACGGGGTCGGTCTCTTGATGCCCGGTCCTTCCCTTTCGGGGGTGGGCTTTTCTGTCTCTCTTTTCCCGGCGCGTTGGCTATTTGCATCTGTTCTATGTCCAGATACTTTTTGGCTCGTTTATGGAATTCTTCCAGCGTCTTGATCTCGCCAGATATGACCGATCTCCCCATTCTGGATTCGCTATCTAAGCCCGAGATGAGCAAGTGTACGTGGACGCTTTCCGTTAATCCCTGGATTTGTAATGCGGCAGCCTTAAAACGATCCAAATACTTCTGAAGGGTTTCACCGGGTTGCTGCTTGATTCTGTCCAGCGTGTAGACCGACCTGGGTTGCTTTTTGCTTGTCGCGAAATTCAGCAGGAACTTCTCGCTCAGGTTGTTGAAGTCGGTGATGGACTTGGGAGATAGAGTCCGGAACCAAATTTGGGCGGCTCCTCGTAACGTTGAGGTGAACAGCCTGGAAATGATTGGCCCCTTGAATCCTCGGACCAGCATCTCAGTGTCGAAAGTGTTCAAGTGTGTCTGGGGATCCTGACTTCCGTCGTACTTAGGGAGGTCGGATGTATTAAATTTCCTTGGGTACTCAGCTTCTGTAATTTCATCTGAGAACGGGCTGTTGTTTTGTCCTCCCTCCCCATACCACGTCTTGTACCTGTCGGAGTCTTGCGGAATTCCCTGATTGTCCGAGGTACGGCTGTCCTTCCTATGTGCCCGGGCTTGATCCTCCTGACTCGCGTCCTGGTGATTATTTTGCTGAGAATTTTTTGTTGAAGCTATTCGGCCTTGACCGGGATGATCCTCCTGTAGGGGATCAATAGTTTGGTGATTGGTTTCTTCGTCCTCATTCTGCTGACCGTCCCGGCGTTCCTCCTGAAGAGGGTCTTGTAAGTGTTTAAGAATTTGATTCATCACCTCGGTCATATGGTCAATCTTCTGGCTCTGAAGATTGTCGCGTTCTTCCACATTCTCGATCCGTTTCATCATTGACTCAGCAATGTTATGTAGGAGCCGTATGTCTGGGCTTCCAATCTGAAACTTTGAGGGACCAGCGTGGTTAGTATTTTCCAGCGTTTGGCCTGCTCGTCCATCCAGGTTTGAGTCCGGGGACTCCTCCATTTGTTCCTGATTAACGCCTTGAACGTCCTGCTGTTGGGTCTCGCTAAAATTTTGTTCCTGACCTTGCTCGTGTGCATGCGGGTGGCTTTTGCTTCTGGTATTAGCCATCACGGGTCACAGGAATAGGACTTTACAGTCCCCACAGACGGCGCCAATGATCCGGTGTAGATCACAAGTTGGGTTGGACTTGGCCCAGGGTGAAATCCCGGGGTCCTACGTACCACAGTGTGGATCAAAGTCCACGTAGTTCGAGGGTATACGACAGGCTAATGATAGCCAGAGGGGGTGGTGTGTGTGCTCTGTGTGAATAGAAAAGCTAGGGTTTCAGAAGTGTGTACCTTGTAAGGGGTTCACCCTATTTATAGGCGTACATGTGCCTTATCTTACTCAGTTGGATTCATCCTTTATTTTAGGGATATCAAGATATGCGTTTTTGATAGATATTCTTGATACATAGGCAGTTATCATAACGATAGATATTTTGATAAAACCACTCCTATTTTCAAGGAAGCGGTTATGAGCATAACTGAAGTCATTTTGACTGGGCTCTTTAGTTATTGGGCTGGGCCCATTTATGAGATATCCGTAACACAAACAAACAAAACGGTGTGAAAGAAAACGGTCAGGAGAGGTATCAACTTCGAAAACAATGGGTCGTGGTGTTTGAATATGGTTTATCTATATATCTATTTAAGAATATTAATTAATATATTAATTTTGATTAATAGAGTGGTTGATAAATTTCCTACTTTTTCTCCTAATTTTAAGGAGGATTAAATTAATAAAATGAAGATAATATTTATCTTATGACTTGATTACATCGAGAAATATTATTGGTTCTATTAATTAAAATTTTTAATTACATTAGTTATCATACATAGATAAAATTTTGATATGATAATTACATCATTTGGTTCATGCCTGTTATTTTATTATTTGATGTTTTTTTATTTACAAAAACTAAATATAATTAACAGTTAAATGATCAGCGTTTTTAAAGTCCTCAATCGGTATTACTTTCTCAAAACAATGATTACTTTTTATAACATTGTGGTATTACGTTAAAAAGAGAAGATGTTTGTGATTAGGTTAATGTGTCTGATGATTCTGAAACATTAAGGGTAGACCTTATCAATTAATTTATTTAATCTTCTTCAACTTTTATATTCAATATTATATATATATATATAATAATTATCAATCTAGGTTGCTTCTTCCTGAGGTACTGCATGTAATATATATAATTATTAAAAAAATATATTAATATATAATTATTAAAATAATACTAATATATAATTATTATATTAATCATATTATATATTATTAATAATTTATATATTATATAAAAATATATTAATATATAATTATTATATTATTTATAATATATATTAGATTATATAATTATATAAAATAATATTTAAAAAAATTAAAAAAAAAAATCTGACAGGAAGCTGCCTGCGCTAGCTGGTAGGAATTTTTTTTTTTAAATAGGTGGCGCCGCCACATAAGACGCCACTTAAGTGGCGTCCCACGTGGCGGCGCTACCTATACAGCGGCGTCATCTGACGTGATGCCACAAATTAAGTTACTTTAGTAATATGTTTGCATAGTGGTCCAATCTCACAATTTTTTTTTTTGGTTTATTTTGAAAAATTTGCCCTAGTAAATCCAACTTATTGCTGTATCCTCTAGTGTGAAAGTACCAAAATACCCTTGCACAAAAAGAAAATTAAGTCTCCCACTGAACCAGAACTAATCTTCTTTTTATTGGGTTAAAGAAGGAAAGCGCAGTACCCATCAACTGTCTCTTTCCTATACCACTGCCAGCGTGAGCATAAGCACACCAACAAAGTTTAAGTCCTTCAAATAACCCCCTCGCTTCAGCACATAGAGCATCTCAAGTGCCAACCTTAGCAAAGAACCTCGATTCATCTTATGGTTCATCATCAACAACAAATCTATAAGTTACTGAAATTTACCATCAAATTCAGCTACAAATTAAACCGGAAACAAATATCTCAAAATCATTGAAAAAGATTGTTTTTTTTTTAAAAAAAAAAAAACCCAGAACCTTTAAACAAAGAAGCATCGTACACCGATTTCTTCCTCCTCATAGTTTGGGTTGGTCGGGAGAGTAGAAAAATGAAGAGATTGATAGCGTTGTGAATGGAATTGCTGAGATCGACGGGCAGCTGAGAGAGGTGAGATGCAAGAGTGAAGAGGGACAGAAAGAAGAGAGAAATGGTGGAATTGTGTTTTGTGACAGAATTGTGAAAATCATGGACTTATTATTAACATTACGAAGTTTGTTTATAATGCTTATATTTTGGTAATTCATGGTAATCCATAATCACATGTTTTTATCTAAGTAGTAAACTTGTTAATTACATCATAAGTTTTGTAAAAATCATTAATGAACTTATTAATTTCATTATAATTTTTATTCATAATGCTCAACTTTTGTAACAATCATTGATGAATTTATTAATCTCATTATAATTTTTATTCAGAGTGCTCAGATTTTGACATGTTTTACTTGAGTAATGAATTTGTTAAACTTATTATAAGTTTTGTGAAGACTATTGATAAACTTGTTAATCCTATTTCGATTTTTATTAAATTTCATATTTACTATTCACCTTATTACCTCAAAACCCAAATACTTAACCCATGACTCTTTGTTCAAAATGATAGGAAAAGAGAGTTGAACTTCGGCAGGGTCAAAGAATCAACAAAAAACCACAATCTTTGGTTTGAAATCATAGAAAAAGAGCATCGAACAAATCTTTACCCAAATTTTCAATCAAGAAAATGTTCTATAAAACCTAAAAATGAAGCTTCACATTTGGTGAAATCATAGTATCTCAAAGAAATCATCGTATCACAATATGAATCTTCAGTTATTAAAGAAACAAGCTTCAATTAGGTCACTATTTGTGCTGGAAAACTCATGAAAATTGAGCCAAAGAGAATTAGAGGGAACAACACATGAGGGAGAGGGGAGGCCATTGTTCAAGCAAGTATTTATCACCGTCTTTGAAGAGCTCGATGCCTATTAAGTCTTCTTCTTCCAGCAATGATTGAGAAGAGAAGGAGGAAAAGAGGGTGAGGAGAAAGAGAATATGTAAGGGGCATTTTAATAAAACATTTAAATTTTATAATGTCAAATTTTGTCATTTTAATTTTTTAATAGACATTTTGGAGTTTTTAATTTCATCTGGTATTTAAATAGTATTATCCCTAAAAAAACAGCAATGCATCGTGACAAAAAATAAAAAAATTATCCTTCCATCCCTTATTCCCTTTTCATCTCAGCATATCAAATTAGGCCTATGCCATACACCATTATTTTCCATTTATTTTATGTTTATGTCGTTTAAACCTCCAATCCGTCGTTCGCCAAGGTATTTACTATTCACCTAGGAACTATTGCTGTTAAAATGTCGTTTAATTTTTTAGGGACCAGTTGAAACGCACCGCCAGATGGGCTCCCCGATCGTCTTTCTTATTTGGTATTCCGGTGAGAGAGCTCAAAACGAAAATGATTTTCAGAAGATACTGGATGGTACTACCCACTCTACAACTTCCTACATCGCCTTTAAAATTCGATTGCAGTTTGAGTTCTTGATTCTCCTTCTGTAATAGAAATTTGGCTTTTGAAGTTTCCATTCTAGTCCCTTTATCCTCATGTCGTTTGGTTCTTCCTTCATCCTGCGCCACCGCGCGGTGGCCGCCGCTGCTCCACTCCCAGTCTTCGGCAACCTTACTCGCCGCTTCTCGATTTCTGCCAGGCATCGGAACCCTAACAATGTCTCCAAGAAACTGCAGCAAAGACAGGCGCCTAACAAGAATCTTCTCAAAGTTAAACGAACGTTTAAGGACTATTCCTCTCTTGCTCCTATTCTCTCCCGAGATGACAGTCCCCCTTTGTCGGAGTCCCAGGCCATCGGACTCGTTGCCGCTTCTCAGGCCAACATCATGCGCGTCATCGTCCCATCACTTCCCTCACCGGAAGCTTCTGATGAGCGTCTTGAACAATCTTCTTCATCTGCTCGAATTGAACTGCTATGTTTCGTGAGGGATTTGTTGAAGAAGATAAAGAGAAGGGTGATGGTCGGTGATAAGGTGCTGGTAGGTTCTATTGATTGGGTGGACCGAAGGGGCATGATTGAAAATGTGTTCGAGAGGAATTCCGAGATTCTTGATCCTCCGGTGGCCAATGTGGACCATTTTCTGGTGTTTTTCTCGCTCGAACAACCGAAGCTTGAGCCGTTTGCGCTGACCCGCTTTCTGGTGGAGGCTGAGTCAACTGGGTTACCGGTCACGCTAGCAGTGAATAAGACTGAGCTTGTGGATAATGAGGTTAAGCTTGCATTTGCTGGATATTATCCTTGACTTTGAACGAATCTCTGGATTTCTTGCCATTTGAACGAATGTTTAAATCAAAATTCCGTGTTGAAGGCTGAAGTGAAATGTTTTTTTCTGCATTATCTGGCTTTTTTAAATGTTCACTGGTCATAAGTCTGGGGTAGGCTTGGTGACTGAGGTCAAAACAAAGAGCAAAAAAAGGTAGGCTAGATGACTCACAAACATTTCACTTATGGCTGAACCGCTGATCTTTGTTGGAAGGCACAGCGGAAGTTTATTGCTACTGCATCATTACTAAATGGTAGTGCATTGGAAGTATATTTCTTGAATTGTTATGGGATTAGTGCTTTACTGATCGATCCTTTATCTGTTGGTTTATTTAAATTGCAGTCCAATTATGATCTGCTTCATCTGTTAAGTAGTTGCTTTGGCCATTGTCTTCAGTTTTTCAAACTTTTTGATAATATGTTTTTAAATAAAATATGCAGACCCTGAGTTCATGGAAGTCTAGGCTACGCAGCTGGGGATACGACCCAGTGTTTTGCAGTGTTGAATCTGGATATGGAATTGACCTTCTTGGGTTCAAGTTAAGGGATCTAACAACCGTAATTGTGGGTCCAAGTGGAGTTGGGAAGTCTAGTTTGATCAATGCTCTTAGAAGCAAGAACAATACTGATTCTAATGGTACAGACAAAGATAATTGGTTTGAACCTGTATGTTTTTTCTCGAGTTCTTGTTTTTGTTAGTATTCTCTACCATTTTTGTTGGAGTTTGTTACTTGTATTAATTGTGTATGTGTACTCTTTTCAGATTTTAGGCAGCAAGTTGTTTGAAACTCAGCGTGTTGGGGAGGTTTCAACAAGAAGTGGCAGAGGAAAGCATACAACTCGCAATGTTTCTCTGCTTCCGTTATCTGGAGGAGGTTTTGTTGCTGATACTCCTGGATTTAACCAGCCTAGCTTATTGAAAGTGACAAAGCATTCACTTGCTCAAACTTTTCCAGAAGTCTGTGTTGTGGTTATTCAATATCTGACACACTTTAGTGCTGACTGAGTTTCTCTGTCTAAATTGACAGCATCTTCTTTCTCTCTGTTTCAGATTCGGAAAATGCTTAGCGCCCACGAGCCTGCAAGATGTTCTTTCAAAAATTGCTTGCATCTTGGTGAACCTGGATGCATTGTGAAGGGGGATTGGGAAAGATACCAATACTATTTTCAACTTGTTGATGAAATTAGAATCAGAGAAGAGTTCCAGCTAAGGACGTTTGGAACAAAAAGAGAAGGAGATATAAGGTATGGTAAAATTCCTGGATTCATATTTTTTTTCTTGGGGATGTGGTGAATTGTCTCTTTCCGAAATCCTTTTTGGAAGTACTTCTGCAGCAACTCAATTTCTTAGTAAAATCATTGACTTCGTGCAATTTAAATTACACTATCGACTGCAGATTATAATTTGGTATATTTTTCTTTTCTGGGTGATACATAGTAAATAACTACTACTTAGCCCGTGATTTCTTTTGCAGATACAAGGTGGGAGATATGGGTGTGCAGAAAGCAGAACCACGGCTAGAACCTAAGAAGCATAGGAGGCAATCTCGGAAGAGGATTAATCAATCACTTATGGATGAGTTGGAAGAAGAACTAGATGACGACGACAATTTGCTAGATGAAGAGAATGATCCTGATTTGAGGGCTTTGAAGAATGAAAACCTGTAGAAACTGAAACACATCTGCAATAGGCATTGTAAATAGTTCTTTTTGCTCGACCAAGCTGTAAAGATGATATTAACCAAATCATTTGTAGACTCTTCGTCACTCTGCCACCTCTAATGTTCATGTCTGGCATAAGTACTGTTTCATTGGATGTTTTATCGCTGCTTCGATCCTTTACTTCCTCTAATGTAAACTACTTGCGAGACTATCTCTTCTCTACTTATAGTTTTTCACCATGGATGTATTATAAACTTGTGCAGTTGTGCTGGGATCCTTTTACTCTAATGGAAGTTGATTGTCCTTTTAAAAAAAATTCTGGTGCTTAAATACTGTGTACCCAACAAGGAGACTGAGCACCCACCTCCTGAGCTTGACATCTTTCTTGTCAAAGCTTTTGAATGCGCGAGGAAATTGCGTGTGATGCAAAACTAAACCGGAATATGACATCCTCTCCATCTAGCAGTTTTATAGCATATAAAACTTGCTTGTATATCAAGGTATAAGAAAATATTGACCTTTCTTTTGAAAATTTGATAGTAGTATCTGAATTTGTCTGAACTTTGAGGTCTGTCACATGCCTCGAAATTCAACACGATCCTTGTGCTATTTTTCTCCAAAAATATGATATGCTTGTTTGGGAAAATTCTCAAAATATAGTTTTAAAACCATTTTTCAAGTCGAGACAAAGTTGGTTAGAAAGGTGAGGCTGGACAAGATTGCTTATTAACAATACAGTGAATCTCTCGGCTAGCAATAGACTAATCGAAATAACTGATTCACAGCTCTTGATTCAGTTCTGCATTACCAGTCCCCGTCTCCATATTTCTTTATTCCTTGAGAGTTTAGCGCAGGAGAGGAACCACTTCTTGATAATGAAAATGATCAAATTCTGATGCTAATGCCACTAACAACGAGAAAAATCAATATAACAGATAAAACTCGCAACAAATTACATTGTCACAATCTGTAAATATTGCGGCAAATTCCTATATTGTGCAATGCATAAAGAAACTTAATAGAAAATTAAATTAAGTTAGAAACAAAAGAAAATACAAAGAGGCCCACAAAAAACATCAGATGCCTAAGCAAAGAAAAATCTGACTTCTGTTTACTGCATCATCCAATGAAGGAGAGAACCACACCACCATTTAAGTTGAATTCTTTAAATTCACATTAACAGAGTGGTGGGACGGGAGGAAAATAATACAGGAATCCCAGATACTGTCAAAGCACTGGACACCATCACGCCAGCGACAAGAAGAGTCTAGGTGGAATTACGTCTTTGAATTTACATTCACAGCTTGGTGGGGATTAGGATTCTTTTCAACCTCACTTGGATCCAACCATTTAAGGAGATGGCGATTGAAAAGGGGCCAATTAAATACTATGTGCCAGTGAAACCACTGAAAATACCCGCAGCATGATCTGCTAGCTTCTGCCTTTTCCAACCCAACTACCAGCATGAGGATAATCACAATATTAAAATGTAAGCTGAATAGTGAATACTTTCAAAGGGTTAATATCTCTCCTAGCACAAACCAACGCAGTTTTACTCACCATTCCATTAAAGATTGCCAAGCTGAAATCAAAAGGGATGCAACTCGGAGATATGACAAAACCCAAACCTTTAGCCCAATAAGAAAATTCAGTCATCTCGACACTAATTTACACCGCACCAAACCAGTAGACCGACACATAAAGGGTTTTGTCAGCATGGGTTCGTTTGGGATGGCTCTCATAAGTAGCGTAGCATTTCAATTAGAATTCACGGAATACGAGGTAGGTATTTTTAGTTAGAATTTACAAAATAATACGTGAGAAAGAGTATCCGATTAGAATTCACGGAATACGAAAATAGTATGTGAGAAAAATTTTAGATTTATATAAATAAACCATAAGCTACTATAAGTAAACTCCTAACTTTTCGCAAACCATTGCAAATGAACACTAACGCATGGGAACCACGGCACTAAGCGATAAAGGAAGAAGGTTAGAACTAGTATTGTAGGGCTTTACCCCAAAGGGAGCCCTTCCAGAAATTCTCAAAGGCCTGGGCCAAACCCAGGCCTAAGAGGGGGTTTGGAAATAGTTTTCAACCAGCAATAGACGCGCCTCGGTTAGAACCTCACTAGCTGCGTCATTGCCCCAAGCGCAAAGATGCTTTTAACCTCCCTCTTCGCCTTCTTTATATACCACTACCTCCCCCTCTCGCTGTTCTTCTTCCTCGATGTGGGACTTCAAGCAACTCATATATAGAGTACTATATTATGTTTGTGGGGTGAAAATAATTTTCTGCCTATTTTTTAACACTGAAAAAGATTCTAGCTAAGTGGAGACAAGTGGTTTTGAAGGTTTGGGATCACTCATAATCATTTTCTTTTCAAAATCCCATCTTCATAGTTCATACTTAGAATAAAAAGAAATAAATAGTTCAAATTTCAGATTTTATAAATTCATTATTTTAAACATAAGTAAATAAATTAAATTTAAATAGTTAAATTCTGATCTTCACAATTTATAATTATACTAAAAACAAAATTTTTATAAATCAAATTGATTTTGGGAGTATTATGTTTCATTATAAATCATTCATGCGCAGTTATGAACACTAGCTGCAGGTATGATTTAGGGACAAGAGCCACTCATAACGTTTGGTGTGAACGTCAACCTTGAATCTTATAAGAATTGAAACCCAGATCAATTTTCAAAATTAAATAAAATAAATTCAAACTAGTACTTGGTCGAACGCTCAAAACTTGGTCTTCAGTTATCAGTCCCGAACAAAACATTTTAGCTTCAGTTCAAGTTCCTGCTTCCCCCAGTCATGGTGTGTAAGAACAAAAGGAGGAGTACTGTGAGAAGGATATGAAAGTGAAGAAGACATTATATTAGTGATTTAAATTTTAAAACTTACATTAATCACATGGCATTATATTCAAACTTACTGCAGCAATTTTTTTATGCTAGATGGAAACGGATCCTCCATGGTGTTCACTCTTCGTATATATATTAATATTTCTATTACGGCAATTCGAATACGGTATAGGCCGTGCTTCACATATTCTCCTTGATATCAAACATATTTATCTAATTTAATTAGATTAAGAATTTTAGTTAAGTTAATTAACATTATATGTATTTTCTACAACACCCAACCATTTTCATTAATTATATTATTCTTTTTTTTCCTTGATTATCATTGAAGGAGTATCAATCGAGGTAATTTTTTTTTTAAAAAAATGAAACATATGTATTATATTCAAGACCAAATTAACTCCCCAGATATGTCATATATTGAAGATGGAAGGAGTAATTTACATATGTTAAAAAAAATTAGTTATTTGTAACTTGCTGATTTTTTTTTATAATACTCTCTTTAATCATATACATCGAAACTACTTTTATAGGAATCCCCTTAATATATCTATTCATAAGAGTACTTTGAAAAATGATTATAATTTGGAAAATAAATTGGAGAGAAATTTTATAATTATTTAGGACCAAAGGAAGTAGTAGGCAAAGATCAAAATATCATAAAAAATTATCATAATTCATAACGTACACTCCTCGCTCATGCACATAACAATGTCAGTAATAATAATCGTATAAAAAGTTCAAAGCAGGAATTGATGTGGCCCACGTTTTCATGAAAAATAAGCTCCACACTTGTTGAGCATGAACTCACCCCCGCAGCCCTTCATTTTGTTTCTCCAAGCTCAGGTTTTCACAGAAGGATTGTGTTTAATTTTGAGATCGTTCATGTCAGTCCACATGCGGGGGTTTGGTGTGATTTAGGGTGGTATGAACGTTTGCTACTGAAGTAAACTTGAACTGCCGGAGAATGATCACGTCTCTCTCCCTCTCTTTTCGGAGGGTGCGGTGTGGATCGGTGTGTTGTGGTGGCAATGGATCTATGTGGTTGCAGCAACAATGGGGAAGATTGAGAGAGCTTAGTAGGGACAAGGTTTGAAGGCTTTTATGCTACATCAATGTTTCTCCCCAAAAGCCTAAAGACATAATAATATTGCCCTTTTATCATAATCCTTGTTCCTTGTTAGACATTGGGGGTTATGGCGCATGACAGTTATATTGTTTTCTCTTCTGTAATCTAGGGTAAAGGGTTTTTGACTTTAAGCCTTTTTATGTTCTTTGACTTGTATAATCTGTTGTTTTATTAGTTTTTTTAAGTACTTGTACGATTTGAACCTCAAATCGTACAAGTGTTGAACCATAAAACTCAGATCTATCAATTTTCCCCAACAAAAAACTGCAAAATAAATTGAAACCAAATGAGGATCTCAAACACCACTTAGGATTTGGTTATCAGGTGTACAAGGTTGTTAAAATTAAGATTTTATGTAAAATCAGAAAAGGTATAAAAAACCGTAAAACATAAAATCGTAATGTAACAAAATCATAAAAAATTGTAAAAATATAAAAACGTATGAAAAATTAGTAAAATCGTTTTAATAAAAAAAAACCATAAAAACGTAAAATCGCAATGATGAAACGAGATTTTAACTACCATATTCAGGCCCAAACAAAATATTGTCTTCAGCTTTAGTAACAGCTTCCAACAACTTAATTCCCACTCTTGATAAGTCAAAAGACCAGATTGTTTATCGTTAACTGATTCAGATAAACTGCCGCGACCAGAACTAAAACGTATATACTAGCCAAACGAGGCAAACAAGATCTCAACCCGCCGAAGTTATCCGAGAAAGAAAATCAAATTTAATTAAACATCGTATAAAACAAAACATACTTGCTCAAAGCCCAAGAACAACTCATACCAATGTGATAAATAAGAGTAACAAAATTCTCGAGAAACTCGAAAAAGTATTGGGTCTTCGATCAGATGTTACACTGGCAATTTAAGATAAAAGCACCGCTTAAAAGGGTTTAAGATTTCTTACTTGTGGCCAACTGAGTATCGGGCTGCAAGACCAATAATTCATACATATTAGACAGGTAATATGAAAGGGAAAAACAAAATAAAAGCCAGATTAGATAACAATCAATACCTCCTTCCTGACGGGTTCTTCCTTCTCAGATAAAGTAAGCTCAATATGGCAGGGAGATGACATATAAGCTGCCAAAGAAGAGTCAAATCAATAAAAGCACACAGTAATATTGAAACTAAAATCTCAAGATTTCAGACATACGGTTGATCCTTCCATGAGCTCGGTAGGTGCGGCGTCTTTGCTTTTGGGCTTGATTTACCTGGATATGAGAAATATAGAGGGCATCGACATCCAAACCTTTCACCTGGAATGTAGTAAGTAGTTAGAGACGTGGTTAACATTTAACACCAACTGGAAGCAGGCAGAAACAATCATATGACGTACTTCAGCATTACTCTCAGCATTCTTAAGCAAGTCTAGGATAAATTTAGCTGATTTAACAGGCCAGCGTCCTTGCCCGTTAGAATGTCTATTCTTAGCCTGGGCTGTCCTACCAACTCCGCGGCAGAACCTTCGGAATGGAATGGCTTGTTTGTGGGCTAGAACATCCTCCAAATACCTCTTTGCCTTTACCAAGGGCAACTTCCTGATGGCAAAAGCAGTTTCACGAGTATTCTGTAGGCATTAAGAAAACCAATAAAGCGTTAGAATATTCAACATTACAGTGAGCAATTCAACATTACATGCAAAGGTGTGGCAGACACATGGCCACATCCCTAAATATCATGAATAAAGATATGCAACTATAATACATGTCCCATCATTTACTGAACCTCAAATCACAAATAAAATACAGAGGTTCACCCAAAAACAATGGTAATGATGTCCCTGAAGTTTACGAGAGACTTGTTCATAAAATAGGACAGATCCCTGCTTTTTTTCATCAGGTTATCCCTATTTCCTGGCTTCAATACAGTACACCTTCAGCAAGGCAGTTTTACTGATTCATCATGAATAAAGATATGCAACTATAATACATGTTCCATCATTTACTGAACCTCAAATCACAAACAAAATACAGAGGTTCACCCAAAAACAATGGTAATGATGTCCCTGAAGTTTACGAGAGACCTGTTCATAAAATAGGACAGATCCCTGCTTTTTTTCATCAGGTTATCCCTATTTCCTAGCTTCAATACAGTACACCTTCAGCAAGGCAGTTTTACTGATTCATCATGAATAAAGATATGCAACTATAATACATGTTCCATCATTTACTGAACCTCAAATCACAAACAAAATACAGAGGTTCACCCAAAAACAATGGTAATGATGTCCCTGAAGTTTACGAGAGACCTGTTCATAAAATAGGACAGATCCCTGCTTTTTTTCATCAGGTTATCCCTATTTCCTAGCATCAATACAGTACACCTTCAGCAAGGCACTTTTACTGATTCATATTCAAATATAATACTAATAAATGACAAAAATTTATGTGGTACTTCATATGAAAGTATACACATCATGCCATTCATTCACAAAAGACATTTTCAATGTTAAGAAAATTGGATGCTACAAGGGAAAAGGGTCCCTTTTGGGATCTTCACAGTTGAATATAGTTACAAAAAGTTATACATTGAGGATGTAAGCAAGTCAAAACAATGTTCCATCATTTACTGAACCTTCAGCCACAAACAAGACACAGGTTCACCCAATAACAATGGTGATGATGTTCCTGAAATATACGAGAGACCTGTTCATGGAAGAAATCAGACCGCTGCTTTTTTTTAATCAGGTTTAACAAATTTAATAATAGGTTTTTAGCAAATTGACTTTATTTCAATGAATTGCACTAAAAGCATAACTGTTTGGTGAAAAAACTACAATGTAATTCAGAGAACTTAATACACACAGGAGCATTCATTCAGATAAATTTTTTTGGAAAAAATTTCGGCATGCATGAGGATGCAAGGTTGAACAGGGTCTAAAGAACGATGCAAGTATAGCAGATGCTCCATCGTTTACTGAACCTTTAGTCACAAACAAGACATTGGTTCACCCAATAACAATGGTGATGGATGTCCCTGAAATCTACGAGAAACCTGCTCATAAAGGAAACCAGACCTCTGCTTTTTTATCAGGTTTACCTATTTCCTTAGTATTGGGCTTCTATCGAATATGATTTTTAAAGGAGTGTAAGCAAAGCAGATGTTCCATCATTTACTGAACCTTTAGCTACAAATAAGACATTGGTTCACCCAATAACAATGGTGACGATGTCCCTGAAATCTACAAGAAACCTGCTCATGAAAGAAATCAGACCTCAGCTTTTTTAATCAGGTTTACCTATTTCCTCAGTAATGGGCTTCTATCGAATATGATTTTTAGAAGGGTGTAAGCAAAGCAGATGTTCCATCATTTACTAAACCTTTAGCCACAAGCAAGAGATGGGTTCACCAAGGTAGTTAAAATCGAGATTTTACGAACAATTAGAAGAGGGATAAATTATTGTAAACGTGTAAAAAATCGTAAAAATATAAAAACGTTTGGAAAATTAGTAAAATCGTTTTTTAAAAAAAATTGTAAAAATGTAAAACCAGTGATAAATTGAAATTTTAACTACCATGAGGTTCACCCAATAACAATGGTGACGATATCCCTGAAATATAAGAGAAACCTCCCATAAAGGAAACCAGACCTCTGCTTTTTCTATCAGGTTTAGCTATTTCCTTAGTAATGGGCTTCTATCGAATATGATTTTTAGAAGGGTGTAAGCAAAGCAGATGTTCCATCGTTTACTGAACCTTTAGCCACAAACAAAACATAGATTCACCCAATAACAATGGTGATGATGTCCCTGAAATCTACGAGAGACCTGATCATAAAGGAAATCAGACCCCTGCTTTTATATCAGGTTTTCCTACTTCCTTATGAATAGATTTCCAGCCGTTAGCCATAAGCTATGTTTCATTGTATTATACTTCAAGCACCATAACTGATTGGTAAAAAAAATACCCATTATTTACTATAACATAATAGACATTGCAGCTTCCATTCTCAGGAAACCTATTTAAAAAATGATGTATCTATTACCAATTGACAGACATTCCAAATGTAATTCATACAAATACACAATTTGAAAATGTCAAACTGGAATAGATCAAGGATGACAAAAAAGAACTACCCCTGCATATATATGGCACAATAATTACATACATTCGTTGAAAGAACGTTAATGGGATAAGGACCAATCATAGATCAGTACCTTGAAGTGGACTCTGAGGTCGGAGCCTCTAGCCTTGCAGGCTGCAAAACAAAGCAAAATATCGCATCAAATGAAAATCACTCAGGCAAGAATCTACATTTAAAAATCATAACACCCCCAAAGACCCAAAAAATATAGCTCTAAAACAGTAGATGAAAACGATAAATAACGAAGGAACTACAGCAGGAAACCCATCATCACATAGCTCAACCAAAGCCCTACCCAATAGCTGAAATTTAGAATATAAAAGATTATCAGATATTATAAACTCAAAAGAAAAACGGCACTTACACTTGGTAGGATTGTCCGGCTCCCTCGAGTACTTCACCTAAACGAAATATATCAAAAAACAAGAGAAAAGAAATATCAATAACTCAGAACTCAGAATGAATGAACAGATAGTGAACGAGATAGAAGAGAGCATCATTACCATTGCGTCTTTTATGGGAGCTTCTCTCTGACCACGCCGATGGATTTCGCGTTACAGAGCCGTGATTTGTTCTTGTTATATAGTAAACCCTAGTTCACGAACGCCCCTACAGACCCGGCACATAACATGAAGCCCAAGCCCATGTAGTTTTTGGTGACATTTTTAAAAAAATTCGCATCTTAAACCATTTAAAGAGCAGGTAGTATATTATATATTATATCAGGGGAAAAAAAACAGCAGATAGTAGGTGGCTCCCGTATAATTTTTATATTCAATTAAAGGCAGTGTCAATTTTAAAAATAAAATTATTAATTTTCAGAAAATTGAACGATGTTTGTGTTAGTGTTTTCAATAGATAGTGATAAAAAATGAAAGATACTGCGTTTAATTTAATGAAATTTAAAAATTTATATAAGGTTTAAAAATGGAATGCAGGATAAAATATTAAAACTTTTGTTATGATCAATTTAATATATTTAAATTTAAAATTTGATATTTAATCTTAAATAACTTCAATTTTTATCGTGATTTCCAATAATATAAATATCATCTGCTCTAGCCTATGGTCCTTCTTTCTAATTGTCCTTACACCCGTAGTTTGGGTTTGAATAGTCTATGTCTGCACTGTTGCAACGTGATATTTTAATATATCATTTCAAGAAATTAACAATTTGGCATATATTTTAGAATTTTAATACTTAATCTGATATCTTGAGCAGATTTGTTAAGAAATTCATATATTATGATATTATATTAATTATGTTAATATATTGATTTAAATATTTTAAATATTTCATGACATTTATAGATTTTTAATAATAGGTTACGCTACAGAAGTTACTCCTTAACACAAAAATATATTAAATAAGATACATACATAATAAATTTTTTTTAAAAAAAGTCAGTTTAGTGTTCACCAGTTAAAAAATATTTTTTTTAGTCTTTTAACTTTAAAAAATGTGCTTTTAAGTTAATACCGTTAGTTTTATTGACGGAAAATGCAGAGTCAATAGATTTTAAAAATTTACCCAACAAATTTAAAAAGCTGACATGTCTTTGATTTTAAAATTAAAATATAAAAGTACTTACAATAATGAATTAAAATTGGACATGTTAGCCTCTTAAATTTGATGAATCATCATTTTTTTTTGTTAGTGAACTTAACAATATTAACTTAAAAAGACTAAAAATGCATTTTTCAAAGTTAAAGGTTAAAATAAAACCTTGTCTAAACTTAAAAAGATTAAAAGTATACTTCAGTCAAAAAGAAATAAATGAAAAATATTAATTTAATATAATAAATACAAATTCACAAACAAAACCTCTAATATTGTTTATAAAAATAATTTTGATAATAATATATCTTCAAACACAATTTTATATGCCTATTTTATTTAGATTCAATCTTTGATTATGTATTGAACACTGCTTGCTTTTGTTATGGGAGCCTCTCCCTCTCCTTGCCGATGGCATTCACCATGTAAAAGGAAGTTGCACTTTTTTCTTCTCAAATGATAGGACTATCAGAAACCCTAATTTGCATCAGGCCACAACATAAACAGGTTGTCATACGAAGGCCCTCTACACATCAAACTCATAATGTGAAGCCCGTACCCATAAAATTCTTTAGATGACATTTATTTTTCGTGTAAATTATATGGGTCTAGGCTTCTAGTAAAAGGGCTACTATAACTGGCAAACTAATTCAAATCCTCTAATTTAAAAGAGTTTTGTCACAAACCGTAACTTTTCATGTTTGTCCGCAACACTTAAGGACAATGCTTATGAATAGTATGGGGCTTGATCCCCTTTAGTAGCTATTAATATATAAAGGTTGTTGCCTCTTTTATACCAAAAAAAAAAAAGAGATGCCCACATTTAACATTTAACATTATCTCAAACATGATTGTCTCCCTATCTTCCCTAATTTAGGAGTACCCACATTTAGTGTTTAGGACCACCTCCCTTTATGCAACAAAGAATACTCAGCGGCTACTAGAGCAACATGTAAGTAAAATGTCACGCTCAAACCACAAAAAAAAAAAAAAGTAAAAATATTAAATCAAAATTTTCTCAAAGTATATAGAAAATATAAAGTGATAATAGAAGCAAATCTAAAGTATTTTGAAATCTAGACTTAAGAATTTATAAAATAAATAAAGATATAAATTAAAATATTTTCAAAATAAATATATCTAATGGAAAAACATTTTCAAATTTACACTTTAGAAGTTGAAAAATGTAATAAAATAAATATATAAATTAAAATATTTTCAAAATAAATATATAAAAAATAAATAGAGATAACTAGTTATCGAATATATATCAGATTAATAACCAGAAAAATAAATTAAATATATTAAATAATGCGAGTACTTACAAAATATTTCAGAAACTAATGTTTAAAAGGAAATAAGACAAAAAAACCCTTAAATATTAACAGATCAACGTGATCACTTTAATTGTGATTGGCATGTGATCACTTTTATAACGCCTTTGATAAAAATTCCACTTGCAATAAAGAACTTTTATGTATTTTGTATTAATCTCGTTAAGCCAAGTGGATCATTTTTGTATGCTAAAGGGAATTCCATCCGTAGTAAGAAACTTTTACCTATTTTGTATTAATGTCGTTAAGCCAAGTGTTTTCCCTCGCACACATGCATATAATCTTCATTTTTAATTAAAGGCTATGTCAATTTTAAAAATAAAATTATAATTTTAAATAAATTGAAATATATTTGTGGTAGTGTTTTCAATAGATATCTTAAAGTGGTTAAAAATGAGAGAAATTGCGATCAATTTAATGAAATTTAAAAATAGAATGCATAAGAAAATGTTGCAATTTTTATTAAGAGTGATTTAATATTTTTAAATTTATCTTTGGGAAAATCCCATATAAAGACGGATGAATTACTAAAATTCTAATTTAGGTCACTGAACTTAATAAATTATATATCAGGTTATGTGTCATAATTAAGGGTTTAAAAATTCGGTCAAATTACCACTATATCCCTAAATTATTAAAACAGCAAAATTAAAATTATATAGCTAGAAAATTATTTTAAAAAAATAAAAAAAAAATATGCAGGAGTAAACCTATAAATTAGGGAAAATTATTTACTTTCTTCTTTTTTAGTGAAAACCTTCGCCTACGAGAGCATCCGGTGAGGTGTGCTGCTCCAGAAGGAGGCGGAGCTGAGAGGGAAAGGGGGTTCCTTTGGAGGGGTTTGATGTTTCTCGGAGAGACGCCAAGGACTCGTATGAAAATGATGAGAATGTGCTTGCAAGAGGGAGGGCGAAGAAGGTGGAGCAAGAGTTTAGGTTCTACATCTCCTTATAGTCAAAATTTAGGATTTTGTTGCGTTGTGTTGTGTTGATGAAAATTTGCCTTGGATTGAAGGGATTGAAAGTATTAGTTGAAGTTGAAATCTAATACCTGTAGGATTTGCTTTATCAATTTTTTCCCAATATGTAACTTTATATTTCTAATTTTTTTCCCCCATTATCATACCATTTTCACCCTTAATCCTCATTATTTTCATCTCCCATCTTTAATTTCGCTTCTAAAGAAATTGGATCTTGTTAGGGGTTCATTTTCCCCCTTTCCCTGATGAAATATATGGAACTGTGTAGAAAGTTTATGGAAGTACCGAGAAGCTTTATGTTGTAGCTCTGGGAATAATTTTGTTTCTCATCAATTCATTAATGGATATATCAAAATAAAAAGGAGTAGAGGGTGTGTTGCAGTTTCCATGGATCCACGTCACCATAGGCTCTTGGGGCGCAGATTTTGTTGGATCTAGCTATCACCCAAGAGGGGGGGTGAATTGGGTGTTTGATAAAACTTTAGGAACTTTAAAAATCTTTTTGCAACTTATAACTTGACAGATAGATATTCAAAGATAAGCATGTACTGAAAATGTAAAAGATAAGGGAAGAAAATATGCAAACAGTGATTTATCCTGGTTCGGTCCAATCCACGATGACCTACGTCCAGTCCCCAGGCTCCTCCTGAGATTTCAATCCACTATCTCCTTGTTTAACCGGGCACAAGAGAAAAGCCTTTACAAACTCACAAGTTTAGTCGGGCACTTGTGCAGCCTTCACAATCTCTTAATTTTATTACACGTTCTGTACTTGGAGAAATCCTCTCACCAGGATTCACTCCCCCTTACAAACTGTAATCAACACACTTGCTTGATTACACACTCTATACTCGAAGTAATCCTCTCACTAGGATTCACTCCCCTTACAAGCTGTAATCACAACACAGTGTTTCCCACTCAAGATCACCCAATCTTGAGTATCTCTCAAATAAACTCATTTACAATCAATCTTCTCTCACATAAGTGAATATGATGAACACTGAAGCACAATACAAATCATTTCACTCTCAATGATAAACTATGTAGGCATTGAGAATAGAGAGTAAATGATGCGAAAATCAGAGTATTAGCATGTTGGAGGTGTAAGCTTATGTCTCTGTGTTTTTCTGTTGTTCTTCCACACTTGAGTCTTCAAGTCTTCAGGTATTTATATTGATTTGAAGTATATGAACGTTGTAGATCCGTTAAGACTTGAACCCATTCGAAAATATAGCTGTTGTGAGTGTTTCTCCATGGATCTAGCTATTGTGACCACTTCTGTTTGAATATGATTGTTGGGAATAATTCTGATTTGAATATTTGAATGTTGGCTCATCAAGAATATCTCTCATGTGATCAGCAGCCTTTATTGGTAGGAGTCTTACTGTCTGTATTAAAGAATGGTTGGGCTTCTTTCCAGGCTGTCATCCATTTGCTTTGGTTGAGAAGATATATTAAAATAATACAAGTGGTTCATGGAGTTGCTTTATTTAATTTTAAAGCAAATCTGAATCTTCTAAAATCTGAAACTCAAACATATCAAGATTGTAGAACGTTTGAATTCATTATAGTTGAGCATTCAGCTTCGTTTCTCCAAGTTTCTCATTCGGTTCTGCCTTCTTTGTCATTTCTGAAAATCTGCAGCAACCTTCATCTTCATGCTTATGACAGATTTTGATTTTCATCAAGTTTGATGTTATCTCAAGCTTTTAATCATCTGAAACTTGCTAGAAAACTGATTAATCATGATTATAAACAATAACAATAGATGATATGAAGTATTTAAATCAATCATGAAGTTTTTGTAAGTTGGCGAATCTGATTTTTAAAACTTCAGCGACTGAAACTGGAGTTTGCAAAACGAAACTGGAGTTTGCAACGGCTAGACTGGAGTTTAGAATCCAAACTGGAGTTTTCAGCGAGCTAAACTGAAGTTTAGAAATCCAAACTTGAGTTTAGGAAGTTTAGAATGTTGATGAGCTCTCTGTCTACCACAAACTGGAGTTTGTAAACTAAACTGGAGTTTACAGCAAGCTAAACTGGAGTTTGGAAATTAAACTGGAGTTTACACCGAGCTAAACTGGAGTTTGGAAATACAAACTCGAGTATAGATCTTCCAGAGAGGAATTTCGCGATTTGAGTTTTGAGCCACACTTGAACTTAATGCTAAACTCAAGTCATTAAGTGACTAACTCGAGTTTCCTTCAGAGATGAAAATATCTTGCTCTTTGTCAAGTGCAAAACTGGAGTTTGCTAACACAAACTCGAGTTTTCTTCTCCATGACTCAGTCAAATATTCTTCTCACAAGTTATTTGCTTTTTGACTTGATAAAGATCAATTCTTGAAATCCAGTACCTATCTCCATAAAGCTCTTTAAGTCTTCTTTCCATTGCAAGAAGAATCAGCTCCAAACTCACTGTATTCTAATAGTTATGATATGATGAATGAATGTTGTTCTTTGCCAGCGTTTTTGCAACATCCTGAATTTACAGTCAACTTTCGAAGATCATATCTTACTCATTTGATTTTTTTTTCCATGATCTTTATGTTTCTGGAAAGGTATGTGAGTCTATTTTCATATGCCACCGATTTCAGCTCATTACGATGTGTAGTTTGTGAGATACACTCAAATCATTGAAGCTTGGTCTGCTGTGTGGCGTGAATTCCTGTTCCAACTTCTGAAATTCATAGCTCTCTCATCTTAGCTTCTTTGGGTATGAAACTTTGTCAAGATGACGCATTGGATGTCTAGTTTTATACAAAATTAATTTCACCTTAAACCGATCTCTGGTTTGGGAGATATCATCGAATTACCAGAGGTCTCCAGTGCTGAACGTGAAACAGAGTTGGACAGAGTTGCTGAAAGCTTGCCAAACTTGAGTCATTAAGTGACTAACTCGAGTTTTGAGTTCTAGACTCGAGTTTACATTTCCAAACTCGAGTTTTGCTGATCCAGAGACCCCAGAGTTGCTGAAGACTTCACAAACTCGAGTCATTAAGTGACTAACTAGAGTTTTGAGTTCCAAACTCGAGTTTACATTGTCTAACTCGAGTTTTGATGATCCAGAGATGCCAGAGTTGCTGAAGACTTCACAAACTCGAGTCATTAAGTGACTAACTCGAGTTTTGAGTTCCAAACTCGAGTTTTATGTTCTAAACTCGAGTTTTCTCATAATCCAGAGGCAAATCACTTCTTGTAATGCAGTAAACTGGACTTTTGAGTATCTGGCTCGATTTTGCTCATCCAGAACCTGATATATGCTTGTTTTAACTCTGAATTGAGCTGTCCCAACTTCCATTTGATCTTGGAGACTTCAAGAATCAAACTAAGAACTTGTATAATGATTTTCTCAGTTTATTTTGCAAGTTCTTCTTTCTTCTTGATTATTCTCCATGAATTAACTATTGTTCTTCTTTCTTTCTTCTTGATTATTCTCCATGAATTAACTCTTTATTTCTCCTCTTCTCTTGTTCTTTCTCCACATGAATAAATCTATATTAAATGTAGTAATTAGACAATGTATATGATATAACCTTTATGATGTAAACTTTTTGCTCTTGCTAATGGCATCTATATAAGACATCATCAAAACTAATCATAACCAACAGATTTTTCCTGAAAAAGAAGAAAGTAAATGGTGCTTCAGAACTTTTTTTAAGGAATTAATTAATAGAGAAAATAATAGGTTATATTAATAATTAAGGGTTATGAAAGTAATTTAACTGAAATTTTAAATCCCTAAGAATGACATATAACCTAATATATAATTTATTAAGTTCAGTAACCAAATTAGAATTTTAGTAA
Source organism: Acacia confusa (assembly GCA_037074495.1). NCBI lineage: Eukaryota > Viridiplantae > Streptophyta > Magnoliopsida > Fabales > Fabaceae > Acacia > Acacia confusa. The sequence goes on from CM073502.1 coordinate 8,094,219, forward strand.
TTCAACCGTCTTTATATAGGATTTTCCCTTTATCTTTCGGTATTTTCCCTTTCAAAATAATTACAACTCTTACCTTCGTCCTCCATCAATATTATATGTTTTAAGTCCTTCTTTCTAATTGTCCTCATACACACGAATGTATTTTTAGTTTGCAATTTTCATAGTCAATTTGCAACGCTGCTTTTATACAAAATCTTGATATTTAAATATATCATTTCATGAAATTAGCAATTTAGCCTAACTTTTAGAGATTTGTTAATTGCTAGTAAAAAAACATATTTGTTATAAGAAATTCATATATTACGATATTATATTAATAACTTAATTTAAATCTTTTAATTAATTCATGACGGTTTTAGATTTTTAATAATAATTTTCGCTGATTGTTGGGGCACATACTAAGACATTATCCCTCAACTCAAAATATATAAAATAAAATACATATAAATACAAAAAATAAGTAGGGGAAAAAACTTACAAATACGCCGCGCTTAGGGGTAGACTTGTAATATTAAGATTATACTCCCTCCCTCTTAAAGTATACTCTCGAACTTTTAATATAAAATCTAATTGGATATTGGATCTGGTTATAAATAAAATGCCTCAATTAACTTTTTCTCCTTTCTGGTATGTTACTATTGGACCACCAGCACTACTTATAGTGTAGTGGTATTGAGATTCATTTCCCCCCTTAGGCTCTAGGTTCGATCCCCCTTCCCCTCGCCTTGTATAAAAAAAAAATGTTACTATTGGACCTTTATCAAATAATGGGCTTTCCAAGTTACTTGTTAGCTTGGCACGCCCGTTATTTTATATGTGCTAATCTTTAGACTTTTTTTTTTTGTACAAATCTTTAGACTAGTAAAATGTAAGGTTGTAAGAATAGATAATCAAAACTATATTAATTTGCTTTGTTAAAATAGATAATCCAACTTTTAATACCTTGCTTTAGGTCCAATTTTTTTACAGTTTTATTTCCCAAAATTTTGCAATGAGGTAAACCTGTAAGCATAATTTAAGAGGACTTTACATCCTTCTTTATGCATAATCAGAGGCAATTTCAAGAGTATAAAGAAATGAAGCAAAATTTACTTAAACATGATCCCATTATTTGGCCCCTAAAAAGTACTTCCCTTCTGAATCTTGTAGTCTGTGGTTTGAGTGTGGTTGAAGAAAAAAGGAACCCACTGGAATATTTTTAAAATCATGAACTAAATACTCCCTCCGGTCCCAATTATTTGACATATTTAACCAATTTTAGAGAGATTAAGTAGAGAAGTTAAATTAGTTAATTTTACTCATTTTCCTAAAATGCCCTTGTATAAATTTTAGAGGAGTGTGTATACATATATAAACACACACACATGCATAGATATATATATGTATGTTGTGTGTGTGTGCACATATATAGACACCAACACATAAACAAACACATTATGTGTGTAGGCAAATTAATATCAGTTGATCAATCAATAAATTAAAATCTAATAATTTAAAAGTTTTATTGATTAAAAGAGTTTTTGCACCCACATGTATATACTTACAAAAAACTAAACACACTTGAGAGAATAAAATAGGGGTATTTTAGGAAGAAATTGACAAAAGCTAAAATTTTGTCTTATAATTAGGACCAAAGCCAACTCTTAAATGTTGTCCTATAATTAAGACCGGAGGGAGTAATAAATAACTTGTCATTGAAATTCAATAAAACATGTATAAACTTTCGTTATTCCCAATATTCTCATTATAAACATAGCCTAAGTAAACCTATATATTGTTTACAAATGAAATCTCACATAATTAAACCTTCATGGCTGCATCTAACCCCTAAGAACACCACCTTTGCATAAATTGGCAGAGGGGTAAAAACGTAAGTTGAAACAGAGACTATGATTTACCACTCCGGGATGTACATTAAAATTAAAGAATTACAATATATAACTTGACAAAAAATTAGAGTATGCAATGACATCAACCCACTCCGGGAAAAGACCCTTCAATTTCTTGGCTGGTTCAACCAATTTTTGGTCTAATACGGCGAGGTCCACTCTTAATGCTCGAGAATTGTTAGCCTGATAATAACAAAGATGCAAGTTAAGCAAAGTAAATTTTCTGTCCACAAGACTAACCAAATTGAAATCAGGATGTTCAAATATCAAATGCCATCTAAGGGAAACATTTTTGAAGCATCAAACTCTACCACTCCTTCCTATCCTAAGTATAAGACCTCTTTATTTAATTTGGGCAGATTAAAAAAACTAAATAAATTACCTAATCATACTGTATGTGACATAATCTCTCTAAAATACTTCTGTGTATCATTAAATTGTACTACCTCCAGTCCTTAATATAAAATCCACTTTGCCGGATGTGGTATATCAATTAATAAGTTAGACAAATTAGTTTAAAGAAAAATAATAAATATATGAGATAAAATGAAAAATGTCTTATATTTATTATCAAAACTCACTATCAAACTTGGTTTTAAATTTAGGACCGAAGGAAATATTTAAGAAGAGGAAGCATTAAACTCTACCTCTAACCAGAAGTTCCAATTCTCGTCACTGGCTCCACTAAGTCGTAATATATATGAAGGTGGACCGTTATCAGCTGTTTCAGTTGCTGTGAAATTTTGTAGACTATGTCATGCAATGAAAAGATGTTATCAAATCAAAACCAAAGCGGAGGAAGGAACAATATTTATACCTGGGAGAACATTATCAGCAAATGACCAACTGGATAAAGGACCAGTTATGTTGAGAACAGCCACCCAGACCTCTTCTAAGGAACTGGAAGGAAGATAGATCCAGTTAGATGCATGAATCCTAGGCAAATACTATAAGACCTCGGGTCTATCTATGAAACTTTGTCCTTAAAACCATTTCAATTTGCAAGGTACAATGAATACACAGCTGTTAGATTAGAAAAATAAAGGTGTGGCGAGAATATGGCTAGCAAGACTTTCACTTGTTTCAGAAAAAAAAGAAAACTATCTCCGCAAAGAAAAAGGTAAGGGGACTGAAGGAACAGTTTAAAAATAAATTTCCTTGCCCTTGTCTGAGAGAACTTTCTCAACCAAAAACTTTATCACTTTAAAATATAAAAGAAGGAGGCTTTGGATGTTTTTAAGTTTGGAAGTATAATTGAAAATCATTTATTATCCTCCCCTACCAATTAACTCCCAGACAAGGGAAAGGTTTCAACAAAGTCTTCCCTTTCTTTTCTTTGCTCTCCATTTTTTCCCATACAAACATATACCCTTAAGGTGTCGTTTTTATGTTCTCAAAACCAACCCAGAAACAGAGTTCCAAACCCAGAAAAAAAAGAAAGATCACGACCTATTTCCCCCTATAAGAATAAGCAAGTATATCCAAGGATAACAAAACTAGCTCAGGAGGATCACCCAACAAAGTAATAAAAAGGAGACCACTAACTCAACCAACAGTATATCCTAGATATAATTATTATTTTCAAGCTATTGGCTTAATTCTGCAATACCGACACAACATGCGATAGAGAAATCATTATAATGATTTTCATTACTATTTTTTGGCCAGAATGATTTTCCAGACTAGGTAAACGCATTAAGAAAGAGAACAGAATGAAGCCACATAGAACATTAAAAAAGTTGATTGTGTGCAGTTTAACTTCAAAGAAAGTAATTAACATACTCTACTCACCCTAAAGAAAGTTCCAAGTAAACTCTCTTCAGTCCCTTTGTAGAGTTAGAATAAGAATTCTGAACGGACAACTTGGGAAAAAATTCGTACTTCTCCAATATATCATCTCCTTTAGCAGGGAACTTCAAGCTATTTGAAAAGAGAGAAGAAACAGGAAAAATTGCCTGCAACAAAAATGCCTCGCTATTAATTTCTTCCACACACTAGCCCTAGGAATATATCACTACCAAAAAGGAAAGAATTAAACAACAGTAGTTTTAATATATGATAAAAACATAATTCTAAAGGTCAAGTAAAGGAAAGATAACAAATAGTCAAATGCTGACTAATCAACAATCCACTGAAGGGAGCCCCTACGGAGTTCTATAACTAAATCAAATCAAATATTTGCTAAATAATAATAAAAGGGAATCTTCAAGCCTTTAGAAATCTCAATACACTCATCAGTAAAATGACATGCAATTCCAGAACCTTGAACTGCCTCAAGATTTTATGCCTCACACAGGAAATTTAAGGCTTGTCCCGGAACAACATTTTATATAGGTGATCGGAACTAAATTACATCAGGTTAATTGTCTTCTTTCACTCTCCCTATGTTCTCCAGGGGATTAAAAAACCCCCCTGAAGTGAAAGATGCAAATTTAAAAAGAAGAAGAAGAAACTTGCCATCCAATTTTGGCGCTTAGACATCATTGCAGATTGAAATGAAAACCCAGAAGGAACTTCCAATTCTCTCGCTACTTCAGGTGCATGTCTGAAAAGGAAAAGTAAAGAATTGGAATCCACCACAGAAAAATCGTAAGTGGCCTCCACAATCTCACTTGAGCCTGCCACACCACAAAAAAATTATTAGAATGCTTTAAACAATAACAACATTAACAAGCCTTATCCAACTAAATGGGGTTGGCTACATAAACCACACAATGTTATAGTGCTTTGCCCAGTTAGGATATTTTAAAAGATAGGAGAAAAATGAGAGATTTGCTGGCTTTAAATACCTGTCGTATGAAAAGTATGTTGGAAAACAACCCTTTTAGGTGCAGAATCGCTGTAAGGAAAGAACTGAGACGACAATGCCAAAGCAAGCACACTAAGATGCAGCAAAAAATGCAGGATTGATTTTCTGGCTAACCAATGGCCACAAATAGGCATAAGAGGGCCCAAGCACCAACCAGTTACAATTCCAATAAGGGAAGCTACAACAAATTCAGGCACATATTGCCCTGCAATAAAAAGTTTAAAACGTGATCAAGAGCAAGGATTATTGTTTACGAAACCACACAATTTAGTTCTCTATAAAAAATCAGGATAATGTCTTGCTCACAAGTTCCAAGAAAAACCACCTCAAGTAAGACAATACACCAACACACCATTCACTTGGTTCAATACGTAAATACCAATACATGTTTATGTAGACAAGAATATGTATATTTACCCACTTCTAGGAGAATATATAAGCACATACAAAATGTATTATATGTCAACATTAAGAAATACAAACAACTGGATTCCTGTGATTAAGAAAGATTTTTTAAAACAAGCTGAAGACCATCTTAAAAGTTAATTCCTTGGGAACATTAGACAGAAGACTTGAAGACTATAAAGCACGGAATCTGTTGTCAGATAGACAGATACCAGCATGCCATGACATGCTGCTGACTTTTCCAACAGCACAGGATCATGATATAAGACCAGAAACCCCATCTTGAGGACATGATAACAGTTCACGCGTCAAGTTTTTGGTGGAACATGAATAATATTATTTAATATCTTTTTCTTCAATAAATTACTTTAGGAAAATAAAGTTTAAAATAATCATAATATAGATAAATTTGGTTCATTTATTAATATCACTAGATTATTTTTGTGTGTGTGTGTTTAGAATTTGACATGTCAAGATGCTCATGTTGCATGTTAGTATTTGTGCTTCATGGTGTAATGATGTCAGAACTAGGGTCTAATTACTCAAGTCATAGCATAATCAGTGTATTGTAAATTTAAATAGTAGGATGACATATAATTTTAGAAATTACCCCAGGGCAGAGGAAGAGCACCCATCATTCCCATCTTTTCAATTACAAACTCAGAGAAAAAGCCACCAAAATAAACGGAGTATGCCAGGAATGGAACCAGAGGTATCATGTAAAACATTGTTGACCTAGAAGGGGGAAAAAAGGAAAATGAACAATGATAGAAAGTACAAGCAGCAGGTGTAAGAAGAGATAAACATATAAGAAAATGATTAGATAAACAACACAGAAATCAAGGGTGCGAAGAAGCCAGTCAAACTTTTGTTACAGGAATGGAATGAAAGCATACCTGCATGACAAAATATGAAGCAAGAAATGAGAATGTCTGTACACATGTTGCAAAAAAGACTAGTTACAAATTGCAAAAAATTTTGCAAGCAACCTGAGAGATTGGCGTCCATAGGATTTCACTGATAAGCAGAACGATATCCATGCGAGAAGCATGAAGGTTGATGTCACAAAAGTTAAGAAACCTCCACTTAACCCAGCTACAAGGTAAGCCTGCTTTTACGAAACTTGTTAGGCAATAGTAAAGAAAATACAGAGAAAATTTTATCCATTTAAAAGATCAAAATGTTTGAATTGATGCCAATTCTACACACCACAGATAATACAGCATAAAATCCAAATGCTCCCCAGAACCTTCCTTCATCAGATACAGCCTGCAACTCACATCACCAAGACAAACTGAGATCATCCATCAATAATATGCTTGTCCTCGTTAAGATCTCTCAATAATGTTTATGAAGATAATAAATGATATCACAAACTAAAATAAAACAAGTCCAGCTCTCACTAAACTCAGTTATATGCCTTTTTATCTGTTGACATTGAAGGATCACATTGAAGCATATGATAAATATTCTGAATATTATTGACCCTTGAAAATAAAAGATAATACAATGAGGCCTTTATATAGGCAAGAATAGACTAACTCTAACCCTAAAATCTATCATAATCCAATCTAATCAAATCATAATATCTTAAGGATATATTCCTAAAATAAAATATTTATATATAATCCTAATAAATACTAAACGATATTCCTAATAATAATAATTAATTAATATTTCTAAACTTGATATTCTCATCACTTCCCCTCAAGTTGGAAGGGGCTTGCACATGCAGCAATTAATCTTCAAGAAAATAACGATCCATAGCTTAGAACTTGTACAACAAGTACAACAAAGGCTGAGGTAATAATCCACCAGCTTCACAAAACTCGAACAACAAAGAGTACTAAACCAAAATAGAAGTTGCAACAAATGATCTCGTCTCACCAAGGACGAACACTAAACAGTCTCACCAGGAACCAAACCAACAACAAACGGTCTCATAAGGGACAAAGCAACTCGCCAAGGACAAACACCAAATAGACCAATACTCCATATGTCTCACCAAGGATGAACACCAAAGGTCTCACCAGGGACCAAAATAAGCACAATGCAGCCAGAAGAAGACAAAACTCACATATCCAAATCTGCAACAAACAGTCTCGTCTCACCAAGGCCGAACACTAAACGGTTTCACGTGGGACCAAACCAACAACGAGCGTCTCACTAAGGATGAACACTAAATGATCTCATTAGGACCAAACTAACAACGCTGTCTCATAAGGGACAAAGCAACAGTGAACACCTCACTAGGGACAAACACCAAATGGTCCAAACGGTTCAAATGTTTCTCTAGGGACGAACACCAAAGATCTCACCAAGGACCAAAATAGAAGGAATGCAGCCAAAAGAAGACAAAACTCACATATCCAAATGTGAAACCATGAGATACGAGAACGAAACCACCAGGGTTAAAAGAAAGAGCCTTAAGACTTTGATACCATGTTGAGATTGAAGGATCACATTGAAGCACAGGAGAAATACTCTGAATATTGTTGATCTTTGAGAATAAAAAAGAATACAGGGAGGCCTTTATATAAGCAAGAATAAACTAACTCTAACTCCAAAAACTATCATAATCCAATCTAATCAAATCATAATATCTTAAAGATTCCTAAAATATAATATTCATACCTAATCCTAATAAATACTAAACGATATTCCTAATAATAATAATTAATTAATATTTCTAAACTTGATATTCTCAACATTATCCAACAAGATATTTCATTACAGAACAAATAAAGTAAAGAGAGAGAGAATGTTCCGAAGAAACTTAAAGCTAGAATAGAAAAGTTTGCACCCAAGGAATAAGGTAGATAGTTGACCTTGATTTTTTCCTGACACTGAGGAACTAACTGAATTGAGCTCAATAACTCGGAAGAAAGTTTGTAGAAGAACCCACAATTAAAGATATATACAAGTTAAAATTGCTATGGCTTAAGGGGTATTTGACTACACATTCAAACTGCCTTAATTTTCCGGAAGCATCAATGCAAATCAATATTGGGGGGAAATGAATGCCACTGTCATAAGATACTTGAGTACAAGTGCCTGTAGCATGCATACCCATAAAAAAATCGCTGATAGGTATGAGAAAAGCATAGTCTACATTCTGCATACAATGGACACCACATCCTTCAAATTTTGTTTGAAATTATTCAATATGTCATATTACCTCTTTTGAGGTCTTGGCAACTAAAATGTCTTGAGTTAGAGGGAAGTGCCTCCAAACAATTCTGGGAATTAAAAGACCAATCAATGAGCCGGGTATATACATCATGAAAGCCAAGTATGGACGTGCAAACCTGCATTTTACCAGTTTGTTAAAAAGCAAGGATTAAAACCAGTGTTTAATCCTATTCGAGTCACAATGTCCTAAAAAGCTATTCATCATCATAAGGTACTCCAACAATGAGAGATTCTAAAAAGTTATTGCCAAAGATTAAGGGTTGATCAATTTAACATGGTGGAGTTTCCTATTATTTCATCATATTATTTTGATCCTAAAGCAAAATTGAAGTAGTAAAGTCAAAAATAAACATTGCAGACTCAACAATCACAAAAATTTAGCCCAAAATTAATTTTGAAATAAAAGTCGGGAGGAAGCAGTTTACCGACAAAAAGGGGAAAAGTTTACGAAAACTGTTACTTATAAATTTAAATAGAAGTAGTTCAAGGAAACATAAAGCTGTGAAACAAGGGAATATGCTCATCATCAATTGGGGCTGTTCAAATTGTATTTAGACTATCCAGATTTAATCTTATTTTATTTTCATACTTACGATAACTTTTATTTTTGTGTGTAAAATGTAAAATAGAGATAATCATACAACTGTCACTTTTCAAAAAAATAAAATTATCATTTAAGAAATTACAGATTAATAACTTTGAATCGGGATCGTCCAAATTGAATTGCATTCAATGAAAACCCATTAAACCAGAACCAAACCTACCAATTCATTGTCTGAGAAGAGAACTGAACTTTAATTAAAGAAAATATTATTGGAACAACAATCCCCGATATAATCCCTGCGGTATGAATTAGAAAGCCTGCAAAATCATCAAATTGAAAATGTTATACAAAACGGTCAATATGTAATTGCTTCAATTATCCTAGAATACAGATCCAAAACACAAGGTAAATATAAGGGGACCCATAAAGAACATTTTATATGGAGAGAAACAAGTGCCCAACACTTTATATGAAGAGAAATCAGCAGTGAACATTTACCTTTCATAAAATCACAAGAAGTTGCTGACCATGAGCGTGACCGATGTATCAGAAAGAATGGCATGGTGCAGAAGATGAAGATAGGAGCACTATGAAGAATCCGAGCTACTTCTCTGGAATAGGATATCTGAAGGTCCATGATTAAAACACAAAGGAACAAAAGAGCAAGATGAGACATCAATGATGATCATATTGCTAGGTGTGTCAAGTTTGATGAGCAAATAATGCGTACCATAAACCATGAGAGATAGTCAAAGAAAACTGCCCGCTCATCTTCATCAGTGCTTGCAGTAACTTCGCTAGAATTTGTTTGATGGATATTTCTTAGCTTAGAGGAATTAACAAAAGCTTTGATTATACTGAACAAATTGTCACCACGTGCTTGGATGCTTCCGGGTCTGGAGACATAGAAAACCACCAAGTAGGAGGTGGGAGCAACTTAATATAAAATGTCCTTCAAGTATCTTAATCAAAAGAGTGAATAAGATGCATACATAAATCTCTCTACTGTATCATAGGAGGTATGGTAAAAATAACCACCAAGAAGAAAGATGATGTCAAGCCCAGGAATATTCCCATAGTCTTGGGAAAACATCCGGTAATCAGTATCTCCAGGAATAACAGGAAAAACATCCTGCATATTGATAAAGATAATTCACGTTTGAATTGTTTAATACAAAAAGGAAAAGTAAATGGAAAAAAATTAAAATACGCAGACACATCACAAAACAGCACAAATGTTGGGGTCAGAAACATATAAAGTGAGGTAGAGAGAAAGAACCTGTGCTGCACTATTAGCCATAGGGTATATTGCTGCTTCAGCATAGACATTAGAAGGCCAAGAACCAGGTCCAGATTGGCAAACTAAATCTGCATATTGATATAGAAAATTCACATTCAAATTTTAACATCATTCACTTAAGACTCTTAAATGCCACTCCTGTGAATGTATGGAAAATATGTATATACTTATTTCCTAATTAAAATCAGGATTGATCCAAATGTACCATCTCATGTTCGCAAAGCTGAGTGTCAGCGAAGGACCCAAAAAAAGGTTTACAGAACAATAATTCAAATCCTACTTACACTAATATATAGAGAGCTGATAAATTTTAAGACTTGAGAAATTGTTCAAGAATGATTTTTATAAATCTGAGAAAAAGCATAATAAAAGATTGAAAATTTGGAATATATCTTACCAGGTCCTCCAGTCCCCGAAGCCTCCACATTTATAGCAGCTCCAATTGTATCATGCCACTTATGTGTCTTCATGAACCCATGTGCACCCTTTAAAATCAAAATTAAAATGATACTTAACAGCTCCAACATGGTAGAGACCAGTAAAATTTACACTCAGAGACATGTCTCCCTATAAAGTATGTCAGAATTCATGAGTGCCTTTTATGTGTTGTGGAGACCAGAGAAGGGGAGATGAAGAGAAGGGAAATATAAAAGTGAGCCATATGAGATGATACTGATTATTAAACAATCTAAACATGAACATTTCGATGTGTACATGATGACAACAAAGCTGTGTGATATTATAAGAGATCAACAACCTTCTAATTAAAACATCTTAAATGCACAATTCAGTCTCTGTTCAGATGTCAGGTTATAGATGGTAACATGTTACACTTTTCAACCAAGCAGATCACTTAAAGTTAAGCAGCCATAATATCATCACTATCATATGTTCATGCTCTAGTCATTTGATAATGTAATAAGTCTTAAATATCATATACTTCCGCATCCATAAAACACAAGATAATGATACAACTGAGCACTAATAAGTAATAAGAAACTCAAAATAATGCCAATGAAATTAATTTCAATATGAAACTTATATTACTATATTGTCCTACCAACATGAAGAGTTCCTCAGCGCCGTTAAAGAGGAAAATAACAGGGCGAGTTGGCACCCAATCAGAGTCCACAATTAATCGTGCCAATTCCAGCATTGATGCTGACAAGTATGAAAATAAATATATAAATACAAAATAATGAGTGAGGTCAAGTAAGAATGTATCAATACAGCCCTTCAATTCAATTAAGTCTTCACATGTGATCAATACCTACCAACACATGAACCACAATCTCCAGCGCCTGGGGAACCGAGTGGACTATCAAAATGCCCATTCACTAAAACTGATGGGTCAGTGTCTTTCGAATCTTTAGATGATATCCTGTTGCAAATTGAAAAAGAAACCAATGTAAGACAAGTACTGCATTACCAAGTTCATATACAGTACAGAGAAATAAAATAACATAGCATAAAAGGTAACAAACAATTTTTCAAATATTTTTCTTTTTGCGACACAATTCAATTTCTCAAATATATTGATATGATAATTGTTGTATGAGATGAAAGTTAGTTATAGTTGGTTAGTTATGTAGTAGCAGTTAGCCTATTGCAATAAAAAGGGAGGATGAATTTGTTAGTTAATGAAGAGTGTTAATGTTAATGCTATCCTGAAGATTCATTCCTCCTCCTAAAATCTCTTCCCCTCTCTCTGTACTCTAACTATCTTTCTTTCTATCTAAATCTTTCTATCTGTCTTCTTCTTCCCATACCTATCTACATTCTTTTTCATATCATATATGTACTCTTGGGGCAAGAAAAGGTTTTGACTTTCCCACATACACACCATGATCATCTTCAAGGATTAAATATCAAAGTTTTTTAGGTGAAGAAAGTTATCATTCATTAATAGATATTCCAAAAGGATTGAAGAAAGAATTGGAACAGAATAACACCGGTTATAGCAATTATAAAAAGAGGTTTAAGTCCTGCTTGCCAAATGCATAGAATTCAAGGTCCTGTATAAATAACAATTCATTTGCTAAGATACCTCATAATAATGTTTGTATGGTTTCTGTATCCCAAAGCTATGCCATGATGCAAAAAGATCATAGTAAAGGAGCCATTTACAGTGGTTTCCTCAATCTCAATTCTGCAAGTGGAAGATTGTGGAAAAATCAATAAGCTTTCGATGGTGAAAGAGAACGCACACACACAGTCTTCAAATTGTAAATTAGAGTATGACATACAAACATATGGCAAAATAAAGTTTAAAAGAAACTTCAAAGTAGTGTAGGGTCACCAGCTCACAACCTGACACTGGGCCTAGCTCGCTCTTTTACTACTTCTAACTGACCCTTGATATATTCAGCAGCTTTCCTCAATCCAGGACGTCCTTCCTACAATTAATGCATCAAACAGTCAACACTCGAAATAGCACGTATATTAGAGACAAGCCAGATTTAATCTCTCCGAAAAGTAGGAAAGTGTAACTTCATATTGGTGCCAATACAGATGTAAAATAAATATTCTGTATCCCACTTGCTACTTTGTTTCAAGTTTGACCTCCTTGAAAATGACTAATGATAGACGATCAAGACCAGCGCTAATTTCTCCTTTATATCCTACTTATCTCAACAAAGTGACGGCAGAAATTCAAAGAAATAAATTCGTTCAAATTCCCAGTATCGCGATTCCCATATGCCCACGAAAAAAGATTCCTTCGCCTACACACTCAGAATTTAACATAAAGAAAGGAGATATAAAACTGTTGGCTTACTTGACGACCATCGATCTCTTTCGACAAGACTCGCACATGTTCGATGGCTCTGGCTTCCGAAAAGCGATCGACAGGAGCATCCAGTTCAAGTGGCTTAATAAACTTCATATGAGTGACAGAATAAGCCAGCATCGAGAAGAGACCGTACAATACCGCCATGAAAAACAAGAATTTGAAGGCAGACACATCATGGGAGTCCAACCCAAAAGCCATTTTGCAAATTCGAATTCTCAGCAGGTGAGCCCAATGCGAAGAATGATGCAAAAGAGATGGTAAGCGCGCCTTTTATGCCGGTCCATATAATACGTACACAGATTGAGTTCACCAAATAAAAAAATATAACAGAAATCGCCGGCTTCGTCAGGGAATCCTGTGAAGAAGCTTAAGTTGTTGAACTTATGAGGAGCTGCATCTGGACAGGTAACTTCATGAGCTACGACCAGACAAAACTATTACCAACAAGGGAACGAAGCAATTTCCGTTTGGCGTCCGAAATTGAATTTTAATCCCATTAAGACCTTGTTTAAATTAAAGGTATGGATTTCACACATTATTACAGAAGCCAACATTTAATTTTTTATTATTAGATCTCAGTTTCATTAAAATCTGAACGGTTTAAATTAAAAAATTTTAATTTATAATTTTGTATGTGATAAATTTATTTTAAAAGAAACAATAGTTATAAAATTATCTTTATTTTTTATTATGCATATGATAAAATAAAAATCTTATTTAAAATATAAAAATTAAATTAAACTAAATATGGACCGTCTAAAATTAATCTAATGATGGAAATGAGTGATAAGCACTTTATTACTTATCAAAATGAAAATGACAAGCATAAAATGTGTTATGTTAAATTAGGGCTTTCTTAGCTACTAAGTATTTAATCGGCTATAAATCATTCTTTATGTAGGAGTCACATTTGGTAGAATTCAATTTATTCATTTGTTTATTTTTCTCGTAAAAAAAAAATCATTTCTTTATTAATTTCCCTTTCACGTTGAGAATGTTAAATTAATGTACTATATGTTTAAAGACGTTTCATCGCACATTGAATTTTTTTTTTTTAAAAAAAAAAACTTCAATCAATTAGAAATAAACACAACTTTTAATGTACTCCCGGTTCTAAATATAAAATTTCGTTGATTTTTTAGAAGATTAATAAAATTAAATAATTTATTTGTTAATATTATACATTATATATCAATAAATTATATATCAGTTTATAAGTCAGATAAATTAGATGAGAGAATAAAAATATAATTTTTTTAAAGTAATTTGATTAACTTTTTTAATCTTTCCACACGGAAAAATTTGACTAGATGTTATATTTAGAATTGGTGTTAGTATCTTAGAATTTTGTCATGATTTTTGTTTGATTATTATAAATGGAAAGGTTAATTTTAGGTAATTGCAACGTAAAAATACGTATTGTATAAGTCTATGAGAATCACTTTAAAAGTCACATTGTATGAATGTAACGATAAAAATGTATCGATAACACGTTAGTTCTTAATGCAAAACTTGTTATTACAAGCCGGTAATTTATTATTGGACTTTTTTTGTTTATTAGCTTCCTTCTTTAAAGCTTCACAATGATTCTCTCAAAAATTTATGCACTCCAAATATACTTTTCATGTGTCAATATCATCTAACATACCATATAAAATTTATTACGAATCGAACTATTTATAAATGGTACTCCTTCCTAAGATCTAATTTGCCGTGCAATTAGTAGTACAAATTATATTTTGCATTTAAAATCAGAGGCAATGGTAGTTCATTTTTTTGGCACTTCCTATGACACATAGGAATCCAACTCTACGTATGTGAATGTAGATTATTTAGTTTTATATTTATGCTGCTTTAATAATAGATAAATAATTATAAAAATCATAGAAAATAATAAAGAATTTTTAGTTTTATACCATGTTTTAAAAGCTATATTGGACATCGAGCCGAAAAGATCAGCAGGTAGCAGGTCACAGTTTAAATGTTGAAACGGTCATATGCTCTTAACATAATAATTATATACCCCCTCTTATTCTTATTATAAAGCATCAACTATCAAAAAAAATTTGTCCTTATTTTAAGGCACCAATTGCTTTTAACCAACTCATTTATTACTCTTTTCCAATTATGCCCTCATTTTTAACTAACTTTTTTAAATTCACATCATTAAAGTAGAGGTAAATTTGGAAACATTTATTACTTTTAGACCAATTTAATGACTTAACTTTCATTCTTTGGTTTGTGAGAAATGTTGGTTGGTGTCTTATAATAAGAACCAAAGAGTATATATATAGAATTATACATGGTCACAAAGTAACAAAAATATTAATTCAACACTCAACCTAACAATAATGATCTCATGACTTGTCAAACATAGGTGGCTCTTGATTAGTCTAAGCATGAGTTTCTTGAAAGTCATTTGGACCATAAATATAATCATCTTCTTGAGGAAATGGTCCAAACTCTAAGATCTCCAATTCCATCCTTAGCTTGAGGATGAATCTCATTGCCTTGTTTTTGAAAAGAGCATCTTTATAAAAAAAGTGTGCAACTAACAAACCAAATTATTAAAATTAGTAACATATATTTTGAATAATAAAAAAGTAACGTCTGAAATTTAAAATATCCAACCTGTAGTTTTTGGTATCGGTAGTGTGGCATCATCATCAAGGATGGCTTCTTCCATCTCTCCATCACAAAGTGTTGAAAGTGGCGGAGAATCAACTTCTTCCATTATCCAATATTCAATCTTATTAATACTTTCATAATGAATGGGATCAAAAGCTTTTCTCTCTTGTCAACAACTCTAAAAAAAAAAACACATGAAAATAAAATATTAGTATTAGTATTGGTAGTCATTTAATTAATTATTTTATCAATACAAATTTAAGTAAAGTAAGTGAAAAGCTTAGAAAAATATACCTATTTCTCAAACGAAAATTGTAATGAATAAAGACAAGATCATTCGCCATTGATGTTTCAATTTATTTATTTTCTTTATTTGAGTGTAGTTTTTCAAAGACACTCCAATTCCTTTTGCAAAAAGAAGAAGCAGTTTGGCTCAACAATTGAATAGACAATGTTTTAACACTGGGACAACTACCTCTAAAATATTGCCACAATTCATCTATCATATTAAATTGGACATCATCAAATAAAAAACAATTGAAGTCAGAGGCTTATAGTATAAGAATTAAGAAGTCAGAAATTTTATCAGGTCGCATTGATTATGCATATTCAAGAGCCAAAAGATTACTGAAGGAGCCATTTCTTTTTTTTTTTGGTATCATGTGCCTTCTTGTAAGAATTTAGTCATATCGGCTAATATTTTCTTATTTATGACAGATATATATATCCTTGCATGACCTCTGGCTTCTGAGAAAAGTTAGATTTATCATAAAGAAAAATATGATTTAAGATGTAAGCTGCTGCCTGAAGATCTTCGGGTTGGGTTTCTCTCCCTATCATTTTCTTATTATCCCTCATAATCTCTAAATCACATCCATTTAATCAATACAATACTACTTTTACTTTTCTCTCACTTTCTCAATCAATGGCTTAGATTTGGTCAATGAGAAAAAAGGAAAAATGAGATAAAGAAAAGATCTCCTTTTAAAGATCTTGGCGAAGTTGATGATCCCACCTATTCTTAATAATACTCATGAATGGCTTTTCTTTTTTTGGTGATTGAAAGTACGTTTGATAGCTTTCCTTGCCCTATGCATCTATTCATACACACACACACTCAAGTGAAGGCTTATCATGAGAATCTACAATAATGTAGATTCTACAATTCTCAAAAGTCCTATAAGAGGTTTGACAACTTCAACAATGTATTGACAATGATGCCCAAATCCATTATACAGAACAACTACAATTACATCTCGAGTATCTAGAGTCAATACTAGTTACCAAATCTTGTATCTCATGTTTAAGCTAGAGAATCCTTTTCAAGGTAATATAAATAGGGAAAATCTAAATGAGGCCCTTTTAACAAAAAAAACTCAAAAAAAGGCTCAAAGATTTTGAAAATCTCAGAAAAGACTCTAAGGCTTTTTTCTGGTATAAATTCATTAAAACGTTAACAATTATATCAGTCTTGTTAACAATTATATCAGCTTCGTTAATGACTAAAGTTTTAATGAATTTATAAAAAAAAAAAGATCATGGGACCTTTTCTGAGATTTTCAAAATCTTTAGGTCTTTTTTAAGTTTTTTTTGTTAAAAGGGCCCACATATAGATTTTCCTATAAAAATAGTACCATTGATATGATATATTGATTAGACATTGCAACACTTACTCTCATATTTTTGTCATGTACGTACGAAAAAACATACATCATATTTTTAGAAAGTTGAACTCACAGCTTCATCTTTAAAAAAAGGATTAAGGTGTAAAAATACACATAAATTTTTTCCCTAGCAGCACTCAGTACCACATGTTTTTTTTGTGCAAAAATACACACATGGTTACGTTTTAGAAGCAAAAGTCACACGAGCCGTTAGTTGACCGACGTTAACCGTTAACTTAGTCGGAAATGAACAATAACTCCACTAAAATTACCATTTTGCCCTTATTTTAAAGCTAAAATTATCATTTTACCCCTAGTTTTAAATATTTTTTTTTACATAAAACTAAAATAAACCCTTTCCTGCCGGTGGGCCCCACCACCGGCAACACCGCCGGCGGCTAGGGATGTAAAAAGGCCAGGGGCCTGTCAGGGGCCTGTGGCCTGGCCTGTTAAAAGCCTGGTCAGGCCTGGCCTGTCAGGCTAAAAGGCCAGGCCAAGGCCTGTTATGAGGCCTGTTTCCCTTAATAGGCCAGGCCCAGGCCTGATAAGAGGCCTTTTAGGCCTGTCAGGCCGGCCTGTTTATATTATTAATATTAATTTATGTAATTTTGGCCTGTTTTTAGCCTGTTTAAAGTAGGCCTGTTTTCGGCCTGTGGCCTGTTATTTATATTATTAGTATTAATTTATGTAATTTTGGCCTGTTGTTAGCCTGTTTAAAGTAGGCCTGTTTTCGGCCTGTGGCCTGTTAGCTTAATTAAATAAAAAAAAAAAAAAAAACACAGGCCTTAACAGGCCACAGGCCAGGCCAGGCCTATATACAGGCCAGGCCCAGGCCGAAAAGTAGGCCTGTAACAGGCCACAGGCCAGGCTTAGGCCAGTATATTACAGAACAGGCCTGGCCTGTTAAGGGCAAGGCCTGGCCTGTTTACACCCCTAACGGCGGCGGCCGCCCTCCCCACCGCTGGTCGGCGGCTGCCACCTACAAAAACCTCCTTCGGCGACTTTTTTTTTTAATTTTAAAAACTAAGGTTTTAAATATTTTTTATAAAAAAAAACACTAAAATAAACTCTTCCCCACAGGGGGGCCCCACCACCGGCGGCCACCTCCGGTGACTTTTTTTTAAAAAAATTTAAAAAACAAAGGTTTTAAATATTTTTTTAAAAAAACACTAAAATAAACCCTTCCCCACCGGTGGGCCCCACCACTAGCCACACTACCTCCAGCAACTTTATTTTTTAATTTTAAAAAATAAGGTTTTAAATATTTTTTTTTAAAAAAACTAAAATAAACCCTTCCCCACCGATGGGCCCCACTATCAAACACACCACTGTCAGGGTTGCCCTCCCCACCGGCGGCCACCTCCGGTGAATTTTTTTTCTTTTTTTTTTAAAACTAAGGTTTCTTTTACAAAAAACTAAGGGGAGGCCGGTGAGACCCACCACCGACCACACCACCGCCGATGGCCACCCTCCCCACCGCCGGCCGCCGATGACGATTGGCGGCCACCTCCGGCGTTGGTGTGGCCGGTGGGGGGCCCACCGGTGGGGAAGGGTTTATTTTAGTGTTTTTTTTAAAAAAAATATTTAAAACCTTAGTTTAAAAAAAAAATCGCCGGAGGTGGCTAGCGGTGGGGAAGGCGGGCGGCGGGGGTGGTGGGGCCCACCATCAGGGAGGGGTTTATTTTAGTTTTATTTAAAACAAAAAATTATTTAAAACTAGGGTCAAAATAGGAATTTTAGCAGAGTTACTGTTCATTTCCGTCCAAGTGAAAGGTCAACGTCGGTCAACTAACGGCCCGTGTGACTTTTGCTCCTAAAAAGTAACGACGTTTGTATTTTTGCACAAAAAAAAAATATGTGGTGCTGGGCGCTCTCGGGGGAAAAGTTCATGTGTATTTTTGCACCTTAACCTTTAAAAAAAACTTATTCCATAGGTGAGCATCTACTTTGCAAAATATTTTGCTCATTCTAAATATAAGAGCTCAATACCTAATTCTTGGATATTGAAAAATTAACTTAATTATTTCTAACAAATGTATGTTGAATTTCTTATAATACTCTGAGAAAAAAAAAATCTTATAATACTCTATAATTTATGTGCACTGTAACTATTTCTGAATGAAAACTTCCTTCCTTACAATGTGCAAGTAATATGGATATTTAAAAGAAAATTATAAATTTAAAAATAAAGTTAATTGGGGTTTTATATTTAAGATAAACTTACATCTCCTATCTACCTTGTTAGTTGCATTGTATCATTCAAAAGGGGTGAATTATAAAAATTAGGGTTAAGTAACAAATTTGTCCCAGAAGTTTTCTTTAAGGAGCAATGTTACCCTAAAAATTATAAATTTAAAAAATAAAGTTAATTGGGGTTTTATATTTAAGATAAACTCCACATCTCCTATCTACCTTGTTAGTTGCATTGTATCATTCAAAAGGGGTGAATTATAAAAATTAGGGTTAAGTATCAAATTTGTCCCGGAAGATTTCTTTAAAGAACAATGTTGCCTTGAAAGTTTTTCTAATCTTGATATTATCCCAGAAGTTTCAAAACGTAATAATGTTGTCAATTTCCATTAAAAAGTTAACGGTCAACGTTAGTTTTTTAACGAAATAGGGTAATATTACTACTTTTTGAAACTTTCAGGGCAACATTGTTCCTAGGCCTATACTGCAACGACAGATTTGCTACTTAACCCTAAAAACTAAAACAATCTTGATAAATAATCAAATCATGAAGGAATGATTAGAAACATATCACCAAAATGTGCACAAAAGTTTATACTGGTTCGACCTTAATATCATGACCTACGTCTAGTCTTCAGAATGTCTCTAAGATTTCCACCATCTTTCAACAATTACACAAGTTCAGAGTAATCCTCACCAAGACTCACTCCCCTTTACAAATATAATCCGACAACTACACTTAAGGTCTCACTACCTTGATATTTTACAACAATCAGTTGAATTTTTAATCAGCTAAATAAGTTATTTAATGATATCATATATTATATATCAATATATTATTTATCAGTTTATAAGTTAGGCAAATTTAATAAGAGAAAAAAATATAAATACTTTAAGTTAATTTGATTAGCTTTTTTAATCTCTTCAAAAAAAAAATTAACTAGATCTTATATTTAGGATCGAAGGTGTTAATATTTTAGATTTTTTTTCATGATTTTTGTTTGATTATTATAAATGGAAAGGTTATTTTTGGGTAATTGTAACGTGAATATACATATTGTATAAGTCTATGAAAATCACTTTAAGTCACATTGTATGAATATAACGATAAAAATGTATCAATAACAAGTAAGTAGTTTGGACTTACATTATTTCTTAATGCAAAACTTGTTATTGCAAGCTAGTAATTTATTATTGGACTTTTTTTTTATTAGCTTCAGCCTCACAATGATTGTCTCATAAATTTATGCACTACAAATATACTACATTCTTTTCATGTATCGATAATAGTTTATTACAAATCGAACTATTTATAAATTGTACTCCTTCGTATGATCGAATTTGCCGTGCAATAAGTGGTACAAATTATATTTTGCATTTAAAATCAGAGGCAATAGTAGTTTATTTTTTTGGACTTCTTATGACACGTAGGAATCCATCTCTACGTTTGTGAATGTAGATTATTTAGTTTTATATTTATGCTTGCTTTAATAATAGATAAATAATTATAAAAACCATACAAAATAATAAAGAATTTTAGTTTTATACAATGTTTTAAAAGCTATATTGGACATCAAGTCAGAAAGATCAACGAGTCGTAGTTTAAATTTTGAAAAGATCAAGTCCTGGACATAATAATTAGAAGCTAACATGGTCACAAAATACCAAGAATATTAAGTCAACACTCCACCTAACAAAATGGACCAACAATAATGAACTTCATGACTTGTCAAACATTTGTGGCTCTTGATTGATCTAAGCATGAGTTTCTTAGAAGTCATTTGGACCATAAATATCATCATCTTCTAGAGCAAATAATCTAAAATCAAGATCTCCAATTCTAATCCTAGAGGTTCCAATTCCTTCCTTAGCTTGAGGATGAATCTCATTACCTTGTTCTTGAAAAGCATATTTATAAAAGAGTGTGCAACAAACCAAATTATTAAAATTAGTAACATATATTTTGAATAAAAAAAAAACAAGAAGAAGTAACGTCTAAAATTTAAAAGGGTTTAATGTTTCTGTCTTTGATGCAAAAATATTTTTTCTGCCTCACTCACATAAAAGTGAGTATGTCCTACTAATATTTTCTCTCTCTTCTTTTTATAATGGGACCCACTCATTTTTATGTGAGTGAGGTATAACAAATATTTCTGTATCAAAGAAAGAAACATTAAACCCAATTTAAAATATCCAACCTATAGTTTTTGATATTGGTAGTGTGGCGTTATCATAAAGGGCATTGTCTTCTATCTCTCCATCACAAAGTGTTGGAAGTGGCGGAGAATCAACTTCTTCCATTATCCAATATTCAATCTTATCAATACTTTCATAATTAATGAGATCAAAAGCTTTTTTTCTTGTCAACAACTCTAAAAAAACACATGAAAATAAAATATTAGTATTATTATTGTTTAGTCATTTAATTTATTTATTTTATCAATACAAATTTAAGTAAAGTAAGTGAAAAGGCTTAGAAAAATATACTTATTTCTCAAACAAAAATTGTAATGAATAAAGACAAGATCATTCAGTCATTGATGTTCCAATCTATTTATTTTCTTTAAGTGTACTTTTTCAAAGACACTCCAATTCCTTCCGCAACAGGAAGAAGAAGCAGTTTGACGCAACAATTGAATAGCCAATGTTTTAACACTAGGACAACTACCTCCAAAATATCGCCACAATTCATCTACCATATTAAATTTGAACATCATCAAATAAAAAACAATCAAAGTCAGAGGCTTATAGTATAAGAATTAAGAAGTAAGAAATTTTATAAGGTTGCATTGATTTTGCATATTCAAGAGCCAAAAGATTACTGAAGGAGCCATTTCTTTTTTTTTTTTGGCATAATGTGCCTTCTTGACAGACTTTGATCATATTGGCTAATATTTTCTTCTTTATGACAGATATATATATCCTCTGGCTTTTGAGAAAAGTTAGATTTATCATAAAGAAAAATATGATTTAAGATGTAAGCTGTTGCATGAAGCTCTTGGCGAAGCTGATGATCCCACCTATTCTTAATAGGGTTAAGGTGCATTTTCATCAACGAAGTATTACGCTAGGAGTGTCTGGGCAAAAAAAGTATTGAGAGTACCAAAACTACCAATGAACATTTAAAAAAGAAGCGTCTAGCACAATGCCGTTAGTTTGACCTTAACACCGTTTTCTGAGTCCGAAAACATTACAGAATAGCACTCATATGTTTGTGAAATTATACTTAAGCCACAAAAGTATTTCAATTTTTTTATTTTAGTCCCTCCACGTACTTTATATGGAGGGACTAAAGTGAAAATTATAAAAATTTTATGGGCCAGAAGATAATTTTCTAAAATTTTGGGTTCTTTTCTATAATTTTTGCGGGATCATCCCTAGCCCTCCAAATCTGCTGCTAGTTACAAGCCTTTTTTTTCGGCTTTAGCTTGGCCTGTGGCCTATTAAGGAGGCTTGTAATTTTAAAAATTTTGTAAGCAGCCTAACAAACCACAGGCTGCCTCACCTTAAAACAAGTATACTTCAAACAGGGTGAAAACAAACATATTTTAAACAGAATGAAAACAGACATACTTTAAACAGGCTGAAAACAGACCTACATCTAACAACCTGTTTAAAGTAATTATGTTTTCACCCTATTTGAAGTAGGCTTGTTTTGAGTTGAGGCTTGTGGTTTGTTAGGCTATTTATAAAATTTTTAAAATTACAGGCCTCCTTAATAGGCCACAGGTCAAGTCAGGCTAAGGTCCAAAAATATTCTTTTAACCAGGGGTGGTTTTAGACCCCACAAAAATTACAGAAAAGAACCCAAAATTTTAGAAAATTATCTTCGAGACCCATAAAATTTTTATAATTTTCACTTTAGTCCCTCCATATAAAGTACGTGGAGAGACTAAAATAAAAATTTTGGAATTTTTTGTGGCTTAAATATAGTTTCATAAACATATGGGTCCTATTTTGTAATTTTTGCCGGCTCTCAAACTAATAGCGTTACCTTTAAACTAACAGTGTTGTGTTGGACGCTCCTAGCTCAATTGTTCATTGGTAGTTTTGGTACCCTCAATACTTTTTTGGCTCAGACGCTCCTAGCGTAATACTTCGTCGGCGAAAATGCATCTTAACCCTTCTTAATAATACTCATGAATGGCTTGTATTTTTTTTTTTTTTTTGTGATTGAAAGTACATTTGATAGCTTTCCTTGCCCTACACACACACACACTCAAGTGAAGGCTTATCATGAGAATCTACAATTCTCAAAAGTCCTATAAGAGGTTTGACAACTTCAACAATGTTTTGACAATCATGCCCAATTCCATTATCTAGAACAACCGCAATTACATCTCGAGTATCTAGAGTCAATACTAGTTACCAAATCTTGTATATCATGTTTAAGCTCAAGAATCCTTTTTAAGGCAATAAAAATAGGGAAAATCTAAATGGGGTCCTTTTAACAAAAGAAAAAAAAAAACTCAAAAAAGGCTCAAAGATTCTGAAAATGCTAGAAAAGATCTCATAGCCTTTTCTGGTATAAATTCATTAAAACGTTAATAACTATATCAGCCCCGTTAAAAATTAAAGTCTTAATGAATTTATATTAAAAAAAGCCATGGGGCTTTTTTCTGAGATTTTCAAAATCTTTAGGTCTTTTTTGAGTTTTTATGTTAAAAGGGCCTCATATAGATTTTCCCATAAAAATAGGACCATTGATATGATATATTGATTAGACATTGCAACACTTACTCTCATATTTTTGTCATGTACATACGAGAAAAAACTCACGTACACATCATATTTTTAGAAAGTTGAACTCGCAACTTCATGTTAAAAATAAACTTAATCCATAGGTGAGCATCTCTACTTTACAAAATATTTTGCTCATTTTAAATATAAGAGCTCAATACCTAATTCTTGGATATTGAAAAATTAACTGAATTATTTCTAACAAATGTATGTTGAATTTCTTATAATACTCTATAATTTATGTGCACTGTAACTATTTCTGAATGAAAACTTCCTTCCTTACAATGTGCAAGTAATATGGATATTTAAAAGAAAATTATAAATTTAAAAAATAAAGTTAATTGGGGTTTTATATTTAAGATAAACTCCACATTTCCTATCTACCTTGTTAGTTGCATTGTATCATTTAAAGGGGGTGAATTATAAAAATTAGGGTTAAGTAGCAAATTTGTCCTGGAAGTTTTCTTGAAAGAGCAATGTTGCCCTGAAAGTTTTTCTAATCTTGATGTTATCCTAGAAGCTTCAAAATGTAATAATGTTGTCCATTTCCGTTAAAAAGTTAACGGTCAACGTTTTTTTTTTTTTAACAAAATAGGGCAATATTACTACTCTTGAAACTTTCGGGGCAACATTGAGAGGAAAAAAAAAACTTTTAGAGCAACATTGTTCCTGGGCCTATATACTGCAACGACAAATTTGTTACTTAACCCTAAAAACTAAAACACTCTTAATAAATAATTAAATCATGAAGGAAGAATTATAAAGATATCACCAAAATGTGCACCGAGGTTTATACTGGTTTGACCTTAATATCATAAACTACATCTAGTCCTCAGAACGTCTCTAAGATTTCCACTATCTTTCAAAAATTACGCAAGTTCAAAGTAATCCTTACTAGGACTCACTCCCCCTTACAAATATAATCCGACAACCACACTCAAGGTCTCACTACCTTGATATTTTACAACAATCAATTGAATGAATAAAGACTCTCTCACAGAGTATATATATGAATACTGAAGAATATAAATATCACAAAATATTTTAAAAAGTATTAATGAGCAATAAATTTTATCGTCGTTGGTTGGTAGCTATGTATTGAATGTCATGGCTTTTATAGTTAAACTTCATTAATAATCATTGAAAAGCTTTAGTGCCTGTTTAGATCCTCTTATTTTTAGCTTATGTTCTCCTTATAAGTAAAAGTTATGCCAAACAAGTTTTTACAAAAGCTCTCATAACAAAAAGAACTTATTTTATAAAGAAGAAAAAAGCCACAAGCCACAAGCTCTTAGGAGGAGCTTTTTTTAAAGTTCTTATTCCAAAATGACTTACTTTCTCCTCGGCAAAGAGCAAAACAACATAAAACAACAAATATAATTTTGAATCAACAGATCTAACCATGATTTTGAATTAATAGAATATAATTTTGAATCAAGAGAGAATGTCAAGCGGGGAATATGAAATCAAATAAAAAAAAAAAAGAAAAAAAAACTACAAATTAAATAAACCCATAAAACTACAAATTGAACAAACTCAAATCTTGTCATTTGTTCACATATCACCTCATCATCTTTATTTTTAAGCAACTACTTCAAATTCGAAACCTTAACCCTTAAAAATAATAAAATTATCTTAAATTATTTTTTAATATCTAACAAGGAACATGAGTGTATGGTTCTAGGTCTCAATGAGTATGTTTACTTATTTATAAATAAATTTTGAATTTAGTATATTAAATTATAGAGAAGCTGCCTCTAATAATTTCTTTCCTTTCTTTCTTTCTTTATTTTTGGGAAAAATCCCACACAAAAAGAAGTTTGCAAATAGAAAAAGATTAAATAATGTTTTGAATATTGATAATAAATAAGATCCTTTTACATTTTTTTATTCCCTTCTATTTAAGAATTTTAGAATTTTACATAAAATTTTAATAAGTTCAAATAAAATTTTCAAAAATCTGAAAGTGCATGTTTATGACAAATCTCAAAATGTTTATAAGTTCAAATAAGGTTTTATAATATATCTTTTATGATAATATTTATTAGAAAAAGTGTTTATGACAAAAATTTTGCCAAACAGTATAAAATTAATTTGAACTTTTAAGTAACTTTTAAGCTAAACAATTTATATAACCATCAAACAGATTTTAGCTTTTTCTTAAAAGCTCTTTTTTTTTTTTAAGCTTTAGCTTAAAAGTAACTTTTAACTTATAAAAAGAGGATCCAAACAGGCTCTTAATCCATCCATTATGAGATTTCAAACTTTTTGTTATTTACGATCCGGAGTCGTTTGATGATTTGAGAATATGTTGCTTTCCTATCCTTGTTGAAAATCTTCATTCAACATCCCTTTGGTCTCTATAATTAATTAAAGATGAGTCGCTTTCACTTTTTTCGGAATGAGTGTTTAAGAGTATGATCATTTAACCTGCTCTGACTGAGTTTTAGTATGCATGCTTTATTTCTGATACGACATTTAATGTTCTGACACAAATTTTTTTTTATTTGCATGTAATCCTTCAACTAATCATCTGAAACTCATTAATAAATTTATTTAAAAGCATTGAGAAATATAATGAGTAATAATCAGAAGTTATAAGATGATATCTAATGAATTTGAATTTATGAAAACAAAGGTTCAATGTAGTGACGGGTGACTCTCAAGTGCCATATTCGAGTATTGTTTCTCAACACTCGAGTGTTGATAA
This sequence comes from Acacia confusa, assembly GCA_037074495.1. Taxonomy (NCBI): domain Eukaryota; kingdom Viridiplantae; phylum Streptophyta; class Magnoliopsida; order Fabales; family Fabaceae; genus Acacia; species Acacia confusa. The sequence goes on from CM073502.1 coordinate 8,121,081, forward strand.
ACTTGCTCTTCTAGAAGAAGATTGTTCAAAAATTAAGATCTGTTGAAAATATGTGTTTTATTCCATATACTTGAGTATCATAAATCCACACCTGAGTGTCATTTTTTCATACTTGAGTGTTGATATTTTGTATGCGTGGTCGAAACTGTTCAAAAGATAGAGTTTAAAGAAGATATTTTGATCTCTACTAGACACTTGAGTGTCATACAATCACACTCGAGTGTCACTAAATGACACTTCAAGCATGTCACAAAGCCTTAGTTCATTATAAAATATCATGTACTGACCTTAATAGAAATTACATTGACACTTGAGAGAGAAATTACATTGACACTCGAGTGTTAGTCTTGTTCATCCCAAAATGAATACAAGTGTCATGCATTCTTTCAGTGAATATAACGCCAACACACAAGTGTTTAGAGTAACACTCGAGTGTCCAGCTCAGTACTTCCATAATGGAAGCGAGTGTCAGGCACCTTTACTGTAATTTTAAAGCCAACACTCGAGTGTTTAGAGTAACACTCAAGTGTGTCTGTATCAAAGATTTTCAGACAGGCTTCCTAATTCAAGTTTTGATTTCAATAAATGTTGTACACTTGAGTGTTATTTAATACACACTCAAATAACTTAAATCATCAAGTCTATATTTCATTACAAATGCTTGTTATCAACAAAATCTATAATCCTAGGAGTAACATGCCTCATACTCCCTGAGTTCTATTTATAAGGCATGTTAACATCTTTCACATAGGTTACACAGATTAAGGAAAACCTTAAATCTTATTAGCTCTATCGTAAAATTGAACAACTTTCCAATTCTACCCCTATTTTATATACATAATATAAAATGGGAAAAGAATCACAATAATAATTGAAGCATTAAATTGTATATTATATTCACCTAAAAACTTTAATGATGTATGTCATAAATAAGGGAAAAAAAAATCTTCCCCCTCATCCCTATATATAACAAAAGGAGTATATTTTTGCGTGTGTGTGCATAGCCTCATTCGATCTCTAATAGTGTGCTTAGTTTGAGGGGAGGGAGTGGGAGGAAAGAAGAAAAGATAAATTTTTTCTTTTATCTTTACTAAAATACCCATGGAAAATTTTCAATATTCCGAAAATATACTCTTAACAAAAAGAAATATTTCTTTTATTAATAACAATTTAGTCAATATACTCCCTAGTGATTCTTTCCCTCCCACTCCCTTCCCTTAAACCAAACAGGCAATAAGAGTCTATTTGGCAGGAGGGAAATGGAGGGAAAATTATAATAAGTAGGATTTAAAAAAATTAGAGAGGTGGAGTCATACATTTTAATAAAAATAAGATGTAAAATAAAAGGGTAAAAAAGTTTAATTAAAAACTTTCAACCCCAATTCTCTATTTTTTTTTTTTAAATTCAAAGACCTAAAAATTTTCCCTTTCCCTCCCATCTAAATTCCCCAAACTAAATAGCGCCTAAACCAAACCTCTAGTCGAATTTGGGCTAATTTTTCAAGTTGCGTTTATGTTAAGCGAGTCACTGTTAGAGTTTGGCTAATTAATTTGAAAGAATAACAGAAAAATGCTATTTAAATTTTAAAATCTAATAAATAAAAATTGTAATGGGGTTCACAAAAACACCTCATTTTTAATTTCAAATAGTATTTTTGTTGGATTTTCCCAGTTAATTTCCCTTTTTGATTTGTTCCACTGGTCTCGACCCCAGAATTTCCAAAAAGCAAATATTCACATTCGTTTTGCTTTGCCTTTAATTTGGAACCTACCCTTTTCTTATTACATTTGGGGGGCCGAATGCCAAAAGTAACTTAGCACAAACTATTACAAAAACAAGTTAAAAATTCATTATTATTGGAACTATATATATATATATGGGATTTTTTTAAAAAATTTATTAAACTTTTTTCAAAAGTTAACTTGCAACGGATTTGCCATTATCTCAATAAATTAATTTTTGATTTAATTTGTATTAAATTTGATTAGGTAAAAGTCCTGATTAAATATTATGACCCATCAATAGGAGACCCCATGTCTCACGATCTGGAACGAGAGAAACTATAAAGAGAAAGTCGGAAGAAAATATAATTCTTTATCCGAAATAATATACAGATAATGTCTAGAATATCCAGTCACGATCAAATATAGAAAGCTAGCAATATATTTAAAACATCCTGAAATGATCAAGTAGTAATTATGAAGTATTTAGATATAATCTTAAATAAATAATAAAATATTTTATCATATTTAATATAAAAGATCCAACATGAAAAGTATAGAATTTATCTTTTCTTAGAAGTTTAAATTTAAAACTTTTAGTGAACGAAATAAAGAGAATTTTACTTCTCATAAAGTTTAATTTCCCCTTCTTACTTGCCTCCAATCAACCATCCTCTCAATTAAATCAGAAAAATGAATAGAACAACGCATGTATTAACTTAAATTTTTTTAATCTACTTCAGTTTTATTAAAATATGATTAAATCTGTAACTTAGTTTCTTCATTAAAGTGGATTAGAGCCATAAGTAATATACAAATATGACATATATATGACTAGTTCAAAGGTTCAGTTGGCCGAAACAAATAAAAAGAGAAACAAATGATAACTAGTATGTATTTAAAATTTGCAATAAAATAACAACACTTTCTTGAGTCTTTAATATTAGAGCTAGATAACTAATTATGAATATTAAAAAAATTAATTAAATTAATTATTTGTAACAATTATATATTGGTTTTCTTATAATACTATTTCCAATCATATGCATTATAGTTTTTTTTTTCCCCTCAAAGCATATGCATTATAATAACCCTTATGAAAACCAACTTACAATATGTAATCAATAGAAATAATTTAAAAAAAGTTACTAGTATAAATTTGGAGGATAAAGCGAATTGGGGTTTTATATTTAAAACTAAAGTAAACTCCTTACCTAGCTCCTCTATAAGATTGGAAGTAGTAGATTCTTAACATTTATATTAGATAATTATCTATATAAATTTGATTATTTGGATTTCTAAACAATTAGGCAAGTTAAAAAGTTATCGTGCTTATGAAAAAAAATTATTAAGCTGCCACAAGTGTATATGAGGATTTAATATTTATTTTTTTTGTAAAATATTAAATGATTTAATTTATCCCCTCTGCGTTTGGATTTCTAATCAGTTTTAAATTTAAATAATGAATAAGAAATTTATAATAATGTAACATAGCTACTACTAATAATAATAATAATAAATAGTTTAATTTATTTAATAAGGGATATTGTCAAGTAAGCATTCAACTTATTGCATAACCACCTACTACCAATGTTCTTTTTCTTTTTCTTTTTAACAAGTGGCCCTCTTATTAAAACTCACTTGTCATATAGAGCTAGCCTTACAAATATCACTAATATTATATAATAGATGTTATATTATTTAATTATTGAATTGAATATATGGTTTTCAACCAACCAATGCGCGGGTTCTGAACTCGTTCACATGAAAAACATCTTCCATATTAATCATAATTTCAATAAAAGTATATTTTTATAATGGCTAAAGTATAGTTTTATGATTTTATCCTTTTAAGTTTAGATTATGCATATTTTTTGTCCCTTAATTTTATAAATATACTTTTAATCATTTTAAATTTAGATGAGGTATGCTTTTGGTCATTTAACTTTATAAAGTATATTTTTTATCTTATAATTCTAACATCATTAATGTTACTAACCAAAAATGCTAACGCAGGAAATTCAAAAACGATTGTGAAAATTTAAATGATGATAATACAATTAAATGATATTAATATTAATTTAATATATATGTGAATTGCAAAATATCTAAAAACTTGATAAGCCATCAACATCCTTGACTGTATTTTTTTTTTTTAAAAAAACTAGTTTAATAATATAAATATTAAAACATCAATTTCATTAATTTGCAGCAATTTTTCAATATCAAAATATTGATTTATCAATTTATTTTAATTTAATAATCTAAATATATTATAATAAAAAATTAAAATTTAATTATGTCTTGTTTAACACATAGTCATGCCTTGAGTTTGTTGTGTCGGCATTTTTTATTAGCAACATTAACGGTGTTGTAAATATAAAGATAAAAGTATATTTTATAAAATTAATGGATAAAAAGTATACCTCAGCTAAAACATTAAAAGTATATTTTAAACTTTTTATAATTTATAATTGTATATTCAAATGTGATCAGCTAATTTGATTGACAATAATCTATAAAGGGAAAATTTCTCTGCACCCCCTTTACAATAAATTATTCTTACATAGCCCCCAAAACATTCTAAAACTTTCTTGCACCCCTAGGGTGAAACTGAAATTAAGTTTTTTTAAAAAATACATTTATGCCCTTGTCTTATACATGATCAAGATGGTTTGATAAACTCTCACATATATTTTGTAAATCCACATATTTAACTTGTAAATTCCCATAAGTGTATTGTAAATAACATATAACCTTGTGAATATACTCATTGCCTTGTACATGACCAAAATAGTCTTATAATTTCACTTATTTATTCTATAAATGAGTATATTTGATTTGTAAATTCTCATATGCATCTTGTAAATAATTTTATTTGTCTTGTAAAGTAAGGGCACATTTATCTTTTCACCCAGAATTTCATTTTCAATTTAATCCTAAGGGTGCAATGAAGTTTCAGAAAGTTTTAGAGACTCTTTGAGAATAATTTGCTTAAGAAAAAGTGCAACGAAATATTCCCATTTATAAATGCTCAAGCTGTAAATCAAACCTATAGTAATCATTATTTCTCTAAATATATTTCTCACCTCGTCCATGTATGTCAATTCCCATTTTCACATATCTATTACCCAATTTGCTAACCTCTCACGAAAATCTATAGACAATCATTATTATTTAAATGTTTGTTTGAGTTAGTGGTAGAAATTGTGTTTTTTGATTTACGATTTGTAAGCTAAATGTATGAAAAGAGCTTTATTTCGATAAGTATAAATGTGTTTTTTAAACACCAACTTAAACCGACTTTTACATTCTCAACATTCTTAGTATATTCTGAATAAAAACAACAATATGATGGAAAGAAATTATATCATTTATAATTTATATATGATTTTTTTTAATTTTTTTTATGGTGTTATAAAAAGGGGGGGGGGGAAATCAGAATTCTTCATCACTCAAATTTCAGTTAGATGCTAAAAAAATATTCATTTACTTATTCCATCCTTTTCTAGTCAATTTTATTAATAAAAATAATACTAACACTACTTAAGAGTTTGATTTGGTAACCCCCTTCTACTTTATCTCACAAATTTTTAATTTTTTTTCTAAAATATCCTTACACACACATATATAACTAAGGGATTTCAATTCAAAAGAGCCATGATGTAAGAATATTTTAATTTATCAAAATCATATATTTGTTAAATAACTAAAATAATTGACTCCTTACACTATCTAAACTAATCAATTAACTCTTATATTAGAGAACTTTTATATTAAAGAATAGATGTAATATATTTTATTAATTTCCCATTTGTGATTTATTATAGCAAATTTAGTTGTATAACTTGTCTCCATTTTATAAAATTGATCATTAAAAAAATAATTGCGTGTCCCCTACCAGATTCCACGATCACAGTGTCATTACCATTAGCTAACCAGCAAGCACATGGTGCCACGGCAACAAATAGATTTTAGACAAATCTACAAGGTTTAAAATTCATTGACTATACTTTGTAGGGATCTTACTTGATTCCTGATAAGGTAAACTAGTAGGCCCTGTTTGGCATCCAATAATTGTCAGGAAAATGGAACCTTACTCTTGCTTGTCTGTAAATGACATTTAACTATATTTTATTGATAGAATTTAGTGACAAAGAATAATTTATCGTAAAATAGGAATTAATTATCCTTAAAATTAGCAAAGGGGATTCTATTGCTAATTTCTATATCTAAAATATTTTGTGACAAAAATGGCAACTGATCAGCAGTTATCGAAGTTTTCCATAACTAATTGAAATTAAACGACAAAGGTGCCACGGATTTGTGGTGGAATATCTAATCCACTATTTACTAAATAAACTTTTATTGTCGAATTATGTTCTGATTTCTGATTTCGATTTCAATTTTATCTGGTTCCTTCAACAAGTCTTCCATACTACCAAAAGCAGCCTCTAGTTACTAAGATCCAATTTTGCAATTACGTAACCAATAGGGGTTGGATCTAATAAAAGGGATTAATTTTTTACAATGTGACAAACCAATGTTTGAATTTTTATTGGGTGGGGTGTCTATATTTAGTAACCAAGGTTGAATAAAATTGATTCAAATAAGAGAATACCTATGTATGTTTAGCACAAAAACAAAGAGTTGAGGTGAAATATTAATTGAAGAGTACTGAATATATTTTGAATTTTAAACACTCATTAAGTTAATATAAAAACGAAATTTAATAACATTATTATTTAGAGATTAAAATTTATTAAGGTTAAATAATCATGAGACAATAGAAAATGGATCAATTATAATGACATTTGTCAATTTTAGGGGGCTGTCAAAAAAAAAAAAAAAACAACAACAACAACAACAAAAATTAGCGGACGCGACATTTTTAATAATGATGAAATTCACTCTCTTTAATTAGCGTATCACCGGATGTGGTGAGCCATAAAGAGAAAATCTTATCAATTTAAAAAATGAAAGAAGTGTGGATTAACTTTTTTTTTTTAAAAAAAAAAATGCTTATATGATTGGATCATATTCAAATTAATATTATTGAGCTCAATTAGAAATTCAAAAGATGCTTTCTATATTTACTATAAATTCAAACTCCAGATCTCATGCTACATTTATTTTCACTCTTTCTTTTTACATCTTCAAATATCCTCTTTTTATTAAAATTTTATAATCCTACCTATATTTTTAAAATCAAACTAATTAATTTTTTTTCTTCTTTTATCCCCTTCCTTCTTCCCAAATCAAATGAAGGGTTAATACTTGTAAGTGTTTTCAAACCATGAAACCTGTGAACATGCATCAATCATGTTATGGTTTTGAGCCAAAAAAAAAAAATGTTATAGTTCTATTTTTTTAATAAATACGAATCTATTGTCTCATTATAAGAGTAATACAATAAAGAACAGCAAGCCTGTGATCCTTCATACAACCGACCTTCTAACTTAGAGGTGGTTGTTGATAAAGATGCAAAATAATTTCAAGTGGTCCATGTGAGAACTTAAATAATTAAGGATTGGGCGGAATAAAAACATTAATTGCTGTCTATTTAAATAAGGATTGTTTCCATTTAATTAATGTCACATCAATTGGATGACTTCAAAAGTCTTTTTTGATTGGATTTAGTTGGGTTTCCATTTAAATTTTAAATTATAGATTTTTACGATAAAATAATCTAAATTTTTATTAAATTATAGAAATTAATATTTTAAATAAAATAAACCTTGAAGGATTAAAACATATAGTTTGAAGTTTGATGGATCAAAACTAAAACAAGTACAAAATTCAGCGACAAAAATTTTAACCCAAAAAAATCGATTCCTTTTTTGTGTAACAAAAACTTTGTTATATTCAAAAGGAGTAAGGTGCAAAAATACATATGAGTTTTTCTCCCATGAGCAAACATACACATGTGTTTTTTTTAGGAGCAAAAATACATATGTGGTTACAATTTTGGTGCAAAAGTCACATCTCACCGATAAGTTACTGTTCACTGCTGTTAAGTTACTGTTCACCTCATCTCTTTCTCTCTCATCACAGTGAACAGTGACTTAACGGTGGGATGTAATTTTTGCACCAAAATGGTAACTACGTATGTATTTTTGCTCCTAAAAAAAGCATATGTGTATGTTTACTCATAGGGAAAAAGCTCATATGTATTTTTACACCTTAACCCTATTCAAAAAGCTGACCATCGGAGTTAGAAAGTTCAAAATTTAATAAAGTTATCGCTTCAAATTAAAATATATAGTTGATTTAATGATTTTTATTAATCTGTTGGCAATGACACGTACAACGTTGAGCTCATATGAAATTGGATTCAATTCAATCTTGTTCTTATGCCTTGGATGGAGCTAGACCAATCCAAATGGAGCCGGATAGGATCACAAAGAACAACAAAACTATCTTCAACATCAAGTATTTAATGTGGTTATATTCTCATTTATCAAACTCAAGACATCTAGTTAAACTAACGCAATGTAATAAATACAAAGTCTTGAGAAAACCACAAGTCAATAATTAGTCATTGAAGTTGGGGGGCCAAGACCTTACGAGGCCCTTATTTTAAGGTAATATTCTTAATACCAGACTCATGCACAAAATCCTGCACCAATTGGACCAAGCACTTGGTAGTTAATTAAGGCCTGATGCTCTCGTTTACTTGTGAGTACTGAGGAGTGACTAAGAGCTCATGCATGCTTTTAAAATCAGATATTCAATGTCAAAATTACTATTCACAAATTTTTCATTTATTTACAATGATTAGGTCTTCCTTTCTATTATCTTAATTATAAAATCGGGTTGACTTTTTTTTTTTAAGAAGAAAGTTAATATACTTGTACGGCCACGGGCCATCATCCGAGGAGTAGACTTGTGGTGGTCGGTGTTTCTCTTTTTGCAACGTCGGTTATCAATGCCATTGAAGAACCATGGTTGAAGTGGAGCAATTATAATGAATATTAGGTCTATTTGGCGCGCAACTTTTTGAACTTTTTATGAAGATAACTTTAAAAAAAAATCAATTAATTGGGTCTGTTTGGGTTAATCTTAAATTTACTTAACTTAAAGCTCAAAAAGTCTATTATGGAAAAAAAACTCCACTTCTGAATTTTTCCAAAAAGTTCTAAGCTTTTTGATATAGATTCCGCTACTTCTATCACCATCAATCCAAACATAAATTATTATCTATAACCTAACTTTTTTCCTATTGAGGTTTTTTTAAAGTCTGATAGCTTTTAAGCTCCCGCTGCTACCGCTAACCCAAATAGGCCCATTGTTGAAGGAAGAAGAAGCTTCATCTGCTAATAATCCCAATAACATTGAAGGATTTGCAGCTAAATAGGAATTGAATTTTGGAGCAATTCTAATTTCGATGAACCTTTACTCAAGGTTCTTGTCAGATTGTTCCTTTTTCTTAATTCTTTTAATTTCAAGGTTTGCAATTTTGGGTTTGTTGTTCCAATCAAATTAATTAACTGGTATTAACTGTGTTAAGTTAGTGCTTCCTGCTGAATGGAAGAGCTCACTTCAAGTCAGAAATATATAGGTTAGAGGAAGATCACCGTTACGGAGGAGCAGTTCTTGAAGAAGACGAGTCCCACCAATTTTTTTTTTCTTAATTATATTTTTACACATATAAATTTATATTTTATAATCTCTTTTCCATGTTAGCGTGCCAAATCAGCATTTTAAACTGCATTAGTGACACTTAGGCATAATTAACACCGTTAATGTCACCTCTAAATCATTTTCAAATTACAAGAACCAATATTTTAGACTGAGAGAAAGTACAGGGACCAAAGGATCAAAATCAAAATAGTTTCAAACTATAAAGACTACTATTTATATTAACCCTTAAAAGTATAGAGAGAAACTACAATGAGATAAATTGTACTTTCTGGACAACAGTTCAAATATCCTAATCAGAATACAGCTATTAAATGTTTTTTAAGATAATTTTAATTACGATGCTTAATTGTTATGCCACTCGTTTACTTCATATTTTGAGAGTAAATTAAAATAAGGGTGAATGGAAAATAGCCCTTGCTTTCTCCCGATGGCAATCAATGAGCCATTAAATGGGCCTATTTCATAATATGGCTCCTGTATATTCAGTCCATGTTGTGCAGAATATTGAGGAAAGCCCAAACTAAAGTCCCCGCAGTTTGGGAATGAAGAATAGAGTATTTCCTCTCGTCTTAAATGTAAAAATTAGTTAGAACCTGGAATGGAAGAAAACGCTGCTCTCGTTCTCTTTGGAAAAAAGACCTTGCTTATACCCTCTTCTAGTGAAGAGGAAGACTTACTGGTAAGAAGCTCTAAGAAGATATGGCTGAACAGTGGCCTCGTTTGTATTATTTTTGAAAAGAACTACGTCCTTTGTTTATAAGTTGAAAGGCATTACTCAAAAGAATCAAGAGGAAGGAATTGAAGATTCTGATACGGCCTTATCAAACGATGCTATGTCTGATAATTCACAAGCTGCTTATGGAGAACCCTTGTGTCAAACAATGGAGGACCTCAATAGGAATTTTCCAACCTTCATTTTCTCGGACAAGATGAAGAAGAGAATGTATAAAGCCTGGAATTATTCAGTTATCATCAAACTTCTAGGTATGAACATTGGTTTTAAGGCGTTGGAAGCTAGAATCCAGTCTCTATGGGCCAAACATGGTGTAATTAAAATGATCGACAATTCTACATAGGTCATGGTTATTATGTTATTAAGCTATCCAGTAACGATGATTTTCACAATGCACTCACAAGAGGCCCGTGGATGATCTACGACCATTACTTGACAGTCCAACCTTGGGAGCCAATGTTCAACTCTGCAAGGGCAACAGTGGAAAAAGTTGCTGTCTGGGTTTAACTTCCAAGTATATTTCTTGAATATTATGATAAGGAACCCTTATCATTCATTGGAGACAAAATAGGCAAAACTGTGAAGGTGGATATCAATACGTCCTACCAACTTAGAGGACACTACGCTTGGTTGTGTGTTATAGTAGATTTAACTAAAAAACTTATGTTTGGATTCTCTGTAGATGGAGAGGACTACTACATTGAGTATGAAGGTTTGCGCATGCTCTGCTTTACTTGCGGCTTCTACGGGCAACATCATGAGCTATGTCCAAATAAAAAATTACAGGAGGATAATGCAGATTAGGGTAAGCAGAACGAGGGGGGAACTTCTAGAAATGTCGAGAAGCAAGGAAATGAGGACGTTACTGAATCCTACTAGAAAGTGGTGCAGAAGCCAAAGTATCGAAGGAACAAAGATTAACAGGGGGGAGCTCCGGGACCAATCGTCCCGCTCTCGGTTCACCCTCCTTGCTAATGTGGAAGACGACGACCAACAATAGCAGAGTATGACGATACTGGAGGACACTATGTAGGACACAACTGACACATAGCGAAAATAAGGTATGCACACTAAGGTAGTACGGAAAGACACGAAGAAAAAAAACAGAAACTGTAATTCATTAGTGTGCGCCCTGGAAAGAAAGAGGTATCAATGTTTGCTGGAGTACTGCCAGATGGAAAAAAGCGAGTGGATAAGAGGATGAGGGACAAAGTGGGCCTTAAAATAGAAGGAAAAAAGGAGGCTCTGAGAATTGCTATGGGCGAAGACAATTTGGGGACCAGCGCTATAGAGCAACCGCGTGTATGTGGGCCTATACAAAGCCCAATTGATAATATAGTATTATCCTTCAATACAGGAGAAGATGGACAAATTTATCTTGGGCCGAGTCTTGATAGTCCTATGTTATGTGATCCATTGAATAGTATGCGTAGTGATGATGTCCTGGCTCTAGAGACACGAATGTCCATTGGGCTTTAAGTGTCTTCATTATTTTTTCTATAAATAGTTTTTTATGGATTGTTTATTCTACTGGAACATAAGAGGAGCTTGTGGTAAGGGCTTCATCAAAAACCTTAAACTGTTGTGTCATGGGCCTAGGCCCAGTTTAATTATCTTAGCTGAAATTCGGATATCGAACTCATCTTGCTTGCACTCTTTGGGATGTTTGGGTTTCGACTCTATACGGGGGTTATACCGAGTGTAGGGCACTCCAGCGGACTTTTTATTTCATGGAGTAGTTCTCGAATCTCAAGTCTCTATCCTTGAGGAAGACCGACAATTCTTTCACCTCAGATGTCAGGTTGCCAAATTCTTGCCCTTTCTAGTAACTACAATTTATGCAATTCCACAATGAAATCATCGAGTGAATCTATGGGAGAGCTTGATGAGAATGTCGAAGACTACTACAGTCCCTTGGTCAGTAATCGGAGATTTCAATGATATTATGGAAGCAACGGAACAAATTGGAGGAAGCTCTGGGAATTATCATTGAATGAAGTGGTTTTGGGGTCGTATCAATGATTGCACCCTTATTGATATGGGGTCGATCGGTCCTAAAATGACCTGGAAAGGTCCTTAGATGGCTGGCTGTTCTAGATTATACGAGAGGCTTGACGAAGTGTTGGCAAATAGCCTTCTCTTAGACTACTTTCTGGATTTGTTTGCCGAGGTATTACCAAGAACTGAATTTTCTAACCATAATCCTCTTTTGTTTATGGTGGGTATTAAACAGGAATTTTCCAAACTAAAAAAACCATTCTGCTTTGAAGCTATGTGGCTACTTCATGATAATTTAGGATTTTGGACGCGATTGAAAAAATACTTTACGGTGATGAGCACATTACAAAATACTTTAGGATATTGGATGTATTTGAGAAAATACTTCAGAGTGTTAGATGTACTTTAACCCTTCTTTATCAAAAAAAGAAGTTTCTAATGTAATTGATTAAAACGATAATTTCAATAAACGAACACACATTTTCATAAATAATTAGCTTAATTAATTCTCTTAGTCTCTACAAATTAGTTATATACCTCTTATATTGATAAACTAGGGGCTTTTCCTTGTGCATTGCATGGGACATGGATCACCGGTTGATAATAAGGTTGAGACGTGATTGGTCTGTTTTGTTCAAATTTATTAGCAAGGGAATAATTTTTAAATTTCTATATTACTATTAATTATTTTTGTTAATATTTAATGGTGGTAATTATTTAATATTTAACAGCATTTACGGTTAGACATTGTTGTCAAGTTAAAAATTATAATGGCAATAATGTATCTTTTACTTGATTATAGGATCTCTGCATTCTCATTCATCAGCCTATCAATGTGATTTTATTACATCAAATGATATAATCTTCTTTACATTACATAAGCCCAAGCAAACATTATAATTAGTCTGTTGTATTAGAATTACATGTAATCCTCTCCTATAAAATCAAATCAAACAGGCTATTAAAGATAGTTTGAAACATTGTTTTCATGTGTTCTCTAAAATAAGGATTTTTTTTTAAAAAAACAAAATGATATTACGTGTGCTCTTAAAAATATGGGAAAATTCTAAATAAATATCATTTGAATTTATAAAACGAAAGAAAATCTGTCAACACATGAAATTGACATAAAGGTGACAAAAATCAAATTGAGATTTTGAAATGTTAATGATTTTAACATTATGTCCCTTAGTTTCTTAAATAATAATAAAAAAAAGTGCCCTTGCTAGAGGGGATTGGCTTCCATCCTCTTCCCCGTCTCAACCATTGGATTGAAATTTGAATGATTCAGATTTAATCTTTTATAAAAATATTATTTTAATAATTTAATATTTTTATAAAAAGATTAAATCCGAACGGTTCAAATTTCAATCCAAAAACTAAAAGAGAAAGAAGAGAAAATGATGGAAGTCAAATCCTTGCTAGAGCACTACTTTCCAGCTGGGGGGACCTTTTTTTGGGGAGGGGGGTGGGGTTTAATTTTTTTTCTTAAATGGAAACAGATGGGTAAGGGGTGGGATTTAAATTTACCCCACCATTTTGTCAAAATGGCTGGGTGGGCATTGGGCCACTAAAGCCCTATCGTTAAATATGTGCATTAGTATGTATATGTATAATCTTAATAAAGACATAATAGCATTGGCAAAATAAGTAATAAAAATGACTAAATGCGTAATGATGCTAACTAGAGGCATAATTGTATTAACTAAATGCATAACATTAACTAAAGGTGTAATTATATTTATTAAATGAGTAATGATATTTATTTAAGACGTAAATAAATTGACTAAAGGCGTAATAGTTAGGAGTGGGCAAAAACCCGATAGTCCAGTCTATGCTCATACCTAATAATGATATTGATCAAACGAGTAATAAGATGGAATGAAGGAGTAATGATACTAACTAAATGGTAATGCAATTGATTAAATAAGTAATGTAATTGACTAAAGATGTAATGACAATGACTAAAAACGTAATGATATTGACTTAGAGCATAGTTATACCACTATAATGTAGCCAAAACCATAGTTTCTAAAGCACATGCAGTGGCGGTGATTGTTATAGAAGAACGACACTAGTGGGCTTTATAATAGATCACTTAGGGTGTTGTGGCAGTATGTACGCCAGATATTGTCAAAGGTTCCCTCGCCCCCAAAAAAAAAAAAAGAAGACGTAGTATTTAATTGATCTTGTGCTAGTTCTGGTAACAAACTTTAGGAATCAAGAACCAACCTTTGGTACTGAAACTAGTTCTGATATTAAACTTCAGGAATGCAATGTCAATCTGCTAAAATCTTAAACTAATAGCAGAGACACTTCCTTTCAAACCAGATTAGACATGGGTTCATCGATGTCCTACGGCTTTGTGGTCCACTAAACCAAACCTGATTCACACCAAGGAATGAGAGGGACATGTCATTTGATCTTCTTAAGATTTTAATGACAAGGTAACAACATTATTTGGTCCGAGTCCGGTTTCTCTCAGAAGCATTTTTCTAAGTATCTCTCAGAAGCCCTAATCATGTCCGTTCATATGATTTGAGCACTCAGAAACTGTCATGATCAAATGAGATTAAGGGTTTAGATACGCTTCTGAGGGGATACTGAGGAAAAAGGCCGCTGAGGAGATCTGCTTCCTATTTGGTCCTCCTCCAACGGCTACTTCTAGTGATGCCCTTTATCCACAGGCTCTACCTACCCTTCTCCATAGACTACTTCTACTCCTACGACCTTTTCTCCACCATTATCCCTACGTTGATAGGGGTCCATATAATCAATGTAGTTAGGGGCTCTTGGCCATCTTAAGTAGAAATGTAAACAAACATTTTATTCATATTTTTTTAGTCAAAAAACATTTGATTCGTATATCATGTGCATTGATTTTTTTTTTTCCAGTATTATATATATATATATATATATTATTGACGTTACACTCTTTATACTTTTACATTGAAGATTTTTTTTAAAAAAAATGATATTTCTCATTATTTTTTAATGGCCATTCACCTCGTAGTACACTTAAACAATCATAACCCCTTCTAATACAACTTACAAATACTATCACCATTGATCTATATATAATGACATAAATATATAGACATTTACAAATTGTTCATGAATCATGGATATACCCATTTTGGAATTTACATCGGATACATATTCCGATTAAAGTAACATTTTTATTAGATTTATAATAAATAAGTTATTTATATAATTATCAAAATTAAAATTATATATGTTTGAAGAAATTTTAATTAAAATAATAAATTATCTGCTCACAATTCAAGTGTAAAAATTATTTACTATTTAATAAATTTAATCAATGTATAAATATATAGTTGCATTATCTTCATAATTACTTTACGATTCTTCTTAGAATTTACGTTAAATAATAGAATTTTAAATTTTTGGTGCAAGTGTACTCAATAATATTTTAGCTATAACAAAGTTGAATACTGTTTTTTAAAATTATATAGAAGGGTTTGAAAACGATACCAATTTATTTTATTTCTCGTTAAGACTTAAATACCGTCAGAGGTAGTAGTAATTAGTTATTTTTATTAAACAAATTAGTAAAATCCAGGAAATAAGCATTGAGCTGGGGTTCTCCCATATTCTTTGATTTAATACAGAAAATGACACACAGAACTAAACTTTCACAGAACGATAGGAATCTTTCTTTTTCATTTCTTGTTCGCTACTCGAACGCCACCGAGAAATGTGCAGAGCTATTCACTGGTGAGCCCTGGAAGCCGCAATTGCAAAGCGAAGAAAACGATTGGATTGTAAAAAGCATGAGCTGGAGTAGATAGCACAAAGGTCATCGAGGAGGAACCATCAAGATGTATGGTCGAGTGGTTCTTTCTTTCGTTTGTGTGTTTATACTCCTATTCTCTTACACAATTTTGATAGGATTTTTGGACATTCGATCTTACTTCAACCCTTCGTCCAAGTTTCCGGTTGTTTCGCCGGGTCCGTGTGCACCGGAACGGCCTCTCCGGGTGTACATGTATGATCTTCCCCGTCGATTCAATGTCGGCATGCTCAATCGCCGGAGCACGGGGGAAACTCCAGTCACCGTCCGGGATTGGCCGCCATGGCCCAAGAATTCTGGATTGAAAAGGCAACACAGCGTGGAGTACTGGATGATGGGTTCGCTTCTTTATGAGGGAGGAGAGGACTATAGAGAAGCGATAAGGGTTTCGGATCCGGAAATGGCGGATGTGTTCTTCGTGCCTTTTTTTTCTTCCTTGAGTTTCAATACGCATGGGCGTAATATGACGGATCCGGCTACAGAGATTGATCGCCGATTGCAGGTACTTCATCGATCCAACTTCGGCAACGTGTGGCTTTCATTGTTTCTGGCATTCTATTCATTTCTTTCATTTAGTTTACAATAATTTTTTTTTGTTATATAATGCTTGCTTGCTAACTCGTTGAATATGGAATGTCCGCGAAGTGTGCGTTCAGTGATGTGGATAATTTTTGTTTTGTAATTGCAATATGGGTGGTTCAGGTTCTTGAATTGTTGTGATAGACTAACTAATCACTTTTCTCAATTTGTTAATTATGTCTCAGCTATTCAATTGCTAAGAGATTTTCCGCTATGTTTTGGTGTTGCAAGTGATTATGACAAGATGTATACTTCAAAACACAGGGTACCGGGAACCCGTTTGATAAATACTTCATCTTCTATTAGGAGTAATGATCCAAATTATATATACCTGGTTCCCTTTCTCCAGACCTCTTGAGCTCAATATGCATTTTTCTTCATGAAGAACTATTCGGTTGAAGTTAATGATGACTTGTCTCTGGTGTCAGATTGATTTGATTGACTATTTGTCGCGATCCAAGTACTGGGAAAAGTCTGAAGGTCGAGACCATGTTATTCCAATGACACACCCCAATGCCTTCAGGTTTCTGCGTGATCAGGTGAATGAATCCATTCAAGTTGTTGTAGATTTTGGACGCTACCCCAAAAATGTGTCTAATTTGAGGAAAGACGTGGTTGCCCCATACGTGCATGTTGTGGATTCGTTTGAAGATGATGAATCTCCAGATCCATATGAGTCTCGTACCACATTGCTTTTCTTCCGGGGGAAGTTATTCAGGAAGGATGTATGTCTGACCTAAAACTTCATTGAAAGATTAACAATCTCTCTTCTAATAACTAGAAAGTTGATTTTGTGGGTTCTCTGATCTTGCAGGAAGGCATTGTACGTGTTAAGCTGGCGAATATATTATCCGGCTATGATGATGTTCATTATGAGAGAAGTATTGCTACCGGAGAAAACATTAAATTGGTATGCAGTTTATTTGTGCAACATTATTAATCAACCACACTTGTCTCAACTACAACAACACCCCCCCCCCAAAAAAAAAAAAACCAGAAAAAAAATGGAAAAAAGGTAAAAATATATCAAAGAAACAGTTAATGAACCTCTTCAGGACATAACATCTGTAAGTACTGTGAAATAAATGTTGTGGGCAACTGATCCAATTGTGTGCAGAGAGCTTTTTTATGGGTTTGAGAAATTTGGATGCATGTGTTGCATTACTCTGTTATGGAGCCAACCCACAAAAAAAAAATAAATTCTCATCTTCAATAGGGAGCCAGGGGGAATGGTGTGGGTAAGTCAACGATTTCATGTGGTTAAAAATTGACCATTATGTTACTTTCTCACTCAAGGGAGAGGAACCTTTGACTAAAATGAGACACTCTGGGGCTACTATCAGCGCATTGCTTCTCTCTGCATACTATCTCCAAAATGCTCACTGAAACTACTTTATTCTTGAGGTGCAATTTTCTTTTGACAAGCATGTAATGTTTCCAAAATAATCATGCAGAACACAAAACTTACTGTTGAGAAAATCTCTGATTAATGAAAGAGTAGTAAGTCACTAAAAACGGTTTTGTGTTATCCGTATAGGGCATACCATATTTCCTTTTTCTGTCAAAAGAGAATACTCCATTTTGAGAATGTAGAGATCTCAAAACTTTCTTGGTAATCTAAGGGGATGTAGAGATTACTGTCTCTATTTTTTCCCCTTATGCATCTTGTTCTCTTTCTAATTGTTCTTTGTCATGTCATGATTATTGACTATATATTCCTTGATGTTCTGCCTCTATTGCAACAGTCATCCAAGGGGATGCGTTCTTCAAAGTTCTGTCTGAGCCCAGCAGGCGATACACCTTCTTCTTGTCGTCTGTTTGATGCCATTGTAAGCCATTGTGTTCCTGTCATTGTGAGTGATCAAATTGAGCTCCCATTTGAGGATGAGATTGACTACTCTCAATTCTCTCTGTTTTTCTCTTTCGAAGAGGCATTAGAGTCAGGCCACATGGTTGATCGGCTTCGTAAATTTCCAAAGGAAAAATGGGTTGAAATGTGGAGGAAGTTGAAAAACATAGCTCGTCATTATGAATTCCAGTATCCGCCCAAAAGGGAAGATGCTGTGAATATGTTGTGGAGACAGATTAAACACAAACTTCCCGAAGTCCAACTTTCTACTCATAGGAGCAGGAGGTTGAAGATCCCAGATTGGTGGTAGTGGAGATGATTTTTTGGAGCTGGCTTTGTTGACTGTGTACATTCACATACAAGTCAGGGACACAATCCTTGGCAGGGAAGATACCATTGATGCGATGACCCGTCCAAACTAAATTCTTTTATAAAGGAGATTCTGATAGCATTTTTAATCTGTGATCTGTTTTGGTAGTTAATCTTTGATTGGTGTGATGCCGTTTGCCGCGCTGAAGAGCCTGATACTCATCAACATTCATTTACCATGCCAGTTTTGCAGAAATTGCTCCGTCTTCATCTTCTTTTTCAGTGTCTTTGCTGACGGTGGACTATGTAGTTTGTACAAGTGAGGGCATGCTCAATTGAATTTTAAGCTTCGACCAAATTGCAGAGCTTTCAAGAATGGGCTTTCTGGTTGAAGTTCGAAGGTTTCAGGGAGCAGCATTTTAATTGCTGAGGTTGAACGATTGAGATTTACAATAAAATAGCAGTGACAATGATTGTATTTGACTGAAGTTGATTTTTTTTAAAACATTTCGTAGGTATTTGTATTTTTTAAAATAGAAGAATTCTAATAAACCTAATATGGTAGAAGTTGAAGTAGAAATCGTAAAACCTTTTAAGTTTTGAGTTTGTGTAAACCAAGCGCGGAAAATCTTTTTTTTTTTTTTTTGTTGGATAATACAGGCAACTTAAAGCTTGAAAATGAAGCAGGAAGGAACTAGATTATGAAACTCTAGCCCTTAATATAATAAAATAAAGAAACTAGGAATGATAAGAACCCTGGTCCTTCAAAATCATATTAAGTCATCCTTTGGGGATTGTTGGAATCAAAACCACATTGGCACCAATAGTTACATTGTGACCTAGTTTGGTCATGTAATCAGCACAAGAGATGTTCTCTCGAGAAGTACGATGAAGTTTCACGTCCCAGTCTCGAAACAAAAGATCTCCAGTCTCCCCAATAATATCTTTAAGGGGATGATCAGAAGATGAATCCCTCATAAGGATATTAATGGCATCCAAAGGGAATTCGAGTAGATAATGATTCCATGTAAACTCATCCGAAGGCCAATCTGTAACCTTAGCATGATAGCATACATTTTAGCCTCAATCTGTAGCCAAGGGGTTTATAGAAGCCCATCAACCATTCTCCATGAGAATTCCTAAGCACTCCCTTCACACGCCGCTTGATGCTGATGACGCACTGATCCATCCACGTCAATGCGAACTGAATTAGCAAGAGGGGGGGGGGGATTTCTCCTCTATCCTGCCCAATTGGAAGATCTGGTGTTTTAGCTTTTGGTTTGCACCATTTCCCATGAGAAGATAGTTGCACCAATGAAACATTTCCCTAGTTTCTGAATTATCTCCCTGAAAAAAGAAATTTACATCTAGATGTCCAAACAATCTAGCACCCTAGGCCAAACATTTTGATCCATGAAAAGTCTTGAAATCTTTCTTTTCCAGGCTTATAACTGGTGTTCCAGTTGAGCCAAACCTGCAAGTTGCTAGAGAAAAACTGAAAGAAATAGTTAGGTTTTTAAAATTTGTTTCCACAGATTTTTAACACGCTCACAATTATGAATGATGTGAACCACATTTTCCTCACATTTTCCTTAGTATTTTATTGAGAGGAGCATCTACCATCGTTGGTAAAACCCCTTTTGGCCTGACCGCGAAAAATCTGCATGCACATGTATGTATGGCTTTAAAGGTCGAACATGTCATTTTATAGAGAGAGAGGATCGACCCGTCACTCAACACGCGTGCATGTCGCGTTTGTAAATCTGGATTCAACGTTAAAGACGTCTGTCATTTTCAGTTTGGATCGAAGACAATTATTCAATGGAATGGGGATTAGGTTTATTCTTAAAGAGTCAAGGGTGGTTACTCAGCCTTACGCAAGACCATCGTAATGATTTGCTTTCGGACAAAGGCCAAGGAAGTAAACAACAATTACAGTCTTATCATGTAGATTGAGCAAAATTCCCACCCACATCTTTTGTACGGTTCCCTTTGTTTTGTGCTTGAAAAGAAGGGCTTTTTTGTTTCCCTCGATGCTCTCAGGTTTGAGAAGACTAGCATATTCCACAAAGAAATGAATGGAATGAAAATATAAATGATCGCTTACACTTTATTTAAATGCAAAATCATGATCAACGAGAGTGAGGTTCTGGGAAGAGGTCCAAAGTCATCATGATGATGGAGGAGAAAGAAGCTGTGAGAGTAAGGAGTTTCAGAGAGGAGGACTACAAGAATAGGAGAGTGTTCTTGAGAAGCTACCCACTTCATTGGAGGGAAGATGTTGCAGAACAAGAAGAGTTTGTGGAAGAGAATGGATATAATGGAAAGAAGTTCGTCAAAAAGATTGTTGTACACATTGTTAGAAAAGCTCTTTGTTTTCAGGAAATACAAGTGTAAGACTTCTACTTATGTTGTTCTTGCTTCCCTGCTATTGCCATCTTTCTCCTTTGTATCCTTCTCTTTTCATACAAATTGAAATTGAGATAAAAATTATTTAGCGTAATATCTTTATACTTGTATAGCCCTTTATAAAAAAAAGAAGAAGTCAAATTGACAAAACCTTGCTTTAATATTGAAAAGCCAATTCCATAAAATTCGAATCTGGCAAAAAAAAGTCAAAGGCTAAAAAATAGTTCCTTTAGTACGATATATATATATATATCCAAGGAAGTAGTAAATATGTAAGAAATGCTTAGATTCTTCAAGAGTACCATACCTTTTGTATTAAGTCAGTAAAATAATTCATAAAATATGAAGAAATAATGAAAGTGCCCGAGAAATAAAATCTTACAATTAAACATATATATGTATTTAAGTGGTAATCAACGAGTACTGAAGCATGTACCAAATCAGAAATCAGTAATCGTCTTATGATCATAAAGATGTGTCTGGCAACAAATGGCAAATGTATAAGAAAATCCAGAATTTTTTAGGGCCTCAATAAGGAATCCTTTTTTTTTTTGATAACAGTAAGGAATCCATATTGATGATATTTTTTTTGGTAGAAATATTGATGATATTTTTATCATGCAAAAAAATGTGTTTTTGTACCCAACAGATTCAAGCCCAATAACCAGGCCCTCATTTTGGGCTCACAAATGGTAAAGGCCCAAAACGATCATGGGACCTTAATTCCAGTTTCCCTCTATTGAACATAAGGCCCCCCCCCCCGGCCCCGAACAGGGTTGAGTCTCAAAAAAAGGATAGTAATTCACAACATGATAAATCAATGTTCCATTGAGAGAGGTGCATTTAGTATCATATGGTGTCTTAAATAAAATTGCCACCAATAAGAAAAATATATGTACCTAGCTATTAAAAACAAAATTAAGGTCCCCCGTTTAAAGTCTAAATTGTACCTCTCCCAAAAACTATGCCTCATATAAGATTTATTTTAGTTGAGTCTGGTATATTTAAAAAAATGAATGAATAAAAAATAAATAAAAAGTATAAAATCATCACATACTCTCAGTTAACTCCATACATAGGTAAGCAAATTAACTAGATAAATCGGTAATAAAACAAAGTTGTAATTTTTTTTAGTGAGTCCCTTCTTCAAAAAATTAATTGCATTGACCTGCAATGACAGAACTTATAAGGGACAAGGGGGGCCCCGCAAAAAAAAAAATCAGATTTTTCTTAATTTAATGCTACCTCCTGTCTTAATTATAAGATATAGTTAACTCTTTTTAGAGGGATTAAGAAAGCTAAATAAGTTACTTAATCATTTTATATATTGTGTATTCTTAGATTATAAATTAGTTTATTAGTCAAACTAATTAATTTGAAGAAAAAAATAAAAATAAAAATACTCTAAAGTAATTTAATTAGCTTCCTTAATCTCTCTAAAAAAAGTCAATTATGTCTTATAATTAGGACCGGAGGGAGTATAAATAATGCGCCAACCCCCAAACCAATTATATGAAAGATTGGCTTCCTATTCCCTTCATCCTCATCCTCACTTGCTCATGCGAAAAGGACGCAGCCTTTGTTAGGTTAAAGCATTGAAAGTATTGATCATTTCAAAGCAGCGTGGCTCACATTGAAAGAAGAGAAAACATCATACATATTAGTGGTAAATAATAGAAAACACCATACAGATCTTAATGCATTTTAATATGAAAGATGTTAAAAAAAACGTGTTTTTTTTAATATTTATATTTAGTGTAATAGTAGTTAATTATACTATTTAAATTGTTTATATGTTATTTGGAAAGTGATAAAATCTAAGAATAACTCAATGATGAAGAATAAAACAATTGATTTAGTGATCACATAGAGGAAAGTAGCATAGCTTCTATAAATCTAAATATTTTTTCTTTTCATATACATTTAATATTCTTTTCATTTATTTTTAATGTATTTAAAACTTTTCTCAAAAAAAAAATTCGGGGGCACTGCTCCTGAACCCCCTAAATATTTTTTCCAAGTTCCGTCCCTGTTGACCTGTTATTTTCATTTAATGGAAAAGATTAAAAATTGATATATATATATATACATACATACATACATATATATATATATATATATATATATATATATATATATATATATATATATTTGTGTTAGAGATGTAACCTTTTGAACATAAAATAAGGGGCTTTGCCTGATGGGAAGTGGATAGAGGATATTGGTGTGGTAGTTTTCATGCAACGAACGTGGTCGCGAGTGCTACCTCTTCGACATGGGACTGTCACATGCTATTCATGACTCAACATTTAATGCTTCCAATGGGTTAGGTGTTCTTATTTGGATTATGTTTTGGCTTATTAAACTCAAATAAATATAATCAATGGTTTTTCCATTTTATTATTATTATTATCAGCGTTGTGTTTTGTGGGAAACTTTTTAAACTTTCTTTTCCCCCCAAAAAAGGGTTTTTTTAAATAGACCATATGAATTTATTTATTTTTTTCGGATTGAATATTAATGATATTTTTTAGAAAAATTTTGTGGAATGTATTATTTTATTTTACAGAAAATGTTAAACTCATTATAAACCGATATTTATCATTTCTTCTTTGGGTTTGTTTATTACATGGGGAAATGGAGGGGAAGAATTTTTTTAATGAATATGATTTATAACTCCATAATTTTTTTTTTTTAAAAATTAAACTTACTAAAATTTTCGCAACCCTCCCCTCCGATCAAAAAAATTAGTCCATGTAAAAAAAAAAAAAAAAGAATAGTTATTTGCCATATTCGGACTTAGTTCCAAATTGGAGGTATTTTTTAAATTTCTTGTTTTCTTGTGGCCATTATCTGACGTTGGTCACAGAAAGAAACCAAATTGTACTATTTTTTTGTCTTATTTTCTCACTTTTTTTTTTTAATTATCCAAGACATTGCTTTAAAAACTAATCTCTTTCTAGGAGAGAGTGGAAAAGGATAAATCAACCTACCATCATCTTAAGTTTTAAGCTTATAATTTTAACAATTATGTTAAAAATCGATAAAAAAAATTTACATTTTTTTTAAGACGAAACCAAAAAAATAAAAGGAGATATTTTAGAGGGATGGAGGAAGAATGAAGGAAGGACGTGGCTCGCAGAGGGAAGTTGAAAGGACAGGCAAAATAGGGACCCACTTTGTTTCAAATTAAAGCAAATGAAAGAGAACGGTCAACCCTGTGTGGGGCCCATTCTCCTTATGATACCTCATTGCCTCCCTCAATTTGGAAGCCTTCATCATAATTACTCTCCTTCGCCGCCATCATTGCTTCCTTTCAACACTTATCTTTACTTCTTTTTTAATTATTATTATTATTATTATAATTATGAACATGAATAAGGTTTCAGTTAGTCAAAAGGAAAAAAAAATCTTTTCTTTGGTCGGCTTCCAATCAAATGCCAAAATCATTCAAATTTTATCGACTATATATATTATCCGTGGTTGGTTGATGGAGCAACGGGTCTCGACATGAAAGTCTTTCATCTGGTTCAACTCCACAAGAACCTGACACTGGATTGGAAAGGGAGAGGAGAGAAGATGTAGAAGAGGATGAGAGAGAAGAGATTAGAGAGGAGGGAGAGGGAGAGGGAGAGGGAAGGAAAAACGGCTTAGATAGAAAACTCATGAAATTTTTTTATTAAAATAACATTTGAATTTTATAAAATTCTTACAAGTCTACTGAATTTATTAAAAAATTGAGAAGACGGAAAAGCCAGTGAAGGATATGTAAATTCCGGTGAATTTACTTTTTTACTATTAGTTTTTAAGTTACTTTTACTGATGCTCCATTAATAATAATCAAGTAAGGAATAGATAGATGAAATTAAGAAAAATAATTAATGTGCTTTAGAAGAAACATATCTCATTAACTAATTTTTTTAATTTAATTAGATGAATATATTCTAGGTTAAGAATAAATAAGTATTTTCATGCTGTAAGTTCATAAATCAAAGGCTTGAATTGAAAATATATACTCCATTTGATTTTTATTATAATTAGGGTTAAGGTGCAAAAATATACATAAACTTTTTTCTCAGGAGCAAAAATAAATATATGCTTTTTTTAGGAGCAAAAATACACATGTGGTTACCATTTTAGTGTAAAAGTCACGTCTCACCGTTAAGTCATTGTTCACCGCCATTAAATTATTGTTCACCTCATCTCTTTCTCTCTCATCACGGTGAACAGTGACTTAACGGTAGGATGTGACTTTTGTACAAAAATGATAACCACGTGTGTATTTTTGCTCCTAGGGAAAAAGCTCATGTGTATTTTTTCACCTTAATCCTTATAATTAAGAAACAAACTATTAATTATCACAAACTAATTAAAGTAATTAAAAACATTAAAATTGTTCTAAAATTCAAGTGACTTCCAATATTACCTTTACAAATTATACTAAACTCAAATATCATATTAATTATTATTTTCTCTCACTACTCTTATTAAATATAACTAGACATAGAAAGATAAATTAAATGCTCTTTGAAAATTTGAAACCTCCTTATAAAAATAATCAATAAAATTTATTAGTTAATCTCTTATAATAAGTAAAAAGGTAATATAGTGTGTGTGTGTGTGGTGTGTAGAATGACCATGCAAAAGTATAAAAACCTCAACATTAAACGGAATAACCACAATACAATAGTGTAGGTTGGAGTTATATATATAGCGTTATATGATTATATCACAGTTAGCCTTGCTCCAACAAGCCTAACCCCTTTCAACGTTTAAAAGTTAAAGCTACATTTTCATGTCGGGACTACAAAAACCACAACAATAATAAGTACAAGTCTCATCTCATTAAATAACTTTTTTTTAAAAAAAAAATTAGTTATAATAATTAATATCGATATTATGCTCTATTAAAAACTTAGTACAGTAATAACAAGCTAATAATTAATATAGTAAGCGGTCTCTCTCCTGTAAAAAAAAAAAAAAAGTTTAAATTTTGAAAAACATACTTATTAAAATAGGCAAAAATAATCCTTTGCTTTTTATCTTTTAAAATAGATTATACCCTTATAAAAAAAAAATTGTATTATTCTTTTTCTTGAATGAACTTAGTATTATTCTTTAAGCCTATCACTTAGCATATAAAATGTTCCATATATGATAACTTTATTAAGTGTTTTATATCATCTTTCTCTATATTTACCTCTCTTCTCAAGGTTTAAGATTATGTGGTCAACTCTCTTCTCATCAGCATCACTACTCTTCAGCCTCCTTTATATATATATATATATATATATATATATATATATATATATATATATAATAGCCCATCAAACATCAATGAAAAGGAAACAAATACATTTCAAAGTCCCTGCAGTCACATAAATAAATAATCTACATACATATGTGATTAATTGTTTAGTGTTGACTTTTTGAGAGAGGTCGAATGAAAAATATTAAAAAGAATGAAAGAGAAGTTCCTCAATTCAATTTATTAAAAATAAAGTAACATGATGATATATATTATTTAGTAAACTGTTTAATGATGTACGTACATCTTCCTATATATCCATTAATTGTCTATAGACCAATTAGTGATAAGCATAGCTATAACTTATAAATAATGTAACTTTGTCACACAACCTCAACTGCCAATGAATGTGGCCAAGATTTTCGGTGTTCGATCGGCGAGGATGATGTTCCTCACTTGTCAACCTTAGCTTCTTCTTTGTAATTTTTTTTTTTCTTTTTTTCCTTGAATTGAAGCTTCATTCACACGTATACGCATAAAGAGCATGTTGGATATATTAATTGTTTAAATTTCAAGTGTTTGTTTCACGCCGTGTAATTACTTATCATAAATAATGTCAATGATCTTAGCAGACTTAACTTGAACTCTAAAACATGAAAACTTTTTTATAGATAAAGGATTGCAAGTTCGATCCCACTTATAAATTTGAGATTGCAAATTTGATCCCACTTATAAATTAAGGTTATTAATATCTGAAAAACTGTGACGAGCACAAACTAAAGGGAGAGCCAAATCCCTAAAAACTAGTTTATGAGGAGGGATAACTCAATGGACTTATAAACCTCGCTCCAAAAGTTTGGTTCCCAATGTGGGACTCATCACAAAAACCTGTCACACACACGCACGTGCATGTACACACATATTATAAGTTACCTTATTTGGAATATATATACACATATAGATATGTACACAAACACATATATATAGGCACACACATTAAGCTAAAGCAATATATGCTAGTTACAACGTACGTAATCCAACTTCCTCTTCTTTTCTTTATCGTGTGATGATAAGCTAGCTTGTTTGTCCAAGTGGGGAGAATTTCACTCATCTACCCATAGTTCCAAAGGATTATGTTAAAGTATAATTTTGTTTTGTTGGTGAATGATTAAAATGCCCTTTGTTCTTTTTTTTTTTCTTTTAAAGTGTATATACGCATTTTTATAATTAAAACAAATAGTGAAACTTACAAGTGTACTTATAAAAAATTACAACCCTCAGATTATAGTATAATGATTGATACGAAAATATAAAAGTACGTGTTAAAAATGGGAAAATTTACAAGTATATATACCTAACTATCTTGACAAGTAACAACAACAACATAACAAGTTTACATACGATGGAAAAACATTTTGGTCATTTAGCACCAAAATATGAATTTACTTTAGTCTTTTGGTGCTTCAGAGTAATTTCAAAATTTATTTATCCTTGTTTAAAACAAAGTCGCACCTAGGAGTTAAGCGAAACCCTCCTGTGTGCAAGTATTGACTTTGATGATTATTTATTTATAATACATTAAATGTATCTTAAAATATAAATAAAATTTATATAGTTATAACCGAATTGGTAGATTTTTATGGTTTTCCCCCCAAATTAAAAGCCTAGAAGGTTTTTACTAAAACCACAAACCAATCTTTTACTACAAAATCATTGCAATTAACCTTAACCTACTAGTAGTAAAATAGTAGAGACTACATTAAAAAAAAGTACGTTTACATAAATTAAGACAAGACTTTAAACTCTTCTCACTAGAGCTGGGAATCAGAGCCAACCTGACCCTTCAGGGTTGGCTCTTGAAGGGTCAGGGCCTAGTAGGGCCCGAGATAAGAAAAACATCTGTTTTTTAAAGCTTGACCTGAGAGCACCAGGGCCAAGGCTGATTCTACAGCGCCCATAAATTATTATTCTAAATTTTAACTATTTTTCGTTCATTTTTTGAAAGAAATATAATTAGTAAATTATAACAATTAATTAAAGTTCTAATTTATCAAATAAATGTTGTTAACATTAATATCCAAATAACACAAATTATCCAACAAATAAATACATTCACTAATTCGTAATTAAAAGCAAACCATTGTTCATAAATAACTCACATAAAATATAAAAAGCATACCACTAAGCAACATTAGTACGATGATTATCATTATCATATTCTTCGTCACTATCATCAATTTCAAAAACATTTGATTGTGTTTCACTTTGAGTAGTAGGCTCTGTTTTATGAGTAATAATATCATGAATTTTTTCTATCGCATCATGAATACATCCATTAAAAGGGCCGGCCCGAGGCCTTGCAAGGTTGACCCTTTTAAGCTTGAGGTCTTACAAGGCTTATTTCATTTAGCTCATCTAATTTTCAAACCTGACCTTAAAGGGCCAGGACCTAAAAGGGTCGATCCTACCAACTTGATACGATTTTTCGGCTCTACTTCTCACATACTTCTTTCTTTTGTATAAAATCCTTTCTACCAATGTAAACCATCTAAATTGTAATGTTATGGTATGTTTGGTTTGAGGGAAGGGTGTGGTAGGGGAGGGCAAGGAAAGAGGGGAATTGACCAAATTGTCATTAATGAAAGGAATATTCTTTTTTGTTGAGAGTATATTTTAAGAATTTTAAAAAATTTATATGGATTTTTTTATAAAGAAGAGGGTAAAAGTTTTCTCCCTCCCCTCTCCTCCCTTAAACCAAACACACCCAATGTCGGCTGTGGAACTATATATATAATAGAGTGGGGCCGGAGAGAGGAATAGATGTTTTTAGGTTTGGGGGGGATGGATGGGTGTGGTGACGGCGTTATCGCAAGGTGTTGGGTCCAAAATCAAGGGTTTGACTAAATGGAAGAGAAGTCACCTTTTTGTCACGTAACGCAACTATTAATCTCTCTCTTTCAAGCTTTTGGTTTTCACCATGACGTCACCTCTCTCTATGTGGGGCCCCTTTGTGGCTAGGATTTCTTATTTTGTCTAATCACTTAATTAATGAGTGACAACACTATTACACCCTAATTATCTGCCGAAAGCTCCCTCCCATCTCTCCCTAATTACATCCCCATGTTCATTGCTTCACATTCACTTTCTTTCTCTTTTTTTTTCAATCTCTTTTTAATAAATAAAAAAATTCCTAAAAAATTTTCTCACGGAAAAATTTATTAGGTTTGAGTGAGTGCTACAATTCTTTTAATGTGTGACAAGAGTGGAATGAATAGCGCCCACACATATTATCATGCACAAGCACACTTGCACGCAGTCACGTCCTACACAAGTTCAAACCTGAAACCTCTCTCAAACGGAGAGGTAGGTGGTATGTAAGCTAAGACTCATTGTCTATTATTTATTTTTTTACGTAATTGTCTTATAGTTCATATTATTCAAACAAATCTAAAGTTAATAAATAGCATGATCATTTAATAATGGAGCAAAAATGTCATCATTGTTAAATATAAAGCAACCTTGTGACATATGCATATTCAAAAATAATACGAGTCCCACAACAAAACGTAATGATGTTAGTTTATATTCAATGATCCTGACATTTTTTTCTCCCATTTTAATTGTTCATAGGTGTTTTTATACATTTAAAAGTATACAATACTAGGGTAAAAAGCTCATAGTACTTTTGAACATAAACTCTGAATTATATACCTAAATTATAAAATTTCTTTTTCTTCTAATATTTATTTGTAGATCATATTAGTTTGAGTCTTATTTTTTTCTGAATAACGATCAAATGATATTGTTATGGACTCGTATATTGGGCTAAAGGGGATAAATGGCCCAATACCAAAGTTCAGCATGGAGGCAAACTAGCATACACGAGTAAGGTGCTAATTACCTCATATCCCTCCACTAATCTTGGATCGTATAGGTAGTGGAGCAGGCAGGTAGTGGAGCAGCAATAACCGTTGGTGGGGGACTAGAGACAAAGCACAGATCCGTACGTGGAGCAGGGAGGCAGCGCTAAGGCAATGGATAAACCCTAAAGGTAACCCATATAAATACAAAGGTTGCTCTCCAGGTACACAGGCTCTCACTCTCTATTTTATTTCGATCACACTGTGCACACACCACACCCCCTTTGTGGCTCCGGCCACCCAGTGTATGCACGGTGATCCATTGTCCGGTGATATCTGAATCCATAGGTATTGCCGTGACCATATTCACTATTGATTATCTGAACAAGGCAGTGGATAAGATTATAAAGATCCCATGGAAACATTCACTAACCCTCTGGGTTAGACATCTGAGTTCTTAGAACAGAACATTGGCGCGCCAGGTAGGGGAGGTAAATTTCAACTCCTCGAAGTCACACCACTGAGTATGGCACATACTAGAAGCAGAGGACAGCCTCCTCGGCAAGACTCATCTCCGCCAGAGTAATTACCTGGAAATGAAGAGCAGCTGCATCTGCCTATTGTTCCAGGGCAGTTAATTCCCAGACACCCTCAGAGGAATGAGGCTAACACTGTCGGACAAGACCATGTGGTGGTAGAAGAGATGGAGGATACGACGTCCTCACCGGCGCCAGCACCTGTACAACAGCTAGGAGGACTACGAATTCCAGTTGCGCCGGTACAGGCCAGTGAAATACCGGAAAACCGGTATATACAGAGTGCATTGGACACTATCATGAAGCGGATGGACAGAATCGAGCATCAGAATTGTTTGCAAAGGGAGGCTGACCTGAAGCGTATCCAAGACGATATGGAACACCGGAATGGCGTGTGGAGGCAAGAAGAGGCTGAAAGGGCACGTATATTCGAACAACGAATGAAACAAGTGGAAGAGTTGTTGAGTGGAGGAAACCACCACGATACAACAGGCTCAGGCCGGAAAGAGGAGTCTTTGCCGGTCCGAGGTGATAAGGAGGGAGTATTGGCTGACCGTGAGGAGGCCAGTTCGGCGGATCGAAGGCAAGCTAGGGGAGATCAATCCCAGGTGCAGAATCAGAATATAGGACTCCGACACCCGGAATATGTTCAAGCAGATGGGCAGCAACCTAAAGCTTCTCAGAAAGGGGGGGCGTCCACCCGAGAGGCCAAAGTACCAAACCAGCCCAGAGATGTGCTCCCGCCAAAACCCGGAATAGCCGAAAAGTATCAAAGGATTTATGACAACGGAATAGACAATATCAGTCCCTTTTCGAACGAGATAGCTAATGTTGTTTACCCCAAAGATTTTGACTCCACCGAGCTTACCAAGTACGATGGCACTCAGGACCCGCAAGCTCACCTCAATACTTTTGACCTTGATATTTTTGTAAGGGGATATAGAGGATCCATCATTTCCCGAATCTTCGTTGGGACCCTTCGAGGGGCAGCCCAGCGGTGGTTCCACACCTTGCCCTCCAAATCCATCAAAAGTTTTGAAGATCTGGGAGATAAGTTTCTCTCCAACTTCGCTACTAGTAAGAAACAACCAAAATCAATTTATACGTTGAACAAGATACAACAAAAGCCGGAAGAGACACTGCACAAGTATCTAGATCGGTTTAAGGATGCTGCGTTGCAAGTCCAAGACTTGGAGGAAAGCGTGCATGTCCACCTCTTGATATCAGGACCGGATCCCGAATCTTGGTTCACTCAAGCTGTAATCAAGGATGAGGTTAAAACATTGGAGGATTTTAATTCTCGGGCTAAAAAATATTTGGAGTTGGAGCAACTGCAAATCGCTAACTTAAACGGGAAGGGAGCGCGGACTGTGAGCTCTCTGTCGAAGAAGGAAAATCCTGGAAACCCAAGGTTAAAATTCTGGGGTAGGAATGCTGACAGTAGACCCCGGAATAGTAAGTCGAAAGGCTGGTATGAGAAATACACACCGTTGAATATACCGAGATCATAGCTATGGAAGGAGGTCGCCTTAACCGAGATGAAAAAGGTGGAAAGACCCCGTCCCATGGGTCATAAGGCAACTCTCGATCGGCCGCGATATTGTGAATTCCATGATCAGCCGGGTCACACTACTGATCAATGTTGGGATCTTCGTGACGCCATAGAGAAGTTTGTGTGGGAAGGTAAATTGCGGCAATACTTGATAAGGACACAGGGGCGTAGATCTAGCAAGTGACCTCAGGAAACGCCCCTCTCGCCCAACTCAAATCCGGGAAAGAAGAGGAAGGAGCATAATGGCCAGACGGGGGAAACGAGGAGTTCCCTAAACCGGAATTTGAGTGTAATGTGATTAGTGGCAGATTCAGGGGTGGAGGAGACACAATAACTCAGCGAAGGAAGTACTTGAAAGAAGTGTAGTCAATCCGAAGTCAACCTAAGTTCAAGAGTGATCTTAAGAAACCTGAGCTACCGACATTAATGTTCACAAGGAAGGACTTAGAGGATGTGGTGCCAGGTCACCAGGACGGTTTGGTTATTTCAGGTACCGTCGGAAAGTGCCTGGTGAGGAAGATCTTCATTGATGCTGGAAGTACATGTGATATCATACTGTGGGCGGCCTTTAAAAAAATGAACTTAGATCTAAAACATTTAAAGCCGTGTAAGACTACATTGACTGGTTTCAATGGACGGAACACGCAACCTAAGGGTTACATTGAATTGAAGTTGACTCTGGGGACAAAGGAGGCGTATAAGTCGGAGCTGGTTAAATTTATCGTAGCTAATTTTCCATCCAGTTACAATATTATTCTGGGAAGGCCCACCATACATGAGTGGGATATGCTGGCATCAACTAAGCATCAAAAGGTCAAGATGATTGGTATTAGTAATAAAGTGGTGACAGTTAAGGGAGATCAGCAGGAATCTCGGCGATGGTACTTTACTACCGTCAGGGATAATATGATGTCGCCCACCTCGGATGATGGACAACCCAGCTCGTCTGTAAAGCCGGTATGTCTAGTAGAGTTAGACTTGCGTAAAGAATCCGAGTTGACGCGACCGGAGCCAGGCGGTGAACTGGAAGAGGTGATATTAGGGGCGGAGCTGGGGCAAGTCACTAAAGTCGGTAAGACCCTGAGTTCGGAAGTCAAAGCCGAATTGGTTGCCTTTTTGAAAGCCAATCAAGATGTGTTCACATGGAAAGCATCCAAATTGCTCGGGATAGACCCTGAATTTTGCTGTCACAGACTAGCCATCTACCCAGGGGCCATCCCAGTCGCTCAAAAGAAGAGGAAGCAGGGACCGGAAAGGATTCAAGCACTTGAGAACCACATGAAGGAGCTTTTAGAAGCCGGGTTCATAAGGGAAGTGCAATACACTACATGGCTGTCCAACGCGGTCCTGGTAAAGAAACCTAATGGTACATGGAGAGTGTGTACAGATTACACTAATCTTAACAAGGTCTGCCCTAAGGATGCATATCCTATGCCTAGCGTGGATCAGTTGGTGGACAATGCTTCTAGATTTTGTCGTTTATGGATGCTTACTTTGGGTATAATCAAATTGCTATGCATGTTGATGATCAAGAGAAGACGGCCTTTATAACGGAAAAGGCAAATTACTGTTATAATGTTATGCCGTTTAGGTTGAAAAATGCTGGGGCTACTTATCAGAGGATGATGAGCCGGATCTTCAAGGAACAAATAGGGAGGAATATTGAGGTTTACATTGATGATATGATAGTTAAGTCTACAAGCCCAGAAGTGCACATTCAGGATTTGCAACAAACTTTTGATAAATTGTGAGCATACTGGATTCGGTTGAACCCGGCGAAATGTGCATTTGGCGTCCCGGTTGGAAAATTCCTCGACTTTATGTTAACACATAGGGGGATAGAAGCGAATCCGGATAAGTGCCAGGCTGTTTTAAGCATGAAAACCCCCAAAACGAAGCGGGAAGTACAGCAGCTAACGGGACGATTGGCCACGCTAACCAGATTCTTGCCCAAGTTAGCAGAGAATGCGTTACCATTTTTTAAGCTTCTTAAAAAGGCTGCTCGAGTCGAATGGAATGCAGAATGTGAGGCTGCGTTCATCAAGGTAAAGCAATGTTTGGAATCCCCGCCGGTGCTGTCTAGGCCCAACCCCGGTGAAACGCTGATATTATATTTAGCAGTAGGAGAGGAAGTTGTAAGTGCTGCCCTTGTCAGGGAACCAGAGGATGGCCAGGTTCCTGTATACTTTGTTAGTAAAGCCCTTCAGTCTTCTGAAATCCGATATCAAAAATTGGAGAAGGTGGCTTATGCGTTACTAATAGCTGTTCGGAAGTTTCGTCAGTATTTTCAGGGCCACCAAATCGTTGTCCGAACAAGTCAGCCCATTCGTCAAATCCGCCATCGACCGGATTTAGCAGGAAGGATGACTAGTTGGGCTATAGAGCTCTCGAAGTTCAATATTGTTTATGAGGCTAGACAAGCCATCAAGTCATAGGCTTTGGCCGACTTTGTTGCAGAGCTCACCCCAGCAGACTTGGGAGAAGCCGCGGATATACCAGTATGGAAGGTATTCGTAGACGGCTCGTCCAACCATGCAAGAGGAGGGGCTGGGATTATCCTTGAAAATCTGGAAGGCCTAACTATAGAGCATTCCTTGCAGCTGACGTTTAAGACTTCTAACAACTAGGCCGAGTATGAAGCCTTATTGGTTGGGTTGTCTCAGGTGAAGAAAGCCGGAGCAAGGAGGGTACAAGCTTTCACTGATTCGCAGTTGGTGGCTGCCCAAGTTGAAGGAACGTATTAAGTCCGGGGCCCGTTGTTGGTCAAGTATTTAAGTAAGGTTAAAACAACAATGGGAGATTTTGATGAGGTGACAGTTACTCACATACCTCTGGGGGAGAATACTTGGGCGGATATTTTATCGAAGTTAGCAAGTACCAAGAGTCCAAGTAACAACAAGACTATGATACAACAAAGTCTAATTGTACCCAGCTGCGTAATGGCTATTTCGGCCTGGAGTGATTGGAGGAAGCCGTTGGTGGATTACTTAGAGAGGGGCTTATTACCGGATGACGCTTTCGAAGCCAGGAAGCTTGTTCGGGATGCATCACTATATACCATGGTGGATGATCAACTATACCAGAAAGGTATCCATTCCCTATTGTTAAAATGCGTGAACCCAGAAGAAGCCGAATATGTGTTGTCCGAGGTCCATGAAGGAATTAACGGACAGCATATGGGAGCTAGGGCATTATCTAGGAAGGTACTCAGAGCTGGCTTCTATTGGCCTATGATGAAGGCTGACGCTGAGGATCACGTTAGGAGGTGCGATAGCTGCCAGAAGCACGGGAAGATGATCCTCGCCCCGCCATTTGAGCTGAAGTGTATTTCGGCCCCTTGGCCTTTTTACAAGTGGGGTATGGATTTGTTGGGGTCTTTCAAGATGGCCTCAGGATAATTGAAATGGTTGGTCGTGGCCATAGATTATTTCACCAAATGGATAGAGGCTGAACCCCTATCCAAGATTTCTTTAGCTCGAGTTCAGAAGTTCTTCGAAAAGAATATTGTAGCTCGGTTTGGAATCCCGGCAGAAGTTGTCACGGACAACGGAACCCAGTTTGTTGATAAAGGATTCCAAAACACGATGAAAGCCTTCCAAATTAAGCAGCAGTTTGCTTCGGTGGAATACCCGCAATCTAAAGGGCAGGCAGAGGCTGCCAACAAAATCATCTTGGGGGGTTGAAAAGGCGGATGGAAGACGCCAAGACTAACTGGGTTGAACAGTTGCATTTTGTTTTATGGGAATATCGAACCAGCGTGCAGTCCTCTACCAAGGAGACCCTTTCAGGTTGACCTATGGTTGTGAAGCTATGATCCTTGTGGAAATCGATCAATCTTCATGGAGGAGAACCTCGGTTATCAAAGCCGGGGAAAACAGTAATAATGAGGCAATAGCCTTGGAGCTAGATGCCATTGACGAAGTTAGGATCGCATCCTACTGCCGAGATCTAGCGATGAAACAACTTATTGGGACTAAGTTTAACAAAAAGGTGAATCCCAGGTCTTTCCGTGTGGGCGACCTAGTGCTTCAGAGGGCCGACATTGGCAATAGGAATGCCAGAGATGGGAAGTTAGTTGCAAACTGGGAAGGACCCTATCGTGTCAAAGAAGAACTTGACCAGAGGGCTTACCGCCTTGAGGCGTTAGATGGAACACCTGTCAAGCGAACATGGAACGCTGACAAGTTAAAGTTGTACTACAGTTAGCCGACTTACTTGAAAGAGGCAGAGATACTGTTAAAGCGATCCATCACTTAATGTTTCCTGTTAAGGAATTGCGTAGGATGTTGATTTAATCTAAAATACGAATACCCTATGAGTGAATGTCTATATAGACAAAACTATCTGAATATGAAGATGCAAAATTTTATTATGATTCTACTGTTGTGATTATGAGATAACCATGTAATCAGACAGCGCCTTCATAACCAAATTCTAAGTGAAAGAGCAATTGCGAAATTCAAAAGCATTCTTTGTCGCAGAATCAGGGATTGCCGAGATGCCCGAACCAGTGACGAGAGACGTTATGAAAGGCAAAGGTTTATCGAGACCTAGATGCATCTAAATTTATTTTCCGGGATAGAGAAGTGGCATTCTTTACTTGACCCTGATCAGGTCTAAGTGTGCACAAAGAGTGTTAACCTGGTAGTGTGCACGGGGAAAGCTGCCCTTTCTCAGATTTTAACTTAGACTAATTAAAGTCGGAGGGATAAGTGAAAATCATGAGGTTTTCACGATAATTTGAAAGCTCGGATTAAATCCAGAGTTAACATGATAACGTGTATGGCCTTGGCCAGGTCATTAGATATAAATTCCAGACTTTTAATTTGGTCCAAGAGTAAGGAATTTAACGATTAGAGGCAATGCGCAAAAATGCTGTTGATAGCGGAATGTAAAAACATTGTTAAATTATTTGCTCCTAGTTACGTGGAAATACAACGCTAAAATGAAAAGTGGAAAGACAAACTAAAGGCAGGAAGGCCAATTTCTACTCCCCTTTAGGGGGTAGCACTTCTTTCATCTTCGGTCCCGGATCCGCCTTGTCCGGCTGCCGGGGGAGGAGGTGTAACCTGTTGTGCCGATAAAAGAGTTGGAACGAAGGTCCCGTCATCATCCAAGTAGGCTTGATGGTGCACCTTTGAGAAGTCAAGAGGGATAGATTGATGAAAATACCAGACTTGATCCAAGGCATTGTTGAAGGACTCCATTATCCCATCTGAGAGCATCGAGATCTCGGCTTTCAGTTTCGCTTCAGTCTCCCGGGATTGACTCCTCAGCTCTTGATTTTTGGCC
Organism: Acacia confusa; assembly: GCA_037074495.1. Lineage (NCBI taxonomy): Eukaryota > Viridiplantae > Streptophyta > Magnoliopsida > Fabales > Fabaceae > Acacia > Acacia confusa. The sequence goes on from CM073502.1 coordinate 8,158,626, forward strand.
CTTAGGTTTTCATTCTCGGTCCTCAACTTCTCCATCACTTTTGAGCCTTCTGAAAGTGCATGTCGGGTGGAAGCGAACTTTGCATCAAGTTGAGCCAATTTGTCCTCCATCTCCTCTTTTTCCTTCATTGCGGCATCCCGAGCGGCATTAGCCTTGAAGACTTCATCGTAGTCTTGTTCCGACTCCTGCTTACTTTTCTTTATACGCTCCTCGGTGAGAGCCCCTTGATGCTTCAAGTGAATGACGAGATCAACAAGGCCCACTGACTTAGCCATGACATCCTCCAGGTCCTTTAGGTTCCGCACCTCCGTCTCAGTGAGCTTGTTATGCTCATAGAAAATGGCCGGAGGGCGAAAACCCAAACGGTTGAGGGCGTTCACCTTGATTTCCCAAAGTTCGCTGTCCGGGAGCCGAGTAGGATGGAAAGATGAGGACGGCAGTGATGGCAAAGGAGGAGGAGTAGGAGCACGAAGCACTTCCGCTCCGGTGGAAGCAGCCTCCTCAACCCGAGCAGAGAAGGTGGGTTCGGAAACTGCCGGGATGGAACTTTTCTTGCCCCGCTTCAGCCTTGTTAACTCGGCACTGGGGGATGACGCATAGGGTTCTGGAGAGGGGCGTTTTGTTCCAGTAATGGTAGTCTCCTCAATATCCTTGCTGAAGGTTCCGGCTTTAAGGTACTTTGGTCTACCCATCTCTTGAGCTGGAAAGCAAAATAGTAACTCGAGATTAGTATACAATAATTATCAATATATCAGGAAAGATAAGTAAAAGCAAGAATACAATAAAACAATGGACATACATTTGGCGGAACAGATGATAATGTTGGCACGGGGAATGAAGTTGGCTGACTTTATCACGCCGTGTTGGTCGTTATAGGCCATAATTTTGTAGACGAAAAGAGCGTCCTCTTCCAACAATTGTTTTTCCGTGAAACAGAAGTCAGAAGGTAGGAACGAATGATGGTTCTTGAACCAGTACAGAGGGAAGGGAGTCTCATCTGGGCCAGCGTTCAAGGCGTTGACGAACCAAGGAACCTCCCCGGCTTCTGCCTGAACCTTGAAGTAAGTGGCCTTGAACCCTTTGAAAGAGTCAGTGAAGACCTCAAAGACTTTAGGCAGTTGCAAATTTCCCCGGAGCGAAGTGGCACCTTTTCTCTCTGAGGCACTGGACTCGTGGACAGCAAAAAGATAAAAGAAAACCTTCAGAGAACACCTGAGTTCTTCACTTTTGTAGAAGTTCTCAAATGCGACAACAAAAGCCCACGCGTTAGGGTGAAGCTGGGTAGGGGCCAAATGAAGGTGGTTCAAGACACTCATCTGGAAGTTAGAGAAAGGGAAACAGACGCCAAGTCTGGTGACTACGTCCCGATACATGAGAAAGAAGGGTGTAGGGGACTCATAATCTTCCAGTTGGGCACAGACCGCCTCTGAGTCAGAAGGGAGAGATAAAGTGTACCCATCACCATCCCGGACCGGAAGGTTCGCCAACTCGGCAGATGTCATGTCGGATCTAGCCTTTAGGACGGCTTCACTAACCCACTCCCTTGGGTGCAACGCTTTAATCGCTTCCTCAGTCATCTCTAGAAACCTGGAAGAACGTTGGGGAGCCTTAAGGGAAACTTGGGGAGCCTTTAGGGAGCGTTGGGGAGCTTTTGGAGGACGTCGGGGAGCCATACCTAAGATGAAGTAAAGTAAGGGAAATGGTCAAAGCCGAGTCCAATGTCACATAAAAAAGCAAAAGAATAGGTAGTCAGTGAGGAACTAACTCAAATGGCTATCGAAAATAGGCGTGAGACCGTACAAATGGTTTCGACGGCAAAAAGACTGAACGGATTCGGCCTCAGCCTCAAGACCCTGGATAGAATACTCGCAGGCTAAGTATAGGCACTTTTCGCATGTTCGGGAGGCCCTGGGATCGCGGGTTTCTATCTTAATGGGCGAAGAACCCTGAGGGCGGACCAAAAGTGCGCATGAGTAATCGCGACTTTTGTAAAAGCCTGAGCGAGGATTATGCGCGAAGGTTGAATTTGAAGAAATCCCTGGATGGTTCACACCATGTCTATGAGACTGAAGGACGGTCTCGTCTTTTCGCTCGGTGTTACGATCAACCCCCCAAAGCCAGTAGGGAATGCTAGGGGGCAATTGTGAAAAAAGTTCGTATTCTTCATGGGAAACTGGTTTTCCATTGATTGTGAAAGGGGGAGAAGGGGCTCTAGCCATACTTTGCTAAAATTTCAATAAAGAAAAGAAAGCAAGTCTATAAACAAGTAAAGCGGGCAAAATCATGAAGAGCATATAGATAGCACAACAGCGCAAGAAACACAGATAATGCAGTAGCACACACTACCGAACGAATAAAGGAAAGCAAAAACAATACAGGTGTGCAGAGGTAGCAAAGAAAGGGAAAGTGATATTTGACGAATCAGTGGTGTGATGGGAAACAGGTTTGTATCCTCATGTTAGACATTGGAGAGGAATTCCCGATCATCATTTCCGTCAAAATCAGACAAGACAAGCATGTGGAAAAGGAAAAAACATAATAAACCAGAAGCGCAAAAAGGAAGATGGAAATGCTTACCGGAAAATGGAAAAGGGAAGCTGTGGAGTGGAAGTTTGAATAAAAGGGAAAGTGAGTGAAGAGGGAGGAAGCTGCGAGGGTTGTAAGACCTTCGGTAGAAGTAGAGTCGCAGAGGAGAGAGGGGTGAATGTAAATAAGCCCTAAGGCACGAATTTGAAACGTCAGGGGCAGAAAGGTCAAAAAGGAAATTCGAAATGATGGCCGCTCTCGGGGAACGAGGTATGCCTTTAATGTGCTTGCAGACCGTGGGCAACAAGAGATGACGTTAGGGTTCCCTCACCCAATTCGCAGAAGCCACCTGGCAGGAGAAGGAGAACTCTTGCGTGAGCTCGGTGAAAATCGAAGCGACGCCTATAAAGGCGGTGTAGCCTATTTAAAAGGCTCAGCGATAGGGGGAAAACAGAGTTATATGCATAACCCGGTTTTGTCTCTACTCCCAAGAGCATAAGAAGGCGAGGGGAATATCAAAGGCGCTCATCTCAAAAATTATACCTCGGTTCCAGGGTATAATTGTTGACTCTATTAATTTGCTTGCAACCCAAACAAATCCCAGCAAGCAAAGTCGGATTAAAACCGGATGGAAGTGTGGACCACAACAACGCATCTCAGATAAAACAATATGGGTCACCATAAGTAAGCCTCCATCCCGGTAAATTGCATCCCGCCACCTTGGACAGCCAAGCTACCGGGCTGAGAGGCAACTATTATGGACTCGTATATTGGGCTAAAGGGGATAAATGGCCCAATACCAAAGTCCAGCATGGAGGCAAACTAGCATACACGAGTAAGGTGCTAACTACCTCATATCCCTCCACTAATCTTGGATCGTACAGGTAGTGGAGTAGCAATAACCGTTGGTGAGGGACCAAAGACAAAGCACAGATCCGTACGTGGAGCAGGGAGGCAGCGTCAAGACAATGGATAAACCCTAAAGGTAACCCATATAAATACAAAGGTTGCTCTCCAGGTACACAGGCTCTCACTCTCTATTTTATTTCGATCACACTGTGCACACACCACACCCCCTTTGTGGCTCCGGCCACCCAGTGTATGCACGGTGATCCATTGTCCGGTGATATCTGAATCCATAGGTATTGCCGTGACCATATTCACTGTTGATTATCTGAACAAGGCAGTGGATAAGATTATAAAGATCCCATAGAAACATTCACTAACCCTCTGGGTTAGACATTTGAGTTCTTAGAATAGAACAGATATAAATAAAATAAAACCTTAAAATACATAATCTCAATGAATATCTAGGGTTCAAGAAGAGGTATAAAGTTTGGCAGTCTTAAATTTGTGAATTAGGAGGCGTGGCTTCATTTAGATTACTACTATCTAAGACGTGCCTGTGTATCCGAAGTCATGAATAATTGAGGCTTCTAACAATTATCAAACTACTTATATAAAATATTCCCTTTCGTTCCTAATAATTAATATAAGAGGTTAAGGTGTAAAGCTGTTACGAAAATTTTTATTAAGAAGGAATGTTACTTTGTAAGTTTTTTTAGATTTAACGTCACACCGAAAGTTTCAAAACGTAGTAATAATGTTTTATTCTGTTTAAAAAAACTAGCGTTAATCATTAAAAAAGTTTATATTAACTATTACTTTTTTTACAGAAAAAGGCAATATCCTCTATTTTAACGGGGCAACATTAAATCTAAAAATAATTTCAGTGTAACAATTCTCCCGAGCCAAAGATTTCAAAGAAATTTGCATCTTAACTCTAAATATAAGAGTTATTTCATTAATTTGGGTAAATTAAAAAATTAATTACTTATAAAAATTGTGACACGATCTTTCTAAAATGTTTCTATGTAAATTTAAACTATATATTAATTTTAAAAAATAATAAATATATGAAATAAAATAAATTGAGGGTTTATATTTATCTATCACCCTTTGAGTATCTTTGATATGAGACAAAATACTTTGTTTCAGTGGGGGTTGGATTAAACTCTCGACTTTATTTGAAGAAGTAGAGTTCCTTTTATTTTATTTTTCATTTAACTCCTTCAAAGAATTAATTTGTTCTTTTTAATGAAATATAGGCCTTATAATTATTTCTGGGAAATCATAAACAAGTTTAAATTTTGAAAAGTGAAATTGAGAGATGTGTCAGTGTGGCAGCAGACAAAAAAACCAGAGAGGTAAGAGAGAAAACAACATTTCAATTTGATCCCTTGAATCAAGGATGTTGGGGGTGGAAAGTTAAAACTTGAGATTAAAAATGTGACCACGTGGAGTGATACAGAGCCCCCCGTTATTTCAATTATTGGGAGCAGTCCCATTTGTCATTTCTCATTTGATTCCCTTGCTAATAAATAAATATATATATAAAAAATTGTGATTCAATTATTCAGTAATAATAATCATTTTAAAAAATCAATAAATCCCCATCTAAATATAAGTAGTATATAAGAAAAATTTTGTCTTAACTTAAAAAAACAGACTTTTAAAACCATGATTTTTATTATTTCCCTAACATGCACTGTATTAAAATAATTTTGGTATATTCAGAATTTTTAAGGCACATATTATCTTAAAGTAATTTTTTTGCGCAAATTTTCTCTTAAATTCACCATAAAGCTAACACTACTAAAGAAATACCTTTAATAATACTTAACTTTTTAAAAATTACCTTAAAATATTGAGTGCTATTAAGGAAACAGTAAGCCGTTGTATAAAAAAAAAAAAGGTACTATTTTGAGATCAGAGGCAGACCCTAAAAATGATTGAAGAGGGGCACTATTAGTGGAGGGATTTGGAGACATAGCCCCCGAAATTTTTTTTAAAAAACAAAATTTTAAATGCATTAAAAACAAAAAAATATATATATAAAGGGAAAAACAATGCTATGTGTGGTTAGAAATAATAATGCTAAGCACTAAAGTTTAAGTACATATATTGTAATAACAAAAATATATTCCAATATTACAATGTTATCCTTTTAAACTTTATTTTTAAAAATTTTATTATGTCTCATTATTAATGCTATCAAATATATCTTTTTTTTAATTTAAGGTACATTATGATATTATCCCCAATGTTTGAAATAATAGCTTTGATAACTAAACTAGCACTAAAATTAATAATATCTTTATGAATTTTGAAAGATATCATTTTGAGATATTATTTAAAGATACATTATGTACTTCATTATTGCTTTCACAGAATAGCAAGGGAGAAAACATTATGGACTCCCGTAGTCGTATCGATCACGCTTGGTTTCAACTCACCCCAACAGGCACCAGGTTCTCCAACTTCACATTCTACAATTTCCTATGGAATCACCAATATATCACTTTCTCATGTATATATATATATAAAAGGGTAAAGTTGTAAAATACATATAAATTTTGTCTCTAGGAGCGCCTAGCACCACATATTTTTTTTTGTGAAAAAATACATACGTGGTTACGTTTTAGGAGCAAAAGTCACACAGGCCGTTAGTTGACCAGCGTTGACTGTTAACTTGGACGGAAATGAACAGTAACTTCGCTGAAATTATCATTTTGCCCTTATTTTAAAGCTAAAATTACCATTTTACTTCTAGTTTTAAATAATTTTTTTTAAAAAATAAAACTAAAATAAACTCTTTCCCGCCAGTGGGCCTCACCACCGGCCACACTACCGCCGGCACCTGCCCTCTCCACTGTCGGCACCGCTGGCAACCGGCGGCTACCTTTGACGACTTTTTTTTATTAAAAAACTCTAAGGTTTTAAATATTTTTTTAAAAAAAAACACTAAAATAAACCCCTTCCCTTAATGGGCCCAACCACTGGCGACACCACCGCTAGAGGCCTCCCTCCCTACCTCTGGACGCCGCCTACGACTGGCAGCCACCTCTGGCGACTTTTTTTATTTTTTTAATTTTAAAAACTAAGGTTTTAAATATTTTTTAAAAAAAATACACTAAAATAAACCTTTCCCTACCAGTGGGCCTCACCACCGGCCACACCACCGGCGGGGCCTCCCTCCCCACCGCCGGCGACTTTTTTTTTGTTTTAAAAGAAATTCGTCGGAGGAGGTCGCCGACAGTGGTGTGGCCCACCGGTGGGGAAGGGTTTATTTTAGTGTTTTTTTTTAAAAAAAAATTTAAAACCTTAATTTTTTTTAAAAAAAATCGCCAGAGGAGGTCGCCGGAGGTGGCCACCGGTTGCCAGCGGAGGACGACGGTGGGGAGGGTGGCCGTCGGCCTTGGTGTGGCCGGTGGTAGGGCCCACCGATGGGGAAAGGGTTATTTTAGTGTTTTTTTTTTAAAAAAATATTTAAAACCTTAGTTTTAAAAATTTTAAAAAAAAAAGGTCATCGAAGGTGGCGGCCAGCGGCTGGCGTTGGGGAAATTATTTAAGACTAGGGGCAAAATGGTAATTTCAACTTTAAAATAAGGGCAAAATGGTAATTTTAGCGGAGTTACTGTTCATTTTCGTCCAAATTAATGGTCAACGTTGGTCAACTAATGGCCCATGTGACTTTTGCTCTTAAAACGTAACCACGTGTGTATTTTTGCACAAAAAAAAAACATGTGGTGTTGGCGCTCCTAAAAACAAAGTTCATGTGTATTTTTGCGCCTTAACCTAAAAAAAAATCAATATATCACTTTAATAATTGAAATTCATATTAATTAATCACTTCATCTCTGTCTCTCATATTATGATAAACAGTAACATAATGGTGGGATGTGACTTTTGCTCCAAAATGGTAATCCCGTGTGTATTTTTGCTCTAAAAAAAAGCACATGGTGCTGAGCGTTCCTGAAGAAAAAGTTTATGTATATTTTTGCACCTTAACCCTATTCAAAAATACCATTATCCAAATTCAGGTCATTTTGACAAAAAAAAAATACTAATATATGGACTTTTCACTATGTTTTTCAAATATTAGTTATAAATTTTAAATAATTTAGCTAAAATTTTAAATCACCATATAATTTACTGGAGACATAGGATTGTTGTTTATTCCTATCAAATCATGAATGAATATTCCAATATATGATCCATTTTCTTTCTGTATTGACAATGATGGGAGATTTTACAAAATCCTCGTTGAGTCGTAGTGCGTAGCCTTATCCGCACGCACTGTCTCCTTATAATAATTTTTTTAATTTTAATTTTTTATTTTCATTCAATACGACAAGATTGATGGTCGTTTTCAAAGTTTTATTGACGTTTTCATTTAAGCCTAAATGCTTGGTGACTCGTAAGCCTTTTGCTTCCACACCACATTACGCCTAAAATTCTTTGTGCTTCACTTTATTATTATTATTATTTTTTTGTTATGAATTATAATATATACGCGTCAGATCAGATCGTTGGAACATAATTAATAATCATTATTAAATATTATACTTCCATCCGCCAATGAAACTGCTCTTGTGTTTTCGTTATATAAATAATATTTTTGCATTTGCATTTCCGTTTCACCTAACTTTGGATTTAATTTTATATTTAAATTCCGTTATCTGTTTACTTTTTTCTTCCACTTGTGATTAGGAAAGTACTATATTTAATTGTTTTCCGTAATAATTATAATAACTTAAAGAATCTTTTCAATACACTTGCTAACCATTATGGATATACTTTTAAGTTTTAACTATGTGTATTCTTATCCATATTTAATTGTTTACTTTTAGTTTTTGGAAGGTTTCCAAACACTATCTTAAATAGCTTAAAACTAGAAAAATGTTTTAAATGGAGTGTTTGAGTTGAGTTTTAAGTGCATTGGTTTTTTTTAAAACAAAAAAAAAAACTCCTAAAAACTAGTTCAAGAAAAGGCTCTATGAGATAGTTTTTTTTTTTCCAAAAAACTCCCAGCTTTTTGACGTAAACCTCACCGCTTTCATTATCATCAATCCAAATACAAATTATATTTACAACATAACTTTTTTTCTACCGGATTTTTAAAAAAGTTAGATAGGAAATAAGTTATCATTTCCACCATTAACCTTTATTGCTATGTAATCTTGGGTGATTGATTTATATTTGAGGTTATTTTTAATTTATTGTAATTTAAAAAATATACTTAATGTTCAACCAAACAAGTTTGTTGAGTTAAACTGACTCAATATATTTAAATAAGATTAAGGATATTAAATATAGCATATAGCAGAGCAATATTAAACATTTTTGGCTTATACTTAAAATATACTTAAATAAATATAATGAATACAGTCAATTTTTAAATTTGTCATTGGTTGGTTAGTACTTTATAAAGATTTAAAATTCATAAAAATACCGACCAAAATCTGTGTCTGATTAAGGATTGGATCCGTGGTTTCATATTTTGCCTTCAATCGTAATTAAAAAAATATAAGTCCGCAAGACATCGTTATTATCTAATTAACCTCATGCTGCCTAAATGTAGACCGAGTTAACTGGGTAATCTGTACTGTACTTTATAATTAAAGCATGTATGATTACTTTTATATATATATATATATATATAGCTGGAGATAATCAAACACTTTCCTAAATTCTAGTAGTATATGTGTATATAACGTACGCCAGAAATAATTGCCTGGCCTGATAATTATCATTTGTGTGTCTCCGACATTAAACAAATTAAATACTACTGCTAAATAATGTCAATACATGCATACAATAAAAGAAAAAAGTCATTTATTCATAAACAATATAAAAAAGTTACTTAACATATATCACTCTGGTCCTATTTATAAGTCTATCTTGAGCAAAAAAATTAATTATATTTATATGTCCAATTTCAGGGTAATAAATGAGATTGCAACAATTTTACTCATATTAATTATATTAATAAAAATAGAGATACAAAAATGAGTTGAAAGATACTCATTTATAGATGAGGGTAAAATTAAAAATTTATCCCACAAACATTGAGTTGATCACCTCTCTCTAATATGTGTGATTTAATTAGTTAATATCCATGAGTATTAAGTTACTACTTAATATTATCTTTAATCTTTAATATAAAATCTTGTTCTAGTACAATACAAATTACACTATGAACAAGGCTTGATATTAAGGGCCAAGTGTAATAATTAATAACACTACTCATTTGATTATAAATATGATTTTAAACAGGTTAAAGTATACTTTTAGTCCTTTAAGTTTTATATAAAGTATACTTTTGGTCCCTTAACTTTATAAAGTATATTTTTAGTCTTAAAATTCTAACACCGTTAATATTGTTAACGGAAAATGCAGATCCGCAGTGAACTCAAGTGATGACTTACACATATTTTTTATATTCTTCAATTTACCTATATTCTTAATAGCATTTAATTACATAATCATCACTTAAATTTACATCGTTATTTCTTGAGTTTGCATTTTCTGTTAGCAAAATTAACGGTGTTAGAATTTTAGAACTAAAAGTATACTTCATAAAGTTAAAGAACCAAAAGTATACCTCCTGCAGACTAAAAAGATTAAAAGTATATTTTAACTTTTTAAATATAAGATCTAGTTTATTTCTTAGGTCTCACGTTTAGCTGGGACGTAGTAATATTATTCCATATTATACTTAAAATTATTGGAGAAGCCATTTAGTTGCCCATACACGTTTTTCATTATGATATGACACGGTGAAATTTCCAATGAGCGCACACACTCGTGCATGTATAGAATATTATTTTGCTAAATAATATATTGTTTAATTATGAATTAGAACTGTTAAAACTGATTTATTTTCGTTCAATCAGCAAAGGCGATCATAATACAAATCCCTGTCAAAATACACAATATAGTGTATATATTTTTTAAATAAATTTTGTATAGTAATTAACATACTTATTTTGTGGCAAAAAGGGAAGAAAACAAACTATGTTCTTAAAGCATAAAGTAATTTTTTTCTTAGACGAGCTGGATTGCACGTTTTAAATTTTCACTTTGCTCTATTCATATAGTCTAACCTGCAGCACAAGACAAATGATTGGCCAAGAAACGAATCAAATGATTAATTACTATTAGTATTCAAATTAAAAGTTAGGTTAATGACTAAAATATGAGTACATTATTATTTTAAAAAATTAAATATAACGCTTTGTTTCTTCTTACCCCTCTCTCATTCAAAGATTTGTTAGGGGATGCAGTTTTTTTTTTTTTTTTTAATAAGATCCATTTTACTTTTGTTTCTATATTTAATGATTTTTTTCCCCTTCCAAGATTGCCTCTACATTCTCTTTCCTTTGCAACACACTCTCTTAATCATTCTTTTCCCTTACATTCTCTTTTTTCCATTTATTATCTCTCACTTATGCCCTTAATAAATAATGATATATTTAAATAAAAAAGTAAATATCTTACATATTTATTACTTTTAACTATTTTTTTTTATAAATGTAAAGTAGGTATTTGGTTTTTACATTAAGAACGAAAGGGAATATAAGTCTCTTGCAACTCATTTCCACATATAAGTGAATGTATTAAATTCATAACATTTTCTACATTTACTCTTATTAAATACTCCCTCCATTGTCCATTATATTGGGGCACTTCTAGAAAAAAGATATAGTCTAAAATATAAATCCTTGCAAAATAATTAATGCTCATTTTCCAATTTATCCTTGTGATTAATATTCATTTTCAATTTTACCCACTCATTATGCCATCTCTCTTCAAAATGACACATAGAGTCTACATTCTTTAATAAAGGTAAAAATGAAAAAGTGTTTCAAATTTTGATATATTAAATAAGTTAATTGTCGCTTTATAATTCACATTAATTGGTTTAAAATGCCTATATTATGCATTTGAAGGAGTGCCTATAATTGACTCACCACGTTATGTTAAAACTTGTTGGGTAAAGGTGCAATTTTAATAACAAAATTTTTTGAGAGGAGAATTTGTCACCATTAATTTTTTTTGGATACAAAAATGTATATGTACGTTGTAAAATGGGGCAATTTTAACATGAGGTTAAGGTGTAAATTTACTAATGAACTATTGGTCCATGAACGTCAAGCACAATAAACTATTAAGTGGACCAAAACTACTAACAAACTTTTAAAAATGCAAAATCCACACAATGCCATTAGTTTGAAGGTAATGCTGTTAGTCTGAGGGCCGACAAAAATTACAGAATAGGACCCATATGTCTATGAAACTATACTTAAGCCACAAAAACATTTCAAAATTTTATTTTAGTCCCTCCACCTACTTTATATGGAGGGACTAAAGTGAAAATTATAAAAAAATTTATGGACTTGGAAGATAATTTTCTAAACTTTTGGGTTCTTTTCTGTAAGTTTTGCGGGTCCTAAATCCTCCCTAGGTTAAAGACATTTTTTTGGACCTTAGCCTAACCTGATCTGTGGCCTATTAAGGAGGTTTGTAATTTTAAAAAATTTGTAAACAGTCTAAGAAACCACAAGCCTCACCTCAAAACAAGCTTAATTCAAACAGGGCGAAAATATAATTACTTTAAATAGGCAAAAAATAGACCTACTTTAAACAGACTGTTAGATGTAGGTCTATTTTCGGCCTGTTTAAAGTAGGTCTATTTTCAGCCTATTTGAAATAGGTTTGTTTTGAGGTAAGGCCTGTGGTTTGTTAAGCTGCTTATAAAATTTTTAAAATTACAAACCTTCTTAATAGGCCACAGGCCAAGCTAAAGATGAGAAAAAAAGGCCTATAAGTAGCGGCGGATTTTGAGGGCTAGGGATGGCCCCGTAAAAAATTACAGAAAAGAACCCAAAGTTTTAGAAAATTATCTTGCAGCCCCAAATTTTTTTTATAATTTTCACTTTAGTCCCTTCATATAAAGTACGTTGAGGGACTAAAATAAAAATTTTGAAATGTTTTTGCGGCTTAATATAGTTTCATAGACATATGGGTCCTATTTTGTAATTTTTGCCGGCCCTCAAACTAACAACGTTACCTTCAAACTAACGGCATTGTGTGAATTTTACATTTTTAAAAGTTTGTTGATAGATTTGGTCCACTTAATAGTTTATTGCACTGGACGCTCCTGGACCAATAGTTCATTGATAAATTTGCTCCTTCACCCTTTAACATAACTGTTAACTTGGTATAAACAAAAGTTAGTTCATTATGGATCCCACACATAATCTTTTTTCTCCATTTTACTGTTCAACATCGTCACCATCTTCATTGATTTTATAGCAGAGGGGAAGGGAAAAGGTTGCCATTCATTTGTCACTAACCACCATTATGTGAGAGAGAGAGAGAGAGATCGCCGGTGTTCATTTGGACAAGAGGAAGAGGAATGATCTACTGAATATTGTGGAAGCTCCTTCTTCATTTGAAGAACCAGAGTGAGAACAAACACTACTATAAAAAGCATATATAACGTTCATAAAAAACATCCCTTTTTTAAAAAATAAAGTTAAAAATAAAGACGGTGATATTTTTATAATTCAATAAAAGAATTTTGAAAAATTAGGCTTCATTTTAACAAAAATGGATGTCAAAAGTATACTTTTAGTGTCCCCGATTTACAGTTGGGATACCTAAATTCCACTTCTGGTGTCCCAATTAAAAATTCGGATGCCTAAAGTGTCCCATTTATTTTCCATTGCCATTTTTCTTTCATCTTTCACCTTTTCATTTCCCCGTCATTTCTTTTTCACCCTTCTCTTTCGTCATCTTTCGTCACCTGCCAGATCGAGGAAAAGGCTTTCGCCTATCCCTTACCAGATTGAGGAACAAGAAAAGCAGTTTTGGAGATGAAAATTAGGATTACCTTGAATATGAAAATGTGGTGGAAGATCAGATCTGCGAAGTGAATGGCAAATCAAATTAGGTGGATCACGATCGGAGAAGTGAAGGCTACATGTTGGGGTATGAGAAGAAGAAATGCAGAGAGGTGGAAGCAGTGTGAGTCGTCTCTAATTTTGAATCTTACTTCGTGTTCTATTGTGTGTTCCTTTGTTGTTTCTTCAATCCTTATTGATGCTCTTTCAACAATAATTAAGGAGGAGAGGGAACATGGGGTCAAAAGAGATTACTAGAACGTTTTAGAAAACATATATTGTTATATTAACTAACTTAAAACTAACTTCCTTCATCGAATCAAATTAGATAAATACATTTTAGACCGAGTGAGTATTAGATTGGTTTAAGCTATGGAGTCACAGTGTAATACATTAATACTGATAGTATGGATTAGATGTAATTAGTTTACCAAATCTAGACATGAAAAAGTTTGAAAGCATTTATGTTCCTACAATGGGGTAAGAATGGTATTGATGAGAGCACCAATCAAATATCAGATCAACTCCACTTGCTCTCGCATTATTTTTTTGCCTTTGTGTGGCTAAGAGCAACAGATTATGCAGTTGACAAAAATTAATGTGGATGGTTGTCGGGCAGGATCCACATGATGTTCCCTCTCTTTTTTCCCCTTAAAATAAATAAAAACTTAAATTTTTTATCCCCTAATGTTTTTAATTAATTTATACTTGTATCGTTGCATTATTCACTCATTTTTTTAAAAAAATTTTAATTAACACCGCTATTTCATTTTGAATTTTGTAACTTTTTCTGGAACTGAGAATATTCTGTCTCATTAATCGAGACTAATTGATTTTAAGGTCAAGAAGGGGAAAATATACACAGAAAAGCGAGCGCGTGTGTGTATATATATATATATGAATTGAATTTTTGATGTATTCTCTCTAATACTTATCATGAAACACCAATTATTAATATTTTTTTGTTTTTATTATAAAGCACTAACTTATTTTAACTAACCCATTTATTACTATTTTTTTATTACGCTCTCATTGTTAACTAACTCATTTAAATCTATATCATTAAAATAGGGGTGAAATTGGAAACATTTATTAATTTTGGATCTAATTAATGAGTTAACTTCCATTCATTAGTTTGTAAGAAAAAGTAGTTGGTGCCTTATAATAAGGACTAGAGTAAGTACTTAATTAAGGCCGGCTGGTCATGCTGGTCTCTTTATTATTTCCTTTAAATTTTATTTTTTAATTTCGCATTGCATTTATTTTTCTAAAAGAAATTATGTTATTTTCAAAGAAAATCCCAATTAAATCCTACTGAAATGATCAAAATCAAAATTGGGCCTACACTTTTAACAAATTCATAACACCACTAATAAGCCTGATTAGGGATTTTTGAATATTATTAAAAGACCAAAATGCCTCCCTATTATTTAAAAGGAAAATTGAAGGTAATTAAAAAGGGAAAAATGATTTCTATATTAGGAACAATCTAACATAAATTAATTAATAATTATTCAATATAATCAGTTTAAACTTCCGATGTTTGAAAGATTTTTTTTTTTAAAAAATATATATGATTATGTAGTTATATATTTATATCTATATCAATGATGAAAAACTTAAATCATTTGTGGATCATAGCATCACGTTCATACAACCAAGGAAAAATCACTTAAATATAATAAAAACTTCAGGATCTCACTTTTTTTTTTTTTAATTATCATTTGGTATCTAATTCAAGGTTTATGATTGCCCCTCCCATCATAAATGTCTCTTCTAAAACTCAAATAGATTTAATGGAATCTTACACTACTCTGCTTCCCAACATGACTTTTTTTTAACCAACCTTAATTACCATTTCCTTAGGCAGAAAATTATACAACAATAATTTAGACACTTTAGCTTCATTGCAGGAGAGGGGGGAGAGGGAGAGGAGTATATGTATTGGGAATTGATGAATGAATAATATATAAATGATGTAATGAATTATAAAATAAAAAGATTGATGGTTGGTGAAGTTGATGAACACGGAATTCACTCGTTTCATAAAAAGCTCCACAGTGAAGACGAATAAAATTTTAGTGCTGAGCTGAGTATTTTATTTTTGTCAATGTGGAACGAGCTTGTATTGTATGGAATATAAAAAATGAGTGGCATTATCTATAAGTCATTATTTTGTCAAAATTTTCATGTGTTATATACAGATATAAATATATGATCATACTTTTGAAAAAAAAAAATCTATCAAATGGTCGAAGTTAAAATAACAGATGTATGTTGATTATATTGAATAACTATTAATTAATTTAAGTTAGATGATGCCTATTTTTTTTTCTTTTTAACTATCTTTAATTTTCCTTTTTAGTAATTGATGGCACTCTTGTCTTTCATCAATATTCATAAATCCCTAATTAAGCTTTTTGACCTCATTAATAATTTGTTAAAAGTGTAAGTCCAATTTTAGTTTTAATCATTTCAGTCGGATTTTATTATGATTTGTCCTATTTATTTTTTCAACTTCTTACTTAAATTTTGTTTAAATTAATATGCTTCATCTATGAAAAATCAACTAACTTGTTATAATAGCATTTTTCCCATTGGCTGCAAATGCAATGTTCAATAAAGCGAGATGGTGATATAGTAGTACTACTACTAGAGGGAACTAATCTTTCTCAAGCATGACTGGAAAATCAAACATTATGGATGAAAAAAAAAAGATATAAAAGAGAATTAATTGAGCTCAACTATTATTGAATCTGATATGAAAATAGTGAAAATCAGATACCTGTACAAAAAAAAAAAGTCTTATTCCTTAAATAAGAGTATTAGTATAAAATAATTGATATAAGTAACACATCCTCTTATTCCTTAAATAAGTGGTCGAGGGTTTGATTTCAAGTATAACAAATAGAAAAATCTACCTTAAATTAGTGAATATGGCTTCTTAAAAATGTCTCAACTTTTGTAAATTAAATAAGAAATTTAAAGAAAGAATACCAAAATTTTTTTAATATACTATTATCTAATACCAGAATATAAAATAAAATTTAATATACAATAATTAAAAATAAAATAAAATAAGGATTTATATATATAAATTTTGTCAAAAATATATTTAGCCAAAAGTTTTGATTTTTAGAAAAAAATCATTTGGCAGGGACACAGTTGTCATTTGCAAATAAACATGCCAGGTCTGCTAAGCGACAAACGAGGAGGTCGGCAACTGTCGGCCGGGGAAGTGGAGAGAAAAAAGCGGCGAAAATTCTAACTTTCTCTTTCAATTTTTTTTTTTAAAATATAAAAAAATATCGCAATTATTCGTTCCCTTCTATAATCAACAAGTTCAGAACCCACGAGCCCACATTAAACTTCATCCTCCAGTAACAGACTCGAACTCCAAAAAACAAAGCACCTTCTTCTTCGTGCTCGAGTCATTTGTTCAAAAATAATATTTCTTAAATTTTATTAATTTTATTTTCCATAAATTACCCCCCTTACATAGGGGCATTTCACTTCCCATCTAGAGAACAATAACAATCACCAAAATCACCATCTCCCTCCCATTTCTCTTCTTCTTCCTTCTCTCTTCTGTCTACGCGTGGGAGCTCCGAGAAATTTTCGCTCTCCGATTCGAAATGAATTTCTCTCCTCCCATTGCGAGTGCTTCGCAGATCTTTCGAATCCTAATTCTGTGGTTTTAGATACTCTCATTTTTATGAAGCCTCCTTGGCTGATTGCATTTTTTGTTGGTACGTCTTTGTTTCTAAACCCTAATCCTGTCTCTGAAATTGTCCTTCTGTTTCTCTACTTCACTTCATATGGTTTTCCTCTGTTCAGTGGTTCGTACTTTCTTCTTTCCGTTCATCATTTCATTGTCTCGTTTTGGCTTTTTCCCGTCTGAGTCCTTGAATCAGATTACAGAGTTAGCTAATGTTTCTGCTGTGATTAGCGCTCTCTCTGTGTTATTGAGTGAAGGTCTTTGTTAGGAATTCATTGTAAGTTTACTGAAGATGTATTTTAGTTGAATCATTTATTTAGTTTTCCTTCGAGAGCTGTTGAACAGGTGTTGACTAAATCGCTCTCTCTTATCGTTTATTTGATCAGTATCTTGCTTTCCATGGACTAATGAACTGTCCGAATTGATTTGTTGAACTTTTCTCATGTTATGAAGTCTCTTATTTGTTGCCATTTCTGGACTAATATTTTTATCTTTTTATTAATTAGATTGTCGTTTAATACAATGTTCACCTCACGAACCTTATTCCCCCCTTTTATTACGTATACAATTCTTTCTCGCAATTTTACCCTATTGTGTACTTGATTGGAGAAAATGCCGACAGGAGATTCTTACTTTCTTATGTCTTAATTAATAATTAACGATTTGAAAAATCGTATGCCCTGCTGAGTTGACTTTACCCAGATTTGCTTGCATGGTATAATCCAGCTTTTGTTTGTGTTTACTGCAAATAGTGCAATTTTCAATCGTGCACGTAGAACAAGATGAAAATATGCATTTTTTCCTTGGTTTCTGGGAAGCTATCAAAGACCCGAAATGATGCTTTATATGTTCAACCCTCCAAAATTTTTTTCTAGTGACATAAGTTTAGTGGTAGCTGCTATTTGACCTGTACTATTTATAATCGCACAATTGACATAACACACAATTTTCTCACTCAGCTAACTTTTCTCCTTTCCATTTTTTTGGCCAGTTAATACAGTTGAGATCGTTTAGGCCCTAAATATACTGGAAGTGAACAATGGAAATTGCGGAGGTTGAAGAAAATATGTTCGCAGCAAGTGATGCTAAGGTATGGCTATGTGTTTTAAATATGTTACATTTTGCTTTTGAAATTCTGATACTTTAAGTGTAGTATGTTGGAGAACAGTGATCACTTTAAGACTATGCCCGCCCTGGCCCCAATATATGAGGACTAAATCTCTGTATGAGCATTTTCTTTGTCTTCTCCATTCAATAAGCTATGCAGTGAGATATACATTTCCTAACTATTACCTATTTGAAAGGGTTCATTAACATTTGTGTATGATCATGACTTCTATTTTTTCAATTACTCAAGTAATTGTTTTGCATGGTTGGCCTAACAAAAAAAGTTTTGTATTCTTCTTGCTTTTCCCTGTTTTGCGCAAGTTTGTTTGTGCATTCTCTAAAATATCAATTAGTTAATTAATTAATAATTGATAATTATCTGGTTACTTATGCAGTTACATGGAGAGTTGTGTAAGGCTCTTTCAACAACATATTGCAAAGTATTGTCGATATTTCCATCTATGGAAGCAGCTAGGCCCAGGAGCAAATCAGGGATCCAGGCACTATGTTCATTGCACGTGGCATTAGAGAAGGCCAAGAATGTTCTTCAGCATTGTTCAGAGTGTAGTAAGCTTTATTTGGTATGATTTATTTCTTTAACATTTTTATTGGTTCATTATGTCTTGCAGCTAGTAAAGTGAACTTAAATTTACCTTAGCTTGTCTCATGGGTTTATCTGCTATTGATTGATGAGGTCATTCATTCTGAGGTACATTTGGTAGATTATTTACTTGTGGATTTGCTTGAATTGCAGGCTATAACTGGTGATTCTGTTCTTCTAAAATTTGAGAAAGCTAAATGTGCTCTTGAAAATAGTCTTAAAAGGGTGGAAGACATTGTTCCACAATCTATTGGATGTCAGGTAATAATCTCCGACTTTTGGTTACATATCATGCATTTTGATGTGTGAAGCTCTTTGCTTTTATTGTTTATGATCCTGCTGTAGCATGTCCGTGGAAATTATTTCAAGGCCTCATGATTGCTTTTTTAAACATATGACTGAATGGGGGCTATTTTAGATCCTCGGATTGATTCTTCTAAATTAATGAGTTCCATTGAGCTCTAAAGATGTGGGACTGGCCTGTTAAAATTGATATTGTGATGTTGGCAGTAAGTAGTATACTGTATTTGGTATTCATTGGTCTCATTGTAGGGATATGTACATGCATACATGTTTCCATTTCCTTGTTACCACAAATATTCAGCATGGTCAGATATTAAGATATTTTTAATTGTGAATGGTGTCTGGGCAGATTGAAGAGATTGTGAGTGAACTTGAAAGTATGGAATTGGCACTTGACCCCATGGAGAAGCAAATTGGCGATAATTTAATTGCTTTGCTCCAGCAAGGGAGAAAGTTCAACGACTCTACTGACAGTAGTGAGCTTGAATGTTTTCACCAGGCTGCTACTAGACTAGGAATCACTTCTTCTAGAGCAGCTCTCACTGAAAGAAGAGCTCTCAAGAAACATATTGAAAGAGCTCGAGCTGAAGATGACAAGCGGAAGGAATCAATTGTTGCCTATCTTTTACACCTTATGAGGAAATACTCTAAGTTATTTCGAAGTGAGTTTTCGGATGATAATGATTCTCAGGGTTCTGCTCCCTGTTCTCCCTCTGTTATGGGCTCCATGGAAGATGGTGTAGCTGGTGGTCATTACCAGGCCTTTGACCGACAGCTCTCAAAACTTAGTTCTTTTAATTTCAAGCCAAATAATAGAAATTTGGGGCAAATTCCCCTTCCCCCTGAGGAGTTAAGGTGTCCAATATCTCTCCAACTTATGTATGATCCTGTTATAATTGCTTCTGGTCAAACTTATGAGAGGGTTTGCATAGAGAAATGGTTCCGTGATGGGCATGACACCTGCCCAAAGACTCAACAGAAACTTACACATCTATCACTGACCCCTAATTACTGTGTTAAGGGTCTTGTTGCTAGTTGGTGTGAACAAAATGGAGTTCCTATTCCTGATGGCCCTCCGGAATCTCTTGACTTTAACTACTGGAGATTAGCATTATCTCAGTCTGAATCAACAAATTCAAGATCAATGAACAGTGTCAACTCCTGCAAATTGAAGGGCGTCAAAGTGGTACCTATAGAAGAGACGGGGGTCTCACATGAAGCCGGAGAAAATGGAACTGAAAGTGTGTATGCACAAGAGGAAGATACTGAGCAGTATCTTAGTTTTCTGAAAGTCTTGACTGAAGGGAACAGTTGGAAAAAGAAATGTAAAGTGGTAGAAAGGTTAAGGCTTTTGCTGAGGGATGATGAAGAAGCCAGGATTTTTATGGGGGCAAATGGGTTTGTTGAAGCACTTCTGCAGTTTCTGCAATCAGCAGTGTCCGAAGGGAATGTGCCAGCTCAAGAAAGTGGGGCAATGGCCCTCTTCAACCTTGCTGTGAATAACAACAGGTGTGCATTACCTTTTGGATTTTAATAGTTTTAAATTATCATGTAGAACTGCTTTTCATGTGATTACCATTTTTCACGGGCTCTCTTTTATGTAAACTTTGAGACCATGTTCAACTTGTGAACAACTTGCTTATAGCTGTTCATTTCGTTAATTGGCCTCCTGCATTACGTCATGATATGGTTATACAGTATAAACATGGTTCAGGTTTTACTCTTGTTATTTTTCAGCATTAATTTTGAAAAGGTATTGGCTTATAATCAATATAGACTTAATCCTGTTTCTTTCCAACAGGAATAAGGAAATCATGTTAGCAGAAGGAGTATTATCATTGCTAGAGCAAATGATCTCTAATTCCTACTCTTATGGCTGTGCAACGGCCCTCTATCTGAATCTGTCTTGCCTTGAAGAAGCCAAGCCTATGATTGGAACGAGTCAGGCTGTCCAGTTCCTCATCCAGCTCCTCTGTCAACCTGACGTTGAAGTCCTGTGCAAGCAAGATTCCCTTCATGCACTGTATAATCTATCCACTGTACCCTCCAATATCCCAAACCTCCTTTCGTTTGGCATCATCAATGGCCTCCAATCCCTCCTTGCAGGCCAGGGTGATTGTTTGTCGATGGAAAAATGCATAGCTATTTTGATCAATTTGGCTTCTTCTCAGTTGGGAAGGGAGGAGATGATATCGTCTCCGGGGCTCATAGGCTCGTTGGCCTCCATATTGGACACCGGTGAGATCGTAGAGCAAGAGCAAGCTCTATCTTGTCTATTAATTTTATGTAGAAGGAATGAAGTATGTAGTCAGATGGTCCTGCAAGAAGGCGTAATACCTGCCTTGGTTTCATTATCAGTGAACGGCACCTCAAGAGGAAGAGAGAAAGCTCAGAAACTCTTGATGCTGTTCAGAGAGCAGCGGCAGCGAGACAATTCACCTCCTAAGACAAATCAGTTCCTGCCAGAAACTAGTGATATAGAGATGCCGCCGCTTCCCGAAACAAAACCTCTATGTAAGTCAATGTCTAGGAAAAAAATGGGGAGGGCTCTTAGCTTTATATGGAAAACCAAGAGCTATTCTGTTTACCAGTGTTAGGATCCATGTGTTGTAAATTTCTGCTTGTAGTTCTACTTTTCTTTCCTTGTCCTCATCCCACGCCACACCCACGAGTGCCATTTTCTTTTTTGGAGTCTTCTTAGGGAAGAAGAGATGTACAGTCCTGTGTAATTTATGGATTTTGTTTTCTTCTATGGCTTTGTTCATTGTAATATTAATCTCTTTAAGAGCGATAGATTCAGAAAATGAGGTGGTTTGTGAATTGTGATTGTGAGTGGGGTCGCTTATGGAGTGGTCGAGTGTGATATTTATTGCATTTGTGACGTGGACAGTCAGGGTTGGACGGAGGCGGTCCAAGCGTGGGCATGTCATTTTCCGCCCGCAAATTAATTCCGACGTGCGGGCGTCATCTTCGGGCCATGTTATTCGGCGGGTATTGGTCCTGGGGTCCACTTTCATAGATTCTTTGTCTTAATCCTTGCGTCAAACTTTTCCATTCTTGACAAGGGGAAAAAAATCCAAGCCTATATTTATGGATGGTAGTTGTGTCTTGTGAATGGTAGTTGTGTCTGAAGTTAATCTCCACTCACTCTAATTTCCACTCAGAGATGCTCATATTTAATCTCCACTCACTCATAGAGATGCTATCTTCGTGTTTAAATAAGAGGAATGATACCTATGCTTAGTAAGAAATTAAAAAAAAAGTGCATATTCTCCAAGTTTCTCATTTTAATAATAAAATACCCAATTATATTACTTTCTTTGGGCTTAAGTATAAAATGAAGTTGATTTTTTTTTTGAAGATATTAAATAAGTTATTTAATCATATTATATGTGGTGTATCCTTATATTATATATTAGTCTATGAGTTAAACAAATTAGTTTGAAGAAAAAATAAAAATACTCTAAAGTAATTTTATTAGATAAACTATATTTTATATTTATGATAGGAGGGAGTATATGCAAGAGAGAACTGTGAGATGCACAAAGGGAAGTACACATAAATAAAAAATACACACAAGACACTTCACATTCTATGCTTAATACTAAAATACTTTAAATATGATTGTCTTTAACAAGAGGATACTATGTTTATAAAAATAAGAAAGTTCACAAGACACAACATAAAATACTTAAAATACAGCTATTAAAATTACCCAAACCAATGACTAAAGTAAAGGATTAAAGTTTGACCAAAAAAAAAAGTAAAGGATTAAAGGATATTATGGTGAACATCAATTGATTTACCTTTTTAAATATTATTATTATATATATAAAAAAAAAATTTCCCTCAAAGATAACATCAATGAGTAAAAAGTAGTGGAGATATACCTTGCATCATTAGTTAACAATTTAGGCTTATAACTTACTATAAGCATATTTAACCACAATAATAAGGTCGCCTAAAAAGAGTCAAATATGAAAATAATGAGTTTTGAATGTGTGGGAATCCTCGTTGGTGAAAACTTCCTTTATTGTATGTAACAAGTACAAACTCCATTTGATGTGCCAGACGATAACGTTTGGCTTTCTCTGCACGACCAACAAATATAGTTAAGTTACAATTAAAAATATTAAATGTTATATTTTTGTAAGTTTATGAGCTTTACACATATTTGATAACCGAGAAAAGAGAGCGAAATTGAAAATTTAAAAAAAAAATCAAAAAATTATAAATTTAAAAACCAAAGTAAATTCAATATATTCAAACAAAATCATTGATCGTGAACTTAAAAAAATTATAATTAAGGAGGTGAAGTAGATTCAAGTCTTACATTAAGATCTAAAAAAAAAACCCTTAGCTAACTTCTATATTTAGGACTAAATCCTCCACACACACATATATATTTACCGGAGTGATACCAATAACAAAATGCCCGAGACCTTATTATTTTGGGCTAACAATATGAATTATTGACTGCTGTGAAATTATAATTTAAAATGTGGTAGTAAATTTTAACATGAAATTATACTTTTTTTCAAAATTTCCCCCTTTTTTTAGAAACAAATACCGCATCATATCATAACAAAACAAAGTTAAGATGGTCGCTGATCAGTATTCGAGTGTCATGTGTGTTGGGGCTAAAAATTCTTCTCACATGTCACTACTCAAAAAACGAACAAAGCCCCCTGAGAGTTAAGCGTGTCCTTTATTCTCAATGATGCTTTGAAAGTTGGTTGTATGATAAAGTCGAACTTGACTTTCTTCCTATATTCTTTACCATCCTTTTCTCTCTCTCTTTTTTTTTTACTGTTGGATTAAGATCTCAACGGGTTTGATTTATTATAGGATTAAAATATTATTATAAAGAAAAAGGAAAGAAAATGATAGTAAAAAGAGATAATGAATCTAGACCGTTGAGATCTTAATCCAACGGTACAAAAAGGAAAATGAGGGGAAAATGATAGTAAAGAGTATAGGAGGAAAACTAAATCCGACAAAGTCAGCTCTGTTGAGTCTCTTCAGGTTTCTTAGAAGAGATCATGGCATGATGCCATCATTGGCTAATAATTAATCGGATTGTTTTGTGTGTGTAGTAGTAACTTAAGGCACCAGAGAAGAAAATGAACTTAAAAAGGACAAAAAAAAAGTATCATCATAATTCTCATAGCACTTAGATTGTAGTATTTGGTTCTAGTTAAACGTCTATAATGTGCAGAACAAAAATGCAACGTTAGATAAAGCTATTCCTTCAAAAGATTTGAACGATAGAAACTAAGAATTGAATAACAGGCTTGCACAAAGTAACATGAATTGTTAGGAGCAGTACCATTTTCCTGTGCGTGCCATCATCAATCATCACCAACAGAATCCAATTTTGGATTCAAATAACACGTCTCATACTTCACAGACTCCATCCAGATTCAAACAATCCCAGAATCGAATCATCTTCATTCGTTCCTCCACTGCTTCCAGCTTCATCATTCATTAATGCTTCCTTGTATAAGCCGCTCTTGTAGTGGACACTTGCATTCGCACCTTCATCCTCATCATTCATTAGTGCTCCAGTGTATGAACTGAACTTCTGGACACTTGTATTCACACCTTCATCCTCATCATTCATTGATGCTTCCTTGTATGAATCTCTCTTCTGGGTTGAAACAGCACTGTTGACCCTTTTCATTGCAGCTTTAGAAGGCTCTGATGATTTTGATGTAGAATCAAACCTAATTCCTTCTTTACTCTCTGAACGAATCAATATAGAAACCAAGCAATCCAACCAAGAACTTAGATAGAGCAAGAAGCGCTCCAGAACCGGAAACTCTTGGATAGTTTCAGGAAGTTTGTTCAGAGCATCATCGAATTTTTTGGGCAGCGACATTATCACAAGCACAAGATCGTCATCCTTGACGAACAAAT
Organism: Acacia confusa; assembly: GCA_037074495.1. Classification (NCBI taxonomy): domain Eukaryota; kingdom Viridiplantae; phylum Streptophyta; class Magnoliopsida; order Fabales; family Fabaceae; genus Acacia; species Acacia confusa. The sequence continues at coordinate 8,183,551 of CM073502.1, forward strand.
GCGATGAAGGTGGAAACAATGTCTCGATTATCTTTTAACAACGAGAAATTGATCATCAAGAAATGAGAGGATCGCTAACCAAATAAATTGAACAGCGTAGATGATAGGACTCGCAGCTTCTGCCAGATTCGCGATTCTTCTCCCGGTCGAACCTAAAGGTCCGTCAAATTCTAGGATTTTTCTGTAGGCAATGTCAGCCATTGCTAAGATCGAAACACCAACGGCGTGTAAGGGTGGATCTCCAGCATTCATCTTTCTGGCTGCGGCTTTCTGCTAAAAAATCAAGATCTAAATTAAACAAGAAGAAAATCGTAATGTTGTTCATATATCATCTGAACTGTTGTATTGCATTGAATGCTCGTGATATCTATTAATATGAATTTGTTTCTAAATGATCTGTTCTTCTTCACATAATACAAAAATTTCCATTGAAATGGATAACTTACTTGCCAAGTGTTCTGGTGTAGAACACAAGAGAGATTGGACTTAGCCTGGGTTGAGATCCTAGGGGCCTACATACTACAGAGTGGATCAAAGTTCACGTAGTTTGAGGGTAGACAATAGGCTAGTTATAGCCAAAGGGAGTGGGGTGTGTGCTCTGTGTGAATTGAAAAGTTAGGGTTCTGAAAGTGTGTACCTTGTGAGGGTTTATTCCCTATTTATAGACTTACTTGGGGCCCTTTTCTGATGGGCTTTGTTATCTTATTATTTAAAAGATATTAAGATATTCCTTTGGATAATATCCCCTTATCTTCTGGGTGGTTATGATTTTAACCACTATCTTGATAACTGCTCCTCAATTTAAGGAAGTGGTTAGGATTATGATTGGAGCCATTTGGTTGGGCTCTCCGGTCATTGGGCTGAGCCCATTTACAATATATCCGTAACAGTTGCCCCCCAACCTAGTAGCTTAGGGCTCTGAGCTGCCGGGATGTACTTGCTAGGCCATGGTTTGTGCGTTAGTCCTATCCTCCCAATCCTCGAATTTTGATCTTAGGCCGCACTCTACCCATGTTCGCTTCAAATTCTCTCTGCCGAGGTTGGAAATTTCCGGCCTCGTGTTACCTTATCGGTGTGAGTTTGTACCCCAGTTTATCTGGATGGGAGACAATTGCCCCCAGTTGAAGAAGCACGGGGTGGTCGGCCTTGGTCTTCATGATCCAAGTCCATTCTGATTCTGGCCGACCTTATCTTTGATTTGGGTTTCGCAACGGGTTTAGTTATTGATCTTGACACATTGCAAGTACCCGAGTTATAGTAGGTGCTATCATTACCTACTGCCAGCTGGCCTCTGCAAGCCGACTTTGTGGCTAAGGTGACTGCTCCATTATCCTTGGCATTCATGCGCATTCAACACAGGCATTAAATGTGCACGTCTTTTTATGGCCACGTCATTGGCCTCATACGGCCTTTTGGGCCTTTGGCGGTTGGACTTCTTTGGATGTTCAAACGTCTCCCTTCCATCAGTATATATAGCATTTATTTTCCCTCTTTCCACACTTTTGAAAGCGTTAAGACTTGTTTCTGTTGTGCAAGAGAGAACTTCCATATTCTTACCTGTTCCAAGGATCTTCTACTGTCGTGGCTCGTGCATTTCCTCTCCCTTTAACTTATTTGAAATCAGGTATTTCCTCGTTTCCTATTTGGTTTTTGCGGTTGTTTCTTCTTTCTTTCTTGGTTTTTTGGGTAGGCTCCTGTAAGTTCTTTCGAGTTTTCCTTCTTTCTGGGTTTTGTTGTTTTCATTTAATCTGGCTGCACTGTTCTTGGACTTCTTTGAGTTTTGGTCTTTTTAATTCCTCTTCTTCACCGCTAGGATTTGGTTCCTTGTTTGTACCTAACTCTGCCCCTTCTTTCTTTTCTACCTTCTCAAAATGAGCCACTAAGGCTCTTCTTCGTCTTTCAAACCAGACGCTCTTTTCCCAAAAGAGGAAGAGCTTCTTCAACGTATGCCTCCCCGGACAGCTTAGTGGCTGTATGGGAAACCCTTAACTGAGGAGTAAAAACTGGAGAGTGCGCTCCGTGGTTATGGTGGAGTCAGTGGGAGAGGGTCAAATTGACCCGTTCATTCTAGAGGTAGATTTAGGGTCAAACTGGAAAGGCTCTTCTTCGTCTTTCAAACCAGACGCTCTTTTCCCAAAAGAGGAAGAGCTTCTTCAACGTATGCCTCCCCGGACAGCTTGGTGGCTGTATTGGAAACCCTTAACCGAGGAGTAAAAACTGGAGAGTGCGCTCCGTGGTTATGGTGGAGTCAGTGGGAGAGGGTCAAATTGACCCGTTCATTCTAGAGGTAGATTTAGGGGTCGACCTTCCTCGTTAGGACCTGTAGGCTGAGGTCGGTCCCAATCATTAGAACTCGTAAGCTGAGGTCGTGGTTCTAGCCAGGTTAGAGCTTCATCTTTAGAACCATCTTTTGGAAGTCATGGCAGGGGAAACCCTCTAGCGCCTACCGCTTCCTTGGCTTTGCTGGTCGGACCCCTTACTACTCCATTTCGACCTAGTGGCCCGTGAGAGGAGTGTTCTTGGCTCGTGTTAGAATCTATGATGGTGGGTCGATTATGGGAAGCTAACGAAATAGCTTCACGATGCCGGCACGTTCCCCCGCAAGATGTCCTAGCCGTACCCGTCCATTTTGATATACTAGCTTTAGGTATCGCCTTCTTTCTTTCTAATTCCTTTCTGTTTTTGCTTTTTTAGGTAGTATGTCAGTTTCTCCTTGTCCCGTCGAGGATTCCAGATCTGTGGAGTCGGCGTCAGCCCGTGTTCCTCATCATCTGATAGAAAAGTTTGACTGGGTTGCAACTGGGGTACTATCCAGGCTTTCCTCTATAACATCCGACCAACTTGCCGAGCTCCCATTAGGGGACTGGAGTCATTGCTCCCTTTCCCCTCCTGCTCCCGATGAACCGGTGTGTGCTATCCGGGAAGGGAACGAACGTTCCTACTTCTTCTTTTACCGAGATTTTGTCCGGAAACTTGGCCTTTGTTTTCCATTGACCAAGTTTCAAACAGATCTTTTGAACATTCTGCATCTAGCCCCCACCCAAGTTCACCCGAATTCTTGGGGTTTTATTGTCGCTTTTGAGCGACTTTGTCGATTCTTAAACCTTAGCCCTACTACCGGGGCGTTTTTCTATTTTTTTCAATATCCAAAGGGCTCACCAACCCAGTGAGCCTGTGGAAAAAAAAAGGTTGGGTATCTTTCCGGGGGAAACCAGACAAGAAACTTTTTCATGTGGCCACTGATACCTGGAAAGGCTTCAAGACTTCATTTTTCAAAGTCACCGCGGAACCCGGTCATAAACCGTGGTTTCTCCAAGATGTCGACCACGCCTTGGTGGAGTTGACATTTCCTCTGTATTGGTCTAAAGTTTATTATGACCAAGACCCGAAAATTTTTCTAACCTCCGATGATAACTTGGAGCCGGTTGAGATTGCGACCGTGATAGCTTTGGTCGATCATGTGGCCGAGAAGGACGTCATTGATGCCCGGATTTTTATCCAACAGTCGATGGAGGAGTTATTCCCACCAAGTATGGTTTTTCCCTAAATATTTGCTGATGTTTGATATTTGACTCTTTTAATTATGTCTTGTGAACCTTTTTGATTTTTTCTTCTTTACTTGCCTTTGATAGATCCTGAGATGGGGAAAGTCTCCTATCAAGAGCTGGCCGATAAGCTCTGCGCCAAGGCCAAGAAGAAGGGGGAGTCTTCTTCGCACAAGAAGGCGGTGGTTGCTCCATCGTCGAAGAGGGCAGCTGTGGCCGAGAAGAGAGCTGCTTCTCCTCCGGCCTCTGCAGACCTCATGCCCCACAAATGGTCGAAGTCGACCATTACCTCCTCGACTTCGACTGCGGAGGCTGGTCCGTCCTCCACTCCTGAAGCTGGCGTTCCAACAAGCATCCCTCCTCCTCCTCTTCCCCCTCGGCAATCATGTCTTCATTCACGGGGCGAAGTATGGACTGACAGGGTTTCAGACGAGCTCAAACACGTTGTGAAGCCCCCTACTAAATATTTCAACGCCGACGTTTTTGCCGACTCCGACCTGGATCATCTGCAGGCTTTGCAAGACCATTTGATGGAGACGGCTGGAGTGCTAGATGCTTATGCTGCCGTGAAGCATAAGTATTCAAAAGCTATTGCCGAACTTACCAAGGCTCGGGCTGAGAGGAAAGATGCTGCGGCTCGGCAGGTAGAGGCTGAGAAGGCACGCCTGAAGGCCGAGGAGGCGCAGATAAAGGCGGTGGAGGAACTATCGAAGGCCCTTGCTAATAAGGATCTGGCCTCCACCGAACTTATTGCTTATCAGGCTCGAGAAGACACACTGAATGCCTCGCTTCGCGCTTTGTAGGGCCAATATGCAGGCGTGGTGAAGGACCTGAATCTTGCTCATTCCGACCTCGACGCTTCCAAGGCCGAGCTAGCGGCGTCTACTGCTGAGGTGGAGAAGCTGGAGGTCATGGTCGTCGAGACGACGGTCGAAGCTTTCAAGGAATGCCTGGCCCAAGTCCGAGCTTTGAATACCGATATTACAATGAACCTTGACGCTGTGGATTTTAGAGCTTCGGTAGTGGACGGCAATTTATCCCTGCGCCGCTTTCTCCGGCCGAAGAGTCTGAGCATCACATGGAGGGTGACAGAGCTCAAATTGCTGAGGAAGATGCTCTAGTCTCAAACGTGCCAGACTCCTCCGTGCCTGACTAAGCCCAACCGTGATGTTATCTTCGTTAGGAGTTTTTGTTTCATGTTTAATAGCTTTAGTTCTTATTTTTGTTTTGTTTTTCGTAATCCGGGCCTATGGCCCCATAATTAATGTAATGACAATTTCATCCCAGTTTTTCCGGGCATTTGTAACATTTCTTGTCTATTCATTCATCCTTTAAGCCAAACTCACGTCCGATTCGCTTGTTAATGAATAAAGGGAAATGTAATCCGGGTACGAAACTCGGTTCTTATCATATGACTTGGCCAAAGTCAAAATATATTACGCAGAATCTGCAGGATATTTCAACAACGTTCATAAACGGGCTCGTTTACTAATAATTGGGCATTTTATATAAAGAGATGATTTTATATAATCACCTAAGTACTTTAGCATGTAAAGTAATAATCTGAGATGGTAGCCAATTATCACATGTTCGGGACTTAATATTTAAACGTAAGAGCCTAAACATTTTAACCTGATCAGGGCCAGCATGATAACGACAACACCATACTAGAATATTGTTCCGATGCATCGTAACATTCACAAGATTTGTTAACAAACCTTATGATAACCAGGCTCGCGAAACCCCGGTTTCATTGATTAAGTTGCCTTTACTTGGTTGTTTTTGTATTGAACTTCATAAACAATCATCTGGTCGGCCCATAAGGTAAGCCGCCTTCTTTATTAATTGAAATAGTTGCAATTACAAGGAAATTTAAAATAAATGGAAAATAATGTGAGAAAGCAAAATAATCCTTAAAAAGAAAGAACGGTACTCAGCCACCGCTGACATCCGTTAAAACTGAAAAGCGATTCTCAGCCACCGCTGACATCCACTGCATCCGGGTTCAGAGTAGATCTCGGCCCTTAACTGTAGTAGATCCTTAGTTTGTCCACATTCCAAGTTTGTTTGACAGTTGTGCCGTCCAATGCCTTAAGGACATAGGTTTCGGGCCCCATTTTGTCTGAAATGCGATAAAGATCTTCCCAATTTGCAGCAAGTTTTCCATCCCGAGCATTCTTGTTTCTGATATCCGCTCTGCGAAGAACCAGATCACCTCTGCTAAACACTCGTGGCCTAACTTTGCGATTATATTTAGCCGCAACTAGCTGCTTTGTTGTAAGATCTCGGCAATGTGCCGTGATTCTGACTTTGTCAATGAGGTCTAATTCCACAGCCAATTGTTCACTGTTAATGTGTTCTCCTTCCTTCATGACATTTGCCTTCCTCTATGAGGTTTGTCCAATTTCAACTGGGATCATGGCCTCACAGCCGTAGGTCAATCTAAAAGGTGTTTCCTGGGTCGAAGTTTGGATACTAGTTCGATATCCCTAGAGTATTGGGTACAGCTGCTGGACCCCGTAGGTCAACTGATCATTCGTCCTGCCAGATCAGGCTTATGCAATACTTGGCGTATGGGTTCACTTGTTCGGACAATTATTCGATGTCCTTGGAAGTAAGGGCGCAACTTTCTTGCAGCAGTGAGGAGTGCGAAAGCCACCTTTTCCAACCTTTGATATCTCACCTCTGAACTTTGCAAAGCCCTACTTATGAAATAGATCGGCTTTTGTTCTGTCAATTCTTCCCTTACCAGTGCGGCGCTTATCACTTCTGGAGCCACTAATAAGTATAGTATTAAGTCTTCCTCGGGCATAGGTTTTGACAATATCGGAGGTGATGACAAACACTTCTTGATCTTGTCAAATGCGGCCTCACATTCCGGGCTCCATTCTCTGTGTTGTGCTTCATTCTTTAACAGCTTGAAAAATGGCAGTGTACTTTCCTCGATTTCGGCAAAAACCTCGTTAGAGCGGCTAGTCTGCCCGTTAATTGTTGCAGTTCTTTCTTATTTCTTGGGGCAGCCATATTGAGGACGGCTTGGCATTTATCCGGGTTGACCTCAATTCCTTTGTTAGTCAAAAGGAATCCGAGGAACTTACCCGAGAGAACCCCGAATGCACATTTTGTCGGGTTGAGTCGGATATGGTGAGCCCGGAGCTTGTCAAATGTTTCCTGTAAATCTTGGATATGATCGGACCGCTTGATTGATTTTACAATCATGTCGTCGATGTAAACTTCCACGTTTCTGTCGAGCTGTGCTTCAAATACTTGATTCATCATCCTTTGATAAGTGGCTCCGACGTTTTTTAGCCCGAAGGGCATGACGTTACAACAATAGTTGGTCTTTTCTGTGATAAAAGCTGTCTTTTCCTGGTCCTCAGGATGCATGGCTATCTGGTTGTAACCAGAATAGGCATCCATAAATGAGAATAGCTGGAACCCGGAGGAGTTGTCCACCAATTGGTCTATGTTTGGCATAGGGTAAGCATCCTTGGGGCATGCCTTGTTGAGATCGGTGTAATCTGTGCAGACCCTCCACTTGCCATTAGGTTTTTTGACCATTACCACATTTGATAGCCAAGTGGTGTACTGGATTTCCCTGATGAATCCTGCATCCAACAGCTCCCTCACATCTCGGCAAGGGCTATTTGCCTGTCCGGACCTATCTTCCTTTTCTTTTGTGCGATCGGCGTACAATGTGGGTTGATCGTTAGCTTGTGGCAGCAGAAGGTGGGGTCGACGCCTGGTAGCTCGGAAGGCTTCCAAGCGAACACATCTTTATTTTTCAATAGTAGTTTCTCCAACTCGGTTTTCTTTTACTTGGTGAGCATACTGTCAATCTTAGTTATTTGCCCGGGCTCATCTCCCAGCTGGTAATCCATGAGCTCCCCCTCGGGCTCTATTTTCATCAGCTTTGCTTCCTCCCTTACATCCAATTCTACCACGTTCACCGAGCTCGGTGTGGATAGCGCCGGGTTTCGAGTTTTCTTCGGCCAGGATGAGTATGTCGCAGGTTCACTATTTTTTACTTTCGAAAAGTAGCATTGTCATGATTCCTTCTGATCCCCTTTAATGGTGACGACTTCATTCTTTCTGCTTACCATTTTCAGCTTTTGATTCTTAGTTGATATTAGCATATCCCAACTATGAATAGTTGGTCTGCCTAAAATTATGTTATAGGACGAGGGAAAATCAGCTACAATGAATTTGACCCGTTCGATCTTGAAGGCTTCCCTAGATCCCAACATCATTTTCAGCTTTATATATCCCTTGGGGCTTGTATCTTCTCCATTGAACCCGATTAGGGTTGTTCTGCATGGCTTCAGATTTTCTAGATCAAGGTCCATCCGCTTGAAAGCATCCCACAGGATGATATCAACCGCGCTGCCGGGGTCGATAAATATCTTCTTCACTCGGCATTTGCCCAAGAGGCCGGTTATAACCAGCCCGTCTTGATGGCCTGGGATCACGTCCCTTAAGTCTTCCTGTGTGAAGAATAATTTGGGGGGTTTCGTTTGTAGAGGTTCTGGCTTGAAGGTAGGTCATTCCTTGATGGTTAAGACTTCCTGAAGATATTTCTTCCGCTGACTCGCTGTGTCGCCACCTCCTCCATATCCTCCGCTAATGACGTTGCAATCGAATTCGGCTTCTGTGAACTCCTCATCATTGTCATTCCTTTTCCGGTCCTCACCTGGCTTTCTTCTTTGAAGGACCAAGCTCTTACTCTGGTCCATCTGCTTGCGTTTGCTGCCCTTCTGCCCTTGCGTTTTGATGACGTATTGACGTAACTTTCCATCTCGGAAAAATTTCTCTACCGCATCTCTAAGGTCCCAACATTCATCAGTCGTGTGCCCGGGTCCTTTATGGAAATCACAAAACCGTGATCGATCCACCTTGCCTCTGTTATACAATGGTCATGGTCGTTCCACTTTTATGATCTCGGTTAGTGCTACCTCTCTCCAAAGATGAGCCCGCGATACATTCAAAGGAGTGTATTTTTCATACTTTCCTTCGTGCTTTCCTCCTCGGGTTTTTTGATCCGAGCTCTTGGATCGATCTTTTGGTGTTTGATCTCTCCCTTTTGGAGGTGGGCCTTTTTGTCTCTCTTTCCCCGGGGCATTGGCTATCTGCATCTGTTCGTTATCCAGATATTTCTTGGCACGCCGGTAGAACTCCTCCAGCGTTTTGATTTCGCCGGATATGACTGACCTTCCCATTCTGGATTCACTGTCTACGTCTGAGATGAGTAAATGCACGTGGACGCTCTCTGTTAACCCTTGAATTTGCAAAGCGGTCGCCTTGAAGCGATCCAGGTACTTTTAAAGAGTTCCGCTGGGTTGCTGCTTGATTCTGTCTAACGTGTAGACTGACCTGGGCTGCTTTTTGCTCGTTGCAAAATTCAGCAGGAACTTCTCACTCAAGTCGTTGAAGTCAGTAATGGATTTTGGAGGTAGAGTCCGGAACCAAATTTGTGCAGCCCCTCGTAATGTTGAGGTGAATAATCGAGATATGATTGACCCTTTAAATCTCCGAACTAACATTTCTGTGTCGAATGTATTCAGGTGCGTCTGAGGGTCCTGACTTCCATCGTATTTGGGGAGGTCGGATGTATTGAACTTCTTTGGGTATTCTGCCTCTATGATTTCATCCGAGAACGGGCTATTGTTTTTGCCTCCATCTCCGTACCAGGATTTGTTCCTCCCAGATTCATCTGGTCGGGCTTCCTGGTTATTTGAGGCGTGACTACTTTTCTGCGCGGTCCGGGCTTGAGTGTCTCGGTTTCCGTCCCGTTCGCTGTTCAATTCAGAGTTGGTGGCCGAGGCTGTCCTACCCAACTTTGGCTGATTTTGCCGAGATGGATCAACAGTTTGCTGATCATTGTCTCCATTTTCATTACGCTGCTCATCCTGGTGCTCCTTCTGCGGATGGTCTTGTAGCTGCTTAAGGATTTGACTCATAATCTTGGACATGCGATCAATTTTCTGATTCTGAAGGCTGTCGCGCTCCTCTATATTCTCAACCCGTTTAAGCATCAATCCAGCCACGTTATGAAGCAATCGCAAGTCCGAGTTATTAACTTGGAATTCCGGTGAGGAGTTAGCCTGATTGGCTTGTTGCAGCGTTTGGTTTGTGGATTTGTCCTCAGGGTGAGGAAGATTTGCATCAAGTGGTTCTGCAAAAGGATCCCGGACATTACCTTTGACCTCCTCCTGCTGTTGACGATCATTACTACTTCGTTCTTGGTTCTGTTCATGTGTTAGCGTATGTCTTCTGCTTCTGGTGTTAGCCATCGTTGGTCACGGGAATAGGACTTTATAGTCCCCACAGACGGCGGCAATGTTCTGGTGTAGAACACAAAAGAGATTGGACTTGGCTTGGGTTGAGATCCCAGGAGCCTACGTACCACAGAGTGGATCAAAGTCCACGTAGTTCGAGGGTAGACAATAGGCTAGTTATAGCCAGAGGGAGTGGAGTGTGTGCTCTGTGTGAATTGAAAAAGTTAGGGTTCCGAAAGTGTGTACCTTGTGAGGGTTTATTCCCTATTTATAGACTTACTTGGGGCCCTATTCTGATGGGCTTTGTTATCTTATTATTTAAAAGATATTAAGATATTCCTTTGGATAACTGTTCCTCAATTCAAGGGAGTGGTTAGGATTATGACTGGAGTCATTTGGCTGGGCTCTCCGGTCATTGGGTTGAGCTCATTTACAATATATCCGTAACACCAAGAAAGATTGGTGGATGACATTTTCGAAGATTGAAGAAGCAGAAGACGCCAACTCGGTAAGAATGAGACGAGAATGGAATATCTATGAAATACCACAACGTGTCAGTTCTTCATATATATTGAAATTTCCGTTGTAACGGACAGATGGAAGCATAAGAATACCAAATTGTTAGAAGCCAAAATTCTGGAGCAAATTTATTCCTTAGATTAAAATATGAGCTGCGTAGATTTTTTTTTTTCATTTTATTGATAATATTACAACACAATAAATCATAACCATTGAAAGTTGAATTTATCAGTTAAGATGAGAAGTGGAAGGAAGAAAAATGATGATGCATTAAACTCAAATGATAGATATGTAGCTGAGAAAACATATTTATGTTTTAATTTTTTAAACTGACAAGTCGCTTCAAATAAAATCAGATTATATATATTCCTCCTCTCTCCCCGGTCTATTTGGTTGATTATATTAACCCCACACACGCGCACACAAAAAGGATAAGGAAAGCAATAGCATCGGATTCGATCCCTATAATGAAGAAGCTAAAAGCCCAGAAGAGACACCAGAGTGATTCTCTCTTCCTTTGTTTTCTTTTCTTCTCTTCTCTTCTCTATGGCATTTTTCAAACTTGCTTGTTTCTGCAAATGTTTCTAATTTCCTCTATCTCAACAATCATGTCGTCAAAACCAGAAAAATCGCGTCTTGTCGAAGTAGAAGAAGACGACCCCTCTCGACTTCCTGTAATTCGTACGTTTTGCTTTTACTTGTATACAAGTTCTTTAACTGATTTGAGTAAATGAATATAGTGATGAATAATATAAATTTGAAGAGTGATATTGAATTTATTGTATGGATGGATCGCAGGAGTAGCTGGAGATGGAAGGTGTCTGTTCAGAGCAGTGGTGTATGGAGCCTGCCTCAGATCTGGAGACCCATCTCCCAGTCTCTCCAAGCAAAAACAACTCGCTGATGATCTCAGAAACAAAGTACTATTTTAATCTTTTCTGTTTTTGTGTTTGGTGGAAAATCGTTTGCATGATTCTGGTGAGGAGGATTTATCAGATATAACCTCCAGTTCTTCATTGACCATATATATCAAGTTAGAGAATACTTTAAACTTTTAATTACGTTTCTTTAGTTTTTCCTGCCAACCGTTATTGAAAATGCTCCCGAGTGAAAACAATTTTCAGCATATTTTTTTTTATAAATTTTTAACATAATTTTTCTGGCTAATAATTCTTTACATTATATATTTTTAAATTTTATACTTATATATATTTATGTTTATTGAATACATTTAATTAAACACTTTTGAGCATTTACATTTTTTTATAATACACTGAATTATTTATATAATTTTAATTTTAATATTTTTCTTAAATTATTAAATTATATAACATATATATTATACAACTCATGCCCTTTTCATTTATTTTATATCTAAACTTGCTTTTTAAAATAACCATCTAAACAAGTCTCAGTTTTAGAAAAACTGTTTATATTACTACCAATCTAAACATAAATCATATTTTATAATTTATTTTTTATCCAATTTTAAATTTATAAAAATCAAATTGTAAAAAAACAACTTTCTACGTGGCCATTCCAGACACACTTATACTATAAAGTGTCTCACAGGAAAAACATTAAAATTAATGAGTGTTTTTTCCCCTTCCAGGTGGTGGATGAATTCATTAAGAGGAGAGCAAAAACTGAATGGTATTTAGGATTTATACTTTTCTCTTTTATTTTTCATTAAGGAAATTAATTATCAAATATGTTTATAAATACTTACAACCGTGCAATGATGCATATATACAGGTTTCTAGAGGGTGACTTTGGTACCTACACAAAGCAAATGCGAAAGGCTTACACTTGGGGTGGAGAGCCTGAACTTCTCATGTCCTCTCATGTTTTACGGTAAAATCACACTATTAACTTTTATCTTTCCAATTTTACCCTCATATACAGCACTAAATTTTTCATGGCTAATTTACTCGGTTCATAGATAAAAATGAATATATATATATATATATATATATATATATATATATATATTAAAAACTACAAAATGTTCTACATTTTGAACTAAAATAACTACTCAGGGGTTACTTTAGTAATCAAGGGATCGAGCCAACAAATCAAATTTCAAATAGAGAATGTAGATGTTGCAAGCATACTTGACATTGTGTGTGTGTGTGTGAAATGTGTAGGATGCCAATAAGAGTGGTGATGCAAGAGGAGAAGAAGAATGGGGGTATGAAGGTAATTGCAGAGTATGGGCAAGAGTATGGGAAGGAGAGCCCAATTCAAGTTTTGTACCATGGCTATGGTCACTATGATGTCCTCAAGACTTCCTCTATTTCTCACTCTTAAGTATCTTCTTTAAACAAGGATTAACTTCACAACATTTACTTTTTTTAGCCCATTTTATAAGGTAAAGGAATAATGTATTTTTGTAGCTATATTTATATTTATAAGGCACATTATTAAATTTTTATATGAAGGTATAATTATACCCTCTATTGTATATATAGTTATTTTTTTGGAAAGTATGTAGTTAGAAAATAGTAAAGTTGGAAAGTTGTTGTATTTTAAGGTAAAATTAGTGAAATTAATTTTTTTTTGTCTGTGTAAAACATGAAAAATAAAATAAAATAAAAAGTCTGACAAATAGAATGTAAAGTTATACACACACATACATGTATGTATGTATATAGTCTAACTTTACATTCTCTTATGCTATCAATCCAAACATATAGATAACTAGCTATCAAACAAATTAATTTTAATTAAAGTTATTAAAACCAAACCGATCATTGAACTGGTTGATGTATTAGTTTTAGGGTTAGTAGGTTAAACCGGATCTAACTCTGAGTCAAATCGGTGAGAAAGTAGAGATTTTCAAGGTTATTAACATGAAATTATTAAAAAAACACAATTTTTTTTTTTAAAAAAACTAAATAAGGTCAATGCCCAGACAAGCTTATTGATTAGTTTGTTAGTTTCTAGGCCAAACCGGCTAGTTTGATCCGAGATTAATTACAGTGGTTCTAATATACTCCCTCCACCTCTGAATGCAAGGTCGGTTTTAAAGTAGATTATGATCATAAATGCAAGACCTTTTTCAGTTTATTCTTATATAATTTTTTTAAAATTTATTTGTCTTACTTATAAACTATCTACAATCAAATGTTCTGCATAAGTATTTTAGAGAAATCATGTCATATTTGCTATAATTAAGTAGTAATTTATTTAAATTTTTTAATCTATTCAAATTAAATAGATATATCTTACAAAGAGGAGTATTAGGCATGATTGATTTTATTATTAGTTCTTGAATAATAATAATAATATCAAATTCTTCTACCATTTAGTGAAGAATCTTATTACAAGCCGTTGTGATAGTCAATTCACACACTTAATAGGAATAAATTCTTTTTAAAAACACATTTACTTTCTTAATGTTAGATCGTCTTTTGAGAGATGTTTCAAGCGCTATTTGACATATAGCTTGATACTACCGGTTAGGTTTCTCTCATAATCCTTTTCTCATTATTTCTCATAATTTCTAAATCATACTCGTCTAATCAATTAAAAAAGTACTGTATCATCTCTTTCATCTTCCCAATCAATGACCTAGATGGGCTAATCAGAGTAAATGAGAAACAGGATGAGGGGAGGATCCTCTTCCTGATACTACACTCAAATATTTCATTCCATTAGATCCCTAAAGTTCGGAAGGACTATCCTTTTTGATCACTCATTATTATTTTTTATATAACAAACTTGCATGGTGCACACACACACGCATATATATATACACATATACTATAATTTTATAATTCAAATCATGTGATTGATTTTTTTGTAAAAAATATTTATAATATAATTTTATTACAGGGCATCATAACATAATTAAAGAAGAATTGAACATAGCATATACAATTACAAACATATTAAAAGTATGTCTTTTTAAGAAGCAGTCATTACATTTAGGAAATTCGTTCATACGTGGGGAGCAGCAGGAAGAAATTTAGTTTCATGCAAAGTTTAATGACGTTTTTAACCTTGGAAACAGAGTATATTACTTGTACTTGTTTAACAGAGATCCAAAATTTATACCGTTAATGGCCAGGGAGTTATCAGGATAATAAACAAAGAAAAATAAATTAACATGATTTCTAAAACGAGATACTAATTTATTTAATTGCCAATACTGTCATCCTCTTCTGAATTTCATTAGTAATTTTTATGAGCAACTGAGCAAGATGGTAATAGAATATTGATATTTAGCACAAAACCAAACTAACGGTATTTAAGTCTTTTAACTTATTTTTTGTCTTCCCATGATCCCATCCAATGGCCGAATAAGGATCTGTTTGCTACAGGGAAGATTTGAGGAGGGAAAGGAATTTAGAGGAGAGAAAGAGGGAATGAGAGATTTTGAGAGATGTGAGAAAATGAATTGTTTGGTAGGAAAAAAAATGAAAGGGTGACAGTTGAGAAATAATCAGGAAATACCTATTTTGCTCTCAAAAGTAATTAATTCAAAATTAGAAGGAAAAATGTAATTTTTTTTTTCATAATTCAAATGTGATACGAATTTTCTTGCATTAAATTCAAATTTATGGATCAAATTTGAATTTTATGACAACATTTATTTCACAAAAAAAAGTTGTATTTATAGGTAAAATTCGAATTTTATGATGAAATGTTTATTGGCGGGAAAAAAAAATCATATTTGTTGCATAAGTTCAAATGTAATCTTATTTTTTTCCTTATAGAAATAAATGTTTTATGAGATGTAAATATGTCCAAAAACTTCACTGCTTATAGAGGAAACTTGAGTTCTTACCAATTTTTGTGGGATCTTATCTTCCCACCTTTAAAAGAAGATTGGTAGGCTTGGGAACTCAAGTTTTCAGAAAGATTGGACACTAAAAGTATATCAAACAAAGGAACTTGCTTAGCTTCTCTTCCCTTCTCACATCTTCCACATACCAAACGATCCCTAAGGCTGTGTTTGGTATGAGGGAAGGGGGTGGAGGGAAACAATCTCTAGGGAAGAAATTGATCAAATCACCACTAATAAAAAAAAAATCTTTTTTGTTGAAAGTATATTTTAGGAATTAGGAATATTGAAAATTTTTCATAGGCTATTTTATAAACATGAGAGAAAAAATTTCTCTCTCTTTTTTCCCTCCTACTCATACCTCTCAAACCAAACATAGTGTAAGAAACCTTGAGAACACATCTAGACCACAATCCCAATTTCATTTTTTTAGTAAGAAACTGGAAAAAGGCAAGAGTACGATAAGAATAACAAAAGCCTACAAAAACATAATAAATTTCTATAATACTAGGAGAAAGTTTAGTTAGGCTATTAGCAATGTTAATTTCCTCCCTAAAAGCACTAATAAAAATAAGGGTTAAGTTGCAAAAATACACATGAACTTTATCCCCAGGAGCGCCGAGCACCAAATGTTTTTTTTTGTGCAAAAATACACATGTGATTATGTTTTAGGAGCAAAAGTCACAAAAGCCGTTAGTTGACCAACGTTGACCGTTAACTTGGATGGAAATGAATAGTAACTCCTTTGAAATTATCATTTTGCCCTTATTTTTAAGCTAAAATTACCATTTTGCCCTTAGTTTTAAATAATATTTCTTTTAAAAATAAAACTAAAATAAACCCTTCTGGACCTCACTACCGGCCACACCACCGCTGGCGGCCACCTCCGACGACTTTTTTTTTTTAATTTTTTAAAAAAAGGTTTTAAATATTTTTTTAAAAAAACACTAAAATAAATCTTTCCCCCCGGTGGGCCCCACCGCCGCCGGCGCCTACCCTCCCCACCGCCGGCTGCCGGCGGCCACCTTCGGCGACTTTTTTTTTTTAAATTTTAAAAACAAAGGTTTAAAATATTTTTTTAAAAAAAATACACTAAAATAAACTCTTCCCCATCGGTGGCCCAACCACCGCCCACACCACTGCCGGTGGATGGTGGCAGCTACTAGCGACCGCCTCAGCGACCTCCTTCGGCGACTTTTTTTTTTAAAGAAAAAACTAAGGTTTTTTTGCAAAAAACTAAGGCGAGGCGGATGGGCTCCACCACCGACCACACCTCCGCCGACGGCCACCCTCCCCACCGCTGACGACCTCCTCTGGAGACATTTTTTTTTAACTAAGGTTTTTTTTTAAAAAAAAAGAACCTTAGTTTTTTTAAATAAAACCCCTTGGTTTTTTTTTAAATAAAAAAAACCTTAGTTTTTGAAAAAAAAAGTCACTGAAGGATGTCGCTGGAGGTGGCCACCAGTGGGGAGGGTGGTCATCGGCTGTGGTGTGGCCGGTGGTGGGGCCCACCTGTGGGGAAAGGTTTATTTTAGTGTTTTTTTTTAAAAAAAACATTTAAAACCTTAGTCTTTTTTTAAAAGAAAAAGTCGCCGGAGGTGGTCGCTGGTGGGGAGGGCAGCCGCCGGCGATGGTGTGGCCAGTGGTGGGGCCCGGAAGGGTTTATTTTAGTTTTGATTTTTTAAAAAAATTATTTAAAACTAGGGGCAAAATGGTAATTTCAGTAGAGTTACTGTTCATTTCCGTTTAAGTTAACAGTCAACGTTGGTCAACTAACGAAAAGTGATGTAACCTATGAATATTAACCTAGGAATATCTGAAAAAGAAATTATCATTATTTCTAAAACGAGATACTAATTTATTTCATTACCAATACTATCATCCTCTTCTGAATTTCATTAGTAATTTTTATGAGCAATTGAGCAAGATGGTAATGGAATATTGATATTTAGCACAAAATCAAACTAGGGGCATCGAAATCTTTTAATTTATGTGTGGTCTTCGCACGATCCCATCTAATGGTCGAATAAGGGCCTGTTTGGTATAAGGAAGATTTGAGGAATGAAAGAAATTTAAAGGAGGGAAAGGAAGGGAATGAGATTTTTAGGGAGGGGAAGATGAGTTGTTTGATAGAAAGGAAATGAAGGGGTGACAGTTGGGAAAGAATCAGAAAATACCTATTTTACTGTCAAAAGAAATTAATTCAAAATTAAAAGAAAAAATGTATTTTCTTTTTTTCATAATTCGAGTGTGATACGAATTTTCTATCTATAAATTCAAATTTATGGGTCAAATTTGAATTTTATGACAAAAAAATTATTTCACAAAAAAAGTCGTATTTATTTGGCAAAAGAAAAAGAAAAAGAAATTGTTGCATAAATTTAGATGTAATTATATTTTCTTGGCTTATCAAAATAAATTTTTTATGAGGCGTAAATATGTTCAAAAACTTCACTACTTATAGAGGAAACTTGGGTTCCTACTAATTTTTGTGGGATCTTATCTTTCCACATTTAAAAGAAGAATGATTGGCTTGAGAATTTAAGTTTTTAGAAAGATTGGACGCTAAAACTAAAGTGTACCAAACAAGGGGACTTGTTAACCTTCCCTTCCCTTCTTACATCTTTCACATACCAAAAGGTCCCTAAAAAACCCAGAAGAACACATCTAGACCACAATCCCATCTCATTTTTTTAGTAAGAAACCGGACAAAAGGCAAGAGTGTTGAATAATCACGAGCAATTTGATACAATGTTGAAATAGAAGATCCGAGTCACGTTCGAAAATGATTTCCTACAGAGTTATTCCGTGACCACCGGCAAAGAGGAAGTGGTACTCCTCAAGATTAAACAGACCCTTCTTGAAATTAATCAGGGTGGTAGAACAAGTAGAAGATTATAACAATAACAACAAGTAATCAGAGGAGGAAAGTTTTGTAATGATCGTACTGAGTACTTCGTCCGAATCCTTTTTATAAACATAGTCGACAGATAACCAACGAACGTGAGTTTACTTGGACGACACAATCCTTGAGACTCAATAGACACCACTGGAAAAGACGAATCCGAACGTTGACAACAGAAAGTTCGTTCAAGGACATGACATTATTATTTTACACAACCAAAATAATATCTTCAGGGAACTAAAATCTTTTCACAAAATTTTTGTAATAATCGTACCAAGCACTTCGTCCAAATCCCTTTTAACTAACGGACGCGAGTTGGAAAAGACGAATCCGAACGTTGACAACAGAAAGTTTGTTCAGGGACATGGCATTATTATTTTACACAATTAAAATAATATCTTCAGGGAGCAAAAATATTTTCACAAAAGTGTCAGTATCATGTATTACACAGATTTCCACTACGCTTGCCTTTCAGTGGCCCATTTTTCGATTTGGTGGCCCATTTTTCGATGGCCCATTTTTCACAAAAGTGAAAATATCATGTATTACATGCGCATAAGGGGAATCGCTGGATTTCCACTACGCTTGCTTTACGGTGGCCCATTGTTGTACGTGTGAGCCCACTACTACTCTAAGCCTCTTTACAAGCCCAATATAATAAAATTATATATATATATATATATATATATATATATATATATATATATATATATATATATATATAGGTTTTTGCTCTCTCATTCCCAAGTAATGTGGGACTTGTTTCTTTGACACACCCATACACATTCTCATATTTTACAACAAAGAGTACAATAAGAATAACAAAGACTACAAAAACATAAAAAATCTCTATAATATCAGGAGAAAGTTTAGCTAGACTATCAACAATGTTAATTTCCTCCCTAAAAACACTAATAAAAATAATCTGCCAATCTCTATGAATAAGTACACGAGCGTCCTCAACAAGCAAGGTTGTAGAATTCTCCATTACGTTGTAGATCCTGATCCATATAAGCTCATCCGCGCTCTGCTAGTTCCTAGAATTCTCGCCGCCAAGGAATTTGTTGCAATGATTGGCCTATATATCCCAATTTATATACCCAAATAGCATGGACCATGGTAATTTGTTGACATGGGGCTTGACCTTGTTTGAATATTTTAAAATGAAGATATGTGTTTTTTTTTTTTAAAAAAAAGTTATGTTCATTAAATTAAGAGATTTATTTGAAGAGTTGTGTGTAGAGTTATAACACTAAAAGTTACTAATAAGGTTATGGCTATTCAATTTATAAACACGACTATGAAAGGTTCTATCTAGAGATATGACAGCTTGGTGAAAAATTCTGTTTTATTTATGAGAAAACTTTACATAATATAAAAGTGTAATGTTTTGTATGTCTATTCATGAATCAACATATAAGATTCATGAATTTAACAAATTGTTATAACTTTAATTGAAAAAGTGTTGTTTCAAGAAGTACTACTTCATGGTTTATAAATACCCAGCACCAGAAATCATTCTGACATATAAGAAATCACAAAACAAGATATCAAACTCATTACCTTTATCTTTGAGTGCACACGAAAATAAAATAAAATTTTCATTTTGTAAAAACCATTTTTGTCTTACTTGAGTATTGAGAGTGTAATCCATACTTAAGGATTTCATTATATCCAGCAGGAAATTCGTCCTTCAATCAAATTTGCATCTTATAAAATAGATATAGATAGGGGCGAATTAAATTTAAAAGAAAGTGTTGCCCACACTTTAAAGATGTCGTGCACTATTTTATTCTTCTCGTACTTCTTTGAGATCCAATCCATCCATAACAACCTAACTCCACGTGACAGATTCAATTTGACCCACTCGACTCCTTGTAAAGAGAACAAGGTGTTCCATTAACCTTGTGAGACAATTGGTTGCCATCTACCCTTTGCATTATAGGAATCTCTTAGTAGGTGTATGGAGCATTCCACTTGCTTAAAGCCAAAAGAGACAGGAAGTCGAATCTTGAATTCCTCTACTCTCTCTGAGCTGCGCTGTATAAGCCCTTCCACGAGGGAAGCTACATAAAAGATTTGATCTTTTCTAGTATTAGCCATCTGCATTTGCATTGCTATGTGATCTGGTGATTGGATAGAAGAAAAATTGGAGTGAAAGAAAATGGGAGGAGAAAAAACAGGGATTGAAATTTCAAGAAAAATAGTATATCAACTTTGATGGATGAGAGGAAATAAAAATAAAAGAAAATAAAATTAATATGTAAATAACTAAAATACCCTTATCAATATTTTAAAATATATCATGTTTTAAATTAAATTAAATATTAGAAAAATTATATTAACAATAACAGTAACAAATAATTTAAATTCAAATTATTTGTAAAGGAAAATTTACTCAAAATGGGATTAAATTGTGAGGATTCCATCTCAAGTCATGATCTTTCAGGAAAAAATTAATGTGGTTAAGCAGGAATGAATAAAGATACTTAAATTAATTTCTCACAAAAAAAAAAATATTTATTTCTGAATCAAAATATTCACATCCCGGTCACGAGTAAAGCCCCGTTTTTCTCCACCTTCGTGTTCCTTCGGCGCTTGTGCGCGGCGCAGAGGGAGAGAGAGAGGGCCACCAAGGCACCAACACTGTCTGCGAAATTTTCTTTCCTCCCCCTTTCCCCCCATCCTAATAGGAAAACCATTTCTTCTCCCATTTTACTCTCTTATTTTCTTTCCTCCCCATTTTCTCTCCATCCAAACAGAGGTACACTCTCGAGTCGGATTTGTGCCAGCTTCGAGCTTTGGATATCCTCTGCCGATGGTGAAACTTCCGATAGTCCAGTTCGAGGAGAAAATTATAGAGACCGTTGAGCAGAACGCTGTTGTAGTTATAATCGGTGAGACCGGTTCTGGGAAGAGCACCCAACTCTCTCAGATGCTTCACCGACGGGGCTACAGCAAATCGGGTATCATCGGCGTCACGCAGCCCCGGCGGGTCGCTGCGGTCTCCGTCTCAAGGTATAGGCTGTTCAGGAGTGTCTTGCCATCTTACCGTGAGAACAATTAATGAAACACTTCTTGATTAATGTTCACAGACGAGTTGCACAGGAGCTTGGCGTTCAACTTGGCGAGGAAGTTGGATATGCCATCCGATTTGAGGACCGAACTTCAGATAACACGCGTATTCAGTAATATCACCAAGCTTGCTTTGGTAACCTTTTACTTCCATATTACTGTTTAAAAAAAAAATATTTATTGGGTTCTAGATTTATGGTTGTGATCTGCTGAGATACCTTACTGATGGAGTGCTCCTTCGTGAAAGTCTGGCTAACCCCGAGCTAAATCAACATTCTGTGATCATATTGGATGAAGCTCATGAAAGGAGTCTAAATACGTAAGATTACTTCTACTCCCCAATTTTCTCAAGACTTCGTAGAATTCTCAACGGTAGATTTTGGGCAGTGTTGTCCCTAATTGCTACAATTTTTTTGATGCAATTTGTGGTTGGAATGACTATTATCAGGGATACATTGTTGGGGCTCATGAAGCGTTTGGTTGGGCTTCGTGCTTCTAATCTAAAAGTTTTAGTCACGTCGGCAACTCTAGATGGTGACAAAGTATCAAAGTTCTTCTCAGATTGCCCTATATTGACCATCCCAGGAAAGTTGTACCCAGTGGAGATATTCTATAGCACTGAACGTCCTACAAGCTATCTCGAGTCTTCTCTGAACACAGCAATTGGTATGACATAAATTTCAATCCAGCATGCAGCCAAAATGCATCGTCAAGGTTCTTAAAATTTATAAAGGGAACAATGGCAGATAAAATTGTTCTAAATGTACTATTGGACCATCTAAGAGGGATGTGATTTACATTTGAATGTGAAATTTCCATATTCATATGGACGTGGAAAAACTATGTTAACTCCTCTTTGCTCCTTTACTAATTGAATAAGTGGTCGTAGTTTCGTGAGTAAAAAGAAAGAGGACGCTGTCTTTTTGTGTTGATTTTGATTTGTACACATTCCATTTCAGCTTTATTATTTTTCAAAAATTGTAATTTCTATTTTCAGTTGATGATTAGGTGTTGGTGTTACAGATATACATGTTAGGCAACCAGAAGGTGATATTTTGATATTCATGACTGGACAGGTAGTTTTCTTTTATGTGGATTTCGCCCTTTTAACTCGCTGTTTTACAGTTATATTTTATAATATATCATATGTCAATTGAATCAGTCTTAATGATCCATGTGCAGGATGATATAGAGAAGTTAGTATCCAAGTTAGAAGAAAAAGTACGGGCCCTTGACGAAGGTTCTTGCATGGATGCTATTATCCTTCCCCTACATGGTTCTTTGCCTCCTGAAATGCAGGCAAGTTGTTTGCATTTTCTATAATCTTTCTAGTTGAAAAAACATGCTTTGGAGTGGAAGAATGATTACCATAATTACTGAATTAAATTCTAAGAGAGTTTATTTTCTTATATAACGCATGCTTTAATTGAAGGTTTGATAAACTGATGCATGAAATGAAATGTAAAGCTCCTAAAGAGTGTAATATTGGTGTTAGAATAAAAAGGTATTCTTCCATAGAGTATCTCTGCTGTTGGGAATTGTGTGATGTGCCCTATCTCTTTCTCTCCAATGGTAAACTTGACTGATCAAGACCTGCAACTATTTCTAGAATAATTTACTTTGCATGTGCTTCGTCTATGTTTTTATCTTGTTTGCTTCACAATAATATATCAGATATAGTTTCTCAGCATGCAATTGAGGTTAAAAAACATGCAAGTTTCTTGATCTGGAAAAAATTATCACACATAATTGAATATTGTTGCGGTCTTGTAAACTTAAATGGCTGATCATCTGTGGTGTGATGTTGTAGGTGCGTGTGTTTAGTCCTCCACCCCCAAATTGCAGGCGAATTATTGTTGCAGCAAATATTGCAGAAACTTCCTTCACTGTTGATGGTGTCGTGTATGGATACAGAACTATTTTATTAAGATGACAGTAACAACACTTTCCTCTTTTATTGACATCAGGCACATAAATTGACCATGGTTGTTTTCTTATATGATGGTATGAATTTTAGGCATGTTATTGATGCTGGGTATGTAAAGCAAAGGCAGTACAATCCATCAACTGGCATGTATTCACTTGATGTTGTCCAGATTAGCAAGTAAGCAACCAATAATCTCATATCTCATTGTAGCTCATAGAATGGATATAATATTTCGCGTTAGAAAGATATTGGATTTTTTTTATTTTGTCAAAAAGTTTTGTTCTTGCTTACTTGGTGCATGAAGAGCCTTTAGATTATTGCAAAGTTTCTAGAGGAAAACATTTCTTGTGTTAATCGTTGTCAATTTTCTTTAAATGTTTTGACATGAAAACTTCATAAACGTGAACATAATAATGATTAAAGTAATCTGTGACATTGCAGAGTTCAGGCTAGTCAGCGTGCAGGACGGGCCGGACGAACGCGTACAGGGAAATGCTACCGTCTGTACCCTTCCAGAGTTTATAAGGATGATTTCTTAGATGCTACAATTCCTGAAATACAGCGATCTTCTCTTGCGGGCTGTGTTCTCTACTTGAAGTCATTGGACCTCCCAGATATTGATATCCTCAAATTTGACTTGCTCGATCCCCCTTCAGGTAAGAAGTTTGTCAAAATGATTTAATAATGTTTGGTATAATGATGACACTTAAAACTCCCTCCTCAAGACTGAGAAGTTCTCAACTTGCTCCCTGAAAGTCTTCTCGTATTCCTGTTATGTGAAAAGATTCAGTTTGTTACTTTTCCGTCTTTCTGTTTTTTTTGTCCTCTTGTTTTTTTAATGAACTGTTTATCATTACGTAGAAATTATGGTAATATCAATCTACCACAACCTGAATATTTTGTAAAAATTGCTCTTAGTACCAAGAATATAAGGATTTTGACTTGCAAAATGCTCGGCTATCATATATTTTGCCTGGTTTTTATCTTGGGAAAATATCATTAAGGTCCCAACCAAGGAAAAAATATATGAAGAAGTCTCATAACTTGTCAATGGGACTTTTCTGATAGTATTTTCTTTGGTTGGGACCTTAATGATATTTTCCCTTTTATCTTTGGTCTTATGATCTCAAACTTTAAAGCATGTCATGTTCATTAGATGGCATCTGCTTTACTTTCTCTTGACTTTTGATATTCTTGATCCTTGAAGTTAGTGATTGAATGGGCTTTGTTGACTTTTTTATTGGGTTTCCTACAGCTGAGGCTTTAGAAGATGCCCTGAAGCAGTTATATCTGATTGATGCTATTGATGAAAATGGAGCAATAACAAACGTTGGACAAAAAATGGCCGGTACTAGATTTCTTTCTTTGATTTTTAAATGTCAACTTGCACTCTATCTTGATATAAATTCCTTTAGTGTACATCCTTTCTGTAGATAATGTCAGTTATCAGCAGTATTGTTATTTGAGTGTGTCTCAGTTACGCCTGACAATAGAAATTGTGCTTAGTATAAAAAAAATATCATCCTTTCTTCTCTATCATATTGCTCAAGTATTATTATTCTATATCCTCTGAACTCGGTGATCTTTTTCTTTTTTGCTATGCAGAGCTTCCGTTAGAGCCCTCTCTATCAAGAACTTTAATGGAGGCAAATAATTATGGTTGCTTATCTCAAGCTTTGACTGTTGCTGCCATGTTATCTGCTGAAACATCATTGTTATCAGGGTGGAGGTTGAGTCTTCTGATGTTTCTTTTAAATATGATTATATCATTTAGAAATGTCTTATTTACTCTATTCTTTGTAAGCATTGTTAAAATTTTATACCGGTGAATGTAGCAAATATACTAAGGAAGAAAAATCTAGTGTGTATCCCTCTAGATCTATGATTTATTCAATTATGAATTTATAAGGACTCAGTAACTGAAGCTTTCATATCTTTCCTTTTTATGTGCAGCAAGACTGAGAAAAAGAGGAAACAGACCATGTCCAAGCTTCCTGATGGTTCTGGCTTTGGTGACCACATTCAGATGCTGCAGATCTTTGAGTGCTGGGATCGTACTGATTATGACATTGGTTGGTGCAAAGAGAATGACTTGCAGGTACCTTTAATAGACTCCAGCACGCCTAAAATGATTTATGGGTTCAGTGTTAGGCTCTTGCAATGAACTCCAGTGGTTAAGTAATATTTACTTGGAAGGCTAGTGCTTCCGGTGTTGTCTATGTTATATTTCACACATTCAGTAAAGATGGTGGTAGCATTTAAAAGAAAATAATACACTACCTTCAGTCTTTAATATAAGAGATGAATTACTAATTTACGTGTATAAGTAAAATTAGTCAAGTTAGTTATTTATAATAAATAGGCGTTAATTTCCCTAAA
Source organism: Acacia confusa (assembly GCA_037074495.1). Taxonomy (NCBI): domain Eukaryota; kingdom Viridiplantae; phylum Streptophyta; class Magnoliopsida; order Fabales; family Fabaceae; genus Acacia; species Acacia confusa. The sequence continues at coordinate 8,208,965 of CM073502.1, forward strand.
ATACCTTGCATATAATCATAATAAAGATCATAAGTCAGTCAAGGGGTAGTTGGAATATAGCTGTTAGATGGAATAGCGTTAGTTTCTATCCACTTTCTTTAATTCCATTCACTTCCCCTCCACTCCGCCCTTAGATTAAAATATGAGCTGTATATATATATATATATATATATATATTAAAAAAAATTATCATTTTATTTATAATTTTACAAGACAATAAATCATAACCATTCAAATGTTAAGTTGGTAAATTTATAAATAAGTTATTAAATTATTTAAATGATATTATATATACTTATATAATAGTATAAATTAGAAAATCTAGGTTTTGATTATTTTTTGATGTTTAGATGATTAAAATAATATATTTATATTATTAAATTAATTTTTTTTAGTACAATCAATGTTTTGACATTAACTGTTTTATAAGGTTTTTAGTTTTTCTTTTTAATTTACATATATATTAAATTTAATATTAATAATATTTTATTATACATTCATAATTAAGTGTGTTGAGTTACTATTTTTTTCGTTAATAATATTAATGATGTTTGAATTATGACCAAAAGTATATTTTATAAAATTAAAAGATCAAAATATACCTCATGAAATTAAATGATCAAAACTATCGTTTAACCTATTATTATTGTAAGAGTTTGTTGTAATATCCTATTAGATATAAAAGATATATCTTAAAAATATAAGATGATATTCCAATTTTCTTTAAATCTAAAGTTTTCAATTTTTTATCACAATTTAATCTCACTTTTATCTTTTTCCCCCGGTCTATTTGGTTGATTATATTAACCCCACACACGCACGCACAAAGAATAAGGAAAGCAATAGACCAGAGTGATTCCCTCTATAATGAAGAAGCTTAATCAACGTCAGCGCAAAGCCCAGAAGAGAGACCAGAGTGATTCTCTCTTCCTTTGTTTTCTTTTCTTCTCTTCTCTTCTCTATGGCATTTTTCAAACTCGTTTATTTCTGCAAATGTTTCTAATTTCCTCTTTCTCAACAATCATGTCGTCAAAACCAGAAAAATGGCGTGGTGTCGAAGAAGAAGAAGAAGACTACCCCTCTCGACTTCCTGATGAATGGCGTCGTGTCGAAGAAGAAGAAGACTACCCCTCTCGACTTCCTGATGTAATTCGTACGTTTCGCTTTTACTTTGATACAAGTTCTTGAACTGATTTAATCGAGTAAATGAATAATATTATTTGAATTTGTATGGATGGATCGCAGGAGTAGCTGGAGATGGAAGTTGTCTGTTCAGAGCAGTGGCGTATGGAGCCTGCCTCAGATCTGGAGGTCCATCTCCCGGTCACTCAGAGCAAAAGCAACTCGCCGATAATCTCAGAAACAAAGTACGTACTATTAATTACTATCCTTTACTTATATGATGCCTATTAAATAACTATTTATCAAAATGCCTCTATTTCCAAATAATTTTCCAATGTGCCTCTGTATAATCGACTAAATTTAGTCGACTAAAACTCAAGGCGTTGAATTTTTTGACTGTCCCCGAGATTTAGTCGACTAATAACGTTGTGGCTTAATTAGTCGACTAGGTAGTGTTTGGAAACCTTCCAACCAAAACTTAGGTTTTGCGTAATATGAGTTAAGTATGTGAGGGGAGTTTTGTCTCGGCTTGCGCAAAATCTAAGTTTTGGGCTTCTTCCAAACACTACCTAAATCGCGATAGAGGATTTTTTTAAAACCCCATTTGAGTCATAATTGAACTTTTATCATAATGCAACCCTTTCACCCCATACTCTCCCTTCCTTTCACCCCATACTCTCTCTTTTCTTAGTTTTAGCGTGACCTATCAAAATTTAATCTCATTCCACCTAGTTTATACAATTCACATTATTGAAAGTGTTGAAGATAGAAATAATTTTTGAATTATTATTTGAATTTTGAATTTTTATTTTTGAATTACTGTTGCTATTAGCTAGGATTAAGTTACCAAGAGAAGTGGAAGTTTGAAAGTTGGTTTCCTATTATTATGCCCAGAGTGATTGTATAAATTACCTCGTCCATGAGGGAAATATTACGGATGAATAAAAGCATTCTTGAAGTATCAGTATCATATGAATAAGAGTATTCAGTATTGAAGTTATTACGGATGAATAAAAGCATTCTTGAAGTATCAGTATCATATGAATAAGAGTATTCAGTATTGAAGTTTCAGTATCAATTTTTTAACATGGTATCAGAGCATGGAGGGGTCCAGGAAACCTAAAGTCTGACCTTTCCCATGGAGAACCCCAACTCTGCCATCAATTCTGCCTCCCCACCATCCTCTACCTCTAGTCCACCTTCTAATATTATCATCGAGTATGATAATTTCTCCTTTCTCATCACCGTTATTCTTGATGACTCGAATAATCCCCTTTGGCCTAGTTAATGGACATGTGAGTTAGTACTCGGACCAAATCTGGGTGCCTGACTATTGTAACACAATATTTTTGCCTTGAATCTGCCCACGAAATCTTCTCCTTGAATTTGCCCATGAAATGTTGGCCTTGAATCTGCCCATGAAATCTTTTCCTTGAATTTACCCATGAAATCTTGAATCTGCCCACAAAATGTTGGCTTTCAATCTACCCATAAATCTTCGCCTTGAATCTATCCACAATCTTCTCCTTGAATCTACCCACGAAATGTTGGTTGTGAATCTACCCATGAAATCTTTGCCTTGAATCTGCCCACAAAATCTTCTCTTTGAATCTGCCCATGAAATGTTGGCCTTGAATCTACCCATGAAATCTTCTCCTTGAATCTACTCAGGAAATCTTCTCCTTAAATCTGCCCACAAAATGTTGGCTTTAAATCTACCTATGAAATCTTCGCCTTGAATTTGCCCACGAAATCTTCGCCTTGAATCTTCCTACGAAATTTGGGCCTTGAATCTGCCCACGAAATCTGGCATGCAGAACTCTATATGGATCCAATGACACTTGCTCCTCGACATAAGATTGAAACTTTCTTTTTTAATATCATTTTTCTGGCCTGGCCAACAATTTTTTATATTATTTTTTTATTTTATACTTTATATATATATATATATATATATATAAAATACATTTAATTAAATGCTTTTTAGCATTTACATTTTTTTTATAATAAGCTAAATTTTAGTTATGTAATTTTAATTTTAATATTTTTCTTAAGTTGTTAAATTATATATAGTTTATATTATACCACTATACCTTTATTTTTAGTTATTTTACATCTAAACTTGCTTTTAAAAATGACCATCTAGATAAGTTTTAGTTTAAAAAAAACTACTTATATTACTGTCAATTCAAATATAAATCATATTAGATAATTTGACTTTTATTTAATCTTAAGTTTGTAAAAATCTGGTTAAAAGAAAAAACCATTTTTGTCACTATTATTCTAAACAGTCTATAAATCTATGTTTATACCGGAAAGTGTGTCTCAAAAAACATTAAATTAAAGAGTGTTTTCCCCCCCTTCAGGTGGTGGATGAATTAATTAAGAGGAGAGCAACAACTGAATGGTATTTAGGATTTATATTTTTGTCTTTTATTTTTCATTAAGGAAATTAATTATCAAATATGTTTATAAATGCTTACAACTGTGTAATAATAATGCATATATACAGGTTTGTAGAGGGTGACTTTCATACCTACACAAGGGAAATGCGAAAGCCTCACACTTGGGGAGGAGAGCCTGAACTTCTCATGGCCTCTCATGTTTTACGGTAATATCACATTATTGAGTATTGACTTTTATTTTTCCAATTTTACCCTCATATACAACACTAGATTTTTCATGCCTAATTGCTCGGTTCATTCATAAAAATGAATATATTTATTTTTAAAACTACAAAATGTTCTACATTTTGAACTAAAATAACTACTCAGGGGTTACTTGAGTAATCTAGGGATCAACCCAAAAAATCAAATTTCAAATAGAGAATGTAGATGTTGTAAGCATTCTTGACATGGTGTGTGTGCGTGAAATGTGTAGGATGCCAATAAGAGTGGTGATGCAAGAGTATGGGGGTATGAAGGTAACTGCAGAGTATGGGCAAGAGTATGGGAAGGAGAGCCCGATTCAAGTTTTGTATCATGGCCATGGTCACTACGATGTTCTCAAGACTTCCCCTGTTTCTCACTCCTAAGAATCTTCTTTAAACAAGGATGAACTTTCTACATTTACTCTTCTTTTTAGTTCATTTTGTAAGCCAAAGGAATAATGTATTTTTTAGTCATATTTGTATTTATAAGGCACATTATTAAATTTTTATATGAAGGTAAGATTATACCCTCTATTGTATATATAGTTATTTTTTTTTTTTGGAAAGTGTGTAGTTTTTTTTTGGAAAGTGTGTAGTTGAAAAAGAATAAAGTTGGAAAATTGTTATATTTTAAGTTAGAGTTGAATTTGTTGCATAAAGTCAAATGTAATTATATTTTCTTGTCATACAGAAATAAATATATTTTATGAGAGGTAAATATGTTCGAAAACTTCACTGCTTATAGAGGAAGCTTGGGTTCCTGTGAATTTTTGCAGGATCTTATCTTTCCACCTTTAAAAGAATAATGATTGGCTTGAGAATTTATGTTTTTAGAAAGATTGGACGCTAAAACTGAAGTGTACAAAACAAGGGAACTTGTTAAGCTTCCCTTCCTTTCTCACATCTTTCACATACCAAAAGGTCCCTAAAAAACCTAGAAGAACACATCTAGACCACAATCCCAATCTGATTTTTTAGTAAGAAACTGAACAAAAGGCAAGAGTGTTGAATAATCACGAGCAATTTAATACAACGTTGAAATAGAAGATCAGAGCCACGTCCGAAAATGATGTCCTACAGAGTTATTCCGCGACCACCGGCAAAGAGGAAGCGGTACTGTCCTATAGAGTTATTCCGCGACCACCGACAAAGAGGAAAGAGTTATTCCGCGACCACCGACAAAGAGGAAACAGTACTCCCCAGGATTAAACAGACCCTTTTTGAAATTGATCAGGGTGACAGAACAAGCGAAAGATTATAACAATAACAATAAGTAATCAGAGGACGAAAGTTTTGTTATGATCGTACCGAGCACTTCGTCCAAATCCCTTTTATAAACACGGTCGACAGATAACCAACGGACATGAGTTTATTCGGACGACACAACCCCTGAGACTCAACACGCACCATCGGAAAAGACGAATCTGAATTTTGACAACGGAAAGTTCGTTCAAGGACGTGGCATTATTATTTTACACAACCAAAATAATATCTTCAGGGAGCAAAAATATTTTCACGAAATTTTTGTAATAATTGTACTGAGCACTTCGTCCGAATCCCTTTTAACCAACGGACGCGAGTTGGAAAAGATGAATCTGAACGTTGACAACAGAAAGTTCGTTCAGGGACGTGGCATTATTATTTTACGCAACTAAAATAATACTTTAGGGACCAAAAATATTTTCACAAAAGTGCCATTCCGCAGGGAGAATCGCCAGATTTCCACCACGCTTGCCTGTCGATGGCTCATTTTTCACAAAAGTGCCGATATCATGTATTACTCGCGTATAGGGGGAATTGTCGGATTTCCACTACGTTTGCCTTGCCGTGGCCCATTGTTGTAGGTGCGAGCCCACTACTCCTCTAGGCCTCTTTACAAGCCCAACATAATAAGATTATATATATAGGCTTTTGCTCTCTCATTCCTAAGCAATGTGGCTCATATTTTACAGCAAAGATTACAATAAAAAATAACAAAAGACTAAAAAAACATTAAAAAAAAAATCTATAATAACAGGAGAAAGTTTAGCTAGACTATCAGCAATGTCAATTTCCCCCCTACAAACACTAATAAAAATAATCTGCCAGTCTCTATGAACAAGTACACGAGCCTCCTCAACAAGCAAGGTTGCAGGATTCTCCAATACATTGTAGATCCTGATCCATAAAAGCTCATCCGCGCTCATCTGGTCCCTAGAATTCTCGCCGCCAAGGAATTTGCTGCAACGATTGACCTATATATCCCAATTTATATACGATACCCAAATAGCACTGGCCATGGTAGTTTTTTGGCAACTTGTGTTGGAATATTTTAAAATGAATATATGTGTTTTTTTTTCAAGTTACGTTCATTAAATTAAGGGATTTATTTGAAGAATGATGTAAGGAGTTATAATACTAAAAGTTACCAAGATTATATCTATTCAATTTCTAAACACCAATGTGAAAGGTTCTATCTAGAGATATGACAGCTTGGTGAAAAATTGTGTTGTATTTTTGAGAAAACTCTACATAATATAAAAGTGTAACGTTTCATATGTCTATTCATGAATCAACATATAAGATTCATGAATTTAACAAATTGTTATGACTTTTAATTGAAAAAGTGTTGTTTCAAGAGGCACTACTTCATGGTTTATAAATTCCCAGCACCATTAATCATTGTGACATATTAGAAATAATAAAACAAGATATCAAACTCATTACCTTTATGCTTAAGTGCACACAAAGATAAAATCAAATTATCATTTTGTAAAAATCATTTTTGTCTTACTTGAGTATTGAGAGTGTAATCCATACTCAAGGATTTCATTATATCCTGCAAATTACCTTATGAAATAGATATAGGTAGAAGCGAATTAAGTCTAAAAGAAAGTGTTGCCCACACTGTAAAGACATTGTGTACTATTTTCTTCTTGTACTCCATAGATAGAGATCCAATCCATCCAACAATCTAACTCCACTTGACATATTCCATTTGACCCGCTCGGCTCCTTGTAAAGTCAAGAAGGTGTTCCATTAACCTTGTGAGGCTATTGGCTGCCATCTACCCTTTACATTATAGCAATATGGTGCATGGAGTCTTCCACCTGCTTAAACCAAAAGGGATAGGAAGTTGAATCTTGAATTCCTCTACTCTCTCTAAGCTGCGCTGTATGAGCCCTTTCCACGAGGGAAAAACTTCATTTAAAAAAAAATTGATCTTTTCTAGTGTTGGCCATCTGCACAGAAGCTTCCTGATGCTATCTGCATTCCTATGTGATCAGGTGATTGGAGTGAAAGAAAATGGGAGGAGAAAAAATAGGGATAGAAAATTGAAGAAAAATATTATATCAATTTTGATGGATGAGAGGAAATACAAATAAAATAAAATAAAATCTAAATAACTAAATTGCCCTTATCACTATCTTAAAATATATCACGTTTTAAATTAAATTAAATATTAGAAAAATTATATTAACAATAACATTAACAAACAATTTAAATTCAAGTTATTTGTAAAGGAAAATTTACTCATAATGGGATTAAATTTTGAGGACTCCATCTCAAGGGGAAATTGACCATAATAGGAAAAAATTTTAAAAAAATTACTTAAATAGGGCAATGTTCAAAAGTTTTCTCAAAATAAGGCAGTTGGTGGCATCGCAAGTGGTGACTGAAACAACTACCGTTTAATTAACCAAATAACCCTCTACTAATCAGAGTTCATCAGACTAATCACATATTAAGTTTTATGTTGTAAATAAAAATATCCCAAAATATGAATCATGAGCCCTAGTATGTGGCAATATACATTAACCCATTCATACACAGAAACAAACAGAAGCCCTACTTGATCAAAGTAGGCTAGTCTTCTGTAGTCTTCCCGGAAGGACTTGGGCAAATATGGTAACCTGGAAAAATTTTGTAACCTTTAGTCCAGCTCATTATATATATTAACATGTGTTAGTGAGGTGCCAAGTGAAATACACAGTTCAATAATACAACAGTTCATCAATATTCTCTTTACGTAATATCACAATAATAATAAATATCATAATGGGTGTCACAAATTTTGTTCGAATTCAATACCTAAAAACCTCCCATCAATCCAACCGAACCGCCTTATTTCTTCCGACTAGACCCATGGGCTAAGTTACACCCATGTTACTGGTTACTCCAAAAGCTCACTGGTCAAGTGATGAGGACCAGCCAAAATCCTTAGAGCACCTGTCCCAGACCATGTGTCTTTTCCCCTCTTGAACTGTTGGGGTTTCGGAAGCCCTCTTGAACTGTTGGGCTAGTCCCTCTTGAACCGTTGGGACAATAAAAAGGCCAACCATCGTGCACCAATGGAGGCATTCACCACGTGGTGTAAATAACTTTCCATCTTCTCCCAATTCTTCCCATTCCATAATTATCATGATTAAATAAATGCATATATCTTAGCTCATAAAATTCCACAAGGCAATTTTATTTAAAATAATCATAATCAATTTAACAAATACTCAATAACAACATATTAATAATCATAATAAGTGGAAAGTGATTACCTCTCGCCCAAGCTAATTACTATCATACTGCTCCTTAAAACGAGAGCTCAACACACTCCATAATTCAATCTATCAAATCAATTCAATAACCATTAATAACTATTTAAAAACTCTACATATTACAAACTTTGATAATAATTCTTATTATTATTTATTTCCCTTTTCCTAATAATGACAAAATTACTTATCAGTATTATTGTTCATACATAAGATTTAATACCTTTGGGTTAAATAAATATAACTCCCGGGGTATTCTTTTCAAGAAGTAATTAGCATTTAAATTAAGTAAATAATTCATGTACAATATACTATTTATTTTCCCCTTTAATAAAATAATAATCTTATTCATTTCTCTCTTATTCATTCAGTTTATCAATTATTTATTTCATTATTGCTACCTTCCTATTATGTAGGAACAAATTGGATCATATTCTTATCTTCTTGATTTCATAATTATCATTATTTTTACTACGATTATTATCATTTATTTACTTTTATTTTTATTATTATTTTATGCATTACCATATCCCTCTACAATTAATCAAATAAATATTAACACATATAACTATGTTTTATTAAATACTTTCATATAATATACATACATACATAATATAATATATATATATATATTAACTAGTGTGTGAAGCAGAAAATAAACATACAGAGAGAAGGGAGGAAAATGTTGGGCTTGCAAAGTGTTGGGAATCAGGATACTTGTGCCATTATTCCCACCTGATAAAGCAACTATAAGGGTTCATGGCTTGCTAAATAAAAATATAGACATACACGCCACATATATGTATATATTTGATATTAGTTAAAACATAGATGGAATATATATATATATATATATATATATACTCACACATATACATCCACGCATCAGTTACTCCTCTGAGTTTTTCCCTTGCTCCTCCCTTCATTTAAAACACACACATACATAAAACCTCTTCATGCAGCTGTGACGCAACCCCATATACACAGGGTTATATATTTTTATCTCCTCTACCCCGTACAAGCATGCATACATGGCAACCCAAACGCCCAGCATTTTTCCTTCTTTTTCAGCGGACATATAATATATGCATACGAGGTTCCAGTGTGCAAAAAAAAAAAAAAGGTGCAGGCTTAAAACGTTTTATTTACATATACCGCACACCATCACGCCATGATTCAGAGATCCAGACCGACACCCCACCGAAAGATTTGCGCCTCTATTTAGTTTCAGTTTTGCAACAAGGTTTAAAAGACCCTCATCTATATGTGGAAATGACAAGGATTCAGAAGGAAAGGTATCGGTGTTACCTCTGAAAATCAGACTGGAAGTAGACGCTGAAATCCCCCTGTTCTTCGAGGGTTGAAACAGGGCAAGTATGTCCTATGCTTAGCTCTCTCTTTCTCTCTCTCGCTGCTCTCTCTCTCTCTCTCTCTGTCGGTGTCTCTACGTTTTCTGCACTGTTTCTATTTCTAGTTTCAGTTTGCCGTGAGGTGAAGGAGGATGAAGGAGAATGGAACAGCATATATATATATATATATATATATATATTGGTGGGGGAGGATGTTAACCGATAGGCATTACCCAGAGAGACGCTGGCGCGGGGCTCGATAGACATGGAGAGTCCTGATTACTTGCTTCTCCTTGCCGTGCTTTCGGCGCTGAAGACTTGACATTGATGTTGCGTTTTACTGAACTGAGAGAGAGAAACTGATATGGAGAATGAATGAGGTTAATGGATATTCTTTCTGGGCCGTGGGTGTTGGTTAGGTTTCTGCTTCTTCGTTTTTCACGTGATGCTTGAAGGAAGGAAATATTTCTTGGCTAATGATCAAGGCCTCTCACGGTTTTGGGCTGCACATTGGGTTATCATTTCTGGGCCATAGTTTTTGGTTTCATCGGGTCTATATATATACACATTGGTGCTGGGTTTCTCTTTAATTGTTGGTACGCTGGAGGAAGAAATTTTTATCTAAGCTTGAAAGCGTGGGGAGTATTGGGTTTGGGTATATGTAGGAGTTGGGCTTGGAGGGAGTATTAAAATATGGTCTTATTTTCTTCTTATTCTTTATGTGGAAATTGACATGGAAAAAGAAAAAAAAAGAGAAAAATATGAGATTAAATTTTTAGATGTATAAGCATGGGATTTAATGCAATTATTAGATAATTAAACATTAATTCCATATAAGGGTTTTAACTCTAAATTTTATCACTCACAACTATTTTCCTTGGTTTTATTTACAAGGAAATAAATCCCAAATTCTAGTTCAATTTATTAATTTAAATGATTTGGCCAAATTCCTTCGTTTATTTTTCCTACATTATTTTAAGCCAAATCTAATATTTATTTATTTCATCTTATTCATTTATTTTATTATATTTCGTCTTATTATATTTTCCTTTAATTTCCAAAAACCCAAAATTTTGGAATGTTACAGTGACACCACTGACAAAGTGGCGTCACATATTGTGACGCCACTTAGTGGTATTTAATCATTTACGCCACTTGAGTGGCGTCACACACTGTGACGCCACTCAAGTGGTTTATTTTAAAAATAAAAATATAATAATAAATAATAAATTTTAATAAAATATATATAATATAATTTAATAAAAATAATTTAATTTTTTTAGCTGATGACACATGGTGGGAAGCTAAGATAAATGTAAGCATATAAGTTTTAAGTTTTTTGTTATTTTATGTTTATTTAAAAATCTAGGTTTGTCAAAAGTTTTTTTTTTTTTAATGATTGTGTAGGATAATAGTAAATGTGCAAAATTTCGATATCAAATACTAGAATTTTGTGAGGAATTGGAAATCATCTTTAGGGAAACAATGACAACAAGTCAACGTGCGTGGACCCCAACAATAGGTGTACCGATTGAAGATAGTGCCATAAAAACCGCACAAACTATTCCAGAGGAAATTGCTGAATATGATGAAGAAGAATCCAATCCTGATGAAGATGATAGCCCTATGGTAAATAACCAACTCAAGAGAAAAAAAATGACATCAGAAGCAATGAGTAAAAAAATGGCAAAAGGTAAGCAAAAGAGTGGGATTGCAACAAGCATGCTAAAAACATTAGACCGAATGACCAATGCAGTAGAGAGTCATAATACAGTTGAAGCGGATGATAATAGATATTGACTTTATTTTCAAGGATGCATAGTTGCTATAGATGGATCACATATTCCTATCATTCCTCCTACTAATTATTTAAGTAATTATATATATTTTATTAATTATTATTATTATATATTTTTACTAATTATTATTATTATTATAAATTAAATGAGTAAAAAATTAAATTATTTTTATTAAATTAAATTATATATATTTTATTAAAATTTATTATTTATTATATATTATTATTAATTTTTATTATATTATATTATTTATTTTTTTAATAAACCACTAGTGGCCTCAATGATTAAATGCCACTAAGTGGCGTCATACTATACACTTTGTCAGTGGCGTCACCACTTGCGACGCCACCAACTGCCTTATTTTGGGAAAATTTTTTAACAGTGCGCTATTTGAATAATTTTATTTTTTATTTTTTTTTTCTTATTCTGGTCAATTTCCCCCATCTCAAGTCATGATCTCTCAGGAAAAAAATTATGTGGTTAAGCAGGAATGAATAAAGATATTTAAATTAATCTCTCACCAAAAAAATTATTTGTTTCTCAATCAAATATTCACATCTCGACCCCTAAGTAAAATCTTCGGGTTAAGTTTCTTTCATCATCCTTTTCTCATTATCCCTCATAATCTTCAAATCACATCCGTCCAATCAATACAGTGCTATTTTTAGTTTTCTCTCATTTTTCCAATCAACGATCCAGAGATTTAACCAATAAGAGAAAATGAGAAAGAAGATAAGGAGAAGATCTCTTTTTTTTCCCACCTTCGTGTTCCTCCGGCGCTTGTGCGCGGCCCAGAGGGGGAGAGAAGGCCACCAACACTGTCTTCGAAATTTTCTTTCTTGCCCCTTTTCCCCCTCATCCAAATAGGAAAATGTTATGAAACTGGAGGAATTCTAGAGAGAAGTCAGAGGAAATTCTAGAGAGATGAAATGGATTCATTCAACTAACATGAATAGTTATAAGAGACCTCTATTTATAGAAGGATGCAAATAGTAAATTACTATGCGTATACCCCATGTCATCCTGTATTTGGAGATTATGGGTCAATGGACATCCACATAATAAGTATATTCATAACACTCCCCCTTGGATGTCCATTTATGAATGTGCCTCATTAAAAATTTTAACTAGGAAAAACCGAGTGGGATAAAAACCTAGCCAAAGAAAAGAGTACATCATTCATTGATACACTGTTGAATGCTGCCTCATTAAAAACCTTTCTAGGAAAACCCAGTGGGACAAAACCTAGATAAGGGAAAAAGAGTATAGCGTGTATCGTCTCCCCCTCTTGATTACATCAGACTTGCTCCCCCTGATGACCGCATTGCTTCAATGTCTTTCTGAACATATCATTCTTTCTATCATCAAGCATTCTGTTATTCACTATGGAATAATAGAAACACCCAGTCTGATTATTCATCGAAATTATCAAAATCATCGATCTCATAAAAATATTCCCGAACGTAACATTGTGGAATCACAGGTGCGATATTGCATCACAGGCGCGACATTACAGATTGTCGTATGCATTTAAAGTCAAAAAGACTCTAGACTAGTGCTTTATAGGGAGCACACCTGCAGAGATTTAATAGGACTACGCAAATCTGCAGAGATTCAATAGGATTTAATTCAGCTATAAATAGAAGAAAGCTAACGAACATGCCTCATAAACGCTCAAGCATCTGATAACGTTAACTACCAGATACTCACACATATTTCTCTAAATTTATTGACATGGCAGGACCAAGCAATTTTATCTCAGTTTCTGATACATCTGACATAGCATTACTTGATGCTTTGTTGTATGATGATCAGACAAACACGTCATTTTCTTCTTTACTATTTTCTGATCCTTTAGACATGTTTATTCCTCCTTCTACTGTTCCTCCTTCTGCTTCAAATGTACCTACTTCTCCCCCAAGAACAAATGTTTTTCCTCAATCTATAAGGATTGAAGGTACAACTGAAGCAGGTTCTTCAAGGAGGCCTGTTAAGAGGTGTAGAACTATGGCAGAACTGATGGAGTCTACCAATCCAGTTTAGCCAATAGTGACGACAATCAATCAACCAGCAATCACAAGCCAGCAAACAACCTTCAATCTAGCAGCAACTACTAGCCAACAAGTAACAATAACCAGCCAGCCAACTATAACCACTAGTCAGCCAGCAACTACCAGCCAGTTAACAACTACTAGCTTATTGGAATATAGTTGTTGTGATGTTTTACGGGAGATCATACATACCAACGGACTTCAGTGTCATAAACTTGAAGTTCACGGAAGGAAAACAGGTATGATTTCCCACGCTGTTTTATTTGAAAATGTACAGGATAAATGTTACAATACTGACAGGCTTCCAATGTTTGATTTTAGTAATAAAAATTTTGGAGAAATCAAACATTTTCTCACACAGTATTGTATAGATTTACAAGCATCAGGATATAACTTGGTGCGAGATCCTGTATTAGCCTATAGGTCCTTTGTGTTGGTTCGGAATGGACAAATAATCCAAATGAACCCCGCGAAAGTTCATTTCAAACCAACATTGATAATCCATTAGATAAAGGAAAACAACCCGCGGTTAATATTCCATATGATACTTCATCCCTTAATCAGAGTGAATTATATAAATTAACAATGGAACAACGAGAAAGAATAAAGAGAACAACGCTCTATGATTTAAGAAATTATTTTCACTTAACCCTCGATGATGCGAGTAAACAATTAAATATGAGTACTCACACCATTCAAAAAAATTATAAAGAAGGAGGATTAACAGAGTGGCCTTACAAAAAGCTTTAAAAACTTATGAGGCAGATCTCGATATTATGAAGAGATTTACCTCATCTTGATCTCATCTCAAAAAAAGCAAAAGAAGATGACATTAAATATCTTCAGAATGAGATGATTAAGCTTTGTAATGGAGTTAAGCCACTTGCTATTAAACTTTGTTGAAATAATATTTCCTTTTGTTTAATTATTCTGTTTATGAATATTCCTCTCTCGTATTCACAAAAATTGTTATAATTTTAGGAAACATAAAACAATAGTAAAACAACAATAATGACAAATTTATTTCTTACTTCATTCACTTCTGGAAATGAAGTTGGATAAAATTCATGATCCATAACTCAATGATCTATTTGATCATGGCAAGAAATTAATCCACAATATTTCTTGGCTTAATCACAATATTGTTACTACAAGAGCAAATTGGATATATTTATTTACAATCAACCATAATCATACAATTTTAAGGCCTTTATACAATTGATGGCATACAAAATTTATGGATTAAAAATTGTTTCATAATTTGTCTCTTTGGCTTCAGGACAACTTTCTTCTTAGTTTCAGGCTAATTTATCTCTTGGCTTCTAGCCAATTTATGCCTCATGTCTCCATGACATTTTGATCTCATGATACATATGACCTTTTAACAATTTATCTTCAGGATAAATAAAATATAAGCATAATAAAATAAATAGATGGAACTCACTAATATGTATATATTAGTGTTGTTGCCATAAATAATAAAAGGGAGGGAGATATATATAAAGCGATAAATAAAATAAAAGATAAAAGGGAAGGGGATATGAAGCAGTAAATGAATTATAAATAAATAGAGTCCACTATACTAGTCTTACCACCATGAAAAATAAAGCAGTAAATAATAAAATAAATGGTGCCCACTATACTAGTGTTGCTACCATCAAAAATAAATAAAGCAGTAAAGAATTGAAATAAAATAAATGGGGCCCACAAAGTGTCACCACCATAAAAGATAAATAAACGCTAAATAAAATAAATAAATAGAGCCCACTAATAGATACTAGTGTGCCTCCATGAAAAATAAATAAATGGAGTCTACTAATAAAGGATAAATAAAAATAAATAACGTAAAAGTAAATGCGTAAAAGTAAATGTTAGTTACATAAAAATAAACGTTAGTAACAATAAAAATAAATACACGAAAGTAAATGTTAGTGACAATAATAAAATCCCAAATTAAAACAATTAAAAGGGAAAATTAAGTCTAGACTTCCAATGTGGAGTCAAATTAATAACAATAATAATAAAAATACAGTTGAGAAATCTACTAACCTTGGATTGTGAATAGACTTACTTCTTTCCTTTTTTAAAATAAAATAAAATAAAATAAAATTTTAGGGTTTTTTTTCCCACTTTGGTCCCGGTCAAAAATTACGATTCAATTAACAATTGAAATGAAGAAACGAAAGAAAAAGAGAAAATGAAATGAAGAGAGAGACAAAATGGGGGGAATTATTAAATGAAAGAAACGAAATTTGGGGGGTGAATGTGAAATGAAATTATTAAAGAAAGAAACGAAATGAAAGTGATCTTTTTTTTTGAAGTACTATTCACTGCCGACACTTTTTCAATTTT
The DNA here is from genome assembly GCA_037074495.1 of Acacia confusa. Taxonomy (NCBI): domain Eukaryota; kingdom Viridiplantae; phylum Streptophyta; class Magnoliopsida; order Fabales; family Fabaceae; genus Acacia; species Acacia confusa. The sequence goes on from CM073502.1 coordinate 8,224,817, forward strand.
TTTCCCTTTCTCTCCCTCTCTCTCTTTGTCGGTAGCACCCTCTCTCTCTTTTTTTTTTTTTTAATTCTCGCTCCCTCTTTCACATTTTCTTTCCCTCCCTCTCCTTTTCTGTACCTACGATCTCTATCTCAGTCATGGATGAAGAGAGAACAACGTTTTCTTGCTGTGGATTGTATCATGAATTGGTGAAGATGGTGGCTAATGATCATGAGAGGAAGAGATAATAATAATATAGTGCAACAGAGTTTGGTGTTGGGCAGTGGAGGAAAAAGATCTGATGCTGGACATGGAAGAGTCAAACACAAGGACAAATTGGATTTTGAAATCGAATAAGAATGAGATTTAGAGAAAGAGAAAATAAGAGTTGACTGATGACAGTTGTAGAAATGAGATTGTGGCCAAGTTACAAAATCCAGGCAATTTTGTTCTGGGAAAGATGATAATAGAAGGTGAAGAAATAGACGCAAGGAGTGTGTACGACTGTAGATTAAAGGTAAAGAGAGGCAGAGGTATGGTGTGCGATTGCCTCTGAAGCAACGGGGAAGAGATCTGGAGGGCGACGGTGAACTTGAGATCTGGGTGGACAAAAACTCGACGGATGAAGAGTTGGAGAGAGCGACAATTATAAAATCTGGGAGAACAAGAAAAGAAAAAGAAGAAGGATGAAGCTGAAGCTCACTGATCGGTAAGAACGAAGAAATTATCAGCAGAAGCAAAAGCCATCGTGCTTCGTGTTCGTGCTGATAACGATAATGAAATTGAACGAATTCTAGAGAGAGGTCAGAGGAAATTCTCTCATTCAACTAACATGAATAATTACAAGAGAACTCTATTTATAAAAGGATGTAAATAGTAAATTACTATGTGTATATCCCATGTCATCCTGTATTTGGAGATTATGGGTCAATGGACATCCACATAATAATAATAATGTTGAAAATAAATGTTTTTAATTATTTCTAATTTGAAGTTTGAATTTTAAATTATGGGTAGATCTAGTCTTTTTAGGAGTCTTAAACAAATAGCAAGTTTTTAGGTTTGTTTCCTAATTTCCTACTTAGTTTGTTTTCTGCTTTCTTGCTTTCATTTGTGAGTTTCCATTTGTATAAATAAACCTCATTCAAGAGGAATTAAGGAAGAATGAATGAAAAAGTGAAATAATACTTCTCGAGACTAAATTTTAACATGGTATCAAAGCATGATTTGGTCCAGGAAACCTAAAGTCCTACCTTCTTTTTCTAAATACCCGACCAAATCCTTCTCTTCCCAAATTTCCAATGGCGCCTTCCAATATCATTATCCAGCAAGATAACTCATATTTTCCCATCACCGTAATTCTAGATGACTCAAACTATCCTCTTTGGTCTCAATTACTGGACATGCGTATCGGTGCTCGTAACAAATCTGGATATGTTACTGGCTCGACACCAAAACCCTCTCTTGTAGATCCAACCTATGATACATGGGTCATTGAAAACAAAAGGGTGAAAAACTGGCTTATCGACTCAATGAGCCAACCCTTGATGCAACGGTTCATTCGCCTTGATTTGGCCCATGAAATTTGGGATGCCGCTCGCCGTACCTTCTATGATGCATCTGATGAGACCTGTCTCTTTGAACTCCACCAACGATCCTTCACCACCAAGCAGCATGGTTGTCCTATCTCGATCTATTACAATGAACTTGTTTTTATTTTTTAGGATATTGATCATCGTCAGCTGTCCCCTGCAACCACTGTCCATGGTGTCACCCAGATGCACTCCTCCATGGCCCGTCTTCGAGTCTACATCTTTCTCAATGGCTTAGACTCTAATTTTGAACAAGTTCGTGGGGAAATTCTACGAAAGGACCCCAAATTTGATCTCGAATGCACCTATGCGTAGGTACGACGTGAGTGTCAACAATGACTCTCCATGAATAGGCCTTGAATCCGCCCACGAACGAAATCTTCTCCTTGAAATCCACCCACGAACGAAATCTTCTCCTTGAATCCACCCACGAACGAAATCTTCTACTTGGATCTACCCACGAAATCTTCTCCTTCGATCTGCCCCACGAAATCTTCTCCTTGAATCCGCCCACGAACAAAATCTGGGCCTTGAATCTGCCCACGAATGAAATCTGGGCCTTGAATTTGCCCACGGTTCCAGGATACAGAACTCCATACCTTCTATGATGGATCTGATGAAACTTGCTCCTCAACGGAAGCTTGAAACTTTCTTCTTTACGCCTCATGTTCCAACGTCTTCTCAGAAAAAGTGTTTGAAGCAATGATTGACAAGTTGGGAATGAGCGACATTCATGTCCCAACTTGAGGGGAAGTGTTGAAAATAAATGTTTTTAATTATTTCTAATTTAAAGTTTGAATTTTAAATTATGGGTAGATCTAGTCTTTTTAGGAGTCTTAAACAAATAGAAAGTTTTTAGGTTTGTTTCCCAATTTCCTGTTTAGTTTAGTTTGTTTTCTGCTTTCTTGCTTTTATTTGTGAGTTTCCATTTGTATAAATAAACCTCGTTCAAGGGAAATCAAGGAAAAATGAATGAAAAAGTGAAATATTTCTTGTTAAATATATTCATAGCAGAAAATCATTTCTTCTCCCATTTTAGTCTCTTATTTTCTTTCCTCCCCATTTTCTCTCTATCCAGACAGGGGGTACCCTCTCGAGTCGAAATTGTGCCAGTTTCGAGCTTTGGATGTCCTCTGCCAATGGCGAAACTTCCGATAGTCCAGTTCGAGGAGAAAATTATAGAGACCGTTGAGTAGAACGCAATTGCAGTTATAATCGGTGAGACTGGTTCTGGGAAGAGCACCCAACTCTCTCAGATGCTTCACCGACGGGGCTACAGCAAATCGGGTACCATCGGCGTCACGCAGCCCCGGCGGGTCGCTGCGGTGTCCGTCTCCAGGTATAGGCTGTTCAGGAGTGTCTTCCCATCTTACCGTGAGAACAATTAATGAACACACTTTTTTTATTAATGTTCACAGACGAGTTGCACAGGAGCTTGGCGTTCAGCTTGGCGAGGAAGTTGGATATGCCATCCGATTTGAGGACCGAACTTAAGATAACACGCGTATTAAGTAATGTCACCAAGCTTGCCTTGGTAACCTTTTAGTTCCATATTACTGTTTTTTTTTAAAAAAAAATTTATTGGGTTCTAGATTTATGGTTGTGATCTGCTTAGATACCTTACTGATGGAGTTCTCCTTCGTGAAAGTCTGGCTAACCCCGAGCTAAATCAATATTCTGTCATTATACTGGATGAAGCGCATGAAAGGAGTCTAAATACGTAAGACTACTTCTACTCCCCAATTTTCTCAAGTCTTTGTAGAATTCTCAACTGTAGGTGTTGGTGTTACAGATATACATGTTAGGCAACCAGTAGGTGATATTTTGATATTCATGACTGGACAGGTAGTTTTCTTTTATGTGGAATTCGCCCTTTTAACTTGCTGTTTTACAGTTATATTTTATAATATATCATATGTCAATTGAATCAGTCTTGATGATCCATGTGCAGGATGATATAGAGAAGTTAGTATCCAAGTTAGAAGAAAAAGTACGGGCCCTTGACGAAGGTTCTTGCATGGATGCTATTATCCTTCCCCTACATGGTTCTTTGCCTCCTGAAATGCAGGCAAGTTGTGTTTGCATTTTCTATCATCACACGTAATTGAACATTGTTGAGGTCTTGTAAACTTAAATGGCTGATCATCTGTGGTGTGATGTTGTAGGTGCGTGTGTTTAGTCCTCCACCCCCAAATTGCAGGCGAATTATTGTTGCAACAAATATTGCAGAAACTTCCTTCACTGTTGATGGTGTCGTGTATGGATACAGAACCATTTTATTAAGATGACAATAACAACACTTTCCTCTTTTATTGACATCAGGCACATAAATTGACCATGGTTGTTTTCTTATATGATGGTATGAATTTTAGGTATGTTATTGATGCTGGGTATGTAAAGCAAAGGCAGTACAATCCATCAACTGGCATGTATTCACTGGATGTTGTCCAGATTAGCAAGTAAGCAACCAATAATCTCATATCTCATTGTAGCTCAAAGAATGGATATAATATTTCACGTTAGAAAGATATTGGATTTTTATTATTTTGTCAAAAAGATCTGTTCTTGCTTACTTGGTGCATGAAGAGCCATGAGATTATTGCAAAGTTTCTAGAGGAAAACATTTCTTGTGTTAATCGTTGTCAATTTTCTTTAAATGTTTTGGCTTGAAAACTTCATAAACTTGAACATAATAATGATTAAAGTAATCTGTGACATTGCAGAGTGCAGGCTAGTCAGCGTGCAGGACGCGCTGGACCAACGCGTCCAGGGAAATGCTACCGTCTGTACCCTTCCAGAGTTTATAACAATGATTTCTTAGATGCTACAATTCCTGAAATACAGCGATCTTCTCTTGCCGGTTGTGTTCTCTACTTGAAGTCATTGGACCTCCCAGATATTGATATCCTCAAATTTGACTTGGTTGATCCCCCTTCAGGTAAGAAGTTTGTTAAAATGATTTAATAATGTTTGGTATAATGATGACACTTAAACTCCCTCAAGACTGAGAATTTCCCAACTTGCTCCCTGAAAGTCTTCTCGTCTTCCTGTTATGTGAAAAGATTCAGTTCTTTACTTTTATGTCTTTCTGTTTTTTTTGTCCTCTTGTATTTTGTAATGAACTGTTTATCATTACGTAGAAGTTATGGTAATATCAATCTACCGCAACCTAAATATTTTGTTAAATTGTTCTTAGTACCAAGAATATAAGGATTTTGACTTGCAAAATGCTCGGCTATAATATATTTTGCCTGGTTTTTATCTTGGGAAAATATCATTTAGGTCCCAACCAAGGAAAAAATATATGAAGTCTCATAACCTGTCAATGGTATCTCTTTCACTTGTCAATGGGACTTTTTTGATATTATTTTCTTTGGTTGGGACCTCAATGATATTTTCCCTTTTATCTTTGGTCTTATGATCTCAAACTTTAAAGCATGTCACGTTCATTAGATGGCATCTGCTTTACTTTCTCTTGACTTTTGATATTCTTGATCCTTGAAGTTAGGGATTGAATGGGCTTTGTTGATTTTTTTATTGGGTTCCTGCAGCTGAGGCTTTAGAAGATGCCGTGAAGCAGTTATATCTGATTGATGCTATTGATGAAAACGGAGCAATAACAAACGTTGGACAAAAAATGGCTGGTACTAGATTTCTTTTTTTGATTTGTAAATGTCAGCTCGCGCTCTATCTTGATATAAAATTCCTTTAGTGTACATTCTTTCTGTAGATGATGTCAGTTATCAGCAGTATTGTTATTTGAGTGTGTCTCAGTTACGCCTGACAATAGAAATTGTGCTTAGTATAAAAAAAATATCATCCTTTCTTCTCTATCATATTGCTCAAGTATTATTATTCTATATCCTCTGAACTCGGTGATCTTTTTCTTTTTTGCTATGCAGAGCTTCCGTTAGAGCCCTCTCTATCAAGAACTTTAATGGAGGCAAATAATTATGGTTGCTTATCTCAAGCTTTGACTGTTGCTGCCATGTTATCTGCTGAAACATCATTGTTATCAGGGTGGAGGTTGAGTCTTCTGATGTTTCTTTTAAATATGATTATATCATTTAGAAATGTCTTATTTACTCTATTCTTTGTAAGCATTGTTAAAATTTTATACCGGTGAATGTAGCAAATATACTAAGGAAGAAAAATCTAGTGTGTATCCTCTAGATCTATGATATATTCAATTATGAATTTATAAGGACTCAGTAACTGAAGCTTTCATATCTTTCCTTTTTATGTGCAGCAAGACTGAGAAAAAGAGGAAACAGACCATGTCCAACCTTCCTGTTGGTTCTGGCTTTGGTGACCACATTCAGATGCTGCAGATCTTTGAGTACTGGGGTCGTACTGATTATGACATTGGTTGGTGCAAAGAGAATGACTTGCAGGTACCTTGAATAGATTCCAGCATGCCGAAAATGATTTATGCGTTCAGTGTTAGGCTCTTGCAATGAACGCAAGTGGTTAAGTAATATTTACATGGAAGGCTATTGCTTCCGGTGTTGTCTATGTTATATTTCACACATTCAGTAAAGATAGTGGTAGCCTTTAAAAGAAAATAATATATTTCCTCCAGTCTTTAATGTAAAAGATGAATTATTAATTTGCGTATATTAAGAAAATTAGTTAAGTTAGTTATTTGTAATAAATAGACGTTAGTTTCCCTAAAATATCTTGTCATATAATCATAATAAAGATCATAAGTCAGTCAAGGGGTAGTTGGAATATAGCTGTCAGATGGAATAGCGCTAGTTTCTATCCTAAGCCTATAAATAGATGTAAACTCATTTGTAATCAATCAGACTTGCATCAGTAATACTCGAGTACTATTCAGAATATCGTCTCTATCTCTCTTCTCTCCCCCTCAATCCTATTATGTTTCTCTATTCCCTCTAAACCTTTTCTGTTCTTCTCTCTTATTCTCTCTCTTTCCCTCTTTCTCTCTGATTCTGTATTACGATAATACAACATATCCTCTTTAATCATATGCTTTGGAAGCACCCTTTGATGGAAACCTCTTAATATGTGCAAGGGATTTTTTTTTTTTTGGTTTTTTTTGGGGGGGGGTGTTGGTGGTTATGAATTTGGCAAACAAGGTAGATTCGGGGCTTGTATTTAGGACCAAATTAAAGGCGTTGTCTAGCTCAGGGAGTATTACATTTCTCAAAGAGCGATTCTTCTGTAGTACTTCATGAAAGTGAATATTCAGATTTCATTAGGGCAATGCAACACAAATGAGGCTGAGCTCTTCTGCTGTTGGATCTCCAAAATGTGTAACATAATTGTTCATTTTGAGATAATTAAACAGTGGATGGCTCAACCTTTTAGGACGTCAAGCTCTCTTGAGCGAAGTCCTTTCCATGAAAGAAGAAAACATTGTAGACAAGTTTCCTTGCACAATTTTTTTTTATGATTATTATAATTAACTGATTGCAGGTGCGAGGGATGTTGTTTGTCAAAGATGTTCGTAAGCAGTTATCCCAGATGATGCAGAAAATAGCAAAGGGTTTGTATTCTTTATTCTTGATGACTTGTATTAGAATCTGTTTGTTCTTGTGTGTCAATGGACGTATTTCCCGGCTCAGGAATCAAACGGAGAGAACGCTCTCATAAATTATATAGACTTATATAATAGTATAAATTATAAAATCTAGGTTTTGATTATTTTTTGATGTTTAGATTATTAAATTAATATGTTTATATTATTAAATTATTTTTTAAGTACAATCAACGTTTTGACGTTAACTGTTTTATTAGTTTTTTAGTTTTTTTTTAATTTACATATATATTAAATTTAATATTAATAATATTTAATTATGCAATCGTGTGTTGAGTTACTATTTTTTTCGTTAATAATATTAATGATGTTAGAATTATAACTAGGAGTATATTTTATAAAATTAAAAGATTACCTCATGAAATTAAATGATCAAAACTATCCTTTAACCTATTATTATTGTAAGAGTTTGTTGTAATATCCTATTAGATATAAAAGATATATCTTAATAATTATAAGATGATATGCCATTTTTCTTTAAATCTAAAATTTTCAATTTTTTATCACGATTTAATCTCACTGTTATCTTTTTCCCCCCGGTCTTTTGGGTTTTTTTTTTTTTTGTTCAACGGTCTATTGGGTTGATTATATAAACCCCACAAACGCACGCACGCACAAAAGAATAAGGAAAGCAATAGCATCGGATTCGATCCCTATAATGAAGAAGCTTAATCAACGTCAGCGCAAAGCCCAGAAGAGACACCAGAGTGATTCTCTCTTCCTTTGTTTTCTTCTCTTGTCTTGTCTATGGCATTTTTCAAACTCGTTTATTTCTGCAAATGTTTCTAATTTCCTCTTTCTCAACAATCATGTCGTCAAAACCAGAACAATGGCGTGGTGTCGAAGAAGAAGAAGACTACCCCTCTCGACTTCCTGATGAATGGCGTCTTGTTGAAGAAGAAGACTACCCCTCTCGACTTCCTGATGTCATTCGTACGTTTTGCTTTTACTTTGATACAAGTTCTTGAACTGATTTGATGGAGTAAATGAATAATATTATTTGAATTTGTGTGGATGGATCGCAGGAGTAGCTGGAGATGGAAGTTGTCTGTTCAGAGCAGTGGCGTATGGAGCCTGCCTCAGATCTGGAGGTCCATCTCCCGGTCACTCAGAGCAAAAACAACTAGCTGATGATCTCAGAAACAAAGTACGTACTATTAATTACTATCCTGGCTTAGTCGACTAAATCACGACATAGGGGTTTTTTTAAAACCATCATAATAGAAATCTTATCACAATGCAATCCTTTCACCCCATACTCTCTTTTTTCTCAGTTTTAATGCGACTCATCAAAGTTTAGTCTTGTTGAAGATAGAAATAATTTTTGAATTATTATTTGAATTTTGAATTGTTGTTATTTTTGAATTACTGGCTAGGATTAACTTACCTAGAAGTGGAAATTTGAAAGTTAGTTTCCTATTATTATGCCCAGAGCGATTGTATAAATTACCTCGTCCATGAGGGAAATATTACGGATGAATAAAAAGCATTCTTGAAGTATCAGTATTTGATGAATAGAAGTATTCAGTATTAGTTTTTTAACATGGTATCAAAGCATGGTTTGGTTCAGGAAACCTTAAGTCCTACTTCTTTCTCTTGTTACCCGACCAAATCCCTAATTTCCCATGGAGAACCCCAACTCTGCCATCAATTCTGCCTCCCCACCGTTCTCCACCTCTAGTCCACCTTCTAATATTATCATCGAGTATGATAATTCCTCCTTTCTCATCACCGTTATTCTTGATGACTCGAATAATCCCCTTTGGCCCAGTTAATGGACGTGTGAGTTAGTACTCGGACCAAATCTGGGTGCCTGACTTTTGTAACAAAAAATCTTTGTCTTGAATCTGACCACGAAATCTTCTCTTTGAATCTACCCATGAAATGTTGGCCTTAAATCTACCCATGAAATCTTTTCCTTGAATCTACACTGTTGCTATTAGCTAGGATTAACTTACTAAGAGAAGTGGAAGTTTAGCTAGGATTAACTTTCTAAGAGAAGTGGAAGTTTGAAGTTAGTTTCCTATTATTATGCCCAGAGTGATTGTATAAATTGCCTCGTCCATGAGGGAAATATTATGGATGAATAAAAAGCATTCTTGAAGTACCAGTATCAAATGAATAAAAGTATTCAGTATTAGTTTTTTAACAAATCTCATTTCACCTAGTTCATACAATTCGTATTATTGAAAGATATAACGTTTAGGATATAAGAGGTAAGAACAAGAATTGCATGAACGTCTTTTTTTTGTGAATAAAACTTGCAAAAATGAAGCTATTTTTTATGACTCAGAAAAATACTGCAAGTATAAATTCCTTTCATGTTCTCATAAGCTTGGCTCCCAACAACGATTTCTAATCTGTAGGTACAAATCGAATGATTTCTAATGCTGGTTTGGGAGCTTTTTAAAGCTTTTTTTTTTCTTAGTGAAGCTATAATGATTACACAACAATAATACCTCGAACAAGGTGGAATGAAATTAAACTTTGGTGGGTCACATTAAAATTGAGAAAAGAGAGAGTATTTGGGGGAAGGGTTGCATTGTGATAAGAGTTTCTTTATGACGCAAACCTTGGAATGAGATTAAACTTTGGTGGGTTGCATTAAAATTGAGAAAAAAGAGAGTATTTGGGGGAAGGGTTGTATTGTGATAAGAGTTTCTTTATGACACAAATGAGGTTTTAAAAAAACCCCTCTGTCGCAATTTAGTCGACTAAGCTACAATGCTTAGTCGACTAAATTGCGGGGACAATCAAAAATTCAACTCCCCACGTTTTAGTCGACTAACCAGGGGCAGATAGAAAAATTGTTTGGAAATAGGGGTATTTCAGTAAATAGTTATTTAATAATGTGCATATTAGTCAAAAAGCCGGAAAATCGATTGCGATGGTCCTGGTGAGAACTGAGGAGGATATATCAGATATAACCTCTGGTTCTTCTTTGACTATATATATCAAGTTGAAGAATACTCTAAACTTTTAATTACGTTTCTTTAGTTTTTACTGCCAACCGTTTTTGAAAATGCGCTCTCGAGTGAAAACAATTTTCAACATGTTTCTTTTAATAATTTTTAATATCATTTTTCTGGCCAACAATTATATATATATATATATATATATATATATATATATATATTAAATACATTTAATTAAATGCTTTTTAGCATTTACATTTTTTTATAATACGCTAAATTTTATTTATGTAATTTTAATTTTAATATTTTTCTTAAAATTTTAAATTATATATAGTTTATATTATGCAACTATACCTTTTTTAGTTATTTTACATCTAAACTTGCTTTTAAAAATAACCATCTAAATAAGTTTTAGTTTTAAAAAATACTACTTATATTACTGTCAATTCAAATATAAATCATATTAGATAATTTGACATTTAGTTAATCTTAAGTTTGTAAAAATCTGGTTAAAAGAAAAAACCATTTTTGTCACTATTATTCTAAACAGTCCATAAATCTACGTTTATACCGAAAAGTGTGTCTCAAAAAACATTAAATTAAAGAGTGTTTTCCCCCCCTCCAGGTGGTGGATGAATTAATTAAGAGGAGAGCAACAACTGAATGGTATTTAGGATTTATATTTTTCTCTTTTATTTTTCATTAAGGAAATTAATTATCAAATATGTTTATAAATGCTTACAACTGTGTAATAATAATGCATATATACAGGTTTGTAGAGGGTGACTTTCATACCTACACAAGGGAAATGCGAAAGCCTCACACTTGGGGAGGAGAGCCTGAACTTCTCATGGCCTCTCATGTTTTACGGTAATATCACACTATTGACTTTTATTTTTCCAATTTTACCCTCACATACAGCACTAGATTTTTCATGCCTAGATAATTACTTGGTTCATAGATAAAAATGAATATATTTATTTTTAAAACTACAAAATGTCCTACATTTTGAACTAAAATAACTACTCAGGGGTTACTTGAGTAATCTAGGGATCAACCCAAGAAATCAAATTTCAAATAGAGAATGTAGATGTTGTAAGCATTCTTGACATGGTGTGTGTGTGTGTGAAATGTGTAGGATGCCAATAAGAGTGGTGATGGAAGAGTATGGGGGTATGAAGGTAACTGCAGAGTATGGGCAAGAGTATGGGAAGGAGAGCCCGATTCAAGTTTTGTATCATGGCCATGGTCACTACGATGTTCTCAAGACTTCCCCTGTTTCTCACTCCTAAGAATCTTCTTTAAACAAGGATGAACTTTACAACATTTACACTTCTTTTTAGTTTATTTTGTAAGCCAAAGCAATAATGTATGTTTTTAGTCATATTTATATTTATAAGGCACATTTTTAAATTTTTATATGAAGGTATGATTATACCCTTATTGTATATATAGTTTTTTTTTTTGGAAAGTGTGTAGTTGAAAAAGAATAAAGTTGGAAAATTGTTATATTTTAAGGTGGAGTTAATGAAATTTAAGATTTTTTTTTTTGTCGGTGTAAAACATACAAAATTAAAAAAAAAAATCTGACAAATAGAATTAAAGGAATGCATCCATAGTATTATGCATAACTCTCTTATATATATATATATATATATATATATATATATATACGTGTATATATATATATATATATATAGTCTAACTTTATATTCTCTTGTGCTATCAATCCAAACAGATAGATATCTAGCTATCAAACAAATTAGTTCTAATCAAGGTCATTAAAATCGGATCGATAATTGAATTGGTTGAGGTATTATGTTAAGGGTCAATGAGTTAAACCAGAGCTAATTCAAGGCAAACCGGTGAAAAAGTGAAGATTTGCAGTTATTGATATCAAATTATAAAGAAAATAAAAAAATATTATTATTTTTTAAAAATACTAAATAGGGTAATGCCTAGACCGAACCAGTTTATTTATTGACCAATTTGTCAATTTTCGAGCCAAACTGGATGGTTTAATCTAGGTTTAATTACAATAGTTCTAATATACTCCCTCCACCCCTAAATACAAGGCCCGTCTTAAAGTAGATTTTGGTCATAAATACAAGACTTTTTTTTTTTTTTATTCTCATATTTATATTTTTTTTCAAATTAATTTGTCTTACTTATAAACTATATATAGTCTAATGTTCCGCATAAGTATTTTAGAAAAATCATATCATATACGCTATAATTAAATAGTAATTTTAGTTCTTGAATAAAATAATAATATCAAATTCTTCTACCGTTTTGTGAAGAATCTTATTACAAGCCATAGTGATAACTGATTCACACTCTTAATAGAAATAAATTCTTTTTAAAAACACATTTACTTTCTTAATATCAGATCTTTTGAGAGACATTTCATTCCATTATATCCCTAAAGTAGGAAGTACAATCCTTTCTTGTCACCCACTATTATTTACATGTAACAAACTGACACACACATATTTATAATATGGTTTTATTACAGGGCATTATAACAAAATTAAAGTAGAATTGAACATATATCATATACAATCACAAACAAATCAAAAGTATGTCTTTTTAAGAAGCATTCATTACATTTAGGAAATTGGTTCACATACGTGGGGAGCAGCAAGAAGAAAATTAGTTTGATGCAAAGTTTAATGGCATTTTTAACCCTTGAGAAAGAGTATATTACTTGTGTTTGTTTAAAAGAAATCCAAAATTTCCACCGTTAATGGATAGGGAGTTATTAGGATTATGAACCGAGAAAAAGAAATTATCATGATTTCTAAAACGAGATACTAATTTATTTAATTACCAATACAGTCATCCTCTTCTAAACTTCATTAGTAATTTTTATGAGCAACTGAGCAAGATGGTAATGGAATATTGATATTTAGCAAAAAAAATCAAACTAGGGGCATCTACATCTTTAAATTTATGTCTGGTCTTCCCACGATCCCATCTAATGGCCGAATAAGGGCCTATTTGGTATGAGGAAGATTTGAGGAATGAAAGAAATTTAAAGGAGGGAAGGGAGGGGAATGAGAGATTTTTAGGGAGGGGAAAATGGGTTGTTAGGTAGAAAGAAAATAAAAGGGTGACAGTTGGGAAAGAATAAAAAAAATACCTATTTTACTCTCAAAAGAAATTAATTCAAAATTAAAAGAAAAAATGTAATTTATTTTCCATATTTCGAACGTGATACGAATTTTCTATCAATAAATTCAAATTTATGGGTCAAATTTGAATTTTATGACAAAAAATTTATTTCACAAAAAAAGCCGTATTTATAGGTTGAATTCAAATTTTAAGACCAAGCATTTATTTAGCAAAAAAAAAAAAAATTGAATTTGTTGCATAAATTCAAATGTAATTATATTTTCTTGCCTTATAGAAATAAATATTTTATGAGGGGTAAATATGTTCGAAAACTTCACTACTTCTAGAGGAAACTTGGATTCCTACCAATTTTTGTGAGATCTTATCTTTCCACCTTTAAAAGAAGAATGGTTGGCCTGAGAGTTTAAGTTTTTAGAAAGATTGGACACTAAAACTAAAGTGTACAAAACAAGGGAACTTGTTAAGCTTCTCTTCCCTTCTCACATCTTTCACATACCAAAAGGTCCCTAAAAAACCCTTCTTTAGTAAGAAACCAGACAAAAGGCAAGAGTATAATAAGAATAACAAAAGACTACAAAAACATAAAAAAATTTCTATAATAACAAGAGAAAGTTTAGCTAGACTATCAATAATGTTAATTTCCTCCCTAAAAACACTAATAAAAATAATCTGCCAGTCTCTATGAGCGATTGAGCTATATATCCGAATTTATATACCCAAATAGCACTAGCCATGGTAGTTTTTTGGCATCACGCTTACTCATGTTTGAATATTTTAAAACGAAGACATATGTTTTTCTTTTTCAAGTTATGTCCATTAAATTAAGGGATTTATTTGAAGAATTATGTAAGGAGTTATAATACTAAAATTTACCAAGAATATATCTATTCAATTTCTAAACACTAGTATGAAAGGTTCTATCTAGAGATATGACGGCTTGGTGAAAAACTGTGTTGTATTTATGAGAAAACTCTATAAAATATATAAAAGTGTAACGTTTCATATGTCTATTCATGAATCAACATATAAGATTCATGAATTTAACAAATTGTTATGACTTTTAATTGAAAAAGTGTTGTTTCAAGAGACACTACTTCATGATTTATAAATACCCAACACCATCAATCATTCTGACATATTAGTAATCACAAAACAAGATATCTAACTCATTAGCTTTGTCCTTGAGTGCACACGAAGATAAGATCAAATTATCATTTTGTAAAAACTATTTTTGTCTTACTTGAGTATTGAAAGTGTAATCCATACTCAATGATGTCATTATATCCCGTAGGAAATTCGTCCATCAATCAAATTTGCATCTTATAAAATAGATATAGATAGGGGCGAATTAAGTCTAAAAGAAAGTGCTACCCACACTTTAAAGATATTGTGTACTATTTTCTTCTTCTCATGCTTCTTTGAGATCCAATCCATCCAACAACCTAACTTCCACGTGACAGATTCCATTTGACCCACTTGACTCCTTGTAAAGAGAACAAGGTGTTCCATTAACCTTGTGAGACAATTGGCTACCATCTACCCTTTGCATTATAGCAATCTCTCACTAGGTGCATGGAGCATTCCACCTATTTAAAGCCTAAAGGGACGGAACCCATTTCCCTGCCTATCTTTTGGATAGGCAGGGAGAACCTATCCCATTTGGACCGTCTAGATGGGATCTGGACGGTCCAGATTTAATTTTTTTTATTTGGGTATTTTTAAATTAAAAAGATTATTTTTTGAAAAAACATTAGTTAAGAAATTATCTTTATTTTAGATTTTCTACCAAAAAAATAATTTTAAAAAAAAATTAAAAAAAAATTAAATCTGGATAATTCAGATGAGATAGGCTCTCCCTACCTATCCAAAAGATAGGCAGGGAAATGGGTTCCAAAAGGGACAGGAAAGTCGAATCTTGAATTCCTCTACTCTCTCTAAGTTGCGTTGTATAGGCCCTTCCACGAGGGACATGCTACATAAAAGATTCGATCTTTTCTAGTATTAGCCATCTGCATACCTATGTGATCAGGTGATTGGATAGAAGAAAAATTGGAGTGAAAGAAAATGGGAGGAGAAAAAACAGGGGATAGAAAATTAAAGAAAAATAGTATATCGATTTTGATGGATGAGAGGAAATAAAAATAAAAGAACAAAAAAAAAAATCTAAATAACTAAAATACCCTTATCAATATCTTAAAATATATCATGTTTTAAATTAAATTAAATATTAGAAAAATTATATTAACAATAAAATTAACAAATAATTTAAATTCAAATTATTTGTAAAGGAAAATTTACTCAAAATGGGATTAAATTGTGAGGATTCCATCTCAAGTCATGATCTTTTTGGAAAAAATTAATGTGGTTAAGCAGGAATGAATTGACTAGAGATATTTAAATTAATTTCTCATAAAAAAAATTATTTATTTCTCAATCAAATATTCACATCCCCACCCCAAGTAAAACCTCCCTTTTTTTGGGTTGGGTTTCTCTCATCATCATTTTCTCATTATCTCTCATAATATTCAAATCACATCTTTAAGATCAAGGGTAAAGGTGCAAAAATACACATGTACTTTACCCTCAGGAGCACCTAACACCAAATACTTTTTTTTAGTGCAAAAGTGACTACGTGGTTAAAAAAATGGAGCAAAAAACCCATATACAGTTAAGAAACCAAACGTTCGTTTGTTGTGGAGTTAAAGTTACAAGTTGTGGGGCCGATAAGAGTTGGCACAGATGGTAAGGGATCCAGGATTAGACCATTGGGTCGTGGGTTCGATCCCCTCTGCCGTCGTTGGGACTCCTTTGGTAGACGATCTCGTAAGTCCCCAGTTAGTACTCATAGAACCCGGGGCCGTGCTCTGACCTTGGTGGGAGACTAGTCTCGAACTCCTCCAAAACTTTTCTATATATATATATATAAAAAAAAGTTACCAGCTGTGGGAATATGTGGCTTTAACCAATGGGAATTGGTCATTTATCCCTTCACCACCGAGTATCTGTCATCTTCATTGTTGAGAGGATAGCTTCGATTTGAAGCACCAAGCATAGTACAACCTGACCGCTGAGGAAGGAAGAATCAAAAGCAAGCTCGATGGCTTCATCTTCATCATCGACGACCGGAAAAAATGAGAAAGCGAGAAGATCCAGTGAAGGGTGGCAGTCTAATCCTGTCACCGGAATGGGCCAAAACGGGAGGCGAAACAGGGCTCGAAGGTTAGAAATTCCACTGCAACCGAATTTTAACACGCCATATTCACCATATTCACCTGGATCTACATCAATTTATGTAGAAGCTGTAAAATAAGGAAATGTTGATTCTATATTTGGAATTTCTAACCTGATCGTACAATAATTCAGAATCTGTAAAAGCGTAAACCCGGAGGATATTTTCTGCATAGCTTCCAGCAAGCCATCGGTGAGAGCCAAATATTCAGCTAATAGCTTTTCGCCATAAGAATCGAATTTTTTCTGCACCTGGATAGCTGGAAGACCAGATGGTCTTTCCATGACCACGCCAATTCCAGAATACCCAGAAGTGGAATTTTCAACCCCAGCTATAGACAAGCCCTTGAAGAACATTTTTACTGAAGATTCATCACAGTCCTCCTTCAACTTTTCCACCACTGGCTGCTCAGACTCTTTCCATAGTTCTTCTTCGTCTTCACAAGAACTGCAAAATTCATCTTCTTCCCTTTTGATATTAACAAATGCTCCACCTCCTAAACCCGCGTGATCCTCCATTATTCCCCAAAATACAGCCAGAGTCTTCGATGTACAAGGCTTTAAGCAATGATTATAACAAAATCCTAGAAAAATACATCTACGTATGGATCTAAGAAAATCAATTAGCCCATCAATATCAGAAAATAACCAGTCAACCCTTGGAGACCTACGAAGGAATTTGTTCAGACACGGAACCTGTAGTGACAACGCGTGGAAAAATTAAAGAAATTTCGCGAAAGAAATACCCCTTCTACTGATCTGTTGAGCTTTGTTTCGCTCTTCGCAGCCCCAGTTCAGATTTTTTGACGGTGATAGTGACTTCGGAGAGAGATGGTAGTGGGTGTGGTGAAAGAATGAAGGTAGAGGAAGGAAGTCTGATGGTGGTGGATGGAGAAGGTTGCGGAAGGAAGACCGAGGGAGAGAACGAAGGTGAAGGTCGATGGTCTGGTGTTCTCGCGGCGCTACTGTGTTTCCGTCTCTCCTCCAAACTGCCATGTGTGCCTAAGTCAAATGAGTTGGGAAATTCACAAAATTAAACCAAAAACAAAAAAATTGTCAAACTGGACCACCGTACAAACATATTATAAAACTAATCTAGTTGATGGCGCCACTACGCATGTGGCGTGCCATGTCGGCATGCCACAAAGTGGCGCCACAACATGTGGCGCCACTTGTGGGCACGCCACATAAGTGGTGCCACGTCACTTTTATAATTTTTTTTAATTTTTAATTATTATAATTATATATTATTATATTTAATATATATTAAATATAATATATAATATATATAATATATTTTATTACATATTTATTATAGAAGAAAATATATTATATTAATAAATTATATAATCTAATATATATATAATATTAATATAATATATTATTATATTTAATAATATATATTATATTATATAAAATATATTATATTTTATATAATATAGGGTTCCGACTGATTGTTCGTATTGCCATTAAATCGTAGCTGTTCGTAGCGCGATTTAATCATTACTTTTTTAATCTTCATATTATATGAATTAAATCTTCATATGTATTTAATATAATATACTCCAAAAAGATCAACGGGCAAACCAGCAGGATCAAGTTCAAAAGATCCATAAGGAACACCATCTTTTTCATCACCAGCCATTAAATATTGCCCATGTTTCCCCTTTACCAGGATATACCATGTAACATCTTCCTCTGTCAATTCCTTTTATAGTATGCATCTGATGAGAGAACATAGCACGATCCTCAATTTTGCTAATCAATCTCACTTTTATCATTTTGCTCATCCTCATCATTGCTGCTGGCAACATCATCTTCCTCGACAATTCTGTTGTTTTTAAAACCATGGTGGCGCCACTAACATCATCCTGCGTCTCTTCTTACTATTTCTCATTGTCTCCCCTTTTTCTAGTCCCTTCACCTACCACTCCTATTCAGGAAGATCACCGATCGGTCCAAAGAACTCACCGTCTGTCCGATATTTGCTTCCGATGCAATTAAGCTGGTCATTGGAGCCAAAATTTCCCTCTCAACAATCGCACTCCCTTACTTTTCATTGCTGCCTGCAACATCATCTTCCTCGACAATCCTGTTGTTTTTATGTTTTTTTGCTTCTCTCTCTGATGACCTCAGCTACAAGTCATAATATAATAATGTATTACATTAATATATATATATATATATATATATATATATATATATATATATATATATATATATATATATATAATTTATTAATATAATATATTTTTTTCTTGAAAAAAAATATTATATAATAAATATGTAAAAAAAAATATATTATATATTATATATAATATATATTATAAAAAATATATATATTATATTTAATACATATTAAATATAATAATATATAATTATAATAATTAAAATTTTAAAAAAATTGTAAAAGTGGCGCTATGTGGCGTGGCGCCACTTATGTGGCTTGCCACGTGGGCACGCCACAATGGCGCCACCAACTAGGTTAGTTTTGTAATATGTTTGTACGGTGATCCAGTTTGACTCCACCTAGCACAAACTAACGGACGTTTTTCCCCATTAACACCCCATGTGACTTTTGCACCAGTTTCTTAACCATATAGTCATTATTGCACCTGTAAAAAGTATTTGGCGGTGAACGCTCCTCGTCAGAGTAAAATCTATCTACATTTTTGCACCTTAATTCTAAGATCAGTACAGTATTATTATTTTTTTTTAAATTTCCCCAATCAACCACTTAGCCAATAAAAATAAAAGTGAGAAAAACATAATAAGGAGAAGATTTCCTTCCTTTTTCTCCACCTTCGTGTTCCTCCGGCGCTTGTGCGCGACCCAACACTGTCTTGGAAATTTTCTTTCCTTCACCTTTTCCCCCTCATCCAAATAGGAAAACCATTTCTTCTCCCATTTTACTCTCTTATTTTCTTTCCTCCCCATTTTCTCCCCATCCAAACAGAGGGCACACTCTCGAGTCGCATTTGTGCCAGCTTCGAGATTTGGATATCCTCTGCCGATGGCGAAACTTCCGATAGTCCAGTTCGAGGAGAAAATTATAGAGACCGTTGAGCAGAACGCAATTGTAGTTATAATCGGTGAGACCGGTTCTGGGAACAGCACCCAACTCTCTCAGATGCTTTACCGACGGGGCTACAGCAAATCGGGTATCATCGGAGTCACGCAGCCCCGGCGGGTCGCTGCGGTCTCCGTCTCAAGGTATAGGCTGTTCAGGAGTGTCTTGTCATCTTACCGTGAGAACAATTAATGAACACACTTCTTGATTAATGTTCACAGACGAGTTGCACAGGAGCTTGGCGTTCAGCTTGGTGAGGAAGTTGGATATGCCATCCGATTTGAGGACCGAACTTCAGATAACACGCGTATTGAGTAATATCACCAAGCTTGCTTTGGTAACCTTTTAGTTCCATATTACTGTTTTAAAAAAAAATGTTTATTGGGTTCTAGATTTATGGTTGTGATCTGCTCAGATACCTTACCGATGGAGTCCTCCTTCGTGAAAGTCTGGCTAACCGCGAGCTAAATCAATATTCTGTGATTATATTGGATGAAGCTCATGAAAGGAGTCTAAATACGTAAGATTACTTCTACTCCCCAATTTTCTTAAGTCTTTGTAGAATTCTCAACTGTAGATTTTGGGCAGTGTTGTCCCTAATTGCTTCAATTTTTTTTATGCAATTTGTGGTTGGAATGACCATTATCAGGGATATTTTGTTGGGGCTCATGAAGCGTTTGGTTGGGCTTCGTGCTTCTAATCTAAAAGTTTTAGTCACGTCGGCAACTCTAGATGGTGACAAAGTATCAAAGTTCTTCTCAGATTGCCCTATATTAACCATCCCAGGAAAGTTGTACCCAGTGGAGATAATCTATAGCACTGAACGTCCTACAAGCTATCTCGAGTCTTCTCTGAACACAGCAATTGGTATGACATAAATTTCAATCCAGCATGCAGCCAAAATGCATCGTCAAGGTTCTTAAAATTTATAAAGGGAACAATGGTAGATAAAATTGTTCTAAATGTACTATTGGACCAGCTAAGAGGGATGTGATTTACATTTGAATGTGACATTTCCATATTCATATGGACGTGGAAAAACTATGTTAACTCCTCTTTGCTCCTTTACTAATTGAATAAGTGGTCGTAGTTTCGTGAGTAAAAAGTAAGAGGACGCTGTCTTTTTGTGTTGATTTTGATTTGTACACATTCCATTTCAGCTTTATTATTTTTCAAAAATTGTAATTTCTATTTTCAGTTGATAATTAGGTGTTGGTGTTACAGATATACATGTTAGGCAACCAGAAGGTGATATTTTGATATTCATGACTGGACAGGTAGTTTTCTTTTATGTGGATTTCGCCCTTTTAACTTGCTGTTTTACAGTTATATTTCATAATATATCATATGTCAATTGAATCAGTCTTAATGATCCATGTGCAGGATGATATAGAGAAGTTAGTATCCAAGTTAGAAGAAAAAGTACGGGCCCTTGACGAAGGTTCTTGCATGGATGCTATTATCCTTCCCCTACATGGTTCTTTGCCTCCTGAAATGCAGGCAAGTTGTTTGCATTTTCTATAATCTTTCTAGTTGAAAAACATGCTTAGGAGTGGAAGAATGATTACCATAATTACTGAATTAAATTCTAAGAGAGTTTATTTTCTTATATAATGCATGCTTTAATTGAAGGTTTGATAAACTGATGCATGAAATGAAATCTAAAGCTCCTAAAGAGTGTAATATTAGTGTTAGAATAAAAAGGTATTCTTCCATAGAGTATCTCTGCTGTTGGGAATTGTGTGATGTGCCCTATCTCTTTCTCTCCAATAGTAAACTTGACTGATCAAGGCCTGCAACTATTTCTAGAATAATTTACTTTGCATGTGCTTCGTCTATGTTTTTATCTTGTTTGCTTCACAATAATATATCAGATATAGTTTCTCAGCAGGCGATTGAGGTTAAAAAACATGCAAGTTTCTTGATCTGGAAAAAATTATCACACATGATTGAATATTGTTGCGGTCTTGTAAACTTAAATGGCTGATCATCTGTGGTGTGATGTTGTAGGTGCGTGTGTTTAGTCCTCCACCCCCAAATTGCAGGCGAATTATTGTTGCAGCAAATATTGCAGAAACTTCCTTCACTGTTGATGGTGTCGTGTATGGATACAGAACTATTTTATTAAGATGAAAATAACAACACTTTCCTCTTTTATTGACATCAGGCACATAAATTGACCATGGTTGTTTTCTTGTATGATCGTATGAATTTTAGGCATGTTATTGATGCTGGGTATGTAAAGCAAAGGCAGTACAATCCATCAACTGGCATGTATTCACTTGATGTTGTCCAGATTAGCATGTAAGCAACCAATAATCTCATATCTCATTGTAGCTCATAGAATGGATATAATATTTCGCATTAGAAAGATATTGGATTTTTATTATTTTGTCAAGAAGTTTTGTTCTTGCTTACTTGGTGCATGAAGAGCCATTAGATTATTGCAAAGTTTCTAGAGGAAAACATTTCTTGTGTTAATCGTTGTCAATTTTCTTTAAATGTTTTGACATGAAAACTTCATAAACGTGAACATAATAATGATTAAAGTAATCTGTGACATTGCAGAGTGCAGGCTAGTCAGCGTGCAGGACGGGCCGGACGAACGCGTCCAGGGAAATGCTACCGTCTGTACCCTTCCAGAGTTTATAACGATGATTTCTTAGATGCTACAATTCCTGAAATACAGCGATCTTCTCTTGCTGGCTGTGTTCTCTACTTGAAGTCATTGGACCTCCCAGATATTGATATCCTCAAATTTGACTTGCTCGATCCCCCTTCAGGTAAGAAAGTTGTTTGTTAAAATGATTTAATAATGTTTGGTATAATGATGACACTTAAAACTCCCTCCTCAAGACTGAGAAGTTCTCAACTTGCTCCCTGAAAGTCTTCTCGTATTCCTGTTATGTGAAAAGATTCAGTTTGTTACTTTTCCGTCTTTCTGTTTTTTTTGTCCTCTTGTTTTTTTAATGAACTGTTTATCATTACGTAGAAATTATGGTAATATCAATCTACCACAACCTGAATATTTTGTAAAAATTGCTCTTAGTACCAAGAATATAAGGATTTTGACTTGCAAAATGCTCGGCTATCATATATTTTGCCTGGTTTTTATCTTGGGAAAATATCATTAAGGTCCCAACCAAGGAAAAAATATATGAAGAAGTCTCATAACTTGTCAATGGGACTTTTCTGATAGTATTTTCTTTGGTTGGGACCTTAATGATATTTTCCCTTTTATCTTTGGTCTTATGATCTCAAACTTTAAAGCATGTCATGTTCATTAGATGGCATCTGCTTTACTTTCTCTTGACTTTTGATATTCTTGATCCTTGAAGTTAGTGATTGAATGGGCTTTGTTGACTTTTTTATTGGGTTTCCTACAGCTGAGGCTTTAGAAGATGCCCTGAAGCAGTTATATCTGATTGATGCTATTGATGAAAATGGAGCAATAACAAACGTTGGACAAAAAATGGCCGGTACTAGATTTCTTTCTTTGATTTTTAAATGTCAACTTGCACTCTATCTTGATATGAATTCCTTTAGTGTACATCCTTTCTGTAGATAATGTCAGTTATCAGCAGTATTGTTATTTGAGTGTGTCTCAGTTACGCCTGACAATAGAAATTGTGCTTAGTATAAAAAAAATATCATCCTTTCTTCTCTATCATATTGCTCAAGTATTATTATTCTATATCCTCTGAACTCGGTGATCTTTTTCTTTTTTGCTATGCAGAGCTTCCGTTAGAGCCCTCTCTATCAAGAACTTTAATGGAGGCAAATAATTATGGTTGCTTATCTCAAGCTTTGACTGTTGCTGCCATGTTATCTGCTGAAACATCATTGTTATCAGGGTGGAGGTTGAGTCTTCTGATGTTTCTTTTAAATATGATTATATCATTTAGAAATGTCTTATTTACTCTATTCTTTGTAAGCATTGTTAAAATTTTATACCGGTGAATGTAGCAAATATACTAAGGAAGAAAAATCTAGTGTGTATCCCTCTAGATCTATGATTTATTCAATTATGAATTTATAAGGACTCAGTAACTGAAGCTTTCATATCTTTCCTTTTTATGTGCAGCAAGACTGAGAAAAAGAGGAAACAGACCATGTCCAAGCTTCCTGATGGTTCTGGCTTTGGTGACCACATTCAGATGCTGCAGATCTTTGAGTGCTGGGATCGTACTGATTATGACATTGGTTGGTGCAAAGAGAATGACTTGCAGGTACCTTTAATAGACTCCAGCACGCCTAAAATGATTTATGGGTTCAGTGTTAGGCTCTTGCAATGAACTCCAGTGGTTAAGTAATATTTACTTGGAAGGCTAGTGCTTCCGGTGTTGTCTATGTTATATTTCACACATTCAGTAAAGATGGTGGTAGCATTTAAAAGAAAATAATACACTACCTTCAGTCTTTAATATAAGAGATGAATTACTAATTTACGTGTATAAGTAAAATTAGTCAAGTTAGTTATTTATAATAAATAGGCGTTAATTTCCCTAAAATACCTTGCATATAATCATAATAAAGATCATAAGTCAGTCAAGGGGTAGTTGGAATATAGCTGTTAGATGGAATAGCGTTAGTTTCTATCCACTTTCTTTAATTCCATTCACTTCCCCTCCACTCCGCCCTTAGATTAAAATATGAGCTGTATATATATATATATATTAAAAAAAATTATCATTTTATTTATAATTTTACAAGACAATAAATCATAACCATTCAAATGTTAAGTTGGTAAATTTATAAATAAGTTATTAAATTATTTAAATGATATTATATATACTTATATAATAGTATAAATTAGAAAATCTAGGTTTTGATTATTTTTTGATGTTTAGATGATTAAAATAATATATTTATATTATTAAATTAATTTTTTTTAGTACAATCAATGTTTTGACATTAACTGTTTTATAAGGTTTTTAGTTTTTCTTTTTAATTTACATATATATTAAATTTAATATTAATAATATTTTATTATACATTCATAATTAAGTGTGTTGAGTTACTATTTTTTTCGTTAATAATATTAATGATGTTTGAATTATGACCAAAAGTATATTTTATAAAATTAAAAGATCAAAATATACCTCATGAAATTAAATGATCAAAACTATCGTTTAACCTATTATTATTGTAAGAGTTTGTTGTAATATCCTATTAGATATAAAAGATATATCTTAAAAATATAAGATGATATTCCAATTTTCTTTAAATCTAAAGTTTTCAATTTTTTATCACAATTTAATCTCACTTTTATCTTTTTCCCCCGGTCTATTTGGTTGATTATATTAACCCCACACACGCACGCACAAAGAATAAGGAAAGCAATAGACCAGAGTGATTCCCTCTATAATGAAGAAGCTTAATCAACGTCAGCGCAAAGCCCAGAAGAGAGACCAGAGTGATTCTCTCTTCCTTTGTTTTCTTTTCTTCTCTTCTCTTCTCTATGGCATTTTTCAAACTCGTTTATTTCTGCAAATGTTTCTAATTTCCTCTTTCTCAACAATCATGTCGTCAAAACCAGAAAAATGGCGTGGTGTCGAAGAAGAAGAAGAAGAGTACCCCTCTCGACTTCCTGATGAATGGCGTCGTGTCGAAGAAGAAGAAGACTACCCCTCTCGACTTCCTGATGTAATTCGTACGTTTCGCTTTTACTTTGATACAAGTTCTTGAACTGATTTAATCGAGTAAATGAATAATATTATTTGAATTTGTATGGATGGATCGCAGGAGTAGCTGGAGATGGAAGTTGTCTGTTCAGAGCAGTGGCGTATGGAGCCTGCCTCAGATCTGGAGGTCCATCTCCCGGTCACTCAGAGCAAAAGCAACTCGCCGATAATCTCAGAAACAAAGTACGTACTATTAATTACTATCCTTTACTTATATGATGCCTATTAAATAACTATTTATCAAAATGCCTCTATTTCCAAATAATTTTCCAATGTGCCTCTGTATAATCGACTAAATTTAGTCGACTAAAACTCAAGGCGTTGAATTTTTTGACTGTCCCCGAGATTTAGTCGACTAATAACGTTGTGGCTTAATTAGTCGACTAGGTAGTGTTTGGAAACCTTCCAACCAAAACTTAGGTTTTGCGTAATATGAGTTAAGTATGTGAGGGGAGTTTTGTCTCGGCTTGCGCAAAATCTAAGTTTTGGGCTTCTTCCAAACACTACCTAAATCGCGATAGAGGATTTTTTTAAAACCCCATTTGAGTCATAATTGAACTTTTATCATAATGCAACCCTTTCACCCCATACTCTCCCTTCCTTTCACCCCATACTCTCTCTTTTCTTAGTTTTAGCGTGACCTATCAAAATTTAATCTCATTCCACCTAGTTTATACAATTCACATTATTGAAAGTGTTGAAGATAGAAATAATTTTTGAATTATTATTTGAATTTTGAATTTTTATTTTTGAATTACTGTTGCTATTAGCTAGGATTAAGTTACCAAGAGAAGTGGAAGTTTGAAAGTTGGTTTCCTATTATTATGCCCAGAGTGATTGTATAAATTACCTCGTCCATGAGGGAAATATTACGGATGAATAAAAGCATTCTTGAAGTATCAGTATCATATGAATAAGAGTATTCAGTATTGAAGTTATTACGGATGAATAAAAGCATTCTTGAAGTATCAGTATCATATGAATAAGAGTATTCAGTATTGAAGTTTCAGTATCAATTTTTTAACATGGTATCAGAGCATGGAGGGGTCCAGGAAACCTAAAGTCTGACCTTTCCCATGGAGAACCCCAACTCTGCCATCAATTCTGCCTCCCCACCATCCTCTACCTCTAGTCCACCTTCTAATATTATCATCGAGTATGATAATTTCTCCTTTCTCATCACCGTTATTCTTGATGACTCGAATAATCCCCTTTGGCCTAGTTAATGGACATGTGAGTTAGTACTCGGACCAAATCTGGGTGCCTGACTATTGTAACACAATATTTTTGCCTTGAATCTGCCCACGAAATCTTCTCCTTGAATTTGCCCATGAAATGTTGGCCTTGAATCTACCCATGAAATCTTTTCCTTGAATTTACCCATGAAATCTTGAATCTGCCCACAAAATGTTGGCTTTCAATCTACCCATAAATCTTCGCCTTGAATCTATCCACAATCTTCTCCTTGAATCTACCCACGAAATGTTGGTTGTGAATCTACCCATGAAATCTTTGCCTTGAATCTGCCCACAAAATCTTCTCTTTGAATCTGCCCATGAAATGTTGGCTTTGAATCTACCCATGAAATCTTCTCCTTGAATCTACTCAGGAAATCTTCTCCTTAAATCTGCCCACAAAATGTTGGCTTTAAATCTACCTATGAAATCTTCGCCTTGAATTTGCCCACGAAATCTTCGCCTTGAATCTTCCTACGAAATTTGGGCCTTGAATCTGCCCACGAAATCTGGCATGCAGAACTCTATATGGATCCAATGACACTTGCTCCTCGACATAAGATTGAAACTTTCTTTTTTAATATCATTTTTCTGGCCTGGCCAACAATTTTTTATATTATTTTTTTATTTTATACTTTATATATATATATATATATATATATAAAATACATTTAATTAAATGCTTTTTAGCATTTACATTTTTTTTATAATAAGCTAAATTTTAGTTATGTAATTTTAATTTTAATATTTTTCTTAAGTTGTTAAATTATATATAGTTTATATTATACCACTATACCTTTATTTTTAGTTATTTTACATCTAAACTTGCTTTTAAAAATGACCATCTAGATAAGTTTTAGTTTAAAAAAAACTACTTATATTACTGTCAATTCAAATATAAATCATATTAGATAATTTGACTTTTATTTAATCTTAAGTTTGTAAAAATCTGGTTAAAAGAAAAAACCATTTTTGTCACTATTATTCTAAACAGTCTATAAATCTATGTTTATACCGGAAAGTGTGTCTCAAAAAACATTAAATTAAAGAGTGTTTTCCCCCCCTTCAGGTGGTGGATGAATTAATTAAGAGGAGAGCAACAACTGAATGGTATTTAGGATTTATATTTTTGTCTTTTATTTTTCATTAAGGAAATTAATTATCAAATATGTTTATAAATGCTTACAACTGTGTAATAATAATGCATATATACAGGTTTGTAGAGGGTGACTTTCATACCTACACAAGGGAAATGCGAAAGCCTCACACTTGGGGAGGAGAGCCTGAACTTCTCATGGCCTCTCATGTTTTACGGTAATATCACATTATTGAGTATTGACTTTTATTTTTCCAATTTTACCCTCATATACAACACTAGATTTTTCATGCCTAATTGCTCGGTTCATTCATAAAAATGAATATATTTATTTTTAAAACTACAAAATGTTCTACATTTTGAACTAAAATAACTACTCAGGGGTTACTTGAGTAATCTAGGGATCAACCCAAAAAATCAAATTTCAAATAGAGAATGTAGATGTTGTAAGCATTCTTGACATGGTGTGTGTGCGTGAAATGTGTAGGATGCCAATAAGAGTGGTGATGCAAGAGTATGGGGGTATGAAGGTAACTGCAGAGTATGGGCAAGAGTATGGGAAGGAGAGCCCGATTCAAGTTTTGTATCATGGCCATGGTCACTACGATGTTCTCAAGACTTCCCCTGTTTCTCACTCCTAAGAATCTTCTTTAAACAAGGATGAACTTTCTACATTTACTCTTCTTTTTAGTTCATTTTGTAAGCCAAAGGAATAATGTATTTTTTAGTCATATTTGTATTTATAAGGCACATTATTAAATTTTTATATGAAGGTAAGATTATACCCTCTATTGTATATATAGTTATTTTTTTTTTTTGGAAAGTGTGTAGTTTTTTTTTGGAAAGTGTGTAGTTGAAAAAGAATAAAGTTGGAAAATTGTTATATTTTAAGTTAGAGTTGAATTTGTTGCATAAAGTCAAATGTAATTATATTTTCTTGTCATACAGAAATAAATATATTTTATGAGAGGTAAATATGTTCGAAAACTTCACTGCTTATAGAGGAAGCTTGGGTTCCTGTGAATTTTTGCAGGATCTTATCTTTCCACCTTTAAAAGAATAATGATTGGCTTGAGAATTTATGTTTTTAGAAAGATTGGACGCTAAAACTGAAGTGTACAAAACAAGGGAACTTGTTAAGCTTCCCTTCCTTTCTCACATCTTTCACATACCAAAAGGTCCCTAAAAAACCTAGAAGAACACATCTAGACCACAATCCCAATCTGATTTTTTAGTAAGAAACTGAACAAAAGGCAAGAGTGTTGAATAATCACGAGCAATTTAATACAACGTTGAAATAGAAGATCAGAGCCACGTCCGAAAATGATGTCCTACAGAGTTATTCCGCGACCACCGGCAAAGAGGAAGCGGTACTGTCCTATAGAGTTATTCCGCGACCACCGCGACCACCGACAAAGAGGAAAGAGTTATTCCGCGACCACCGACAAAGAGGAAACAGTACTCCCCAGGATTAAACAGACCCTTTTTGAAATTGATCAGGGTGACAGAACAAGCGAAAGATTATAACAATAACAATAAGTAATCAGAGGACGAAAGTTTTGTTATGATCGTACCGAGCACTTCGTCCAAATCCCTTTTATAAACACGGTCGACAGATAACCAACGGACATGAGTTTATTCGGACGACACAACCCCTGAGACTCAACACGCACCATCGGAAAAGACGAATCTGAATTTTGACAACGGAAAGTTCGTTCAAGGACGTGGCATTATTATTTTACACAACCAAAATAATATCTTCAGGGAGCAAAAATATTTTCACGAAATTTTTGTAATAATTGTACTGAGCACTTCGTCCGAATCCCTTTTAACCAACGGACGCGAGTTGGAAAAGATGAATCTGAACGTTGACAACAGAAAGTTCGTTCAGGGACGTGGCATTATTATTTTACGCAACTAAAATAATACTTTAGGGACCAAAAATATTTTCACAAAAGTGCCATTCCGCAGGGAGAATCGCCAGATTTCCACCACGCTTGCCTGTCGATGGCTCATTTTTCACAAAAGTGCCGATATCATGTATTACTCGCGTATAGGGGGAATTGTCGGATTTCCACTACGTTTGCCTTGCCGTGGCCCATTGTTGTAGGTGCGAGCCCACTACTCCTCTAGGCCTCTTTACAAGCCCAACATAATAAGATTATATATATAGGCTTTTGCTCTCTCATTCCTAAGCAATGTGGCTCATATTTTACAGCAAAGATTACAATAAAAAATAACAAAAGACTAAAAAAACATTAAAAAAAAAATCTATAATAACAGGAGAAAGTTTAGCTAGACTATCAGCAATGTCAATTTCCCCCCTACAAACACTAATAAAAATAATCTGCCAGTCTCTATGAACAAGTACACGAGCCTCCTCAACAAGCAAGGTTGCAGGATTCTCCAATACATTGTAGATCCTGATCCATAAAAGCTCATCCGCGCTCATCTGGTCCCTAGAATTCTCGCCGCCAAGGAATTTGCTGCAACGATTGACCTATATATCCCAATTTATATACGATACCCAAATAGCACTGGCCATGGTAGTTTTTTGGCAACTTGTGTTGGAATATTTTAAAATGAATATATGTGTTTTTTTTTCAAGTTACGTTCATTAAATTAAGGGATTTATTTGAAGAATGATGTAAGGAGTTATAATACTAAAAGTTACCAAGATTATATCTATTCAATTTCTAAACACCAATGTGAAAGGTTCTATCTAGAGATATGACAGCTTGGTGAAAAATTGTGTTGTATTTTTGAGAAAACTCTACATAATATAAAAGTGTAACGTTTCATATGTCTATTCATGAATCAACATATAAGATTCATGAATTTAACAAATTGTTATGACTTTTAATTGAAAAAGTGTTGTTTCAAGAGGCACTACTTCATGGTTTATAAATTCCCAGCACCATTAATCATTGTGACATATTAGAAATAATAAAACAAGATATCAAACTCATTACCTTTATGCTTAAGTGCACACAAAGATAAAATCAAATTATCATTTTGTAAAAATCATTTTTGTCTTACTTGAGTATTGAGAGTGTAATCCATACTCAAGGATTTCATTATATCCTGCAAATTACCTTATGAAATAGATATAGGTAGAAGCGAATTAAGTCTAAAAGAAAGTGTTGCCCACACTGTAAAGACATTGTGTACTATTTTCTTCTTGTACTCCATAGATAGAGATCCAATCCATCCAACAATCTAACTCCACTTGACATATTCCATTTGACCCGCTCGGCTCCTTGTAAAGTCAAGAAGGTGTTCCATTAACCTTGTGAGGCTATTGGCTGCCATCTACCCTTTACATTATAGCAATATGGTGCATGGAGTCTTCCACCTGCTTAAACCAAAAGGGATAGGAAGTTGAATCTTGAATTCCTCTACTCTCTCTAAGCTGCGCTGTATGAGCCCTTTCCACGAGGGAAAAACTTCATTTAAAAAAAAATTGATCTTTTCTAGTGTTGGCCATCTGCACAGAAGCTTCCTGATGCTATCTGCATTCCTATGTGATCAGGTGATTGGAGTGAAAGAAAATGGGAGGAGAAAAAATAGGGATAGAAAATTGAAGAAAAATATTATATCAATTTTGATGGATGAGAGGAAATACAAATAAAATAAAATAAAATCTAAATAACTAAATTGCCCTTATCACTATCTTAAAATATATCACGTTTTAAATTAAATTAAATATTAGAAAAATTATATTAACAATAACATTAACAAACAATTTAAATTCAAGTTATTTGTAAAGGAAAATTTACTCATAATGGGATTAAATTTTGAGGACTCCATCTCAAGGGGAAATTGACCATAATAGGAAAAAATTTTAAAAAAATTACTTAAATAGGGCAATGTTCAAAAGTTTTCTCAAAATAAGGCAGTTGGTGGCATCGCAAGTGGTGACTGAAACAACTACCGTTTAATTAACCAAATAACCCTCTACTAATCAGAGTTCATCAGACTAATCACATATTAAGTTTTATGTTGTAAATAAAAATATCCCAAAATATGAATCATGAGCCCTAGTATGTGGCAATATACATTAACCCATTCATACACAGAAACAAACAGAAGCCCTACTTGATCAAAGTAGGCTAGTCTTCTGTAGTCTTCCCGGAAGGACTTGGGCAAATATGGTAACCTGGAAAAATTTTGTAACCTTTAGTCCAGCTCATTATATATATTAACATGTGTTAGTGAGGTGCCAAGTGAAATACACAGTTCAATAATACAACAGTTCATCAATATTCTCTTTACGTAATATCACAATAATAATAAATATCATAATGGGTGTCACAAATTTTGTTCGAATTCAATACCTAAAAACCTCCCATCAATCCAACCGAACCGCCTTATTTCTTCCGACTAGACCCATGGGCTAAGTTACACCCATGTTACTGGTTACTCCAAAAGCTCACTGGTCAAGTGATGAGGACCAGCCAAAATCCTTAGAGCACCTGTCCCAGACCATGTGTCTTTTCCCCTCTTGAACTGTTGGGGTTTCGGAAGCCCTCTTGAACTGTTGGGCTAGTCCCTCTTGAACCGTTGGGACAATAAAAAGGCCAACCATCGTGCACCAATGGAGGCATTCACCACGTGGTGTAAATAACTTTCCATCTTCTCCCAATTCTTCCCATTCCATAATTATCATGATTAAATAAATGCATATATCTTAGCTCATAAAATTCCACAAGGCAATTTTATTTAAAATAATCATAATCAATTTAACAAATACTCAATAACAACATATTAATAATCATAATAAGTGGAAAGTGATTACCTCTCGCCCAAGCTAATTACTATCATACTGCTCCTTAAAACGAGAGCTCAACACACTCCATAATTCAATCTATCAAATCAATTCAATAACCATTAATAACTATTTAAAAACTCTACATATTACAAACTTTGATAATAATTCTTATTATTATTTATTTCCCTTTTCCTAATAATGACAAAATTACTTATCAGTATTATTGTTCATACATAAGATTTAATACCTTTGGGTTAAATAAATATAACTCCCGGGGTATTCTTTTCAAGAAGTAATTAGCATTTAAATTAAGTAAATAATTCATGTACAATATACTATTTATTTTCCCCTTTAATAAAATAATAATCTTATTCATTTCTCTCTTATTCATTCAGTTTATCAATTATTTATTTCATTATTGCTACCTTCCTATTATGTAGGAACAAATTGGATCATATTCTTATCTTCTTGATTTCATAATTATCATTATTTTTACTACGATTATTATCATTTATTTACTTTTATTTTTATTATTATTTTATGCATTACCATATCCCTCTACAATTAATCAAATAAATATTAACACATATAACTATGTTTTATTAAATACTTTCATATAATATACATACATACATAATATAATATATATATATATATTAACTAGTGTGTGAAGCAGAAAATAAACATACAGAGAGAAGGGAGGAAAATGTTGGGCTTGCAAAGTGTTGGGAATCAGGATACTTGTGCCATTATTCCCACCTGATAAAGCAACTATAAGGGTTCATGGCTTGCTAAATAAAAATATAGACATACACGCCACATATATGTATATATTTGATATTAGTTAAAACATAGATGGAATATATATATATATATATATATACTCACACATATACATCCACGCATCAGTTACTCCTCTGAGTTTTTCCCTTGCTCCTCCCTTCATTTAAAACACACACATACATAAAACCTCTTCATGCAGCTGTGACGCAACCCCATATACACAGGGTTATATATTTTTATCTCCTCTACCCCGTACAAGCATGCATACATGGCAACCCAAACGCCCAGCATTTTTCCTTCTTTTTCAGCGGACATATAATATATGCATACGAGGTTCCAGTGTGCAAAAAAAAAAAAAAGGTGCAGGCTTAAAACGTTTTATTTACATATACCGCACACCATCACGCCATGATTCAGAGATCCAGACCGACACCCCACCGAAAGATTTGCGCCTCTATTTAGTTTCAGTTTTGCAACAAGGTTTAAAAGACCCTCATCTATATGTGGAAATGACAAGGATTCAGAAGGAAAGGTATCGGTGTTACCTCTGAAAATCAGACTGGAAGTAGACGCTGAAATCCCCCTGTTCTTCGAGGGTTGAAACAGGGCAAGTATGTCCTATGCTTAGCTCTCTCTTTCTCTCTCTCGCTGCTCTCTCTCTCTCTCTCTCTGTCGGTGTCTCTACGTTTTCTGCACTGTTTCTGTTTCTAGTTTCAGTTTGCCGTGAGGTGAAGGAGGATGAAGGAGAATGGAACAGCATATATATATATATATATATATATATATATATATATATTGGTGGGGGAGGATGTTAACCGATAGGCATTACCCAGAGAGACGCTGGCGCGGGGCTCGATAGACATGGAGAGTCCTGATTACTTGCTTCTCCTTGCCGTGCTTTCGGCGCTGAAGACTTGACATTGATGTTGCGTTTTACTGAACTGAGAGAGAGAAACTGATATGGAGAATGAATGAGGTTAATGGATATTCTTTCTGGGCCGTGGGTGTTGGTTAGGTTTCTGCTTCTTCGTTTTTCACGTGATGCTTGAAGGAAGGAAATATTTCTTGGCTAATGATCAAGGCCTCTCACGGTTTTGGGCTGCACATTGGGTTATCATTTCTGGGCCATAGTTTTTGGTTTCATCGGGTCTATATATATACACATTGGTGCTGGGTTTCTCTTTAATTGTTGGTACGCTGGAGGAAGAAATTTTTATCTAAGCTTGAAAGCGTGGGGAGTATTGGGTTTGGGTATATGTAGGAGTTGGGCTTGGAGGGAGTATTAAAATATGGTCTTATTTTCTTCTTATTCTTTATGTGGAAATTGACATGGAAAAAGAAAAAAAAGAGAAAAATATGAGATTAAATTTTTAGATGTATAAGCATGGGATTTAATGCAATTATTAGATAATTAAACATTAATTCCATATAAGGGTTTTTACTCTAAATTTTATCACTCACAACTATTTTCCTTGGTTTTATTTACAAGGAAATAAATCTCAAATTCTAGTTCAATTTATTAATTTAAATGATTTGGCCAAATTCCTTCGTTTATTTTTCCTACATTATTTTAAGCCAAATCTAATATTTATTTATTTCATCTTATTCATTTATTTTATTATATTTCGTCTTATTATATTTTCCTTTAATTTCCAAAAACCCAAAATTTTGGAATGTTACAGTGACGCCACTGACAAAGTGGCGTCACATATTGTGACGCCACTTAGTGGTATTTAATCATTTACGCCACTTGAGTGGCGTCACAGTGAAGTGGTTTATTTTAAAAATAAAAATATAATAATAATAATAATGAAAAAAATAATTAATAATAATAATATATAATAAATAATAAATTTTAATAAAATATATATAATATAATTTAATAAAAATAATTTAATTTTTTTAGCTGATGACACATGGTGGGAAGCTAAGATAAATGTAAGCATATAAGTTTTAAGTTTTTTGTTATTTTATCTTTATTTAAAAATCTAGGTTTGTCAAAAGTTTTTTTTTTTTTAAATGATTGTGTAGGATAATAGTAAATATGCAAAATTTCGATATCAAATACTAGAATTTTGTGAGGAATTGGAAATCATCTTTGGGGAAACAGTGACAACAAGTCAACGTGCGTGGACCCCAACAATAGGTGTACCGATTGAAGATAGTGCCATAAAAACCGCACAAACTATTCCAGAGGAAATTGCTGAATATGATGAAGAAGAATCCAATCCTGATGAAGATGATAGCCCTATGGTAAATAACCAACTCAAGAGAAAAAAAATGACATCAGAAGCAATGAGTAAAAAAATGGCAAAAGGTAAGCAAAAGAGTGGGATTGCAACAAGCATGCTAAAAACATTAGACCGAATGACCAATGCAGCAGAGAGTCATAATACAGTTGAAGCGGATGATAATAGATATTGACTTTATTTTCAAGGATGCATAGTTGCTATAGATGGATCACATATTCCTATCATTCCTCCTACTAATTATTTAAGTAATTATATATATTTTATTAATTATTATTATTATATATTTTTACTAATTATTATTATTATTATAAATTAAATGAGTAAAAAATTAAATTATTTTTATTAAATTAAATTATATATATTTTATTAAAATTTATTA
This sequence comes from Acacia confusa, assembly GCA_037074495.1. Classification (NCBI taxonomy): domain Eukaryota; kingdom Viridiplantae; phylum Streptophyta; class Magnoliopsida; order Fabales; family Fabaceae; genus Acacia; species Acacia confusa. The sequence goes on from CM073502.1 coordinate 8,260,496, forward strand.
TTTATTATATATTCTTATATATTCTTATTATATTATATTATTTATTTTTTTAATAAACCACTAGTGGCCTCAATGATTAAATGCCACTAAGTGGCGTCATACTACACTTTGTCAGTGGTGTCACCACTTGCGACGCCACCAACTGCCTTATTTTGGGAAAATTTTTTAACAGTGCGCTATTTAAATAAATTTATTTTTTATTTTTTTTTTCTTATTCTGGTCAATTTCTCCCATCTCAAGTCATGATCTCTCAAGAAAAAAATTATGTGGTTAAGCAGGAATGAATAAAGATATTTACATTAATCTCTCACCAAAAAAATTATTTATTTCTCAATCAAATATTCACATCTCGACCCTTAAGTAAAATCTTCGGGTTGAGTTTCTTTCAGCATCCTTTTTTCATTATCCCTCATAATCTTCAAATCACATCCGTCCAATCAATACAGTGCTATTTTTAGTTTTCTCTCATTTTTCCAATCAACGATCCAGAGATTTAACCAATAAGAGAAAATGAGAAAGAAGATAAGGAGAAGATCTCTTTTTTTTTCCCACCTTCGTGTTCCTCCGGCGCTTGTGCGCGGCCCAGAGGGGGAGAGAGGGCCACCAACACTGTCTTCGAAATTTTCTTTCCTGCCCCTTTTCCCCCTCATCCAAATAGGAAAATGTTATGAAACTGAAGGAATTCTAGAGAGAAGTCAGAGGAAATTCTAGAGAGATGAAATGGATTCATTCAACTAACATGAATAGTTATAAGAGACCTCTATTTATAGAAGGATGCAAATAGTAAATTACTATGCGTATACCCCATGTCATCCTGTATTTGGAGATTATGGGTCAATGGACATCCACATAATAAGTATATTCATAACACTCCCCCTCGGATGTCCATTTATGAATGTGCCTCATTAAAAATTTTAACTAGGAAAAACCGAGTGGGATAAAAACCTAGCCAAAGAAAAGAGTGCATCATTCATTGATACACTGTTGAATGCTGCCTCATTAAAAACCTTTCTAGGAAAACCCAGTGGGACAAAACTTAGATAAGGGAAAAAGAGTATAGCGTGTATCGTCTCCCCCTCTTGATTACATCAGACTTGCTCCCCCTGATGACCGCATTGCTTCAATGTCTTTTTGAACATATCATTCTTTCTATCATCAAGCATTCTGTTATTCACTATGGAATAATAGAAACGCCCAGTCTGATTATTCATCGAAATTATCAAAATCATCGATCTCATAAAAATATTCCCGAACGTAACACTGTGGAATCACAGGTGCGATATTGCATCACAGGCGCGACATTACAGATTGTCGTATGCATTTAAAGTCAAAAAGACTCTAGACTAGTGCTTTATAGGGAGCAGACCTGCAGAGATTTAATAGGACTACGCAAATCTGCAGAGATTCAATAGGATTTAATTCAGCTATAAATAGAAGAAGGCTAACGAACATGCCTCATAAACGCTCAAGCATCTGATAACGTTAACTACCAGATACTCACACATATTTCTCTAAATTTATTGACATGGCAGGACCAAGCAATTTTATCCCAGTTTCTGATACATCTGACACAGCATTACTTGATGCTTTGTTGTATGATGATCAGACAAAAACGTCATTTTCTTCTTTACTATTTTCTGATCCTTTAGACATGTTTATTCCTCCTTCTACTGTTCCTCCTTCTGCTTCAAATGTACCTACTTCTCCCCCAAGAACAAATGTTTTTCCTCAATCTACAAGGATTGAAGGTACAACTGAAGCAGGTTCTTCAAGGAGGCCTGTTAAGAGGTGTAGAACTATGGCAGAACTGATGGAGTCTACCAATCTAGTTCAGCCAATAGTGACGACAATCAATCAGCCAGCAATCACAAGCCAGCAAACAACCTTCAATCTAGCAGCAACTACTAGCCAGCAAGCAACAATAACCAGCCAGCCAACTATAACCACTAGTCAGCCAGCAACTACCAGCCAGTTAACAACTACTAGCTTATTGGAATGTAGTTGTTGTGATGTTTTACGGGAGATCATACATACCAACGGACTTCAGTGTCATAAACTTGAAGTTCACGGAAGGAGAACAGGTATGATTTCCCACGCTGTTTTATTTGAAAATGTACAGGATAAATGTTACAATACTGACAGGCTTCCAATGTTTGATTTTAGTAATAAAAATTTTGGAGAAATCAAACATTTTCTCACACAGTATTGTATAGATTTACAAGCATTATGATATAACTTGGTGCGAGATCCTGTATTAGCCTATAGGTCCTTTGTGTTGGTTCGGAATGGACAAATAATCCAAATGAACCCCTCGAGAGTTCATTTCAAACCAACATTGATAATCCATTAGATAAAGGAAAACAACCCGCGGTTAATATTCCATATGATACTTCATCCCTTAATCAGAGTGAATTATATAAATTAACAATGGAGCAACGAGAAAGAATAAAGAGAACAACGCTCTATGATTTAAGAAATTATTTTCACTTAACCCTCGATGATGCGAGTAAACAATTAAATATGAGTACTCACACCATTCAAAAAATTTACTAAGAAGGAGGGTTAACAGAGTGGCCTTACAAAAATCTTTAAAAACTTATGAGGCAGATCTCGATATTACGAAGAGCTTTACCTCATCTTGATCCCATCTCAAGAAAAGCAAAAGAAGATGACATTAAATATCTTCAGAATGAGATGATTAAGCTTTGTAATGGAGTTAAGCCACTTGCTATTAAACTTTGTTGAAATAATATTTCCTTTTGTTTAATTATTCTGTTTATGAATATTCCTCTCTCGTATTCACAAAAATTGTTATAATTTTAGGAAACATAAAACAATAGTAAAACAACAATAATGACAAATTTATTTCTTACTTCATTCACTTCTGGAAATGAAGTTGGATAAAATTCATGATCCATAACTCAATGATCTATTTGATCATGGCAAGAAATTAATCCACAATATTTCTTGGCTTAATCACAATATTGCTACTACAAGAGCAAATTGGATATATTTATTTACAATCAACCATAATCATACAATTTTAAGGCCTTTATACAATTGATGACATACAAAATTTATGGATCAAAAATTGTTTCATAATTTGTCTCTTTGGCTTCAGGCCAACTTTCTTCTTAGCTTCAGGCTAATTTATCTCTTGGCTTCTAGCCAATTTATGCCTCATGTCTCCATAGCATTTTGATCTCATGATACATATGACCTTTTAACAGTTTATCTTCAAGATAAATAAAATATAAGCATAATAAAATAAATAGATGGAACCCACTAATATGTATATATTAGTGTTGTTGTCATAAATAATAAAAGGGAGGGGGATATATATAAAGCGATAAATAAAATAAAAGATAAAAGGGAAGGGGATATGAAGCAGTAAATGAATTATAAATAAATGGAGTCCACTATACTAGTCTTACCACCATGAAAAATAAAGCAGTAAATAATAAAATAAATGGTGCCCACTATACTAGTGTTGCTACCATGAAAAATAAATAAAGCAGTAAAGAATTGAAATAAAATAAATGGGGCCCACAAAGTGTCACCACCATAAAAGATAAATAAACGCTAAATAAAATAAATAAATAGAGTCCACTAATAGATACTAGTGTGCCTCCATGAAAAATAAATAAATGAAGCATACTAATAAATAGTGTTGCCGCCATAAAGGATAAATAAAAATAAATAACATAAAAGTAAATGTTAGTTATATAAAAATAAACGTTAGTAACAATAAAAATAAATACACGAAAGTAAATGTTACTGACAATAATAAAATCTCAAATTAAAACAATTAAAAGGGAAAATTAAATCTAGACTTCCAATGTGGAGTCAAATTAATAACAATAAAAATAAAAATAGAGTTGAGAAATCTACTTACCTTGGATTGTGAATAGACTTACTTCTTTCCTTTTTTAAAAAAAATAAAATAAAATAAAACTTTAGGTTTTTTTTTCCCACTTTGGTCCCGGTCAAAAATTACGATTCAATTAACAATTGAAATGAAGAAACGAAAGAAAAAGAGAAAATGAAACGAAGAAAGAGACAAAATGGGGGGAATTATTATATGAAAGAAACGAAATTTGGGGGGTGAATGTGAAATGAAATTATTAAAGAAAGAAACGAAATGAAAGTGATCTTTTTTTTTGAAGTACTATTCACTGCTGACACTTTTTCAGTTTTTTTTTCCTCTCTCTCCCTCTCTCTCTCTGTCGGCAGCACCCTCTTTTTTTCTTTTTTTTTTTATTCTCGCTCCCTCTTTCACATTTTCTTTCCCTCCCTCTCCTTTTCTGTACCTGCGATCTCTATCTCAGTCATGGATGAAGAGAGAACAACGTTTTCTCGCTGTGGATTGTATCATGAATTGGTGAAGATGGTGGCTAATGATCATGAGAAGAAGAGATAATAATAATATAGTGCAACAGAGTTTGGTGTTGGGCGGTGGAGGAAAAAGATCTGATGCTGGACATGGAAGAGTCAAACACAAGGACAAATTGGATTTTGAAATCGAATAAGAATGAGATTTAGAGAAAGAGAAAATAAGAGTTGACTGATGACAGTTGTAGAAATGAGATTGTGGCCAAGTTACAAAATCCAGGCAATTTTGTTCTGGGGAAGATGATAATAGAAGGTGAAGAAATAGACGCAAGGAGTGTGTACGACTGTAGATTAAAGGTAAAGAGAGGCAGAGGTATGGTGTGCGATTGCCTCTGAAGCAACGGGGAAGAGATCTGGAGGGTGACGGTGAACTTGAGATCTGGGTGGACGAAAACTCGACGGATGAAGAGTTGGAGAGAGCGACAATTATAAAATCTGGGAGAACAAGAAAAGAAAAAGAAGAAGGATGAAGCTGAAGCTCACTGATCGGTAAGAACGAAGAAATTATCAGCAGAAGCAAAAGCCATCATGCTTCGTGTTCGTGCTGATAACGATAATGAAACTGAACGAATTCTAAAGAGAAGTCAGAGGAAATTCTCTCATTCAACTAACATGAATAGTTACAAGAGAACTCTATTTATAAAAGGATGTAAATAGTAAATTACTATGTGTATATCCCATGTCATCCTGTATTTGGAGATTATGGGTCAATGGACATCCACATAATAATAATAATGTTGAAAATAAATGTTTTTAATTATTTCTAATTTAAAGTTTGAATTTTAAATTATGGGTAGATCTAGTCTTTTTAGGAGTCTTAAACAAATAGCAAGTTTTTAGGTTTGTTTCCTAATTTCCTACTTAGTTTGTTTTTTGCTTTCATTTGTGAGTTTCCATTTGTATAAATAAACCTCTTTCAAGAGGAATCAAGGAAGAATGAATGAAAAAGTGAAATATTTCTTGATAAGTATATTCATAGCAGAAAATCATTTCTTCTCCCATTTTACTCTCTTATTTTCTTTCCTCCCCATTTTCTCTCTATCCAGACAGAGGGTACCCTCTCGAGTCGAAATTGTGCCAGTTTCGAGCTTTGGATGTCCTCTGCCAATGGCGAAACTTCCGATAGTCCAGTTCGAGGAGAAAATTATAGAGACCGTTGAGCAGAACGCAATTGCAGTTATAATCGGTGAGACCGGTTCTGGGAAGAGCACCCAACTCTCTCAGATGCTTCACCGACGGGGCTACAGCAAATCGGGTACCATCGGCGTCACGCAGCCCCGGCGGGTCGCTGCGGTGTCCGTCTCCAGGTATAGGCTGTTCAGGAGTGTCTTCCCATCTTACCGTGAGAACAATTAATGAACACACTTTTTTTATTAATGTTCACAGACGAGTTGCACAGGAGCTTGGCGTTCAGCTTGGTGAGGAAGTTGGATATGCCATCCGATTTGAGGACCGAACTTAAGATAACACGCGTATTAAGTAATGTCACCAAGCTTGCCTTGGTAACCTTTTAGTTCCATATTACTGTTTTTTTTTAAAAAAAAAAATTATTGGGTTCTAGATTTATGGTTGTGATCTGCTTAGATACCTTACTGATGGAGTTCTCCTTCGTGAAAGTCTGGCTAACCCCGAGCTAAATCAATATTCTGTCATTATACTGGATGAAGCGCATGAAAGGAGTCTAAATACGTAAGACTACTTCTACTCTCCAATTTTCTCAAGTCTTTGTAGAAGTCTCAACTGTAGGTGTTGGTGTTACAGATATACGTGTTAGGCAACCAGTAGGTGATATTTTGATATTCATGACTGGACAGGTAGTTTTCTTTTATGTGGAATTCGCCCTTTTAACTTGCTGTTTTACAGTTATATTTTATAATATATCATATGTCAATTGAATCAGTCTTGATGATCCATGTGCAGGATGGTATAGAGAAGTTAGTATCCAAGTTAGAAGAAAAAGTACGGGCCCTTGACGAAGGTTCTTGCATGGATGCTATTATCCTTCCCCTACATGGTTCTTTGCCTCCTGAAATGCAGGCAAGTTGTGTTTGCATTTTCTATCATCTTTCTAGTTGAAAAACATGCTTTGGAGTGGAAGAATGATTACCATAATTACTGAATTAAATTCTAAGAGAGTTTTCTTATATAATGCATGTTTTAATTGAAGGTTTGATAAACTGATGCATGAAATGAAATCTAAAGCTCCTAAAGAGTGTAATATTAGCGTTAGAATAAACAGGTATTCTTCCATCGAGTATGTCTGCTGTTGGGAATTGTGTGATGTGCCCTATCTCTTTCTCTCCAATAGTAAACTTGACTGATCAAGACCTGCAACTATTTCTAGAATAATTTACTTTGCATCTTCTTCGTCTATGTTTTTATCTTGTTTGCTTCACAATAATATAACAGATATAGTTTCTCAGCATGCAATTGAGGTTAAAAAACATGCAAGTTTCTTGATCTGGAAAAAATTATCACACATAATTGAACATTGTTGAGGTCTTGTAAACTTAAATGGCTGATCATCTGTGGTGTGATGTTGTAGGTGCGTGTGTTTAGTCCTCCACCCCCAAATTGCAGGCGAATTATTGTTGCAACAAATATTGCAGAAACTTCCTTGACTGTTGATGGTGTGGTGTATGGATACAGAACCATTTTATTAAGATGACAATAACAACACTTTCCTCTTTTATTGACATCAGGCACATAAATTGACCATGGTTGTTTTCTTATATGATGGTATGAATTTTAGGTATGTTATTGATGCTGGGTATGTAAAGCAAAGGCAGTACAATCCATCAACTGGCATGTATTCACTGGACGTTGTCCAGATTAGCAAGTAAGCAACCAATAATCTCATATCTCATTGTAGCTCAAAGAATGGATATAATATTTCACGTTAGAAAGATATTGGATTTTTATTATTTTGTCAAAAAGATCTGTTCTTGCTTACTTGGTGCATGAAGAGCCATGAGATTATTGCAAAGTTTCTAGAGGAAAACATTTCTTGTGTTAATCGTTGTCAATTTTCTTTAAATGTTTTGGCTTGAAAACTTCATAAACGTGAACATAATAATGATTAAAGTAATCTGTGACATTGCAGAGTGCAGGCTAGTCAGCGTGCAGGACGGCCGGACGAACGCGTCCAGGGAAATGCTACCGTCTGTACCCTTCCAGAGTTTATAACGATGATTTCTTAGATGCTACAATTCCTGAAATACAGCGATCTTCTCTTGCTGGCTGTGTTCTCTACTTGAAGTCATTGGACCTCCCAGATATTGATATCCTCAAATTTGACTTGCTCGATCCCCCTTCAGGTAAGAAAGTTGTTTGTTAAAATGATTTAATAATGTTTGGTATAATGATGACACTTAAACTCCCTCAAGACTGAGAATTTCCCAACTTGCTCCCTGAAAGTCTTCTCGTCTTCCTGTTATGTGAAAAGATTCAGTTCTTTACTTTTATGTCTTTCTGTTTTTTTTGTCCTCTTGTATTTTGTAATGAACTGTTTATCATTACGTAGAAGTTATGGTAATATCAATCTACCGCAACCTAAATATTTTGTTAAATTGTTCTTAGTACCAAGAATATAAGGATTTTGACTTGCAAAATGCTCGGCTATAATATATTTTGCCTGGTTTTTATCTTGGGAAAATATCATTTAGGTCCCAACCAAGGAAAAAATATATGAAGTCTCATAACCTGTCAATGGTATCTCTTTCACTTGTCAATGGGACTTTTTTGATATTATTTTCTTTGGTTGGGACCTCAATGATATTTTCCCTTTTATCTTTGGTCTTATGATCTCAAACTTTAAAGCATGTCACGTTCATTAGATGGCATCTGCTTTACTTTCTCTTGACTTTTGATATTGTTGATCCTTGAAGTTAGTGATTGAATGGGCTTTGTTGATTTTTTTATTGGGTTCCTGCAGCTGAGGCTTTAGAAGATGCCGTGAAGCAGTTATATCTGATTGATGCTATTGATGAAAACGGAGCAATAACAAACGTTGGACAAAAAATGGCTGGTACTAGATTTCTTTTTTTGATTTGTAAATGTCAGCTCGCGCTCTATGTTGATATAAAATTCCTTTAGTGTACATCCTTTCTGTAGATAATGTCAGTTATCAGCAGTATTGTTATTTGAGTGTGTCTCAGTTACGCCTGACAATAGAAATTGTGCTTAGTATAAAAAAAATATCATCCTTTCTTCTCTATCATATTGCTCAAGTATTATTATTCTATATCCTCTGAACTCGGTGATCTTTTTCTTTTTTGCTATGCAGAGCTTCCGTTAGAGCCCTCTCTATCAAGAACTTTAATGGAGGCAAATAATTATGGTTGCTTATCTCAAGCTTTGACTGTTGCTGCCATGTTATCTGCTGAAACATCATTGTTATCAGGGTGGAGGTTGAGTCTTCTGATGTTTCTTTTAAATATGATTATATCATTTAGAAATGTCTTATTTACTCTATTCTTTGTAAGCATTGTTAAAATTTTATACCGGTGAATGTAGCAAATATACTAAGGAAGAAAAATCTAGTGTGTATCCTCTAGATCTATGATATATTCAATTATGAATTTATAAGGACTCAGTAACTGAAGCTTTCATATCTTTCCTTTTTATGTGCAGCAAGACTGAGAAAAAGAGGAAACAGACCATGTCCAACCTTCCTGTTGGTTCTGGCTTTGGTGACCACATTCAGATGCTGCAGATCTTTGAGTACTGGGGTCGTACTGATTATGACATTGGTTGGTGCAAAGAGAATGACTTGCAGGTACCTTGAATAGATTCCAGCATGCCGAAAATGATTTATGCGTTCAGTGTTAGGCTCTTGCAATGAACGCAAGTGGTTAAGTAATATTTACATGGAAGGCTATTGCTTCCGGTGTTGTCTATTTTATATTTCACACATTCAGTAAAGATAGTGGTAGCCTTTAAAAGAAAATAATATATTTCCTCCAGTCTTTAATGTAAAAGATGAATTATTAATTTGCGTATATTAAGAAAATTAGTTAAGTTAGTTATTTGTAATAAATAGACGTTAGTTTCCCTAAAATATCTTGTCATATAATCATAATAAAGATCATAAGTCAGTCAAGGGGTAGTTGGAATATAGCTGTCAGATGGAATAGCGCTAGTTTCTATCCTAAGCCTATAAATAGATGTAAACTCATTTGTAATCAATCAGACTTGCATCAGTAATACTCGAGTACTATTCAGAATATCGTCTCTATCTCTCTTCTCTCCCCCTCAATCCTATTATGTTTCTCTATTCCCTCTAAACCTTTTCTGTTCTTCTCTCTTATTCTCTCTCTTTCCCTCTTTCTCTCTGATTCTGTATTACGATAATACAACATATCCTCTTTAATCATATGCTTTGGAAGCACCCTTTGATGGAAACCTCTTAATATGTGCAAGGGATTTTTTTTTTGTTGGTTTTTTGGGGGGGAGGGGTGTTGGTGGTTATGAATTTGGCAAACAAGGTAGATTCGGGGCTTGTATTTAGGACCAAATTAAAGGCGTTGTCTAGCTCAGGGAGTATTACATTTCTCAAAGAGCGATTTTTCTGTAGAAAGTGAATATTCAGATTTCATTAGGGCAATGCAACACAAATGAGGCTGAGCTCTTCTGCTGTTGGATCTCCAAAATGTGTAACATAATTGTTCATTTTGAGATAATTAAACAGTGGATGGCTCAACCTTTTAGGACGTCAAGCTCTCTTGAGCGAAGTCCTTTCCATGAAAGAAGAAAACATTGTAGACAAGTTTCCTTGCACAATTTTTTTTATGATTATTATAATTAACTGATTGCAGGTGCGAGGGATGTTGTTTGTCAAAGATGTTCGTAAGCAGTTATCCCAGATGATGCAGAAAATAGCAAAGGGTTTGTATTCTTTATTCTTGATGACTTGTATTAGAATCTGTTTGTTCTTGTGTGTCAATGGACGTATTTCCCGGCTCAGGAATCAAACGGAGAGAACGCTCTCATAAATTATATAGACTTATATAATAGTATAAATTATAAAATCTAGGTTTTGATTATTTTTTGATGTTTAGATTATTAAATTAATATAATTATATTATTAAATTATTTTTTAAGTACAATCAATGTTTTGACGTTAACTGTTTTATTAGTTTTTTAGTTTTTTTTAATTTACATATATATTAAATTTAATATTAATAATATTTAATTATGCAATCGTGAGTTGAGTTACTATTTTTTTCGTTAATAATATTAATGATGTTAGAATTATAACTAGAAGTATATTTTATAAAATTAAAAGATTACCTCATGAAATTAAATGATCAAAACTATCCTTTAACCTATTATTATTGTAAGAGTTTGTTGTAATATCCTATTAGATATAAAAGATATATCTTAATAATTATAAGATGATATGCCATTTTTCTTTAAATCTAAAATTTTCAATTTTTTATCACGATTTAATCTCACTGTTATCTTTTTCCCCCCGGTCTTTTGGGTTTTTTTTTTTTTTGTTCAACGGTCTATTGGGTTGATTATATAAACCCCACAAACGCACGCACGCACAAAAGAATAAGGAAAGCAATAGCATCGGATTCGATCCCTATAATGAAGAAGCTTAATCAACGTCAGCGCAAAGCCCAGAAGAGACACCAGAGTGATTCTCTCTTCCTTTGTTTTCTTCTCTTGTCTTGTCTATGGCATTTTTCAAACTCGTTTATTTCTGCAAATGTTTCTAATTTCCTCTTTCTCAACAATCATGTCGTCAAAACCAGGACAATGGCGTGGTGTCGAAGAAGAAGAAGACTACCCCTCTCGACTTCCTGATGAATGGCGTCTTGTTGAAGAAGAAGACTACCCCTCTCGACTTCCTGATGAATGGCGTCTTGTTGAAGAAGAAGACTACCCCTCTCGACTTCCTGATGTCATTCGTACGTTTTGCTTTTACTTTGATACAAGTTCTTGAACTGATTTGATGGAGTAAATGAATAATATTATTTGAATTTGTGTGGATGGATCGCAGGAGTAGCTGGAGATGGAAGTTGTCTGTTCAGAGCAGTGGCGTATGGAGCCTGCCTCAGATCTGGAGGTCCATCTCCCGGTCACTCAGAGCAAAAACAACTAGCTGATGATCTCAGAAACAAAGTACGTACTATTAATTACTATCCTGGCTTAGTCGACTAAATCACGACAGAGGGGTTTTTTTAAAACTATCATAATAGAAATCTTATCACAATGCAACCCTTTCACCCCATACTCTCTTTTTTCTCAGTTTTAATGCGACTCATCAAAGTTTAATCTTGTTGAAGATAGAAATAATTTTTGAATTATTATTTGAATTTTGAATTGTTGTTATTTTTGAATTACTGGCTAGGATTAACTTACCTAGAAGTGGAAATTTGAAAGTTAGTTTCCTATTATTATGGCCAGAGCGATTGTATAAATTACCTCGTCCATGAGGGAAATATTACGGATGAATAAAAAGCATTCTTGAAGTATCAAGTATTAGATGAATAGAAGTATTCAGTATTGAAGTTTCAGTATTAGTTTTTTAACATGGTATCAAAGCATGGTTTGGTTCAGGAAACCTTAAGTCCTACTTCTTTTTCTTGTTACCCGACCAAATCCCTAATTTCCATGCCCGACCAAATCCCTAATTTCCCATGGAGAACCCCAACTCTGCCATCAATTCTGCCTCCCCACCGTTCTCCACCTCTAGTCCACCTTCTAATATTATCATCGAGTATGATACTTCCTCCTTTCTCATCACCGTTATTCTTGATGACTCGAATAATCCCCTTTGGCCCAGTTAATGGACGTGTGAGTTAGTACTCGGACCAAATCTGGGTGCCTGACTTTTGTAACAAAAAATCTTTGTCTTGAATCTGACCACGAAATCTTCTCTTTGAATCTACCCATGAAATGTTGCCTTAGATCTACCCATGAAATCTTTTCCTTGAATCTACATTGTTGCTATTAGCTAGGATTAACTTACTAAGAGAAGTGGAAGTTTAGCTAGGATTAACTTTCTAAGAGAAGTGGAAGTTTGAAAGTTAGTTTCCTATTATTATGCCCAGTGTGATTGTATAAATTACCTCGTCCATGAGGGAAATATTATGGATGAATAAAAAGCATTCTTGAAGTACAAGTATCAAATGAATAAAAGTATTCAGTATTAGTTTTTTAACAAATCTCATTTCACCTAGTTCATACAATTCGTATTATTGAAAGATATAACGTTTAGGATATAAGAGGTAAGAACAAGAATTGCATGAACGTCTTTTTCTTGTGAATAAAACTTGCAAAAATGAAGCTATTTTGTATGACTCAGAAAAATAATGCAAGTATAAATTCCTTTCATGTTCTCATAAGCTTGGCTCCCAACAACGATTTCTAATCTGTAGGTACAAATCGAATGATTCCTAATGCTGGTTTGGGAGCTTTTTAAAGCTTTTTTTTTTTTCTTAGTGAAGCTATAATGATTACACAACAATAATACCTCGAACAAGGTGGAATGAAATTAAACTTTGGTGGGTCACATTAAAATTGAGAAAAGAGAGAGTATTTAGGGGAAGGGTTGCATTGTGACAAGAGTTTCTTTATGACGCAAACCTTAGAATGAGATTAAACTTTGGTGGGTCGCATTAAAATTGAGAAAAAAGAGAGTATCTGGGGGAAGGGTTGTATTGTGATAAGAGTTTCTTCATGACACAAATGAGGTTTTAAAAAAACCCCTCTGTCGTCATTTAGTCGACTAAGCTACAATGCTTAGTCGACTAAATTGCGGGGATAATCAAAAATTCAACTCCTCACGTTTTAGTCGACTAAACCTTGGGTTTAATTGTTTGGAAATAGGGGTATTTCAGTAAATAGTTATTTAATAACGTGCATATTAGTCAAAAAGCCGGAAAATCGATTGCGATGGTCCTGGTGAGAACTGAGGAGGATATATCAAATATAACCTCTGGTTCTTCTTTGACTATATATATCAAGTTGAAGAATACTCTAAACTTTTAATTACGTTTCTTTAGTTTTTACTACCAACCGTTTTTGAAAATGCGCTCTCGAGTGAAAACAATTTTCAGCATATTTTTTTTAATAATTTTTAATATCATTTTTCTGGCCAACAATTTTATATATATATATATATTAAATACATTTAATTAAATGCTTTTTAGCATTTACATTTTTTTATAATACGCTAAATTTTATTTATGTAATTTTAATTTTAATATTTTTCTTAAAATTTTAAATTATATATAGTTTATATTATGCAACTATACCTTTTTTAGTTATTTTACATCTAAACTTGCTTTTAAAAATAACCATCTAAATAAGTTTTAGTTTTAAAAAATACTACTTATATTATTGTCAATTCAAATATAAATCATATTACATAATTTGACTTTTATTTAATCTTAAGTTTGTAAAAATCTGATTAAAAGAAAAAACCATTTTTGTCACTATTATTCTAAACAGTCTATAAATCTACGTTTATACCGGAAAGTGTGTCTCAAAAAACATTAAATTAAAGAGTGTTTCCCCCCCCCCCCCCTCCAGGTGGTGGATGAATTAATTAAGAGGAGAGCAACAACTGAATGGTATTTAGGATTTATATTTTTCTCTTTTATTTTTCATTAAGGAAATTAATTATCAAATATGTTTATAAATGCTTACAACTGTGTAATAATAATGCATATATACAGGTTTGTAGAGGGTGACTTTCATACCTACACAAGGGAAATGCGAAAGCCTCACACTTGGGGAGGAGAGCCTGAACTTCTCATGGCCTCTCATGTTTTACGGTAATATCACACTATTGAGTATTGACTTTTATTTTTCCAATTTTACCCTTATATACAACACTAGATTTTTCATGTCTAATTGCTCGGTTCATTCATAAAAATGAATATATTTATTTTTAAAACTACAAAATGTTCTACATTTTGAACTAAAATAACTACTCAGGGGTTACTTGAGTAATCAAGGGATCAACCCAAGAAATCAAATTTCAAATAGAGAATGTAGATGTTGTAAGCATTCTTGACATGGTGTGTGCGTGAAATGTGTAGGATGCCAATAAGAGTGGTGATGCAAGAGTATGGGGGTATGAAGGTAACTGCAGAGTATGGGCAAGAGTATGGGAAGGAGAGCCCGATTCAAGTTTTGTATCATGGCTATGGTCACTACGATGTTCTCAAGACTTCCCCTGTTTCTCACTCCTAAGAAGCTGCTTTAAACAAGGATTAACTTTACAACATTTACTCTTCTTTTTAGTTCATTTTGTAAGCCAAAAGAATAATGTATTTTTTAGTCATATTTATATTTGTAAGGCACATTATTAAATTTTTATATGAAGGTATGATTATACCCTCTATTGTATATATAGTTATTTTTTTTTTGGAAAGTGTGTAGTTGAAAAAGAATAAAGTTGGAAAATTGTTATATTTTAAGGTAGAGTTAATGAAATTTAACATTTTTTTTTTTGTCAGTGTAAAACATACAAAATTTTTTTTTAAAAAAATCTGACAAATAGAATTAAAGGAATGCATCCATAGTATTATGCATAACTCTCTTATATATATATAGCCTAACTTTATATTCTCTTGTGCTATCAATCCAAACAGATAGATATCTAGCTATCAAACAAATTAGTTCTAATCAAGGTTATTAAAATCGAATTGATAATTGAATTGGTTGAGGTATTAGGTTAAGGGTCAGTGTGTTAAACTTAAGCTAACTCGGTGCAAACCGATGAAAAAGTGAAGATTTTCAGGATTATTAATATGAAATTATAAAGAAAATAAAAAAATTATTATTATTTTTTAAAAAAACTAAATAGGGTTAATGTTTAGATCGGACCAATTTATTGACCAATTTGTCAATTTTCGAGCCTAACTGGCTGGTTTAATCTAGGTTTAATTACAACAGTTCTAATATACTCCCTCCACCTCTAAATGCAAGGCCGGTTTTAAAGTAGATTATAGTCATAAATACAAGACTTTTTTGAATTTTATTCTTATATTTATAATTTTTTAAAATTAATTTGTCTTACTTATAAAATATATATAGTCTAATGTTCCGCATAAGTATTTTAGAAAAATCATGTCATATACGCTATAATTAAATAGTAATTTATTTAAGTTTCTCAATCTATTTAGATTAAATAGATATGTCTTACAATGAGAAATATTACGCATGATTAATTTTAATATTAGTTCTTGAATAAAATAATAATATCAAATTCTTCTACCATTTAGTGAAGAATCTTATTACAAGCCATAGTGATAACCGATTCACACTATTAATAGGAATAAATTCTTTTTAAAAACACATTTACTTTCTTGATGTCAGATCTTTTGAGAGACATTTCATTCCATTATATTCCATTACTTCACTTCCGTTCTCACATCTTTCACATATCAAAAGGTCCCTAAAAAACCCTTTTTTAGTAAGAAACCAGACAAAAGGCAAGAGTACAATAAGAATAACAAAAGACTAGAAAAACATAAAAAATTTCTATAATAACAAGAGAAAGTTTAGCTAAACTATCAGCAATGTTAATTTCCTCCCTAAAAACACTAATAAAAATAATCTGCTAGTCTCTATGAACAAGTACACGAGCCTCCTCAACAAGTAAGGTTGCAGAATTCTCCATTACTTGTAAAGTATTTTTATGATTTGCACGATAACTATGTAAAAGGAGTTTTCTCTCGATTTTCGAAAAAATGCTTCTGAAATTACAATCTGCTTGTTTCCAAACACGCATGATGAAACTAAACTATGATTTGCTTGTTTCCCAAATAAGGCCCCATATCCAAAAGGAGAATGCAGTCCAAAAAACTTGTAAGCTTCTTTAATCTTTCTGATGTGAGACTATTAGAATATGAGAATCCTACATCGACTGATTAGAGAAATAAATGATTAAAGCTATGTAAAGTTAAGAAAAATCCTATTAAATTGGTTTAAGCTAAAAATGAACATAAAAACGAACATATGTGTTGGTCCCTAGAATTTTCGCCGCCAAGGAATGTGTTGCAGCGATTGACCTATATATCCCAATTTATATACCCAAATAGCACTGGCCATGGTAGTTTTTTGGCATCACGCTTACTCATGTTTGAATATTTTAAAATAAAGATGTGTTTTTTTTTTTCAAGTTATGTTCATTAAATTAAAGGATTTATTTGAAGAATTATGTAAGGAGTTATAACACTAAAAGTTACCAAGATTATATTTATTCGATTTCTAAACACTAATATGAAAGGTTCTATCTAGAGATATGACACCTTAGTGAAAAATTGTGTTGTATTTATGAGAAAACTCTATATAATATAAAAGTGTAACGTTTCATATGTCTATTCATGAATCAACATATAAGATTCATGAATTTAACAAATTGTTATGATTTTTAATTGAAAAAGTGTTGTTTCAAGAGGCACTACTTCATAATTTATAAATACCCAACACCATCAATCATTCTGACATATTAGAAATCACAAAACAAGATATCTAACTCATTAGCTTTGTCCTTGAGTGCATAAGAAGATTAGATCAAATTATCATTTTGTAAAAACCATTTTTGTATGTCTTACTTAAGTATTGAGAGTGTAATCCATACTCAATGATTTCATTATATCCAGTAGGAAATTCGTCCGTCAATCAAATTTGCATTTTATAAAATAGATATAGATAGGGGCGAATTAAGTTTAAGAGAAAATGTTGCCCACACTTTAAAGATATTATGTACTATTTTCTTCTTCTCGTGCTTCTTTGAGATCCAATCCATCCAACAACCTAATTCCACGTGACATATTCCATTTGACCCACTCGACTTCTTGTAAAGAGAAGAAGGTGTTCCATTAACCTTATGAGACAATTGGTTGCCATCTACCCTTTGCATTATAGCAATCTCTCAATAGGTGCATGAAGCATTCCACCTGCTTAAAGCCAAAAGGGATGGAACCCATTTCCTTGCCTATCTTTTGGATAAGCAGGGAGAGCCTATCCCATTTAGACTGTCTAAATGAGATTTGGACGGTTCGGATTTAATTTTTTTTATTTGGGTATTTTTAAATGAAAAATTATTTTTTGAAAAAAATATTAGTTAAGAGATTATCTTTATTTTAGATTTTCTACCAAAAAAATAATTTTTTTTAAAAAAATTGAAAGTAAAAAAAAAAAATAAATATGGACTGTCCATATCCCATCTAGACGATCCAGATGAGATAGGCTCTCCCTGCTTATCCAAAAGATAGGCAGGGAAATGGGTTACAGGAAAGTCAGAATCTTGAATTCCTCTACTCTCTCTAAGCTGCGTTGTATAGGCCCTTCCACGAGGGACATGCTACATAAAAGATTCGATCTTTTCTAGTATTAGCCATCTGCATTCCTATGTGATCAGGTGATTGGATAGAAGAAAAATTGGAGTGAAAGAAAATGGGAGGAGAAAAAACAGGGGATAGAAAATTGAAGAAAAATAGTATATCAATTTTGATGGATGAAAGGAAATAAAAGAAAAAGAAAAAAAAACTAAATAACTAAATTACCCTTATCAATATCTTAAAATATATCATGTTTTAAATTAAATTAAATATTAGAAAAATTATATTAACAATAACATTAACAAATAATTTAAATTCAAATTATTTGTAAAGGAAAATTTACTCATAATGGGATTAAATTTTGAGGACTCCATCTCAAGTCATGATCTTTCAGGAAAAAATTAATGTGGTTAAGCAGGAATGAATTGAATAAAGATATTTAAATTAATTTCTCATAAAAAAATTATTTATTTCTCAATCAAATATTCACATCCCCACGCCAAGTAAAACCCCATTTTTTTTTTTTGTTAGTTTCTCTCATCATCATTTTTTCATTATCTCTTATAATATTTAAATCACATCTTTTCAACTAATACAGTATTATTATTATTTTTCTCTTATTTTTTTTAATCAACTGTTCAAATTTAACCAATAAAAAAAATGGGGAAAACGGAATAAGAACAAGAATAAGGAGAAGATTTCTTCCTTTTTCTCCACCTTCGTGTTCCTCCAGCGCTTGTGCGCGACCCAGAGGGAGAGAGAGAGGGCCACCAACACTGTCTTCGAAATTTTCTTTCCTTCCCCTTTTCCCCCTCATCCAAATAGGAAAACCATTTCTTCTCCCATTTTACTCTCTTATTTTCTTTCCTCCCCATTTTCTCTCCATCCAAACAGAGGGTACACTCTCGAGTCGCATTTGTGCCAGCTTCGAGATTTGGATATCCTCTGCCGATGGCGAAACTTCCGATAGTCCAGTTCGAGGAGAAAATTATAGAGACCGTTGAGCAGAACGCAATTGTAGTTATAATCGGTGAGACCGGTTCTGGGAAGAGCACCCAACTCTCTCAGATGCTTCACCGACGGGGCTACAGCAAATCGGGTATCATCGGAGTCACGCAGCCCCGGCGGGTCGCTGCGGTGTCCGTCTCCAGGTATAGGCTGTTCAGGAGTGTCTTGCCATCTTACGGTGAGAACAATTAATGAACACGCTTCTTGATTAATGTTCACAGACGAGTTGCACAGGAGCTTGGCGTTCAGCTTGGTGAGGAAGTTGGATATGCTATCCGATTTGAGGACCGAACTTCAGATAACACGCGTATTAAGTAATGTCACCAAGCTTGCTTTGGTAACCTTTTAGTTCCATATTACTGTTTTTAGAAAAATGTTTATTGGGTTCTAGATTTATGGTTGTGATCTGCTTAGATACCTTACTGATGGAGTTCTCCTTCGTGAAAGTCTGGCTAACCCCGAGCTAAATCAATATTCTGTGATTATATTGGATGAAGCTCATGAAAGGAGTCTAAACACGTAAGATTACTTCTACTCCGCAAATTTCTCAAGTCCTTGTGTAATTCTCAACTGTAGATTTTGGGCAGTGTTGTCCCTAATTGCTTCATTTTTTTTTTTTTATGTAATTTGTGGTTGGAATGACTATTATCAGGGATATTTTGTTGGGGCTCATGAAGCGTTTGGTTGGGCTTCGTGCTTCTAATCTAAAAGTTTTAGTCACGTCGGCAACTCTAGATGGTGACAAAGTATCAAAGTTCTTCTCAGATTGCCCTATATTGACCATCCCAGGAAAGTTGTACCCAGTGGAGATATTCTATAGCACTGAACGTCCTTCAAGCTATCTCGAGTCTTCTCTGAACACAGCAATTGGTATGACATAAATTTCAATCCAGCATGCAGCCAAAATGCATCGTCAAGGTTCTTAAAGTTTACAAAGGGAACAATGGTAGATAAAATTGTTCTAAATGGACTATTGGACCAGCTAAGAGGGATGTGATTTACATTTGAATGTGAAATTTCCATATTCATATGGACGTGGAAAAACTATGTTAACTCCTCTTTGCTCCTTTACTAATTGAATAAGTGGTCGTAGTTTCGTGAGTAAAAAGTCAGAAGACACTGTCTTTTTGTGTTGATTTTGATTTGTACACATTCCATTTCAGCTTTATTATTTTTCAAAAATTGTAATTTCTATTTTCAGTTGATAATTAGGTGTTGGTGTTACAGATATACATGTTAGGCAACCAGAAGGTGATATTTTGATATTCATGACTGGACAGGTAGTTTTCTTTTATGTGGATTTCGCCCTTTTCACTTGCTGTTTTACAGTTATATTTTATAATATATCATATGTCAATTCAATCAGTCTTAATGATCCATGTGCAGGATGATATAGAGAAGTTAGTATCCAAGTTAGAAGAAAAAGTACGGGCCCTTGACGAAGGTTCTTGCATGGATGCTATTATCCTTCCCCTACATGGTTCTTTGCCTCCTGAAATGCAGGCAAGTTGTTTGCATTTTCTATCATCTTTCTAGTTGAAAAACATGCTTTGGAGTGGAAGAATGATTACCATAATTACTGAATTAAATTCTAAGAGAGTTTATTTTCTTATATAATGCATGCTTTAATTGAAGGTTTGATAAACTGATGCATGAAATTAAATCTAAAGCTCCTAAAGAGTGTAATATTAGTGTTAGAATAAACAGGTATTCTTCCATAGAATATCTCTGCTGTTGGGAATTGTGTGATGTGCCCTATCTCTTTCTCTCCAATAGTAAACTTGACTGATCAAGACCTGCAACTATTTCTAGAATAATTTACTTCGCATTTTCTTCGTCTATGTTTTTATCTTGTTTGCTTCACAATAATATAACAGATATAGTTTCTCAGCATGCAATTGAGGTTAAAAAACATGCAAGTTTCTTGATCTGGAAAACATTATCACACATAATTGAACATTGTTGAGGTCTTGTAAACTTAAATGGCTGATCATCTGTGGTGTGATGTTGTAGGTGCGTGTGTTTAGTCCTCCACCCCCAAATTGCAGGCGAATTATTGTTGCAACAAATATTGCAGAAACTTCCTTGACTGTTGATGGTGTGGTGTATGGATACAGAACTATTTTATTAAGATGAAAATAACAACACTTTCCTCTTTTATTGACATCAGGCACATAAATTGACCATGGTTGTTTTCTTATATGATGGTGTGAATTTTAGGTATGTTATTGATGCTGGGTATGTAAAGCAAAGGCAGTACAATCCATCAACTGGCATGTATTCACTTGATGTTGTCCAGATTAGCAAGTAAGCAACCAATAATCTCATATCTCATTGTAGCTCAAAGAATGGATATAATATTTCACGTTAGAAAGATATTGGATTTTTATTATTTTGTCAAAAAGTTTTGTTCTTGCTTACTTGGTGCATGAAGAGCCATGAGATTATTGCAAAGTTTCTAGAGGAAAACATTTCTTGTGTTAATCGTTGTCAATTTTCTTTAAATGTTTTGACATGAAAACTTCATAAACTTGAACATAATAATGATTAAAGTAATCTGTGACATTGCAGAGTGCAAGCTAGTCAGCGTGCAGGACGGGCCGGACGAACGCGTCCAGGGAAATGCTACCGTCTGTACCCTTCCAGAGTTTATAACGATGATTTCTTAGATGCTACAATTCCTGAAATACAGCGATCATCTCTTGCCGGTTGTGTTCTCTACTTGAAGTCATTGGACCTCCCAGATATTGATATCCTCAAATTTGACTTGCTTGATCCCCCTTCAGGTAAGAAGTTTGTTAAAATGATTTAATAATGTTTGGTATAATGATGACACTTAAACTCCCTCAAGACTGAGAAGTTCTCAACTTGCTCCCTGAAAGTCTTCTCGTCTTCCTGTTATGTGAAAAGATTCAGTTCTTTACTTTTCTGTCTTTCTGTTTTTTTTTTTGTCCTCTTGTTTTTTGTAATGAACTGTTTATCATTACGTAGAAATTATGGTAATATCAATCTATCACAACCTAAATATTTTGTTAAATTGTTCTTAGTACCAAGAATATAAGGATTTTGACTTGCAAAATGCTCGGCTATAATATATTTTGCCTGTTTTTTATCTTGGGAAAATATCATTTAAGTCCCAACCAAGGAAAAAATATATGAAGTCTCATAACCTGTCAATGGTATCTCTTTCACTTGTCAATGGGACTTTTTTGATACTATTTTCTTTGGTTGGGACCTCAATGATATTTTCCCTTTTATCTTTGGTCTTATGATCTCAAACTTTAAAGCATGTCATGTTCATTAGATGGCATCTGCTTTACTTTCTCTTGACTTTTGATATTGTTGATCCTTGAAGTTAGTGATTGAATGGGCTTTGTTGATTTTTTTATTGGGTTCCTGCAGCTGAGGCTTTAGAAGATGCCTTGAAGCAGTTATATCTGATTGATGCTATTGATGAAAACGGAGCAATAACAAACATTGGACAAAAAATGGCTGGTACTAGATTTCTTTTTTTGATTTGTAAATGTCAGCTCACGCTCTATGTTGATATAAAATTCCTTTAGTGTACATTCTTTCTGTAGATGATGTCAGTTATCAGCAGTATTGTTATTTGAGTGTGTCTCAGTTATGCTTGACAATTGCAATTTTGCTTCGTATAAAAAAAATATCATCCTTTCTTCTCTATCATATTGCTCAAGTATTATTTTTCTATATCCTCTGAACTCGGGGATTTTTTTCTTTTTTGCTATGCAGAGCTTCCGTTAGAGCCTTCTCTATCAAGAACTTTAATGGAGGCAAATAATTGTGGTTGCTTATCTCAAGCTTTGACTGTTGCTGCCATGTTATCTGCTGAAACATCATTGTTATCAGGGTGGAGGTTGAGTCTTCTGATGTTTCTTTTAAATATTATTATATCATTTAGAAATGTCTTATTTACTCTATTCTTTGTAAGCATTGTTAAAATTTTATACCGGTGAATTTAGCAAATATACTAAGGAAGAAAAATCTAGTGTGTATCCTCTAGATCTATGATTTATTCAATTATGAATTTACAAGGACTCAGTCACTGAAGCTTTCATATCTTTCCTTTTTATGTGCAGCAAGACTGAGAAAAAGAGGAAACAGACCATGTCCAAGCTTCCTGATGGTTCTGGCTTTGGTGACCACATTCAGATGCTGCAGATCTTTGAGTGCTGGGATCGTACTGATTATGACATTGGTTGGTGCAAAGAGAATGACTTGCAGGTACCTTTAATAGATTCCAGGATGCCTAAAATGATTTATGCGTTCAGTGTTAGGATCTTGCAATGAACTCAAGTGGTTAAGTAATATTTACTTGGAAGGCTATTGCTTCCGGTGTTGTCTATGTTATATTTCACACATTCAGTAAAGATAGTGGTAGCATTTAAAAGAAAATAATATATTTCCTCCAGTCTTTAATATAAGAGATGAGTTATTAATTTGCGTATATTAAGAAAATTAGTTAAGTTAGTTGTTTGTAATAAATAGGCGTTAGTTTCCCTAAAATATCTTGTCATACAATCATAATAAAGATCATAAGTCAGTCAAGGGGTAGTTGGAATATAGCTGTCAGATGGAATAGCGCTAGTTTCTATCCTAAGCCTATAAATAGATTACTCATTTGTAATCAATCAGACTTGCATCAGTAATACTCGAGTACTATTCAGAATATCGTCTCTATCTCTCTTCTCTCCCCCTCAATCCTATTATGTTTCTCTATTCCCTCTAAACCTTTTCTGTTCTTCTCTCTTATTCTCTCTCTTTCCCCCTTTCTCTCTGATTCTGTATTACGATAATACAACATATCCTCTTTAATCATATGCTTTGGAAGCACCCTTTGATGGAAACCTCTTAATATGTGCAAGGGATTTTTTTTTTTTTTGGGGGGGGGGGGGGAGGTGTTGGTGGTTATGAATTTGGCAAACAAGGTAGATTCGGGGGCTTGTATTTAGGACCAAATTAAAAGCGTTGTCTAGCTCAGGGAATATTACATTTCTCAAAGAGTGATTCTTCTGTAGTACTTCAAGAAAATGAATATTCAGATTTCATTAGGGCAATGCAATACAAATGAGGTTGAGCTCTTCTGCTGTTGGATCTCCAAAATGTGTAACATAATTGTTCATTTTGAGATGATTAAACAGTGGATAGCTCAACCTTTTAGGACATCAAGCTCTCTAGAACAAAATCCTTTCCATGAAAGAAGAAAAACATTGTAGACAAGTTTCCTTGCACAATTTTTTTTATAATTATTATAATTAACTGATTGCAGGTGCGAGGGATGTTGTTTGTCAAAGATGTTCGTAAGCAGTTATCCCAGATAATGCAGAAAATAGCAAAGGGTTTGTATTCTTTATTCTTGATGACTTGTATTAGAATCTGTTTGTTCTTGTGTGTCAATGGACGAATTTCTTGGCTCAGGAATCAAACAGAGAGAACGCTCTCAAGTTGAGAAAAGGAAATTCTTATTCTTTCTTGATTTCAAACACAATGCATAGGCCCTTTTATACTAGCCCTAGAGGGCACTTTCTTCCAGAAGATCATCAGGAAGACCATTAAAAGCTAAATGGTTATTAACTCTTTGAGGGTTGTAAATGGGAGCAGATTATGGATCCGCATCATTTCTGCTTGAGCAGTTCATACTTCGTAGCACGGTTAACAAATTTGGCCCTTGTTTTGACTTAAGATGCCAAAAAACTATTAGATCTCCCGACTTCAACTTTTTTTTTTTAAATGTTAATAAGCAGTAACAGGTGAAATTTGTTTCTGGGTAGTAGGTTGTGGGGAGGGGGGAGAAAAAAGAAATGCTCAAGGTTTTGGTGGTTGTAGCTGTACCCTCTTTTCGTTTTTTTTTTTTTCGAGAAAATAAATTTAGTGAATCCCTGAGTCTTAGTTGTTAGCAGTTGCATTTTACCCGTTGATATTATTCTGCAATAGGACCGCTGGATGTACGAGCACATGGAAGAGGTGAAGAGAAGCAGGGTTATAAAAATTTGAGGAAGGCTTTGTGTGTAGGCTATGCTAATCAGCTGGCTGAAAGGAAGCTTCATCACAATGGTTATAGAACTCTGGGTTTTAAAGCCCAGGTAGTTCAGGTATTAATACTATGTTTAGATTTAGTTAGTTATTGTGATACATATCACTTTTGCTTTGCTTTGCTTTGTTATATTTCATCAATTTCTGTTAATGTTATTTCTTCTGAAACAACTTCGCTTAAAATCCATCTTATGGTTAATCAAACCCTGCTAGGTGAAATGACATATTGACATCCTACTTTTGGTAATTACACATTAATGACCCAAAGCTTCAATTGTAGGTGCATCCATCCTCTGTGCTTAAAGCGGATGAACTGGGAAAGTTCCCAGACTATGTTGTGTACCATGAACTAATTGCAACTCCACGTCCATACATGAGAAATGTGTGTTCTGTTGAGATGAGATGGGTTATACCAATTATCAACAAGCTTAAGACCCTAGATGTCCGCAAACTAAGGTTAGTTTGTATTGAGATTGCAATAAAGTTGACAGGTTTGCTTGTGATTATTATTACTGGTTCCTTTTCCTATGGTTCATGCTCAGTTGATTTTATTTGTAATCCTTTCTGTGAAGCAGTGGTGGACTCGGTCATATCGAGGAGGAGGAAACCAAGGAAAAAGCCCCAGATTTGCCCAAGAAGGATGTTAATGCTGCCGTACTTCCTGATGACCGGGAAAGCAGAATCCAAGCTGCTAGAGAACGATTTCTTGCTCGGAAAGGCAAGAAATGATTAGCCAATAAACATGATGAGGAGATGGTGGTGATCTTTTGATGATTGGCAGAATACTGAACCAGTGTGATCTGAGATCCTGAGTTCTGACATTGGGGTAAATCCAGTTCTGTGCTCTATATATTCATGTCTCATCCTCGAACAGCTTTCAATCTCTCGTAGGCCTTGGAAGATTCTTCACAGTATGCATAAGGGGCCTTGACGTGGCTAACGAAGTGTGTATTAATGCTTCTTAGTCCCCTTGACGATTATGCAATGAAGGAGATAGCAGAGAAAAATTATCTGTTGGTCCTCTATTTCAAGTTCATAAAACAAAGGGGCAGCACATTTCCTCGTGAATTTGGGTTGGCTTTTTTGAACTGTGAGATCAGGAAGCATTGCACAGGCGTGGTCTCTTTGAAGCAAATTGGAAATGAAAAAAGTTAGCTGAATGGACCAATCATAGCAAGAGGAATGACGGTAGTTATTTTTAGAAAAATGTAAAATTTACTTTGCCTATCAAAGATACCATCATTATATAATATATACGGTGAGTTAATTAATACGATGAACAATCAATACAAATATCTCATAGGGAAAAAAAAGAAAATATTTTTTTTTGGGAAAAATACATAAATACCATTTTGACTTGCAAAATTTGAAAAAGTCTATTAATACATGTAAATGATAGAGAGGAGATGGGGTGGAAATGAGTTTGGGAGAAAAAATCAAAAGACCCATTACTCAATTATTTTACACGAATTGTTAGTATTTATAGATTCTGTTAAAATTATTACCGATTTTGTCAAAACTATTATTTTTTTAGTCAATTCCATTATTCAAATTGGTGATAATCTAGTACTCTTTTACATAATAAGAATAAGGCTACTCTGTACATAAAAGAACTAAAGCCAAAACTTCCAATAAACTGACAATTCAAAATATGCTAGAAATGCACTGAACTTGACGGCGACCATGGGGTTTTAAAAGCAGCATTGTGGCAAGCAAAAGGAAGACTTGACTTTGTCCTTACAAGAAAGATCGTGATCGTGATCGTGATCCGCCATAAATGCCAATTGAAAGAACAATGGGAAGCCTTACACACAGAGAGAGTAACAGCAAATAACAAATCAAGTTTGCGACAAACAGGGCAAGTCTCATCAGTGTGCACAGAGGGTGAAACACGTGGTTACGTTTCAAAAGCAATTAGAGAGTATAATCGCGGTCGAACTCGCTCAAGCACACGGCACACTCCGACACGAGGGATTTATCAAGCAATCGGGCCTTTGACAATGAGCTCCATGTCATAGCGGTGGTGATACAAGCCATCATCATGCCGATCTTGTGGCTATGGCAACGAGTAGACACAACGGTGAGATTGCATGAGAGAGAAAGGGGGCATTTTGGTAAAAATATCAAATATTCAAAATGCAGATTCCTCCCCAATCACCACTCTATCATACTTTCTAGGGTTTTAGTGATTGAGATGATATTTGTGTCTCTGTCTCTTTTGTCCTTTTTTCCCTTTGGTTGGGTGCCAAGTTACACACGTTAACAAGAGTAACTTCGCAGCTTGTAGATTTTCCTGTTGTTAGATGCCTTTTGGATGACTGGGTGGTTAGCTATCTGTAGGTCAACCGAAGTTTAAAGGGTAAAAAGAGTAAAAATACACATGTGTTTTACCTTCAACAACGTCCAGCATCATATGTTTTTTTTTAGCAAAAATATACATATGGTTACCATTAGTTACCATTTTAGAACAAAAGTTACATCTCACCGTTATGTTACTGTTCAATGTCGTTATGTTACTATTAACTTCATCTCTTTTTCTCTCATCACGGTGGACAGTAACATAACGGTAGAATGTGACTTTTGCTTCAAAATGATAACTACGTGTGTATTTTTTCTCCCAAAAAAAGCATATGGTGTTGGACGCTCTCGGGAGTAAAACACATGTGTATTTTTGCTCCTTTACCCAAGTTTAAATTTTCAATTTGTGTCCCTATATGTTGACTTTTTTATCAATACATGTATACAGTAAGACAAGTTACTAAAATTATATATTGTGGAAAGTATTTACTAAGATACTGCCCTTAAAATCGTTCACGCCAAGTTTAGATATACAAAGAAATCGTTTACTTAAAGAATGAGTTTCACATATTGCCCAAATAGCCCCAAGTATTCAATCTATAACAACACTGAAGGATAAGCAATGCTCGCTTAAAAAATTAAAGGTTAAGGAGCGAAATGGCCAACAACCTATTGGTTCAGGACACCTGACCAATAAACTCTTATATGGACCTTA
This sequence comes from Acacia confusa, assembly GCA_037074495.1. Classification (NCBI taxonomy): domain Eukaryota; kingdom Viridiplantae; phylum Streptophyta; class Magnoliopsida; order Fabales; family Fabaceae; genus Acacia; species Acacia confusa. The sequence continues at coordinate 8,288,273 of CM073502.1, forward strand.
TATGCCAATAAAGTTTACAAAAGAGCAAAAAAAACACAAAACCATCAGTTGCCTTCTGACCGTATCTTTCCTTTTTCTTAACAGTTACTGTCAAGCTCCGAGCTACAGTCAGTTTCTGATGGTAATAATTGCACTCGATTCCCCCAATTTTTCCCCAAATGAAATCTTTGTTTTTCCCCTAAGGTCAATCTGTTCCTTTTGTTTTTCCCCTTTTCCTTGAATTTCTCTTTTCTGTTTTTGATCGTCACAATTCTGTTCATGGAATGAAACTACTCTTTCTTCTTCTTCTGCTCATTTAAATTGCGCTACACTCATACACACGTATATATTTTTGAATTTGTTCTGTTGGGAAGATAGGGGAAGGGCTACGGGTTTGAACATTCTAAAATCGTGCGGTGAAGGAGAGTGATCTCGATCTGCGGCGTGCGACTCCTTCTTTTGCTACCGATGGAGTGGTGGGATAAGCTCGTTTACCCGATGCGTAGCGTTTGGATCAGCGTCGCCACCCGCCTCGGCATTCGGAAAACCGGTAAGCTCCTCCTCCTCCTCCACCGCTTCGGATTTGTTTTTTAAGCTAATGATGGTCTGTTTGCCTCTACCTTCTCTCGCCTCATTGATGTTTCTTGGAATTTTGTTTGATGATTAGTTAGATGGTTGCTGATTTACAGCATTGGCTGTTGATCATGGTTCTGATGTTCTGAAGTTGTAATTATGGTTGTAATAATGTTTTCAAACCTGGTTGTGAGAAGTCATTTGACTGTTTTCATGATTTTCTAATATCTCCGGGCACATGGAGCATGCTTTCCTCCTTTTTAGATCAAGTGTTCTAGGCAACCGAGCTACAGTCAGATGTCAATTTTTCCCCCCAAATGAAATCAACGAAACCACGTTAGAGGGCAACTGAAAATGAAATCAATGAAACCGACGTTAGAAGGCAACTGACGGTTTTGTGTTTTTTTTGCTCTTTTGTAAACTTTATTGGTATATAAGGTTTACATAAAGAGTTTATTGTTCAGGGTGGTCTTGAAACAATAATTTGTTAGTCATTTCACTCCGTAACCCAAAATTTAATGCTTATTCTTTATTCAACTTTGAATTCAAAATAACATGAGAGAGGTATTTATAACCTAATAAAGCTGACTCTAACTATGACTCTTAAAAAATAATAATCTAGTCATAATAGCTCAAAAAGATATAGATAGATAATGGTGGACATGCCAAATATATTTGACAAATATTTTAATTGGATTATTTAAATAATCTAATTTCTGAAAAAAGGTTTATGTGGTTAATAAATAAAAGATATTGAAATATAATGGAAAATAGGGTTTATTTAAGGATTAGAAAAGATGTTAGATTAATGGGATGATGAATATATTATATCATAGATGACTATTATTGGGGTTAAATAAGATTATGGGATTCATAGGATATTCCTAATAACTAATAAATAAGTACTAATGACTTTAATGATTAAATGAACTAAAAAAAACTCATTAATCATGACTCTTAAATTTAGCCTTATTAAAAAAACGAAAATAGTAAAATAAAGTGAAAAATTGAACTAAACAAATTCAAGTTGAACTAGTTTTCAAATAATGCTTCATGAAACTCCCAGCGTACCTTCTTGGAATACATTAAGGCCCTGTTTGTTATAGGAAAGATTTGAGGAAGGAAAGGAAAGGAAGTGAAGTGATGATTAGGAAGGAACTTTAAAAGTTGAACTGTTTGGTATACTAGGAAATGAAACGTAAGTTGAGGGAAAATAAAATATTTGGTGGAAAGAATTGGGTGTTGGTTAAGTATAAAGATGGGGTGAAATTTCCACAATGCCCATCTGTTACATTCGAACCTTAACATTACATTCGAACTAAATAGCCTAGTTCAAACTCATGTGACAATAGCAAAACCAGTACAGTAACACTTAAATAGGTTTCAAAATAATAGGTTTGAAAACCAGTACAACAAAATCGTTAGTCATGTATACAACCCAACATTCTATTTTATAAACGCCAATACCCATTTGAATTGCAGCCCAACATTCTATTTTATAAATGCCATACACATTTGAATTGCAGCTTTTTCTTAAACAGATTTCAATTGCAGCTTCTTTAACCTGGGTTCAACTTCTCCTTCGACTCCAACAACAACAACAGTTCCAAGCTTCTTCAACGAAAGCGTCTTCCAGCTTGCGTCTTCATCATGTTTTTATGAAGAGCTAAAGTTTTGCCTAAGGTCGTTTTGGTCTAAAAATTTCATCCTCTTAGAACTTGTCAATATTTGCGCCTGTTTCTGAGGGAACCATTTCTTGTACGGATGTGGAAAGCTTGGACCTCACTGGAATGCTACTCGAAGGAAGATCCTGCTACTAAATGGGATTCTTTAGTGGAAAATTGTTATCTTCCTTTCCTTTCCCTAAGTCAAACTTTCCTGTAACAAACAGGGCATAAGATGCTTCAAATCACCGTTCATTTTCATAACTTGCTAAGACAAGTTAGAACATAACTTGGGCCTAAATATGATAGACTATGACCCAACTTGACTCCTCCAAGAGTATGATTATGTTTCAGGCATTTAATATGGTGTTTTGATCCCCATGTTTTAGCTTCTTGAAACTGCATCTTTTGTTTTGGGCATTACTAGGGGTGGAAATAGGTCAGACTCCTAACAGGGGCCTACGGCCTAGCCTACTTTAAGCCTAGTCTGACCTATATAGTAAATAGGTCAGGCCTAGGCTTAGGCTTATCTTTAGGCCTATTTAGGTAAACAGGCCAAGCCTATTTTCATAAGGTCTAGCCTTTAGGCCTACAGGCCTAGCCTATTTAGATTTAAAAAAAAATGTTTTATTATACATAGTCATATATAATTTAATCTAAATTAATTTTGTAGATTATTTATAAAATTAATAATTTATTTTTAACCATAAATTGTACATTTCTCTATTTATCAATAAGCTTAATATTTTCATTCATCAATTGATCACATCTACTTCTCTTCTTTTTGATCGCTCGAGGTGTCGATGCTAACTCACTACTCCTCCCTTGATTTATGTCATTTGATGTAACATAAAAATTGTATTAAGTTAATTTTAGTGATACCCAAATGAAAATGATCCAAACATGAGAAGTTTGTCTCATTTTCTATAAGAAAAATAAGAGGTAAAATCTAGTTTTATATGTCACATGTCGTACTTGGTTGATTTTAAGAAATATATCTCCTTAGTCAATAAATAATTGATTTTTCTTATTCCTACTTGCTCAAATAATTGCTAGTACTAGGTGTTATTTTCTTTCACTTACTAACCATTTTATTTGTTATGAAAATGAATCCTTAAACTTTTTAGACATATCGTAAGCATTTAAATAGGCTTGATGAATTATATATGGACTTAGTACATATCCTTTAAGACTATATATATAAAGACCTACATTTTAAGTAGGCCTTTAAATAGGCTTCAGGCCTTGTCAGGCCTTCAAAAGGCCCAGGCTCAGGCCTAAAAAAAAGTCTACTCATAAGCTCAGACTCAAGCTTAGGCTTTAGATTCCCGTCGCAGGCCCAGGCCTACTTAGTTAAAGCCTAGCCTATTTCCACCCCTAGGTATTACTCTATTTGAGTAATCTCATACAAAGTGACGAAATTGACCCTCAGGTTCACATCATCTCTCCATCAACGTGATCCAAAACATGCAATTTTAACCAATTAAATCGTTCAGGGGTCTTGTTTGGTTTTTATTTCAACAAAAAAAGAATATTAAGAAATAATTGTGAGATCTAACACGTGCAAAACTGAACCATTTCTTCGTAAATCTAAATTCTTTAAGTATAGTATCTTGATAAATAAGGTAAGCATTTTAGTAAAATCTTTTACTGTATATAGGATATTGATAAAAAAAAAGTCTTATATGTTTGGAGGGATAATGATATATAATTTATAATTTATTATTAGTTATTTTCATATAAGTATAGTCAATTTCACCCAACCCATAATTTTATTTATTTATTTTCTCGACTATGACCCGAACTGGTCTATTTCTTTCCCCATTTTTTTGGGTATTAAAAAATATTTAAAAAATAGAACTACTAATTGGAAGATGGCATATTATCAAAGTAAAAAACGACAGAACATCGGGCCAACTTGCGTCCGTCTTCTCGTATTTGACTTCACGTGTCTGTTTTCACATCTTTTTTTTTTGCCTAAAAAATGTCTTATTTTTTCTTTCTTATCTTTTTTTTTTCTTATACATAAAATTTTAGAAAAAGGGTTATGTTTACTTACGATCCAAAAAGTAGAGTGAAATCTTCATTTCAATATTGGACAATACGAGCCGTTTATTACATTCAGACGTTTACCTAGCACCGAAGAATTAGGACACCTCCCCAACGTCTTAACCAACTTGAGAATCAAATCGTTTTCTTTTAGTGATAGTGTCCAACCCCTTTACCAATTAAACTAAGGATGAGGGGTATCTCTCCTATCCTATTAGTATTGCTACAATCAACTTAAGTTTCAGATTATTTTTAAAAAAACAGAGAGAAAATATTCAAGATATTCAATTCAACTGATAAGACAAAGCACGCAATAAATGTCTCTTTCTGTGGGATTTTGCTAAAAATCTTTCTTTTGAGTGGGGGTAAAGTCCCAATTAGTTGAATCAGTTAATTTAAAATGTATTTTCTAAAATACTTATCATTTTTCTCAAGTACCCCATTTATTTCTTCTTTAATTAGTGTTGACAGAGTATTAATAAATTTAAACGATGAAAATATTAAAAAATATCTTATATTTCTAAATAATCTTATGTAAAGAAACGATTGAGTATATAAAATCTTCCCGTCATCGTAGTCCATTGAAGTTGCGAAATGGAGTCTCCCACTTTTCCCATCTTTCCTTCAAGTTCTGGGATCAGAAATTATCTTTTAAGTGTTGCAAAGTTCAATCAATCAAATTAGCCCCCATAATAAGATGTATATTTATAATTTCCAAATCTTTAAGTATTTAGAATTAGATCTTGATTATAATATAAAATATTTAGTCTTTCAGTGCTTATATATCAGCTACAAATAAGAGAATTAGGTAAATTAAAAAGCTTGTTGGGTGAGAAAAAATTTGAGAGAACGAGAAGTGAGAAATGTAATTACATTTATTTATTAAGAGTATGGGTAAGAGGGAGAATGAGTGAGAAAAAAATTGGAAAGAGTGAGCAGGAAAAAAATATAAGAAAAATAGGAGAAGGACATATAATTAATTGGGGTACGGGAATGAAAAGTCAATTAAAATTTTAGATAAGTCAAATGGTAACTTATGAAAAAAAAAATTGATCATATTCTAAAAAATGTAACTTATATTTAAGGTCAGATTTCGAAATAGTAGTTTATACTTTATACATGCTCCTGCTACGATCAGTTATTAGTTCAAACATATTTCAGTTGAAGTTGTCCAAAACCAAGAAATATGTTAAACATTATTAACTTTATCTTAAAATTTAATAAATTTTCAATTTTAACCATATTTAATATAGTTTATACTTCATAGAAAAAGTTCAAAAAATCATAAATGAAGAGTATAATTATACATTTATATATATAAAAAAACAAAATTAATGATATAATTTATAAATAGGGACGTGACTTCCCTTATTTGCCATTATTGTTTGATGCCCTCATTTTCTTTAAAATATCGCCATTTTGGTGAAAAATGCTTAGGTTATTCACCTTTTTTAAAATAATAATAATAATAGCATCTAACATCTTAAAATATTTTCTCAACACTACTTAGAATCTTACAATATTTTTGGTTCACTCAACATTCTAAAATATTTTTAGTTCCATCCCGTATGTAACATCTAGCATACCAAAGTGCTTTTTTACTATCATCTAGTATCCTAAACTAATTTTTGGTGCATTTCACACCTAAAACATTATACCAAAAATTATTTTAAGATATCAAGCGTTATTGAAAAAATATTTTAGATGTTACATGCATTAAAAATTAGTTTAGGACACCGGGTGTTTCTAAAAGAATACTTTAAAGTACTGGATATTATATATTGGGTGGCACTAAAAAAATATTTTAAAGTGCTTAGTGTACCAAAAATTATTTTAAGACATTGAGTGATGTTGAAAAAATATTTCAGATTTTAAATTGTACTAAAAAACCTCTAAGATGCTGGATGTCATTTTTTTCCCCTCCTAAAAAAAGGGTGAACAACCTGAGCATTTTGCACTAGGAGGGTGCAAATTTAAAGAAAATGAAGGTAACGGATCACAGTGGCAAGGAGAGAAGTCGCGTCTAATATATATAACAAAAAAATAAAATAAAATAATCTCTCCACCTTATAAATATATGATAATAGAAGTATGTATTACTATCTTCTCTAATCTTATTTATAAATTGCTGCTAATATATTTAATCAAAACTAAAAAAATTTAAACCTCATTAAGATATTAAAATGTAATATTTTTAATTTTACCCTTATTTAATATATATACTCTATCCCAATATTATAAAGTCATTATAATAATAAGAGCGAATGTATGAAGATTTTTAGGTTAGTGCTTCTAGCATCATAACATTTATTTGGGTGCAAAAATATTTATGAAAATGGTTAAAAAAAGAAGGGTTAAAGTACAAAAATACACATGTGTTTTACCTCAATGAGTGTCCAACACCAAGTGTTTCTTTTAGGTGCAAGAATGACTATTTGGTTACAAATTATGTATAAAAATATCGTTTGATCGTTAAACTTAACTTTGATCGTTGACAAAAATACATATGTGGTTTGGCCAAAAGAGCATCTAACACCAAGAGCTTTTTTTAATTTAATAACTTTATTTCAATTAAAGTAAAATTATTATTTCTCTAAGTATAATTCTTTGGAGCACTAATTTTTTCTTTTGATTTATCATTTTGAGAAGGAGGATTTATTCAATAGGTGAAAACGATAAAATTTTTATTTCTATAATTTCTTTTTTATTTTTTAAATCCTTATTAAATATTTTAATTAATAATTAATAAATGAGTATTTATGCATAGAAACTATGATATTATAAATAATATATTTACTTAAAATTAATTTTAATATTTTGAAAAATAAATAGTTAGTTGAAAAAACTAATTTCAAATTTGAAATGCATAAATACTCATTTTTTAATTATTAATTAGAAAATTTAATAAGGATTTTTTTTAAAAAAATAAATTATGGAAATAAAAATTTTATCATTTTTACCCATTGAATAAATCCTCTTTCCAAAAATGATGAATCAGAAGAAAAAATTTGACCTCCTAGAAATTATACCTAGAAATAATAATTTTTCTTTAATTGAAATAAAATTATTAAATTAAGAAAAAAATTGGGGTTGGACATTTTTTTTTTGGCTAAACCATATGTATATATTTACACATTTGAAAGCCACATCATCATCTAGTCAGTAAAAAAATTCAAAATTAACGGTCAAATGATATTTTTTACCTAATTTAAAACTATGCAGTCACTTTTAAACCTAAAAACACACTTAGATCTCGAAATAAAACACATTGTCCATCTTTCACTTTGTACAATTAGTAAAATTAGTCGGAGGTGACTGCGGGACAAGGTGGAACCAAAAAAAAAAAAAAAACGGCAGTTAAGAGGAATTAACGGGAGTGTTATTTTTCCATAATTTAGAAGAGTTCATACATATTTTTTACCCAAATAAATATTATGCTGTTAGATGTACCTCTGTAAAAAGTTCAGTGGTAAATTTGTATCTTCGCCCTAATAAAAATTGAATCCTAAAATTATATTTTTATATCAAAATTTTAATAACATGATTTATAAATAGGATTAAAATAAACTTTTTTCTACCTAGTAAATAGGATAACAGTAGTATTGAATTATGGATGGTGGTGGGCCATCATGTTTGGCAAGGCCCACCAGTCCTATGAATCTATTACAACGAACGAGCCCGTAATATCCTTGCTATTTATTAGTCCTATTATTATTTATTAGTCACGCGAATCATGTCGCATTTTCCGGAGTTTGTATTTTTTTTTTTCATTTTAAAATATTCCCTCGATTCGTTTATGATGAGACAAACTAACTATTATGCTCCATTTGTTTCAAAATATCTGATCTTTGGTGTGACGCGTACAAAAAGTTATTAAATAAATATCACTCTGATTCTATTTATAAGTCTACTCTGATTAAATTTCAAATATCAAGGAGAGATAGTTAATTCAATAATTATGAAGATAAGTTTTCAATTTTACCTTATTTATGATTAAGTATTTTTCAACTTTTTCTTTTCTCTATTTTTATAGGTATAATACTATGGGTAAAATTTTCACAACCTCATTTATTACATGAAACTGGACTTATAAATAGGGTCAAATTTTTTTTAGTCAGAATGGACTTATAAATAAGACTAAAATAGTAATTTATATTATAGCAAAATTAAAAGTATCCATTGAAACAACTTTATCCTTTTTTTGTATTCTTGGTTTCAGATGTTAATTTGATAATGAAATTTTAAGCGAGGGCCTTTAGCACAATAATATTTACTCAATATAAAAATACATGTGTAATTTTTGAAAGGGACGCTGCTATTTTTTTTTCTTTTGTGGACCACCTACTTGGTGGAAGAACGAAAACGAGGGACACGCCTTTGCTCCAGTATCTAACTAGTAAATTTGTTTCAGAAGTATAGGTTTGAGAGTAATGTTGCCTGAGAAATTTTTTCATGCTCAATGTTATCTCAGAAATCTGAAAATGGAGCAATGTTGTCATTTTCCGTTAAAAAGTTAAAGGTCAACGTTAGTATTTTAACGGAAAATGACAACATTGCTCCATTTTTAGACTTCATGCGCGAAATTGAACATAAAAAAACTTTCAGAGCAACATACTTCTAGGACGGATTTACTACTTAACCCTATCTTTACCATCTATTGCCATAAAAGTGGTGAAAAAACTGAAATTGCTACCTTTATATATATATATATATATAATCTTAAAAAGATATTTTAAGATATTTAACGGTACTGAAAAATACTCCATAATTTTAAAAAATCATTTTAAGATTTAGAAAAATATCTTAAAGCAATTTTTTAGTTGAATATTTTTTCAATATTTTTAAATCATTTTTTAATATCATAAAGTATTTTTTAATACAATTTAATATCTAAAGTATCTTTTGAGTACATTCAATACTTGGCAACTTAGCATGCAAGACACTCCCAACACTTTTCTTTTAAATTTCATCGAACTTGTTTGCTTTTCTCTGTCTTCTTCTTCTTCCCCACTTACTATTAGAGTTCGCTACTTTTCTGAAACTGTTTGTTTATGCATGACAAGTTGACAACCTTGTCTCACGGTGTCTTTTCTTATTTCATAAAATTCATTTCTGGGGATGTGAATTAAAAATATGCATGAGGATTATTCTCACTATACTCAACATTCCAAACAGAAATTTACTACGACTGAGTCCCTCATAATGAGAATGAGAGGAGAGGGAGAAGAAGATCTGTGATTTGGTTCTCATCCTCTTCCCATCATTTTTTTTTTTTTATCCTGGTGGCTAGATTGAAATTTGTAGATTTAATCTTTTATTAAAAATATCTAAAAATAATATTTTTATAAAATATTAAATTTAAACTGTTTAGATTGAGATTAAAAAAAAAAAAAGAATGGAAAGAAAAGGAAATGAAAGGCAATTCCAAAGATCTGACTAAAAGATGGGATGAGGTGGACACAACAAAAATAAAAATAAAACATTTTTCTGCCAGCTCCCTTCTTCAAGACTAAATTGTCAAATCTACATCTATCATTTAATTTCTAAGCAACCACTTGCTATTCCTGTCATATTCTTAGGATAAACAATCTAAAAATAATAAATCTTTTATCAAAACTCTAAAATAATTTATACTTTGAAATTATATATGTGTGTGTATTAAAAAGAAGGATCTAAGTAAACACAATTTACTAAACATGTATAAAAACAAATATTCCCCTCCCTCGCGCTGGGGCTAAGATTTTAGTTGTTCATCATAAAAACTGGAGTGTTTTAAAACAAGGGAAAAAGTATATATTTGTATTCTTCAATAGAATCAAAACTTTCTATTTTTACCAATATGTTGATTGAACTGATAAAAGACATCATTTTTATAAGAAGGAGAAAGTTTGAATTTCACGAAACACACGTATTGAACAAAACTTTTTTACCCTCTAGACTTTAAAAAGGAAAACCCTAGATTAAAAAAAAAAAACTTTCTCTATTTTTTTAATGAAAAGTTATCATATACATAATGACAATAAGTAACGGTTATGTCGTTGGCAAATTATTATTATTTTCGGCTAAAATATACATTTAGTCTTTTATGTTTACATCTAGTATCATTTTAATTCCTTAAGTTTATAAAGTGCTCATTTGGTCCCTTAATATTAACACCATTAGTTTAACTTAATGAAAATAATGATTCAACAATTTTAAATGATGACTATACAATTAAATGTTGACCAAACTTGCTTTTTATATGTTATTATTTTTATAAATTAATATTTTAAATCCTATTAATTGAAAAATATTTAATTTTCATATATCGTTTTATGGTTTTTTATAGTTTTTGAAGATTAAATATATTTGTTTTTGTCGAAGAAAATAAAATATTTTTCAATCAGTAGGATTTAAAACATTAATTTATTTAAATACAAACATATAAGTATCTTTGATTAGCATTTAATTGCACAACTATCACTTAAAATTATTGAATCAGTATTTTCCATCTAGTCAAACTAATGGTGTTAACATTAAGAGACTAAATGTGTACTTTACAAACTTAAGAGACTCAATAATAAAGAGGCAAACATAAAGGACCAAATATATATTTTAGCCTTATTTTTTATGGACAAAGAAAAACACAAGTTACACAACTAATTGAGGAGTTTTTGGCAAATTATTATCAATAAATAACAACAAAATTTATGTAAAATCATATTATTTGTAAAATCAGAAATTTTATCTTTATCTTTTTATGAAAAAATTATTTCAGACAAACATCAGGAAAATGTAATTTATTGTTATTAAAAAAATGAAAATATAATTTGAAATGAGAATATCGCAATATTTTCATGATTTTCGCACACATCTTATAATTAATTTCTTTCCCTTTCAAACATGAAGACTTTCTCACTACGCTTAATTTGTTCTTGTTATCGTCCAAGAAACGCAAGCCAAAGCCAAAGAAAGGAATCGATCAGTTCAGAAAATTCTGGGACTTTTGACCTTGAGAATATCGATAATCTATCAATCCAACTCCAAACAATCTCAAGAACACTTCTTCGTTTTCCTCTGAATCACTGACTGATTTGGAAATGCCTTAAACACACTACATCCATGGCTTCCAATCTGCTTGTACAAACTGAGCAACCTCATGTTCAAACTCCATTGGTGACCTCCGATCCGAATCAAAACGATGTCGAAGCAGGACAAGGCCCCCAGAGGCAAGGAGATGATCATGACGAACCGGAAGAGACTCAGCTGGATCGGATGCTTAGTCGGATAGAAACGTTTCTCGCATTGATTGGATTCGAGCAATCGTCGTGGTTGAGCTTTGCTATTTCTTGGACCTCTTTCATCTTGGTCGGCGTGGTGGTGCCGCTGGTGGCGCTCTTGGCCGGCGGTTGCTCCGACTGCGAGAATTATCAAAGGAAGGATTTCGAGGTGGAAATCGTTGCGTTTCAGGCGTGTCTCGCTGCCGTCTCCTTGTTCTGTCTCTCCCAAAATCTGCGCAAGTATGGTTTAAGGAGGTTTCTCTTCGTTGATAGGTACAGTGGAAAATTGATGAGCTTACACGAACGTTACATCAAACAGGTTTGGGTAAGCAAATTCAAGCTTCTAAGCTATATGTAATTTTCTATTTGCGAGAGGTCAATTTGTTTGGAATCTTGAATTTCTTGTTCATCGTCTCAAGCAGAGGTATAACCAAATCGATTAAATTTTTTAAAACGGAATGCGTAATTCAGTGGCTATTGCCGTTGCTAATATCTGTATTAATGTATAGCGAGTTCCTCGCTTTGTCAGAGTCATTGAAGTGGTGAATTCGAAATCAACTTTTAATATCTGAAGCAGAAATCAGAATCCTATAGTCAATAAGCCCTAGTTTCATTTGCGTGCCTGCGACTTGAAGATGACTAAGTGGCTGTTGAGATTTTGGTCAACCAAATGTCACCCAGTTTGTTTACTAAACATATCGCCTAAATCATGTGAATAACCTTCAATTTTTCGATTTTAAGTTCTTAGAGTTCTAGATATAGTAAAAACCAGAGCCCAATTTCTGGTTCTCTTTTACAGCGATACCCTTCTGTCGTTTCTTATTTTGTCAGGCATGCTAAAAATGCTCTCTCTGGCCCTAGGAATCCTTCCGTTTACTTGCTCTGTGGGGAACGGCATGTTTCTTTCTGAAGACTATACGAGAAATCATTCGCCTATCACTCGTAAACCATGAGTCATGGTGGCTTTCGTTTGCTGTTTCAGTGGCTTCGATCATATCATGGACTTATGTGAGTACAATCTCTCTATTAGCCAGCACTTTGTTTCACTTGATCTGCAATTTGCAAGTCATCCACTTCGATGATTACGGGAAGCTCATACAAAGGGATTCTAATGTGCTCATTTTCATGGAGGAGCACATTCGATTACGCTATCATCTCTCCAAAATAAGCCATAGGTTCAGAATTTATCTTCTTCTAGGGTTCTTCGTTGTTACAGTTAGCCAGATTGTCACTCTGATTGAAGTCACCGCATATAGTGGATTAATTACTTTTGCAAATGGTGGAGATTTTGCTGTAAGTTCAAGCTTTAATGTTTCCTTCATTGTCCTTTAAGTCTGAAAAACTTCCAATTTTTGTGGTGATTTTAACCTGCCATACTTTATTCATTTGTTTCTTCCTTCTTTGACTAAGACTTAAAAGCTTTCAACCTGGGTTTTATGTTCCTTTTTCATTGTCTATCCCCATTCTTTCAGGTATCTACAATTGTTCAGGTTGTTGGAATCATTATTTGTCTGCACGCAGCAACAAGGATTTCTCATAGAGCTCAAAACATTGTTTCACTTGCGAGCAGATGGCATGCTCTAGCCACATGCACCACTTCCGATGCGTCTCAACTGAGAAGTTATGCTAGTGCTGGGAGTTTGAATCCTGCAAACCATTTAAATCCTATAACTTTTAATTCCTCTGAAAGTGATCTGGAATCCTTGGAATTCAACATAATGCCTACGAACAGCCAACTGGCTTCTTACATGTCCTCACATCACAAGAGACAAGCCTTTGGTACGTAACTTAACCACAACCTGCAATTTCTTAAATCAGTTATTTTAATTAGTTACTTAACTGACACGTTTATACAAACTCCCAAACAGCAAATACTAGTATTGCAAAAGTACCACTTCTGATCCTTTTACCTCTCTGCCTTATTCGCTGAAAGTTTCTTTTACGTTATCATGCTTGATCTTCTATCAGACTTGCCTATACGCTATTTTTTCGCATCTATTTGTAAGATTTCCGGTAATTTTTTTAGAGGCCTCATATTGTACCCTTAATATGCAGTGATGTATCTACAAACGAATCCTGGAGGAATCACAATATTTGGATGGGTAGTTGATCGGTCCCTTGTCAACACGATATTTTTCCTTGAACTTACTCTGGTTACTTTCGTGCTTAGCAAGACCATATTATGATCATGTACATAAAAAACTGGTATAAATTGCGGGTACCATTGTCATCTTAAGTGAGAATCACTCCATGACTAAGTGTGAATTCCACGGTCAAAACTAAGGCAGAAACAGGATTGGTGTACAATTTTGGAGGGTATTCAGATGGAGATGAATTATGGTCCAACCGGTTTGGTGATTCCATCTAATTCCGTAACAAGACAACTAGCATAGCACCATTTCGAGCTATCACACCGGGCCACGTGTAGGAAAGAGTATTCTTAAAATGACGTCCGACACCACCAAGGATATATTTTGTATTATTATTCATATTTTTTTGTAGACGATAATTGATTCCACACTTTTAATAAAAATGTCATATGACCGGGGCTTTCATTAAACTGTCTAGTTTTGTTTAAAATTTCAAATTAATTTTTTAAATGTTTCCAAGATTTATTTCATAAATTCTTGGGTAAGAATTCATGACCACATTATTCCTTAGTTTAGTTCAACATTGGTTGTACTAGAAAAATAGAATAATCCATGAGTCATTGCAATTGTGATATAGGGTCGTTAAAATATAAATTTCTAGCTTAATGGAAGCTGTGGAGAATACAAAATGGCTGTTTTTTATTCGGCCGTAAGAAAGTAGATCGGGAATATAAAAGGCTACTGCAGATGCATCCATGTGTTTTCCCAAAGCTACCTATGCTACGTTGGCCGGGAAAAATGAAACTGCAGACACTATGGGCTTGTACTTTAGCCTTTCGCTTTTACCAGGACCCCACATACCTCCCTCGAGAATGGTCTGTAACTTTCTAACTACTGATTCATACATCGATAAGATTTTCAGTAACAAAATTTTGGGGGAATTATGCTCATCCATATAGCATTCCCGTGGCAGACCTCGGCTTCGATGACCCCTTTTTTCTTCATATAACTTGTTCAGCTCAGCGTGCAATATGAACCCTTTCTTGTTAGCTCAACATTCATTTCAACGTGTTTGCTCCAAACCATCTTTACATAGCTCAAGTCTCATTCGGTTCCGTTCAGTTTGATTGGTAAGTAGGTCTCAGAATATTTGTTAAAATTTTAGGCGATAGAACGTGTTTAATATTCCCAGATTGGATAACGTGTTTATAGAAGCAAAAAAGCAGCCAACCATAACTCCCTTATCCATAACAAGCTTGGGGATCTTGAACATAAAATGAGCAGGGTCACCCCATATTGCAGCTTTTCCTCTTGGTGCGGCAATATTGTAAATACATTCAGTTGAACGACCAAAAACTATGACAATTATTTATGCGCAACTGCCAGTCAGCAGCCTACCTCGCATAAATATATGTTGCGCTGACATCCTAGAGTGTTCATAATAAAGCGGGTCAAGCTTTCTCATTGGAATTTGGCATCACATGGAGAATAGATTGCACCTCATCCCGGCAGCAAGAAGCAAAACGTTAGAACCAGAAGAAACAAAAACTCTGAACAATCAGCTACAAATAAAATAAAATAAAAAAAAAATTAAGCTAGTCAAGAAATCTGACGTTATTTAAAAAAGCTTTTCTTGGAAGTATGGCGATTTCTAAGAGTTTTAATGATTTACATGAGGACACTTGAGAATTCAGGTAAAGTTAACTAGAAATTGAAATCATATTAATGGGAGAAGAGTCTGAATGCTTTGCATATGTACTAAAATCAATCTCACAAGCAAGCACCGTCCGGAGCAATTATGTACAGGCCACAATGCAGAAGGGAATAGGGTTTAGAAAACATCAGTTTTGTCGAAAGAATTGGTCTTCATACAATCACACACGTATGTGATTTGACATTTATTAAACATAATTGATAGTTACATATATTTTAATTTTTATTTCTACACAACAAAACAATGCCCTCAATTTCAAAAACAAAACAAAAAATCCTGCATATTATAACTCCTTTAATAAAAATTGAAAAATACTTCAAGCAACTAACATGACAATAGCAGATATCAACCGCACGGCTGAGCATAACTTGATTTCAAGTTAAACTGCACCTTACTACTTGCTGCCTAAACAATGATACTAATCAAGTTTTAAAACTGAAATTGATTGACAATATATTTTCCAAAATAGTTAACCCTAGACTGGTGAGAAATAATCCACAGCAAAACAAAAAAATAACATTGTTTTACACCATATTCACCATCAAACCAAGTAAAGATGAAGGATACATGTTACTACCTTCGGTCCTAATTATAATACAAAATTGACTTTTTTTAAAGGGATTAAGGAAGCTAAATAAGTTACTTAATCATTTCATATATTGTGTATTATTATATTATATATTAATTTATTAATCAAACTAATTAGTTTGAAGAAAAAAATAAAAATACTCAAAGTAATTTCATTAGCTTCCTTAATCTCTCCAAAAAATAAACTATGGCTTATAATTAGGATCAGAGGGAGTATATAGAAGCACCTTCTATAAGCGAATTCATTAGTTGTGAGGAAGTTTTTCCATCATTTCATATATTTTGTTCTCCAAAAAATGCCAGGTAAAGACAAATTATGATGGATAGTTTACGAAGGTTGCTTTGGAGTTAAGAAAATGTTTTCCCCTCCCTCACCTCACAACATATTAGCCAAGACCAGGGGATAAGCTCCTTTTCCACCCCACCAACCAACTCCCCACACCCCAAAAATAATTTTTTTAAAGTCCAGCCTACCATCAAAAGTTTCAACCAGTCCAATGACTAGAGACCTCCTCAAAAGATAACTATCATCCAATCTTTACACTAAACCAACGTCAATTAATCACAGTCCCATCCTCAAGCTGACAATTAAAGTTGCAACGTTAAAAATCAACAAGGCGTGCACAAATCTTAAAGATTACATTAAGAACTTCATGAATAAATTATAACAAACCAAGGTTTGCATAGTACCTCTAGAGAGCCTGAAGGAACAACTAATTGATGTTCTATATATTCCAGGCAATACGAGTAACTTCCTCAACCTGCGTGCTTTGATACTGCAGTGACATTCGCAGACAAATGTCATAAGAGAATTCTTGTAGTAACCAAAACTTCAATCTTCCATTAGTACAAATGACAAGAAAAATTCCTTTTCATTTCCTTTTAACCATGTCCTAATTAATTTATTCTTTAATATGCAATACACATGGATAATATAATTAAAAGCGGTAATTCTGTTTGTTCTCAGGGAAGGAAAATGAAAAACAAGATGACTAAACAGGATCCTGAATGGATGGGGAAAACACTCAGATAAATAACAGGCAACAACTGGAGAAGGAGCAAATTCAAGGAATTCATAAGCGCACCATTGAGATGAAAACCTCACTTAAGGCTAAAATGCTAAGAGAAAGTTGCAATTCTAAATCTGGGCAAAGGGGTGAAGAAAAAATGAGTAAAATGACTCGTAACTAGATCCAATAAAAAAATTTTTGACAAAGATAAATAGCAATGATAAACCAAAGCAGAAATCAAACAAATTCAATGGAAAGATCATTATGATCTTGACATCACAATTCAATTGGCAATGGAGTGCAAAAATAATTCATCTCAATGTAAACTGATTAAAATTATACAATCCCACAATTTTTTTGCTTTCTTCCCCGAGGATAACCTTAGAGCTGGAAATCAAATATGCATCCCTCACTACCAGTAATGCTAAAAGGAACTTTCTACAAACCCAGTTTTTACATATGCTTGTTTGAGTGACTCAAAACTGACTTTGTAAAATGGAACGTTAACCCAAAATCTGGTTCTGCAAATGGAAATAAAAGTTACATTCAGGAAACTACATTTTACACATGATAAAGGGGTTTTGGAATCTGGTAGCCAACCACACTTAAATTTCCATTAAGTCATACATGAAGAATTCATTTCATTTGATACCCAATTCCGTAAGGTGCATTAATTTCTCCAGAGCAAATGAAAGATGAGAGCATTGTTTAAATATAATCGACAATAGCATCACAAAATTAAACACAGCTGCCCTTCATTGGTATCCATCCTAGTCCGGGCAAATTTTGTTGACAGAAGATAAAAGGGGAAACCGCACCCCTGTTTACTGACTGATGACTCACACAGAAGCACAGAACCGAGGGCCCCCATAGGACGCATAGAAAATCCCAAGTCAGTCTTCTTGTATTGTCCTATATTTTCAAATGATATACATGCTTGTAACATTTCCTCCCAATCCACTCAACTCAACCATCTAGCCTAATGTATCAATTAGTTTGTGCACAAATAGAAATAAATTTTATGGCTAGTCATTAGTTTTTTAAGAGAAATCTCAGGAATAAGATCTACAAGAGCTGGCCATTTCTTTTACACAAAAATAAATAGTATTTTACAGAACCAGATCCAAGAGATCATGGCATACACAACTAGTGACTTCCACACAAATAGCAGTCTTGTGGCATTGCTAATCCACAGCCAAGCTTGTTGCGCATAAAACATAACCCTCTACACACCCAGTTTACATTGTACAAAGGCAACCACCCAATACCTCTTAAGACAAAACAGTAATTACCGACCAATATGGATGGTTATATGAGTACCATCACTCAACAACAACATTGACCATGTGCCTATGCAAACAACATGGGCACATGGACCTCAAGGACAAACAAACATAATCCTCATCCCTTAATATCCGAGATATTAAAGGAATACATTACCTTTTAGGCACAATGTTACTGCCAATTTCTTCATCAGTGAAATGCAAGAAGGCGCTCTTCCACTTCACACCAACCGTCTCTTGCAAACACAATGTTAATATTAAAAATAGAAAGAAATGGCAACAGCTAGAAATTCCATACTCTTATAATACTCAAAATCAGATAAAATTGTTTACAATGTAATGGAAATGGAAATATGTTACATACAGAAGTTTCAGCAAAAACTGAACTTTCCTACTTTAAAAGAAGGCAGCTATGCCACACCTTGTGCTGCTGGCAGTGTTCCAAGTGCGTATATATATTATGGCCAAATCCGGAAGGTAATTGACCTGAAAGAAATCTGGATCCCAGAAGGTATTTTTGACCATCGACCCCAGGAGGTAAAAGAACACAAATTCTCCGAAAAAACCGAGTGCCTGCTAAAAAATAGCACAAGTGATTGTTTAACAATGTTTGCAACTTCTGCTCAGTACTCACTCTCACCTCATCTATGCAAACAATCAGCGGAGCATGTTAGAATGACTATCAAGGCCATAGCTTTACACTGCATGATTCTCATCCAAAAATACCACCAGTCCCCAATTCACCCTGCTGCAACTCCTTCCGACGCAGCTCCTCCACAGGATCTGGACTCTTTAATAGTCTCCGAGTCCGCCTAATTGCAGCAAGACAAACATCTATAAGTTAAAAAACATTTCAAGGGTGAGAAAGGTACAATTAAATACAAAGAGTTTCTTACCTCTCTTGAGCATGTCGAGCAGGGAAAGTAGGCATGAATTCTTTAGACTTGGGAAGAGGAACTTCCCGAAACCACTCATGATTGAGAGCTTCTTCAGCCGTAATCCTCTACATGTAGTAGAAAGTCTTACCGAGTCAATGAAAATAGAAATATTTACCAAATAAAACCAGAAAGCTAACGTAGAAGACCCTTTTACCTTCTCAGGGTCATACGTAAGAAGCTTGTTCAACAAATCAAATCCAGAATCAGAGAGAACTGGAGATCCAGTGAATGACGTGGCAGGAAATTTTTTGCGCAGAAGGTTATACCTGAAAGGAACATTTGGGCAGTTAATACAAACTAGCAAAGTTGTGTAACCTTAAAATTCACCAAGGGAGGCCAGATAGCCAGACCAGAACCACCCAAAGTTCGAAGCCTGGGAAAACAGTGGCAAAAAATAAGAAACATAGAACCAAAAAGCAAAGTTATTAATAATGGAAATAACAAATACTTACTGATGCTTGACAAAATTGACTTTCACTCCAGGTAATTTAGAGAAACCAGGCCAAATTGTTTCATTTGGCGTCCCAAGAATTCGAAATATCTAATAATGAAACAATAAATGCTAAGGAATCAGAAGCCAGTATAGACTCTAAGCCAGGACCGCTAACAGTTAAAAGGGAGAAAATATGAGAGCAAGAGCTTGGAAGGTACAAATAGAAATTAACTAGGAAAGCATACCTTGTCAATTTGATCAAATTCAGTCTTCCCGTTGAATATTGGTTCTTTGGATAATAGCTCAGCCATTATACAACCCAAAGACCACATGTCGATGGCTGTCGAATACTGTCTTGCCCCCAAAAGAAGTTCAGGCGCCCTGAGAGAAAAGATAGAGCACAATTAAGTAAAGGAACTCTAGAAGAGAGCATGGTAACAGACACGTTAAATCAGACAGCAACAAATGCCCAACGTAAGCAGAACATCAGGAATGATAAATTCCTGAAGTATTGATCTACATTTCAAAAGATGATATAGGTAATAGCAAGTTTTACTGCATGGTTGTCAGAGGAGCAAGAAGATTATATCTAACAGGATGTACCAAACATGAAAAA
This sequence comes from Acacia confusa, assembly GCA_037074495.1. Taxonomy (NCBI): domain Eukaryota; kingdom Viridiplantae; phylum Streptophyta; class Magnoliopsida; order Fabales; family Fabaceae; genus Acacia; species Acacia confusa. The sequence continues at coordinate 8,308,469 of CM073502.1, forward strand.
ATGGCAGCATTCAATATTCAGGAGTAAACAATGATATGAGAATGAAGAAATGGCACACTAAATAACATGTGAAAGCTAAAGAAAACGGTAACAAAATTATGCAAGAACACTCACCTGTACCAAAGAGTAACAACCAGATGCGTGTAAGTTTTCAATGGACTACCATACTGACGAGCCAACCCAAAATCACAAATTTTTAACTCACCCCTATTATTCAAAAGCAGGTTAGAAGTCTTCAAATCCCTATGAAGCACCCAGTTGTCATGAAGATACTTCACACCTTCTAAAAGCTGAAGCATAAGGCACTTCACTTCACTCTGGCTGAATGGCTGCTTCATTGCCTCCATCAGTCCTTTGAGATCATGTTCCATGTATTCCATCACCATAAAAATACTATCAAGGTTGCTACCTACTACTACTTCCTTAACATCAACTATTGACGGGTGGTGAAAAGAAAGTAGAACGTTTATTTCCCTAAGAGAAGTCAGCGGAAAGCCCTCTTTTTCTTTCTCCATCTTCACCTTCTTCAATGCCACAATTTCCCCAGTCTTCTTATCTTTGGCCCTATATACAACACCATATGTTCCTTCATCTATCTTGTTCAGTCTCTCAAACTCATCAACACTTCTACAACCCTGGAGCATGTTGACAACTCTTTGTGGTGGAACTGGAGGCTTTGGGGTCTCCCTTTCATCATCTTCGTCTTCAGACGCGGTATCTGAGTGGCTAACACTAGTTTCACTTTTGACGCCATGGCCATCTATTTCCATATAGTCATCCTTATCAGATCCAATACCAGTATGATCGTCCCCAGTGGAGATCTTAGCATGGTTACCTCTTTCTTCAGATTCAGATGATTTAGCTCTAGCTCCTTCATAACCATCTCTTTTTGATTCCTCTGGGCTCAACAGCTTGTTCCGTACTCTGGTATTCAAGAAATCAGATGTCAACCTCCTCTTCTTTCTGGAAAGTTCATCATTGTCATCTACAATTTCACCTTCATCCCCAGGAGAGTTACCCCCAGCTGCCCATCTTGAAGACGATATATTATGCATAGGCAGATAGTCATCACCCTCTGGCTGCTCAGCCTCCAGATTGTTACCCAATTTTTGATCTGGTGACAGAGGAAGCGCTGTCACAGGAGACTCTGCATCAACATCCTGAACTGACTCAGAGGACAGAGGAGATTTAACTGCTGTCGTCAACTCAAGACTCTCAGCTTCTCTATTGTTCATGGGATGTATCTCCACTCCACCATATGGAGCATTAGGCGACTGACGGAATGCTTTTGGTAGTGGTGGTGGAGGAGGAAGAGAAGTCAAAGTTGTGGGCACCTTAAGTTTGGATGAATCATTGACTTCGTTGTCATCCTGATCCCACAATATTGGAGAAAATTTTCTTTTCTTCACCAATGGAGACTTAGTCCCATTTCTTTCAACCTTTGCAACCTCAACGCCTTTCCCCTGTGGTTCTGATTCAATAGCTTCATCAGAGCTGCTGTCGCTGGAAAGCTCACCTGGCTCCCTGTCCGTTGCCTTGACAGAAAACCCACATTTTCTGGGACCAAGACCACCACTGCTGCTTCCCGAGTTACTCCTACTTGAAGATGAGTGGTAGCTGCCATTCATTGCCTCTCTCTCCCGTATATCCTTCTGCCTCAATCTGATCCTATCTCTTGAATCCGTGTTCCCACCCCTCACACCATCGCGGCTGCCAGACCTAATCCGATCGTAATCTTCTTCTGAACTACCATAACTACGCCTTGAGACATCAAAACTAGACTCACGATCCCTAAATCCGTTGTCGCGATAGCCTCCATGCCTGCCAGCAGCCATATATAATCCTAAGTGCTACTTTGCACAGAAAACCCCAAATCCCCTCTCCTACCAGACGTAGATGTTATGCTTATAACACCCTAAACCCAGAGCACAGAAAATTCAGCCTGGACTTTCTAATTTGAGGAACACGAATACACGTAAATCATCAAATAAAAACCCTAACCAAGAACCGAAGTCAGATCCGATAACAATTTGTTATCAGACAACCACGCCCTTGAAGATAATTAGAAGTATTTTGATGACGGTACTGTTCAGTTAAAGCCGGCAGGTATAACCAGGATCAGATACGAAACCCTAGGAATTCAAGATATCGAAGAAAGGGGATGAGAAAAATAAAAAGAAATTAAACCGTAGAAATTAATGGAGTTGAGCCAGAATCACCGATCCTCACACTAACTAAACAGGGAAAGTTAATCGAATCGAAACGGCTTACGAATGATAAGGTACCGAGCGACAAAGGCAAGCGACGAGGAGACAGAAGAGAGCGACCTTCGCCAAGGAGAGTGAAAGTGGACGTGACCGCGCAAAGAAAAGAGAGCACGCGGCCCTTCGCAAAACGAAAATCGATTAATGAAAATTTTAATGGGAATATTCCAGTGTCCCTAGGCATCGTAAAAATGGCGCCCCGTCGAATATTTGGGTCGCCCAAAGACCCAATTCTATTAAATGGGCCATGAAAACCTCGTTGGCCCAACAATTTATTTCCAAGCCCGAGACCGAGACCTCTCAAGCTTTTAATTTCCTTTTCTTAATTTTGTGTCCTGTAATCAATCAAAAGGGTTGGTATAAGTGGTAAGCCATTTGTGTCACTTAAGTAAGGTCTCGAGTTCGGGCCATATGAATGCGGAAAAGTCCTGTTGGGAGACTCTCCTAGTATAGTCAGGTGCATGACGTGGGTTAGATCCAGATTGGCGCTCCCGGCATAGTCAGGTGCAACTCTCTCAGCATAGTTAGGTGCATGACGCGGGTCAGATCCGGATTGGCACTCCTGATATAGTCAAGTGCGCGACGTAGATCATATCCGGATTGGCATAGTTAGGTGCACGACACGGGTCTAAATATTGGATGGGCAAAAAAAAAAAAAAAATTGGCATTTTGGGAGAAACAACTAAGAAAACATAATTGTTTTTATAATTAAAAAGTTTGTGTTGGAATCCGAGGATTAATAGAAATAAATCATACACCCATACTACTCATGTTTTGTAGGAAGTACGACATATATGTGTGTGTGATAATTAATTTGAGGAGGTTAAGATAGATTATTGTCGGTATAAATAGTATTAATATCAATATGTATTATACAAGTTGGATGTATCACACTATTACTTTATTGTATATGTTGGATTTAAATTATTAAGGAAGCTAGTCACTCGGTAGTATTAGCTTTCTCAACAGAAAATGAATTATATGCCACAGAAGCCCCATCAGATGTTGCACTTTATCAAGGAAGTATCATCCCAACAGAAGGCTGGATTATTGTTTTGGACAAGTATAAATCACAGGTATTTAAATTTTGTAAAGTTTGGATAGGTTTTTAAGGTCAATCTGTTGTCTCCGTTAGAAGGAAGAAATCCTCACCAGCAACTTGGTTTGCTCTTATCTGTCTCCGGGCAGCTTTATCATGGATTATTCTCTCACTACTCTTTAAGGCCCCGTTTGAATCAAAGAAAATCGAGAGAGGGAAAAGGAAAATTGGAATTTTCCAGTGGCGGCGGCTGTTTAGATCGAATTTTCCCTGGAAAATTTATTTTCTTTCAATCAAACAAAAATTTTTTAATTCAACTATTTTCTTTTCCACTCTGAACCAACCGCATCAACATAAAATGTTTTCTCCCTTCCATTCCTTTCTTTTTATTTCTATTCCTTTCCCTTCCTTTCTATTCTTTGATTCAAACGAGACCTAATAAAAGCCCACAGCAACAATTACCAGTTTTGTAGTTGATGAACGCTAAAAGCATAATTTCAAAAGTTATTTTTTTGTAAGTCAAGATAAAAATATTTTCATACACAATCATAAAAACAATTATTCAAAAGTTAATCCAAACACACACCAAATCATTCATCTCTCCCAAGAGGTCAAACAAGTCATCTTCCAATTACCTCAATAAGGACATTAGTTCTTTTCTTTTTCCGATTCAATTTGATAAGGTTGTTTTACTTGAGGAATTAATTTTAAAACAGTTTTCACCTTTTATTAGTCAGAAGTAACGAACACAATTTGTCAAAAGCATCTAGCTGAAGCGACACCCACATATCCCCATAAATGGGAGAGGTTGTGGGATCAAACCTCAAGTTGGTATGGAGGCTGGGTGTCTCCTCCCCTCGAGGGAAGACTAGGCCAGAGATAAAATTAAAAAAACTTCTAATAAAGTACAATCATTTTATGCAGTTCTACATAATTTGTCTAAATCTAAAAATACCATCATGAGATGGTACTACCACAACTAGTTAGCCCACGGCAAGTTCAGAAGAAATACACAAAAATATCAAGTATTTAACCATTTCAATATTACATAGAAGGAATTAAAAATGAGCAATGCTCCTTACCGTTAAAAATTTAACGGTCTAACATCAATTTTTTAAAAATTAACGTTAGTTTCATATGAGTACAAGACAACATTTTAAAATTTTCAATGTACATTGAACCCAAAAAAACTTTTGAGACAACATTCCTCTTTCGATGAAAACTTTTGGAGCAAATTTGAATCTGAGACAAAATTCCTCTATGAATCTTATGTCCCTTTCTCAAACAATTCTTATGTCCGTTTCTGTCTTTATTTTTTCTTGAATCTGAATTTTAAAAGAAGCAATAAAAGGACATTAATATACATAGGTGGACCGATGTTATGGAGAAGGGGGACAAGCACCCACCATTCAATTTGAACCATCCATTTCCTATTAATATGGGATACCGGATGACATTGATAAATAGTTAAATACATAAACTCTGAATAAGGCAATTATGATGGAACTCTAAAAAATAAAACCTAAAAAAATGATATTGTAATTATTTTTATTGTAATATATTTTTATTATTAAAATAAACGTACTTGAACTTGTTGCCTGCCCTTTATTAATTTTTTGAATCCGCTAGTGTTACTATATATGGTGCTTTTGCATGAAAATAATATGAAAGAGGGATAGATTATGTGCAATTAATTTGAGTGCATGTAAAATTAATCAAGATAATACATATTGGGTGCTGCATAATAAAGTCTTAGTTTAGTGTATATTAATGAATGAATATGACTGCTACCAGCAAATGGAGGGGAACTTAAAGGTGAAAAAGAAAGAAGAAGGGACATGTCCGGTCCTTCTGATGTAGTCAGCTCTCTCAGAAGTCCTCAAAGCCTTTTCATTGAGCTTCGCTTCTGCATTTGCCCTCTTCTCTTCTGCCTCCCTCCTTGTTGCTGCTACTTTCATTGCCACCTTCTCTTGTGCCATTGCTTTCATTCTCTCTGCCTTCACCTGTGTGTGTGTGTATCAGTTATATATAAATATATATATATATATATATATATATATATATATATATTTATATATATTGCGAGAGACTAATCATAATTATTCACCAGTCTTCTCTTCTGTGTATACGGCTGCAAATACATGCATGCTTCTCTGTCCATTAAGTTCTGATGACCTACGACTATGAGTAGTCTTCCATGCATCTTGTAAGGTGTACAGAAATGACATAGCATATATATTATGCTCTTCATACAACTTAACTTTTCTTTAATAATAATAATAACTGTAAAAATAGCACAAAATTAAGATTTAAGATATTTTTAAATAATCTTATTTTCCTTAGAAAAATAAAAGCTCATCAGCATGCAGTTGTGTAAGAAATCCAGTAATAAATATTTAAATTAAACCGGCCATCTACCTGGATACTAATTTGTGCATATTATAAAACTTATTTAAGTTAACTATTTATAATAAATAAGTGCTGATTTCTCTAAAATATCCTTAATATATATTATATACTAATTTATGCTTATTATTTCGATTTAGAATCATATAAACATCCTTAATATATGTAAACAATAAAAATATATACTTTAGGGAAAAAAATTATAAATTTATAAAAAATGAATTGAAGTCATATATTTAAGTCTATAATAAATAAATTAAAAAGAGAAAAGTCATTCATCTAAGCCTCAAGTGAACCCCTTATCCAAATTTTTTGTTAAGCATCGGATCGAGAAATTGTTTTATCTTGTTATACTCAGTGGAGTTGACTAAAACTCAATGAAGTTAGGAATTCTTTACCTTTAATGTGTTGAGTAATTTATAGAACCAGTTTTCTTTCCTGTCCAAGCTCTCTGGGCCATCCAGATTTCCTTTTCTTTATTTGATAATTTTTAAATGAAAAAAAAATCATTTTTTTAAAATATTACTTAATGAATTATTTTTATTTCAGATTTTCTATGCACTACAATAATTTTTTAAAAAAATTAAATATATATCAGCAAGATTTCATCAGAATAGCTAGATGGATCAGCTCTCTCAACCTATGCAAAATGGTTGTGCACTTTATGAATGTGCGCATGAAAATGAAGCTACATTTAGAATCTTGGCCACTCACATTAACAATAATTCTGTCTGTCATCACTTCTTCTGATTCAAACCAACAACCTTTTCATGTTTGGAAATTGGAACACTCTCAAAAACACACATAACCTTAAAAGTCGAGCCATTTTCTGATTTTTAAGTATGGTGCCAACTAAAATCATTGCCTACAGTTTCAACGTACGTAATGACCAAACATCCCACATACGATAATTGAAGATTGAAGGACTTATCACTATAAGAAATTGAAAAGAATTCCTGTGTATTATTTACCTCCATTTTCTTTATTTCCATCTCAGCTTTTCTTATCTGATGGTTTTCCCAGGCTTGAATCTTTACCTCTTCACGCTTGAACCTACAACAGTGCAAGCTTAATCTCTCTTAGAATCAGTGCAGGTTAATCAAATATCTCCCTTCATCCTATTATAAGCCATATCCAAATGCAGTACCCTCACTAAAACTAAGTAGAGATACTTTTTTTTTAATACATAGAGATACTTAATTATTATCTTCGTATGAAAATGAAACAGGTTTTTTAATCTTACCCATATTAGTATAGAAGTATTACATTAGGCTTCAAGTATTCTCCTAATAAATTATACTATGAATTAAGGGTTTTTCTTCTAGAAAACATCTATGTTTTACAAGATTGTGATAACAATGAAAGCTTTTGCCAAACTGATCAGCATTCTTGTTGCTGACAAATATATTGCTCAACATAAATCTAAAATACCATTACCATAAATTTAAGATCTATCTATACTTGTTATAATGAAATTAATTAATTAAAGTTTCTGAAAATATTTGAACTAATTCTTTTGGACAAATATACTATATATAGTCAGGTCTGACTCTGAGTGATAAAAGTGAAGAATTTATAACAGCAATAATATGAACAACAGTCATTATTTATGAGGCAGAAAATTATACAGTACTACTTAAAACTCAAGCATGAGATTCATAGATCGCATTACCTTGCCATATATTTGGCTCTTTCTGCTTCATCCCAAGCCAATGCTCTGCTTTCAAGAGGGCTTAACTTCTTAGCTGGATTCTCCATCTTCTTAGAGAGGTTCGATTCTTCAGCCCCATAACTTTTCTTATTTTCAATACTACCCCCATTTGAACTCCTCAATGGTGTAGAAGTCCCTGAATGAACGGGGCTCCGACTCGCCGGAGTCGTGGCTCTGATCGGCGTTGCCGCTCTCGAAGGCTCTTGACTAGCTATAGGCGTCATCTCCGTTCCCATATCTCTCACACATATTGATCGAATACATTCTGCGTTTCGGCTCGTTGGCTTGTTGATTCTCCAAAAAGACTCGTCGCATTCTACCTTCTTTGTTTCCTCTGCTTCTTGTTGACTAGCTGTAGCAAGTTCTTGTATCTGTTCCTCTTCTTCCTCATCTTTCTCGTCAAAATCTTGCTCTTTTTGTGGAACAGGAGCTATTAGTCTCAAGTCGTCTGCGTTTGAGTTCCTAGGTTTGTTCTTGGACTGGTTTTTTTCGCCTCCTCTTGACAAAGACGACAACCCCACAAGCCACTTTTGAGCGTCGTCCCACTTAGATGGTGTCGGTTTTCCCAAAGTAGTTCGGTTGGTCCCCTTATGAAACTCGAAGTAAACGGCACTCGAATTTGGAGTCTCCTGCGTTTGATGGCCATAGCACCTCTTTTCTTCCACAGATCTCATTCTCAAATATGATTCCCCCAAGAACAACGCCAAACTTCAAGTCTACACAAGTATTCCCCCCCCCCCCCAAAAAAAAACTAAAAACCTTCAGATCCTATATTTGCAATAACTTTTATTGTGGGTTCAAGAATAGATGATTGGTTTTCAAAAAGTTGGAATCTTTCAGGTCCTTTTTTTAAGAACTTTATAACAAGAAAGAAGGAAACAGAAGGAAGCTAGTCAGATACAGAGATTTGTGAACAGAGTGAAGTACTGTTATCTGAGGAAGAATGAAGTGTGTTGGAAGGAAGAATAAGAAGAGGATGCTGCATAAAAGCCATGGAATTCTGAGAAGTGCAGAGGGAGAGAGAGGTGAATTAGAGATCCATGGAACTTTAAAATACTAACATAAATAGTTGCATGTTGCAGAAGGGAAGCCCCCAGATATGACAGAAAAGAGAGAGTTTAAGGGGGAAATGAAAAGGGGGAGAGAGAAATGATACTAATAATTAATTTACCTAGGGAATTGAGTGAGTACAGAAGAGAGCAATGCATGTGACAGAAAGGGAGCAACTCAGAATTTCATCTTAGGAGTGAGAGAGAAGGGGAGGAATCTTAGGAGGGAGTTTTTTGGGTGTCTTGGGGACACAAAGCCAGGATTATACTGCTCCTCCCAAGGTTCAATTTATCTTTTTGTCCATTTTAACGGTTACTTGCTTTCATCGATACACATGAGAGCAAAATTTTACCATACGCTTTGTTTACAGTAGATCTTAGTATTATGTGAGAAATCTGACATAGATTGGAGCAAAAACCACCAACTATCAATGGAGTTAGTTTCTCCTAACATAGTAAATTCATGTTTAAATTCAAATAACAATGAGGTTAAATTACTAATAAGTTATTAATTGAGGTGATAAGTGTTATAAGTTTGGATTAATAAGTTAAGACTCATTCCAGTTCTTTTTATAAGGAAAAAGCACCAAAATCACGCGATTCAAAATTTAAAATGTTAGTTAAAAGTTATAAATATGTAACTTTAATACATTTTGTTCAATTATACCCTTATCTAGAAAGAGTGAGTATGAGAGATAATAATTGAAAATTTATTGTAGAGACATAATAAGTATCAAAATTTAACAAAAGAAAAAATGAAAAAAAAAATTAAATTTAAGATGGATTTATTTCTTATAAAAAGGACCACCATAATAAAAGAATGTTTCTTATAAAAAGAACGAGATAAAGTATTAATTTAGAGAAGTATATTAAAAAAAAACATAAGTAGATGTAGATTTGAATGCTCATGATACTCCATCGGGCCCTTAAGCAACTTTTCTATTATTGTGAAAAACGAAGTGATGATTATGATTAGTCAAAAATAATAAATATATAAAAAATGTTATGTTTTTTTTAAATATTATAACTTTATTTATCAAAAGAGTATCGACGAGACAATGAATAAAAAAGTATGATACAAAATGAATATAAAATATGAGAGAAAGTTTATAATAAACGATCGGATGGAAGAGAATAGTACTGAGTAGAGATAATTAATATAAAGATATATATTTACTGAAGTAGAAAAAGAAAAAAGTAGTTTAAACTTTGAAATACAAGATAAGTTTATGTTAAAGATAAGTCTTGAGAGAGATAAAATTGCTTATAAAAAGAACATAAGGAGTAATTCAGTATTCCAAGGTGGAGGCAAATTTTTAAAAGTAATAATAATAAAAAAATCATTTAAAATGGGATATTGCTCAAACATATTGTCCAATTAGGCTAATTTGTGACGTCATGTTAGACGGCGCCACACGTGGTGCCACTGTACAGGTGGCGCTGCCACCTGGGTGGCGCCACAGGTGGCAGCGCCACCTGTTTTTTTTTTAAAAAAAATCTTTTTTTTTTTATGGAATCAGCTGCCACAGGCAGCTTTTGCTGACAGGGGCTGACGCCCCCTGTCAGTTTTTTAATTTTTTTTTTAAATTAAATTAAATTATAATATATTATATAATATAATTTAATATATTATTAAGAATAATATTATGTATATTATATTATTAATTATGAAATAATTATATATTAATATATATTATATAATTATTAATATATATTATATAATTAATAATATATATTAATTATTACTATATATTAATATATATTATTAATTATATTATTAATATATTATAATTTAACTTTAACTTTAAAAAAATAAAAAAATAAATATAATTTTTTTAAAATTAAATTAAATTATAATATATATGTTCTCTCATCAGATGCATACCATAAAAGAAATTGGCAGAGGAAGATGTTACATGGTATATCTTGGTAAAGGGGGAAACATGAGCAATATTTAATGACGGGGAAACATGGACAATATTTATCATTTTGCAACATCATCTTCCTCAACAATCCTGTTGTTTTTAAAACTATAGTGGCGCCATTGATTTCATATGTTTGTGACATTTCAGTCGCTTCAGATGCATTATGACTCTCTACTGCATTGGCCATTCGGTCTAATATTTTTAACATGCTTGTTGCAATCCCACTCTTCTGCTTACTCTTTGCCATTTTTTTACTCATTGCTTCTAATGTTGTTTTTTCCTCTTGAGTTGGTTATTTACTCATTGCTTCAAACGCATCATCTTCATCAAGATTGGATTCTTCATCATATTTTTATGTCCACCTCTTCATCAAGAAAAGCAAAAAATTATATTAATTTTTTTTATTTTTTTAAAGTTAAAGTTTATTATAAAATATTAATAATATATATTAATATATAGTAATAATTAATATATATTATTAATTATATAATATATATTAATATATAATAATTAATAATCAATAATTATATTATTAATATATTAATAATAATATAATATATAAAATAAAATAAAATAAAATATTAATATATAATTATTTCATAATTAATAATATAATATACATATTATTATTATTATTAATATATTATATTATATTATATTATATATTTTAATTTAATTTAATTTAAAAAAACATTAAAAAAAACTGACAGGGGGCGTCAGCCCCCTGTCAGCAAAAGCTGCCTACGACTGCTGATTCCTTAAAAAAAAGATTTTTTTAAAAAAAAAAAACAGGTGGCACCCCAGGTGGCAGCGCCACCTGTACAGTGACACCACGTGTGACGCTGTCTAATATGGCGCCACAAATTAGTCTAGTTGGGTAATATATTTGAACAGTACCCCATTTTGATAATTTTTTTTTTAAAAAAAAAAATTGCCCCAAGGTGGATAACGCATCATTTTCAAAATTAACTACAAATTGAAGTTATGTTTCGTTATTATTTTAAAGATACATAACGTGTATGACAATCATTAAATTAGTTAATTACATCTCAATTTGTCATGATGAGATTTGATTTTTTTAAACAATAAACAGGCTAAAGTATACTTTTAATTATTTAAATTTAGATGATATTCTATTTTATTTCTTTAATTTAAAAAATGTGTTTTTTGTCATTTTAAGTTAACATTATTAACTTCAATAATGAAAATTGTTGAATCAACAAAATAATGACTCAACAAATTTAAAATGCTAATATGTCTTCTAGATGAATGATTTTAAAATTAAAATAATTAATTAATTATATTAGATAATTAAAATTTGAACATGGCAACATTTTAAATTTGCTGCTCATAATTTTCAGTTAGGAAAGTTAACGGTGCTGATTTAAGAAAACTAAAAATATACTTTTTAAATTTAAAAAATTAAAATAGAACTTCCTCTAAACTTAAAGGACAAAAAACATATTTAAGATAAATAAATATTATTTGTGAGTATATTATTTTATATGTTCCTTGCATGTAAAGGTAAATAAATCCATTATTATAAATACATACATATTAAACTTATTTTCTTTCCGAAAAAATATTTGATAGTTTTATTTATAGCTCCCTAACCCATTGGTCAAAGAAATTTATTTACAAGATTCTGAAAAATCAATTAATCAATAAACCTATCAACTTTAAATTTATTTACATTTTTTTTAGGAAAAATTTTACTCCACCCTTTCTAGCCATTTAATATCAAATGTTCTCAAAACTTTTTGAAATTTCACCGCAGCTCTATGACTAAATTGAAATTAAAATTTTTAGGTGAAAAGTTAATTGTGTCCTTATTTTATAAATCAAATATGATTATTTATAAGACACATTTATGAATTTATAAATCGACCATGTCTATGTACATGACAAGTAAGTGAAATTACAAAATCATCACACCCATGTACAGAATAATAAGTATAGTCACAAGAATATATGCTATTTAAAGATACGTGTAAAAATTTATAAGTGAAATATGCATATTTATAAAACAAATATGAGAATTTATTAGATCATTGTGGTTATGTATAAGATAAGGGCATAAATATCTTTTCAGTTAAAAATTTAATTTCAATTTAGCTCATAGGGTGACGGTGAAGTTTCAAAAAATCTTAGACATTCTTTGATATTAAATGTCTACATTGATGTGGAGCGAAATTTTCCCTTTTTTTTAGAATGGCTTCCCTGTCAACTTCAATCTTCATATAAATTTGATAGCTATTTTAGAGAAATATTTCGCACTCTAGTCTAAATGTCTATTGTCTTGCCTTAAGTTGCATTTCCACTTAAAATAGGTATAATAAAAAATTTCATCTCACTTAAAGATTGTTTTATTCCTACTGCTTGAACTCAAAATTTTATTTAAAATAAAATGTGTTTCTGTTATTGTTTTGTTATATTATTATTCTTTTAGAAAAGTTAACGGAAAATTCAACTTTTTCAAACAAAAAAAAAAAACAATAAACTTAGATTGAGGACACGTGGACGGTGAGAGATAGGGAGGAGCAGCACATATAGCGGCGTGGTTAGATCCTTCAGAGCTCTGACGGGATTCACGTGACTCCAGCTTTGCTACTGACCAGATGCGGCCCCTTTCATAAATTCCTTGTTTGGTTGGACTCTTGCTGACTTACCAGTTACCACACACGCCTTCTTCTAAATTCACTTCCATAAATATCCCAAAACCATGAGATATTTAAATTTGTACTCGTACTATTTGTTTGCGTTTAATATAAAATATATTTATTTAATTTAATTTAAATTATAAGGTTGATTAAATTAAAATACTCTAATTATCTTTATAAATTCATTAATTTTTGAGAAAATCTGTTTAGAGGCCCAAGTAATAGAAAAAATTTCAAAAAATGCTCCAATATTCTGAAAATATCAGAAAATACCCATTAAAACCTTTAGTTGTTAACGGAGCTGATATAGTTGTTAATGTGGTTTATATAATTGTTAACATTTTAATGAATTTATATAAGAAAAGGCCCTGTAGCCTTTTCTGGTATTTTCAGAATTTTGAGGCCTTTTTTTAAAAAAATTTCTGTTACTTGAGCCCCTAAATAGATTTTTCCTTAATTTTTCTCTTTTAATTATTGTTGAGAGAATATCAATAGCGATACATTTATAAAAAGTTAACAAATATAAAATCTATATCTTATTCAAAATAAAGACTAAATCTTTAAATGTGTTTAATATTAAAGACTGGAGGAAGGAGTATTATAACACCTAATTTTTGAATTAATTGAATGTGAATTGTTTCAATTTAATCAGTAGTTTTGTATTTGAATAGACATGCAGCCACAATAATTAATCAGTAGTGATAACATTTACTCAATTGTGGGTCTATATTTTCAACACCGTTTAAAAAATAATTATGCTCTACTTTTATCCATGTTTGGTAGCGAAGGAAATGGATTTTAACAGAGGAGGGGAGGGGACTTTTGTTTGGTGCAAGAGAAGAATGAAGGGGAGATAGTTTGGGAAATCACCTTTGCGTTTCAGGTAAGAAAGTTAAACATAAATGATTTTTTAAAATTTTACTATTTAATATTAATAGGTCTCGAGAGATTCAATCCTAGCAAATCAAGTTTTCATATTTATAAATTGAGTTCCGGGTTTATAAGTCAAATTTAACAACTTAATGCTTGCAAATTAACCGTTTATATTTATAAATAAAATTGTGCCATTTATAAGTCAAAATTGTAAATAATTAAATTCATTGAAACCTACAAGTATTAAATAAACTTCGAGCAACATGTTTGCATTTAATTTTCTTAGTGGGTACCTATAAATAATTTCCCTAAAATATATCCTCCCATCTAAAACCCCTCAATCAGGTGGGAGGGGAGGGAAATTGTAAAAATATAATTCAAATCTCCCCTCAATTTTCACATAGTGCAAGTGATAAAGAGTCTTTTATCCTTTTCTTATGTAGCTTTCTCTCATAATCAAGTTAACTGTTTCATTTGGCCAAAAAAAAAAGTTAACTGTTTCATTGCTCCTAATAACTCTGTGCGGCTTATGAATCCAGTCTTTAATAATTCTGGTTAGACCGTTATATTAGGCAGAGTTAAAAGCAAGTGTGCTACTTGATGTGATTCTTAGATATGCTTTCAAGGTCAATCTTTGCAAGTTTGAAAACAAGGGACCATTTTGTTCATTTATAAGTGTTTTTATCCACTCTTTTATAGATTATTAAAGGGAAAAATTCAAATAAATGACATTTAAATTTGTAAAACCTCCAACAAACGGCGGCGGGCCGCGACGGCCGACCTTCGGCGGACAGCGGTGAGCCCCGACCGACCGCCGGCGGACAGCGGGCCTCTAGCGTGAAGGTATTTCTTTTTAAAAAAAAATTAAACTAAGGATAAAAAGGTAATTTCACTTAAATTTGCATATTCCTCATAGATCCTTGTCACTTTTAAGTCTTTTTACAAATTCAATAAACTTATATAAACTTATGGAATTTCACAAATTCAAATGTCATTTATTTGGAATTTTTCCATTATTAAATATCCTTTATCCTTTCAAGAGACCTTATCATCAATTTACTCAAGAGGCTAGCCACGTGTAAGGAAGAGAAAATATCATCCTAGAGGAATATTACGTCATTTCTCTCTTCACTTTTTTAGATGCAGCAATATTCTCTTTTATCCTTATTATAAGGCACCAACTAGTAATTTAATTTAGTACTTTTTATAAAGCACTTGCTTGTTCCCAATGAGTATTAATTATCTTTTTCCATGTATGCCCCTAGTTAATAAGGGTAGTGGGTGAGAGTAATAATTAATAGGATATTAGAATTTAGTGTAATTAGTAGGAGTAATATTGAAAATTATTTAAATTCTAGGACAACTTTATTGACTTTAACTATTTTTATTGGTATGTGAGAATTGTTAGTTGGTGCATTATAATAAGGACTAGAGGGAGTAGTTTATTTTTAAATAGAGTTAAGGGGTAATTTGGCCAACGAACTTTTGCTTTAAGAGCGTCCAACACAAGTAACTTTTCAATGGACCAAAAATATCAAAAAACTTTTAAACATGTGCAATCAGCACAAATTTTTTTTTTAAAATGTAGCACAACGTCGTTAGAAAAAATAATGTTCGTTGTCTAAGATGCAAATTGACCAACAGA
The DNA here is from genome assembly GCA_037074495.1 of Acacia confusa. Classification (NCBI taxonomy): domain Eukaryota; kingdom Viridiplantae; phylum Streptophyta; class Magnoliopsida; order Fabales; family Fabaceae; genus Acacia; species Acacia confusa. The sequence continues at coordinate 8,324,041 of CM073502.1, forward strand.
CTTTTACTTCATCAACGCCCAACACAAAAAAGTCTATGTGCAATCCATCGAAAACCCGACTTTTGTAAATCCTTGCCCGAACCCCCAACCATGTGCATTGGGGTCAGAAAGAGTAAATGCAACAAAAAAAATCACAAATTATATTAATTATCTTAGGTTAATTATTATTATCAGTTATCTTATGCAATTATTAACCATAATATTCTATTATTTACTTTTTAAATTAAATTTTTGTTGTTATAATTATTTTCAATCTTTTAAAAATATCATATATTTACGTGCGTATAATATGCGTAAAAAGTGATCTTTACATACGTAAAATATCACATAATTTATGGGTCACCTTTTATTTATTTTGGTAAGTCCTTCTCTCTTGTCTCTGCTAATAAAGAGATTGAATTCATTTATATTTATGTGTATAAATATAATATTTTTACCGATGAAAATTGATATATATCTGATGAGATTAATATACCATGGATTCAAATCTTATTGTCAATTAAGTAGGTATTCTAGGAGTATTACTTTTAAAAATGGGACGAAGGCTTTTGAATTTTTTTTGGGCAATCGAAAGATTCCATCACATTAACTATTCTAAATTGATAATAAATAAAACTAAAAAATTACTCATATTATACATACTTATATCAATAACTAAAAAATCTCATTAGATGTATATCAATTTTTATGCATATTTATATGCCCAAAAATATGTGATATTTTTAAAAGATTGAATAGAATTAGAACAATAAAAATTAAATTTAAAGAGTAAATAATACAATATTATAGTCAATAATTGCATATAATAACTGATAATAATAGTTAATATAATTTGTGAGTTCTTATTGCATTCACTCTTTCTAACCCAAATGCATGTGGTTGGGGTCTGGGCATGGATTTACAACAGTCAGATTTTGGATAATTTGCACATGAACTTTTTTGTGCTGGGCGCTCTTGGAGTAAAACTTTTTTGTGTTGGGCACTCCTGAAGTAAAAGTCCATTGGCCAATCCGCACCTTAGATAACAGACGTTATTTTTTTTAAATAGCTTTATGCTGACTGCACATTTTTAAAATTTTTTTGTGTTGACTGCAAATTTTTAAAAGTTTTTTTGGTATCTTTGATCCCTTTAAAAGTTATTTGTGCTGGATGCTTATGAGATAAAAGTTCGTTTGCCATATTACTCTTTAGCCTTTTTAAATATTATTATCGGTATCCGATTCAAGGTTCATAATTACCCTCCTAACATAAATGTTTCCTCTAATATTCCAACTCAATAGTTAATTTAGGAGCACTTTACAACGCTATACCATAAACATATCAATAGTTAATCCTTCTTTATTTCTATTTACTAACAAGCTTTTCTTATTACTTTTTGATATCATCTTTACGATGCACTTTATCTTTTGCTATTAGTATCATTTGGCCTTTTATAAAAAAGAAAGAAGAAACAAATGTCGGGATTACCATAAAAAATGAACCTTTTCTATTTTCCTTTTCTATCTTTGCTTCATCTTTTCCCTTTCCCTGACTACAAGGGATCTTAAGGCTTGTTTGGTGCACGGATTTGACAGGAATGGAAAGAAAAATTAATAAGTTTGTTCTGGAAAAAGAACACAAGATATTTTGGACTTAACCTAGGATTAATGCCTAGGTCAAGTCCAAAATATTTTGTGTTCTTTTTCCAGAACATTGGCGCCGTCTATGGGGATATCAGTAAATTATTGATTCCTATGACCAAAGATGGTCAAAAATTTCAATCCCCAACACACTTGAACGTATCTTTGTTCAAATTATGCTATCTGCCAAGCAACTCCGAAAGAAAATCTGAGAAGAACAGATTGAATCGGAGGAGATTTTTTTTATTGGAAGCAGAAAAACAAAAAGGAGAGTCTACAGAATATTCATATTCTTTACATTTCTCTCGTGTCTCAAGTCGAAGAAACAGAGGATGATGTTTGAAGTTCTGAATTTTTAAAATAGCAGCGGGAGGATTATTTCTCCTGACCGTGGCTTTGTTTCTGAATCTTGTGTGAAGGTTAAATTCGTCCTGACCTTCTCATAATGTGGGTAAAAGGCTCGAAAGAAAAATCAACCAAGAACTTAGAGAATGTAGTTGTTTTACAACACCAAGCAAATTATGGTTCAATGAGGCCACCACGGCAACATAGCTGAGATAACTGAAGCCACCACGAAATATGGTATGGTACCTTTTACAGCTTCCCAGAATCGGCATCAGTCCTAAATTGAAAGACGAGGTCATGATTTGAAGTCTAGGATTATAATCCGAGATAGTTATTTGAAATCTAGGAGCAAGTGGAGGTCGTCTCGTGTGAAGGCCGGGATAATCAGTCAAAGTTCGGCTCTCATCAAGATCCATTTGATGAGATTTACACAGAGGGCCCAAGATCGGTATTTCTTCAGAATGTCGAGCTAGCTCTTTAATGCTGACGTGATGAAGTGCCGCGTTCGGATCCGAGTTCACGTGATGAAGGTGCCAAGATACACATTCAGTGTCGGCTTTGTTTTAGAGGTGGAGTTGTGACCCCAGTTTCGGCTGGTATGGCAAAGATGATAATCTGATTCAGCGGGCAGAAGTTGGTGGCTGAGGTTCATCAGATCGGTCTTGGAGACCTCCCAGACCGGGACTAAGGTCAGTTGAATCTTTAGGACCATAACGCCGAGATTGGACGAGCAGAAGTCAACTGCCGAGATTCCGATTTCTGCATGCACGTGAGTCACCGAGAAGCTAACTGTCGAGATTCCAATCTCTGCATGCGCATGAGATGCCGACACTGTGAGAGTCTAAGATTCCGATCACGGTGTTCATCCCATACCCCTGTAAGAGCAGCCATACTCGCCAACAGAGCTAAGATAAGAAGTGTAATTTAAAGTTTGTGAATGATCAGATGCCGAGATATTAATCTTGAAACTGCAAAGGTACCATGCCAACCAAGGCGTAACCTTGGAATTGTTTCATAATGTCGGTGCCAAAGTGTTATTCCGAGATTCATCATTCTGAAAGCATATCATCATAGCAAGTGAGGTACATGCAACTTTGGCCACATGCCGAGATTCATGACCCATGCCGAGGGTCATGACTCATTTTAGTCCGAGTTCCTAGACGCAGAAGTTTCAGCACGCCAAGGTGCCGACATAGCAGACCAAAAGGTTGAGATGCCAACGTTAGGTGCCGAGACTCTGAGAGGATGAATCCCGACTACCGACCAAGACCACGTTGAGACTATTACATGTACTTCCGAGATTAAATGCCAAGATATACCAAGCCGAGATATTCATGCAATGTCGGCTGCAGAATCTATCTCGGTCAACACTCATCTATCCATTCAGGAATGCTGGTTGAGGAATATCATGCAAAAGTCGGTGGCCGTGTAATACTCGGATAATTATTTATCTGGAATATTATATTTACAAATAAATACCTATTGAAAATAGGTGAATTTGTGGTCTCAAAACTAGGGAAATAATTACCTTATTTCTTAAAGGTAATTTCTCATGAAATTAGGAGGAATAAAGAGCTAAAAATCCCTAAGTGAATTTGTGGGTTATGAGATACCCTGAGAATATTATGATAAATCCTAAAAGGCAACTAAATATTTATTAAAAATTAGAGAGTATGTTGTCTCTAATTTAGGTAATTTATGAGATTATTTTCCTTGAGAAATAATGAGGCAAAATTAAATATCATTTTGGGGAACATAAATTGCCCCATGGTTTTTAATATTTTGCATAATGCATAAATTATCAATTTCAGTAAAATAGTTGTGAGATAATAATTATTACTAATTAAGAAAATTGTCAACAATTAGTAAGTGATTAATGAGATAATTAATGGCTAATTGTTTAGACATAAGATAAAGAGAAAAAGGTGAAAATTACTTAAAATAAATATATATATATAAATAAAAACGAAAATTAGAAGAAAAATAAAAAAAATAAAATAAAATAAGAGATAAGATCTTGGAATATAATAATAATTAGACATGTGATTTATAAACAATAGTATTTTAATAGTGAACAGGATAAATGAGAACGGATAGAAAATAATTCCATTGTGAGAATCTGGGGATGAGTTAAGCAAAACCAGAGCATATTATTAGTCAGTGGATTTTTATCCAGAAGTTGATACCGGCCGAAGTTATTTCTGTAACCGGTCACGAATACCAAGGATTTTTGGCAGATAACGGAATGTCCTTACTGGGAGTATAAGGGAAGAAGAACCCAGTATTCTTAAAGAAGAAGAAAAGACCTTCAGCGTATTGTTCTCGGAATTTTAAGGTGCTACGGAATTTCGCGATCAGGATACCGAATCAGGAATTTTACCTGATAAAGCAAGATGACATAAGGCTTGATGATGCAGCAGGGATGACATCATCCTTGAGAGGTGTAAGGCCAAGATCTTGCCACCTCCAAGAAGTGCGATCTAACGGCCAGAAACTGATCAGACAAAGTTCAAAGGAATTACGAAAATGTCATTGGGCTTTTCTATAAATAGGCCATCATTCCTCTTCATTCTTCACCAATTCACACAATCCTAGAGAGAAGTTAGAGAGAGAAGCTCTGGAGGAGGAGCAAGAAGTTTATAGCGAAGCTCCGAGTAAGTCTTTCGGTCCCTAGTCTTTAGTCTTAAGTTCTTTCGGTAGTTCTTAGAGTTTTAGAGTAGATCTTTAATCTTCCAGTATATTTTAGATATCATGTTTTAGGATAGATATGATATTTATTTTGGGAAATATATTGGAGTTAGAGATATGTGGAAATTCTGGAAGATTAGGGTCAAGATAGCGAAGTGCTGGCGAAATTCTGCCGATTAGGGGATCAGGGGCAAAATGGTAATTTGTACCTAAAATACCCGTTTTGGTTCTAAATACTCATATCAGTGATATTAACCTTATAGGATACTCGGAACACCGAACCGCTGTTTTCGCTGTCACCGCTGTTGAGTCGCTGTCAAACGTGCCGTAATTTGACGGAAGTGTCAAAAATCGTCAACGGAGGTACGGACGCGTATTGTAACCTTAACACTTATGCTGCTTATATACATATATGTGATAGACATGCTTAGATACTGAAACTCTGCTTAGGGTTGTCAGTTATACTTACAGCTTGATACGGATTATAGTCTTGATAATGCCGTTGGGTTTGCCTAGCGCTGAGGACACGATGGGCCGTCGTGGCACTGGATATGTGCAACCATTATGTGGGGCTTTACATACTACTTTGTGCTTATGTTCTGCCAATATGTGATCATGCATCTGCTTTGTGCTTATGTAGTGATATACTGCTGTATGTGAATATGTTCATGCTGTTATCAATATACTGTTATATTTGAGCATAAGGTTAACCGTTACCTGAGATCCAATTGGAAATTGGATCTCAGCTGTAGCTTCAGGGTCAGGAGTACAACGGGGATGACAATAGAGGCAGGTGTCCGGTGTAGGAGGGCGGAAGACTTCCCGCAGTTGTTCTGGCAGAAGCCATCCTTTTGTTGTTGTACAGTCCTTTTGAGATACTCGGTTTTCTTACCGCTATTGTACCCCGCCAGACTTATGGCATTTTGAAATACAAATAACAGATACTCTTCCGCTCAAATGGTCTACTCTGATGGTTTGAAATGATTTTAAATGAAAAGTTAATTTATTCTGCTTTTGAAAATTAGGATGTTACAGGCCGAGATGCCAGACTTGGCGCAGAGACACGCATTCAATGTCGGTGTTGAGATATGTCGAAATCGTTGATGCTGAGATATGCATTCGATCTTGTTTTTCCTGATTCGCAAGGCGAGGAACAAGGGATAAAGGTGGACCTCAGATTAACCGAATCTGGTTATAAATCTGGCCTCCGTAAATTATTGAGGCGGACCCCAGTTAAACGGAATCTCGTTAAAATCCGGGCTTCATGTAAATCTGTGAAGGAGGACCTTGGATTAACTGAATCTAGTTAAAATCCGAGTTCCTTTTGGAGTCCGTTCCTACGAAAGGGATGAAGGTGGACCCGGTCAAACTGAATCTGGTTAAAGTCCGGGCTCCATTTAAAGCGGCGTGGTCGCTAGTTTAAGTAAGCTCCAGTGGAGCCAATTGCTACTTCAATATATGAAATGACATGGTCGCAAGCCTATATAAGCTCCGGTTGAGCCAATTGCTATGGCAATACATGAAGCGACATAGTCGTCATTCCAATGTAAGCTCGGATAAAGCCAATTATCTTGCAAGCAACGTGGTCGCCTCTTCAATGAAAGCTCGAATAGAGCCAATTATTTCGTACGAGACATAGTCGCCAGTTGAAGGTAAGCTCATGTAGAGCCAATTATCTGGTAAGCGACATAGTTGCACTTAGACTATAAGCTTCGGTAGAGCCAATTAAGACGGTTGCGCCGTCAAAGTCGATGAGTTTTAGAGGAGGAGTCCTGGAACCCATTCTCGACAATTCAATGCAATGGAATTAACAGTCAACTATTAAATAAATTCCTAAGTGAATTAAATATGCCGACAAGTTAAAAAGGATTTAAGGGAAGGAGTCCTAGAACCCATTCCCAACAATTCTATGCGACGACAATGCCGCCAAGTCTATTTAAATGATTGAACTCGGGTAAAACAAGCCCGTCTTCATAAATCATATTGCGACGGCAATGCCACCAAGTCTATTCACATGCATGAATTCGAGGTATACAAACCGGTTTTCATGAATCATGTTTATTCACATGCATGAATCCGAGGTACACAAACCTGTTTTCACGAATCATGTTAAGTTCATATACATGCATGAATCCGAGGTGTGCAAACCCATTTTCATGAATCATGTTTTGAAGCTGGACCCGGTTTAAACTGAATCTGGTTTAAATCTGGGATCCATGTAAAAATTATGAAGGCGGACCCAATTATACTAAATATGGTTTAAATTTGGGCTCCGTATAAAATTTTGTAGGAAATAAGAATAGAAGGCCAACCCCGATAAAACAAATCTGGTTAAAAGCCGGCCTCCGTGTAAATTTTTAAAGGCGGATTACAGCTAAAATTCGCACGTGTAAAGTAACCCGGAATCTCGGGATTAAAGTATATAAACCCGGAATCTCGAGGTTGAAGAATACTAACCCGAAATCTCGGGATTAAAGTATATAAACCCGGAATCTCGGATCAGCGTGCAAGGAATCTCAACAATCATGATATCCTAGTCTGATTTAGAAAGTCAATTCATCCCGGCAGCTCAGGGACTTGAACTATCGAGCTGGGGGGCAACAGAGTAGACAACAATATAAACCAATTGTTAATGGAAGAGCATTTTTAATCATTGCAGGACTACCGAGATCAAGACAAACCAAAAAGGAAGTCGAACTCGGATGAATACTCGAAAAGAGATCAAGCTCGGACAAGCATTCGAGTTCGACAAGGAAAAAACAAACTGAATGATTTGCCCAAAGTAGTAAGCATTTTCCGTTGATTATGATTTGCTTGCATATTATTAAATGCAGGAACATAAACCAGATAAGCTGGATATATCTCGGCCAAATTCGCGTTTCACATCAAGACAGGCAATGCATCCCGGCAGCTCAGAGGCCTGAACTACCGAGCTGGGGGGCATCTGTTACGGATAAAACTATTGGGCTTGGCACAGATTCGGCCCAACAGGAATTATTCAAGGACCAAATCTCTATAATCAGGTAAAATAACAACTACCCACTAATTATGCCTACAATATAGGAGTGTGCAGATAATGGAGCAATTAATGGAGCAGTTAGTTATGACGCATGATGAATAAAACCCTAAGGTAACTCTCATAAATAGGAGATGAACTTAACAAGGTACACGGCTTCCAATTCTCCCTTCTTTACGATTCTGCATACACAGAGCACACACCCCACCCCCTATCTGTGTAATCGAACTACGTGGACTTTGATCCCCCCTCACGGGTACGTAGACCCTAGGCATTAATCCTAGGTCAAGTCCAAAATATCTTGTGTTCTTTTTCCAAAACAAAGTTCTTTTGTTTGGTACGTATTTTGGACAAATCTTGTTTAGAACCTAGGTTTCTGGGCCCACCAATCTTCCCTTATATGTGGAAAAATCATATCCCACCAAAATTGGTGAGATCTCAAGTTTACAGGTGAACAGTAGCATTTTTTAACAAATTTACCCTTCAAATTCAAACTTGACTAGAAAGTTTGAATTTAGTAGAAAATATTTTTACACAAGTTTGAACTAGATAAGAGCGTATTTTTAAAAAATATGTTTTAGAAAAAAAAATTCTTTTTTATTTTAAATTAACTATTTTTTAGGGTAAAATAAATATTTCTTTATTTTTTATCAACTATTACCCCTTTATTTTCTTCTTACTAAACAACTCATCTTCTCTGAAGACATCTTCTCTCGACTTTTAGAATCTTTCATTCCCTTCCTTTTCCTCCACAAATTTTTTCCTGTCCCAGACGAGCTTTATGCTCACTTTTGGTGGTTGTTCAATTAACAATCCGTTAGCTCAGTGACTAATCAATAACACTATTTCTGGGTCGAAGAATAATTATATCATTGTACTATGAAATAAATGGGCATCAAACAAGGGATCCTGTTACACGGACAACAACTTGGGCCAAAAAAAAAAAAGTTACACTTACAACTACTAGCCTAGCTAATTTGTCCTTGTTGGAAGGAAGTTAGTATAGTTGGTAAGGGATTTGGTCAAGTCCTAAAAGAATATGTATTCGATCCCCGCTACCGTCGTTGGGGCTTTTTCAGTAGGTGATTTTGTAAATCCTCATTAAGTGCTCAAAAAGACTGAGGTCGTGCCCTGACTTTAGTAGAGGATTGATGTGGAACCCCTTTAAAATTTTTTAGTATAAAAAGATAATAATAATAATTTGTCCCTTGTTTGTTTTTTTCCTATGGTTATCTGTTTGGATTATCACTCTCGTTCTATTATAAGTCATTTTTTGTAAAAAAAAATTGATCTTATTTATAAGTCTAATTTTAAAGTTGTAAATAAGATTATGATAATTTCACCGATATTAATTGTACCAAATAAATAAAAAAAGAAGAAGAAAGAGTTAAAAAATACAGATTCATAAATGAGGGAAAATAAAAAATTATTTACCACATAATCATTGAGTTAATGATCGTTCCTTAATTTGTGCGATCTAATTAAAAACTTATAAATAGGATCAGAGTGACATATTTAAACATTATTAAATTCAAATGAGGGTAATTATTCGAGAAACAATTTTTGATTAACACAACCTCAAACTCAAGATATCATATTAAAAAAAAAAAACTTTTTTCTCTAACACCTATTGATTGTAGATTGTATCTTGCTCTTAAAACTTTTGTAATTAAATGTGGTCTAAAATCTTATCCCAAGAAAAGACAGGGTAAAATTGAAATTACACCATAGTCCATATTATTTGTAAAAATGGTTTCTGATAAATTTAATAATATATACATGTTGATATTGATGAATAACTCAGTGTTTTGAGTCCATATATGCATGCTTTGAACAAAATTTAAAATGAGTCTCGATCATAATTTTTTTAAATATATAATATATATTACGTACATATGATTGATAAAATAAAACTTATAAATAGCTGATAAATATAAGAGATTAGCAAAAAAAAAAAAAACAAAGAAGTCCCATGAGCGACAGATCTTTTATAAAAATAGTAAACAAACCAGGTCACAATTAACCTAGTCCCCTGAGAAACAAAGCAAAGCGTCAACTTGGGTGAAGAACATCCTTCATGGTACTACCTTACCTCTGGTCTTAATTATAAGACATAGTTAACTTTTTTTTGGAGTGATTAAAGAAGTTAAATAAGTTATTTAATCATTTCATATGTTGTGTATTCTTAGATTATATATCAGTTTATTAGTCAAACTAATTAATTTGAAGAAAAAAATAAAAAGAAAAACACTTCAAAATAATTTAATTAGTTTCCTTAATCTCTTTAAAAAAATTAATTATATCATATAATTAGAATATATCTTATAAATAAGAGCGAAACGGTATTTCATTTCTCATAATTAAACAATCGGGTCAAGATGCTTCAACAGTATTATCCATTATTGTTGTTGTTTAATAAATCACATGGCCACATGTCAGAAATCAGAAATTAGATTTAACATGAGATGGGCACCCACTTCCTTCCTCACATCTCTTCATTGTCATCCGACAACAAGTACTGGGTACTGACCTTAAAATTGATAGTTCATGCCCCTGGATTTTAAATTCTATACTTTTTTCCTTTTTTTAAAAAAAAAAATAAAAATACCGCATATATCTTCAATGTATTATTGCTTGCATTTACTAAGATTTATAAGAAATTCAACTATTCATCATAAAGAATGAATAGTACTAGTACCACACGATATGTATGTGAACCCACCATCTAATAATTTGGAAATTTCGTGTTCATGACTTCATGTTTTTTACTTAACACTGACTTAAGGTTGACTATATATTTAAAAAAAATTGCATTTATATAATTCAGTTTAAGTTACCCGTACTGACTCCAGAAATGAAAAAATATATGGTTTACCCCTATTTTAATTGATAACATTTTTTTCAAAGAAAATCTCATAATTAACTTCTTTTATGTTGTTTACTTGAAATAGAAGATCCCAAACATAATTTAAAAGTTGCATTTGTATAGCATCTACCAGTAAATCAGTAAAGTGATTTTCCAACTGACACTGTTTATGGTTCAGTTTTATGTTCACTGACCTGTACATAATAGATTTTTGTAGCAATGTCTTATACAATGGCCGAGCTATGTGTTGGTTAATTGCAGTCTACTCTTATCTTATATATTTGTATGTATGTATTATATAATATTTTATTTTGATCAATAATTTAGCCCCAACAAATCTCATATCTTCTTTATAATTTAGTATCATCTTATATATATATTTAAAAAAAAAAACAAACCATGGCATATTAAAAAAAGAGTGATGATAATAATCGAAGGTGTCTATGGTCCTTTAGCTTACACGTGGAAGAGGGTATTAAATTAAATACACCCCACATTCCTTTGTCATTTTCTTTGTGCGTATGAGACAGTCCAAAGATGTCAAACTTCTTCGACTTTTGGACTCTAGTATTGTTCATCTTTATTTTAAGGACTAAATAGGTAAACAAAATCACTTTTTTTCACCTCACTCCTTTTATGAAAATTATTCTACATATTTTTCATTTTATAATGAGGGTAAAATTGTGCTGATTAATGGAAATTTTGGAATTATGATTTTGAAAGAGTTTTATGTTTTGACAATAAATGACTATATATATGTAAAGAATAATCAATGGCTAATTTTAATTGGTTTGGATTAATTATTTAGTTATCTTATGATTTTATAATGAATTTATCTTTAAAAAATAGATTATAATAACTTCTTTGCATAGTTCAAATTGAATCACATCTGTATATTTTTTTAAAATACATTTTTAGGGATTCATATTATGTTTCTTTTATTTTCTCCAATCATTTTGTTTTAAGGTAGGCGGAATATATATTTTAGTGTTAGTTTTGTGGATCAAGTAGTACTAAGAATTCATGTTTACTAACAAAAGATATTAATTAACACTAACACACATTTATTTATATTTTCAATATTATGTGATATTATTTAGTGAATTATTTAATATATTTATTTTTTGGCCTAATGCTAAAATTATTTTATAGTTCCGCAACTAGTCTTATATTTACTGAAATATGAATAAAAAAATTTGCATTAATGTTTAGAGTTGAATACATGTGTGAGCGTTTCCAAAAAACAAGTCATACACTGTTTGGCAATTACGAGAGAGGTCCATATATTAATATAACGTGTAATCTTGGACTTATAAATGAGTCTGGAGAAATTGTGTGCTTACATGAATAACAACTGGCTATTGGTAAACTAAAAACTGTAGAAGTGATTTTTGTTTTTGATAAATTTTTTTTAATAAGATTTTTTTTTGTTGAACTTTTCCTAATTTGATTAATGTTTGAGGTAATAATGGCAGAAATGACTTTCTTCCTTAATAGACACTTATTTGACATAGCTTTTGAAAAGATAGTTAAGCTGAAAAATGATTGAAAGGGGCATGAATTATCAGTTTAAGATGATAGGATGAGAGGCAAAGAGAAGTGGCTACAAAAAAAAAAAAAAAAAGAAATCAGTTTAAGATCATAAAACCCGTCAAGTAATGAAGTTATCTCAAACACTCAATTATCAGGTTTTTTACTTTAACTGGGTTGTTATTGGACTTCTTTTAGCTTCAGAAGCTATGCTAAATAGGCCATGATATAGCTGAAATCCGACAATACCCTCAAGTTAATCCTAAGAAATGCTGCTTTGACTTTGCTGGTGATCATGATCATGTCTTTTGTTTATACCCATAGAGTTATCAATGATCTTAAACTGGGTTCAAGGATGAATAATAAAAAGACTTTTCAAATAAGCTAAAGAGGATTAATGGTTTGTGAGTAATTGTGACGGTGGTGTTATTCTAAAGAGAAATATGAAAATTGAATAAAAAGACTTTTCAGATAAGCTTAAATAATTAGGAAGCAAAACTCTAAAATACAACTTTAAGAATGCTCAAACCCCATACAAAAAATTAAAGCTTTACCATAATAATTGGAAGAACTACTAATTAATTAAGCCTATTCACTCTTGACGAAGTGACCAAGAGATTAGTATCAAAATCCAAGGAGTTTTCCTTTCCATACACGACAAAATTATATATTTAATTCGGTCCTAATTATAAAACATATTTTATTTTTTTGGAGAAATTAAAAAAGCTAATTAAATTACTTTAAAGTATTTTTATTTTTTTCTTCAAATTAATTAGTTTGATTAATAAATTAATATATAATCTAATGATACTCCCTCCGGTCTTAATTATAAGACATATTTAACAGATTTTGGAGAGATTAAGGAGGGGAGTTAAATTAGTTAATTTTACTCATTTTCCTAAAATGTCCTTGTATAAATTTTCAATGACATTAACATACTTTCCCAACTTAGAATCTTCCTTTCCATGCTTTATAATTAAAATGATGATCTTGCTATATATACATAACACACATACGTATGTGTGTATGCACACACATATCCCCGCCCCCCAAAAAAAAAAACACATACACAAATACAAACCCCCACACCTCCCTCCCCCCAAGACACACACAATGTATACACATCCACACACATAAATACATAAATACACACATACACACACAAATATATATATGTGTGTGTGTATACATATATAAATATGCACGCGCGCGCACACATTGGTAAATTAGCGTCAATTTATCGATAAACAAATTAAAATCCAACAATTTAAGAGTTTTATTGATTGAAAAATTCTATACACCTAAATGCATATATTTATCAAAAACCAAACACACTTGAGGGAATAAAATAGGGGTGTTTTAGGAAAAAACTTGACAAAAATTTAAATTTTGTCCTACAATTAGGACCAAAATCAACTTCTAAATGTTGTCCTATAATTAGGACCGGAGGGAGTACATAATATATGAAATAATTAAGTAACTTATTTAGTTTTCTTAATCTTTCTAAAAAAAGTCAACTATGTTTTATAATTAGGACCAGAGGTAGTAGTAGTTTAATTCAATGTACTATAAGCTATAAAGCATAGCTGATAAAAATTAACACAAATACATTTTTTAAAATTTTAAATAACGCAAATACAAAAAATTTTAGCCCGGCAACGTATCAAGCAACAGAGCGGGCAAAATATAGATTTGATAAAATGATGACCCGACTAGAAAGCGGGGTGTTTCAACCCAAACCCGCATAACCCACACCCGTTCTAGCCACGCCGCACGCCACCTCCCTTTCGGGAGTTCAAGTTCGAGGATCGTGACTCTGTTTTGTCCGGCGGCACCAGTAAACTCACTCTACTCGACGTTGACGGCTAGCCTCAACCTTCCACCGCATGAGTCTTTTTCACAGGCTTCGAGCTCTCTCTAAACAATCCAACTGGTAAATTCAGCTTTACTTGCTTCAACTTTAGTGCTTCCTTTTAGATTTCCAGTTCATATCCGTTATTGATTTTGGTGATCAAATGTTATCCTCTCTCTCTGAATTATAAATGTATTTTGGATTTGTTAAATTGAGTTTGTAACTCTGCATCCCTGAGCTTCTGTTTCATCCAAGTCATTTGGTTCTATCTCATGATGCACAATAAGCCACGTAGTCCGGTTCCAGTTTGTTCTCATCAGGCTATTGCGTCACTACTGCCTTGGCCTTCCGTCTCGTCAGGCAAAAGTTCATCGGTTTCTCTATGAACGTCATCGTTTGGCTCACCATTGGAGTAATAACGTCTTGGCTCTTCATTCATCAAAGGATCGGCCCGTAGGTGAATCCGCAAAGCAATATGTGTTAGTTTTCTTAATGAAGCTGCAGACTGGTTTTTCGTTGCGTTGCATAACAAGGGCAAGCAGCAACCTGGTTCTCCATAATCTAGATTCAATTTGTTATGAGCTTTTACCGCTACTCTGTTGGTAAAGTGGTGCTAGACACGTGGCTTCCTATGTAATGTGGGATGAAACCAAGAACTAGGATGTAAAAGCAGCACCTTGATGCTGCTTTTTTAGGGTGCAAAGAAACCAAATCAAAATATTTGTGTAATGCGTCTGTTGTCGTTGTGTTGGCTTATGGTTGCTTGATATTTAGACTAGTATTATTACTTATTTTTTGATACAAAGTACTATTATATGCCAAACTCTAATGGGGTTATTAAGGTTTCTAAGGAGGCATGATTGCGTATGCAAGGCTAAAACTAGAAACAGAGTTAATCCTCTTCAACACATCCAAAGTAGAGGCTTCTCCAAGTCTGAGCTCTTCAATGACAAAGATGCAGTGCTTCCAGTTTTGGTCATCGGTGCTGGACCTGTTGGTCTTGTTCTCTCTATCCTTCTGACTAAATTAGGTAACACTGAAGTTAAAGCATTGCTGTTTATAGTTGACCATTGTTTGGTTTGATTGCCAGACCATTTTAGCTGTCAAAATCTATGCTGATGCTCTTGTAGTGTAGTGTTTTCTTAAAAGAGCAATGCCAAATTTTTGCATAAACTGTATTTGGCACATACTTCAAGATTTTATCACAAAATATATAGCTGCCATCTAAATGTATCCATAGTATGATATATTGATATGTTTGTGCTAACTTTTTTGAGGACCCTACATCAACCGTGATAAGATTAAATGGTGCCAATGGCCCTTTGGGCTAGTGGCGCCAGGCTTCCTCGAGGAGGTCGTAGGTCTGATCCCACTTGCTGCCAAGCTATTCAGCCAGCCCCTTTTTACTAAAAAGTCAGATAAGATTAAATATTGCTCTGTCACCAATGGAAGATGTTTTCTTCCCCATTATTTTATTTTTGGTGCAAAAAATTGTTTTTGATATGATTGTGTTTAGTTTCATTTTAATTTTTTATTGGTACATTTTTTAATTGTCTCTTAGTCATGGTTGACCTTAATGAATTGTTTCTTTTCATTTTTCTGATTTTATATTAATCATGCACTGTTTCAGCTGAATGGCCATTTATGATATATAAATGATTATGTTACATTATAGGGATCAAATGTGCAGTGTTGGAGAGAAACATGACTTTTTCTAACCATCCACAAGCACACTTCATCAACAATCGATCCATGGAGGTTAAATTCTTGTTGCAGATTTTCTCATAAATTTTCCCCCTATACAAAGCATTAATTTTGACCAAAGTCTGACTTCAGATATTCCGCAAAATTGATGGCCTTGTTGAAGAAATCCAGAGCTCTCAACCACCTGTGGATTTATGGAGAAAGTTTGTGTACTGTACTTCACTCTCTGGTTCAATTCTTGGATCAGTGGACCACATTCAACCTCAAGGTGCTATTTGTGGTCTGAGAACTTGCTTAAGTCTGATGGCAATAGGAAGCTTAACTTTCATGAGGAATTTTGACATTTTTTATATATAAATTGCTATCGGCCAGTATTTCAAGATCATGCCCTCTGGTTATTATTAAGCTTAGGAAGATTCATATATCTTTTGCTTATCATCAGATCTTGAGCATGTCGTCAGCCCTGTCTCTGTTGCACACTTCTCACAGTACAAGCTGAATTCTTTACTACTCAGGCAGCTTGAGACTCTAGGCTTCCAAGTATGTGTGCCAGAAAGCTCAGAAGAAAACGATTGGCCCCATGAAAGTAAAATACTGATGGGTCATGAGTGTGTATCTATTGATTCAAGCAATGGCATTGTTACTATGACAGCTTCCTCAATTGACAAGGGGAGGCGTGTAGAAAAGAAATTCCATTGTAACATCCTCATTGGTACAGATGGCGCTGGAAGCACTGTGAGAAAGCTTGTAGGAATACAAATGAAAGGTGAGACAGACTTGCAGAAGCTTGTCAGTGTCCATTTTTCAAGCAAAGACCTTGGGCAGTATTTGCTTAAGGAGAATCCTGGCATGCTTTTTTTTATCTTCAATACTGAAGCTATTGGAGTTCTGGTTGCTCATGATCTGAGGCTGGGGGAATTTGTATTGCAGGTATAGCATGCCGCAGCCAATGTTGGGATTTGACTACTTCGTTTCATGAACATCTAATTTCACATAAAACTAAAGTAAGATTTTTGTTGTGTTCATTATAGATGTCATTTTATCCACCTCAGCAGACAATTGAGGACTTCAGCCCAAAGGTATCTCCATTCATTTTAGATGGTTAATTGAATGATGTAGTTTACTTATGCTTGAAGAAGTTCACCGTAAAGTGAAGCATTGATTAAAACTTGCTAAATTTAAATCTTATATCTGATGTGAATGTGACTGATATGCATGTTTTTTCATGACTTTTGTTGTTATTAAGTGTGGCATGGTATATTCTGAAATGGACTGAATTCTAATAGGCATGTGAGAAGTTAATCAGCAAACTGGTTGGCGAGCAACTTGATGACATAAATGTAATTGACATAAGGCCATGGGTTATGCATGCTGAAGTTGCTGAGAAGTTTATATCTTCTGGAAACCAAATATTTCTTGCCGGTGATGCTGCCCATCGATTTCCTCCTGCTGGTGGATTTGGTTTGTAGTTTTATATCCTTAAGTAAACAGTAAAAGTCTACGGGTGTGAATATGTCCCCTATTACTTTGCATATGTACAAATATAATTCTTTCTTTCTTTCTTCTTCTTTTTTTTTTTTTTTTTGGGGGGGGGGGGGGGGCGGCGTCAAATTATCACAGGTTATGAACATGGTTGGAAGTTTTTGATGACATACAAGTAAATGGGAAATGTTTCTTGGAACAAGATAGTTGTTGTTTATGGCATGGTGGCCTAGCTTGACCAGACATATCCTCTGAGGGAGAAAGCTTTGATGATGTACTTTGATCAAAGTGTTTGCTAACCAGGATTAAATAATAAGCTTGGATGATAAAATCCTTTTAAGTGGATCGAAATATATACATTATGTGTACCATGTTCGATCCATCAGATATAAATGTCATGATGAAAGAATTATCTTTATAGACTAAACAAATATAATAATCTGCCTTTTTAGATCTGAGAGTGAGTGTTGTTTTATTGGTCTAATAGAAAGCAACCTGATGCGAAAAAAATTCTCTATGAATTGCAGGAATGAATACTGGCATTCAGGATGCCCATAATCTTGCCTGGAAAATAGCTGCTGTGATGAAGGGTATTGCACCATCTTCGTTACTAAGTACATATGAAATGGAACGTAGACCGGTAGTTCTTTTATCTGGTTTTCCCTTTACCATTCACGTATACTTATGTTGAATTAAGATGGACCCTAGACTTATAGTTGTTTGTTTTTGTCAGATTGCTATATTCAATACGGAGTTGAGCCTTAAAAATTACAAGGCTGCCATGGCAGTTCCTTCAGCACTCGGTCTTGACCCTTCTATTGCAAACTCAGGTACTAAAAAAGTAATTTAATGCCTTTCTTCACCGTCAATTAATTCATATAAACCATTGTTAACTCCTTCCTCACTTTTATATTTATTTCATTTCTTCTATTTGCAGTACATAAATTAATTAATACTGGGCTGGGTTTCTTACCACATGGATTAAGGAAGGGAGCTTTGGAAGGAATTTTTGCAATTGGGCGAGCACAGCTATCAAAAACTATTCTAGATGAAAGTAATCCAGTTGGATCCTCAAGGCTGTCTAAGCTAAGGCATATATTTGAAGAAGGGAAAAGTCTTCAACTCCAATTCCCCGCTGAAGACCTTGGTTTCAGGTATATTACCATTAATTACATCGTTACACTTCAGTTTTTTTTAAGGTACTTAAGTTGATTACATTGAACTTTTGCTTAGTATATGTAATCATACTCCATGTTCATTTGAATGATATGACTAAGCACTTCAGGACTCCTGTCTAACTCTTCTATCTGGATATAGATATCTACAAGGAGCAATTGTGCAAGAGAGTAATAATTTAGAGTCTACTCCACAATTGTCTACGGGTCGCCGGAGGGATTACATTCCTTCAGCACATCCAGGATCAAGACTGCCCCACATGTATGTGAGGGTGAATAAATTGAATGAGGTTTGTATCAATATTAATACTACCTGGTCCTTGATATAAGATTTACTTAACTAATTTGAGTAGATTAAGTAAATTAGTTAATTTTCAAAAATGTGTTGGCTTCTCTAAAATACATCTCTTAAATCATCTGCATTGAACTTAACCTTGATCCAAACTCCCATAACATGTGCTCTCAATAGGGATAATTTAGAAAAAAAGATGATACATAAGGGAGACAAAATAGATTGAGGTTTTACATTTAGGATTAAGGGCCTATTTGGATGGGTTTTTTTAAAAAATGCTTTTTTTAAGTGCTTTTTTTTTTAAAGCTCCAAATTGGAGCTTTTAAAAAAAGCAGTATTTTAGCTTTTTTTTGTGACACTTGCTTTTTTTAAAAAATGTTATCTAAACACATAAATTAATTAAATAAGCATTTTTTTTGCATTAAAAAAGTGTTTTTTTAATGAAAAAAGCCCATCCAAACGGGCCCTAAATCTCACCCCCTCCCCCCAAAAAAAAAAGTTAGCTCTTACATTAAGAACTAGAGGTAGTATAATTTATAATTATGTGGAATCATTAATGAGTTTCTGTCTTCCTTGAAGGGGATTGTGAAGCCCTTTTGTAATGGTATGGACTATGCAAACTAGAACAACTATGATATTTCTTACTCCCTCCTATCCTTCTTATAACATCCAAATTTTTAAATTAAATTGGTCAGGTCCTTTTTATAAAATCCAATTTCGGGTTTTCTGAACATTAAATGCATGTTTACCAATTTTACCCCTCATCAATAAAGTCTCTCTCATTATTTTTCCCCCATACATTCTCTTTCATGTTTTTTCTCACTATTTCTCTCTCACCTACCCTCTTGTAAAATAAGGGAATATCTGGGAAAAGAATACATTTCTTACATATTTATTACTTTTAACAAATTTTTTAAACCACGTAATTTGGTTAATTGAATATTATAAAAAGGACTAAGGGATTACAATAATTTGCTGGGCTTGACAACATTTCTAGGTTACAGTTGCAACAGAAAGACTTAATTTTTTCAGTTGTCTTAATGTAAGGCTTGTTTTGTAGATTGTTTCAACGCTAGATCTTGTGTCTGGAGACAAAGTTGAATTTCTTCTCATCATAGCTCCTGTGAAGGAATCCTACAACATCGCTCGAGCTGCGTTTAAGGTGGCAGAGGAACGCCAAATTTTGGTCAAAGTTTGTGTTATCTGGCCTAGTGGTTCTGCTGAGGGACTCAATGAAGGAAGTGAAACGGCACTGTCACCTTGGGAGAATTATGTAGATGTTGTTGAAGTTGATAGGCCATCAACTTCAAATTGGTGGAAGGTGTGTCAAATGAAGGAAAGTGGAGCTATTTTAGTTAGACCTGATGAACACATTGCCTGGCGTACAAACTCAGGTCTTGCTGGTGACCCCACAGTGGAAATGCAAAGAGTCTTTTCTGCAGTATTAGGGATTATCTATGAAAATCAATGAATTAATAGGTGATTTTTTTTTAATAATTATTTGATCAATTCTATTGATGCACGGTGTATCTGACGCAATAATGACATTGACCATTGATTGATACGAGTGGATTGTTTTTTTTAGCTGGTTTGTTTATCCTAATGTCATTGCTAGTCTTGACATGTCACTGAGAGTAAATATGGAGTAACTCAGTCTCTTTAAAATGGGTACATTAAATAATTAAATACGGAGGCATCCAACGTATTTAAGTCGTTACACATAACTGGAGCAGCTGAAAAAAAAGTGACTTGATTTCAAGTATTTAACAGAAAAGTTTGAAATATAACGTGTTAAGGCAAGTATCTTGTCAACTAAAATGATTCCGAAAGGCAGAAGCTTCCCTTTGACTGAAGGCTGCAATAAACCCCTGTAACTACAAGACAAAGTCGAGTGCAAGAAAATGTAGACTTGACCCTGAAGATTACCAAGTTACGATTATGAGATATCCAATAGTTGCTATGACGACTCCAAGTATCCCACCCACAAGGACCTGCAGTATGAAGTCGAATGTCAAGAAGTAAAACCGCCGTGATGAAATAATAATCCTCTAGTCCTTAATACAGAACCTAATTAGGAAGTTGATGTTAATTCTTAATGTAAAACCTATTTCACATGTTTGCCATTTTTTCCCAAATTGACCATTTTGATATTCCCTTAACAACAATCAAGTAGAAGAGGGAAGGAGAGAATTAAGGAAGATAATTGTGGTGTTTTAAAAAAAACACGTAATATTAACATCTATATCTTTTAACATCCTAAATTCTTACAGACAAATATCAAACACTGAAAAACCAGTCTTGGTTAGTTGATGCAAAGTAACATAAAATTATCTCAATATCTGAACAAGCATCTGTTGCAATAAGATTCTTAGACCTATCAAATGATTATATGAACCAGTTCAATACAGAATGGGGAACCTGCATGGGAGTATGACCAAGAAGTTCACGAAGAGGTATTCTTTCAGCCAGAGGATGCTCAGCAGGAAGTTCATAAATAATTTGGTTCAAAACCTGAGGACCATTGAGTCATTCAAAGTAAGTAAAGATATAAACATCTACTCTGAGAAACTGAGAGAAAGAAAAATGGGAAATCAAACCTCTGCTTGGCGTCCTGCCTGTAATCTTACACCAGTGGCATCATAAATCACCTGCCATCAATCTCAAAGTCTTAAACATACATCCTAATATATGGAACATTCTTATAGCTTTCGTTTCTTGGTCACTATGTGAATAAAAAAACTGAAAAGTTCTTGTGACCCCTCAATATAGATTAATGTGAAGAAATTAAGGGAAAATCATACAATACAAGACAAGACTAATGCAGTGGCAAATACAGATCCTCCCACGCCATCCTGGAATCCAATAGCTGCAGCAAGAGCAGTTACAGTAGCTGAATGAGAAGACGGCATTCCACCAGAATTAATAAGCTGCTTGACATCAAATCTTCTCTCCTTAAACCTGTAAATCTATGAAACATTAAAATGAACCACACGGTAACGATAAAGACCAGAGGGAATTGAAAATTTCTAATTCATCAGAGACAATCACCAAGTTACAAAAATCAAGTCAAAAGAAACGTCACTAAGAAAAGATTAAATATTATTGAGCACAGGCACACGCCATTAGTTTTAAGAAATTCGAGGTTTAGTATCCCGATCACCTAATTTTTCTTCAAAAAGTACTAAAAAACCACACATGAGTGAACATTACAAAGAAATTTCAGGAACTTGAAGAAATTTACCAGTTATATCTCTGTCCATAGCTACAATCACTACTCCTCTCATTAGTAACAAGATATTAGATAATCAAGCCATATACACCAGGTTTCCATTTTATTTTGGAGTTTATTGAGCTTTTTCTGATACAACTACAGCATAAAAAGGCGGTTTCCTAAGTAATGAAGCCAATCTAACAGGAAAACTAACCAAAGGGAGAAGAACTTGGTTGATTGAGCGATGACGAAAGCGACGAAGGCAGATATGAGAGGGTAATTCAAAATGATTGACGAGGACGAGGACGAAGACGAAGCATGAGTGAATGCTGCTTCATCCATGGCTTTCCTTTGCTTCAATCTTCTCCGATTTGGTCAATTTCAGATTTGATTTTCTGCGGTGAAAAACTCGTAATGCTTTGAGATTGATATGAAGTGGCGTTTCAGGCAGCGAAGTTGAGAAGATGAGAATTACAACGAGAGAAAAGAACACGAAGCTCTCAAGAGTTTCATGGAGATCTGTTGATCCAGTTTCGTCGTTTCTCAACGTTTTCTCACTGATAACTAACAGTCAGAGCTTTCGAATGACCTGAATATGCCTTCTTGTTCAAATACGGTGTCTAGAATATGCCTTAATAATTTTAGATTTTCTTCTACTTCATTTCATTTTCATGCCGTTTTATCTCAACCAAAATTAAAGTGGAAAAGTCGGTGAAGCTTTTTAAAGTGACTAATTTTAGCTAGACAATATTTTTTTAATAAAGCACTCATAATATATACGACCTGATTTTAAATATAGGATAAATTTTATGATGTCATTTATATTACAAACTTTATCTTATATTTATGACTGAAGAGAATAAGTTAAAATAAGTTGGGTTGCTGGAAATAAATAAATAAATAAAATGAGTTGCCTTGGGTCACAATACCACCAGTTGAAACTCAAAGAATATTATTTATAAGTATCAATTATCAAGTGTGACTTAGTTTCTTACTTGTTTAGTGTGTTTGAATTGATAATAATAGAAATGATTTTTTTTTAAATTTGAATTTTATAAATTTAAAATATAATAAGTTAGTGTAATATAATTTATTATTTTTTTTCCCATCGAATTTATGTTTAAATTAGTTACAACAGAAGTGACTTTTTTTTTTTTTTTTTAAAAAGACATGTTAGAACTATTATTTCAAAAGGAAAGTTGAGATGAAAATGATTAAAAATTTAAAGAGAAAAATTAAAATTATTTTTTTATTTTTTAAAAAATAAAAATACTAAAATACTAGTTAATGGATAAAAAAATCATATAAACTATAAATCAAACAAATGTAAAATTTTAAATTACCTTCAAGAGCTTATGAGAGAAGAGAGATTAAAGGCAATTCAGGGTTAGTGAAAAATTTTAAATCAGCATTGCATACTCAAAGTATAATAAGCCAAAGTAGCTGACATACCTTAATCACAGCTTAAGATTTTATACAGCTTTTGACTCATAAGTCAAATGTAGGTTAAAAGTTGATCCAAACATATCAATTACATTTTCACTAACTCAAACAATATCATAATGATTTTGAGATAAGCATGTTCGTAAAAGAGGTTTCTTAAATCAGGCCGAAAAAGTAATTTCTACCATTGATCCAAACACATTGTTAAGCTATCCACTCAAAAAATGCCACGTGTACTACATTTTCCATGTCAATAGTTAAACTAGAAACCACTTAACCACCGTCAAGATTGGACTTCTCAAATGTAAAAGGATTTGTGTGATTGATGAAAGATATGATATGGGCTTCATATATTATCATCTCACTAGCTTATCATAAAAACTCTGTTGATTTTGTATCTGTTAGGTAGCCAACAGAAATCTCGTACTATAGGATTCTTCATTGAACGCCGTTAGTCGTCTTTTATTTAGTACTAACGGTGGTTAAAAGGTGTTTGTGATTAAATGCTTACATGGAATACTTAGTACATGTGGTAGGCTCTACGTGGATAAATTGATATAATTTTGGTTCGAATATAAGTACTTATAATTTAAAAGTTTGTAATATAAGTACTCTCATATTAAAAGTTAAATGATCTCATATTGGGAACCCAACTCATCATTTAACTTTTAATATGAGAGTACTTATATTACAAGCTTTTAAATTATAATACTTTTATTGGTTAAATGATGAGTTGGGTTGGGTGTCAATATTTTAAAAGAATAAATTAACAATTTTTTAACCATTAAAAAAAAAAACCTTCACTTTGCCTGTGGATTCGTTATTTGTTTATTAGAATTGTTTAATTTCTTGATGTAATGAAATGAACAAAATTTATTTTGAGCATAAAATAT
Organism: Acacia confusa; assembly: GCA_037074495.1. Taxonomy (NCBI): domain Eukaryota; kingdom Viridiplantae; phylum Streptophyta; class Magnoliopsida; order Fabales; family Fabaceae; genus Acacia; species Acacia confusa. Next base: position 8,348,157 of record CM073502.1, read on the forward strand.
ATGTAAAAGTCAATCATGCTCAAAAGCTATGTTTTTTTTTTTAAAAATAAAAAATAAAAACATGACGATAGTTTGCCCACGAAAAAAAAAGTATACATCTCAACAAATCATCACAACATGCTCAAATGCCTATTTTGAGCATGCAACAAAATATTCAATAGTTTACATATCAACAAGTAATTACAACATACTCAAATGTCTATTTTAAACGTGTAAAAAATATTCAAAAGTCATTAGTAATACTCAAAAGCCATATTTTTTTAGCATCAATCAAAATATACACAAGTCGTCAAGAAATAGTCAAAGAGCCACTCAATTAAAGAGAATTATATAACATCAACACTTGTTTCTTAGATGAAGGTGGACATTGATTCGCTATCCTAAGCTTATCAGCATCACCCATAAGAAAGCAATATGCATAAAGTATTTTTCTAAGCAATATGCATAAAGTATTTTTCTAGTATTACATAACGTCCTTCAAACATTTTTCAAAGTTCTTCACTTGATCATTGTGACAACTGCATTAACGTCAATCCTAAGAAAGTAATCAAATACAAAAAAATTAGTCATATATACCTAAGTTCTAAAGGAAATCAAAAATGCAATCTTCAAGAAGATCCAGTAAGTATATAGATTTTCACCGATCACGAATAACAACATTAAAATCGCCCAAGCGAATACATGCAAATTAAACACATAGTTAATAGTGGAAATGGATGTTGCTGATAAAAACAAGAACAATCAAAACATGAATCATACATTGCCAACGATGGTTGATGAAGGACTCAATGTCTTTTTTATTTTTAGGCCGAAAGATGAAGAACTCAATGTCTCAAATTCAAGATTTTGCAAAAGTAAAAAAGCATGTTAGAAGAGCTTCTCTCCTTTAGGCCCAATCCGGCTTTAATTTGGATAATTGGTAGCACCAGATACAATATTGTTTGTTATCCTTGTAAAAAAGGCCATACCTAATATTCTGAATAGGAATCTCTGAGGAGCTTTTGTTATTTTCACCTCCGGTCTAAAGCTAGTTTTTGCACCAGGAAATGGAGTTTCATGGTACCTGTAAAGAGTTACTCCCTCCGGTTCTAATTATAAGACCTAATTAATTTTTTTTAAGAGATTAAAGATGCTAATTAAATTAATTTAGAATATATTTTTTTTCAAACCAATCAGTTTGACTAATAAACTAAACTGATATATAGTTTAATGATATATAATATATGAAATGATTAAGTAACTTATTTAGCTTCTTAAATCTTTCCAAAAAAAAAAAAGTCAATCATATCTTATAAGGAAGATTGGAAATTTAAATACAATACAATTTAAGAACATGTATACTACATTTCCAATTGTTAAGACAGTGCAAGTACTACAACAAGAGTTTGAAATTATGAAGTTTCTCCATAGGAATTAGTAATTGAAGTCTCCAGTATCAGATCATGATATAAATTTTGCAAGGAGGAATCAGATATTGAAGCTGCATTGAAATTTTATAAAACGGCCCATATGAGGATATTGGTCATGACCGAGCTAGGTACATTACTCAACACCATCAGTATGCCAACTATGAGCACTACAGATATACTACTCGTAACCGACATAAGTATGTTAACCGTGGCCATGATGCTCGCTGCTATAGCCATCGCTAATGTGAGTGTGCTATATATACTCAACACAAGGAAGATGATCATCACCAAGAGGGTCAAGGTGATATGTGTGCAGAAATCAAGATTAAATGTAAATGTTTTTGGGAGACACTTAAACGTGAATGTGATGAGCTTCAATAAGGAATCGATGAGCATCTTAGAGGAGTTTATGAGATGAGAGAACTAGTCCGTAATTTGAAGAATTCAAAGGAAAGACAAATTGATGAGCTTTTTAAAGGAGTTTATGAGATAAGGGAACTAGTCCATAATTTGAAGAATTCAAAGGAAGAAGTAGTCTAAATAAGTGATTCAATAGCGTTCAAAGCTCCTTTCTTACCTTTTGAAACTGCTTCTTGTGGAGCCCATTCAGGACACTACTCTTACACTCATCATGCAGGCTTTAATGGAGACTCCCACAATTGTTTTTAGTGATGACATGCTTGACCTCAAGAGTAACAAGTTACTACTTGGTGATCATGTCAACACTGTTGTATCCGTGGAAGCAAAGTTATTCTACTTGAAGTTCATTGGACAACAACCTCGTCTCCTCAATGTATGGCACTACCTAAGGTCACCCTAATGTTGAATGATCAACTCCAACAACACCTTGTCTGCTGGAAGGGTTTTCTAAATACTCTCCAAAATTATACGCCTCATCCAGATCAAGATATTTGCTTTTAGTACCTTATGTGTTTGAAAGGATTTCTAGAAGGAAGCATCGTGTTGAATAATTAGCCTAACCTCCCTCCCAAATTTATGCGTTACTTTTAATTCATTAAGAGTCGAGTCTTTCAACTGAGAAGAAACGGTGGGATATGTGATAAAGGAATATCTAGGTGTAATTAGGAGATCTAAGGTTATCCATTAGGGATATCAAATAAAGATATTTATCCATTAGATTATGATTTATTAGATTTCTTATTTTAATATATGTAGTATCTCAATAAAATATGATATCTAGTACGCTATGATCTTATTTAAGATTTAGATTTGAATTTTGAATTGTTATTTTATTATTTCCTAAGCTCTATAAATAGAGTTAGGGTTCTTAAATGTAGGGATTGTAGGCAACTTGATTGGTTAATGAGAAATTTATTTTCCCTCTAAATATTCTCTCTCACCCCTTCGTTCTTCTGATTGCCCTCTCATTCTTATTGTCCTTCCCTTCTAGTCTCTCTCTCCTCCCATTTCCTCAACTGGTTTCACATCCCTAAGTCACTAAAGATACTGATAATTAGTTAAGAGATCATAATATCAAAATTTTTAAAATTCAAGAAATCATTACTCCTTGCTATTTTCCTACATTTAGATAATGAATTTACTCTCTGTGTTAAGTGTTACAATAATTTAATAAATCATATAAAAGGAGGACAAATGTAATTTTTTTAAAAAATATACTGTTATTTTTTATCTTCAAATTCATTCCTTCATCTCACTCAAAGCTTACTAACTTCACATGAACATCCAAGTCTATCATTTAGAAGAGAAATGAATATATAACTTGATTTATAACATTCAGTGAGCTACAAATTATGAGAAGTTATCTAAAGACATTAAATTTTTATTTAATATCTTTACATTAATTTATGGAAAAAAATAAAATCAAAGATTAAATTATTACAAAAGATCAAGGCATAAATTTACCTTTTCTTTTAGCAAAAGAGGCATATACATTTAAATATTAATTAGTTGAAGCCTTGAAAGTTTCATGCAGGAGTTAATGCGACCACAAGGAATCTCAAACTTAATGCAATTGCATCTATTGCCATATCAATCACAGCATATGTGGATAAAACCCTAAACAAGTCACACTCGCCTCCTTCCTACTAGTTGCTGAGGATTTCTTGATCTTTTTCCTTGTAAACCCTTTGTTCTGTTAAAAGGAAAATGATTCGGAAGTATTACAATACACTGAAAACTGAGCCTTGGAAACAAATGTAACAGAAATGAAGGATTAACATAGGGTACAAGTAATTGACACAATAGATAAACTACTTGTAATAAAGTCATTATGCTTTTCATGATCTTAACGAATATGAATGGGTGAGTTTCTACTTCACACTTCCACTGATGGATCACCTTCAGTGAGATGGAAATCAAATAACAAGAATGCAGCAATTAGAGGGAGCAGAATTCTCCAAATGCCCCTTAAACCCTAACTATGGCCTACCAACCAAAAAAAAAAGGAAGGGGGGAAATATGTAACTTTACAATTATGTCAAACACAAAGTGACATTTCTTACAAAATATATCGGACCAACATGAAAATGGCTATTATCATCACAAACGGCCTTCAAACAAGCACGACGGCTAAGATCTATACAAACCAGCCAAAGGGAAGAGCTGAAATGCTGGTTGGGAGTTTTATGCACAACCTGAAACAATGAACTCTCTCACATTATGGTGCAATTACACTTCGATTCAATCTTTAAAGGAGGCTTCATGCTGTCCACCTTGTTAGGAAGTCCGGCATTGTGTTTCAAAGGCTCATCAACAATTGCATCTTTCTCGGTCTCACCACAGGGGGGTTTGACATCAGTTTCCTCTTTCCTCTCCCTTGCCTTCTGGGATTTCAATGTGTGCTTGCTGACAGCCCGGCTACGCAAACCCTTTCTACTACCAGCTTTGGACGCCTCTGGTATTGTCACCATTGGTTTAGAATCTTCCAGTGGGTCTGAGCTTTCCTTTTCCATAGCTATCGTAGCAGCCTGATATGCAAGGTCATGGACGATGGAGCTACAGAATAGTATTGCATCAGTTGCCTCTTCCAGGGTCAGGCTTCTAGGGTTGCCTCCACCCGGACACTCCACTGTAACCATTGATTCCTCTGTCATGAAGCATTGGAAATCTATCAGAAAATAGTTTACAAATATTGGAGGCACAGTGCAGTTAAAAGACCAGTATCAGCTTCATAAAAGAAAAATAAAGTGACCCTATTTCTCCTCAACTAGGACAATTCAAAGTGGACATAAAGGATCATACATGTCCGAATGGATGATGTGACATATTTTAGGCAGAGTAATAAGCCATACAGGACATGAACTAGAAATGGCAAGCAAGCAGTGAATCCTCCCTCAATTCCATAGATGATTCGACCAATGGAGAGCAACAAACCAGCAAGACTCTTGCAACTCATCAGACTCAGAAATTTTCAACCATGAATATGAAAACTTGTGGAGAAGAAAACAACATTATGAATTCAAGCGTGGATATTCTTATCATTTCAAAACTTGGACGTAACAAAAGTATATAATAGGACTCCAATCCCGCATCAGTATAAATAGCCTGCAAATTAATGTTGATGGCTATACACATCCTCACTAACTTTCAGAAGCAGTAAGGATTAGCTCAAGCTTACAACAAATTATACACAAGGAGCCATGGCAAACCATTTATTAACACTTATTTAACCAAATTAAGAATCGCACAGAGTAATTTAGACCCTTCATCTGACAATCCTAATCTAGGGGAGTTCATCAGATAATGAAAATGAACTAGAATTGTCACCATATATCATTTACACATGTGATCAAATTGTTAAGAATCAAGAGTACAAAAATTGTATGGAGTGTGGTCAATGGTGATTGCGCAGGCGAGGCAAATCTGAGAGAAGAGGGAGATAAGTGCATATAAAATTTTCACCTCAATTTATCAAAATCATCTTGTATATGAGGGGATTTTAAAACAGTAAATGTCATACCTATCCCATGAGAGCACTCGAATGTATTGGATTCAGGAAAAGAACCATCAGAAGGATTGGCAATAGAAGATTCCTGACAGTCATCTACGGTATTTTTTGATAAGTGGAATGGATCATCTCCAACACCAGGATTATTCTGACAAGAAATTTCCCTTTCAACTTCAGATTCTGTAGATGTCAAAATGTTGGTAGCAGGCAAAGCATCTGATTCATCAAGATTAGCACACCGCATATCAGATTCCTCATCGATGGATAGCCCTGGAACCATGACTGCTGCTTCATTATTTGAATGATCCTCAACATTTTCATCAGCACAATGCCCATGACTTCGAAATGACGCCATTGAACTGCTATCAGGCTGAACACCAACAGCTTGGCTCAATAATTCTGAATTACAAGCATCAGCAGCACCATCATGATACTCAAATTTATTATCCTCAACAGTCGAGCCCATAGGAGAAGCATCAATTACATCAGTCACTAAATTTTCTGGAATTTTCACATCTGAAATTAAAGGTATATCCTTTTTAACTTCAAATTCTGTCTCTTGTGTTGCAAGACCTACTCCATGATGAGAATGGTTGGAAGGTACAGAAAAAGATGACCCGCTTCTTTCATGCTTGATCCTTATTTCATATCCACCATCTACATCCAACTTCCTGCCACTTAACTGTCTGGAGTCCATTTTTTTCGCTGGGCTGTAATCAATCGATGATGAGGCAGAATAACTTCCATGTCCAGTGGAACTTCTGAAACTATTTACACTGCCTCTTGCAATAGAGATATCATCATAGGATATGGTTGTGGCAGTAAAAGTCCTGCCTTGAACAACTGGTCCTTTGCTGCTGCTTGACCTCTTCAGCAACACAGATATGCCAGTTCCTCCCATGAGGTCCATTTTTGAAATTGGACGATCATTGTGGTGATACAATTGCTGTCCACCAACATTACTAAAAGGATTTCTGCAATCAGCTCCTGCTTGGTTTATGTCTAACTGGGTCGTAGGCATCTGGCCACTTGACTCTGCTGGTGAGCTTGGAGGAGGAATTTGTTGCCGCTGATCCTGGATTAGCTCACTATATGAAGTTTGGCTTCGCTCAGCATCTTTCTCACCAAGAGGAAAACTCAAATCCAAATTGGTATCTTGAGGCAATTCACATGCAACCATTAATTGGTCAGTTTCAGCTACTGGTTTTTCTTCAGTGGACACATTAGTAGAAAACACTGGAGAGTCTTCGGCAACAGCCAAAACTGTCTCCTGGGGGATAATTCTCAGCAGAGTATATTTCCCACTGCATTCTGGACAAAGTCTAACATCCTTCTCTGTTTGATCCAAGGCCTCATATCGGCAACCACAGTGAGAACAGATTACTGTATTTTCAAAATTATCAGTTTCCATAATATCATTTTTGACATTGGAAGTTTCTGAACTTTCAATGGTTGCAGTGACGACCAATGAAAGTTTAGAACCTTTACTTTCATTAAGATGTATATCAACTGATTCATTGGCGACCTCATGCCCAGAGTTAGCATTCATCACATCATCCTTATCAAAGGCAAAGACTTCTTCATGTGTATCAGGATACGGTATTTTCTCAGCTTCACTTGCCATATCATCTTGGTTGTGATCACTCCCTTCAGTATCAAGTGCGAAACTCGTGCCTTGATCAGAGCTTGCATTGCTGCTTGTTGTGATTGAGGAATTCCTAGATACCAGAGAATTGTTGCGGGCAGAATTTGCTTTTCCAACATAAAAGGTAGTACTTGGCACACTCGACAAAAGTGGCCTGAACATGTTCTGAGGACTTTTCCGATCCTGCACAATATTTAATGGTGTCCAAAATGAGTTAAAATTTTGGTTACTGTAAACAATTAACAGGCATATAATAAAAATAAATCATGCTGAAGGGAGTTGGGGAGATACTGCAAACGTCTAGACCTGTATCCAATAGATTATCAAATATTTCATAATTAATCTCTTACCAAACATTTTATAAGCATCTCTGACGCTATAATTATCATATATGCCAATCAAGAGAATACCCAATAGTTCATGCTTGATCAGGCACCTCACTTTATTAATTTGAAATAAATTCACTTTAGTGTACCAAAAATTCAATCTTCATCATCAAATATTCACCTCGAACAAATTTCACTTTAGTGCAATAATAAATTCAATCTTCATTTTTAATTAATTCAAAATCACTTACTAAGAGTAGTTAACTTATCATAGATAACGCACAATTAAATACATCCAGAACATATTAGGCATCCAATATCAACATAGAAATTGAGAATCTTAGTTAAATTCAGGATTGTATCTGAAATCATTTTATAAATAAAACAAACTATAGCAAAGTTCCTTTTGCTGGCAACCAGATGTAATCACCAATTAAATAAGTACACTTTATCATTAATAGCTGCAGTAGAAATAGAGAGCACGTTTGTGGCAAAGGATTCCTAAAGAGAAATTGTTGTGTGTTTGCCCAAGCTCGCACTCACATGTGCACATGCATGTATAAGTGGGTAAGAGACCTAGGAACAACGAGGATGTCCAAACTAATTGATCTTCTAATGGAATGACAAATTAAGAATTAAACAAACTTCAAAATTGCTTGTCAACGAATTTGGCAGTTCTCCATAAAGAGCTGAAAGTATATTATTTTAAGTAAATCACATATTAAAATACCATTTGGCGAAGGGCAGAGTCAAATGATCTTTTTGGAGCAGAATTTGGTGATGCTGTTTTGGGAGTCTTCTTGGAAATGGCAGGACTTCTGCTATTTATAAAAGTGCCACTCCTTCTTGAACTTAGCCGGTCTAAACTGCCCACTTGGATGGACTGTATAGAGTCAGTATCATCATCACCAGAAGATGCAATAGAACCTTTACTGCGTGAGCTAAATTGGTCTCTATCGTGACTTTGAAATGAGCTACTGCTTCTAGAAGCAGTTGGAGACATTGACTGCCTACTGTATCTAGCAGTAGAATCCTTTCCGTTCCTGGATGCAGGTGATGAACCCCTCACATATGATGCTGGTCTGTCAGCAAGAGAAGTTCTAAGGTTTGGGGGAGCTTCAGAGGAGAAACCAGGAATATTAGTTTGCCAAGCCCTTATCTTTGGTGAAGCAGAGTTTCCACGACTTGTCTTGACTGGGGAAGTTCCCCTGATCCCTGAGGAGACCACAGGACCATTGGAGCCAGTGCTCATCCTCCTGGGAGTAGGAGTAGAGGACCTCGGTGCAGGTGTTGAAGGCTTATTTGGAGGAGTAGATGGTCTTCTTGACGGAGTAGCATGCCGCGAATTTTGAGTTGGACTGGAATTGGACACTGATGACGGCCCAGCCCTTGACTGGGATGTGTTATTTCCAGTACGAGGAGATGGACTAAGGCGATTTGGACTTGCACTCCCCCTGCTACTTCTGTGACTTCTTTCCATCTGAAAGAGTTCAACATCCAATATGAGATAAAAGACCTCCTGATTGAATACTGAATTAAGGATACTTAAGATTATTTTATCACTGCCATGTAATAACTAGTATTCTTTGTTTTATTAAGATTAGGATATTTCATTTAAATAAGGATATCAAGATATATTTTAGATTTGTTTTGAATAAGGATTAATCAGGATTTGACAGGAATTACCTCATTCTATGAATCACAATCATCTTTTAAGGATTATTTTGGATTCAGATTTTATTATTGTAAATAATTATACCTAGAGCTTTGTAAATAACTCTAAGGTTTCTTAGTTGTCAGAAATCTTTCGATGAAATGAATAAAGATGAAAGTTGCTTCATTCTCTCCTTCACGTACTTCTTTCTCACTCAATTTTTCTCTATGTTCTCTCTCCTCTCTTTCTCTTTCTGTTTCTCCCTCCTTTCTCTTTTCTCTTCTCTTCCCCCTCCTTGTTATACGTGATACGTCACTTCCTATGCTTCATGAGGATTTATTTGAAATGAAAAAGAATATATAATTATGAATAAGTATACAATCAGATTCAAAAGCTCACCGTAGAAGATCTTGATATGGAAATGGGTTTACTCTGAGGCCTTCCCCTGCTTGGAACATTGACTGGCGGTGGCTCATCATCATCTAATGAAGGAAACAGTGGTGTGTCTGGGGGTGTCAGTAGCCTTGAAAAATCATGAAAAAAGAAAATATTAGCATACTAAGCATTGCACGACAGAAATCACTTTATGCTCATCAAAGTCTAAAGCCTCGCATTAAAATAGTTGAACTATTGGCCAACAGAAAATAAATGTATTGAAGTGGAATATGACGACCATAACTACATGGCTTTTGAATTATGTATAGGATTGTATCATAAAACATCATATAACCCCCAAAAAGGTCCAAAATGGTGGAAAACACAACACACCAATCATAGTCATTCTTGTCACTGTCTACATTAAGCAGTCCACTGCTTTCTCCTCGAACAGGAATGGAGATTCCAAGCTTAATATCAGAAAAATGTCTCAACTTCACAGCTGTAAATTCAAGTTTAAGACAAAAAAGGAGATACGTGTGATTATTACTCAAGAAAAATGTACCAAAAATACATATAAGTGTTCTTTTAGGGCGCCCTAAAGAAAATTACAGAATGGGTCTTCAAGGTTATCTGATGACTGAAGCAAAAAATTCTCTGATTCTCTGGACTGCATGTCATTGAACAAAGCAAGATCATCATCTTTCTCCTTAAAGAGCAATCCACCTTCAAGGCTGCGCCCACGCTTGTGACTGACTGTTTTTGCCTCTCTTCCAGGAGAGAATCTCAATGCTGGGGAAGGAGGCATTTCCACTACCCAAGACTGTATCAGAGAAATGTCACCTAGTGCTCTCCATACAACCCAAAATCGATAACCTACAGAACTCTAAAGTGCAACCCAGAATTGACATATAGCTCAAGCTCATTAGGAATTCAAGCCGCAAAAATCAGTTTTGGTAGCAACCGCATTCAAACTTGTACGCCAGTGGCTGTCCTCTCCAGCTGCAGTTTAGCTCAATCCAAATACGGATTGACTTGATATACTCAGAGTGATTGAGTCAACTGGACCGCATATCTTGCGAGAATGCAAGTAAACATGCAAGACGGTGGGAGCAACTGTACCATTCATAAAACAGTGAGTTAAAAGACAAATGTAACAAGTATCCGAAACCAAATTGACAAATTCAATCTGAAAATGTCCTGAAAGTCGGAAACCCTAGAACATTTGACAATTGCAGATCACAATTTGCACTTTCTCATTGAAAAGAGGGTCCAAGTCAAACAAAAATTCAACTTCACTGCCCTTTAAGTGAGCATTGAAGTTCGAAGTACATGGTAAAAGCCACCATTGAAAAGCAGTAAGCACGACTTGACTTACCAATTTCCCTATTCAAATTGCTTCAACACACGGAATGGAGGCTCGAAGAGTGCGCTTAGGATCCCAAGTTCGAAGATAGAACAGCTCAAATGCCAATCACTATGCGACGAATTTTGTTTCAGACAATCGGATCTATAGCATTCATAGCCTGAAAATGGCGACCAAAGTACAGATCGGAGCTTTAGAGGAATCGGACGGTTGCAACAAACCCAAAATTTTCTAGCATTCTCTCTTCTATAATTTTTTTTTGCTAAAAAAACAATTCAGGAGTGAAAATTAAGAATATCCAAACCTTTTGTTGCTGTCGTCTGATATGCTCCTTTCCTCAACCAGAAGCATTCTTTCAAAAAGAAACAAAAACAATTTTATTTTATTTTTATTTTCTGCTAATATTTCTACGTGCAAGTTTTCTCTCTCAATTTTTTTATTGTGAAATACGATACGATGTTTCATACTCTGAAATATTGGCTTTTTTTTCCCATTTGATTACATGATTCATGACGGGGAAAAAAAAGAATACAGCACTAATAAAATTCTCAACTTATTAAAACGTTTTTAATTAATTTATTATTTGTTAAATTTATATCTAACATGTCATATTTATTTTGCTTATCACTTTTTTTGTTTGAAACATTCAAAATTTAAAAGTCAAATCATACTTAAATATGATTTCACTCTATAATTATAATTGGTATATTTTTCTTTTTGGTCATCAATTCATCCAATTGGTATTGGTTAAACACATGTGTAAGATCATTTAATAATGTCAAGAATGAGTAATTAGAGATTTAGAGGCTTTATTAAATGTAAACTTCTATTTAAGCCAATGTTTTAATAATGATTACTTATAAAGTGCTACTATGAATTTTTTCATGAATTTCTCAAGTCTAGTATAAAAATATTCTTTAATCACAAGAATGATTTTTTATGCATTAAAACAGGTGTCTAAAACTTCATCATGTTGACTTGATCACACTTAAAAAACATTATATATCACCAAAATCTTTCCTTACTATGTTACATATATTAGCTTTTTTACCAAAATTCAAAATAATGAATGATGGGAATTTTCTTTTTGTGATGCTGCTGTTTTTCAGGCGTTTATTCATTTTTTTTAAAAATAAAAATAAAATTATTTGATATTTTATTATATAGTTTGAAAAGTAATTAAATTAAAACTAAAAGTTTTTCAGACTATGATATGCTGATTATAATAACAAAAAATAGAAAAAGTTGGACACAATTTTATGAATTATATCATTTTCTTTGGGATTTTAAAAATATTTCAGAAAAAAATATTTATTTTACTAGGAGTAATTAATAATGAAAAGCACAAGTGAGGTTTATTAGCCAAAGTGTCTAAAACAAAGTGCATTGAACAATCACAGTCAGAGACATCATTTTGGTGAGCTTAACATGTTAAACAAGTAATGTGTCCTATTTAGTCATATTTGGAGTCTCTAAGTCTCTTTCTAAAAAAAAAAAATTGTAATAATATAAATAGATGCAAAATATTGTCAAAAAAATATAAATGCCAAACAATAAGAAAGCCAAGAAATTAAAATCAGAAAGAAACTTGAGAAGAAAGGAAAGAAAAAGACAACAAAAGAGAAAGAAAGGGGTTACGTGGGACATAGAAAGATAAGGTCAACATAACAACTACGTTATGATTAGCTAATTGCTAGCTGTGTGTGTTTGTGTGGACTATTAATTAATCCCATTGGATTAATTATGGAATTATTATTGTGTCACTTTAATTGGTGGGTGAGACAAAAGGATACTTCAAAAGCCCTCATGCTAATCATTTCATTTTGGTCATTTATTTCCTCGACACAGCTCAATTATTTTGGTTCTAAGCACATTTAATTAATAAACTTATTTGCATAGTTGTTTTTTTTTTTCTTTAGACTCTAGACCAGTGAGGATGCGAATTTGAATGATAATATTTCTTAAAATAGTTTTAAAATTTGGTAATTTTTTAGGATCAAAAATGATATTTTGTAGTGATTCTTTCAACATTAAAAAGTTGGCATATTAAACTTTTTATAGAGTCTTAATTTTTAATTTCTGAAAATGTGTAAAATTAGATTTGAATTTTTAAAATCAGGAAATTTTAAGTAAACAGTAAACCAGACATGTTAGATGATCAGTTCGGCAGTTTTGTGGTCAAATCAGCCAATCCAGTCCGAATTTGATAACACGTTAAGATATACTATTTTCAGGTGCTCATCTTATTTTTATTTTTTAAAAAAAAAAAAAACTTAAAGAATCGGTTAACTCTTAATCAACTTTTCTTAATTTTTAATTTTTTTACCTCATTAATTACATGTCATATCTTAGTACTGTATTAATTATCACCCTCTGGTTTGCATTCTTATTGCATAAATAATATATTTTCAAGAAAATAAAATAATTTTTTTTACACAATTTTGCCTTTAACCAACGCTTTAATTTAGGCCGAATATTTGTTTCTTCTGTATACCCTCATAGTCAAACGAGTGGTTTTTATAATTAGTTCTTAGCTAATGACATTAGGTTCACGTTAGATTTAATTTCTAAGTATTTTAAAATTAATTAAAGGAGAGTGCATAGAACTTTTTTTAAAGCAGTGGATCAAGTCACCAACGGTCATGTTGTTCTTTTTTTTTTTCCCTCCTCAAGTGGACAAATAAAATAAAAGTTGTGTTAGGTCTCCAATTGTATATCCAAAAAAAACATTTTAGTATATAATAGAATGATAAGGCAAATAGTTTGGATTCACCAAATGATTTAATTAATAATTAAGCGACAACAGTGAACCAGATGCTTTAGAGTTGTACTTCCTCAATTGTTTATATAACTTGTATGTATTCCATTTTATTTTAATCAGTCTTTTCACTTGAGAAATTAAATATTTGAATTAAAAAATTAAATATGAAAAACCTCGTCTTATCTCTCATTCTCTCTGCCCCTCTCACACACAGAAGCAAAATCTCTCCCCACGTTATCAATTTAAATAACAATTAGAGGGTATAGATTTATTCTTCATTATTCAATTAATTAATGGATATGAGTTAGTTAAGCTCTATCAATGATATGAAGGGAATAATTTGGTACGCCGTTAAGAATGTAATTATGAAAAATAATACTAGTAGTACATAATGATTACTTTAATAGAATAGATAGCACTGGTATATTATAATTTAATATGATGCAAATTAAAAAAAATATTAAAATTTTAAATTCAGGACAGTAATATTTTATGTTTTCGCCTTGCTGTTTTTTGATATTTTATATTATTTAATTTTAAAAGCAATACTTGACATTTGACATGTAGTTTTATATATTTAAAATAAAATATGTGTAAATATAAAATATTTAAAATTATATGTCAAAAGTCACATTATTATTATTATTATTATTGGTCAAAGGGTAATTATATTAATACTTTAAAGCCAGGTACACAATATGAGGACAAACCTAATATAGAAAATTAACACTACAAAGTAAATACAACAAAACAAACCAAATACAAGAGAAAACAAACTAATTATCACCACTTGTAGAAATTGGAATAGAAGTAACATTAATAACTACATCGGACTTTTGTAGATCTAAGGTTAAAAGTGACATGAAAGAAAGTGTTGGTTGTAAAACTCATCCTATAAGGCATACTTCCTTATAAGCATCACCTATAAATAGAGTAGCTACACAGTAGCCCAGTCTTGGGATAAATAACATAAAAAATCAAACCTCAAAAAGAAGACTAACGATGTCGTGAAGAACACTTCTGCTCCTCCATTGAAATAGTCCGATGATATCGACTATACATCGAACAACACCTCTTGATGATGCTTATGGCTAACAATGGTCCTCTGATAGGTAAAACATATAGGAGCAGTGACCATCAATAAAACCATTTGCCTAGCAAATTCGAGTCACCCAAAGAGGATTAGATTTATTAACATTCAAACAACCACTAAGAGGAGTTATACTCAAATATCACATTTCTGTTTATTACTTGAGAAAAAAACCACCACTAAAAGCAACACCACAACAACAAAAAAAAAGAAGAAGAAGAAAAAGAAAAGACAAATAACCTGCACAAATACTAGGAAGAGAGCTCTCACCGCCTCAAGAAAGATCTGGAGTGGGAGAGGAAAAATTTGTCCCAGAGGCAAGAGAAGACCACAGTTGACAAAAATCGGAGGGAGGAGGCCGTAACTGGGAGATTCGAGCTCCGATCTACCTTTTTGATATGGTTGTGGTTGAGGATGAAGCTTGTTGGCGGTAGGTAATGGTGGAAAATGTCGCCGACAAGAGGGAGTGGAGGGGTGAGTTCGCGAGGCAGAGCGTGTGAAGGAAAGAGATGCCGAGAGAGAGAGACAGAGAAAACTCACATTATTTTTTAATTGACATGCTATACGATAAAAAAAATCTAAAAATTATGATATGGTAAAAATTGTTGACTTTAACGGTAATCTTGACAGCATGAAAGTTTACTGTCAAAATATAAAACATTAGGGGTTTTGTGCATGTTATAGCCATAAAAATAGTATCTTCAAAGAGAATAACACAAAAAGAATACCTGGTAAAATTAGAATAAGTGTTTATGTATGCAACACAACAACAAAATGTTATCAGACAGATTAGTCGAGGTAGGCGATATGAATATTACCACATCGCGTTCTATTAACAAATAAATATTTGGATATATTACCAAGATATGTTATATAATTTATTCATGTCAAATAATAAAGTGATAAGTAAGATATCTTTCTCACAAAGAACTAATCAATCAATTTTTAGTTATTAAAAATAAAATCTCAATTTCTTTTAAGTTAAACGGACTTAGCTCTAATAAATTCAAAGAAGAAAAAATACTTTAACTACTACTATCAAGTAACTAATCACTCGGTAGCTCTTTAAATCTTATTTACACTTAATTAGTTAGTCTAAAATGTTAATTTTGTTAATATCAAGTATTAATAATTTTAAGTGCTTGTTGATCCTCTCACAACCATCTCTTGAATATAAATTGGTATGTCTAGCATAATTATTCACGAAAACTCAAATACACCATTCAACAATTATATAGTACAATTAGGTATATGTCTATCATAATCATAAATTAAAACATAATATAATCTCATAACCTAATTAAAATTCCTTTTATCAAGATAAATTTAATGTTCAAATTCACATTTAATGGTGGTCAATCATCAAATAGACATATCAAAATAATGGTAAGTAAGCAAAATTAACATAAATCATAACTAATAAATAATGGAAATAGAATCTAATTTACTAGTGAATTCATAGTTTCTCAAGGTCCAAAAGCAAATTAGCCTCTCATGGTTAAAACAAAATCTATAAATTAAAGATAGAAAGTCAGGTTCAAAGAATAAAGGAAAAAAAGAAAGAAAACCTGTCGAAGAATTGCACGAGGAAAAAAATTATTAGACCATAAATAATAATTACAAAAGATTTTGCATGTTTATATTTGACGTTTATCTTATATATTTATTTCGAAATATACTTAAAACAAAAATTCAGAAATTGATATTATCTAAAAATCAAGAGAATTCATATATTTTAAATTTTACTTAATCTAAATTATATAATTTAATAATGTAAGATATGATGTGGGAAACAAAAACGTATACTTCGTCTAAGTGTCTTGTTGAAGCTTTACTGTCTGTTTTCTTCACTTGCCTCTCTCTGGAGAGTAGATTTCTTCGGCATCCTTCCCTCTTCATCCCTCAGTATCCCTCATCTATACCATTGATCTTAACTAAAAGTTAATCTGAGATAGAAGAGGAGAGGAGAATGAATAACTGGATGGAAGGATACTGAGGGAAGGGGAAGGAAGGATACCGAGGGAATCCAAATCCGTCTCTCTCTATAAAAATGTTTTTAACTAATATTTGTTTTTTTGTTTTTTGTTTTTTATGTTTAATAGGATGATAGCATTAGCCTCTTTTCCCCTTAAAATCACAATATATCACAATATTACAAAAGCCAAAGTACAAACAAGCTAAGTTGGATGCCTATTGTGACTTATACGCATTCTTTTATATTCGCATTTATGTATTTTTATATGCATTTTTTATAGGGTTTAATATTTCTACTTTTACTATAAATATATTTTTCTGTCATACTCACATAAAAGTGGATGAGATTTTACTCTCTTCTTTTTATAATAGAACCCATTTATTTTTATGTGAGTGTGATAGAAACAATTTTTTTTGTAACAAAAGTAGAAACCTTTTTTGTGCATATATTAGAAATTTAGAATTGTTTATGGATATAGATAATGAAAAATTTAGAATTATACATTCTTGCGCATGCATGTATGGAATTGACATTTTTGTTGTGTTGCAAGATAAGATTTTTGGTTGGTGCAAAACAACATGAACACGCTTTAAAAGAGACGGGTGCGTAACTTTGTCGTTACATCCATTTTCCTAATATTTACTGTATTATTTTTTCATAAGTGATAAGTATTGTATTTTTTTATATTTATTTTTGTGTTTAATATTATTTAACACCTTCATTTATATTTGTTAGGTAGCCTCCATAGTTCGTATACTTCAACGAATTTGAGGTGGCATTATTCATTGTTTATTAAAATTATTATCTGTTATAGATGTGATATTTTATATCAACACTAGTGACAATGATTAGTATGGGAAAACTTATATCTAGTGCCATATAACTAGTTTATCCAGTTTACTAATGCCAAAAGGCAGCTGGATTTTTTTTAATACATTGTCATTAACAACTAAATCACGGTTCCATCACCATTCGTCATCTATCAACAAGAAGAAAAATGAACTTGAACCAGTGTTATTAAACTCATATTGGACTGGCTAGTTCAGTTAGGAAATTGAAGAACTAGTTGGTAAACTGGTCTATTCTGGGCATTAACTCGATTTAGTATATGTGTGTTTTGTTTTTCTTACAAAAATTGATTTTTGTAATTTTCTTTATAATTTTATATTAAAAACTTTGAAATATTCACTTTCTCACCTATTTTGTCCCAAGTTAGTTATGATTTGACCCACTAACCATTAACCTAGTATCTTGATCAGTTTAATGACCTTGTCTTGAACCCTATTTGTTGTTAATAGCAACTACAGGGTGACCGTGAACATCGGCAATCATGGAGGTCGTAAATAACAAATACGGCAGCTATTGTGGAAGAGAGGGTAAGGGTGGCCAATTCTAAATGTTTATATTTGCCTTTTCCTTTAGTCTTACTATTTGTTACTCCCTTTAGTCTTTATTATAAGGTATCAATTAATAATTCTCACAAATCAACAGTTAAAGTTAATAAAGTTGTCATAAAATTTAAGTAATTCTCAATATTATCTTTACTAATTTCACTAAACTCTAATATTATATTATTATTACTCTCACTCACTATCTCTATTAATTATGAGCATACATGAAAAAAAATAATTAATGCTTTTTGGAAACAAGTAAGTGCTTTACAAAAAAATACCAAATACATTTATTAGTTGGTGATTTATAATAAAGACTAGAGGTAATATGATCTATATAGTTCAATGGGTACCTGAATCAAATAGGGCACAAAAACCTGAAGTCCCTTCTATTTACTTTGAACCATTGGAGTTTGGATTCAAATTACAAAATAAAACAAAAAATGTTCCTTAAAACATACTCATAGGTGATGAACTACAAGTTCTAAGTGGTGTGACGGGGAAAATTTAGACCTCTGCTATAACAAGCCAAAACATGATCGCCACCATTCACAAATCGCTGTTGTATCTGCTCGACTACTCTCTTAGGCCCTGTTTGGATCAGCGAAAATGGTGCAGCGGAAAAGGAAAATTTAAATTTTCAGCTGGCGGCGGCTGTTTGGTTCGAATTTTCCATAGGAAAAGTTTTCCGCGAGTGCAGCATTTTCCCATGTTTAAATGAAAATGGCTTCCCATCGAAAATGGTGGGAACTGATTTTCCTGGGCTTATGAAATTCGGGGAAAGTCGAATTTGCCCTCGCCACGGCTAGATGTATAAAAGGGTATGACATTGGAAACAACGAGCAAAGAGCTGTGGAGAACGGAGAAGAAGGCCAGTGGAATTTCAACACAACAACAACAGGTTTACTTTTCTCCGCCTTTGTTCTTCTCCGTCTTTCTTCTTTATTCTGGTCCTTTACTTTCACCGTTTACCTTCACTGTCCAAGCTGAAAGTGAAACAGAGACTGAAAAAGGGGGTTGAATAGCAAGTAACAGGTTAATTTGCCTTGAGTTAAAATAGTATGGCAATTGACATGCCTAGAGACAAAGATATTTGATGCCTAGAGGTAAACACGTCGACTTGAGATTTGGAAGTGCCTAGAGTCATGAGATGTGCTTAAAGGTAAGATACTTATTGCCTAGAGGTAAACACGACGTAAAAGAAATTTGAAAGATTTGCAAATAATATGACTCTTGCCTAGAGGTAATTATTGATTACCTTAAGGCAAATAGGCGAAATGATAAGATATATGCCTAGAGGCAAAATGATTTGAGCAACGAGTTCGCTGATGCCTTGAGTCAAAAAAACTTGATGCCTTGAGTTATGTTGCCTAGAGGCAATTTTGGATGCCTAGAGGCATACTTGTTAAACTTTAACTAGAAGCTTCAAATACGTGACTAGAGGCAAGACTCGTGACTTGAGGCAAATAGGTAAAGTCATCATAATTACAATTTTGCCATTAATAGCTATTTTGAAATGCACATGCTCCTGGAGAAAGATAGCACACATGCTTTGAGGCACTTACTAAATGTCTAGAGGCAAAACATGATTCTAGAAAAAATAACGAGATTGCCATCAAATAAAAAACGATGCCCGAAGGTAAAATGCACTGCCTTGAGTCACATGCCTTGGGGCAAATTCGAACAACATAGAGAAACAACCTCGAGGCACGTGAATGATTGATTTGAAACTTTAAATTTTCATAGAATATCAACGATTAATTACATTATAATTATTATCATCATCAAAACATTAAAAAAAAAACCTGAGAACTTACAAAAAGTGCACTTGATTGTACACACTCAAAAATTGGGTGGGCACTGTGCACTTTTTTTTTTCTTTGTTTTTTTTTGCGTCAAAGTGTGTTTGTTTGCTGGAATGAGGGGGGGGGAGTGAAAAAATGTTAATTTAATTTTTTAATAGGCTTTAAAATATGTTAAGGGTAAAAATGTAATTTTTCATTATTTTCCTATTTATTTTTTTCCAACCAAACAAAAATTTTCCAATCCAACCATTTTCTTTTTCACTTTTAACTAAACGCATCAACGTAAAATATTTTTCCTTCCATTCCTTTTTCTTGTCATTTCCATTCCATTCCTTTCCTTCCTCTTCTTTGATCCAAACGGGGACTTAATGGCAAATGGGGTTCAAGTTTTGTCATTTTTGTTGTAGTTGGTAGATGACCAACAAAGATAGAGAGATTTAGACGTTAATAACGTGTTAAGAAAATCCAGCTGTCATTTTGTCAATCAACTTGTTAGGATATAAGTTTTCTCCCAACTTGTATTAATTAATTATTTATATGAAAATATACATGAGTAAAATGATGGATATAAGTATATATAGCCCCACACTAACCTGGTCACAAAAATATTTATTTTCATCTCCTTTAACGCAAAAGATATTCACATTGAGATTAATAAACAATTAAGAATAAATTCATGTCTAATTTTTATTTTTAGATTTTTTTTTCTATACTCTTTAACTTAAACCTTTCAAATGTGTCCAACCATCATTTTTTTAAAAAAAATTTTATGTATCCAATACTAAAGCATAAAAAGTATTTTATGACATTAGACACACCTTAAAAATATTTTAGTGTGATTTTGGAATAGTTTATGAAAAGCTAGAAACTTATGACTTATTCACATAAATCAAGACAAAACTCCTCTCATATACTTGCCTCGTAGTCCGTAAACTCAAATTGAAAAGCTATTTATGGGGCTTCATAAGCCATCCCAAATACCACAAAATATTTTAGATATTGGACTCACTTTAATCTTTCTTTTAATACAAACTTTAATCCTTTTTTTCTGCTGTGTAATCTGTCTTTTTGTTTTTTCCCCTCGGAAAATTTAAGCTAGTACGAAGAGATGTTAATTGATTTGGCCCGTGTTATTTTTTGCTCAAAATTTCTGGCCCATGTTAGAAGACTTAGAAGGTCCAATGTTCAAATTTTCCTAGTGGCGAAAGGATTTAGTGCTTTTTGAAGGGAAAAAAAAAGGATTTAGTGCTTAGCAACCCATAACATAGTACCATTTTTTTTAAGGAAAAATATCACTCAAGTCCTAGAAAAGAGAAAAGATATAAAAAAGTTTCAATCCCAAATTTCTTATAAAAAAAGTTCCATTAATTACAAAATTCTCATATCAAAAAAGTTTTTTTTGTTAAAATGACTTTTTTTGTTGTCCCTGTTGTTAAAATTTTTCTATGAAAATATCGTTGTCAAAATGACTTTTCGTGTTACCAATTTTTTTTAAAGTTTCTAAGATCCTATACACCAGAGGAAAAATTCAGAATTTTTTTTAAATAAAAAAAGTCATTTTAACAATATGAAAAACAATTTTTACAACAATATTTTCATAGAGAAATTTTAACAATAAAAAAAATCATTTTGATAACATAAAAAATTATTTTAACAACGAGAATTTTTTTATATCGGAATTCTGTAATTAATATAAAAAAAAATTCTTAAGGACCTTTTGGATAGAGGTTTGGGGTTAGAACTTTTTTTATATCTTTGTTTTTTTGATCTCAGTGATATTTTTCCTTTTTTTTTTTTTTTTTTTAACTTGAATTCCATAATTACCATCTAAACTGTGTATAAAAACAAACCATCTAAGCTTTGGTTAGAAAACGTGAGAATAAATATTTTAAAAATATTAAAAAAATATATTAATTGAATTTAAATCCCATCATTATTTATTAATATAACATAATTTCTTAAAAAATAATTGATTAATTAGTTTTTCTGGCAAAAAAAATTAATTAATGATGGTAATATTTTTAAAATTTATATTATTTTAAATACAAAGGGTTAAAGTGAAAAAATACAAATAAACTTTTTCTTCAGAAGAAAAAATACACATAAGCTTTTTATGGAGTATAAATACACACGTGGTTAACATTTTATAGCAAAAATCACATTTCACTGTTTCACCGTCGTTATGTTACTTCATATTTTTCTCACGGTGAATAGTGACTTAACGATAAGATTTGATTTTTACTCCAAAATAATAACCATATGTATATTTTTACTCTAAAAAAAATTTATGTATATTTTTATTCATGAAAAAAAAAAGTGTATTTTTCAATTTTTGCAACTTAACTCAAATACATAAGAATAAAAGAAACAGTAAACGACGGCGTGAAATATCCCCACCGTCCAATCAGATTCAGGCTTCGAGCAGACCACGGGACCTGGGTTTAGCGGTGTCGCTCTCCATTATGTGGGCGGTTCAACGAGCTCGAGCATTGCTCTCCTCTTCGACGGCGTCGTCCTGTTCTTCATCAATATCGCAGGCTCTACTACCATGGAGGCAAGGGTTTTCGTCTTCAGGCGTCAAACATGCTTCTTCTTCATCTGTCGATGAAGGCCCCAATAGAGGGCTTTTGGATCTGCAGGAGATCGAGAAGGTTCTAAGCGATGTCAGAGCTGACGACGTCAAGATCATGCCGGTCCCCAAGCACTGTGATTGGGCCGATCATATGGTGATTGCCACTGGCAGGTCGACCTGGCATGTCAAGAACATCGCTCAAGCTCTAATTTACACGGTGGGTCCCTTGGTTCAGTGTTTTGCAATGCAATGCTTGTTTCTTGTGTATTAAATTTATCGGAAATGGACAAACGAATGGCCAATTTGGTTGAAATCACTGGTGTTGCATGCAAGATAGAAGGAACGTAGTCCAATTTCAAGACTCTGGTGCAGAGTAATTAGACTACCTAAATAATTGAGCTAACGAAATTACTTAGCTCGATTAAGTTTGCTGATTTGTACGTCTCTAAAGGGTTAGATTTTCCATGCCTGTTATCCTTGCGATAGCCGAAATTTTGAATGAACAAAGTGAAGGGCAAAAATTAAATTAAAAGAAAAATTTATCCTTGGTGGAATTGAGTGATTGGCCATTTAGTATGTTTGTTTACCGTGTGCTGTACCTATCTGTTCAGAGAATAACGGTGACTATTCCTTTCATGTGCTGTGCTTATATGTAACCAGTCTAAGCAGAAGCAGAGAGGAGCTGAACGAATGGTGCTGCCTAGCGTTGAAGGTCAAAAGGGAGGAAAGTGGATCGTCATTGACTCTGGTATCTGATGATGCTTTGTTTCATATTTGTTACCTCAGTAATGGTTTAGCTAATTAATTTGTAACAACCACAAAGTTTAAAACTAAGGCAGCAAAATTTCAGAAATAATTGTATGGATTGTAACCTGTGATAGGCATCCTATCATTCACCAACATTGTGTATTCTTACTAGCTAAGTTGGCTTTTCTTCCCCAAAAATTCTTATTTCCTCTATGTAAGTACGCAAGCAGTCATTTTGAACAATACTTCTGGTCCTTGATGTAAGACCCATATGCCTAATTTAGTTAAATTGTAGAAGTTAGTTAATATGATATGATTTTTCTAAACCACCTTAATTATTTTCCTCAATTCCCTCCATCTGTCACTTATTTGATTATTGTTGAGGGAGTTTTAATATGGATATGGATAAATTAGGAAAATATTGACAAATATGGTTTATAAGTCTTACAATTTAGGACAAAGATCAGTCCCCTAATTAGGTTCTACACTAATGACCGGGAGAGTATCTAGCATTTGGGATTATCCATTGTCACATTGGTGCTAAAATTTTATTACGTAAACAATTTGAGATAAGTTAGTTGATCCTATATAATTTGCTGTATCTAAACATGCCTTGATCTTTCCCTTATTGATTCAGGTAGAGTTATAGTTCATGCTCTTGATGAAAAGGCCAGAGCTTATTACAATTTGGAGTCTCTTTGGAACTCAGAGACATTGGAAAAAGAACCTGTATGTGTTTCTTGGCTTTGTGCTTTTTCTTTCCCCCACGGGACGTCATGTAATATTGTTCTTTTCTAAGCATACTGGATTCATTAATCCAGGATCAGTAAATTGAAGCCTTGCTAATTTATTTTCAGTAGCATCTAAAAGTAGCTTGATTTATTAAATTACTTCTAAAACTGACATAATTCTAATGCCTCTGGCAAAACATGTTCTGTTCCATTTAGCATCGTTAATTGGATAATCGTTCATGCTCAATTGCACCTTTTAGGAAACTGTTCAAAGCTGCATTTTGGTCAGGATTTTCATGGGATGATGAAGTGAATTCCATTTTCAGTGTCTGAGTTGAATTATATCATATCTGTATTTCTGTTTTCAGGATTTGGGAAACGCGTTGGTTAAGATCCGCAGGAAAAACAATTCTAAGAAACCAAAACCAGCACAAAGGAGTGCTTAATTAGTGTTTATCTGCAGGAGTCAGGAAGGAGCTTGTAATTGTTGTTTGTGAATCACGAAAGTGGAGGTTCATCAATTTTAAACAGTAGGAAGAGATCAGGTTTTGTTGCATGGTCTCTTTCTTATCCGTCTTTGTCCTCGTTCTGAATGCTAGTTTTGTCGGCTCAGAATCCCTTGTATTAGAATTTAGAATGCTAATCAGTTCTGTTCTTATTGTTATAAGATCCAAAATGTTAACAAAAAGAACAGAGGGGAAATAAGCTTTTGACATACTACCTCCTGCTTTTAATATAACTGGGTTTTATAACAAGGAGGGAGTACATATTTATATAGGGTCCGTTTGGGATAACTTTTACAGAAGTGACTTTTGTTTCTAATGAACTTTTCTTAATGGACTTATTTTCTAATGGATTTTTTCTAATGTGATTTGTGTTTGGGATAGCGATGACAGAAGTGGCTTTTGTTTCTAATGAGCACTTGTTTGGCATAGTTTTTAAAAAGATAGATAAGATGAAAAATGACAAAAAAGGGCATGAATCAAATTCACACACATACATGTGTTATATAAAATGTGATAATTTAGGATAAAAAATTAAAAATAAATATAAATTTACTAAATAATTCCCAAAATAATTCCAATGGGCTTATAATGAGATATAAGCTATGGGTATGTGACTTATCAAATAAGCACTTTAAAAGCTCCAATCTCATCAAATAAGCACTTAAAATTTTCCTTTCTCCATTTGATGGACTTATAATGAACTTATTTGTGCTTTTAATGAGATACCAAACAGGCACATTTATCTTCAAAGGTTGAAGAGAGCACACTGGAGTATTTAGGTTAAGCAATCTACTCTTTCATAATAGATCATCTCAATCAATATCATACTCCCTCTGGACCTTATGTCTTAACTATAAGACAACATTGGTGAGTTGATTTTAGTCCTAATTATAGGACAAAGTTTTAATTCTTGTTAATTTCTTCCCAATATATTTTTATTGATATTTTCTCAATAATAATCAAACACTATAATAATTTAATAATGCACCTATTTTTTCTGTAAAATGATTAATGCTTACAACTCATTAATACCATGTACACCTTAATTCTACTGTTTTTTATTTTTTTAATAAAATATTTTTATTAATACTACGTACACCTTAATTCTAATTTTTTTATTATTTTTGTAATAAAATATTTTTAAACAATTTTTATCATATTTAATAATAGCATCACTATTAAAATATAAAAAACACAGGATTGCGTCCCTTGGGTGACAAACCTCATCTTCAATGATTATTAATTATAAATAAGGTTATTTTGGAAAAATAAATATAATTAACTAATTTAACTAATATCCTTAATATCTCTAAGGTTAGGTAAATATGTTTTATAATTAGGACCAGAGGGAGTATTACTACTCCATCCGGTACTAATTATAAGACATAGTTGATTTTTTTGAAGAGATTAAAGAAATTAATTAAATCACTTTAGAGTACTTTTATTTTTTCTTTAAATTAATTAGTTTCACTGATAAATTAACACAAAATATATGAAATGATTAAGTAACTTATTTAGTTTCCTTAACCCTTCCAAAAAAAAGTCAACTTTATCTTATAATTAGAATTATATATATAGTACTATGTATTTACTGAGATTTTGTGATATATGGTTTCACGTGTCCCCAGACCCCCCCCCCCCAAAAAAAAGTTATTTGGTCAAATTTTAATTATGCGCATCTATTCGTTCAAATCAGACGTTTTATTTTTATATTTTGTTTTTCAAACTACAACATGCATTTTATTGTACTCTATATATAATTAATGTTCCATAGTTGCAGTACCCCGTTACGTTAAAGTTGGTAATTCATCCCAATTCCTTCGTCAAATCCGCTAGGCAAAGGAGGTATCGTCCTTTATTAACATCATCACTAAAGGAGCAACGTCTTTGTTTGGATTTGGCTTTACGGTTCTAAATTGGTTTTTTAATGACATAAAACTCCTCAGAATAAAGTAAATACATTGCATTTGAAATTTTGAATGCCCAAGTTTTTTAAGAACACAATGGAGGACTTAGGTAGTTGAATTAAAAATAGACGCAATGTACCTGATATGTAACTTGCAGCTCAGAGTCACTTGTACCAAGGCCTGTTTGGTACATGAAATCGGTGGGAAGGAAAAGGAAAATTGGAAAATTCCCTTATTTGGTATGCATTTTAGGTAAATCTTCCTGGAAATCTAACTTCCCGGGCCCACCAATCTTCCCGCATCTATGGGAAGATCAAATCCCACCAAAATTGGTGGGATTTCAACTTCCCATGTTACTATTCACGTTTTTGAATAAATTTATCCCTTAAATTTAAATTTGGCAGGATATTCGAACGTGACAAGAAAGTTTGAATTTGGCGGAAAAGCTCAAACTTGTCAAGATATTTTTTTAAAAAATATTTTATCAAAAAAAATATTTTTCTTCTTTATTTTGAATTAATTACTCTTAAGGGTAAAAGAGACATTTCCTAATTTTTTACCAACTACTATCCCTTCATTTTCTTCCTACCAAACAACTCATCTTCCCTCATCTTTCATAATTTTCCTTTCCCTCTTTTAATTTCCTTTCCCTCCTCAAATTTTCCTTCTACCAAACGGGCCCTAAAAAAGATTTGTCCCTTTTGAAAAATTAATTTCCCCCACACGATGTCCAAGTGATGCTAGAAAACTTACAAGTTTAATATCCTACCATCCTTGAAGCCCCATAAAAGCTCAAGCCTTCATATTTCAAAAAAAAATTATGGGTTGGCTGGGTATTTTTCTTTCTTGCCTTATTCTTCAATGTCATTTTTCTTTTTATGTTGCTTATTTGGCACTAAAAGTGTGAACAATTAATTGATTTTTTATTTACATTTTATACCTTAATAAATACTTTTTTGGGAATTACACTTCTTATATACTTACTTTTTTTTAGGTCAAATATATACTTACTGTCTTTAACTAATTTTAACAAAAAATTTCATTTTAACTTATTTGTATAGTTTTTCTCTCAAAAATCTGAGCGAGTAATGTTGTTACAATCTTGCCCCTGTTTGTTAGGAGTTAGGACACAAAGGTAACACGACATTTGTATAGTGCTTAACATGCTCGGGCGATAATGACTGCTGTTTCATTGTCTGCATCGCCCACCCTGCCATCCTTCGTTACTATCAAAGCTCCTCGTCGTAACAAAAGGATCCATCAGTTTCTCCGATTCATTTGGATTTCACAGCCTCCCATTCTTCCCACCATTTTCACTGCTCTGAGCTTTTTGGTCTTACCATGGCTTCTTTTGCCGCTTCAAATGCCGTGGCCTTCAAAGCCACCGGTGTCTCAGACAAGTTTAGTGTAACCGTTAATACCAAAACCGGTCATCTGCGCCAATGCTCTCCTATCCAAGGAGCCAAAATGCGTCAGCTTCGACATCGTTTGGGTCTTCACTGCAGATCGAACGCTTCATCGGGCTCGTCTGGTATGGATCTCCCTCTTTTCTCGTTCCTGCCTTCTATTTTAATCTTTGAATTGATCTCTCGTCGCTTAGTGTGAAGCAAAGTGTGTCCACATTGGCGTCCAAACATTCCAAAATTTATGTGAGAATGAGATTGTTTATCTTTGCTTGATGTTTCGTTTGAGGATTTTTTCCCCCAAATAATTGTTAAGCGCAGGTATTAGAGCCCATGCTGCTACTCTCGTGGAAGCTGGAACTCGTTCAGCACTGAATGCGGAGGCTCCTGTTGTTATTGTGACAGGAGCATCCAGAGGTATTGGCCGAGCGATTGCATTAGCTTTGGGTAAAGCAGGTTGCAAGGTTGGTGGTTCTTTTTCTCTTCAAGGAAAAAAACTAGACATTTGCCTAATTTTTTAAGTGGTAACTGTTATGGATTTGCAACATGTAACGGGCATAAGTCTTTAGAAGAACGACACCCAAAACCTCTTTAGGCTGCCGTCTCTTAATGAAAGCACCATAATAATGGGCTGAAGGGCATAAGCTAGCCATTGGAGTTCGGGAACCAAGGCTTTGTAAAGCCCCTATTGATGTGACTCGTTACAATAATGTGATGATCACAAATCCAAAGGGAAAGCCCATCCAAAAAGACTAGCCTATTAGGAGGGAGAGACCTTGAATTATAAGCCACACTAAACTTGTGAGGCTTCCTGATGTGGGACTCATAACATACTCATCCCTTGGCTTCTCGATGTGAGACTCATAACATAATCACCCCCTTTAAGAGCCGACGTCCCCAGTTGCTCCATACCACAACATTTCACTCAGCCTCCTTCCAGTCAGAATCCTTCGTGGGTAACCCTTTTAGTGAAAATTGGGCTCTCAATGAGAGCACCAATGCACCAATATGATGATTACAAGCCCAAAGGGAGAGTTCATCCCAAAAGATTAGCCTGCTAGGAGGAAGATCCCTTGACTTATAAACCACACTACACTTGTGATGCTTCCCAATGTACAACTCATAACACAATAGTCATGAATAAACATTTATTTATTTTGGAGACAAATGATTGTTTTTTTATGTGCTGCAAGTGGCATGGTAAATTTGGAATGGATATATTTTGCTGTCAAATTAACTTTTGTAGGCCAAGTGGGTCTTGATCATCTTTTGGTAATTAAGTTAAAAGGCTTAGGTAGGAAGAAAGAGCTTAAATTATATTGATAGTGTGCTAATTTTGCTGGGTTGTCACGTTTTTAGCTGGTTTGAGAGAAATGAAAGAAACTTTCATTTCCAATTCTGTTAATGTTATGATATAAGCTTAAATTCTGACCATAAAGTTTTTGGCCTATCTATAACAGGTTCTGGTTAATTATGCAAGGTCATCCAAGGAAGCAGAGGAGGTTTCCAGGGAGGTAGGGAACTGCTTTTATAAATTTTCTTCTAATATTTGTATTGGGACCTTTCTGCACCATACTCATGCTGGGTTTTGTCAAGTATAATTGGTCAGCAAATTGTTTCCACTTGTTAGATTTTTGTGCCAATCTGGTGCTGTAATGATCTGTATGCACTTTTTACAAAACACAAATCTGAAGATCCTGTGCAATTTATGTTCATACATTTTCTTTCTTGCAATAATACTTGGAACTCAGATATCCTACAAACATAGCCTCAACTCTTAATTTTATTTATAAAGATCGGCATTATCCTTAAGTTTCAGATGTTTATCTTGTATATAGGTTAAAGCAGGATGTTGGCATTATTTGTAAAGCCAGAGCTGTTTGATGTTCTTCTTTTGATCTTCCCCAGAAGAAAGGAATGTTTAATTTTTTTACTGCTATGGAACCAAGTGTACGATTTGTTCTATGTTCTACGTAATGTTTATATGATATTGAACGTTACCTTTTCTGCCCCCATTCCTCAAAAGGTTATTTATTGTTTAGTAAATCTTTGTTTTCAGTTGCAGCTTCAGGATCCTTTACTGTTATAAGCTATATGTAATTTGTGCTTAAAAAAGTTCATGAAGAGAAGTTCTTGCCCACTGTTTTTTTTAAATATTATTAATTGTTTAAAATCATTTCATTTTTGTTCTTTCAATCCTGCAAAGTTTTATGAACTCATGCTTGATATCATTTTTGCCATATTGTACTCATGATATCAGCTAAAGTCATCTTTGTTATTTGATCCAGTGCTCATAGTTATATGACAATTTAGCAGATAATTTTGTCTGAGTTTGAATTTTAATTTTTTTTTTCATAGTAGTATCTTTATTTATTTATTTTATATTTATTTTATTTACTTTTATTAATTCTAAAATTTTTATTATTGACTCAACTTGTTTCGTTAAAACTCATATTGTGACTAGCATTTGTTGTTGCAGAATAAACCAATTTTTAAATGGAATAACATACTTGATAAAGCATGAGTTCTGATTGACCATATTTTATAAGTATATTTGACTATTTCTGGCAGATTGAGGCACTCGGTGGACAGGCTCTGACATTCGGGGGAGATGTTTCTAAGGAAGCTGACGTGGAGTCTATGATTAAAACTGTGAGCAAATATTTGTGAACGGTTTAGATTTATCTACCAAAGGCAGTTTTATGACTTTCAAATTTGCAGGCAGTTGATGCTTGGGGAACTGTTGATGTGTTAGTAAATAATGCAGGTAAATTGGATTAAACATCGGTGCTGTTAGCTTTCAGTTGTGAACGTTATACTGATTTCAGGTACCCTAATTTCAGGAATCACCAGAGATGGTTTGTTAATGAGAATGAAGACATCTCAATGGCGGGAGGTCATTGATCTGAATCTCACTGGTGTTTTTCTTTGCACCCAAGTAAGTATTTTCCCATTCTGATTTTCATGTTAATTAACTTGATCTTCTGTTGAGTTAAACTGATTTTTGTTTTGCAGGCAGCAGCCAAAATTATGATGAAAAAGAAAAAGGTGACTGCACACTTCATTATTATTTTTCACTTTTTTGTGGGCGTGTGGATGTTGTTGTACAGAACCTTCTGGGCTTCGCTCTGATTGATCTCTGTCAATTCTTCAGCTTTTTGCTTCTTGCCGTCAGTCTCTTTTCTGGCACTTCCCTTTACATCCTTGATCCTGTAGATTCAGTCCATTGCTTTCACTTCCATGACTTACAAGATAGCATCAAGTGGCCACTAAAGCTTTCAACCTCTATCTCAGTCTGCTGCTGTGATTGCAGGGAAGGATAATTAATATTGCATCAGTTGTTGGTCTCATTGGAAATGTTGGTCAAGCTAATTATAGTGCCGCAAAAGCAGGAGTTATCGGCCTGACAAAAACTGTTGCAAGGGAATATGCTGGCAGAAATATTAATGTAAATTCTCTAAAAATTTCACCATTTATGCCTAGCGTCCAAGATTCAGGTTCCCAGATGATGATTTATAACCCACCGTTTCTTTCCAGGTTAATGCGGTTGCCCCTGGGTTTATTGCATCTGACATGACTGCCAAGCTAGGAGCTGAGATTGAGAAAATGTTTTTGGAGTCAATTCCCTTGGGTGAGTCGTAAGTGGCCTTAAAAAAACTCTTTAGGCTCTGGAGAAAGAAAATATCTAGATGAAATTTGTACTTGGTAAGTAATTTAAGAAAATCTTGTCACCTTGCTCATTTCACTTTGTGATGCAGGAAGATATGGCCAACCAGAAGAAGTCGCTGGACTGGTGGAATTCTTGGCTCTTGATCCTGCTGCCAGTTACATCACTGGACAGGTAAATTTATGTACTGCCTTTGTGGTTCTATAAACAGAATTTGCTCACTTAAACCATCCAATTTATGGTATACTAGGCTATCAGATGAGCTAAGTCAAGTATTATGACTTGCCCTCTCAGTTTAGTTTCTATGATTTACCTGTATTCCTCATTCATTTGTTGAGTACGCATTTAGACCAAACGTGCTGTGTGTCAGGTATTAACCATAGATGGAGGGATGGTGATGTGAATCACCGATTTGGTGCTACTGATCACAGAATCTTGACTTCTGCAGTAATGGCATTTGTGCTATATTTCATTCAATGACAGTTTTTTTTTAATAGATTGTCGTGGAGCTAATATTGTTGAGGCTTAGCAAAGTTTTAATCGTAATTTATTTAATTAAAGACTTTAATAATATGTTGTTTCTTCGAGCTTGTCTCATTTGGTATTTTTTGCCTCTGCTTGTGTCATATAGATACATCACTTGACAGGAAATTTTTGTCGTTATATTATTGTTTTTTCCTTTCTTCGTTAAAAGTTATTTTTAAGAATCTTTCCATAGGCTATTTTCTAATTATGAATGCTTTGGTTCTTTGTAAAACTTTCAAGAATTCAATACTCCCCCTTACTTAATACTCCATGCAGTCCTAATAATAAGACCTAATTGATTTTTTATGAGAGATTAAGGAAACTAATTAAATTACTTTAAAGTGTTTTTATTTTTTATTTTTTCTTTAAACTAATTAGTTTGGCTAATAAACTAATATATAATCTAAGGATACACAACATATGAAATAATTGAGTAACTTATTTAATTTCCTTAATCTCTCTAAAAAAAATTAACTAAGTTTGATAATTAGGATCAAAGGTAGTATAAGACAAAGTTGACTTTTTTAGAAATACTAAAAAAGTTAATTAAACTACTTTAAAATGATTACATTTATGTGGTTTTTTTTCCCAAGCTATACATGTAAACTAATATATAATTTAATAATGCAGAACATATGATATGATCAAGTAACTTATTTAGTTTCCTTAATCTCTAAAAAAAAAAGGTCAACTCTGTCTTATATTTAGAATCGGAGGGTATATCATCTTGAAATTTTATTAAAAAAAGGGAAATTAAAATAAATGACCTAAAAAAAATAATATTTATTATAAAAGACCATAAAAATTGTAATCACATAGAAAGACCGAATATCATAATATAAATTTAAAATTACGAAATTTTCCCAAATCAAACCTTATCTATTATTTCTTGTATATATAATTAAAATAAATAAATTTAAAAGTAAAAATGTCCATCATGATATGATCATATCTTTTTTTTTTCAATATATTATTTAATTAACAACGATTGAACTCATATTTTTCGTAATTTTTATTTTTTATCAATTTATATCATAAAGTTGCCCGATTTATTTTGTCAATGTCGATATCAATTAAACTCTTTTTATAAAAATAAAAACTAAACCTATTTCATATTTTGTTTAGGATATAATAATAGGTTATTTAGATTTTTTAATTTTATTAACATTTGAATTTTTTAACCCACATAAATTGCTTCTAAAACAAAAATGAATCATACCAACTTTCTTGGTTTAACATATATGATAAATTATAAAAGCTACTGATTTATATTAAAATTATATAATTCCATTTTAATTAAAATTTTTGTTGATTTAAAAAAAAATTATAATTTTTACAAATTGAAGAGAGCACAATTTTTTTTTTTCACAGATATATATATTCAAGTTATGAAAAATGAAAATTGAGGAACAATTTTTTAATTTAATGAAACTTATAATTTTGTATTGGTTTTAAAAATAGAATGGATAAGAGAATGTAAGAGGGAATATATGTAGAAGATTTTGTTAGAGACATTTTTGTATTTTTAATTTTATATTTAATCCTTCTAAATAATTACAATTTGTATGGTATTTTTTCATAAACATTTTTTTTCTATTGGTCCTTCATTCTAATTTTATTTTGATTGAATTCAGTTATGCATGATATAGTTATGAAGGGATATACGACCCCACAGTACGTTTGTGATATATGCGATAGATACATACTACGTCAAAAAAATTTAGTTGATTCTCCGTTATTATTATTATATTCCTCAAAACAAGATGTAAATTACATATACACTTATTTTGATCAAAATGATCTTATTTATAAAGTAATATATATAATCAGAATGTATACACAACACAACTTTTTCAATGACAATCCAATACAAGTTCAAAATGCAATGGATTGAGGTTGCACTAAACTAAGAAACTAAAGAATCCTAGAATCAAGAATCTACTAAATTCTGTGTAGGAACTGATTTTCCTCATCAACAACTCAAAGGGAGTAAAAAATGGGATTTCAGATGCCAAAAATGTTTGTTGTGCGGGCGGGTTCATGAGAAGAACTTGTAGTCCTTTGCTGAAAGGATGATATTCCTCAAAGCACCGATCGGGGACAGCGTCATGAGCAGTACACCAAGTACGATGCAGGCCTGTTCATATATATAAAAAGCATTAATTTAAGTCAGAGAAAAATAAGAATTAATGAAGTCAATTAAGTCTGAGAAAAATTATGACTTGAATTTTCAAAGTAATTTAAAACGTAACGTACCCAATTGACTGTCCATGACAAGGAAAAGGGCTTGGGTTTGTAGAGCTTAAGCCACATGATACAGGGAAGCTGTATATAACATAAATATAGAGCAAGAAATTAGAAAGAAAGATGTTATATTGAGTTAGTTAAATATGCCTTATGCATATTTTTTCGTGATTAATGAATTCTATTTTCTTCGAATAACAAGATTTGGTCACATGAACTATACTTACAAAGTATGATGCTGGAGCAAATGCAAATCCTCCGAGGAATCCAAGAAGAGAACTAAAGAAGGGTATGACTATTGCAACCAGCATGGTTAACACTATTAACATAATAACAAACCAGATATATATAGTTAACAACTTTGATTTCCAATAAGTGTGTGTTGTGATCAAGGATTGAAGGGTGACGTGCAGTACATACCGATAAATAGGGTGCGAGTGACGAAGCGAAGGAGAGAGGAAGGAGGAAACTTCAATTTCACCACCAAGAAGGTTTCCAACGTGTCAAAAACCGCCATCGCATACACCTGATAGCCACCGATGACATGAATAACGACGAAGATGTTAGCCGCAGCGATGAGCCACGGGGGATGCTCCAAACCGACGAGGACGTTGTCGGCGACCGAGTTGCCAAAGACGTAATAACCCAAAAGGGCAACAGGGAAGTAGCAGATGGCGACTCCGACGTAGGCCCACTTTCGTCTCCACTGTTCAAGTCTTCAACACCAAGGGTCTCACCTCCATGGGTCTTGCAGATCGCATCGTGGGTCTTTGTTCCACCGTCGTTTCCCTCTATCAGGTTACTACTTGCTCCTCCTTTTCTATTTTCCTCAACCATATTCGATTTTGTTGTCGAGGTTGGTCTTTTAATTAGTGCGGAGAAAGCCACACCCTTAATTAATTCTCAGATTCTCGTTCTCCAGTAGCTTCATTCTCAATTTCTTCATCTTCGAGTTTCGCTTCTTCAATTCGACTTCAAGTATCCAACCTTTGCTACCTGTCTCTATTGTTTTTTATGCTTCAATTGGAACTTGATATGTTTGTGCCTGCAGTTTATTTTATTGGTGTCTGGCCTTATTGATATGTTTGCTGATAAAGCGTTATTGTTGGTATTTATGGTTTCTAGGTTATGTCTTTAAATATTATCAACTAAATTCAATCTTGAAGGAGCTCAAGGATTTGCAGAGGACTTTTAACTGAAGTTAATTTTTTTAAAAAAAAATTGTAACTTTCGGCGACAACAAAAAAATGATAATCGTATCTGCAGCGACTTTTGTCACCATGAAAAGTCGTTTTATTTTTTTAGTGATACTTCGTCCAAGAATTATATTTGATTCTTCGTTATTATTATTATATTCCTCAAAACAAGATGTAAACTACAGATACACTTATTTTGATCAAAATGATATATCATATTTATAAAGTAATGTATATGATCAGAATGTATACACAGCACAAATTTACTTGTATTCCTCATTCATTTGTTGAGTACGCATTTAGACCAAACTTGCTGTGTGTCAGGTATTAACCATAGATGGAGGGATGGTGATGTGAATCACCGATTTGGTGCTACTGATCACAGAATCTTGACTTCATCAGTAATGGCATTTGTGCTATATTTCATTCCATTTGTTTTTTTTTAATAGAGTGTCGTGGAGCTATTTTTTAAGCTTGGCTAATTTTTAATCGTAACTTGTTTAATTAAAGAATTTAATAATATGTTGTTTCTACGAGCTTGTCTCATATGGAATTTCTTGCCTCAGCTTCTCTCATAAGGATACATCACTTGACAGGAAATTTTTGTCGTTATATTATTACTTGTTTTTCCTTTTTCTTCTGTAAAAGTTATTTTTAAGATTCTTTCCATAGGATTTTATCTAATTATGTTTGTCCCCTGTTCTTTGGTTCTTTATAAAGCTTTCAAGAATTCAATATATCATCTTGTCCTTTTATTAAAGAAAAAATATATGTTGATTGAGTTCAGTTATGCATTTAAATTTGAATAAAACATTATATGATATAATTAAGAAGGGATTCCGAGCACCACAAATACGTGTGTGGTATATGCGATAGATGCATACTTCGTCCAAGAATTATATTTGATCCTTCGTTATTATTATTATATTCCTCAA
The DNA here is from genome assembly GCA_037074495.1 of Acacia confusa. Classification (NCBI taxonomy): domain Eukaryota; kingdom Viridiplantae; phylum Streptophyta; class Magnoliopsida; order Fabales; family Fabaceae; genus Acacia; species Acacia confusa. The sequence goes on from CM073502.1 coordinate 8,384,315, forward strand.
GACAAGATGTAAATTACAGATACACTTCAATTTATTTTGATCAGAATGATATATCATATTTATAAAGTAATATATATAATCAGAACGTATATACAACACAAATTTATAGTCATATTTATAAAGTAATATAATAATCTATGCACAACACAAAATTTTCAGTGACGTACAACCTCAAAATGAAATGGACTTCCGCTAAACTAAGAAATTACTAAGTCCTAGAATCAAGAATCTAAATTCTGTGTAGGACATGATTTTCCTCATCAGAACATCAAAGTTGGAGTAAAAAAAATGGATTTGAGATGCCAAAAGTGTATGCGTTGGTGTGTGGTCGGGTTCATGAGAAGAACTTGTAGTCCTTTGCTGAAAGGATGATATTCCTCAAAGCACCGATCGGGGACAGCGTCATGAGCAGTACACCAAGTACGATGCAGGCCTGTTCATATATATAAAAAGCATTAATTTAAGTCAGAGAAAAATAAGAATTAATGAAGTCAATTAAGTCTGAGAAAAATTATGACTTGAATTTTCAAAGTAATTTAAAACGTAACGTACCCAATTGACTGTCCATGACAAGGAAAAGGGCTTGGGTTTGTAGAGCTTAAGCCACATGATACAGGGAAGCTGCAAATAACATAAATATAGAACAAGAAATTAGAAAGAAAGATGTCTATATTGAGTTAGTTAAATATGTCTGATACATATTTGTACGTGATTAATGAATTCTATTTTATTTGAATAACAAAGATTTGGTCACATGAACTATACTTACAAAGTATGATGCTGGAGCAAATGCAAATCCTCCCAGGAATCCAAGAAGCGAACTAAAGAAGGGGATGACTATGGCAACCAGCATCGTTAACACTGTAAAAATAATAAGAAACCACATATATATAGTTAACAACTTTAATTTCCAATAAGTGAGCGTTGTGATCAAGAATTGAAAGGTGATGTACAATACATACCGACAAATAGCGTGCGAGTGACGAAGCGAAGGAGGGAGGAAGGAGGAAACTTCAATTTCACCACCAAGAAGGTTTCCAACGTGTCAAAAACCGCCATCGCATACACCTGATAGCCACCGATGACATGAATAACGACGAAGATGTTAGCCGCAGCGATGAGCCACGGGGGATGCTCCAAACCGACGAGGATGTTGTCGGCGACCGAGTTGCCAAAGACGTAATAACCCAAAAGGGCAACAGGGAAGTAGCAGAAGGCGACTCCGATGTAGGCCCAGATCACTCCCTTCCACATGGGACCCTTGGAAGGCTTCTCCGGCGTCGAAGGGATGGTGGCTTGGATCTCCAGAGCGATGCTGTGTCCGGCGTACGCAAACGCTATGTCACCCAATGACGTGAAGAAGTTGAAGGTGGCGTCCGTGGGGCTGGTGGCTTTAATGGCGTAGCTTACGCCTGGCTGAACCCCTCTTGCCAGTGAAGCCCCCCAGGCAATGGTTGAGTACAAAATAGACATGACACAGGCGCTGAAAGAGATGGTGGAGATGGAATTGAAGTTGGGGAGGTGACAGAGTAGGAAGTTGAAGGCAGCGAAGATGACAATCCACCATGAGCTCCGGAAGGCGGGGCAGTTGATGCAGACGGCGTCGTGGACCTTCTGCATGGAGTGGCCGCCGGTGATCATATAGGCAATGCAGGTTCCCACCTGCACCATCAGCTGCTGGGGAATGACGATGTAGAGGCCCAGCTTCTCCCCAAAAACGTGCTGCCCTAGCTCGTGGTACCGGTCAAACCGCTTCCCCGGCACCATCTCGTGCATCTCAACCATTTGCCAGAGCGTGAACAGCGTGATTAACCATGACAGTATCAGCACAACCACCCCTGGTCCCCTATACACAAGATACAACAATAACATCAGTCAAATACGCACGACTTATTCCTCCTTCCGCACATGAGATTATTATAATATTTGTTAAAGAATAGATTAAAGGTACTTAAGCTAGAAAATGAATCCAAATATAGCTTAAACTACAACTCTAACATATACCTATAAGGTACATAAAGAGTATTACAATATCTTTTGACTCAATTTTTGCATGTATTTCGTTTGAAACATTATAAAAAGAACACCTTATGTGTTTTCCCATGGAAGTTGTCCATTAACATTGTTTCTATTTTTTCTTTAAGATAGGGTTAAATAATAGAGATATTGGAAGAAATTAAAATAAATGAAATTTATATGATTTAAAAAATTGGGTTAAGAAAAAAATTGATTTTTAGTTTTAAGATAAGCTCAGTATATATGATAGTTCTCATCTAGAACAATAGAAGAGTATATCATAGGCAGGATCCATAAATCTTTTTACATCTTTTACACCCATACAATATCAGACGTTTACCCGGGAACACTTGTTTGGAGAACAGCTTGCTTAAAAGATTCAAAACCGAACAACATGAATAAAGGTTCAAGGTATATTACAACAATAACATCTATACAAGGTAAAATCAAACCCTCTTATTAAATAGTTTAAACTACAACCCTAACATAAACCTATAAGGTATATAAAGAGTATTATAATATATGTTGACACAATTTTTGCATGTATTTCGTTTGAAACATTATATACATGATGATGAAGTATAAAAGAACATCTTATGGGTTTCCCATGAAAGAAAACTGATTTTGTTCATTGACATATATAGTTTCTAGCTATTTTTTCTTTAGGATATGGTTAAATAATAGGGATGTGGGAAGAAATAAAAACAAATGAAGTTTCTTATGTGTTTTCCGATGAAAGAGAACTATTTTGTTCATTGAGATCTATAGTTTCTATTTTTTCTTTAGGATATGGTTAAATAATAGAGATATGGGAAGAAATTAAAACAAATGAAGTTTCTTATGGGTTTTACCATGAAATAGAACTGATTTTGTTCATTGAACTATATAGTTTCTATTTTTTCTTTAAGGTATGGTTAAATAATAGAGATATGGGAAGAAATTAAAATAAATGAAATTTCTCATGTGTTTCCCCTGAGGGAGAATTGATTTTATTCATTGACATATATAGTTTCTATTTTTTCTTTAAGATATGGTTAAATAACAGAGATAGTGGAAGAAATTAAAACAAGTGAAATTTCTTATGTGTTTTCCCATGAAAGAGAACTGATTTTGTTCACGGACATATATAGTTTCTATTAACATATATAGTTTCTATTTTTTCTTTAAGGTATGGTTAAATAATAGAGATATGGGAAGAAATTAAAACAAATGAAATTTCCCATGTGTTTTCCCATGGAAAAGAACTGATTTTGTTTATTGATATATATAGTTTCTATTTTTTCTTTAAGATATGGTTAAATAATGGAGATATTGGAAGAAATTAAAACCCAAGAAAAGATAACCCTAACGATGAAAAATATTTTAGGGGCGAAGTACGTACCATCCCATACGCGCCATGGCGATAGGAAGGCTAAGAACACCGGCACCGACCATGGCGGTGTGATTGTGAAAAGCCGAATACCACCATTTGGCTTTTCTGGATCCGGTGATCGGAAGCCATTTCTCCAGTTGTTTCACTCGTTCTTGTGCTGTTACTTCAGACGAGTTCTGTGCTTCCTCATCAACTAGAGCCATAGCGTGCAGTATGCAAAATATTACAGAGTAGAGTAACTTGTATATAGCTTACGCGTTCCCTAATTGCTTTTTCTCTCGTACGTGACTAGTGACTACAATCCCTTCTATTTATAAATCTCTCTGGCGGTTTGTTTAAAAATAATCAGGATAATGAGACTATAATAATAAATATCTCTTTGGCGGTTTTTGTCAATCAATAAGTTTCTCATTTAATCATTCATAAACCTTTGTTTGAAACAAATCAAAATATATAAATTCATATTTTTTGTATATATAATAAGACTATATTAATATGAATTAAAACCGTCAGTTCATTTATTTAAATTAAATAGCATAAATAACTTTTTTTTTGGAACAATTAGCTTGAATAACTAACTATTTCTATTGTACTGTTTAGAGATTTTAAAGTTAAAAAAATGAACACTATTTTGTATCTAGATATAACCATATTGTTTAATAATTTTCAAATTTATGATATCTTCATATTCTCGCCCAAATTCTACCTCGTCTTGATATTTTTAAAATTTATTTAAATAATAATTTGAAAATAATAAAAATATGATTTTTTTTAAAAATATTCTGACTATCTTTAAAAACTTTAAAAAATATTTTTAATTTTAAAAGTGTATTTTTAGAAATATTTTTATTAAAAAAACTGAAACAAACAAGCCCTTAATCCAAAGGAATTTAAAAATATATTTTTAACACATAATATACCATATTGATATATTATTTACAATAGTTATAGACATTGGTTCTGAAAAAAATAGATTAAAAAAATCATATTGTAGTATAATTATATCAATTAAAACCCTCGGTTCATGTTTTAATTAAATATGATTACTCGCTGTTAGTTGTTTATACAAATTAAAAAGGATAACTTGCTATATATTTGATAATCAGGATATTAATAATAAACAAAACATTTCATATTACTGTGGAAGACAAAGTTACTATTTAAAACATTTCAATCTAGCTCCCTTACTTAACCCTACGTAGTCATATATTTGGAAGGAAAAATAATAGTATTTAATAGCCGTCTATATCAGTGGAAAAAGACGCTGGTGAAACTTGTTAAACTTTCAAGTTTCAGCAGAACTTAAATCATAAACTTACTTGTTAGAGTTTATTTTTACCTTTAAATAGATATTAATACTGTATAATTAAATAATCAAAATATAAAAAATAATAATAATTTGATTTAAATATTTTTTAAATTTAAATAATTAAAATTAAATTCATCAACATTCATAATTTATCATATTTAACAAAGAAATTTCTATAAAATTTATATTTAAAATCGTTGAACATTATCAAATCAACAAAATTAATCCAAGTTTAAAGGCGAGTTAATATAATTTTGAAAACTGGAACATAAAAACGATGACATCGGTATATTAACTCGTGAATTTAACTGAGTTTATAACGATCATAAATTTACTAGTGATTCAACTTGATTCGATTTTGTAAGTTAAAAACATTAAATTTGGAGAGTCAAATCACGATCACGAGTTTGACAATAATGACCATAAGGGAGTTATATATAAAATTACATGAGGGTTTTTTTTTTTTTTTACCATGATAATTTTGAATATTGAATTGGTAATTAAGATCAAAGAAGCCATATTGTTGGACTGATACTTTATTACCGCTGATAACAATATACTAGTATAATTCTTATTGATGGCCCACCACCATCAAGGAGGGAGTCAAAGACCCATAATTTGTAAGGTACTCCACACTTTCAAATATCTCACATTAAATATGGCGCCAACAATAAAATCAGAATTTCTAATTAAATTAGATTATCAGCATTTAATCCCTTTCCATTCTAACTAAACTAGAATCTTCCCCATGATATTTATCAAGTTAGAATTCCACAGGAAAATTGATCAATACTACCTTACAGCCCAATTACGGAGACTACATTTATTGTTAAGATTTAGAAAGGAGAGAAAAAATAGATGTGGAATCTTATTTCTTAACCAATGTACAAATATGATGGTTGGGTGACTAGTGCAAGTATACACTATCAATATAATACTAGCAAGTATCCCAGAGTAATAAATATCGTTCTCACAGGGATCAAAGTTTCAACTACCAACTCACTTTACTTTACTTTATAGTTGATGCAATCGTATGAGTTTATGATTGAAATATTAAATGTAAATAAAATTACAAAGAAAATGAATCAAATTTTGTAGAATGCAATTAATAAAAGCCTAGGGTCATGTATATAATCAATAAGCCATTTAATTGTTCTTCCTTTACCAAAAGCTAGATTAAGACCTAATCTTCTTTTAAGGTAGAATTTAATTACTTAACCTTTGAATTGGAATATGTCAACCGAATTTCTGATTTTAATCTAATTGCTTATTCCTAAGTCAATTAGCCTAATCCTTAATCCTAATATCATGTTCCCATGCTCATTAGAATTAATTCATGTATTAAGTCCAAAATTCTTTATGGTTGCATAAAGCCTATGTCAAGTTCCCTTGCTAGTACCTTATATTCTTTAATCAATTGAACCTAGAATTAACTAGCCTTTTCCAAGGTCTAATTAATCTTTCAAATACTTAATTAGGTGATCAAACTAATTAAGACATTAAGCTTGGATTAAAGAAACATATCCAAGACAAACATTATGTAATTAAAAACAGAATTTCAATTAAACTTCATAAAGAATCCATACATGACCCTGGAAAAATACTTAGTTCATGCTATTCATGAACAAAGCATAACAAGGGTAAAAGATGAACATAAAAGTAAATTAAAATAAACAAAAGGAAATATTAAAACTAGACTACCATGTAGGAGGTAGAACCTTCCATATAGGAGTCAAATGAGCAAAAAGGAAAATAAAGAACAAAGAGAATAAAAGATGAAGATGAACATAAAATTAAACTAAAACAATCAATAAGAAAGATTACAATTAGACTACCATGTAGGAGGTAGAACCTTCCATGTAGGAGTCAAATGAACAATAAAGAAAAAAAACAATACATAATAATCATAAAGAAGATCTAAGCACTTCCATATAGGAGGCTAGAAAGGAAAACAATGCATAAATCATAAAGAAAATCTAGGCCATACCATATAGGAGGCAAGAACTACAAGAGAGAAATTAGAAGAGGGGAGATCTTGATCATTTCCAAGTGTGTGTTGCTCTTCACAATTCCCTTCTATTTATAGGCAGCTTAGAGCATCTCATTCATGCATTTTCCAACTCAAATTCGTCACTTTTCTTAGTGGCCAACTTGGAGGAATCTTTGACTCACTTTTGCACCTCCAAAACCATGTCTTTTTGGCCAGCTGTTTTTGACCTAGATTTCAGTGGAATTGGGCTTTGTGGTCTTCATATGAAATGAAGCCCCGGATCTTAGATTTCCATTCGCGCAAATTTCAGCCCATTCCGAGGTCTGTAGCTCCAGTTATGGATCAAACACTGCACATTGGTCCAGAGTCCAGTTCCAGCGTCTTGTTCTGTGTTCCAGGCCCAATTCGATCCTCTAAACGTCTGATTTAGCTTCTGGGCTCTTCATAGAAGTTGTAGGGCTTTCTCTTAGCTTTCCAAAAATATAAATTTCAGATCCATTGAAGGTATTAAACCCAAGTTATGAGCAAAATACCGAACAATGTTCACTGCCATTTCTGGTAAAACCTGTTATTTAAGTCCAATTTTAAGCCAAACTTCAAATATAACTAAGATTAAGACAAATGAAGTCTAAAAACTAATTATGAAGATAAAACCACATATTTAACTAATTTGATCCATTAAACCATGACAAGGACAAACTTTTTAACTCATTTTTACATGTAAAATAACATAAACTCAAAGGTTATCAAAATACAAAGTCCATATATATAAACCCAATAAGACTCAATAAATCAAATGTATAGAATAACAAATTACATTCCAGAAGTTACTCTATAACAGAATTCAACTAATTAGTTATGCTAACTATATACTCTAATACCCCCCTCAAGCTGGAGTATGTATGTTAATCATGCCCAGCTTGGTAAGAAGTGAACAAAAGGAAGAAGGAGGCAAAGCCTTAGTGAAAATATCTGCTAATTGATCTTCAGACTTAATAGGAAGAAGATGAATCAAAAACCCTGTTGAATTTTCTCTCGAACAATATGGCAATCAATGTCCAAATGTTTAGTGAGTTCATGAAAAGTTGGGTTTGCAGCAATATGCCTAGCAGATTGGTTATCATAATATAATGAGGCTGGACTAGAAAGAGGAAGACCAAAATCTATCAAAAGGTGAGAAAGCCACTGTAATTCACAAGTAGTTGCTGCTAAGGCGCGATATTTCGCCTCTGAAGAAGAAGTAGAAACAGTCGGTTGCTTCTTAGAGCACCATGTAATCAAGGCTTGATCAAGAAATCCACAAAAACCAGTTATGGAACACCGTGTATTCAGACAGCCAGCCCAATCTGAATCACTAAAAGCATTAAGTTTATCAGTAGAAGTAACTGGAAAGAAAAGACCACGACCAGGAGAACCCTTAATGTATCGAAGAACTCTATGCAGAGCACGCAAATGGACATCAGTAGGGTGCTGGATAAACTGACTAAGTTGCTGTACAGCAAAGGATAAATCCAAACGAGTATTAGTAAGGTACAAGAGACGCCCAACTAAGGTACGATACTCAGAGCAATCAGTTAAAACAGTACCAGAATCCTTAGACAGTTTAAGGTCACGAGACATAAGAGTCTTAGCAGGTTTGCAATCCAAAAATCCAGAATAAGATAAAAGATCTAAGGCAAATTTTCTTTGACATAGAGAAATACCTTGAGAGCTCCTAGCAATCTCCAAACTCAGAAAATACTTAACATCAACAAGATCCTTGATTTTGAAACAATCATCAAGAAAAGCTTTAACATGATTAATTTCAGCCAGATCAGTCCCACCAACAATGATATCATCCACATAAACGAGTAAAACAGTAAAGGAAGTGGCAGAATTCTTGATAAACAAAGAATGATCAGCTTGAGATGGTTGAAAACCACAAGAAACAAGAGCTTTAGACAATTTAAAGAACCATTGTCTACTAGCTTGCTTAAGGCCATAAAGAGACCGTTGTAATTTGCAAACCTTGTTTGGAGAAGAAACAACCAATCCAGGAGGCGGAAGCATATATACCTCTTCATCAAGATCACCATGTAAGAATGCATTATTAACATCTAATTGTTTTAAATGCCAATTATGAGCTGCAGCAAGGGCAAGTAGTAATCTCACAGTAGTTAGTTTAGCAACTGGGGAAAATGTATCATTAAAGTCAATCCCCTCAACTTGGGTGTATCCTTGAGCAACAAGGCAACCTTTATAGCGATTAAGAGTACCATCCGAGTTATATTTCTTAGCAAAAACCCACTTACAACCAATCGGGCACTTATTAGGAGGCAAATCAGTTATCACCCAAGTTTGATTTAATTGCAAAGCATCAAGTTCAGCTTTAATAGCATTTCTCCAACCCTCATGTTTAATTGCTTTAGAATATGACTTAGGAATATCATCAGTAGATATGGAACAAATAAATCGATGATGTGAAGGAGAAAGGCGATGATAAGAAAGAACTTTAGAGAGGGGATGATAGATACCTGCCTCCAAAGAATCTGGTGTGGCTGAAGCACATTGAAGAGTAGTATGATAATCATGCAAATAATTGGGTGATTTATGGGGTCTGGTAGAACGACACAATAAAGGAGCTGAGGGATAAACAGTAGGACCAGCAGAAACAGAAGAGGTATCAAGGGAATCTGAAACAAGGGAAACATTTAAAGAAGGGGATATAGATTCAAGGGGAAAATCAGGATCAACAAGTGGTGGAAGATCCTGAGGTAAAGAAACAGAACTAGGTATGGACACACAATCTAATTTGCAAAAGGGAAAAATAGACTCATAAAACTGTACATGACGAGAAACATGAATTTGTCGAGTATGAATATCCAAAGTAACAAAACTTTTTGTACTAGTCTTGTATCCAAGGAAAACACATTTATGTGCTCTTTTATCAAGTTTAGTTCGATTTTGAGAAATAGTAAAGACAAAACAAAGGCATCCAAAAACCTTTAAGTCTATAAAATCAGGAGGTTCAGCAAATAGTAATTCATAAGGACTCTTGTTTCCCAAAATTGGTGTAGGTAAACGATTAATGAGGTAGACAGCATGAATAAGAGCATAAGACCAAAACACTTTAGGAAGATGAGCTTGAAATAAAAGAGCACGAGTGACATTAAGGATATGTTGATGTTTTCATTCTACTCGACTATTTTGTTCAGGAGTTTCAATGCAAGAAGTTTGATGAATAATGCCATTTTGAGAAAAAAAATTTAGTCATATGAAATTCAATGCCATTATCCGATCTAATGATCTGAACAGATGTGTGAAATTGAGTACAAACTAAGTGCACAAAATTTTGGATACAAGACCTAGTCTCAGATTTGGTTTTAAGCAAATATATCCATGTGTAACGAGAATGATCATCAATAATGGTTAAAAAATATTTGTGACCATATATAGAAGGTAAATGATAGGGGCCCCAAATATCCATATGAACTAAACCAAAAAGTTTATTCGAAGTACTATTGCTCACATGAAAAGGCAACTTTCGTTGCTTTGCAAAATGACAAACATCACAGCAAGTACAGGAAGAATCATAGGAAATAATAGGATGTTGTTTATGGAGGGAATACAAAGCAGTTTGAGATAAGTGTCCTAAAAGAAAATGCCAAAGGTTAAAAGGTACAGTATCTGAGGTGGTTGAAAGGTTACTAACTAAAGGAGAGGAACCCATATCTACACGATTCATGATGTATAGCCCTTCAATGACCTCAGCTAAACCAATCATCCTCCCTGAAGGCTGGAGTCTTATGTGGCAATGCAATGTCTGAAAAGAAACATCACAAGATAGAGATTTAGTAAGTTTGGAAACTGAAATTAAATTGAAATGAAAATCCGGGACATATAATACATCTTGAATAACAAAGGTATCAGTAAATTGAACAATGCCACAATAAGAAGAAAATACTCGAGTACCATCTGGAAGATTAACAGAAATAGGTGATATATGCTTATAAGAGGCAAATAAGGAAATGTTAGAGCAGACATGATCTGTAGCTCCCGAATCTATGATCCAAGAGTTGGAAAACGATTGAGAAGAACAAGTTAAAGAAATATCATTGGTGGAAATATTGTTGACAGAGGAAGAGGGAAAAGTGGGAGTGTCTGCTTGAACAAGAGCCAACAACTGTTTATATTGAGTTGGTGTGAAACTGTAGGTGGGATTAGCAACCCGAGAGGAATCAGTAGAATCTTGACTGAGGATAGGCTCAGACGATACAACATTCACAGTGGAATTTCAGAACTTAAATCCTGGTGAGAAGTCATGCTTCCTGTAGCAAGTAGCTTCAGTGTGTCTTGGCTTACCACAATAAGTACATTGCTTATTAGAACCAGAGGAAGCAGAATTAGACGAGGGAGGCTGCTTGGGTACAGGAAACCGAGGACCTGAGGATTTGTTGAACAGAGCAGTGGCTTCAGACACAGGATATCCCATTTCCCTTTCTTGTTGTTGCACCAACAAAAAAACACGATTAATGGATGGAAGTGGATCAATCAGCATTATTTGTGATTTAACAGATGAGAATCGATCAAAGAGACCTTTCAAGAAGCAAATAACATAATCTTGTTTCAAATGTTGTTTATAACTTGCAATCGCACCACAAGAACACTGTGGATTACAAGAGCAGTGAACTATCGGACGTAATGCCAAAAACTCATCCCAAAGAATCTTTAATTTTGTAAAGTAATCACTCACAGTCTGATTTGGTTGTTTTAAGTTTTGAATTTCCTCTTGCAAATCCGCAAGTCTGAAGATGTCGTTCTGAGAAAAACGTGCTCGAAGATCATCCCATACGTCGCACGCCTAATCGATCCACAATATACTTTGAGCAAGGGATGGCGAAATCGAACGGGTTAACCATGACAATACCATCATGTTACACCATTCCCAGGCCGGAAACATCGAATCAGTCGGTTTTGATGTTGGAATTGAACGATCCACAAACATTAGCTTGTTCTTTGATAATAACGTCATCTTCATCACACGAGACCATGAGCTGTAGTTGGAACCAGTGAGAACCGGTGATACAAGAATTAGGGAGAGATTTTCATTTGGATGCAAGAAAAATGGATCCGCAATATTTTGTGATGAATCTGTCGGAGAAGAAGAAGACACAGCGATAGATGAATTAGTGGAAGAAGGAACTGACGCCATTTTTGGGAATGAAGAATGGAAAAGGTAAGTGATAATAGTCAAGGGATGAACAGTACAAAGTAAAGAAAAATGGTTGAAATCACATGAAGGAGCAGAAAGACCTCTGCTATGTCAGGACGAGAGAGGAAGAAAACCCTCTGATACCATGTTAAGATTTAGAAAGGAGAGAAAAAATAAATGTGGAATCTTATTTCTTAACCAATGTACAAATACAAAGTCCATATATATAGACCCAATAAGACTCAATAAATCAAATGTACAGAATAACAAATTACATTCCAGAAGTTACTCTCTAACAGAATTCAACTAATTAGTTATGCTAACTATATACTCTAATATGTATGGCTTCTTTGGTATACTAGTATATATCATTATACTGTTATAAACGGTAATAAGGTATCAGTCTAACAATATGGCTTCTTTGGTCTTCATTACCAATTCAACATTCATAATTATCATGGTAAAACAAAACCCCTCATCTAATTTTATATATAACTCCCTTCTGATCATTGCTGTCAAATTTGTGATTGTGATTTGACTCCCTGAATTTAGCGTTTTTAACTTATAAAATTGAGTTGAATCATTGGTAAACTCGTGATCGATATAAACTCAATTAAATTCACAAGTTAATATAATGATGTTACCCTTTTTACATTTTCAGTTTACAAAATCATATTAACTAACCTTAAAACTTGTGTTAATTTCTTCGATTTGATCATGTTCAGCAAGTTTAAATATAAATTTTATAGAAATTTATTTGTTAAATATGATATGAATGATGATGTCTTTAATTTTAATTATTTGAATTTAAAAAATATTTAAACCAAATTGTCGTTATCGTTTTATATTTTAATTATTTAACTATATATTATTAATATCTATTTAAAGGTAAAAATAAATTTTAACAAATTTATGATTCAAGTTCACAATATTAGTTTACCTCATAAATTTATTTAAACTCGTGAGTTTAACAATCTTAATTATAGTTACACCAGCGTCTTTTCCCATTGAGATAGAGGGATATCAAATACTATTATTTTTCCTTCCAAATATTTGACTACGTAGGGATAAAGAAGGGAGATTGAAATGTTTTAAATAGTAACTTTGTCTTCCGCAGTAATATGAAATGCTTTATTTACTATTTATTTTTAATATCCTTATTATCAAATATATAGCAAGTTAGCCTTTTTAATTTGTATAAACAACTAACAGCGAGTTATCCTATCTAATTAAAAGATGAGCCGAGGGTTTTAATTGATATAATTAATAATATTTTTATACAACAATATGATTTTTTTAATCCAACTTTTTCAGAACCAGTGTTTATAATTATTGTAAATAATATATCAATATGGTATATTATGTCTTAAAAATATATTCTTAAATTCCATTGGATTAAGGGCTTGTTTGTTTCAGTTTTTCTTTTAAAAAATATTTTTAAAAATAATCTTTTAAATTAAAAAAAATTAAGTTTCTAAAGATAATCAGAATATTAAAAAAAATTCATATTTTGTATTATTTTCAAAATATTATTTGAATAAATTTTAGAAATATTAAGACGAGGTAGAATTTGGATGAGAATGTGAGGATATCATAAATTTGAAAATTATTAAACAATATGATTATATCTAAATGCAAAATAATGTTCATTTTTTTAACTCTTAAATCTCTAAACAGTATAATAGAAATAGTTAGTTATTTATGCTATTTAATTTAAATAAATGATCTGACGGTTTTAATTCATATTATTATAGTCTTATTATATATACAAAAGATATGAATTTCTATATTTTCATTTGTTCCAAACAAAGGTTTATGATTAAATGAGAAACTCATTTGATTGACAAAAACCGCCAAAGAGATATTTATTATTATAGTCTCATTATTAGGGAACGCGTAAGCTATATACAAGTTACTGATCAATGATACTTTTGTCGTTAAAGTGATCAATTAAACTAGGTCCTAATTAATTATGCAGTTTAGGGTCAACCTAGGTCATTCTCCCAAGGAGCAAGCTGTGGGTTTTCTTTAGGACTAATTTTCAAGTGATAAAAGATGCAGTAGAATGTAAACGGACCTAAACTAGAATGCAAAATACTACTACCTATATGCAATTAACTAACTGAATGTAATAATGCAATTGACTCTTAAACCTATATAAGAATGAGACTAATCTATATGAGTTGAATGCAATTTTTGGGGGGTTTTCTTATGAGAAAATAATTAAAATCTAATAAAAAGATTGATTAAATGCAAATAAAATAATAAAGGTCTAGTTCAGTTATGATGACGAAGGGGACAACTTAGGAATTGCAAGGAGTAAACTTTCTTAGCCCAAATTAATTAATTAGACCAAAGGGAGATTAATAAATTTAATTACCCAATTGAACACGGGAAACCCTCTAATTCAATAACATATATTTCACTAGAAAACTCATAATGAAATAAGCGGTGGCTAATTAAACCCATTTAAAACCAATCATAAAATAATCTTGAAAATCTTGTTTACAATTATCTAATTGAACAACCAGATAATTTATCAACCCAATTAAACAATTAAGATGATAAACCAAATTAACAATTAAATTAATAACGAAAACTCAATTACTAATTTAATTGACAATCCAGATGTTGCAAACAAGAGTCCAGAAATAAGCATAAAACTTCAAATCATCAATCTAATCCAAAAGAAATAAGTTTACAATCTAAAACTAGATTGTTCTCAATTAATACAACTCGAAATATTTTAAAACTAAATAATCTCAAGTTCGAATTAAAAAGATAAAAAGAAAGACACTCCCTTGTGATCTTCATGTGTAAGCCCTAGGCTTTAGCCTCCTCCATACTCCTCCCAAATTGCCTCCCAACTAACTCACGCTGCCATGGATTCCCTTCCTTCACGTGTTAAGCAATTCCTTATGGCCATTGAAATTAAGGAATAAAAGTCAATTGCTTGCACAGGAAAGAAGCGTGGGTCCCGTAGCTTGTGCGTGAATGGATTCTTGGAATCAATGGAGAATTGAATTGGTGATTAATTGGACGTGGGACCCGTAGCTGAATTGGAATTGAAGTTGTGCTGTGCGTGAGAATGAAGGGAATTAATCACAATTGATGAGCTCTTACGCCTCTGTGTTTCGGCCTTCAATTCCTGCGTTCTTCTTTCCGAGCGTGTAGCGGCGTGGTGATCTGCTCGCGGTGTTCAGCCTGAAAACCTAGCAATCAAGTTAATTAAAAGGGAAGGGGAAAAGAGGGCTTTTTAGGGTATTAACTTGAGCCCAATAAAATTCAAGTAGTCCCCTAAAATTTCACCATTGGATTTCTTTTAGCTATCCTGAAAAATCTTGCACCGTAGGATCTTATAAAATCACTATCTATCATATATCAAGAGATATTATTTAATCAGAATATTAATAATTTAATAATTTAAGCTCAATATTTTATAATTAATTCATATTTATATTATTTCCTAAAATAGGCTAACAATCTAAATATTATCTAATAATTCCAAATTAGCCTAAAATAATCCCCAAAATAAATGAAATAAGGTGGGATAAAATATATAAAATTGGGATTTATCAACTCCCCCACACTTATCTTTTGCACTCCTGGGCAAAACAAATCAAGACCAAGGGAGGATAAAATAAAAGCAAAACTAAAACTAAACTAAACTAAACCAAAACTTCAAAAAAAATGAATGTTCCAATCACAAGTAATAAGAAAACAAAAGCATTTCAACACTTATCATATCCAAGTGATATTCTCATAAATCAAGGAAACAAACATCATGGCAATTTACTTGATAAAGGGGAACCTAAGCCAAAAATCCCTCACCAAGGATAATGTGTATGTCACTCTTCTCTCTCAAAAGTGTATAGGTTTGTGTTTACACTCAAATTCATCCCTACCTAGTACTCTTTCCATAGGCTTGACAAGAATCTAAGTTCTCCACCACTAATAAAGCAAGTGCATGCATAAATCCAAAGGACTTTTATTAGGTCGTAGTGGGGCTAATGTTAAGAAAGAAAGGGCAAGTGTTTGGAAAAACAAAGTTAAATATCTTAAAAGATGAAGAGAATGATAAATAGAGAATGTGGGATGCAAGAAACCAAACTAAATCTAAATCGAGTCATCATTCTTTTTCTCTTTTTTTCCTCCTTTCTTTTTTTTTTCTTTCATATTTTTTTCTTTTTCAATTTCTTTTTTTTCTTTTTTCTTTTTTCTTTTTTGTTTTCTTTTATTTTCTTTTATTTTTGTTTTTTTGTTTTTTTGTTTTTTTGAGATAACCTACCATATTTTTCACAATGACCCAGTTCCTACTTTTATGCATGTTCTTCATCCACAACAGATATAATGCAATTCTCTTCAACTCTCAAGACATTCAAAAGGGTGGATTTTTTTTATTGACTATGGGTGTAGACAAATTAGAAGGAATACAGGCTCAAGGGGCTAAACGAATGACATATGTATGAAAAGGGTAGGCTTTTTGGCTTATCTGGCTAGAATGAAAATGAATGCCTTTATCATTTTTATAAATACACATGCAGAAAATGTGGCCTCAAATAAGATTCAAATCAAGTTCTAGATCAAGTACAGAAATAGGGGTACACACAGAAAAAGTATATTAGGCTCAAAATCTCACTAGGTGTATATGATCATTAGCCTAAATTCACCAAAGTCAAATTCATTGCCACTTAGTTCACTAACTCAAAACATGATCAATCACTTTTCAAATAAAAAATGCATCATACTAAAGTTACTTAAAACTTGAAATTTTCACATTCAACACAGTTGATCCCTCCCCCACACTTAAACATTGCATTGTCCTCAATGCAAAGCGGTCATAGTATATCACAAAGACAAGTAATACGTGGCACTACTCAACTCAGTAGTATGACAATGAGTAATATGACAAAGCAAAATAAAAGAGTGAAGGAAGGAATACAACCGGGGTCTACGTGGTGTCACGTAGTGTAGCAGCCTCCACTGTCTGAGTAGAGAATCCATCAAAAAACGGCTTCAAGCGGTGTCCATTGACAGTGAAACATTTTCCATTTGGCTCTCTTTTGATCTTCACAGCTCCATAAGGGGAGACATCAATGACAATGAAAGGACCCTCCCATCTCGAGCGGAGCTTTCCAGGCATGAGTTTCAATCGGGAAACATATAGTAGAACTTTTTGGCCCACTTGAAATTCTCTCTTCATAATGAGTTTGTCATGGATTGCTTTAGTTCTTTCCTTATAAATTCTAGCATTCTCATAAGCTTCTCTTCTTAACTCTTCAAGCTCTTGCAATTGCAACTTCCTTTCAATACCAGCACTAGTAAGATCGAGGTTGCACCTTTTAATTGCCCAGTATGCCTTGTGCTCTACCTCCACTGGCAAATGACATGCTTTGCCATAGACAATCCTATATGGAGACATGCCAATTGGACTTTTATATGCTGTGCGATATGCCCAAAGTGCATCATCGAGCCTTTTACTCCAATCCTTTCGGTTAGGTTGCACTGTCTTCTCTAAAATGAGCTTGATTTCTCTATTGGAGAGTTCTGCCTGACCATTTGTTTGAGGGTGGTATGGGGTGGCCACCTTATGCATCACCCCATATTTACTTAATAGGCTCTGAAAACTCCGATTGCAAAAATGAGTTCCTTGATCGCTAATGATGGCTCTAGGAATGCCAAACCTGCAAAGAATGTGAGATCGAACAAAGGAAACCACTACAGAAGAGTCGTTAGTACGAGTGGGGATTGCTTCAACCCACTTTGACACATAATCTACAGCCAACAAGATGTATATGTAACCAAATGAAGTGGGAAAAGGTCCCATGAAATCAATACCCCAGACATCAAAGACTTCACAGAATAATAAGGGTTGTTGGGGCATCTCATGCTTCCTAGAAATATTACCCACAAACTGACACCTGGAACACTTCTTACAAAATTCATGGGCATCACGAAATAGACTTGGCCAAAACAATCCACTTTCTAAAACTTTCCTAGCAGTACGTTTGGCACTAAAATGTCCCCCACATGCAAGAGTATGACAAAAAGTTAAGACAGACTCAAATTCAACATCAGGAATGCATCGCCTAATAATTTGATCACTACAAATATGCCACAAGTAAGGATCATCCCATATGTAGAATCTAACATCTCTCTTAAACTTATTTAATTGATGTTTATTCATGTCAATTGGCAGAACAGATGCAACTAAATAATTAGCAATATCAGCATACCAAGGGGTAGAAACAACAACCTCACAAAGCCTTTGATCAGGGAAGTCATCTAAGGATGAAGATGTTACCGCAGGTGTTTCAATCCTACTCAAATGATCAACTACCATATTCTCTACACCACTCTTGTCACGAATCTCCACATCAAACTCTTGTATAAGAAGTACCCACCTAATGAGGCGGGGTTTGGAGTCCGGTTTCTTAAACAAGTATTTGATAGCTGAGTGATCTGTAAAGACAATCACCTTTGTGTGAAGGATATAGGATCGAAATTTCTCTAGCCCAAAGACGATTGCAAATAGCTCTTTCTCTGTGGTAGTGTAGTTAGCTTGAGCAGCATCTAAAGTTCTAGATGCATAGGCTATGATATGTTGTTTCTTCTCTACTCTTTGGGCAAGAACGGCACCTAATGCATAGTCAGAAGCATCACACAAGAGCTCAAATGGAAGGCTCCAATTAGGTGGCTGAATGATGGGGGGTGTAGTGAGTTTCTTCTTTAACTCATCCCATGCATACCTGCAAGCATCATCAAAAACAAAACCCACATCTTTCTGCAATAAACGAGACAATGGCAATGCTGTCTTACTAAAATCCTGGATAAATCTTCTATAAAATCCAGCATGCCCAAGAAAAGAACGTACATCTTTCACACATGAAGGATATGGAAGAGAGGAAATAATATCAACTTTCGCTTTATCAACCTCAATACCATCATGTGAAACAACATGGCCCAAAACAATTCCTTTCTTAACCATAAAATGACATTTTTCAAAATTCAACACAAGATTATATTGAATGCATCTTTCCAAAACCTTGTCTAAACTAGCCAAGCATGCATCAAAAGAATCACCATAAATAGTGAAATCATCCATAAAAACTTCCATGCAATGCTCAAGAAAATCAGAGAATATGGAAACCATGCAACGCTGAAAAGTGCCTGGTGCATTACATAAACCGAATGGCATGCGTCTATATGCAAAGGTTCCAAATGGACATGTGAATGTAGTCTTATCTTGGTCCTCAGGTGCAATAGAAATTTGGAAATATCCAGAAAAGCCATCCAAAAAGCAATAATGTGATCTATTGGCCAGTCTTTCTAACATTTGATCTATGAAGGGGAGGGGGTAGTGATCCTTTCTAGTTACCGAGTTCAGTTTTCTATAATCAATACATACTCTCCAACTGTTTTGAACTCTAGTTGGAACTAGCTCACCTTCATCATTACGAACAACAGTAATACCAGTTTTCTTAGGTACTACCTGAACTGGACTTACCCAACGACTATCAGAAATAGGGTAGATTATACCTGTAGACAGAAGTTTAGAAACCTCTTTCTTTACCACATCAAGGATTAATGGATTGAGTCGTCTTTGTGGCTGTCGTACAGATTTGGCACCATCTTCTAGTAGGATCCGGTGCATGCACACATTTGGGTTGATTCCAGGGATATCAGCAAGAGTCCACCCAATAGCTTTTATCCGTCGCCTGAGTACTTCTAGGAGGCGGGTCTCCTCATCAGCAGCTATGTCACTAGCTATAATCACAGGAAGTGTCTCGTCCTTCCCTAAATAGGCATACTTCAATGACTCAGGAAGTGCCTTTAACTCTAAGGATGGGGCTTGTTCAATTGAAGGTATGAGTGGCTTCAATTTAGCATCTGTCAAACTAGAAACCTGCACAATAGACTCACAGACAGAAGAACAAACTTTCCCATCTTGGGAAGCATCAGTAGAAACTATAAGAGCAGAAGAATCACCAATGCTACAATTAGGCACAGAAGCATTATGTTTAGAGTATCTCATATTCTTAATAGCATCAGTGAAAATATCAATATCAGCAACATCAAAGTCAGCACATGTGTCACAATTACCAATTTTAGCACATGAACAAGAGATACTATCATCTAAACCAGCAATATCACATGATCTACTAAGCATGCTCTCTTCAAGATCTTTAACAGAATCATCCATAATAGCATCAACAATATTAACATCTATCTCTGCACAATCATCAAGGGGATGTCTCATGGATTCAAGTACATTGAATCTAATAGTTTCACCAGCGAATTCTAGAGTAAGGCTACCAGCATGGACATCTATCATAGCTTTAGCAGTTTTAAGAAAAGGCCTACCTAAAATTAGAGATGAGTGTCCTTTCTGTCTAAACCGACCATCATCCATATCAAGAACATAAAAGTCTGCAGGGAATATGAAATCTTTTACCTTAACTAAGATGTCCTCCAAGACGCCCTCTGGGACTGTACAACGTCTGTCAGCAAGGGATGCAACAAGATTTGTGGGCTTAAGCTCTACACCATTGAGTTGATCAAAGACTGATTTTGGCATAACATTGATAGCTGCTCCCAAATCTGCTAAGGCATCTGAGAATTCAATGTCACCAATAGTGCAAGGTATGAGAAAGCTACCAGGATCCTTGCACTTCACTGGCATTGGCATTTGATAAAGAGAAGAGACAACTGCCCCTAAGTCAACCTTGCCTTCGTGCTTAAACTTTCTCTTTGTAGTACACAATTCCTTCAAGAATTTTGCATATTTAGGTACTTGTGTGACTAAGTCAACTAGTGGAACATTGATCACCACCTTCTTGAATATATCATAGATTTCATTTGACACCTCAATTTCCTTCTTTCTCCTTTCAGCTTTAGCCACCACGGTAGGAAAAGGGAGAGTCTGCTTGACCACTTGCTTTACTTTATCATCCTTTTCTTGTTCTTCCGTAGGCACCACTTGTGTTTCTGATAAGGTGGGTTGATCCTGTGATGTGGAAGTAGAAGGAGAGTCATCAGCAACTTCCTTGTCTTTGATGGTAACAGGATCTGCAGAGGGGATTATCTTTCCACGTCGGAGAGATATAGCATTAACTCCACCTATATTGGGATTCTGCTGAGTTCCAGCATTTGGATTGGTCACCACCTGAGATGGAAGCCTTCCTGAACCTTGACTTTGCTCATTACTCTGTATATTAGATAATTGACCAATATGAGTTTGAAGGCTTTGAATTTGTTGTTGTTGCTGTTGCTGTTGTTGCTGCTGTTGTATTAGGATCTTCATCATAGCATCCATCTTGCTTTCTAACCTTGAACCTTCATCTTGGACTGGCATTGGTTGTCTAACTTGTTGAAACATCTTGCTACTAGAATTTCCACCTTGATTAAACTGTGCTTGTTGAGGTTGGCCATTTCCATATCGAAGATTTGGATGGTCACGCCATCCAGGATTATATGTATTGGAGTAAGGATCATATTTTTGGCCACCTTGAGTCATAGGTTTAGAAGGATATATTGCATTGCAAGATTCAGCTCCATCATTCAGGTAAGGGCAAGAGTCAGTAGCATGAGTAGCTAGAGAGCAAATAGAACATAGTGGCCCTATTAGAGCAGAAGAGTTGGGCTGTGAAGTAAAAGTAGTAGATGGTCCCATAGGATTGACTATATTAGAAGAATTTTGCATATTGAACATAGTCATTTTTTCCACAGCAGATGCAAGCCTATCAATTTTGCTCTCCAGGCGAGACTCAGAGAATAATCCTACCTCATTAACTTTTACTTGTTGTCTAGAGCCAAATTGTTGGCTATTCTCAGCTTTCCTTTCAGTTAATTCCCAAGCATCTTCAATAGTCAAGTGAAGAAGAGAACCACCAGCAGCTGAGTCTAACAAATCTCTTTCTAGAGGTAAGAGCCCTTCATGGAAGTATTGGATCAATAGTGTGTCCGGGATTTAATGATGGGGACAGCTGGAACACAATGTTTTAAAACGCTCCAAATATTCATATAAGGATTCCCCAACCATTTGTCGACATCCACTTATGTCTTTCCTGATAGATGAAGTGCGAGAGGCTGGGAAATACCTTTCTAAGAATAGTTTCTTCAGTTGATTCCATGAAGTGATGAATCCAGGAGGTAATCGAAGCAACCAGCTTTTAGCAGATCCTTCCAAAGAGAATGGGAAGGCACGCATCTTAATTTGATCTTCAGTCACATCGACTGGTTTCATAGCAGTGCAGACCATGTGAAACATCTTCAAATGGTTGTATGCTTCCTCCCCTGAAACACCATTAAATTTTGGAAGTAAGTGTATCAATCCAGGTTTCAATTCGAAATTCACATTCATATCAGGATAATTTATGCACCAATTTTGAAAATGCAAATCAGGAGAAACCAATTCTTTAATGGTCATAGCAGGATCAACATTATGAGCATTTGCATTTGCATTTACATTCTCATTAGCATTAACAACAATATTATTACCATCCATATTGACAGTAGAATCAGAGGATTCAAAAATAGGATTAACAAAGGAACTACTACCTACAAGAGTACTAGCTCTAGTTCTTCTTTGTTGATGAAATGTCCTCTCAATCTCAGGATCTAAGGCTAACAATCTTTCCGAAGAGGACCGAGTCATGCAATAAATGACTACCTACGAAGTTACCTGAAAACTCAAACCTAAAGTCTAACCGTTGCTCCCCGGCAACGGCGCCAAAATTGATCAATGATACTTTTGTCGTTAAAGTGATCAATTAAACTAGGTCCTAATTAATTATGCAGTTTAGGGTCAACCTAGGTCATTCTCCCAAGGAGCAAGCTGTGGGTTTTCTTTAGGACTAATTTTCAAGTGATAAAAGATGCAGTAGAATGTAAACGGACCTAAACTAGAATGCAAAATACTACTACCTATATGCAATTAACTAACTGAATGTAATAATGCAATTGACTCTTAAACCTATATAAGAATGAGACTAATCTATATGAGTTGAATGCAATTTTTGGGGGGTTTTCTTATGAGAAAATAATTAAAATCTAATAAAAAGATTGATTAAATGCAAATAAAATAATAAAGGTCTAGTTCAGTTATGATGACGAAGGGGACAACTTAGGAATTGCAAGGAGTAAACTTTCTTAGCCCAAATTAATTAATTAGACCAAAGGGAGATTAATAAATTTAATTACCCAATTGAACACGGGAAACCCTCTAATTCAATAACATATATTTCACTAGAAAACTCATAATGAAATAAGCGGTGGCTAATTAAACCCATTTAAAACCAATCATAAAATAATCTTGAAAATCTTGTTTACAATTATCTAATTGAACAACCAGATAATTTATCAACCCAATTAAACAATTAAGATGATAAACCAAATTAACAATTAAATTAATAACGAAAACTCAATTACTAATTTAATTGACAATCCAGATGTTGCAAACAAGAGTCCAGAAATAAGCATAAAACTTCAAATCATCAATCTAATCCAAAAGAAATAAGTTTACAATCTAAAACTAGATTGTTCTCAATTAATACAACTCGAAATATTTTAAAACTAAATAATCTCAAGTTCGAATTAAAAAGATAAAAAGAAAGACACTCCCTTGTGATCTTCATGTGTAAGCCCTAGGCTTTAGCCTCCTCCATACTCCTCCCAAATTGCCTCCCAACTAACTCACGCTGCCATGGATTCCCTTCCTTCACGTGTTAAGCAATTCCTTATGGCCATTGAAATTAAGGAATAAAAGTCAATTGCTTGCACAGGAAAGAAGCGTGGGTCCCGTAGCTTGTGCGTGAATGGATTCTTGGAATCAATGGAGAATTGAATTGGTGATTAATTGGACGTGGGACCCGTAGCTGAATTGGAATTGAAGTTGTGCTGTGCGTGAGAATGAAGGGAATTAATCACAATTGATGAGCTCTTACGCCTCTGTGTTTCGGCCTTCAATTCCTGCGTTCTTCTTTCCGAGCGTGTAGCGGCGTGGTGATCTGCTCGCGGTGTTCAGCCTGAAAACCTAGCAATCAAGTTAATTAAAAGGGAAGGGGAAAAGAGGGCTTTTTAGGGTATTAACTTGAGCCCAATAAAATTCAAGTAGTCCCCTAAAATTTCACCATTGGATTTCTTTTAGCTATCCTGAAAAATCCTGCACCGTAGGATCTTATAAAATCACTATCTATCATATATCAAGAGATATTATTTAATCAGAATATTAATAATTTAATAATTTAAGCTCAATATTTTATAATTAATTCATATTTATATTATTTCCTAAAATAGGCTAACAATCTAAATATTATCTAATAATTCCAAATTAGCCTAAAATAATCCCCAAAATAAATGAAATAAGGTGGGATAAAATATATAAAATTGGGATTTATCAGTTACTCTACTCCGTAATATTTTGCATACTGCACGCTATGGCTCTAGTTGATGAGGAAGCACAGAACTCGACTAAAGTAACAGCACAAGAACAAGTGAAACAACTGGAGAAATGGCTTCCGATCACCGGATCCAGAAAAGCCAAATGGTGGTATTTGGCTTTTCACAATCACACCGCCATGGTCGGTGCCGGTGTTCTTAGCCTTCCTATCGCAATGGCGCGTATGGGATGGTACGTACTTCGCCCCTAAAATATTTTTCATCGTTAGAGTTATCTTTTCTTGGGTTTTAATTTCTTCCAATATCTCCATTATTTAACCATATCTTAAAGAAAAAATAGAAACTATATATATCAATAAACAAAATCAGTTCTCTTCCATGGGAAATTTCATTTGTTTTAATTTCTTCCCATATCTCTATTATTTAACCATACCTTAAAGAAAAAAATAGAAACTATATATGTCAATGAACAAAATCGGTTCTCCCTCGTGGGAAACACGTGAGGAATTTCATTTATTTTAATTTCTTCCATTATCTCTATTTATCTTAAAGAAAAAAAAAATAGAAACTATATATGTCAATGAACAAAATCAGTTTTCTTTCATGGTAAAACCCATAAGAAACTTCACTTATTTTAATTTCTTCCACTATCTCTATTATTTAACCATATCTTAAAGAAAAAATAGAAACTATATATGTCAATGAACAAAATCAGTTCTCTCTCATGGGAAACACATGAGAAATTTCATTTATTTTAATTTCTTCCAATATCTCTATTATTTGATCATATCTTAAAATAAAAATAGAAACTATATATGTCAATATAATGAACAAAATCACTCTTCCATGGAAAACACATAAGAAATTTTATTTATTTTAATTTCTTCCAATATCTCTATTAATTAACCATATCTTAAAAAAAATAGAAACTATATATGTCAATGAACAAAATCAGTTCTCTTTCATGGAAAACACATAAGATGTTCGTTTATAATACTCTTTATGTACCTTATATAGGTATATGTTAGGGTTGTAGTTTAAACTATTTAATAAGAGGGTTTTTTTTTTAAAACCTTGTATAAATGTTATTGTTGTAATATACCTTGAACCTTTATTAGCGTTGTTCGGTTTTGAATCTTTCAAGTAAGCTGTTCTCTAAATAATTTTTTCGGTGTAAAAGATGTGGAAAGACTTTATTGGTTCTCTTTGTTCGGGTATAACACTTATAATATTACATATGTAAAAGATGTAAAGAGATTCTTAGTTCTCTAAACAACTGTTCAGGTATAACACACCTAATATTACATGGGTGTAAAAGATGTAAAAACATTTTTGGATTTTTCCTATGATAAAATGTTCTATTGTTCTAAACGTATCTTAAAACTAGAAATCAATTTTTTCTTAACCCAATTTTTTTCTCTAATAATCATCAAGAGGGTGTCATGTTTTGCTGATTCCCTAAACAGTAGACAAATTTTTTAAATTAGATAAATTTCATTTATTTTAATTTCTTCCAATATCTCTATCATTTAACCATATCTTAGAGAAAAAATAGAAACTATATGTCAATGGACAAATTAAAATTAGTTCTCTTTCATGGGAGAACACGTAAGATGTTTATGTTATTGTTGTATCTTGTGTTCAGGGGAACAGGGGTGGTTGTGCTAATACTGTCATGGTTAATCACGCCGTTCACGCTCTGGCAAATGGTTGAGATGCACGAGATGATGCCGGGGAAGCGGTTTGACCGGTACCACGAGCTAGGGCAGCACGTTTTTGGGGAGAAGCTGGGCCTCTACATCGTTGTTCCCCAGCAGCTGATGGTGCAGGTGGGAACCTGCATTGCCTATATGATTACCGGCGGCCACTCCATGCAGAAGGTCCATGACACCGTCTGCATCAACTGCCCCGCCTTCCGGAGCTCATGGTGGATTGTCATCTTCGCTGCCTTCAACTTCCTACTCTGTCACCTCCCCAACTTCAATTCCATCTCCACCATCTCTTTCAGCGCCTGTGTCATGTCTATTTTGTACTCAACCATTGCCTGGGGGGCTTCACTGGCAAGAGGGGTTCAGCCAGGCATAAGCTACGCCATTAAAGCAACCATCCCCACGGACGCCACCTTCAACTTCTTCACGTCATTGGGTGACATAGCGTTTGCATATGCCGGACACAGCATCGCTCTGGAGATCCAAGCCACCATCCCTTTGACGTCGAAGAAGCCTTCCAAGGGTCCCATGTGGAAGGGAGTGATCTGGGCCTACGTCGGAGTCGCCATCTGCTACTTTCCTGTTGCCCTTTTGGGTTATTACGTCTTTGGCAACTCGGTCGCCGACAACGTCCTCGTCGGTTTGGAGCATCCCCCGTGGCTCATCGCTGCGGCTAACATCTTCGTCGTTATTCATGTCATCGGTGGCTATCAGGTGTATGCGATGGCAGTTTTTGACACGTTGGAAACCTTCTTGGTGGTGAAATTGAAGTTTCCTCCTTCCTCTCTCCTTCGCTTCGTCACTCGCACCCTATTTATCGGTATGTACTTCACGTCACCCTTCAATTCTTGATCACAACGCTCACTTATTGGAAATCAAAGTTGTTAACTATATATATCTGGTTTGTTATTATGTTAATAGTGTTAACCATGCTGGTTGCAATAGTCATACCCTTCTTTAGTTCTCTTCTTGGATTCCTCGGAGGATTTGCATTTGCTCCGGCATCATACTTTGTAAGTACAGTTCATGTGACCAAATATTTTTATTGGAATAAAATAGAATTCATTAATCACGAAAAAATATGCACCAGACATATTTAACTAACTCAATATAACATCTTTCTTTCTAATTTCTTGTTCTACATTTATGTTATCTGCAGCTTCCCTGTATCATGTGGCTTAAGCTCTACAAACCCAAGCCCTTCTCTTTGTCGTGGACAGTCAATTGGGTATGTTGCATTTTAAAATTACTTTGAAAATTCAAGTCATCATTTTTCTCCGACTTAATTGACAATATTAATTTTTTTTTCCTTTGCACTCAAATAAATGCTTTTTATATATATGAACAGGCCTGCATCGTACTTGGTGTACTGCTCATGACGCTGTCCCCGATCGGTGCTTTGAGGAATATCATCCTTTCAGCAAAGGACTGCAAGTTCTTCTCATGAACCTGCCCGCACAACAAACATTTTTGGCATCTGAAATCCCATTTTTTTACTCCAACTTTCAGTTGTTGATGAGGAAAATCAATTCCTACACAGAATTTAGTAGATTCTTGATTCTAGGATTTTGTAGTTTCTTAGTTTAGTGCAAGTTCAATCCATTGCATTTTGAACTTGTGTTGGATTGTCACTGAAAAATTTGTGTTGTGTATACATTCTGATTATATATATTACTTTATAAATGAGATCATTTTGATCAAAATAAGTGTATCTGTAATTTACATCTTGTTTTGAGGAATATAATAATAAGGGTTAAGGTGTAAAAATACACATATGTTTTTTCTCTAGGAGCGCCTAGCACCATATGTTTTTTTTTTGTGCAAAAATACACACGCCGTTAGGTTTTAAGAGCAAAAATACCACTTCTGTTAGTTGACCGTTAACCATGGTGAAATTACTCTTTTGCCCTTAACCCTTTTCTTTTTTAATTATTTTAAACTAAGGGTAAAAAGGTAATTTCACTATGGTTAACGGTCAACTAACGGAAGTGGTATTTTTACTCCCAAAATCTAACGGCATGTGTATTTTTGCACAAAAAAAAACATATGGTGTTGGACGCTCCTGGAGGAAAACATGTATTTTTGCACTTTAACCCTAATAATAATAACGTAAAATCAAATAAAATTCAAGAAGAAGTATCACTACAACAAAAGAAAAACAAATTTAAGCGGCAACAAAAGTCGTTGCAGATATGACTGTCGCTCATATTTTTTATGGCATATGTTGCCGCTGAAAGTGGGCTATACTATAGGTGATGTTATTTGTTGCCACAAAAACATGTAAGGCAGCAACAAAATGTTGCTGCTTAAAGTTACAATTTTTTTTCTCTTGAAGGTTAACTTCAGTTGAAAGTCCTCTGCAAATCCTTGAGCTCCTTCAAGATTAACATTAGTTGAAAGTCTTTAAAGATATAACCTTTAAACCATAAATACCAACAATAGCGCTTTATCAGCAATCAGATCGTGAAGGCCAAATACCAAATATATCAAGTTCCAATTGAAACATCGAAAACAGGAGAAACAAAAACAAGAGAGACAGGGAGCGAAGACTGGAAACCTGAAGTCGAATTGAAGAAGCGAAACTCATAGATGAAGAAATTGAGAATGAAGCTGCGGGAGAACTTCTATACCTCCTTACCTATGGCCCGTTGTTATCCATTCCTGGGTTTTCAAAGATCAAGTTTTTGATCCATTTTCCTTTACTAATTCAAGTTCTCCATCTTTATGCTGCTTTTACATTGTCATCCCTGAGTTTTCCGTTGCATTTTCAATTGAAATTTCATTTTGATGTTCTAATTTTCAAAGTTTATACTTACTGTTATCCCAGCTGTTTTCAAAATTCATAATTAGTTTTACACATCAAAATATATTTGATATTGGATGTACTTTATATAAAATCTCATATATATTTTTATACTTTAACCCTTAAACAAATTGAATCATCAACATGTTTTGAATTGGTTAACACTCGATTAATAAGAGCCCAAACTAACAGAATTGTTTTGTTTGGTCATTGTTGCCGAATACTTAAAATGTGCATAAAATATTTTTAAAAAACATATAAAAAAATGGGTTAAAAGACAAAAATACACATGTGGTTTTATAAAAAATAGGGAAAATCCTCCCCAGGCCCAATTAAGCAAAAAAAATTCAAAAAAAACCCCAACAACTTTTACATGTCAGAAAAGGCCTTAGAGCATTTTCTGGTATTATTTCGAAAGCGTTAACAACAATATCAGTATCTCATTAATAACAAAATCAGTATCAGTTAACAACAAAATCAGTATTTGTTAACAACAAAATCAGTGCCCATTAACAACTACGTTTTTCTGAAATAATACCAGAAAATGCTCTAGAGCTTTTTCTGACATATGAAAGTTATTGGGGTCTTTTTTAAAATTTTCTTACTTAATTGAGCCCTGGGGATGATTTTCTCTAAAAAATACGTCCAACATCAACATCAAGTATTTTTTTATATATAAAAGTGTTTTTATGTAGTTAAAAAAATGAAACAAAAGTTATATATTCTGTTACTTAATGCTGATGGGGCCCACAGTCATTTTAGTAGAATATGTGACTTTTATTTTATTTTTATAATCACATAATTATTTTTCGACAAAAAAATATATTTGACTTTAAACACACTATATGTATATCTTACACCTATCCCCTAAAAAAATTGTATTCTGCAACCTATCCACTAGTTATGACGCACGAAGTTTAAAGTTAGAATAGCAATATAATATTTTTATATCTCACAAAGACAAAACAAGGAAGTGACTATTTTAGAAGGAAATAATGATAAAATTGGTCAAACTGAAGTCTCGAATGGTCAATAGCTAAGAAAATAGTGATAAAATTGGTCAAACTGAAAATAATGATGAAAAAAAAAAAGTTAAAAGCCTGGCATTTTAGAAGATACCGTTTTCTATTTTCACGGAAATTGCATGAAACTCCGTTATATTCGCGTCTTGTTCACGTATATAAACCCAACTCCGTTTTTCATCATTTTCATCGCAGCTCATTCTTCTCCTTCTTGCTTCCTTTCAAGTTTTCTTGGAGGAGGCAAGTTTTACCTTCTGCGAATTTCTCATTTCTCGCATCTCCTGCTTTTCGTTTTAAATTGTTCTCTTCTAGAAATGGCAGCCTCCAGATGGTTGAAGCCCGAGGTACTTCTTTTTCGTTTGATCTTTGATTTTTCCTTTTTCTGATTCGTTTTCGTACGTCAATGTTCATCTCGTTTGATTCCCGAGATGACGATTAAATTAAAATGCGAATCCCATTTCAGCTCCTTCGCTTGTACATTGCGATCGATCTACTAGTAATAGTTGTTCCGACGCCTGATCTGCGTTGTAATTTTCAAGTCATAGCCGGAGATTATTTTTTCAACGTAAATATTGTCGGTTAATTGATTAGGAGAAATGGTTCTTTCCCCCCCTCTTTAATTTAGCCTGTAAATCTCGGAGAATATTCTTGGTTCGATTTTGTGTTTCGTGTTCTTTAGAAGCCAATGTCAGGAAGAATTGAAAAGAAAAGCACGTTCAGATTTCCAATCTTCTTATTTTTATAATCAAATTGTTCTGATTGCGTCCTGTTTCTTGTCTTGCGAACAGGTTTACCCTCTTTTTGCTTCAGTTGGTGTGGCTGTTGGGATCTGTGGTATGCAACTCATCAGGAACATCACTTCCAATCCTGATGTCAGGTATATTTTATTTGTATATATTTCTTATAATCTTTTTTTCTTCCATGGTTCTCCTGTTTTGTTATTCTTATATCAGATTAAATTGTTTCCTCTGCACATTAGTTGCATCAGCCAGTTTTTGAAGTTATCAGGGAAAAAAAAGTCTTTTTTTGAATGAGTTAATGATAAGTTCTTTTTTTCCTATTTAGTCTAAGATAAAATGTCTCATCAATTTCATTCGTGAATTCACTCTGCTCTTAATCCTTCAGATAAGAGTTTCTCAAAGTATTCTTCAAATATTTTCGCGAAACCAAAATTGTCACAAAAGAAAGCATTCATGTCTTATTTCTTTTACAAAATTATGACTTCCATCAAAAAGTGGATCGTTCTGTTTTATATACCCACTAAACATGAATGTTTTGGATTCTTCGCATTATGCATTAGGATATAGACACACACACTATATATCTATTTTTGCTTTACTTCTACGCCTGTGTTAGGGGGAAAAAATATCGCTCTTGTTATGGCCTAATGAAGCCTCCTCCATTCATAGGCAAAGGTTAAAGAACCGTTTGCATGCCAGGGATAAAAATTTGAATGGAAATGACAAGAAAGAAATAAAAACTGGTACTACTTAGTAATGAAGCTTAAAATCGTTAATGGTTGGCAAAAAAAATTAAAATTGGTAATGGTAGGCAAAGAGAAAAAAAATCAAAATCTTTAATGGCCTGGTAGCATAGCAGTAGTATGGATGGATTTAGTAAATTGGAGATCATGGGTTTGATCTTGCTTTTAATTTTAAGCCATTAGAGATTGTCCTCCTAATTCGAAAAAGTAACGAGAATTGAAATCAATATATAATATTAGAATTAATTCACTCTTTACCACCCATTTACTATTTCCTCACTATTCATCTAGAGATGTGTCTTTTTTTAGAAGTTGCTATTTTTTAAAGGATAAGTACTTCTTTTAACTTGAACATTTGAATTCTGATTGGTTTGGCACAAATGAACTTCTCTAGTTGAATCTAATTTAACAGGCATGCATGCCCTTTTTTATTGTTGAAACTTTGGTAAATTGAAAGATGAATTGGTAATGTTATTGGCGGGCCTGACTGCAGGGTACTAAAAGAGAAGAGAGCAGCAGGAGTGCTTGAGAACTTCGCAGAGGGAGAGAAGTATAAGGAAAATGGACTAAGGAAGTTTGTCCGCAACAAGCGTCCTGAGATTATGCCTTCTGTCAATAACTTCTTCTCTAAACCAAACTAGTAAAGTCTCACACACTCCATTTATTCTTTCATTCATTTATTCCTGAGATTAGTTTTACGGTTTTGGTTTTTGTGTCGTTGACATAGGCTTAATTAGGACGCTTCAATCTCGCTTTTCACGTTATTACTACTTGTAATTTGTTGGTGGATGAGCCATGTCCATGTGGTTCTACTAAATAATAAAGTTTTTTATGTCTCTTTTTTTTTTCCCATTAAAAGAACTTCTATGATTATTTAGGTAAGTAATTAAGTGATTAAAAAATTTTACTTTTTCAATTTGATTCTTTCAAAAAATAGTTAATGGGAGAATATGTGTAATAGAAGGATTGGAAATATTAAACTGAAAAACTACAAATATGTGAGATCACAGAGATAGATTCAGGGAAAAAAAAAAAAAATACTTTTCCAATTAATAAACGTATTTTTTGGGCAAAAAATTAGTAAATGTATTTCGGTTGTATAAGTTGTAAATGAATTACAAAAATGAATAATATTTTTTGTATTAAATCATGCGTTTTTTTTCTTCCTGTTTTATATTATTTTTCTTCAATGTCTTATAGCTGGACAACGAATTCCTTGGTTGGGTTGTCGATGGATGGATGTAACATAGAAAGGAAAATGTTTATAATGTCTATCATTCATTTATAAACTTAATCATTATTCAATTTTTAAAAATTTTTAGAGATAAAATTATTTTTTATGATTCTTATACAAATTTCATTTTACTTTCCAATAAAGATAAGGAAAATATTTTTCAAATAAATTTTTACTCTTTAATATATCTTGTTCTAAATATACAATACATTATCAAAATCAAAACGGATACTATTAATATAAAAATTATTGAAGCAAAATAAATTAATGAAATGTTAGTCCCTCGAGTCCATAATATAGGGTATTTGTAGAAGGAATGCATGATTCAGAACATAAGTCACCTTCAATTTAATTACTTACTATCCAACTTTACCCACTCATTAAATCTGTTATCTCTTTAAAATAACATTCTCAATACAATTAAAAACACTTTTCAATAAGGGTAAAAGCAAAAAAAATAAAAATAAAATTAAGACATATTGAAGTGTCATATATTGTGCACCAGTGGGAGAATATGATTTATTTTAAATACTTATATAAATCATTAAAGTATTATATCGGTTTATAAATTAAATTGGAGAAAATTGGTAAATAACTGTTTTAAAATAATTCATTTAATTTCTTTAATATCCTCATTCTTAATATATAGGAGACTTTTCATCAAATTCAAGTGATAGTCTTGAGGCAAAAGATTTAAAAGGTTATTTTAGGAAAACTGAAGTACATTTTTAATAAATAATTAATTTAACTATTTTTTAAAAATTATTCATAATAATCAAGTTGATCTTATATTAAACCCATTTATACCTTTACTTAATTTTTAATTTGGTATATGTATATTTTTTCTTTTAATTACATCATTAATTCTTTCTTAACATCGTTGGCTCGTCTAACTTTACTCAATTGGCATGGTTAGCCATGTATGTGAGCTAACCTGACTAATGGTGCAAAATTAAAGCATTTAATTACGAGGAAAAAATAAATAAATATAGAATTAAGAATTGAAAAAAAAATGTGGGTACCTGCAGGTGGTTTTTCCATAAAAAAAATTAAACCGTTTTGGTTAATAAAGTAATAATAATAATAATAATAACAAATAAAATAACTTGTATTGGGAAAGATAGCCATTAAAATAGGGTTTAATATTTTTGTATTGATTGCCGAAAATTTTTTTTTGCCACACCCACATAAATGTAAGTGGATGTCACTAATATTTTTTCTCTCATTTATTTATAATGGGATTTACTCACTTTTATGTGAATGTGAGAGAAAAAAAAATTTCTTCACAGACATTAGAACATCAGCAAAATAAATAAAATAAAAGTGGATCGTCTTTTACTTTTTTTTCCGGGCATGAACACATGACCGTTGAAGATGCACCAATTTTAAAAACCAAAACAAAAAACAGAAGTAGCCGTTACGCTGACTATCTTCAAAGCCCTAATTTAGAGCGCCTCTTCGTGTCAAGTGTTTTACAAATCGCTTCACACCAGTTCTTGGGTTTTCTTCTATTAATCGTTCCTCTTCATCGATTCAACCTAATCCCTCACTTCGATTTCAGAACACAGCCTGTCTAGTCCAGTATCTTTAAATTCTTGTTGATTCGAACATATCTTTTTGGTAATTCAAAGGAAAACCAGGACATGGCCGCAAAAACAGTCGCTAGAGACATCATCACTCTTCGCGGTTCTGCTGCAATAGTTAGCGAGTTCTTCGGTATGATAACTCTCCCTTGTTCTCGTGCCGATTTCTTTCATCCAGAAATGGTTAGGGGTTTTCGAATCTGATTTATTTTTTAATTTTTACTTTTCCTGATCAGGATACGCTGCTAACAGGTGATCAATTCTGAACTTAAATCTCTCTCTCTCTCTCTCTCTCTCTCTCTCTCTATTTCAAATTTTATGTGGTTACACTGATAATAAGTATTTTGAGTGGGAACATTCTCTCAGTATTCTTTACAATCGAGGAGTCTACCCAGAAGAAAGCTTTGTAAAGGTCAAGAAATATGGGCTCCCAATGTTGCTCACACAAGACGAGGGTGTCAAATCTTTTATTGCCGATCTAACTGCTCAGCTATCTCGTATGCCCCTAATTCCTACTGTTTTTTACTATTTCTAGAACGATTTCTAGAGTTCTTCACAAATCTGGGTCCTGGTCCTGGAAAATCACGAATCATCCGAGAAATTTTGCACTTAATGCTGCTGCATTTGATTCAAAATTATACAATTAAAGGATCCAAATTTCTTAGAGTGTCAAAAATTAAGGAGAAATTCTTGGAGGCGAAATGCTAGTCTACTCCTAGTACACAAGATGAGCGTAAATTGAAACTTGAGGTTCATTATCTTCTTAAAGCTGCCAATTCCAACTGAACTGAAAGAGAGCACTATTTTGTTGTCTGGAAACTTTTTCTCAATGCTATGTTTGCAAGTGATTGAAGAAACTTAGAGCAACATAATTTGAAACATTTAACTTATTTTGACTTGGTAATTATGGTATTAATAGCCCCACTCCCCTTCTCGGTGCTGTCAGTTTTGTCTTAACCGAGAGGGAGTGAGTAATTTTGATATCTTGGATCGTTGCTGACGATTGAAATATGTGAATCTGTTTATGTTGTAAAGAATGGCTTGAATCTGGAAAGTTACAGAGGATTGTTCTCGTTATAATGAGCAAGGCCACCGGTGAAGTCCTTGAAAGGTGGAATTTCAGCATTGAGACTGACTCTGAGGTTGTTGAAAAGGGGTAAAGTCACTAAACTTCTATGTGAACTTTCGCTCTCTTATTTTGTAGTGAACTATGAAACGTAGACCTTTGAAAACTGAAGCTTTGTTTACGTTATCCACTTGAACAATGTACTAGATTAGATTAGATAAAACTCAACAATTCGTATTTCGTCTTCTTATTAACACTAGTGTCTGAACTCAGAAGTACTCCGCTCTTCATTTATGCTTTTCTATTTTATTTGATCTTTCAGTGTATCGAGGGAAAAGAGTGACAAAGAAATCATGAGAGAGATACAAGCAATTATGCGACAGATTGCTTCAAGCATTACCTATTTGCCATGTCTTGATGAAACTTGTAAGATCCATAAGCAAGTATCATCATCATGGACAAAAAGTTTCCACCCTGCCTTTTCACTAAAACGAAACATAACATCAATGGGGTCCTCTTGTTTCAGGTGTCTTTGATGTGTTGGCATACACGGACAAAGATGTGGCGGTTCCATTCACTTGGGTTGAGAGTGATCCAAAACTTATTGCAAATCCCCAAATGGTGAAACTGCATTCCTTTGATACCAAGGTGAGTAATCTAAATGCTGTTCGTAATTTCATAGACATGTTTTTCGTTATTTGTTTATTACTAATTTTATCTTTTTTCTGCAATGTAGATTCATAAAGTTGACACTCTTGTTTCCTACAAGAATGATGAGTGGGATGAACAATAGAGCCATACTTATTTTCCTGTTTTTATACCGTTCTTGTGTTTGTCCACTGTGAATCTTCTATTCACATATTGTAGAAGTGTCTAATGTCTGTCAATGTGTGATGGTTAGCCCAGTCTGAGACAGTAGAAACCGCACTTTTGTTGTATTGTTCTGTTTGTGGCTGAAGGAAATGTGTGCCGTGTAAGGAATGCCAAAATTGTAGTTGGCTATTATGTCAGTTTTGTGATTCAGCAGTGATGGAAGTTTATAGCATCTGCTGACATTGGATAAAAAACAAAGGTCCTGTCCTTTACAAAGAGTCCACATTAGATCATTTGTATTTTGTAGTCTCTGGGCAGTAACCCTCCAGTTTATGATTTTTTTAAATTTCCCTTTCATATGATAGAAAAAGACTTGCTCTTTCAAGTTCCTGTCCTTTACAAAGAGTCCATATTAGATCATTTTCTTTAGGTCCTTGTTAGATCATTTTCTTTACAATTTAGTGAGGAAGTTATGCTTTTTTTTTGTGTCTGAAAGAGAAAGTGCTTATCAAACAATAGACAAGGACCTAATGTGGATTCTTTACAAACGATTTGAAATGTGAGAAATGGTACTTGTCGAGATTGGATGGAGTTGGTCAGTGCCAAACAAGATCAAATCCGTTATATGACTACTCTTCCGTAGGCTACTCTTTAAGTTCGTGGTCATTTGATGTAAACTTTTCCCTTTAAGGACCTTGCTGAGGCTACTCTTTCGTAGGGATTGGCAAGTGATGATTAATCATGTTTTATAGAGATAGCAATACGGTAGTTGATTACTTTGCTAAGATCTCTTATAATCTTGACAGTAACTTCTGTATTATTGATCAACCTCTCCCTATAGAGGGGGAAGGTAACGAGGGAGGGAAGGTTGAATCTCTCGTTTAATGCTTTGATCTAATTATTTTAAATTAGTGGATTTCAGTTTTCATTACATTAAAAAAAAAAAAGGCATTGATGAAGTGGTCTTGTCGTTTCGTGTTTTTATCCATGAAAAAGTTCAGTTTCCTTTACTTTCCGGCCAGTATAATAGACTAATACATAGTGCGTCAGTGATTAACACTTATTGTTTAAAAGTTAAATCTAGGCTTCATGACCCTGCTAAAATACAAGGGATACCATGTTTGTGTACGTTCCAACAAAAAATATTTGAACTACGATAGTTCAAACTATATAGACATAAAACTGATTTTAAATTTGAGATTTAATTTAATTTTAACTGAACACTTCGATGTTTATCTGACCATGGAAACATTTCCAACAAAAAGATAATAGCACCGGAAAAGCTTATTTTAATCCATGTTGATGTAAGAGAGAACATAAATTATGCACATCTAAATTCCTATGAATATACAGCCAAACATAACCCCAGGATTGTGCTGCATGAATATATACAGTCCCCTACAAAGTTCTCTGGACATTTTTAAGCAGAAAGCTGAAGATTGATTATAACCTTGCACCTGTCTTCAACTCACACCCCGGTACATGGCACCAGGTTGAAGATCATCCAAGTTATCAATGTTTCTAAATCCATCAAGTTCCCTTAGACACGTCCAGCCTCGCCGTGCCAGAAAATCACGGTGATCTTCTTCAGTGTAGAAGATCTTCTCTTCAGTATGAACATGAATTTGGTCAGACTCATCATAGAGGCATAGCTTAATGGCCATTCCTGCAATCATAATTTGAAGTGTTACCCAGTAAGCACACAATTTGAGCACGAGTATAATTTTTCACAAAAAAATCCTTCAGATTAGTAATGGGACCAGAAACCAACGAGATAAACAACTAGCATGAAAAGACAACTTACTCCTCCATTTTTTTTTTTTTGCCAAGTGTTTGAAAGAGTTTACTCCTTATTCATGGGTTTTGTTGTTAATTGAACCTAACTTCCTGACACTGGCTAGAAGTTACCAATTATTCATGAGCAAATTACTCAGTTATTATTGATGGTTTAACATCAATTTATTAGGTAAATAAAAAGTCACCAATTATTCATGCTCGATTTCATCCCTCAGCCGTCTGTGCATGGAAGTAACGCACTAGTTAGCTTTCTAACAAGCTAGCAGGACCAACTTGCATCTACAAAACAAGTTTACACAAAAAAGAATGATCGCCAGAAGATTGAAATAAGCTTAAAATACCTTCATCAAGGTGAAGAGTATAATTTCCTATAGGCATATCTCGGTCAAGACTCCTTACTATCTGGTATTCATCCTCCAACCAAAACAAACGTTTGCTTCTCAACCTAAAAGCTGCTCTTATTGCCTCTTTGATGGCTTCTGAAGTACCATCAATGCCTATTCTTCTTGTGTAATCGCCCCATTTGACTGTTATGACCCTCCCACAACATGATTGACCTTCCCCACCTGCTAAAGTGGAAAGATGAAGAAACAAGAGAAGTATAAGCTAAAGTAAAATACTCCAATAAACCAAAATGCTCTAATGTCTCAGCTTTTACAAAACTGGCTTAAGAAAATATTAACAATGGCTGCTGCTACTAATAAGATTACTTATCAAAAAGCAAGGTTCACAAAGTCACTTTAAACAGTTTAATGTGTATAATTGAGGACCTTTAGCCACATAAGATTAATCTTTCATATTTATTGTCCCATACTCTTTGTGATCAAGCACACGTCATACAAGGAATCTATACAGAGCTTACTGCTTATAGGAGTTTCTCTCCAACTCCAAGGAGGAACTCCACTTGTGCCAACAGTATCAGCTGCAGTAATTGCAAGAGGATGTTCATCATGATCCAAACGATTCTCAAGATTGAGTGTTGACCTGCCAGTGGCTGGACCTGAATGCCAGGCACTTGAGTAACACGAAACATATGAAATGCCAAAGACTACTATAGAAAGGAATAAATGGGATGTGTGTAAATGAAGTCAAACATATATCAAATTCAAGCTTTTTTGAAAAACAGGAACACTTCACTCAGTTGGCAGCTTTAACGTTTTCTCCAAATTGGATTAAATGAGGATGATTAGTGTTAAATCATTTTTAAACATTAAAGAGCTGTAACAAACAGGTACTGCAATTTAAGGGGGGGAAACCAACAGAGGACGATTTATATTAGTTTGAGATAAATTGCTAAATTACATCACTGGTTCAAAGGCCAATTTACAATCACCCCCTATTTACAATATAGCCAGCACAATAATTGTGACCCAGTAACCTCGTATAGAAAAATAACAATACTTCCGATTGCTATATGAAATATGAACCAAAAATGAAAAAGAATCATCATCATCATAAAGCTAATAAATTAACATGTAAAAAATTATGACCAAAAGCCTTCATTCTCATGCTCCAGAATGATTTCATTATTTATCCCACTATTCCTATCATCAAATGGAAATAATTACTAATTACTAACAAACCTCAGTTCCACATGAATATTTTGTGCTCTTCTTGAATATATTGAAATTGTCAGTAGTAGCTTTAGGGATTGTAATTGTGAAGTTTTGCTATGGACTTTGAAAGGTTGGTGGAATGATTCTGGGTAGCAATAATAGTTCTAATTCTGTTAATGTATCATTATTTGACCATTAATACCAACAAAAAGAAAGAAATTGATGGAAGAATAATGCACACTTTGTGTGAACTAAATGCAGTATACACTTACAATTGCAATTGACCAAAAACCAAAGTCCATCGTCAAATTATGATACTAAATTATACTACCTCCGGTTCTAAATATAAAACCAGTTGACTTTTTTGAGGAAATTAAGGAAGTTAATTGAATCAATTTGAAGTACTTATATTTGTCATATTTTCTCCAAACTAATTTGTCTAGTTTATAAATTGATATATAATTTAATCATAATATGATTAAGTAACCTATTTAGCTTCCTTAGTCTATCCAAAAAAAGTCAACTATATTTAGGACCAGGGGTAGTATATAGCAACACTATCAAATACAAAATATTTCAGGAAATTAAAGGACAAAATTTGGAGAGGAACTTGTACATTGATATACCTTCAACAGGCCCAAAAGAAATGCTGGTATCCTCCATACCTGTACAGCCACATAACTATTCAAACTACCATTTTCTAAAGGGGAATGGAGCAAACTCGTCAATGATAAGCATAGAAGCACATGACTTAGGAATGACATGCTTAGCTAAATTATTATGATGGTTTAGGATGAAGAGACACATACAAGTACAAAAATCCCAGAGACTTAAATGTCATATAATTTTGGATCAAGAGATGGTGCCAAATGCCTGCATAAATTTGCTAACAAGGTAAAATGAAAAAACTAGACCCAATGATTTTTTCTTTTCTTTTTTTAAACTCTCCTGGGCCACTACAGTGGCATCAAAGTCGAAATTCAACAATGATAGGTATGAAATGGTGACTCAGGTCTGGTGATTGGGAGGCAGTCATACAGAGGCAAAAGCTCAATGGTGAGGCTCATGTAAGGTGGGTTATCATCAGAAGAGATAAAGATAACATATTCGTGTAAGCATATCATAAACTCACACTTAAAGGAGATGTTGGGGTCAAATACGAAAAAAAAGTAGGAAGAAATCGCATGTTTGATTAGGATTGGGATGGAGGAGAAATATATAGTGGGAACAGACCATAAACCTAATGCCAGAGTTTTGGATCAAGAAGAATTATCAAACTCACATATTTTCTAACAAAAATACAATGAAGAGAAAGGTCTACTGCATCTCTCCAATGTCTGAGACACCCCCAAGCGCCAGGAAGTATCCTATCATGATGGGCACTGGATTGCAAGCCTTTAGAGTGAGTTCTTTTCTTCAGGGTCAGCTGACCTTTTACAAACTTTGCACAAATTTATAAATCCTATAAATCAAATAATAGAGATGCCCATCTTTTCTGCTCAAATTTCTCAGAATTCCGAATGATCAGCGGATTTGGCGACTATAGTATAGATTAGGCAGACAGCTCCAGTCATAACTTGTTAACAACAGTAAATAATTGAGCTGTATAGAACACAGTACCCATTCCCTTTTTGTGAGAAAAGAAGTACAACCTCACAAAACAATGATAGGATACTTCATGACAATACCAAATTTGTTGGAATTCAGAAACAACAGGATAATAAACAGCTGAGCAATGATGCTCAGACAATCTCTCTTCACACAATGTGCAAAACACCCACATAGATTCAGTCACAGGCAAATCAGAATAGCAAGTTGCAGCACATGGGAACAGTGGATACCTTTATCAGAGAATTGCATATAGGATTCAACCTTTGGAGGAGTAGGGCTCTTGCAGCATACACTCTTGCTCCTCTCTTTTAAAATCTCCTCAATGTCTTTGTAATAGGACATCTTAGCGGAACCAGCTCCCCTATCTTGATGCTTCGCCTTCTTAAACTCCTTTAACAGATTTCTCCACTTATCCGTACACATAGTCGGCGATCGATCAAATCCCTTATCTCTCATCTTCGATGATATCTGTTCCCACAAGTGCTTATTAGATTTAGAGGTATTAAACAGCCCATCCATCTCACGGCGAAAAGCAATAAGATTTCGGGTCTCGTCTTGTACCCAAGTCTCAGCGCGCTTCTTTGGCGCCTTAATTTCAACCTCGTGGTCCTCGCCACTACTGTCGCCGAGGATCATTTGATGTTGCGGAGGTTGTTGAAGTGGCGGCGGCGGAGGAGGAGGAGGGAGTTCGGCATTGGACGCAACCTCGATCATCATATCTGGGGTTGCTTCTTTGTAGAAATCGATGGGTCGGGGTTTCTCCGATAAATACATTCAAACAGAAAATGAATTCAGAGAAAGAAGAGTATTGGGAGTGAGAGTTTGAAAATCATTAGATTAAAAACAGGAGTTGGAGAGAACGCAATAGCGTAATCACAATATAGTGATTGTGAACTTGAAGCTTTCGCATATGAAATCAGATGGACTTGTCCCTCCATGTCTTCCGCTTCCAGTCCAACATTTTCCAGCTGATTTCATCTTGCGTGTCGGTTTCGACTTTCAACAACAAATCAATCAATTTCAGAATGGGTTTTGATTAATTTTTTGGAAAATATTCTCCAAAAAAAAACACTCTAAGAAAAATCAAATATCAAAACAGGTCTTAGAATCTTTTCTGATATTATTTCAGGATATAGTTGTTAATAACTACTGATATAGTTGTTAATAGCTACTAATATAGTTGTTAATATGTAGTTGTTGATTATACTGATTCAGTTGTTAATGAAGACTGATATAGTTGTTAACCGCTACTGATATAGTTGTTAACGCTTTCTAAAATAATATCAGAAAAGGCCTTAAGGCCTTTTTTTATATTTGACTTTTCTTAGGGTTTTTTTTGACAATATTTTCAAACCTTAGGCCCTGAATGAAATTTTCCCTAATTTTTTTGGGAATAACTTTTATGATTTTGAAGATAAATACAGAGAAAGAGTTTTGTTTTGACTTATTAAAAAGAGCTTCTAAAACTAAAACTAAGTGGTTACCCAAACACTCCCTTAAAATAAAATGTTTTATGTGGAACCACCATATTCTCGTAGTGCCTAGAGTTGGGAATCACGGCTAGCCTTTGAAGAGTCAGGGCCTAACAAAGCTGGCCCTACAAGACTTAGAGTAAAAAAAATATTTGTTTTTCAAAACTCAGCCCAAGAGCACCAAGGTTAGGGTCGGCCCTACAGAGTCTGGAAGTTACTATTCCAAATTTTAACTATTTTTCCTCTATTTTTTAAAGACATAATTAGTAAATTACAATAATTAAAGTTCTAATTTATCAAATAAATATTGTCAATATTAATATCCAAATAACACATGCCATCTAACAAATAATTATATTCACTAATTTGTAATCAAAAGCAAACTATTGTCCATAAATAACTGACATAAAACATAAGAAGCATACAACTAAGCAACATTAGTACGATGACTATCATTGTCATCATTTTTGGCATTATCATCAATTTCAAAGACATTTAATTATGCTTCAATTTGAGTAGTAGGCTCTGTTTTATGAGTAAAAATATCATGAATTTCTTCTCTCGCATCATGAACATACCCATTAAAAGGGTTTGTAGGCCAGCTCGAAGCTCTGTAGGGCTAACTCTTTTAAGCTCGAAGCCCTACAGGGCTGGCCCTACCGGGCTTATTTCATTTTTTTTATATAACAAAAAGTTTTGGATGGATTCGACATCAGTCCCCTACGAAGGCCAAGGCGCGGCTCCGAGCTCTTTAAGCACTTAATGAGGACTTACAAGATCGCCTAGCGAAGGAGTCCTAGCGACAGAAGTGGGGATCGAACATACATTTCTTTGGGACTTGAACAAATCTCATACCATCTATGTCAACTTCCTTCGACAAGGCTTATTTCATTTAAGTCCTCTAATTTTCAAGTCCCCTTA
Organism: Acacia confusa; assembly: GCA_037074495.1. Classification (NCBI taxonomy): domain Eukaryota; kingdom Viridiplantae; phylum Streptophyta; class Magnoliopsida; order Fabales; family Fabaceae; genus Acacia; species Acacia confusa. The sequence goes on from CM073502.1 coordinate 8,427,662, forward strand.
AAGGATCAGGGTTTAAAAAGGTCGGTCCGACGGACTCGACCTGATTTCCCGGTTCTAGTGCCGAAGTGCCCTGACATTTTTTTTCTGGGAAAAATGATTAAAAAAAATCGTTTAAAATAGAGAAAAGATAAATAAATGCTCTCACTTTGACAAATCTTTGATTTGACAAGAAAGAGAAACTTAGAAATAATAAGTGTTTTAAAATGACCAAAATGTCCTTATTACTAAGTGCCTTTCTCTTATTACTAAGTGCCTTTCTCTTACTCCACCTCCTCTCTCTCTCTTGAAGACATTCTCGCACAATGACTCCGGACCTAGCTTTGGTCCTTTGTGGACTACCGTCCACTCCGCTCCTATATTGAAACAGTGTCGTTTTACGCTAAAACACTGAGCAGTTGAACTTTTTTTAATATTTTTATACACTGGCGGTTATTAAAATGATACTTTAGGATACTAATTAATACTAAAAAGATACTTCATAATTTTGAAACTTTAGCTTACTGACTTAGTACTGAAAAAATACTTTATGATGTTGAAAAATTATTTTAGGGTTTTGAAAAAATTTTCTGAAGTATATTTTTAGTATTAGTTAGTATCTGAGATATTTTTTCAAGACCCTAAAATAATTTTTCAACATTATAGAGTATATTTTTTAGTACTAATTCAGTAAATTAAAGTATTTTTTTAATACCTGTCAGTACCCAAAAACATTTTTTTAAGATTTTAAAATATGTCGTCAAGAGGGAGAAATATTCAAACCCTTATAAGGGTTCTTTCATTTCCCTCCAAGGGAATGAGGGTCCTCGCTGGATCGTCAACCTACATTGACCCGAACTTGACTTTGATACCAATTGTAACATCTCTGTACCTTGCTCTTGATATTGTCCGTTTTGGAGCCTATCGCCCTTCACGACTTTATAAAGCATCGAGAGAAGAGGTATCCAGATCCTTATAAGGTGTCTTTCATTCTTCTTCCTAGTCGATGTGGGACATAACATATAACTCCCTTCATTAATTTACACAAATTATTGTCATTGCTATGTAGCTTATATTTTTAAATACATATCAACATTAATATGTAACAAAATAAAATATGATCGGCTAAACTAAAGGAATGGTTCATGTTCTACAAGGATCATCAAGAATAATTTGGGGTTGGGGGGACCAGCGTCAAGTACATCCAGCTTCAAAGTCAAAAACTTCTACATTCAACTTCGCTTCTTTCAATTGCCATCTTCACTCAACTTCTTTTCTCCCTCTTCATTATTTTGTTGATTCATGATATTTGGTTTTAGTGGTTAGTGTATGAGATTTCTTTTCCTGGGGGTAGGTACAATCGTGCTTGTGATGTCGAGGATAAGAAAAAAGAGTATTAAGATCCTCAAGGAGGGTTGGGCAAATTGGATTTATACATTGCTTCACAGTGTTGCAAATGTCTTACATAGCTTTTGCATGACTCCACGGTTGTCGATGTTTCTTTGTATTTTTTCCCTTTAAATTAATATTGATTATCCCTGCATAGCACGAAAATTGTCATATATATATATATATATATATATATATATATATATATATATATATTAGGAAACAAAAGTTACATAGAAAAATTTAAGAATTGTTGAATTTATCAACCTGATTTAGAATTTTCCTATTTTTAAGTGACTTTATATGGGATTTTTTCTTTATGTTTTCAAAATCACAGCACCTTTAAAAAAATATCCCTAATAAAATGCAATAAATATCATCCACTTGCTAGGCTCGATTGGAGAATTTTTTTATTTTTTGTTGGGAGTGAAATGATCCCCTCTTAATAGATAGAAAATAGGAGGAAAAGGAAGTCCCCTTCCACCCCTCCAACTTTGGATATTTTGAGGACAGTGTTACATTTTAATTTAAGTTAAAGTACAAATTTAACAATATGATGAAGCAACATTATTATAATTTGAAACTTCTAGGGTGATTCAACTTTCGAGTCATTATTTCTCAACCAAAATTTTCGAGACAAATTTATGTCTTAACTCATTTAGCTATTTTCTCTTTGAAGTTAACAAAAATTCATTGAAATCCTTTCCTTCCCTTCCTCTTCCCTTGAATCAAACAATAGCCCATTAAAACCCCCCATTGAACCCAACAAGGGGGGTTAAGAGGTTTGGGAGCAGCACCATGCAAAAGCGACAAAGAGTTACTTATTATTCCAATTTGGCCTTGATTACCATGAATTCCAAACCCTAAATAGACCGAATAATGCAAGACAATTTTTCATACAATTTCTTGGTCTGGTTGTTAAATCTTCATCTTCTCATCTCCTGAAGCCAAAAAAAAAAAAAGAAAAAAAAAACGGATGTTTGATTATAAATTGAACCCAAAAATTGCATAAGGAACCAGACTCCCTCAGCTTAGTCATTGAAAGCAGCAGTGTAAAATCTCAAGCAAAAATGGTTCATTTAACAACATAGATCTAAGCTAATTCCTAGACTTCTTTCTTGACTTAGCCGAGGTCTTAGTTTGCTCAGAGGCTGCAGTATGAGCAGCTCCTTTGGAGGCTCCTGCCTGGTTGGATTTTGGATTTGAGTTGTTAGAAGATGCTCCAGATTCCTGCTTATCTCTACTCACAGAGCCCTGAGAGCCTCTCACTTGAGCAGCTCTTTTGTCCTTTCTCTTGGGCCTATAGCTTGACCTCTCTCGCTTCGGAAGCCACCTTTCCGGATCTGGAGGAGGACCCGGGTTCGCAGGGTCAAACCCTTTAGGGTACCTTGGCTTTCTCTTTCTCTTTCTCTTAGCTTTTGTCTTGTTCTTTCCTTCCTCGCGTTTTTCAACCACACTAACGTTAACAGAACCCTCAACATGTTTTGCTCCAGAAGTCTTCTCCAAGCTATCCACATCAATACCCTTCAAACCCGCTAATGGCTTCAATTGCTTTTCATAAAGTTCGGCCTTGTTAACATCCATGTGGGCAACTGTTGTTACCAGCCCAACTAGTGCTTCTATGCTTCCTTGACTCTTCACAAGCCCCTCGTACAGACGGGCGGCCTCCTCTTCCCTGCCATGCCTAATCTTGAATGAGGCAGCTTCTTGCATAATAATGTCAAGCTTATTGTCCTCCGTCATGGCATTAGACCACCATTTGATTGCAGAGTCGAGCACTGCAGCTGCACCGTCAATGTCACCAGCACGCTCTTTTAGAGATACAAGGGTGGCAACAGTGGCTGGCTTATGCTGGATATCTGATATCCTAGCCAGAGAATCTGCCGCAATATGAGGGTGGCCAGCAGCAGCAGCCACCTGAGCCCTTGCCATGTAAGCAACCTTGGACTTCTCAGGGAACTTATCAGCAAACTGCACCAGTATTTCCTCAGCTCCCCCAGCTCTGTTCTCTCTCACTAGCAATGCAGCTTGAAGTAAAACGGGCATTACACTGTCTGGAAACATGTCTGGTAGTCCAGAGACAAGTTCTCGGGCCTATAATTTCATAGTGCACAGCAATTATCAGAGGGGCTCACGTGCCAAATAGCATGTCACCAAAATTTTGAAATAAAAAAACTATGACGATTTTTACGTCAGTGAGGAAAATGGTGACAAAGGAAAATGGAGAGAAATTAGATGAAAAGTTAAAAAAATATAAATTGACCTGGTCCAACTTATTGGCATGAAGAAGCAGGAGGGATCGATTTGCATATATGGCTTCCCTTTGTTTGGCAGAAAGTTTCAAGTCCAATCCATGAGGAAGCTGAAAGCTTGGTGCCTCTTTCTCTTTAAGCCGATCAAGTTTCTTTAGACTATCAGAAACATCTTTTGGACCTTTCAATGAAACAAGATTGTTCACTGCCACTGCAATTGATGATTCATCAGCCAAATCTCGTTTGATTATGTCTATATAACCTTCCATAGCATCTTGTTTACGCCCAAGAAGCTGTTCATACACCATGCTTAATTGAAATTAGGGGCTCTTGAGAACCAACATTCTTTTTTTAAACGAAAATGTAAGTATTGAGATTTCAGAATATTTACCTGCTGGACATAGGCCAATTGTACAGCTATAGGAGACAACTCAATTTCTATTGCATCATCAGCTGCGTTATCTTCCATAAGCGTTTCTTGACCGATTCTGATACAACAAGCATAATATATGCATTAGCTTATGTAGGGAGCAAGATTCAGAGTAATAAGTTTAATGTGTATTAGAAGACATAGTATTGAAGATGAAAAACTAATTAGCAGAACAAACAAACAAAAACTGATTAAACCAGTACATACAAAAATTCAAAAAATCTACCCAAAACCGGGTTGCAGCCAACAGTAGAAACTTAAGGAAACTTAAAGAACAAGATTTATTTTTTGTTAAAAAAGGTTTACTTAAACTTATTCTGTACATTATCGTTAACTCTAACCACCATGTGTTTATAATTAAACCAACTGCAGAAGGAAAAGAAAAAGGCAGTTATTATGCAATGTTGAATTACCCACATTTTAAACTTACTATTTATTATGATTTCTACAACAAAAAAGGGTATTACCTTCGAGCTGAGAGCAAGAGTTGTTCAGCATCAGTGTGCTTATTCATTTCAATTAAAGAACAAGAAGTGTTGTATGCCAGCTCAAAGCTACTAGTTGGCTTAACACGAAGCAAATCCAGTGCTCTTTGAACTTCAGATGCCCTTCCAGCCATAACTAGGCCAGCAACAGAATTTATTTCCAAGTTGTCAATCTTGGATTTATAGAGCTTCTGGTAATTATCTGCACAAGCATCCATTTTCCCAAGACGATACAAAATCTGTGATTCCAAGAGCATGGTTTCATCACTTCCCTCTTGTCTTTTCAGAGACTCCAAGGCTTCATTTAACTTGTTTTGTCTATATAAGCAGTATGCCTATTTAGAAACAGCAAAAGGGAAACAATATCAATGGTAAGATTCATCCATATAATGAATTTCCACAAACTAAATCAACGAGTAAAAGGTTCATATTTAAGCACATGAAAGGTTCAAAAGAAAATGGGGCTTGCATGCATATATACATATATAATACATGCATAAGAGTAGTAAATGGCCTCGCTGACTGAATTGACAAGTTTGGAAAAGGGCAACATATTCACTGATCTGCCAAAGGGATACAAGCACCCTTCATCTCTTCCAAATACTAAAGCACTCAGACCTTTTATATCACTGGTAAAAGAATAGTAAATACTCCCTCTGGTCAAAAAATATAAGACAAAGTTGTCTTTTTTGGAAATATTAAGAAAGCAAATTAAATTACTTTAAAATACTAATATTTGTTATTTTTTCACCAAACTATTTTGCCTAATTCATGAATTCATATGTAATCTAAAAATACACATGATATGATTAAGTAACTTATTTAGCTTCCTTAATCTCTCCAAAAAAAAATCAACTACGTCTTAGGTAGTGTTTGGAAACCTTTCAAAACCTAAGTTTTGCATAGTACAATGTAAGTATGTGAGGGGAGTTTTGTCCCAGTTTGCACAAAACCTAGATTTTGGGGAACTTCCAAACAGACACTTATATTTAGAATTAGAGGGAGTACTAAATAGCCCATGGCTCACAATACATGTGACCCAAATAAATGAAAACTCAAAAGCCCGGTGAAAATGGTGGGAGCCAATGACGAAAGAAAGAAACAGTGTGACTTTTCAAATTTATACCAGCCAGATTACACTTTCATGTTCCATTTCATCCCAGATTATACCAAACATGCTTCATGCCTTTTCCATTCAATCATCTAGAAATTACTGCTTGTTTCTTCAAGAGATATATTAAAAGAAGATAATTATATGATTTTGAGAAAAGGGGTGAAATCCAAGGAATATTATAAATTTATAGTGCTCGCAATTGTGTCTTAAAATACAAGTTTTATGTTATTTTGCACACAGTACACCTTTTATTTTAAAGGCATAAGAAAATGGAGTGGCAAGAAAGAATTCATCTTGAACATCCTTATATGTGTTTGTATATATCCTACAAGGAATCAGGAATGTAATCAAATCATGAACGATTGGCCAGATAGAGCCCAAAATTAGTTTAATAACACAGTCCCTGAAGGTTAGCAGCATAAGTTTATTAGTTGATGATTGACGTCTGGCCCCTAAGTTGTCCAACATAAAAGGTTCTTCCAAATTCCAATTTTTCCTGATAATATCTCATCCTCAAACCCTACTAATATGTGCCGTCATTGTATCAAGCAAATACAAATTCACAAAGCTATTGTGGTTATAATATATCAATGGTACTCTATCTATGAGATACAAAGTAGAGGAAAAGAATTTCATGTTAAGATTAGTAACAAGCATATCCCTTTTTGCATTTCTTGATGCAGCTAATTAGGGTGTATAAAGAGCGCATCTCAAACTAGTTCTGCACAACAGCTGAGAAATATAACGAGGAGTGAGGGGGGGAACACAATATCCGCTTAATCTGCCAAAACAACGGGAATTTGATCCTGATATTTCAATTTAATAAGAAGACAAATTTGAGTTAAATTCAGCATCTCTAGATTCCACATTCAAAAGTCTGAATAACATTGATTATTGAGAAATTCCAGTCGCTAAAAATCATTTTCATCGCATTCCCTCATGGCATCATGGATTAAATTTTTTTATGCAGCAACCAACCTTGGTCACAAACAAGCACATCTTGACAGTTAATCGAGTGTCTACCCACAGAAAAAGTCAATTCCTTAACCGAAACACTACAATGGAAGTTGAGATTACATACTTTAAGGAAATTGAAATCAGCTGGTGACGTCGGGGAAGATTTAATCGTGGAGATTGCCTCTTGAAAGCCATCAGGTTTATCAGATTTGATCAGTGCCACAACTTTGCATCGAAGTGCATCCTCGTCGCCAGGCGCAATCGAGAGAACTGAAAATGAGTTTCAGACATCATAAACAAAGGGATATGATATAGAAAGAGAGGGGAGCAAGGTCGGCATACAAATCAACCAAATTGAAAACAATTATGAGAGCAAGACGAACTTTGATCTGCAACTTTAACAGCATTTTTGTAAGCGGAACTCTGTATGTGCTTGTTAAGCGTGGTGAAAAGATCTTCGATGGGAGGGAGATTCTGTGACGCCGGTGAAGCAGGTTTCGCCTTATCCTTCGACTTCGGAGCCATAGATTCACACCGGCTCCAGATCAAATCTTTTCTCGCTCTCCAGACAATTAAATGAGATTGATTCAACAGTGCGCGTTGGTGTTAGTTTCTCAGCCAACGGCGTTCGTCCTCTCGAACCAGGAGCTTTGCCCTTTCCGGATTTTCCAGATTTCCCTTTCCGACCGCCAAAACTATAGGCGTGCTCACATCTAAATGGGTTGTGACTGTAAGTCGTTATAGGCCCAATTAAATTTTTTGGGTAGAAAAAAGCCGGCCCAAATAATGAGGAACGACGATGAGTATGGTTCGCCAACCGTTATTAGGCAAGCCCCAATACCTTCTTCAGTCTACGCCTAATACTCGACGACTTGAGGACCCCAGTCTTTTTTCGGCTAAAGAAAAATATACCACTCATCAAATTTTTAATATAAGACATATTTAAAGAGTTTATTTTAATTCTAAATATAAGATAAAATTTTTATATTTATTAATATTTTTTCAATTTATCTATACTAATACTCCCTCACTCAATAATAATCAAAGAAAAGGGGAAGTGAGAGAATTAAAGGAAATGATTAAGGTATTTTAGAAAATAAATGTCTTATTAACTAAGGGATAGGATATTATTACTACCATTTTTTGTTACTACCAATGTTACTACCATTTTTTCATTGTTAGTTCAGAATATCAATAGGAGGGAGAAATGATAAAGATAGATAAGATTCTGATCTAACGGTGGAAAAGTAGTAATAACATTGATAGTAACAAAAAATAGTAATAAGAATATCCTATCCCATTAACTAATTTAATCAATTTATTTAATCTAATTGAATTAGGAAAATATGTTTTATATTAAGGACCGAAGGAGTATTATTTATTGTTTTTCATTACATGTTTTTTTAGCAAAACAGTCAATTTTATGAATATTTCAAAAAAAGTTATATCGACCAATCAACTGAAAAGGCAGGAAAAAAAAAACAAAGTAAACTAACATTACACCTATATTATTCAAAACAGTAAATCCTATACAATTCAAACTACTGACATGATTGGTAAAATTTCCTTGGGTTTGTGAAGGTTAGAACTACAAGGTGGATATATGGTGGCAAGAGCATATGGGAAGAGATCTGGAGAAGTCAATCTTTCACTTTTGGAAAATCTGGTAATTTTTGTAAATGGAATCAATCACAATTAGGACTTCACTTTCTAATATCAGGATGAACTCATTATGCGCTAGCTTTTGCAGTGGATCGTTGAATTGTAAGTTATTGAAACTGTACTTACACTGCTGATAGGGGTTGAAACAAAACTAACAAACCATAAACCAAATGCTGGCTTCTTAGCAAGCTAATGATTTTGTGAGCAACTTTTGGTTTTTATACTTGCTCTCTACCAATACGAGTTGGGTAATGCTACAAATTACTAAAACAGCAGGATCTGGCTTTTTAGTTGGTTATTGAATATTGATATATAAGCAACCTTTTGTTATCATCGAGTGACTAATTGTGAAATTTAGAGGCGTCGAAGGAAACCAAAGAAAATGTTTTTTTCTATCATTCCAAACAGAATCTGTTGATACAAATAAGAGAGATTTGCGTTATAGTTGACTACGATCGAGTTTTCCATTACCACCCAATCGGTTTGGGATAGCAATGGTAGAAGTAATTGTTTTCTAGATGGGTTTTTGTAAATGGAAGATAGAATAAACGTTAGATTATATATGTTATTTGTATTTGAGATAACGATGACATAAATGACTTTTTTTAAATATGAGCTCTTGTTTCGGATGACATTTGAAAAGTCAAATGAAATGGAAAATAACTGAAAATAATATGAATCTTGTTAAATATGTGTCTATATATATATATATATATATATATATATATATATATATATATATTAGTTGTATATTATATGATAATTAAAGATAAAAAATTTAATTCAATTAAAAAATTAAAAACATTGAAATACTTAATTAAATATATTTAATAGAGAAAATCATCCATAAAATAAAATACATACAAATGTATATTTAATAGTAAACAAAATATATAAACCCTATAATTTATTTTATTTTAGAGACGCTGCATTGTTTTATTATATAGTATATATATACCGCGATTTTTTCAATTATATAATATATTATATATCAGAAAATCTAAAAAAAAAATTACAAAGTACTACAACTTTCTTCTTGTGCTTGTGTGGTCAAGTAGTCGTTTTTTACTAGAAAGATATTATAATAAGTGATAAATACTAGTCACTAACTATTCACCATATCACACTTTCAGATGTGTATGGTTTGAAGAAGGGAGAAAATTTTTTTACCTCAAATTGACCATGGAAAATGTTTAATATTCCAAAAATACACTTTTAGAAAAAATGAATATTATTCTCATTAATGGCAATTTGGTAAAAATCCTTCCTTTCTCTCAAACCAAACATGCTATTAAGATCTATGGGAAGTAGAGCAGGAAAATCAAATCGAGCCTGTCGGGCCGGCTCCATTTTAGCCCTAACATTTTAAGAGTCAGATTTATAAATTTGAACTGCTAAATAAAGTCGGCCCTATAGGGCCAAAGGCTCAAAAGGGTCAGCCTGTTAGCCCCTTTAATTTTCTTTTCAATTGACTTGATCATGATCGAGAGTATTGGGGAGTGAAGGAACTTCATGGGTGTTTGTTTGAAGAATAAAGATAACATTTTTTTGTCACAAAAAAAAAAAAAACCATGATGCTTTTGTTTTATTTGTTCGATTGAGCTTTTCTACAAACTTATATCATTTCAGTATATTGTATTGTTGATCATTTCAATTAAATTTGTTGGTGTACTATATTGTTGATCTTTTTAGCATCTATTTTGTACTTCTATTCAATTTGTTTTGTTTTTTTACAAGCTTATATCATCTATTCTATTTTTCTACCACTCATTTTGTCATTCACGAATCTGTTATGTTTAGTATATGTTTAATGCAATTTGAAGCAGCCTAATATGAATTATTTGTGGACAATAGTTTACTTTTGATTATGAATTAGTAATTATATTTGTTTGTATGCAAATGTTGACAATATTTATTTGATAAATTAGAACTTTAATTATTGTAATTTACTAATTATATTTCTTTGAAAAAAAAACAGAGGAAAAATAATTAAAATTTGGAATAATTACTTCAGGTTCTATAAAGCCAGCCCTGGCCTGATACTCTCGAGCCGAACTTTAAAAAACATATATTTTTCTTACCTTGGGCCAAAAATGGTCGTCCCTAATTCCCTACTCTAACGGGAAGGGAAAAAAGAAGAGGAGAGAGCACGGAGGTTTGAGTAAGGAGGTCAGCGCCAACACTGATGGCGATGACCTGAGTGAGGAGGTCTACTTTCCAACTTACAGTGCTCATCAGCAAAAGCCTCTTTGGATTTGGCTTCAAGATCGCAAGCCATGTGACAAGTTTCGAGATCGGCAATGGTTTGCTGTGTTGTTTCTTGCATTTTCATTTTGATACATTTGTATAAACTTGTTAATGCATATTGTTTTGGTGTGATTCAGGTGGAACAATGACATAAATATGCTTGTTTACTTGGCTATTCAATAAAATGGGTTTTTAGTGGAAAATTCTTTTCTAATTAAGGTCAAAATAATCTTCCATCCAATTTTCTTGTCAAGTAACTGGATTGTAACTTGTAATGTAGTGGAATAGAGAAGTAGAAAGAATAATATGAATATGTGGAGATTGTGATGTGAGGAGCTTGTACTTTTTATATGGTTTAGTTTAGGTGCTTATATATAATGAATGTTTAATTTTATAGATTATATAATTTGTAGAGTAATATCGACTTAAGCTTGACTCTGATACCATTTATAACATATTAATAATTTGATACCATTTTATAATATACTATGACTTTAATACCAACTTGACTCTAATACCATTTATAACCTATTAAGAATTTGATACCATTTTAAAAATATATAATTAGTCACGAGGACTTTCCAAGAGGTCACCCATCCTAGTACTACTCTCATCCAAGTACGCTTAACTGCGAAGTTCTGATGGAATCCGGTGCATTAATGCTGGTACGATCGAACCCAATACGATAAGCGTATTCATCAACTATATTTGTGCTCCGCAAGATCCGGCACACGAGGAGACGGGTCGTCCCGTCATGCGTCGTTCGGCCAGGCGTCATGCACCAGGGATCAATGAAAGAGAAATGGAAAAGGTGGTTATTATTCCACCACTACTCTCAGACACGCTCCCCTAAATGCCTCACCAGTGTTTAGGGTTATATATGAGGAATTTGAGAAAAAATGTGAACATCATAGCCTGCTTTTTTGTTTGGCATCCAATGTTTAAGCCCTCATCTTGAATTCACCCCTTGGGAGCCATATTTAGAAACTCAAGTTTTGAAGTTGCATATGTGGTCGCCTTCAGAAAACTAATTTTCTAGAGATCTTTAATAAGAAGTATCGCATTTGGAATGCACTGCCTCCACTACTCTCTTTTGGATGAGGTTCTCCACAATGGCTATAGCCATAGATCAATATGATGGGTTTAAGTATTTAGCCGATGCAAACTCCAATCCTATGGTCACATTAATCAGAACCTTCTAGAACTTGACTAAAGAAGTCTTAAGCACTCCTCCAAATAATTATCATCGGAATCCAACAATTTTCCCCGCAGTTTCTCCACCCTATGCCTACCTTTAACCCTTCAGTAGGTGAAGAACTTGCATTAAGATAGTTGGCGACAGCGGAGCTCTAGTACATGCTCTAGTCGTTGAAGTTGCCATAGCCATGGCCTCTGGTTCTCATCCTATTCCAGTCTCAAAAGGATTAAGCGGTGCCTATGTTTTTCGTAGCCAAAATGGTAAGGATATAGCGGTGGCTAAGCCAGCAGATGAAGAACCTTTAGCCTCCAACAATCCAAAAGGCTTGACGAGTCAATTGTTGGGCCAACCTAGTGGAAAGGGTTGATGAAACTAGTATACGTGAATTATTTGCTTGTTTCCTTGACCATGGAAGCTTTTCTGGTATGCCTCCCACTGCCTTAGTCAAGTTCTCTCATGTTGCCTTCTATTTTACTAATGTTGCGCATTCATCAGCTATATTTGCGCTTTGCGAGATCCGGCACATGAGGAGACAGGCCGTCCCGTCATGCACCGTTCGGCAGGTTGTCACGCAACAAGGATTAATGCTTCTACTTTTGTTGCAGAATTTTTTTTTCCTGCCACACTCACATAAGAGTGAGTGGGTCCCATTCTCTCCCCTCGGTTTATAATAGGACCCACTCACTCTTATGTGAATGTGACAAAATTTTTTTTTTTTACAGCAAAAGTAGAAATATTAATCCCATATTAGGACTCTAATACCATTAGTATCATCCCAGCTCTAGTTTTGGCATTGGACCATTCATACTTCAAAAACATAACTATATATTTATATAACCAACGATCCTAACTATTACTGATTTATTGCCTAAAGTTGACATGTCAAATTAACATAAGGATCAAGAAAATAATTAATTTGAATAAGATAATGGAATTACTAGTACATCCAAAACTAATACATGATGTTGTAGAACATAGACCAACATTTTACATACTGGACTAAAAATTTTTTTCACTATGACCTCTATGAATTGAATAAGTGTGGACAAAACCCCAATTTGTTGTTAAATCCAAGGCATAGGTTTGAATTTTTTTTCAAAAAGCCAGGTGTGATAACCCTAATGTGAGAAATATAGTTTAGGGTAGGAACATTGTTATCCATCGAATCTTGGTCCTACCGTGGCAAGAAAATAAAATTAGTCAGAAAAGAACAAAAGTGAGAAAAACAATTGCTAAGAACAAAAGTGACATTGTCTTCCTATTATGATCCTATATTTTTTCCTTTTTGATTTCTTTCATGAGAATTTTTTGTTTGATAAAAACATGATTTGTTGATTTGTAATATCCCGGCTTTGGGTATGATACTATCGGACTGATACAATCTTTTATATTTCACTCTGAGTTTGATACCATTGATCTAATACAATTTCTGACATCCCAGCTCTCAATCTAATACCATTGATCGGATACAATTTTTGACATCTTGGCTCTCAAGTCTGATACCCTTGTAATATGCCTTAAAAAAAAATACTCTAAAATTGTATAATTTTAAATTTTTTTTCTTCTTCAACAAATTTGTAAAAAATAAAAAAAAGAAGCAAAATTGCATTGTTTGATAACCACAAATGACTTATTTAAAAAAAAAAAAACGATATTTGACTTGTGGCTTGCAATTCAACAACATTAGTATTATTCCTATTGTATATTGTTATTTAAACAAATGACTTGAAGCTTGAATTTCAAGTTCTACCTGCCAAGAATAAGTCAAAGTCTTAGTATGTGGGTCTATCCGTGTCAAGGGAATATCACTAGAATGACCAAGAATCTAAATTCTCCTCCTTAAATGGAAGAAAAATATATTGTTGATGAACTTCTAGCAAAAAAAATTCCATGAAAATTTTGAACATGTTTATAGTAAACTATCTAGCGCTTTTTTTTTTGGCATCCTTATTTGTAAACAATTGGTGAGATGAGCTTTCTAAGCATAAATTATTTAATTGGTCTGCATAGGCTTTATTCGATTTTTTAGACACTTGAGAGCTATTAATATGAGCACACATACATTACTCTGGTTCTGAATTACCTTGAAAAAAAATGAATATTGCTGGTTTGAAGAATTATATCTCTGAAACTTGTGATAAATTAATTTCATTATCGGCTTTTTGAAAACGGAAGATTGAAGATCTCTTTTAGAAGCCATCATGTTGCAGCTGTACTTGAACTTTACAAGCTATGGCATCTGAAGTATTAACATATGATTTGCATATTGTTTGGCCAACTGAGTGCTATATATGCTAGGCACTACAAATCAACAATTTTTTTTTTTTTTTTTATATATATAAAAAGTTTAGGGGTAGACATTGGTATCTTATGAGAGATCGGTCACGTCTCGAGACTCAGAATATTTATAAATCTATCGGTGAAGGCCAAAGCCTTGGTAAAAACTAGGAGCTTTGCTTTTTCGGATTTCCCTAAATTCCCTTTTCCGTTAAAACGATAGGTGGGCTCATGTGTAAATGGATTGGGCTTGTGAAGTCGTTGTAGACCCAATTAAACTGTTTTTGGTAGATAAAAAGGGTCGGCCCAAATGAGGAACAATAACTAATGAGAATGAATTTGGTTCACCAACTACCAATTGTGTTAATGAGAGTTGTCACAGATGGTGGTAAGGGATGCAGGACTAGTCCCTTGGGTCGTGGGTTCGATCCCTTCTGCCATCGCTGAGACTCATTTGGTAAGCGATCTCGTAAGTCTCCAGTAGCCCGAGGCCGTACCCTGACTTTGATAGGGAACTGGTGTCGAACCCTTCCAAAACTTTCTTATATAAAAAAAAACTGCCAATTGTGTTATAGGGGAGTAAATACTAGATATGTGTTTTTCTTTAACCCCATCCTTCCTCTGTTTTTCTTTAACCCCATCCTTCCTCTGTTGGAGGCGTGTGAATGGAATGGTGTGTGAATGGTGTTGTAAGCTTCTTCTTTTTTTTTTTTTCCCTAGTCAACACAGGACGAAATGCGAATTAGTTTCAGTTCTCGTGTTCCGGGTGGGAATGTGGGATACCAAAAAAAATGTTCACCAAAAAAATAACGGTGCACCAAGTGTTATTTTACAGTCTTCACCTAATACTTGAGAACCCGGGTTCTTTTGTTCGGTCTGCCAAAAAAACATTATTTATTGTTTTTATTGCATCATTTGTTTTTGGAATTTCCTTATATACGTTAATTTCAAGTTTGGCATTTCATTCCGCCAAAGCTACACGAATTTCCCTCGCAATCGAAAGTTTGGGACCAGAGAAAATGACGGCAAGCGAAGAAAAGAGTGAGAAAATGGTCAAACAGAAGAGAGACAGAAGCCTACTCGCCTTAACCGGCGCTGCAGCTGTGCTTGCAATTGTCGTCAACCTTGCCATCGCCGCCGTCAAGCACCATAAGGAGAAAAATCGAAGAAAAAAAGGTGCAATTATCTCTTACTTCTTTATCTTAGGAGTCAACTTAGTTAAGCTGTCTGGCTTGTTTTGCTTTGTTGATCTAATGTTGGTTTAATTATAGTTTAAATGAATATATATTTGTATCTGAGCTCTGAAATCGCTTTACCGAACGTTGTAGATCTTCCGGGCTCTAATGTGCGTGTTAACCTTTCAAAATCTGAGATTCTTAAGTTAGCTAACCAAATAATTGCGAAGTCAAAAGAGGTCCATGATGCTGTTGCCTCAGTCCCCCTTGACAAGGTATTCTTAATTATCGTAGTTATTTATTTTGTTTGATGCTATTCATGAGGGAGCTTCTTCATGCACCGTTGTTGTTTTTGACTGCATGTTATTTGTAGCATGTTCTTACTGAAACCTTTAAGGATATAATCCTCTCTTCAACTTTCTTGTATGTGTATGTTCCTGATTAGTTTCCCTCTGTCTTGCTTTCATTGGTAAATTCATAACTGTTGTCATTTCTGTTCGTTGATATTAATTTTATTTCCCCCTTTTATTTTATTTGTCACTGTAAATTGTTTTCTTAGGCTTGCTTGACTTGAATGAGTGGCCAAAAACCGCAGGTTTCATACATGAATGTTATATCACCCCTAGCAGAACTTGAAGCACAGCAATTCCCGTTGATGCAATCTTGTATTTTTCCAAAGCTGGTATCTTCTGTGGAGGATGTGCGCAAAGCTAGTGCGGAAGCGGAAAGAAAAATAGATGCTCATCTTAACTTGTGCAGGTCTGTTTAATTAGTTTATCAGGAATAGGTGGTGGTTAAGTTTAACTGTAATCTATAGGGGAGGAAAAGCTATGCATTTTACTGGCAATAATGTCTTTCCCTACTATGCTTGTTTTTCCACTATGAGCTAAAGAAAGGAAAACTTAGGTTCTCTTAGTTTTCTTTATACAAGTCATTACAAGGTAATAAAAATTTAACTTTTTCTTCAATAAAAGGATTATAGAACTAAATATAATACTATTCCATGAAATTGGATCAGCAAACGTGAAGATGTATATCTTGTTGTCAAGGCTTTTGCAGCAAGGGGGGAGTGGATGAGTGCTGAAGCCAAATGCTTTGTTCAAGTTCTGGTAAAACAGTTTCTACTTGTGATTATGTAGTTTTGGCAGTTTTTTGTTGAGAAAATGAACATTTTTGTGCTACCCACGTTTTGGTAAACTCAATTTAGTATATGTTAAAATGTTATCCATGTGGAGAACAAAATCCAGATCTTGATTCTTGCCCAATCAGTGACAGGTGAGAGACTTTGAGCGAAATGGATTGAACCTCACTGCAACCAAGAGAGAAGAGTTGCTCCGTTTAAGAGCTCAGATTGATGAATTAAGCTTAAGATACGTCCAAAACCTTAGCGATGATGGCAGTTTTCTTCTCTTCAACGAGTCAGAGTTAGCTGGATTGCCTCCAGGGTTTCTCAAGGTTTATTATGATTTTTCTTCCTTTTAGTTTTGTCTGGAACAAAACTTTTAAGTGACTCTAGAAGTTTAGACTTAAGGCATGTTCTCAAAAAATTTTATACCCTGCTGCGAATATTGGACCAGGTAAAATATTAAGTGATTGCTTACATATAATGGATGTTTAAACTTATGGCTTATAAAATCTGTTCATTACAAGTATGAATGACAGGATATAGGCTTGGGGCCTCTAACGCCCCCTTGTGATGCCTCAAAGAAAAATACTTTGAGTTATTCAATTTTGATTTATTTTGTTTAAAGAATTATAAAAAAGAAAAAAAGAAAAATTGCACTGTTTCATCACACATAAACAAATGACTTATTTAGAAAAAGCTTTATTTAGCTTGTGGACCTGGAATACAACATTAGTATTATTCCTATTGCATAGTGTTATTTAAGCAAATGACTTGAAGAAGCTT
The DNA here is from genome assembly GCA_037074495.1 of Acacia confusa. Taxonomy (NCBI): domain Eukaryota; kingdom Viridiplantae; phylum Streptophyta; class Magnoliopsida; order Fabales; family Fabaceae; genus Acacia; species Acacia confusa. The sequence goes on from CM073502.1 coordinate 8,444,733, forward strand.
TAATTTCCAGTTGTACCTGCTATGTAAAACTCTCTGTCCGAGTCTGTGGAATAACACTAGAATGATAAAGAATCTAAATCTTTTCCTTTAAATGGAAGAAAAATATAGTCTATGAAACTTTTTGTCTAAAAATTTCTAGCAAAAGGAATTCCCAGGAAAAATTTGAGCCTTTATGTTGATAGTAAACTACTCAGCGCATCTTTATCAGCTCGCAATTGGCCAGATCCCTCTCAGCTTCCTAGGCATGAATTATTTAATTTTCTGGATAAGTTTTATATGATATATTCAAGTCTGCTAAAAAAGAGCTAATAATATGAGCACTCATTACCACTTTGGTTCCAAGTTACCTTGGAAATATGAATATTTCGGTTTTGAAGAATTATATTTTTGAAACTTGGAATAAATCAATTCCATTACAGGCTTTAGATAAATCTGAAGACAGAAAATTGAAGATCTCTTTGAGAAGTCATCATGTTGCGGCTGTACTTGAACTTTGCAAGGTATGGCATCTAAAGTTTTAACATATGATTGCATATTGCTTTGCCAACTGAGTGCTATATTATGGCAGAGCAGTATATTGGTTTTTCTTTCCTATTATACTACAAAGCATCTGAGGTTCATGAGCCTTATCTTTGATAAATTGATATGTTGGTCTTTATAGTGGTTTGTCATTTGGAATGGCAAAATGTCTCATTGTTATTTTTCATGGGTATTTTATCCTGGACAAGACATACTTTTATAAGAAAGACAGGCTGCCTGGAAGTAGATGCGAAGTGTTGAATATTATTTTAAACTTGATTTTGGCAATCGAGTTGTTGTATAATTGATTATAATTTTATAAATAATTTATTGAATGATTATCATTCTTAAGCTCTTGTTCAGAACAAGAGGAAACCTACATCTAATTCTGTTGAAAAATGTGAGTTATAAAACAGTATGTGCCCACAGTAATGAATAACCATATTGTAACGGTAGATTCTGAATTTATTTCATGGGCACAAGCAGAAATGTTAGTTGTTTCTGTATAGCATCCATTGAGTCTGTTTGGAGAGAGCTTATGTCCATTGTTGTCATGGTGGTGGGTACATCTTTCTAGTGTATCACTATCTATGTTGAGAACTTTTACTCACTACTTACATGATCGGTAATATTTCCTTGAGTTTGTGAAGGTAGGAAATACAAGGCGGATGGTAGCAAGAGCATATGGGAAGAGATCTGGAGAAGTCAATCTTTCGCTTTTGGAGAATCTGGTAATTTTTGTAAATGGAATCAATTACTATTAGGACTTCACTTTCTGATATCAAGGTTGAGCTCATTTTGAGCCATAAACATGGAAGTTATTGGTTATTTGACCCAAAGCTAGTTTTTGCAGTGGATAATTGCATTGAAAGCAACTTCTTGTTATTGAAATTGTACTTACACTGGTGTTAGATGGTTGGAAACAGAACTGACAAACCATAAACCAAAAGCTGGCTTCTTAGCAAGTTAATGATTTGTGAGAAACTTTTAGTTTTTATACTTGATCTACCAATACGAGTTGGGTAATGCCACAACAAAGTGCTAAAACACCAGGAGCTGGCTTTTATGTTGGTCATTGAACATCGGTATATAAGCAACCTTTTTTTATCAAGTGGCTAATTGTGAAATTTAGAGGCATGCAAGGAAAGCAAAGAAAATGTTTCTCTGTTTTTCCATATCATTCAAGGTAGAATCTTTTGATACAAATAGAAGAGATTTGTGTTGCGGTTGACTATGATTTAGTTATCCAATACCCAATCTAATCCCAACAAAATTCAAGTTGGAGACATCCTAATCCTCTCCAACCTCTAGCAGACAAGGTAGGATAAGATTTATCAAAATCAAATTAAACAATAATCTACAGATAATAAAATTCTCTAATGCACCAGCGTGTGCTCTTGCTCCCTATCTCAACACTAATTCTCCATGTAATCATATATTTCTATATATGCTCTAATTCAAACAACCCATTCATGATTTTTTGTAAGAAAATTGAATTCTTTTGACAATTTAAAAATATGAACTGTGAACTTAGACATTTTGATTAAATCTTGAGATACATATTCACATGAGCATATTAAGGCATTGAGTTTATATTATCCTTGATTTTGTATTTGTTATCGTGTTGTTTCTTACCTTTTCATAACGATACATTGTTATAAACTTTTTAATGCATATTCTTTTGGTATGATTCAGGTGGAACAGCGACATAAATATGCTCGTTTACTTGGGTATTCAAACTATGCTGAGTATGTTGTTGATATTAGGATGGCAAGGACACCTACAAAGGTTTGTAAAGTTGTACTGGATATGTTGTAATGTCTTATAGTTAGAGGTATATAAAGTGGGTTTCTATTGGAAAATTCTTTTCTAATTAAGGTCAAAATAATTTTCCATCCGATTTTCTGGTCAAGTAATTATATAGCAACTTGTATTGCATTTTATGTTATGATTCCTGGTCAGTGAAATCGGGAAGGAGAAAGAATAATATGGATATGTGGAGATTGTGATGTGAGCAGTTTGGTTTTCTAGTCTGGTTTAGCTTTTGTCTTTAATTTATGTGTGTTTGCATCTAAATTTGGAGGGAAAAGAAGGGAGTAAACATCAACAATGCATCTATTGAACATTAAGTCACTCCAAAACGTTTCTTGCTCTTATTTATGCCATCTTTCTTCTATTTCATTTCTGCCTACTCCCTAGTGCACTCATTAGATGAACAACTAGCGGCCTTTGTGGTTATGTTGAATTGGAACACTCCCTCCAGTCCCATTGATATTTTTAATTGGATCACACTGATTAAGAAAGGTGGTTGAAACTAGTTAAGAGTCTTGATGTGATTAAAAATCACTATAATATTCCCAAATTATCCTTAATTAAATCTATTGACTTTCACCTTTGAACCTTGAAGTCAAATATGCCACCTAAGTGAATCAATTTGATGTATGAGCATGTTTGGAAATAACTCGTAAATGCTTCACTAAATTTTATAAAGCATCTTGTATTAATGACCAAGCAAAACTTCTGAAAGACGTCTTTTACTAATAACTAGAGGGAGTGTGATATATATTCATGATCAGTGATAAAGTCTTATTTCTTTATAAATTCTTCCTTCTTGTATTCTGTTTGAGTTTATTACAAATGATTGCACTACGGGACATCTCTAATTCTAGAGAAAAACAATGTTGACAAATTGTCTAGTTGAGAATGGAGATACATTCGTTGGGACTTGGGCATGTTCTGAAGAAAATGTAATTGGAACTGTAGACATGTGATGAGCCCAACAAATATTGGGACAAGACTTATAAGAGAAGGGCTAGAAGGAGCCCAAGGCCCAATTCACCTCAGCATGGACCAGAGGGAGAGGGGTAAAATGGGGATACGTCCATGTAACAGAATCCTGACATTGTCAGGTAGTAGGGAGGCGATATAGTGAGTGGAGGGGGTAGTATGGAGGGCAGGCATAAAATGGTGAGGAGAGTGTGCTAGTCTCTCGAATTGCTAGCAGAGTGTTATTTCCATTTGTGTTGTTTGTTGCCGTTTTAGGATTGTTTGGAGTGTGTTCTTTACATTCAGAAGCATTGTAGGAGCTGTGTTCTCATTTTCCCTATATTAAAGAGAATACATTATCGAATTTCCTTCATATACTCTCTATTACTTTGCTGGTTCTATCACATTGGCATCAGAGTAAGTTATCCTGGGAATGCCAGGGACGCGAATGGAGAATAGGGTGGAGCAGTTGGAGAGAGCGGTGGAAGAGTTACAGAGAAGGCAAGTAGAGTCTAATGAGAAACTCACCGGGGTGGATGCAACAATAAATACCATCCTTGAGCAACTCAGCGAATTCTGAGCTGCCTTCAATGCAGCCAACAACAACCCAAGTCCGACGGGGCCACCACACACGGGACCTCAAGAGGGGGAGGAAAACAGAGGGAGAGTTGAAGAATCGGGACAGAATGACGTACCCAAACACCGCAAGTTGGAGCTTCCGTTGTTTTCAGGGGAGGATCCACTGGGGTGGATATTTCGGGTGGAGTGATATTTCACCGCTAATGCCTTGACAGAATCCGAGAAGATGGATGCGGGAGTGGCTAGCCTGGAAGGGAAGGCATTGACATGGTTCCAATGGTTGGAGATGCGAACATCGGTAACATGGTATGACTTCAAAAATGAAGTCATCGAGAGGTTCCTTTGCCGACAACTGGGGGACGAGTATGAGCAGCTGTTTGCTCTCAAGCAAGAAAGCACCATGGCTGAATACAGGGAGCAGTTCGAGCTGTTATCAGCACCTCTGGAGAACGTGCGCGATGAGATTTTACTCGGGGCATTCATGAATGGCATGAAGGAGGACATCCGTTGTGATGTGAAGTTGATGCACCCACAGAATTTAAGGCAAGCGATGGGATTTGCCAATCAAGTCGAGGATCGGAATTTGGTGAAAGCGAGACTTGAGGAGAAGAAGAACAGAGACGCGTGAACGGCAGCGGGTCACAAATGGAGTGAATTCAAACTTGGGCTTCCCAAGTTCAGCAACATAGAAATGTTTAAGAGCCTTAATCGGACTACACCGATGAAGGAGGTAAAGGAGAAAGGAGGAGACGAGAGTAAAGGGACACCAATGCGTGCGGTGTCAACGGCTGCGTCGTCGACGAGCAGCAATGGAGGAAGCTTAGTACAGAAGAGGCTATTAGAGGCTGAAATTAATCGAAGAAGGGAATTGGGCCTTTGTTTTAAATGTGAGGGCAAATATGGGCCCAACCATAAGTGTAACCCAAAACAAATACAACTAATAGTGTTGGAGGAGGAGATAGGGCCTGAGGTTGACAATGCAGAAGCCCAAGTCGGAGAGGAAGGGGAACTGGACCAAGAACTAACTTCCTTGGAGCTGTCGATTACCACAGCAGTGGGGTTGACTGGAAGAAGAACTCTTAAGATGCTGGGCAAAGTCAGAATTCGTGAGGCACTGGTGCTGATCGATTGTGGTGCGACGCACAACTTTGTCTCAGAATCTCTCATCACGGAGCTCGCGATTCCCACCGAGGTAGTGCCATGTTACTCAGTGACGGTGGGCGATAGGAGGAAGATAATCTCGAACCTTAAGTGCCTGGGAATTGAGCTGGAAATTAAGGGACACAAAATCCGACAACCTTTCTACCCGTTCAAACTGAGCAACGTAGATCTGGTCTTGGGAGTTGAATGGCTGGAGTCTCTGGGTGAAACGAGAATGAATTGGAGTCAACTCTACATGAAGATCAAAATTGGAGGTAAATGGATGTGTCTTAAGGGGGACCCTGTTTTTACAGTCACAAGGTAGCTACCAATCAATCAAGAAGGACATCTGAAAGGGAGGAGGAGGCTATCTCATAGAGCTGTGGGCCATCGAATGTGGAGATGACTCTTCACCGCCTAGTGCCCCGGAGGACATGAAGGCCATCATGGAGGAATTCCCCAAAGTGTGTGCGTCAATCAAAGGGTTGCTACCCTTGCGGAGGCAAGACCATGCTATTGTGATCAAGGATGGGGCCCAACCTGCCAATACACGCCCTTACAGATATGGGCATGCGCAGAAAACGAAGATAGAAAAATTGGTCAAAGAAATGTTGCTCACTGGAATAATTCAACCTAGCAATAGCCCTTATTCTAGTCTAGTTTTGCTGGTGAAAAAGAAAGATGGGAGCTGGAGGTTCTGCGTTGACTACAGAGCCCTCAACCAGATAACTGTACCTGACAAATATCCCATTCCAGCCATTGATGAGTTGCTAGACGAGCTAGGAGGAGCCACAATATTCTCGAAACTGGACTTGAAATCTGGGTATCACCAAATCAGAATTAAGGAAGGGGATGAGCCAAAAACTGCCTTTCGCACGCACAATGGCCACTACGAGTTTAAGGTGATGCCTTTCGGTTTGACAAATGCTCCCTCTACTTTTCAATCCGTTATGAATGATATCTTTAGAGAACACCTAAGGCACTTCATACTTGTTTTTTTTGACGATATATTAGTGTACAACAAAGACAGGAAAACTCACTGTGAGCACTTGAGAATTGCGATGAGGATACTTCAGCAACACCAACTGGTTATCAATCCAAAAAAATGTGTCCTGGGGCAGGCACAAATTGAATATCTGGGGCATATTATTTCAGCTGAAGGAGTTAAGGCCGACCCCTCCAAAATTTCTGCCATGATCCAATGGCCGAAACCACACAATTTGAAGACGCTAAGGGGATTTTTGGGTTAACTGGCTACTACAGAAAATTTGTCAAGAGATATGGGAAAATTGCTACACCCCTGACACAACTTCTAAAAAAAAACGCTTTCCTGTGGAACGAAGAGGCTCAGCAAGCCTTTGAGGCCCTAAGGTTGCCATGACAACCCTTCCCGTGCTTGCAGTACCAGACTTACAGCTACCATTTGAAGTAGAAGCAGATGCCTCGGGTAAAGGAGTTGGGACTGTCCTAATGCAGAGGGGGAAACCCATTGCTTACTTCAGCCAAAAGCTGTATGAAAAACATCAACAATGCTCCGTTTACGAGAGGGAGCTGATGGCGATTGTATTAGCAGTCAAGAAATGGCAGCATTACCTGGCTAGTTGACCATTCCTCATTAAGACAAACCAAAAGGCCCTTAAATATCTGCTAGAACAGAAAATAGTCGCCCCAGACCAGAAAAAATGGGTTTCCAAACTGATGGGCTATAAATTTGAGATCCAATACAAACCTGGGAAGGAAAACCGTGCAGCAGATGCTCTTTCAAGGCAAGAGACTGAACTGGAATTGCGTGTTGTGTCCATGTGGCAGTATGAAGGGATGTCTACCCTTGAAGATGATATTTTGAAGGACAACGCCTTGAAGAACATAATGCAGCAGCTGCTGCAAGGTAAGGAGGGACCTAAAAGATACTCATTGCAAAAGGGAGTGTTGTGCTTCGAAGGCCGAATGGTGCTGCCTCATAACTCCCCAAAAACTAGGGAGCTCATAAGAGAGTTCCATGACTCTCCCATCGATGGACACTCAGGGTATTTGAGGACTTATAAGAGGTTGGCTGCAGTGGTGTATTGGATGGGAATGAAAAAGAACATACAAGAATATGTAGTTCGTTGTGATGTGTGCCAAAAGAACAAATATGAGTCTTTAAGCCCAGCTGGTCTACTACAGCCACTTCCAATACCAAAAGCAACTTGGGAGGATATAAGTATGGACTTCATTGGTGGACTGCCCAGAAGCCAATGATTCGACACGGTGCTTGTGGTGATCGATAGGCTCACCAAATATGCTCATTTCATTCCTCTTTCACACCCCTATGATGCTAAGGAAGTGGCTGAAATCTTTGCTCGAGAGGTAATTAAGCTTCACGGTTTCCTTGGTTCCATTGTGTCGGACCGAGATCAAGTGTTCACTAGTCAATTCTGGAAAGAACTATTTACTATGGCAGGAACAACTCTCAAGTTTAGCTCTTCTTATCATCCTGAGACTGATGGGCAGACAGAGGTGGTTAATAGAAGTTTAGAAACGTATCTGAGGTGTTTTGTTGGAAGCACACCAAAAAAATGGTCCAAGATGTTAATGTGGGCTGAGTATTGGTATAACACATCCTACCATGGTGCTACGGGAATGACACCCTTCAAGGCCTTGTATGGAAGAGACCCACCCAACCTTCTCAAATGGACTGATCAGCCTTCCAAGGTACAGGCCATAGAGCAGCAACTACAAGAGCGAAACCAGGTGCTGGTAGAACTGAAGGCACAGCTAGAGCGAGGACAGTCCTGCATGAAAAGCCAAGCAGATAAGCATCGCAGGGATGTGGAGTTTGCTGTGGGAGAATCGGTATACCTCAAACTGAAGCCTTACCGATTCAAATCACTTGCTCGCAAACCCAATGAGAAGTTATCCCCTAGATACTATGGACCCTATGAGATCACTGAAAGATTGGGGAAGGTGGCATATAGGCTGCAGCTTCCACTCACAACTAAGATCCACAACGTTTTCCATGTCTCACAACTCAAAAAAGCCCAAAAAAGTTATGTGACAGCTCAGCCCCTACCCCACGGGCTAACAGAAGAAATGGAGCTGACTGTAGCACCTGAATTAATCAAAGGCACATGCAGGACCCGCGAAGGCAAATTGCAGTTACTAATTAAATGGAAGGACCTCCCTGACCATGAGAACACTTGGGAGAATTTGACTGATATTCAAACTCAATCTCCAAACTTTCACCTTGAGGACAAGGTGTCTCTTGTAGAGGAGGAGAATGATGAGCCCAACAGATATTGGGACAAGACTTATAAGAGAAGGGCTAGAAGGAGCCCAAGGCTCAATTCACCTCAGCATGTACCAGAGAGAGAGGGGTAAAATGGGGATACGTCCATGTAACAGAATCCTGACATTGTCAGGTAGTGGGGAGGCGATATAGTGAGTGGAGGGGGGTAGTATGGAGGGCAGACAGAAAATGGTGAGGAGAGTGTGCTAGTCTCTCGAATTGCTAGCAGAGTGTTATTTCCATTTGTGTTGTTTGTTGCCGTTTTAGGATTGTTTGGAGTGTGTTCTTTACATTCAGAAGCATTGTAGGAGCTGTGTTCTCTCATTTTCCCTATATTAAAGAGAATACATTATCGAATTTCCTTCATATACTCTCTATTACTTTGCTGGTTCTATCAACATGTCTTCTTGTTATGTTCCTATATTTTTTTTTTACTTGATTTCTTTCATGAGGCTTTTTTGTTTGATGCGGGCCTATTCTAAATTTTATCCAGGTGTTTGAGTTCCTGGAAGACGTATCATCCAGTTTAGATGACTTGGCCATGAAGGAACTTGATTTGCTGATAAATATGAAGGTTTGTACGTTTTTTAGTATCTTCTGTAGTTTTTATACCTTCTGATTACAAGTTTATTGTGTTTTCAGAAGAAAGATGAAGGAGAGCTTCCATTTGGAATTGAGGATTTACTGTATTACATAAAACGAGTTGAAGATCAGAATTTTAATCTGGATTTTGGCGAGCTCAAACAATACTTTCCAATTAGTTTAGTTCTATCTGGGATCTTCAAAATTCTCCAAGATATGTTTGGTATTGTTATATCTGACAATCTATTAGCTTTCTTGTATTCTGTTGCCCTGACCATAAGATATTCCTTCAATTCATTAACTAGAGTTCCTACAAGTTGTAAAGATTTATTGATTACTTTTTTTTTTTGGGTTTGGTATAATGCATGCTGATTCTCATTCTTGTTATTCCTCACGCAGGTTTAAGGTTTGAGGAAATTTTAGACGCTGAGGTTTGGCATTCTGATGTTCGTGTTTTCTCAGTCTTTGATTTAGGTTCTGGTGATCTATTGGGTTATTGCTACCTTGATTTGTACTCAAGGTTTGTTTCCCATTAAATGATATTCCATTGTTTCAGTAGTTTATGTTCGCTAGCAGTAGTTGGAAAAGTGATTCAAATTTTTTACTATAACAGGGAAGGTAAATATGGCCATACTTGTGTGGTGGCTCTTCAAAACAATGCATCAACAATCAGTCGGGCAAAGCAGGTTTTTTTTTTTTTTGCTTAACATTATTTTTTCTAATTTTCTTGTTCAAAGCAATGGGTTAGATATGTTTGAGTTCTATATTTTTCCCCTTTAAACATTTTCTCATGGTAATGAATTATTTACATGCCTTATTTCTATCACTGCTTTTACTGATTTACTTGTGATTGAACTGTGCAATCAGGAGCTCAAGCAAGGATCTTTGTCTCAGATCCTACTAGAATGTCAATTAACAAATACAATCCTCACCTGTCTTGTATTAAAATAAAATAAAAACTTCTAATTGAGAAATTTCCTGCATAAATAATTTCATGCATGGGTGATTATAATTCATGTGATGTATTTATGGTCTGTTATTTTGTTTTCAACTTGTAGTTTCACTAACATACATCTCATGCAAATTTGTTGAATGTCCAAGCTAGGTTTGCATTTAATTTTATTTCAAAACATTGAATCTTCACAAGCGCATGGATAAAAATATTGTCATTCTGTCTCTTAAAAAGTTATCCTTCTGTCATGTTTTTCTGTATGCAGGTTCCGGTTGCATTATTTATCTCTCAGTGTCAAAAGGATGTTGGCAGTAATTCTGGATTATTGCGATTTTCTGAAGTGGTCAGTCTTCTCCATGAGTTTGGCCATGTGGTATGTTTGCTTTCATCTTCAACGGTTCCCTAATCTGAGTTATTTCATTTACTATGGTTATCATTATCGTCATTATGATTTTCTTTCCTTAGGGGGAAGCGATAAAACTAAAAAGGGAAAATTAATCTTTTGGTCCCTATATGGACTATGTTGCAGTGAAGAAGTTTAGGGACTAAATTGCAACCGAGTCAAAATTATAAGTATTGAGTTGCACCAAATCAAAGTGTAGGGACTAAGTCACAATCGAGTCAAAATTATAGGGACCAAAAGATTAATTTTCCCAAATAAAAAATTGCAGAATGAGAGACATCATACACTGTCGACTTTTAACATTTTTCCTTGTTATTGTAGTAACTCAAGCTACAAGGATAGATTGGTGTTTATTGCTGCAGTGAATGCTTTGTTCTAATGACATCCTTCTTATTTAATTATTTCTTTTTGCCTATCACTAAGCATTTTTTTAGTTGTTAGACTTTTATTATGAAGTTTTCTGACCTTGTATTTTATTCAAGCAAAATACGTTTTAATTTTTAATTCGTGATAGCTATTTCCTTGTGATTTTAGATGTTGACCAATGCTCTTCAACCCTATTTTTACTCAACATTCAGCTTTCAATGAATAAGAATCAAAGCATTATTAAACTTTTACTCTTCATTGATTGTAGTTCCATTTATGTTTGTTTGTGCACATGATTATTTTTTCTTATGTAATCTTTTCAAAATCTGGAAACAGCCACTTCGATTGTGGGGTAAGGCTGCATATATCTATGCCTCCTCAAACCCAACATCGTAGGAGCCTTGTGCACTAGGCGGCCCTTTTAATCTTTTCAAAATAATTTGCTAGGTTCAACAAATCTGCAATCGTGCATCATTTTCTAGACTTTCAGGGCTGCGTGTTGATCCTGACATTGTGGAAATCCCTGCCCAGGTCCTAGAAAATTGGTAATCAATCACTCAACCAATATTTCTTCACCAGTTAAAAAAAAAAAAAAATCACTGGGCTTTTGTTGAACTCATGTTCATTCTTCATGGTTGTGAAAAACTGTAGGTGTTATGAAAGCTCTTCTCTAAAGTTGATAACTGGATTCCATCAGGTGAGTTTTGCTGTCTGTTCCCTGCATGATTTACTTACTCTGGTCATTTTTATAAGGAACGACTATCAAAATTACATAGTTCAAAATGTTAGTTACAAGTAATAAATGTGTAAGATGTGTTTTTCTTTCCAACTATACTCTTATTTATAAAGGGGTACAAGAGAGATGATGATGAGGGAAAATTTATTGCAGAGAGATAATGAGTGGCATATATTTAATGGGGTTTAGTTTTCTCATGTTGCATGAGAAAACTAAGATTCCACACACACATAAAATGGTGGGACCTGCATATATATATATATGAATTCATATATATATATATATATGTGGGTCTCACCATTTCATATGTGTAACATGAGAAAATATTTCTCCTACAACATGAGAAGTGTTTTTCCCATATTTAATAGAGGCAAAATTTGAAAGACCTGTTTAAAATTTCAGACAAAAGGGATTTGTTTCTTATATTAAAGTCCATCCTTATAAGAGAGAATGTTCCTTATAAAAAGAAAAGGAAGGAGTAAGTCTTTAATTATTTTGGTCCCCTCCGCTTAAAACAAACGACCGATAATTGTTGCTGATCATTTTAGAGTCATGCCATGCACTAGATAAGGCTTTCTTGTTGTTGTGATCGTCGTCATGCGCCAGATATATTGTCTCCAACGCTGCATTCTTAATTACGTGACTCTGGAAACAGTTTGGAACTCACCAATACTGAATTCTTAATCGTCTCCATCTGAAATGGGTCTAATATATACTTCTTTTGATCACACTATGCACTTATGAATTGTTACATTGATTTGATGAGTTGCAGGATATTACAAAGCCCTTAGAGGAAGACGTGTGTAAATCAATTAAAAGATGGCGTAATTCTTTTTCTGCACTCAAATTAAAGCAAGAGATTCTTTACTGTATGTTATATCATTTTACATCTTGGAATTAAACTTCATATCCGATATTAGGATATTACTATCTTATGTTTTTAGTTGTGTAATTGATAATTAATGCTTTTATTGAATATCTTGTGCTTAGAATTAAGAATCGATTGGAAACGTATCGTCGATTTTAGATAATAGTTTCTATTGTCTCTTTTATAGCATTAATATCACAATAAAATGTAATGAATCACTTTTAGCTTTGTGCTTGATTGGTTCATTCTCTGTAAATTTGATTGACACTGTTTAAAATTGCAAGGACTAGTATTTTGCATACTGAGCTTCTATTTACATGCTAGAATCTGAATGTTTAAGATAGCTATTGTATTTTCTATCGTTCAATGTTCAAGTCGCAAGAATGTGTAACATTGTTCTGTTGTATGTTATATAAGTAGTAGCTGTCACTGTTATAACGATCAAATTTTCGTTGTTATATAATGTACCTGTATAATTTTCATTTTTTTTTGGGTGAAATACCATATAATTTCTATTGAAGGTTTTTCAATTTCTATAAGGTGTGAGATGCCTACTATTTTCTTTTGAGTAGGAATTGATTATGTTATGCGTTGATGGTGAGAATAATTTTATTCAAGTGATTTTTTGCTGACAGGTCTTTTTGATCAAATCATACATTCTGCTGATAATGTAGACATTCTAGAGTTGTTCAAGCATCTTCACCCTAAGGTACATAAATATATGGTATATCCTGTATTAAGTTTATACAGTGGAATGAAAATAAAAAAAAGAAAGACAAATTTGTACAATTTTCTTTTCCCAGGTGATGTTAGGCTTGCCAATGTTAGAAGGAACCAATCCAGCTTCATGTTTTCCATCCAGTGTTATAGGCCATGAGGCTGCTTGCTACAGTCGTATTTGGAGCAAGGTACGAGTAACTCACTGCTTCATCAAATACCATAGTCAAATATCTCTACATTTAAAACTTCGTAATTAAATGTTTCAGGTTTTTGCTACTGATATATTTGCCTCAAAGTTTGGGAATGACGTTTCAAACCATCACGTTGGCATGCAATTCAGGAACAAGGTAAGTAATGTGGCATTTGCCACATTGATTATTTGTTACTCCCTCAGGTAGTTAATATAAAAGCTAGATAACTAATTTGTGAATATTAAGTAAATTAATGAAGTTAGTTATTTGTAACAAATATACGTTAGTTTCTCTAAACTAATTTCTCTAACATGTGTATTGAGACTGCCCCTTAATGGAAATTCCTTGATATATGTAATCAATGACATATGTAGAGGAAAAATTATCAATTTGGGAAACATTGGATTGAAGTTTTATATTTAGGATCAAAGTAAATCCCTTATCTAGTTTCTATATGTGGGATCGGGAGTAGTATTATCTTTAAAGTTATCATGCAGCTGTGAATTGGTAACCTGATGAAATTAATTGCTAAAGTTTTTTATTTTGCTTATTTGATTAAACTATATCGGCAGGTATTGGCTCCAGGGGGATCAAAGGATCCCATTGAAGTTTTATCAGCCTTTCTGGGAAGGGAGCCGTCAATTCAGGCTTATATTGATAGTTTTGCCTACTACACTTCGTAGGAAATTTAAGAGTATAATCTATCGGTTGATTACTCTACAAGCCTGTTTTATTTATTGGCCCGTAAATTTGTCTATTTATTGAGCTTGTCTGGAAAAAAGATCAGACTTTATGGTAGTAATTGTGTCGTTAAATTATATGATTGGGGTAGCGTTTTTTCCTCAAAAATTATGCAGGTAGTTTTTTGGCTAAGAACTACACAAATACATGTGGGCCTAAGCATCTATTTATAAACTTTTACAAGTTTGGATTTTTTTTTTTTAATATTATGATCAAGTTCGGGTTGTCCCTCCCACCCTAAAGATGTGTTTGGTTTGAGGGGAGAGGGTGGGAGAGGAACAATTCTTGAGGAGGACATTAATCAAATTGTCATTAATGAAAAGAATATATATATTTTTTTTTATTGAGAGTATAATTTAGGAATATTGAAAATTTTCTATAGGTTATTTTGTAAAAATGAGAAAAAATTTCTCTCTCATCTTTCCCTTCCCCTCCCTCCCTTCAAACCAAACATACTACAAGTGTCTCTTCTTAGACTTGAAATTAAAACCTAGAAAAACTTAGCAAGGACTTACATTGCTAGACCAGTTTTGTGTTGATCTTTGAAGATTTTACTTCCTAGAATGACCCAGCATAAATACTTGAGGAGTTACTTCCCAAGCAAGGGTAGGGATTTGTAGGCCCGAATGTGGATCTTATTATTATTATTCAAATTGTGTGCGCTGGTGGAATGTCGCTGTTTGAAACATGATTTGATTTGGGAGTGGATCACTTATTAAATACGAAGTTTAATATTAGATTTAGAAAATCTTACTCTGGTTCTAACCAGAAAAAATATAAAACAAGTCTCATTGTTGATTGCACACTAAAATAAGTCCTTACAGACTCCAGTGATATAGATTTTAAATGTAAATTTATCTTATTGACACATATGGGCTTGTCAATGATTATAATGATTATTCTATGACTTGTTAACATAATTACATATATTTGTTGAATAAAACTATTCCCTCTGGTCCTTATTATAAGGCACCAACTAGTAAGTTTATTTAATCTTTTTTATAAGGCACTTGCTTGTTTTTAATAAGGATTAATTATCTTTTTCTATGTATGCCCCTAGCTAATAAAGGTAGTGGGTGAGAGTAATAATTAATAGAATATTAGAGTTTAGTGTAATTAGTAGGGGTAATATTAAAAATTACTTAAATTCTAGGATAGCTTTATTGACTTTAACTGTTTTTATTGGTATGTGAGAATTGTTAGTTGATTCTTTATAATAAGGACCAAAGGGAGTAGTTTATTTAACATAGTTAGGCTTATTAATGATCATTCTATAACTTGTCAATATAATAACATATATTTGTCAAAGGAGAACTAGTTTAGTTAAGATAAATGAGTTTGTAAATGATCATGATATAACTCGTCAATATAAAAAGTAAGTTTACATTTAGGATTTATAAAACTCAGATCCACAAGAACTTTTTTGATAGAAGAATCTATACCTATCAGATTCCACCTGACAGGGTTGGAGGGGAAGAGAGAGAGAGAGAGAAAAGCTTTTTTTTTTTTAAGAGAGAGAGAGAGAGTTGTAGAGAGAAAAAAGGGTTGTGGTGAGATCGATGATTGCGGGCATTTTAAGATGCGCTCCCTCTCTTGCAACAGTGGAGCACGTGTGCACAACCCTTTGCTAAACACTAATTCTCTTCTTTCGTGGTTTTATTTACTTTTATTCATTTATCATTTTGTGAGCTAGATTATTCCGCTACAGTATATTCTCTCTTGTCCTTATTATAAGGCACCAACTAACAATTCTCATATACCAATAAAAATAGTTAAAATCAATAAAGTTTTCATAGAATTTAAGTAATTTCTAATATTACCCCTACTAATTACACTAAATTCAAATATTCTATTAATTATTACTCTCACCTATTACCTTTATTAACTAGAGGCATACATGAAAAAAGATAATTAATGCTCATTGGGAACAAGCAAGTGTCTTATAAAAAGGACCAAATAAACTTATTAGTTGGTGCCTTATAATAAGGGCAAGAGGGAGTACTATATGATTCTCCTAGCTATATGCGCTAGCCTTGTAGAGGAATCATAAGATTGCGAACCTCATATTTATTTGTTTAATGTTGCCCTATGATTACTTTTTCTCTCTCTTTTTTTAGTACAGCCTTCTTTATTTTTTTGGTCTTAAACTTTGCCTATTTTGTTTTAACTAAGAATAAAGTGAATTTTATAGGCAAAGTTTAAGTTAAGCTGTACATATGAATAAATAGTTATAGTTGCCAAAAAAAAGGTTAATGTAGTTTTTTTTAATTTAAAAAATAAGTTTTCTGTTACATATTGATATGAACATGTCGATTTTTTTTTTTTAAATGGTAAATCGATTCATCAAATGGTCAAATGATGATTGCTTGACATTATGCTGGGTGAAGAAAGCCTAATTCTCCGTAGTCTTTCGAATTCATCATGACTGCATGATCTTTCTTTCTCGTTCAAAGGAAATTTGCTATGATGCCTTTATTACTTATGTTGTTGTTTCAGGAGTTTGTCGGATGATATGAGGTTCTGCTGCAGATATTATGCTATGTTTTTATGTGTTCAGATAGAGGTAAATAAAAAGGATGAAACTTTACGTTTTATAACTCATGTTATACGAATTCAAAACGTGTTGTTAATGCAAAGTTTTAAAGTTATTAATGCTGCTCATTTAATTGTCAATAACAATTTTATTCTGCGGGATGACAGAAAAGAGTGACAAAATTGTGTTCTCTCTCTCTCTATATATATATATGTTTGTGCAAGGAGACTAATTAAGGAAGATTCTTATATTCAGAACAAAAAAAGGAAGGTAACTTATAAGGGAATATAGGTTGGTGACCTCACCCAGTGCCGCACACAACAAGAAAAAGTTTGCAAATACAAAAAAAAAAAAAAAAAAAATCACCATTGTAGTTTTTTTTTTCTAATTTCTTTTTGACTAAATTATCAAAAAGAGGTTTAGGAATTGCTCATGGTTCAAGTGTCACAACGAGAACCATAAGCCCTACTAGAAAAAATGAAAATAATACTAGTAATAATCTAAGTTATTCATAAAATAAATAAACTATATTTCTCAAAAAAATATTTGTCTTTAGAACATTGTACTACAAATTTACAACATGAACTCTAATGAATTCACATTATGATTTTTTTTAATTTTTTTTAAATTTCCATAGATGCAGTGCTTATATTTAATCTATGCCTATTTGTTTTCCATATAAGTAAATAAAAGCCTGTTTGGATTAGGAGTAGAAGTTATTTTTCTAACATGATTTACAATATATGAGATAAGTTTGTGGAAGGATTTTTATATTGATTTGCATGAAAATGTTTTTCCAACACCAAGGTTCTTATTTTCTTATCTTTAAGGGTTAAATACTATTTTTGTAATGAAAGTTTATCCTTAGGAACACTGATCACCTGAAAGTTTTTTTGTTTTATTTTTGCCCCAGAAGTTTTAAAATGAAGTAAATATGTCCTGAAAGTTTTTTTTATAAGCAATTTTGCCCCTAGAAGTTTACAAAGAAGAGTAACAATTCAATGGTCAAGGTCGATAGATGGGTAAGATTGCTATGTTTTTAAACTTCCGGGATAAAAACGATACTAAGAAAACTTCCGGGTGACTAATACTCCTCAGGGAAAACTTCCATGACAAAAATGATATTTAACCTTGTCTTTAAATACCATCACTCAAATAACTTGATCATGAGCAAATAATTTTTCTTTGCCATCATACTCTTTGCAAATAAATGATCATCGTCGCTGACTTACCCTCCAAATCTAACTCAAACTTTGTTTGGGAAATTATATACACTTTTTTTCTTTTTTGCCTGTTTGTTTGTTGAGATGTTTCCATAAGTATATTTGCAATCTCATTTTACTGTTTGGATAAATAAATTACGTACACAAGTTTTAACAAAAGAGAGAGTAGAATATAGAGACAGGCGAGTGTCCTTGTACAGTTATATTAATTGAAGATACACAACGAAACCACCATCCACGTTAAGCTTTCATTTGCGAGAGGAAGAGTCTCCTTGAGTAAGAAAAAGAAAAAAAATCTGATTTTCTGTCATTCCCTCGAAAGATCATATTTTCTTTCCTTTTTATTTCTATTTCTGGCGGCTTGTAAAGAAAATAGAAACTCGGTCTATGCAGTAAAATTTAACAAGTATAGGATATTTAGAAGAAGAGTCATTGCAACGGGTAAAGCTATTAAAAAGAGAGAGAAAACTGTTGTCCAAAACGTCATTTTTTTCCATGAGAAGATATGATTCCCTATTTCTACTTTTAGCCCTTTGTTTACGATGGATTAATTATAGTCATGTTGCATGTGAACTAGGATTTATATATGCAAAAGTTCAACACTTGAATCAAGTGACAACAGAAGGTTGTAAAGCTTAGAAAATCCAACGTAGCAACTCCTTCGTCCATGCAAGTTATTTGAATTTCTTTGGTTTAAATACAGTTTGACATTGAGTTTGCCATGAACATGCACTGAATTTGCTGGAATCATTGCTTGACAATGTGCTATGGCCATCTATACAATTTCTTGATTGAAACGTACGTATGCTTATGGACTGTGAACTTTCATGGCATTATTTGTGAATTTGCATGATTTGAATGCATGAATGTGTGGTGTGTTGCAACTGTGAGATTTTTATATATCTTACTCTTCATTTACTATATATGTTTTTAACAAACGACCTAGTTCATCCAAAAACAAGGGCAAAGAGGTAGAAGAATGAAGGTTGAGAACGCGATCTATTATTTGCTTTTTTCCGGTCAAACTGGGCATCTTTATTTGTTCACAATTGTCCAGGTCCATGTGAGTTTCCTAAGCATAAATTATTTAATTGGTCAAACTAGGCATCTTTATTGGTTACATAATAAAATTATCGTATATAGTTAAAGTTTTTTTTTTTTATTATTAATGATCAAAGAAAATTCCTTATCTTGTTTTTATATATTTGTGAATTTGTTACATAATGAATATAATTTATAAAGTTTTTTAATTGCTTATTTGATTAAACTATATTGGCAGGTATTGGCTCCAGGAAGTTTCATCAGCCTTTCTGGGAACGGAACTGGCAATTCAGGCCTATATTAATAGTTTTGCCTACTACACTTCGTAGGGAATTTATTATAATCTCTAGGCTCATTATTACTCTACAAGCTGGTTTTATTTATTGGCCCATAAATTTGTCTATTTATTGAGCTTCGTTGAAAAATATCACATTAATGGAAGATTTTGTAGTTAAATTTATATGCTCGGTTTAATTATGCAAGTAGTTTTTTTTTTCAATTAAAAAAGATATCATATAGGTAGTTTATTATTTATCTTTTGGGTTCATATTCATCCATCACTCTCAAATACTTTTTCAGGCGCATCCAACATTCTAAAATACTTTATAATTTATCCCGCACCTTGAATTATTTTTTTCAGGTTTTTCTAGTATCCTAAATTAGGATATTGAATATACTTGGATGCTAAATGAATAAAAAATATACTTTAGAATACCAAAAGCACTTTAAAAAAATATTTCATCCTTAAACTCAAAATTTATCAATGTACTTCTTGGATCCTTAATAAAAAACATGTTTCCTTAATTTAATTAGATTAAAAAATTTAGTAAATGTGACATATATTTTTTAAAACATCATAATCATCTTCTTTAATTTCTTCCTTCTCTTCTCTCCTTAATTATTGTTGAAAATAAATTTAAAAAAATTGATAAATATATAAAATCCATATTATATTTAGAAATAACATCAACATTTTAAATATTTCTTATCCTAAAGGGAAGGTATTTTATCACTCTGAACATCAACTCATAAACTCTTACAGTTTGTTTGGAGAATTGACTTCATAGGAGGAACAAGCGTAAATAATAGTAGGTACTTTCTAGGCCAGGTCAGGTATTTGCAGACCTTTTTCTTCTTTTCTTGTCTGTTTTTTTTTTTTAAAGAGAGAGAAAAGTAAGTGTGTGCCGTTGAAATGTCATTGTTTAAAACATGATTTGGGCTCGAATGACCTGTTAAATCCCAAGTTTATTAGATTCCCCCCTGACAGGGTTGGAGGGGAAGAGAGAAAAAAAAACAGTTTTTTTTTTTTTTAGAGAGAGAGAGAGAGAGAATTGTGCAGAGAAGAAAAAAGGGTTGTGGGAAGATGAATGATTGTGGGCATTTTTAGATGCGATCCCTCACTCTCTGACAACAGAAGAGCACGTGTGCGCAACTATTAGCTAAAGATACTAAAATTCTCTTCTTCCTTGGTTTTATTTACTTTTATGCATTTATTATTATTTATGTGAGTTGGATTATTCTGCTTTATTATACTATGCGCTAGGCTTTGTAGAGGGATCATGGCATTGCAAACCTCGTTCTTAATTAAAAAAATTGCTCCTAGGTCCCAAAAAATACGTCAAAATGATATCATTTTGGTCTTATTTATAAGTCTATTTTAGTTAAATCTCACATACTAAAGAGAGGTGGTTAACTCAATGATCATAAGAGTAAATTTTTAACTTTACCCTCATTTTATGATTAGCTATTTTTCAATTCTTTCTTTTCTCTCTATCTTTATAGGGATAAATAATATGAGTAAAAATGTCATAATCTCATTTATTAAAGTGGATTTATAAATAGGACAAAATTTTTTTAGTTAAAATAGACTTATAAATAAGATCAGAATGGTATATTAAAATCTTTAAATTGCGAGGTGACGTATCGTAAGACTTCTTTGTTATATTTTTTATATGTGAAAAGACAACATGCCCCCATAGAAGCTGGACTTGTCAAAATAGACTTATAACTTGTTAATATAAGCAATGACGAACCTTGGGATGAATGTTTAGTGGGGTCAAATATATATTCATTAACTAATTAAAAATATATATATTTGGGGGGCTGAATGAATAAATTTTTGGGCCAAATGTATACAAAAAGAATCCATTTTACACTAAATATTTGGGACAAATTTTTTTGGGAGGCTATGGCCCCCATTGTCCATGAGAAGATCTGACATTGAATACAAGCACACAAATATACGGGGGCATTTGTGTCTTTTCATTTATGAAAAATATTGAAAAAAAAATCTCACAAGACATCACCACAATTTCAAGATTTTAATAGACCATTTTGTTGTAGTTTTTGAGACCGAGGTGCAATTTACCCTTCTTAATTTTGTTTAGTCTTGGACTATAATTACTTTTTCCCTCTTTTTTAGTACATGTTTTCCCCCATAAAATTTCCCAATTTTGTTTTAGCTAGACGTGAATTTTGTAGGCAAAGTTTAAATTGAGCGGTATTTATGAATAATTGGTATAGTTTTTAATGTGTTCATAAAATGTTTTGTTTTTATTTTGGCCGTTTTGGATTAAGTCCTTATTAAATTACATAAACTATTGTTTTAAAAGGAGAAACCAAAATTAAATTTATAGTTTGAAAATCAAAACCAAATTTGGGAAACTAGATTTGACCAAATTGTTGTCTTAACCATTTTTAAAAATAAGTTTTCTATTAAATATGATATGAACATGCATATTTTTATTTTTGGGAGCGAGGGAATAAGAAAAAAAAAATGGTAAATCGATTCATGAATTGGTCAAAATGATGATTGCTTGAAACTATGCCGGGTTAAGAAAGCCTAATTCAATTCTCCCTAGTCTTTCCAACTCATAGCTGCATCATCTTCCTCTCTCGTTCAAAGAAAAGTCTCTTACCTTTTCATTTCTAATTGTTTATTTTCCAGGCTAATTCCTCTCTCTCTCTCTATTCACACACAAACATTCTGATTACCTTCATACAATTCGATACAAAATTCATTTCACATATTTATTTATTACGTTATAAATCATGCAGTAAAAGTAGTTTCTACTATTAATCCAAACCGATATCATAAATATATATTATACTCATTCCCTCCAGAAATATGGTTAGAATTTAAATTTATATTACACATCATTAATTTTTCCATATAACATTCTTTTTTTTCCCCTGAAAAATCAATAGAAAGTCTTTATTTAAAAATGTTACCAGTAAAAAGACCTATATGTGTGAGTATCTTTTTATACTCAGAAATTACTTTACAAGATTTCTATCAGGTTTCACAAACAGAATTCAAGTTTTTAGGATCTAAATTTTAAACATGGACTTTTTACAAATTTTTTCTTTTTTGTTTTTTTCAATCTCCATCAAGGTCCCAATAATAAAATTTGAGCAATTAATAGTTACTTTGAATTTAAATGTTATCAAAATTTGCTTTAATTAAACCCTAGGTACCTTACCTTAATTCACCAAAAAGTAAAAAGTGACAATCATCTTATGGGTTTACTCAATTCTACTTTTGTCTTCCTCCAGCTTCACCAACCAAAAATTGAAACAAAAAGTATGCCAAAGCCAGGCCCAAAAAACATACATAGAAGAAAGGGGAAATGATAAAAAGTGATTTCCAAATTCCTAAATCCTAAATTAAGTATCTCTCATGAGCTTTGAATTACTCGTCAAGATTATTAGTATAAGATTTATTTAGAGAGTTGATCTTGATTCTAAATATAAGATAATTTTATATTTGTCAACATTTTCATAATTTACCCGTATTGATACTCCTTAATAATAATCAAGAAAAAAAATAAAAAAAATGATTAAGATGTTTTAAAAATTACTTATCATATTAATTAGTTTAATTAATTTTTTAATATATCCGAATTAAATAAATACTTTTTATATCAAAGAGAGTAGTTTATCAATCATAGTCATCCTTTTATCAATGTTTACCACCGTTATGTTACTGGTCACTCCATATCTTTCTTTCTTATCATGGTGAGCAGTAACTTAACGGTGGGATGCGATTTTTACTCTAAAATGGTAACCACGTGTGTATTTTTGTTCCAAAAAAAAGTACGGGCGCTAGGCGCTTTGGGAGAAAAAGCTCATATATATTTTTGTACCTTAACACACTAACAAACCTGAATCGAGATTTTTGAATTTTGAATTTCTTTTTCTATCATTTTCTCCGTACGCAATTTATTGCGAATTTTCTGTGTCGAGCTTAAGATATAAATTTAACAGATTAGTTTCACACACTCCGGTCTTCGTGCTTTTGCTACCCACAAAAGCTATTTCTTCCAGGACCTTCAAAAATCTCAATCCGAGCCCAAGTTCCCTTTCATTGATGTTCAGAGGCATGATTTTTATGTGACCGACGACGGGGTCGACTTGGAATCTAGTCCTGGCCAATTGATGATTTTCTGTTGCGCTTCTCGCTCGTTTCGTCGTTGTTTTCTTCTCCTTTGACCATCCAAGTGCCGAACAAACAGATCCGAAATCGAACATAAGAATGATTGAATTTGAGGAAACTTTTTGATGCGTGCTGGTAATGAATAATTTTCCGGTCAACAAACAACGACGAGGAAGATAGAACCGTGTTTGCTCTGTGTATAATACGACCCTATAATTGCTTCCTTTTTTCTTTTATCTGTCGCGTTATTCTGAGTTATCTGGATGCTTGCATTTGCATGTGCTTTTTCCGGGTTCGCCTCTTTATTTTATTTATTTTTTAGCGGGGATATATTTTGTTCTCTACAGATTGTTCGAAAATTATCTTTTGTTTTTCAGGAAACAGAAGAACGGAAAGGAGAATCAGCGGAACATTCTTCGTATTTCTCTCGCGTCTAAAGTCGAAGAAACGGAGGACGATGGTTGAAATTCTGGGTCTTTGAATAGCATCGTGAAGATTATTGCTCCTGATCGTTGCTGTGTTTCTGAATCTAGTGCGAAGGTTTGGTTTTTCCTGACCAATTATCTCTTCAACCCGTTGGATAAGCTGTATTTATGGGAGAGTTTCAGTGAATGAGATAAATACTTGAAGACTAGGCTTTGATCCATGGTTAGAGAAGTGGGTTTCCCTCTGCTCCCCAGATGAACAGGGGATTTCATGCGGCCATCATATGTTTTGTCTATTGAGGGACATTCAGATAAGATGTTTGTCTGATAAGTTCAGTACATGAATTTGTCATTGATGAAGGTTACATGAATCTTGGTTTATTCTGCACAACAGACTAAGGGTCCTGTTTTTCAGATTTGTGGCAGGTGTTAATTCTATGAATTATGTTCAAACAAATATTCAGTAAGCTTCCTCGAAAGTCGTCTAAATCCTCTGAATTTCGGGAGCAAGGTGGAAGTGGAAGCCCTGCAACTCACTCAAATGCTTCGTCCACCTATAGAAGCAATGATCTTGGGAGCAGTAAGTCTGGAAATTCTTCTGTATTGCAACCCCATTATTCTGCTTTAAATGCAGGACAGCTTCATGTTAACAGAGTTACCCAGGGCGCGAATGCAAATCTGACTGGGACTTTGGTGCTTCCCTCTTATGAAGCTCTACCAACATTCAGGGATGTTCCTAATTCTGAGAAGCTGAACTTGTTTGTTAAAAAGCTTAAGATGTGTCGTGTTGTGTTTGACTTCACTGACCCTACAAAGCACACCAAAGAAAAGGAAATTAAGCGGCAGACCTTGGTAGAAATGGTAGACTATGTGACTTCTGCCAGTGGTAAATTCCCAGAAGTTCTAATACAAGAAGTTGTAAAAATGGTGTCTGTAAATATATTCAGGACGCTTAGTCCTCAACCGCGGGAGAACAAATTTGTTGAAGCCCTAGATGTGGAGGACGAGGAGCCTTCAATGGATCCAGCTTGGCCTCACTTGCAAATTGTGTATGAGCTTTTTCTAAGATTTGTGGCATCACCTGAGCTGGATGCTAAGTTGGCAAAAAGGTATATTGATCAGTCCTTCATATTTAAGCTTTTGGATTTGTTTGACTCTGAAGATCCTAGAGAACGGGAATATTTAAAAATGACACTACACCGCATTTATGGGAAATTCATGGCACATCGCCCTTTCATCAGGAAAGCTATCAATAACATCTTTTATCGTTTTATTTTTGAGACGGAGAAGCATAATGGAATTGCTGAGTTTTTAGAAATTCTGGGGAGCATCATTAATGGTTTTGCATTACCATTGAAAGAGGAGCATAAACTGTTTCTTGTTCGTGTGCTCATTCCCCTGCACAAACCCAAATGCTTAGCAATGTACCATCAACAATTGTCTTATTGCATCACTCAGTTTGTGGAGAAAGATTGCAAGCTTGCTGATACCATTATTAGGGGATTATTGAAATACTGGCCAATAACAAATAGTTCAAAAGAAGTGATGTTCCTAAGTGAGTTGGAAGAGGTATTGGAAGCAACTCAAACTCCAGAATTCCAGCGATGTATGGTGCCATTGTTTCGTCGGATAGCACAGTGTTTGAATAGTTCACATTTCCAGGTAAAGTATTTCAATGCTTTGTTTGCTCTAGTTTGTTTCATCTCATCATGATTCTAACTGGGCATTATAGTTGAGTTTTGATGGGGGTTTACATTAGCGACCCCTGTGATACTGCAGATTTTAATTTATTTCCTATGTTCTTTATTTGAGAAGACCTTTAGGCCTCTAGAGTATAAGAGACCTCTTGCATCACTTAATTCTTAGTAGTACGGTACTTCTTTGAGGTTCTAAATCAAAACAATCAAAATGATTGTTGTTGCTAGAGTGAGTGGGTCTGAGCAGTTCTGGGTTATGAGGAAGGCTTATAAAGAGTGAAAGAAGAGTGGGAAACGTTATGGCAGAGATTTAGAGCGGTTTTGGTGGGAGATGGCTGGCATCCCCAAGGCCTGGTGTTGTTTCTCTTTTCTGGTTGTATTCCATTTCCCTGTTCACTGTGCAGGCAGTTCTTCTATATAAATACCATATAATCTATTATTTCTATTACATTAGAGTAGTTGTTTGGGTTCCATCACTTTCTAAAACATGGAAATCATTCAAATCTTTGTTTTCTAATTACTTATGCTTTGGATGTATCTGGTAATCCATCATAGTATTATTGGGCATAGAGTTGCATCCGTAAAAGAAAAACATAGATGTTTGAGTTTGAGTCCTTTTTTGGGTCTTTATGGTTATTCATTTCCAATAAGCTTGAATATCCATCGCCCAGCATAATCTATTAGATGCCATATGAAGCATCATCTCGTGCACACAACTGTTATTGTGGGCTTCTGAGAAATCTTAGTTCTTCCACTTGTATTTGCGTGCCTATGAATGGCCTCTTGGAGAAAAGAAGAGGGTTTTGTGGGTATTGGAGGTTGGGGTTTGTCGTTTTTAGGGGGTATATAGTGCATGATCTGATCCTTCTGCAAACTCTTAAACTTTGTTTTACTTTGTCTTCCATATTTCTATTAAGTCCGAAGAAAACATGTTGTAACACTTTCTCCCTCCCCCATTCAGATGGTTTAGCCTATTTCCAACTTTCACTTATTCTTGGTTCATATTGCTTTTTTTATATTGCGGGGAAGTTTTTCTTGTCTCTGAATATTTAAATCCATGTCTTGGAGTTCATATCTTGTGCCAGTTCTACATTATGTACAAATAAATGAAACTACTGTGAATTGTGATGGTCCTTTCTCAACTAAGAGGGCATTGATTGTATTATGATGGAACGACCACTTTCTCTGGGGATGTATGCTGTAGACTGAAATTGAGTCCGTTCTCTAGATTTCCCATTTGCAGCGATTCAGTGGTTTGCTTTATCATTAATTTTGTGACTGAGTATTTTATGTAAAAAAAAGCTGTTCTATTCCAATTTTCTTTTTACTTGGTTGCTTATCAAATTGGATGTTTCTATGGTGATGTATTTTTGTATGAGATCAAGGCAACCATAATCCTTGTCTAATAATTTGCATTATGGGTTGCTTGCTTGCCTTTTGTTTAAAAGACAGTTTGATGTAATAGATGTTACCAATGGTGTCCTGAACTCAACTTCAAACTTCCTTGTCAATCACT
Organism: Acacia confusa; assembly: GCA_037074495.1. NCBI lineage: Eukaryota > Viridiplantae > Streptophyta > Magnoliopsida > Fabales > Fabaceae > Acacia > Acacia confusa. The sequence goes on from CM073502.1 coordinate 8,471,434, forward strand.
AATTTGTTATTGACCCCATTCATCCTGAGAATGACATGCTATGGAAGTTAAATTCCCATCTTTATCGTTCTCCTTGTTTGTACTTTTTTTTAACCTACACGCTAACCTTACCTGAAGTTGGTTTATTTTCTAAGTGGAGGGAGGAGCCCTGTACTTATTGACGATATAGTCTGAGTTATAAGCATCTCTAGAAGTAACTAAAACAAGTTTTTGACCATTCTTTACTGATGCCTGATTGACTCTTCCTTAAGAATTTGGCTTTGTTTTACTTTTCTTATTAGAAAGTTGGGGGGAAAATGTCATGCTATTATTTCAGTCTCCTTTTTGCTTGATTTTAATAATTTTCTTAAGGTTTCTTTGTAGTCTAGAAGTTTGAAGTACCAGTAAACTGTAATTTGCAACATCCAAGAGAACAAGATTTTTGTTCTTATTACACAATAGTATCATACTTTTTCTTATCTATTTCTTTTTTTTTTTTACACGATTGTATGATACTTTTTCTTGTCCATTTTTTTTCCCCCTTGAAAAGCTCTCCTACCTGTGGAAGCACTTAACGACACTTGTAATTTACTCTTCTTTACAGTATAATCCAGCCTCAAAACTAAATAGTTGTAAGCCAGCAATAATTTGTTTACTACTGTACTTTAATTTGATTTTGTACTTCTAAAATTAAGACCCTGTAACTCTTACTTTTAGTGCGGACTCAATGTGCGAAATATCACCAAGCTGAACTAAACCTGATTAAATGGGCCCTGTTATGTTAGATCTAGTGATGCTTTTCTTTGATCGCGCATGCTTATGGATTGGAGCAGGTCTCTTCTTTTGTGTAGTCCATCAGCTAAATGTATGATTGGCTACTATTGCCATGCTAAACTTTTATGCATGAACTGGAATTGCTTTATAGTTTTCAATTTTGATTGTCTCATGCCTGTCTGACACATCCTGGATGCACATATTAAATATGACGCAATATTCTCAATTACTCTCACACAATTGTTCTGTTACTGTGTTGCCTAGTCTATGTCAATGCCCATGCTACCTATTCATACCATCCCTTGACCACACAAACATAAATCTCAAGTTTCTGTTGTCAGGTGGAAGAGAGTTTGTTGTTCTTTTGAAACAATGATCACATCGAGAGCTTGCTTTATAGTTATATTCTGAGACTGACTGGATTTGTTTATTATAAAGTGACTTTTTGTTTAGGAAAACACAAAAAAATACTGGATATGCATATTAAATGCTCCTCTGCTCCTATCAATTAGTCACTTTCAACATGTTTCATAGAACCAAGGAAAACTTTAAACTTCATTAACTTTACCTTAAAGTTTAGCAACTTTCCAACTTTACCCTTATTTAATATACACTATACCTGATGAACAAAGTCTACACAATAATAAATGAAGGGTAAAATTGTACATCCATATAAAAAATTTAATAAAGTGACTTGTAAATGGAACTAAAAAAAAATCATTCTCTCTATTCTTTATAAATAGAATCAAAGGAGTTCATTATACTCCCTGTGATCTTTATTATAAGATATCAACCAACAATTCACTCAAATCAATAAAAATAGGTAAAGTCAATAAAGTTATCTAAAAATTTAAATAATTTATAATATTATCTCTAATAGTTGCACTAAACTCTAATATTATATTATTACTACTCTCACCCACTACTCCTATCAATTATGGGCATTCATGGAAAAAAACAATTAACGCTTCTTGAAAACAAGCAGGTACCTTATAAAAAAAACCAAATGTACTTGTTAGTTAATGTCTTATAATAAAGATCTGAGGGAGTAATATATTACACGCAAGCACTTTTATGTTTGTTTCGGCGCCAAGTTCTCAAGCTTGTGTCGTTGTGTATGCATAACGATTCATACTATCTTCCCACAGCACAAACATAAATGTTGTGCGTTTGTTTTCAGGTGGCAGAAAGGGCGTTGTTCTTGTGGAACAATGATCACATTGAGAACTTAATCAAACAAAACCTCAAAGTGATACTGCCCATTATCTTCCCTGCATTGGAGAGAAATTCCAGAAGCCACTGGAACCAGGCTGTGCATAGTTTGACTCTAAATGTGAAGAAAACATTCTCTGATCTTGACCCCGATCTGTTCAAAGAATGCTCACAGAAGTTCGAGGAAGATGTATCAAAGGAGGATGAGGTAACGGCAAAACGTGAAGCTACTTGGAAACGTTTAGAGGAACTTGCTGTAAAAAAGGCTGCAACCGGTGAAGCAGTCCTTGTTCATTCTAAAGCTTCCCCTCGTAGCTCTTCAGGTTAGGGAGAATTTGGAAACTGTAGTATGATCCAATAACTTCAATTTTTTTTCTTTTAATCTGAGCTGGAATTTGATATTATTTTTGTATTTTATGGATAGGGTGGCTAAGAGGGGTAATTTCATGAATATTTTCTTACTTCTCACAGAGCAATTGAAGGGGATGATAGTAACACATAATGGAAAGCTTAGCTAGTAGTATATTGCTTTTGAAACCCAAAGGTATTTTGATTTATTAGTAGATATGTATGTGTGTGGTTTAATGCATTGTTAATATGTTCCAATGTTTTAGGCCAACCCCAATTTCTTGGGGCAAGACTACAAGAAATAGGTTTAGATGCCTGCCACATTCTGAAATATTTTTTCGGATGTGTGCCATACTTTAAAATATTTTGTGGTGCATTCACATTCTGAAGTATATTTTAAGGTGTGGCTATCACCGTGGAGTATTTTTTTAGGTGTGTTGAGCATCCTAAATTATTTAAATTGTCAAATATAAAATTGCATAAAAAAAATACTTTTGGGCGATAGACACTTAGAGTGTTGAATGTACCTAAACCCTGAGAAATATTTTGCGAATTATTTTGTTTGCACTTTTCTTTTGGAACTGAATAAGTGTAGTTTTTAATAATGTCATTTTCATTTAAAAGAAAATGATATGTGAAATTTTTAAATTCTCATATCTCTAGTGTATTTTCTACATTTTTTCCTTGAATAACCTTAGAGTGAAAATATAAGGGACCTTTTTTGGAATTTGGTGATAGAACATTCATGATTTTGGGTCTTTTTGCTTTATTTTTATTATTATTATTATTTTTTGCCAATTTTAACTCAAGTACGAAAATTAAAGGAACGAAATAAACACAACTGTGACGCTGAGGAACAGGGAATGTTCTTCTATACAAGCCAATTAGAATTGTTTGAGTAAAATTAAAGGTAAGGATTAACAATTCTCTCCCTCTCTGTCTCTCTCTAATGGTAAGCAATTAATAATTGTTCATTTATTTTGACAGTTATTCCTATGATGAAGCTAATATTTTAAGAACTAATTATTAATAGTGTTTCCAAATGATATCTGTGAAGTTAATCTGGGTAGCTCAGTTTGCTTCTTTCATAAACAACGGAAGAAACATGCTTGATGAAGAAAATTCCAATAATAATAATAATATTCACATTCTTATATCATCACAGGTCATAATTAGACGGAGTCAAAGATACTTTCAAATATAAAAGCTAATTTGTGGATGATGCCCAAAGAAAACGCGTTTCTTTTTTTCTAAAAATCTGTGGAGAATATTAAACATAAAATAAAATAGTGGATAGAGAGGAATGATTCTGTGGAAGCTATGGGTTTTTGTGTTCCATAATTTATCATTATGTGGAAGTCGCAATCACATTCTTGTGATCGGTGGATTGGATTTCAGATTTGAAAGTCAACAATGTCATTCAGATAAAAATAGTGGAATTGTTATTATTTCTAAAGAGGATAATGTCGCTTTGAGATCAATATATGAAATTAATCATAATCAAAGTACAATACGTCAAAGTTTTAATGAAGGAAATAAGTTTTAATTAAGCAACCACATTCATTTACTTAATTATTTTTCATGTAAAATAACATCATGCAATGTAATATTGTTTTTATGTTGTATTCAACACGTTAATCTTATTTATAGTGTATCGAGTATTCTGAAGTTATTTTTCTTGTGCTTCTTGTAAATCCGTTTCTCTTCTTTAATATTCTAGTCCGCTTCAATCCTTTACCCTAAAATTACTTAGTTTTCGGTGTTAAAAAAGCAAGGGGAACCTTTTTAAAAAAAAAAAAAAAAAGAGAGCGTCCAACATTATAAAATATATTTTAATAGAATTCAATATCTAAAATTAATTTTTAGTACACTCAACATCCTAAAATATTTTTTAGTGCCACTAAGTATCTAGAACCCAACACTCTAAAGTATTTTTAATAGTACCTAGTATCCTAAAGTGATTTTAGTGCATTTAGTACCTCAAAATATCTATTTGATAGCATCTTGTATCTCTTAAAGTAATTTTTAGTACAAATTTACCCTTTAAAGTATTTTTATCCGTAACTCATAAAATACTTTAGGCTCTGAATGCAGTAAAAACTATTCTAGAATATTGAGTATTACTAAAAAAAACTACTTTTAGGTGGTGGGTGTTTCATACTGAGTGGCACTATAAAATATTTTAGAGTCATGAGTATACTAAAAAATTAAATTGGGACGAAATGCGACTTTAAAAATATTTTGAGGTGATAGATGTCTTTTTTTTTCCTTTTTCAAATCAAAAGAGAGAGAATAACTTTTAGGTCCGAATCAAGAGAAATAATATATTGATAAGTCTTATAAGTTGTTAATGGTAACTGATACACTTGTTAATTTCCCTTGTTCAATTGTCAATAAAGACTTTTTTAATATCATTTCCTTTATATGAGACCTAAAAGTCATTCTCCCAACCAAAAAAGCCTCCTTTATGTAGTTTTGGGGGTAAAGGATAGATTCAGACCAACATATCAAAGGAGAGAAGCCATATCCGCTTCCAACACCTTAATCTTATGTATAATGTATTTAGCAAATTAAATCATAAATAAGATTAGGATGCTAAATGTAATTAGAAAGTAACATCAAATTATACTTTATCAAAAAATAACATTAAAATATTGGATGCTATTGATAATTAATACTAGGTATTGGATATTATTGAGAAATAACACCCGAATTGAATGCTACTTTACCTATTATTTTTATTTTCATATTAAAAGTTGGAAGATCAGTGAAAGTTACAATACAATTAGTAATAAATTGTAGGAGGTCATATACTTTTTTTTATATATACACATAGTAGGGGAGGGGGCAAGGTTCAAACTCTGAATATGGGGGAGGGGAGCCAAGCTCCCATGCCTCTCGCTATTAAGACGCTGGCATAGGAGGTGATATATTGATGTATTGGGTATTGGACTCCCTTTTTTATATGGAGACATGCTCAAATTTTATGCATTTCCTATTTTATGGGGAAAAAATATGAAAGAAATTGGGAAAAAAAAAGAAAAGAGTGAGAGATAATTAAAAAAGAAAAAAGAAATTTTGCTGATTGTTTTTTATGAAAAAGAATATACTCTCAAAGCCGCTAAATTTGAAGTTCATCTCACTTATTTAAGTAAGGGTAGATTAAGGTTTAGCCGAAGTGCACAAAATGTTGCAGGGCCAGATAGGGTCATAAGCTATGTTTGGTTAAAGGGGGGGGAGGGATAAATCTTTTGGGAGGACATTGACCAAATTGCCATTAATAAAAAGAATATTTCTTTTTGTTGAGGGTATATTTTAGAAATATTGAAAATTATCTATGAGGAATTTTATAAAGATGAGAGAAAAATTCTCTCTCTCAACTTTCCTTCTCACTCCCTCTCCTCCCTTTCCCTCAAACCAAACATAGTGATAGAGAGGTTGAAGAGATCTATTAAAGACTGGTGAGGCTGTGTAGGACGGTGAGGTATAAGATTTGTGACAAAAGAAAATTAATAACAGTAAGATTTGTTAAATATAACTTACTTTTGTTGACAAAGCATGTCAAGTACGAACCCTAAATATGTGGGAGAAATTTTCAACTTCCACTAGTATGATATTGGAACATTGACATTTTAAGTTGTATATTTTTTTACTTGTTTATATTATTATTTTAAATTTTTAGCTTATTAATAATTAATTTTTACTTTTTTATATTATAAATAAGTATGAATAAGAAACCAAACATGTGGTGGATAAAAAAAAAACAATGCTTAATTTAAAATGTTTAGTCTATAAAAGATCCCTGCAACAATTTATAAATAAGTAGTTTAGAATACAGTTATGCCCCATGTGATTTTTTTTTTTTTGGCCAGAATACAACATGTGATTTGAGTAAACATTGTTGTGTGTGTGTTGTTGTTGTTGTTTTTTTTTTTTTGAATAATATTGGAATCAGAATATAAACAGAAACATTACATCAATTTCAGTAAAGACTCTCAATCTTCATCAACTTCTGCCTCTTAAATAAAAGGAGGAGGTTGATCGAGGAGACAAAACTTCTCATCTATAGTATGAGAGTACTCTCTAGCTAATCGATCAGCAATAGTTATGGTTTCTTTATATTTGTGAGTGACCACAACTTGCCAATCTTTATAAAGAAGCATCATAATATCACCCAGTGTCCTAGAAAGGGTGATGTTAATTACATCCTTTCAACATATAATTCATGACGTCTATACAATCAGTAATTAAAATAATTTTCCTATACCCTTTGGTCTAACACAATTGTAGGCTCTGAATGCAACCAATTATTTTTGCAAAAACCAAAAGAACATTAACTAGTTTGTAGTTGAAGCCTATGAACCATATGCCATTTTGATCCTAAAGGTAACCTCTGCAACCACTCCTTCCATCCTTGAAGATTGAGCCCTCGACTTCTACTTTGATGAAGTCATCTTTATGTTAATTCTGATTTGTATGAGAACTATTAATCCTATTCTCTATATCATATGTTCTAAGAATATCCTTATTTGAACATGTTTTCAAGAAACTATGTTGTACATCCAGTTCCAAATTAGTCACCTCACAATCAAACGACTTTTTACCGTATGATACCCATGCATCTCAACAAAGATACCCAAATAAGGCTTGCCATAAAACCTTCTTCATATATTATTTGTCAATCTCATAAGTTAGATTCCATTTGATCCAATCCACCTCGGAAAAAAAGAGAATATATTCATTTGAGTAAACACTGTAATGCAATTTGTGTAGCTATATGTATTAATTAATTAATTATTTTTATTTTTCATATCAAAGGTAGAAAGTCATGAAATTTTTGCATCTATATGTATCAGTATACAACTTTTTTCTAATCTTATGTTAAAAGTTTCAATATCATCTACATAATTGTCACAATCTTATGTCAATTTTCAGAAAATTGGACAAATTTATTCAACTATCAGTATTGTGTAACTTTTTGGACTACCAATCTGGTCATATAGGAAATACTTAGACTAACAAAAATTGAGATTAATATATATCATACTCTAATTCGTTTAAGATTTAAAAAAAAACATGGGAAATGTTTGTGTATAATATATTCCCATGTCTAGTTTTCTATACAATTTTAGCTTTTCTGTCACATTGATCTTATTGGCAACGTGTCTAATCTTGGTGGATCATTCATTGTGTTTTGTTTATTTAAATAAATTAAGAATCTTTTTATGTATCAATAAAATTATTTTTAAATAAAGTATTACAGGGTCAATGGCTAAAGTCTGTATGAAGTATGAACACACCTATATTCACTTATTACGTCTTATGAGACAAAAAATTCTCACATATTCAGTTCATGTTTGGATTGACCCTAAAAGCTACTTTTTCGACTTGATTTACGGTGTATGAGGTAAATATATGAGATGTGTTTTGTCTCAACTTGCATGAATGTATCTTACTATTGTTAACTCAAACAAGTCATAATTGTTGAACACCTAGAGTTTCATGAGTTTAATTAAATTTAAATAAATCAAAATAAAATCACAATGGTATATCTATCAAATATTTAAATATAAAACTTTTTCTTCATTTTTTTTAGAATATATTTATTTAAAATATTCAATATTGTCATGATCATTATTACCAGGGAGAATTGTGGGAACAATCCCATTAAAAAAGTTAATTGATGATAACTATATGAGAGTACTAGTACTTATTTAGGTGATAAGACTTGGGGAAAAACACTTCTCATGTTGTAAGAGAAATGTTTTCTCATGTCACACATACATGAAATAGTGGGACTTATATATACATACATATGTATATGTGAGTCCGACCATTTCATGTGTGTGTAGAAATCTTAGTTTTTTCATGCAACATGAGAAAACTAAACCCCTAAGACTTAAGGGGGCTTATCCCTTGAAAAAGATAACACAAATTCAAATTTCAGAAAACATATTTATTGAGAGATGTGAGAATCTTTTATTCTATAAACCTAAAAAAAACCCTTAATCAAATAAATAAAAAAAGTAATAGCGCTCTTAGGATGAAATTTTGCAGGATAAATTTATCAGGTATTTTTCCTATTAGATTTGTAATGGGACACTTCTCCCCAAATTTCTCGTATTATCTCTAATAGCTTTCATTTCACTCTCCTCTGTCCTGCTGGCAATTTAAATCAAAATAAATAAAAAGGGAATATCTTGCCTTTCCTGCTCAGCTTTTAATTTTTCAGATGATATACATCTTCCTTCCTTGTAGCTTACCAAATCCTTGCTTGAACAAGAATCATAAAGATTCGTCCTTTCGATTTTCACCTGGGATTCTTCTAACTTCTACATTTTCCGCTTTTGCCTCTTGCTTACCATGTTCTTACTGTTATAGTTTTTCACTTTTTCTCCAACGCTTTTGTCCCATACCATGTTAGTGAAGGAAATACTACTTATTGTTCTGGATCGCTCGCAGATCGTTTGGTCACTGACCCACTAATCTTAAGGGCTGAAGAAGAAGAATGCGAAGAGGTAAGAAAGCGAACTTTGCGCCCTTTTTCTATAATTGATTAAGCTTAAAGTGTTATTTTAAAAATTTCGGCCATTATTGGCTTGTTGTGCTTGAGTTTCTGCTTTCTGCTCATTGGCTTATGAGTTCAGGGTTAAATAATTTGAATTTGGGTGCTCGATTTATCCTGAGACGAAAGGGGATTCCTCAATTTGTATGAGGATTATTTTTTTTCCTGAACAATTGTTTTGGTTAATGCTTCTCGATGGTGCCTTCTTCTTGTATTTAGTTTGTGACGCTCTCTCTGTTCATCTGTTTGACTTTCTGTGGTGTTTTTCTTTTTGGTTGTGGGTTTAGTTTCTCTGATGGTGACTTTATAGGGTGCTCTTCTTCCATTGGTCCCTGCACTGAATGTTACAAATAGCTGAGTTGGGTTAGATTTGAAATTATGATCAAACAAATACTTGGTAAGCTTCCAAGGAAGCCGTCTAAGTCAGCTGACAATCGTGAATTTGCTGGTTCATCATCGGCCTCTTTACTCCAAACTACTGGTTCTAGAGCTGCTGATGTTGTCACTAGTGGACCAGTGAGTTCAAATAGTGCGTTTCTTCCTGGCTCAGAAGCTGCTCCCGGTTTGGCCTACGGTCATGGAAGTAATGTCCCTTTAACTGCAAACTCACGAGTGAATGGTAGTGTGGTAATTACTCCTTATGAAGCATTGCCAGGGTTTAGGGATGTGCCGAACTCTGAAAAGCAAAACTTATTCATCAGAAAACTGAATTTGTGCAGTGTGGTGTTTGACTTCACTGACTTGACAAAGCATATGAAAGAAAAGGAAATCAAAAGACAGACGTTGCTTGAGCTGGTGGAATATGTTACTTCTGTGAATGCCAAATTCAATGAAACTGTCATGCAAGAGATTATCAAGATGGTATCTGTGAATTTGTTTAGGTCACCTAATGTGCAGCCCCGTGAGAACAAGGTTTCTGAAGCCTTTGATCTGGAAGATGAGGAACCTCTGATGGACCCTGCTTGGTCTCACTTGCAGATTGTGTATGAACTTTTTCTTAGGTTTGTTGCATCTCCTGAAACAGATGCAAAGCTAGCAAAGAGGTACATAGATCACTCTTTTGTTCTCAGATTGTTAGATCTCTTTGATTCTGAGGATCCAAGAGAGAGGGAGTATCTGAAAACAATCCTGCATCGGATCTATGGAAAGTTTATGGTGCATCGCCCATTTATTAGGAAATCTATTAATAATATCTTCTTCCGTTTTATTTTTGAAACGGAAAAATTTAACGGGATTGCTGAGCTTCTAGAGGTACTGGGAAGTATAATTAATGGGTTTGCTCTGCCACTAAAAGAAGAGCACAAATTGTTCCTTGTCCGTGCTTTGATCCCTCTTCACAAACCAAAATGCTTGGCTATGTACCATCAGCAGTTGTCATACTGTATTACACAGTTTGTGGAAAAAGACACCAAGCTTGCGGACACTGTAATTAGGGGTTTACTGAAATACTGGCCTATCACTAATAGTTCAAAGGAGGTCATGTTCCTCGGTGAGCTTGAGGAAGTACTGGAGGTGACTCAGCTTGTGGAATTCCAAAGATGTATGGTACCCTTATTCCGCCAAATTGCCCGTTGCTTAAGTAGCTCACACTTTCAGGTAACATACTATATGATTGATTACGGAGCAGAATTTTACTGAAAACAGTTTCCTTTGTTCTAACGCCTTCTTGTCACCTTTTAAACATATTTACTTTTCTAATTGATAAGGAAATGAACAAGCTAGTTCAGTTAGTCAAGCGTATTATGATGGTGCTGCCATATTTTTTCTCATTTTCTCTAAATGATCTTATCTGGATTTGCTTGCAAGCCAATATGTTAGGCTTGAAAGGGGCAGTGGTAGCGTTGAGATCACACTGTGGGAGTAAATGTAATATTTGGATTTTTGTCATGCATCATATGCATTCACAGCCAGTTTGATCTAACTGGAAAATGGAGACTTGAAAAAATTGGAAACACAAGTTTTATTATACTAGATGTTTGTTTTTAATAATGTTTATTTTATTGTCACGTTTTTCAATGACTAGACATAAACTGTCTTTCGAAAAGGTCATAAAAATGCTAGAAAACTTGTTATCATTTCATAACTTGACGCTAACAACCCCTGTTTGTGTATATCATTTCCTAACTGGTTATCATTAGCTATTATTAGAGTAGCACCAGCCAAACGTAGCACTAGTTGTGTCTCCTAGCTAATTAGATAGAATAGAGCATTATTACACCTGAACACTCTAGCTCTATATAAGAAGAGCATCCCTGATATCGACCCAAATCGTTATGGGTTGATTTATCAGGAACTTACCAATCTTCCTCACATTGTGAAGGTTGTTGTTGTTGCCTATTGTTGAGTGAATGATTCAGTGTGTCTCTATCTCTCTTTCTTCTCTCTTCTCTCGAACCTTTCTAATCTCTCTTCTAATTAATTTCTCCTCCTTCTACCTACTTCACCAACACAATTCTGTCAACAATTACAGAATTGAATCAGTTTGGATCTAGTTATTATATAAAATACTCTTAAAATTACATTTTCGGTTTTATAAATGAGAAAATTGTCATGAAGCAGTGATAATTTTTAGTTACACATTATATAATTATTCTATTTTAGAAAATTTACGAAGTGAGGGTGAGTCTAGAAAACAAAAATGAAAGTATTTGGATTCATTAATTTAAAAAACTGGTTGGTATTTTGACACTTTGAGGGGTGATAGTACCCCCTTCAGTCCAAAATATAAAGATAGTCGGATATCCATAATCGGATATCCCAAGTTTGTTATATTTTCTAAGACTTACTAATTATTGAAAACTTTTGGGATGATGATTTTTGTCCTGTACTTAATTTTATTACTTAGACCTAAATATAGAAGCAAAGAGCATGCCTTCCATTAAAGCTTAAATTTGGGATTCTCTATATTATTATTTGCTTGCTTGTTTTAATTATGCATCTGCATATTTGGTAGATGAAGGTTATTTTTTTTCTCCTCTTAAATTTTCTCCCTTTCTTCTTCTTTCCCCTGCTGGGTCTACACCTCTTATTTTAGAAGATAGGTCGAAAGTAAGAACACTTCTTCAAATTCTACCAAGTACAAGTGTCTATCTTTTTCTAGAAAGAAAAACCGTTTGAAAGTCATCAGAACCCCATCATAATCAACATAAATCATTTAAGTCTTATTGAAAAGGAAGCTAGCAAAGAAAACATTCCCTTTTTTTGTTAGTTGAAAAAAATACATTTGCGCATTTATATTTTTATTTTCAATTGCACTACCGCATCTAATTTAAAACAGAAATTTAATTGAATCCCAAATTTTTCAGTCCAATTGCAATAAACCCCTTATAGTCTAAATTGAACATCAAACCCAATTTAGTTATGAGAAACTACTAAAATACCCTTCCTATTACTTAAACACCCATTTTACCCTTCCCTTATCTTGATGGTAGTACTGACAAATGCCAATCCCTCTACATCCTTCTCTATCTTCCTCATCTCACAATGTTTCCACACATCTTCACCATAACCAGTTCCCATCAACCTCTGCCCTATCATTTTCAAAAATTTCCTTTGCTTCTTCTTTATCTTCTTCTCACTACCTTGACTTTGCCATTATTGACATCACTAGAATCCAATTCTTGCCCAGTAAGTGCCTTTTCCTTTCCCCTACCTCTTGTTGGAGTATAACCTAACCAATTTACAGCCTGTTTGTGCTAACCTAGACGAACATTAGCACGATCAAGCTTTGTTTTATACAGAATTGAACAAGCTCAAGCTTTAATTTAATTAAACCAATTTGTGGTTAGTCACAGTTTGTTTATTAAATGAGCTGAACGCATTAGTATTATAAATTATAAATAGAATGTATACTTATTTGCACATATAACATCAAATTAAATAAAAAATTGTGGACTTTTATATTGTGCTTGTGTTTGTTCATAAGAAAATTATACAAAGATGCATATTACACTCCAATATTTGGATGATCTGATTGGTTCAGTTCAGTCTGTTTTATGTCCAAAAACTGACTCAATTGACACAAGTCTTGTCCCACTAAATGAAGTTAGTTACATAGATCACACGACGTCATTGTGTTCTATCGACAACCAATAGTGTCATGCTAATGCTGGCACAATCTGTCTGTCGTCAGATCAAACTGACAACCTACCTCCTACTTTGGTCATACTTATTGCTTCAATTGATTCTTTTCCCCCCTTGTTGAGCCTTACTCAGATGTGAGCAACTAGTGATATTTCTATTATCGAGTAATGTAATGAACATTATTATGTTAATCTTCGTTTGTAACTCATTATTTGGACACTGTCATTTGCTATTCTTTGTAATGATTAAACTGCAAAATCATGTTTGTTACAATTTCAACTATTTATTTAAAAGTTGAGTTACATCAGCCGTTGGTAGGAGGAGAATCATCCTCCTTATATGAATTGCTTAGGAGGAAACTCAGCTGTTCCAGCTTAATGGTGTAGTTAATGCCATTATTATGATGTTTCCTTTATAGCAAGATAGGCTAACAGCTATACTCATTAATAGAAGGAAGCACTCTGTTGTTTCCAAGTGAACGCCAACGATTGCAATGATTTAGAAGTTATATTCCTCCCGAGTCTGCCATATATTTATAGTCAAGTCTTATTTTCTAAATTAGATATTATCTCTTAAAATTTATTTACTAATTTGGGTTAGCTCATACTCAGGATGTTCCTCCATCTGACAAAATAATGACTGGGTGTTTTCTCTTCTAGGTCGCAGAGAGGGCCCTGTATTTGTGGAACAATGATCACATTGAGAATTTAATCCGACAAAACCGTAAAGTAATTCTGCCCATTATCTTCCCTGCCTTGGAGAAAAGCGGGCATGCCCACTGGAATCAGGTCGTCCAGAGCCTGACAATAAATGTTCGCAAGATTTTCTCTGATGTCGACCCTGAGTTCTTTGAAGAGTGCTTGCATAAGTTTCAAGAGGAAGAAGCGAAATTAGAAGAGGTGAAATCGAAACATGAGGCCATGTGGAAGCGATTAGAAGAGATTGCTGCAACAAAATCTGCAAGTAGTGATGCACTGATGCCATTCTTGTCCCTGCAGCTATAGCCACTCAAACATCTTAAAAAAACAAGTTCCATGGTTTCTTATTCTCTTATTTTTTTCTGGTTGGCATGCTGGCGTTAACGGTGTTCATGCGCTTCAGGGGGTCAGATTCTCATCTGATAGTTGCTGATTTTCTTGGCTGTTTGTACCTGTAAGTTGAAGTTTCTGGGATTTGAATGGATGCTCATGGAAGACAAGTACATTATGCAATGGAGGGAATTTGCTAGTTGGTTTTGAATTTTGGCTATCTTTATATACACTAATGGGGTTATTACTAGGAAGAAGCAGCTATAGTTCTGAGGTATTTTACATGCTCAGACTTCTTCTATTTAATCTGGTTTCAGGTGTATGTATTTTACAAAGACATTTCATTCATTAATCATTGTAGAATTTGTTTTCCTTCTGTAATATGATCGATTCAAAATGTTTGGTTGGCTTTTTTGTTGTTAACCTTTTTCGGTTAGAAAAGAGAAGCTCCTTGATCAAGGACCAACTACGCTCAGCAATAATCTGTATCTGGACGAACAAAATGACCAATTAACCTGTCAAACTTCGTGGGTTAGTACTTGGAATGCACCAGAAATATGCTGCAGTTTATAGGTCAAGTATTGGGAATCTTTAAATTAACTGCCACAATGGCCTTAAGACCTCAAGCTGCAGAAGCATTGGCAAGGCATAGTGTTTGAAAAGATTTTGGGGTTGAGATTTGAGTTTGATTTTGAAAAAGGTTGAGTTTTTTCTTACCTGGTGTTCGGTTTAGTGTCTGTTTGGATTAGTGGTGGAAGCTACTTTTCCAATGTGATTTATGATTTATGAGGTAAGTATGTGAGATGGGTTTTGTTTCAACTTATGTAAACATGCTTTTTAAATATTAACTTAAGGAGACTCTTAGATTTTCAAAAGAAAAAGGAAGGATAGGAATTTTGCTCCTCTCGTCTTTAAAAAAATTTTAAGCTCCGAGGTTCCAACGTAGTTGGGATCCTTTTCATTGCTCAGGGAAGTAATGGTGACAAGGACCTCAGGTTTATACTAACAAATCTTGACTAACCACAAACTAATTCTTCACAAGTTTGTTAACTATAAAATCAAAGAAAACACACAAGTCATAAAAAGGCTAGCATTATAGGGTACTTATCAATTAGCTAGAAAAAGCCGCCAGCTAGAGACTTAAAACCTTCGATGCACATTCATTGGCTGGAAGGCTTACATATGAAGGAAGGCCACAGCTAAATATTTATTGGAAGTAAAAAAAAGAAAACGGAGACTTAAATAATCGCTACCTAAAGAGGAAAACAAACAAACAAATAAATACATGTCTATACCCCAATCACGTGTGCCATCCTAAAAACATTTATTTATAGGAATTGAAACTGATATAAAACTTATTTCACATGTTTTTTTTTAATATATCGTAAATCATAATTAAAAAACTCATTTGAAGGTTTCTATCGTCATTCTAAACAAGCACTAAGTAGGGTCGGCACAAACATAGCATGGCTGCATTTTGTAGTCCCCGAAAAGCTTGAATAATTTTGGGTTGGGCAAGTGAGGTTTCCCTACCTAAACGTTGACATTATGCTCATAAAATCATATATGAAGAAAACTTCAATTAAGATGTGATGAACAATGTTTCAGACAAAATATATTCCATAATTTTACAACTCAGAATATTAAAAAAGAATAAATGTATATATTAATAGTCTGCATAATTCCATAATTAAACACAACACAATAGGTCTTAATCCAATATCCCTACTTGAATAAGAAATAAACAACATTCAATCATTCATGATCCATAAAAAATAAGGCAACAAAAAGACTAAAATAAGATAACAATATGTGAATGCATGCATGCATACATACGTACATACATATGTTATGTATATTATATGTTTCTTATACATACATAATATATATTTATCTTTTTAAAAATAAAAGTATATATATTCTCTGTGTAGGACCAAATGCGCGAGACAATGGCCTTGCCTGAAAATTAATTTGCATAAATTATGTTAATTTTTCTTGAAAAAATTTAATGATCTTATAAAGTATTTTTCTTGGTTTTCTAAATCTTTAATATTATGATCCAGTATTCGAGTCAAGTGTTGTGACTGCTCCTCTTTATACACATATTTCTTTTAGAAATAGAACTTAAGACTCAGAGGAATTTAGTGAGACTTTACACCGTTAGACTAACTTTATGTTAGTTCCGCTTTCTAAATCTAATGTCAATAATCCTAAATGATGATTTTTTTATATTAATCATTGTTATTTTCAAAAAATTAAAATTAATTTATCAGAATTTATAAATATTTTTTCAATATTTAAGATTTTAATGTTGGTAACTTTTTTTAAAAAAAATAATAAAAATAACAACTTAACGAGTACAAGGACACTTTTACACAATGAAGAGATTAAAATGAAATATTATGTGAAGTTAAAGAACTTTATTTTTTCTTTTTATAAATAATGGTTGAATTGGTATGCCAAACAAATAATGGTTGAATTAGTGGATTTTTAATTAATTGTTAACACGAAGAACCTTTTTTGACCTGATTAACATGAAGAATTAAAACAAAGTTTATTAAACAATTTTCTCTAATACATAATTCTTTTTTGGCCAGATTTTATACATCTTTTCTTTTTACCTTTCACACTTGCCAAACCTTTACCCCATGTTTTGAGCAAAGGGGAAAAAAAACCTTTATCCTATGTTATAATTTTAAATTACTCAATGTCTAAACTTTAATTAAAATTAATAGATGAGTCCAAATGTAATTCCCTACATTTAGCAGATTAATGAAGGAGCCCATAATGACCAAGAATTTCTCTTGCCTGTCTCTCTGCCACGTGTAAGACGACCAGCACCCTCTCTCTTTCTCTCCCTATCACGCACTTGCTCATTCCTTTCTCTCTCTTCTTCCTCCTGTAAGTGGTAGTGGAGCTTGTGGATAAGAACTCCTTCAACCTTTGTCCTTACTTGTGCTCTTTACGCTAATCCACATCGCCTTCGTATTGCCGAATTGTTAAGAGAAAAGAATTCTGCGAAATCTCGAGAAATTATGGAAGCCACCATGTCTTTGAATGCACTTGTTCGTCTTCCTCCTTCGTCGTCCAGGTTAAACGATGACGCTTTGGTCAGGCATTCGCTGTTTTCCGCTCCGATTATCCACAGCCCTCCGCAGCGGTATCGCCGCCGCATGCTGGTGGTTGAAGCCAAGGGAAAGAAAGGGATGATGGCTCGTCAGTATCAGCGCCCTCCTCCTCCTCCCCTGCCCAAGATTGAGGACGATGGCAACCCTAAGTTTGTTATCTTCATCCGTATGGCCAATGTTCGTTCTCTTTCAATTTACTTCTCTATCTTTTATTTCCTCGGTTACTTTGCTTCTTCTTGTTTGGTTTACGAGAAAATTCTGTTGCAGAGGGGAATCGATTTATTTAATGTTTCTAGTTTTCACATCTAGAGGTGGCGGGATTTTGAAGTTTTCTGGACTACTTGCTCTTATTGTCTAAGTGGCAAGTTCGAATATAAGCTTAAGGTCTTGTTTGGGTGTTCTGAAGAATGTGATGAGGTGGCATGTGATTTATTCCTCATCATTTGAAAGTTACAATGGTGGATTAACTTGTGCTTGAAGGATGAAATTTTCAATATTCATTTCACTCGTGAACAAACAGTAAAAATAGAAGGATTATGGGAAGATAAGTAAATTACCCAAATGATCCCAAATTCAAGATGGGAAAGTTTGAGAATTGTGTTACCTGAGCGCATGGATTGAATATTTTTCTCAAGCCAGCCAACTTTCCTCTTAAATAAAGTCCGAAAGCAATTAAACTGAGCGTTACTTGAATCTTCTGCTGAGCATATGGGTCTTATTGTTTCATTCTCTGTATAATCTTTGCCAAATGGCTATACTTTTATTGAATCATCCGTCGCTGCTTATTTCTTTTCTACAAGATACATTGCAAACAAGAAAAGCTAATCAATCGGTATAATGCATTTCTGCTAGCAAGAGCAGTGTCGACTTGATTATTATAACTCTGGGATTTGTGCTTGATCTATGTTATGGCATTCGATCATGACTTTTATTTCAGCTGCTGATTAAATTATCATTTTATTTCTGGAAGCTCTCTTTTTCATTGATGGAGTTCAATCTAATTTATGGTTCTCCACAGGTATATCTTTGGTACCCTCTTAGTATAGTAACTGGTGGAACCACTGCTAAAATCATGGTTGCTGCAAAAGATAATCTTTTGGGGAAATACATTTACAAAGATACCCTTGATAGGAATCTTGCAGCAGTTATTTACCGGGTAGGTCCTTTCTCATTTTGTATGATATATTAGTTTCTTAGCGACATTATTAATTCTGACATGAAAACTTCAGAAAGTTGAATTCATTATTAGTGCCATGAAACTGGTTATTTTAGGCGCTTGTTGTGCTTTATTTTCTTAGACTTAAGGAGAAGCCTTCTTGCATTCTCACAAGTGTGACCTATATATGAACATGGAAGGAATGGGGTTTTCAGCTTGTCACAGCAATCTGCATGCCTGGACTTGTTCAGTGAAACTTATTGCTGAATGGGAGGAATGTACAAATTATGTGACATTTTAAACTTATTTTAAAGTTTATATGCTGCTAATTTGCTAAATCTGTACACCATGTGCAATTCATACATTCATATGATTATGCACCATATGTTTTGTATCTCCTGTTTTTTTGAGTCTCACATTCTTGCATTGTCTGAAGAAGCATCCATTATGAGAGCGGAAGGCATGGATTATTTGTGAGTAACAATCTTCATTCATGGACCTGTTTAGTAAAATTTTTGCTGAATCAATTGACGGAAGATGCATTCATTTTGTTTACTTACAAATTTCATTTGAAAGTTATTGTGCTGCTGGGTTGATGCTTATTTGGGATCTTGTAAAATCAGCACAATGCTTTATTGCTTATGCCTGCCTCTTTCGTACCGACTACTTGCCAAAATTCAAACAGGATGAAAAGGAAATACAGAAAACTGCCTTCAAGCAGCACCGAGTATTGCGTAATGCTACTGAGTTCAGATATGGCTACAAACTCGTTGTAATGTTCTCATAGCATTTTACTATTATTCATATATTTAATAATTCAAGCAGTATTTTTCCTTCACAAATATGAGAACCAAGAGGCCTGTTTATTTATGTTAGTTTTTCATGCAATAAATTTGCAGGAAAATGGCAATGTTAGAGCTGCGCTTTCTTCTTCAGATGTCATTGAGGTAAGAATCCTTGAATTTTCATGCTGTTGTATTGTTGTTACATTTCTTCATGACCCTAAGAATTAGATAACAAACAGAGTTCCCATCGGTCCTCTACCTGAGAGGGGTAATTTAACAATCGTGACAAAGAAGAATGTTGCTGGCTGATATTTTTTTAATCCAAAGTGCTGAATTTATGGGCAAAAGCTCATTATCATTGATTCATTATCATTAAAAGTGCTAGGTTTAAACCTTTAAGCTTACTACCTTGGCCTTGGGGCCTATTTATAAGAAATTAGTTGAAGTTTAATACTACAACATGTTTCTTAGGTATAGGCCCAGAGGTACTATTAGTTTTCTAGTTAGGTATCATTTTATGACATTTCCCCCTAATATTTTGATGTGCTTGCATTTCCAATTTGAAGCTTCCAACAAAGGATAAGCTTAAAACTGTACTTGATAAAGTAAAAGACTTTTTTGGAGATGCAAAGAAGTCCTTTGGTAAGATAACAGCATTGAATTCTGCGATGGCTGAGGAGTCAAAGGAAGAAGATACAGCAGACAAATCTAAGTGAGTTGTGTTAATTTAGCCCATCATATGACTTGGTTCTCTCAGTTTGTAAGTGTGGAGAGACATTCGTACTTGCCATGTATTGATTGTTCATGTAGTGGTAAGGATCTCCATCATTGGACATTTGGGTCCTACTCTTTCGTTTCCTGATCATTGCATGCACATACACTATATGATACCTGGATATCTGTGTTTCTTAGGAGGGAACTTTAGGTTCCCTTTCAATTACGAGAAATTCCAAGCACATCTTTTTATGGTAACTAACTCTTATTTGGGCTCTATTGGCATAAAATTTGAGATGAGCAGCAGTATTACTCCATCCGGTCTCTAATGTAAGACCTATTTATCTAATTTGATTACATTAAGGAAGTTAGTTAAGTTAATTATTATGACAATTTTTTTCTAAAACAACCTAATTATCTTATTTAATTCCTTCCGCTTATCTCGTCCTTGATTATTATTAAAAGAACATCAATAAGGGTAATTTTGGAAAAGATTGATGAATATGGGAAACAAGTTTTACCTTTAGGACTAATACCAGCTCCTAGATTAGAGCCTACATTAAGGACCAGAGGGAGTAGTTTATGGATAGTACAACTTCCTATTCCTATTATGTATATCTTGAAATATTGATTTATCTAAAGATTTAAGTGACTATTGTTTCAATTTGCAGGATTTAAGGATGAAGGTGGATAGCAGGAAACAATTTGCTTGACTTGTTATCGGTAGCCATTGGCCCCTCTGTGTATATATAGATTGCTTCCACTTGGATGCTGCCTTGCCCAACAAGTCTGCTCTACGAACACCAACTTCATGATGCTGCTGATCAGAGAGTCTTTATGGTTGGAGGAAACTACCGAGTTGTAAAATTCCATTTGTTTTGTTTTTATCACAATTTTACTTTTAAGACTTGATGATCAACCTGACTATGCCCTGGAATTTTGGCTCAGTAGAATCTAGAATATACACATTCGATAATATTATCATGAAAAAACTTCTGTTACGTTTGTTTAAAAAGTTGAAAAAAATACCCGTCGGTAGCAGATAAAAAAAAATAATACTAATACAGAAAAGTTGTTTGGAATTCAAATTATTAATATGAGTTTAATTTGCAAATGGCGTAACTCGACTTGTGAATTTAGAACTTTGACTTATACATAGAAATTGTTATACCATCTAACTTATAAATATGATTTTTTAAGACTTTTTCGTATTTATTTTTCTTACTTGAAATTAATGGATAATTTTCACTTAAATCTTTGTTGCTGCACATAGAAAATTAAAAAAGAAAGTTACTATTATGCAACATTGCAACCAATGAAATGTCACACTAAGGTAATGTGATTTACCAGAAAAATAAGATGCAATTCATGTTTGTAAGTAAAATAAAATAATATTCGGCCAAAAACAAAAGTAAAATACATCATAAGAAAAAGATATTATCATAAAACTATACTTGTGGAAAAAATTTAGAGAAAAATCATCCAAGATTCTTTAAACACAGCTTGCACAATTATTATATGCCTTATAGAAGCTTCAAACTTACAATCTTACGTTATTGAACCACACACCTGAACATCCACAAACATAATTGTTCATTAGTTTTGTGAAGAATAATATCTAAGATTATTATTATTACCTATGGTTAGTATCTTTAAGTAGTTATAATTGAAATTCCAAATCTAGATCATAATAGATTCGGGATATTCTTAGTTAGAGATTTGATGTGATAGTGTCATCTTCATACATGCCTATATATTCATAAGCACTCTTTGTCATTATTCAATACTCCTATATGATATCTGAGAGTTTCCATCATTTTTGTTATGGTATCAAAGCTTAAGGTTTTCAAAACTAAGATAAAGTGCTTAGAAAGAGAGTGTAAACACTGAGAGATGGCTTCAAGTCAAGATGTGAATTCTCCTTTCTTTTTGCACACCTCACACCACCCAAGGCAAGTTTTCATCGCCAAGTTGCTGAGCGAGACTAATTATTTAGAAACTATTTAGGATGACGACGAAAGAGTACAAGATGAGGTATAAGAATTTTCTTGCAATTTTAGGTGAAAAGCAAAGTAAATCGGCAAGATGCCTTTCTTAGAAACTAAGACGTGTTGATATCTCTCAACATCACGTCTTGATTGGTAGCAAGCCCCATTGTGCTTCCGACGTCAGAAAGTATATCAATGTCACTCACCGAAATATCGAATATATCAACACTAGGCTTGATGGTGGCAAGTGTCGACAAGGACGCTGTCGCTGTAGACCAAACTTCAAGTCTAGCCATAAGATAGAAGTGGTAGGAAATGGGTAGAAGGGTAGTACTCCTAGGGTTAGATTTCTCTTATAATCATTTTCTTAGCATTCCAATCAACTGCCCAGATGAGTTCATGAGGGATAATGAGAACAAAAGATCATGAGAGGATTGCTTCTATCCCAGGGCATACAAATTTCAACATGATATAACACATCTCCGACAAGATATACAATATGTGGCGTTCTACTACACTAAGTTGAAGGCACTTTTGGATTAAGCAGCGTCTTTTGACTCCCTAACTAAAGTGTAACTATGGGAGCTGCAAATGTGATATTGAGAAGCAAATAAAGGAGGCTAAGGACAATAAACAATTGTATATGTTTCTCATGGGATTATATAAGGAATTTACTACAACTAAAACCTATATCCTTAGCATATCCTTATGTTACGTTGAACCAACCTTGATACCATGATCTTTCAGGTGCAAAACATGAAGAAAAACATGGATGAGAGGAAAGAAAAACCTTGATGTGGGCACTGCTAGAAGCTTAGACATATTGAGGATAAGTGCTATAAAATCATATGCCATCCTTCCAACTGGAGGAAGCCAAATAAAGAGTGACAAATCAAGCTCATGGAATGACAAGCGCAATGGACCAAAGGTAGCGCATGCAAATGCTTCTAAGACTTCGATCCCCGGTTTCACACTTCCATAGTATGAACAACTTATGAAAACTTTGAAATGTGAGAAGGGCGGACATAAGGGTCCTGTTGCTGGGTCATCAAACCTACTTATAGCGAACATAGTCGATAAGTACTCAAAGAACTTTAACTCTAATAAAGTATGAGTAATAGACTTAGGGGTAAATAAACACATAATTTGTGAGGCTAAATTTTTATTGAATGACAGGAGTAGAACGTGGTTGTATGTGTTAATGCCAAATTGCCAAAGGATAACATGAAGTCATCTGAAAATATAAAATTACAAAATGTGATGTAGCATAAAGATGTTTTAAAAATACTGGATTTTTAGTGTAATCTTTTGTCGGTTGATAAACTCACTCGTGATGGAGATCTTATGTTGCTCTATGTTAAGGACTTGTAAGTAATACTGAACTTGCGCACAAACAATGTGATTGGGATAAGGAGATACCATAACAAGCTTTACATTCTAGAATCAACATCAAGGAAAAGAGTTGCATTGATGGTAGTAAGACCTGGGGATTCACGACTATGACATTGGAGGCTCGAGCATGCTTCAAAAGAGAAGATGAAACTCATTAATTTTTGTTTAGATGAAAATGAAATCTGTGATTCTTGTAATAAGGCAAAACACACTAGATTTTCATTTGGAGATAATTAAATAAAGAGTATTTCTTGTTTTGATTTAATTCATTGTAATATGTGCGGATACTTTGTTTTATTTAATGAAAAACTAATCAAAGGTGAGTAACCTTTTGATGAAATTCATGAACATGGCATAAACATAATATAACAAGTGAGTTAAGTGTTTGAGAACATGCAATGATACATAATTTAAATCTCTTGAGGTATAGAAATATTGTGAAGGAAAGGGCATTCTAACTCAGAGTCTACACGTACGCACCACAACAAAATGGTGTGGTTGAGCGCAAGCATAGGAATATCATTAAGACAATGTGCTCTCTACTAATTCACACAAATATATCGAAAGGAATGCTGGAGAGACTGTATTTTGGCTGTCATGGACATCATTAACAAATTGCCTACCACAACCATTGGGAATCGAATACCTTATGAAGTTCTCAAGGGAAAGAAGATTATTTATGACCATCTAAGGGTGTTAAGGTGTCTTGCATATGCATAAGACTTGACCAACTCTGACAAGTTTAAGGTGAGGGGGAGAAAGTGTGTTTTCATTGGGTACCCATTTGGACAAAAGGCTACAAAACTTTTGAAATAGACAAAAGAAAGTTTTTGTATCATGAAATGTGATATTCTTTGAGCAATGCTTCCCTTTTAAAGAAGTTACAGGCCTAATGCATCCCTACACATCGACTTCACCAAGAACGATGGCAATAACATTAACTTTATGAATCATATTGAAGTTAATGAAGAAAAGGAATTGAGAGTGCTCAGTCACAATTCGAAAGAAAGAGGTGAAGTAAGGTCCATTAAGGGAATAAGGCCAAAGAGAGTCATAATGAGCCAAGGAGGGAACATTGTGTTAAGACAACTTTCAAGCACCTAAGAGATTATGTAGTTAACTTGCCACCTCACTCTTACAACATGATGATGTGAATGCAACTATGAGTAGCACAACAACTCTATAGTGAGTTATATTAGCAACAAAAGATTCTCAATGAGTCATAAGGCTTTCTTAGTAGTAATAGATTACACGACAAACCCTAAAATCTTCAAAAAGGCAGTGTGACATGAGTGTTGGAGAAAACCAATGGAAAGAGAAATCAAAGTCTTGGAACATAGTGGAATGTGGACATTAGAAGCCCCTTGGCCAAACAAAAAAATCATTGACTCAAAGTAGGTCTATAAGACAAAGTATAAGTTGAATGGAGAGTTAGACAAACAAAAAGCAAGATTAGTTGTTAGATATTTCACTTAAGAAGAAGGTGTTGACTATCATGAAACTCTTTCCCCAGTTGCCAAATTGTTACTGTGAGAATGTTGTTGGCAATGGCTGCTAAGAAAGGCTGGTTTGTACATCAACTTGGTGTAAATAATGCATTCATCCATGGCGACTTAGAGGAGGAAGTCCACATGAGAATACCAGAAGGTTTTTCACAGAAGAATGACAATAGCGTGTATAGATTGAGAAAATCTCTATATGGATTAAAGTAGGCCTCTAAGAACTGGTATGAGAAGTTCACTATGACGTTAAAGGACATTGGGTTCATTCAATCAAGGGTAGATCATACTTTATTCCTCTTTAAGAGAGGGACAATGTTTATCACAACATTGATTTATGTGGATGACATAACTCTTGCAGACACTCATATTGAGAAGACCAATTAAGTCAAATGTTACCTTGACCATAAGTTCACCATCAAAGACCTCGGACCTCTCAAGTACTTCCTTAAAATTGAGGTGGTTAGTAGTGCGAAAGGGATAGTGATGAGACAACAAAAATAAACCCTTAATTTGTTGAGAGAAGTTGGAATGGAAGGGTGTAAGCTGAGTACCAATTTGATAGAACAAAATTGTAAGCTAGTGATAAGAAAAAAAAAATGGGCCACAAAATGAAGATGAATAGGATGCTGAGAGTAAACAGGACATTGAGGAGAACAAGCTAGCATATGGTAAATGTTATCGCAAGCTCATTAGGAAACTAATATATCTAATAGTAACACTATCTGATATAGTTACCCAGTAAATGTCCTAAGTCAGTATTCTTCATAACCGAAGGAACTCCATATATACACCTAGAAAGAATCCTAATATATCCGAAGTCCACCCCTAGACAAGGTATATTATTAAGAATTGATGGAAATTTAGAACTTGATATGGATAAGATAGTTGGTTAAATAGTTGGTAGAGAACAAAGTAGTACAACTACCCTGTATCGGGCCAATCAGACAGCTCTACACATCACTAAAGAATCTAGTCTTTCATGAACGAACGAAGCATGTTAAAATGGATTGTTTTTTGTAAAAGAATGAGTTCAGTCAAAGGAGATAGAACCGACAAAAATTTGGATGAAGGAGCAACTCTCAGATGTCTTCACCAAGGCGTTATAGAAAGCTCAATTCAAGTACTTTAAAAGCAAGTTGGGCATTGTCAATCTAAGAAGATGTAGTTCATGTTTGTAAATAAAATAAATAATATTAAGCCAAAACAAAGGTAAAATAACATAATAAGAAAATCACAAAGCTATATTTGTGGAAAAATTTTAGAGAAGTATCAGCCTGGATTTTTTAAACATGGCTTGCACAATTATTACATCCTTTTTGGAAGATTCAAACGTACAACCTCAGGTGAGGTGAACCATACACTTTTACCATCCACAAACAGTTGTTCATTAGTTCTATGAAGAATAATATCTTCTCATCATCATCTACTCTTAGTACCATTAAATAGTTAGGATTAGATGCAATCTTGTCTTCTACGATATTCCTAGTTAGAGATTCACTTTGACCGCTTCTCATTGACTCCAGAACTGAAGCATCCACCTTGAGAGTGATAAATCTTTGTTGACCTTCACATTTGACTCGTCCTACAATATTCTAGTTAGAGTAAAATTAACATTTTGTTATTAAATTATTATCCTAGCTTGCCTTGAAAAGGCTAGCATGTGTGTTTGTGTTGTCTTTGTGAGGTTCTCACCAAATAATTTCTTGCAACGATCCATCCAAATGTCTCGACAATTATAATCGAACAGTGCAGCCCATGAGATTTTCTTAGTGAAATCTCTTCTTGTTTCATATTTGAGATTCCACTGCAGCCACTCCTTGCCTTAGAGTGATGTAAACTTCTCCTATAAGGCTAGGGTAGCCATTGAAATCCATTTTTCCTTCGCGTTGCTCTAATATCTCATTAAGTACATTAAATCCTCCTCTTGGTTACATCTAAATGGGCATCTTGCCGACTCCTTAATGCCTCTATGAACTTTCAATTGCACTAAATGTAATATCCCATGTGCAAAGGTCCACATAAAAAAATTAATCTTCTGTGGGACAACCATCTCCACAACATCTTCCAAATAGAGTCTGTCTCAATGTGTACTAGCAAAAAGAAAATGGTATGCAGACTTTATAGAAAAACAACCATCAAATGAGGTTTCTAATAGTATTTATCCTCCTTTCTCTCCTCCCAGGGAGGGTGTGCACACATCATCTGATCAACATCTTGCAGTGGGAAAAACCTGATCAGCTTGTTCCGATCCGACTCTCCCCAGTTGTCAACATAATTAGCAACTTTCTCATTCCTATCTGTGGAAGCTTCATAAACCAAGAATAAGATCAATAAGGGATCTATTGATTTCAAACCAATTGTCAAACCAAAAAGATGTCGATTCACCATTTCCAATTTTAACTCCAATACCCATTTGAAACTTGTTCCAAACCACATATATCCCTCACTATGTGAAAGATGGCCCTTCCTTCTTCTGGATTTTAGGTTTGAACCCTTCTCCACTCTTAAACTTATGACAGAGTACCTTAATCAAAAGTGCTTCCCTATTACACAAAAGATTCCAACACAATTTCATAAAAAATGCTTCATTGTGTTTGCAGATATATACTCTTTGTCATTATTCATAAGAGTTTGCATTGGATTTATTATTATACTTTCTCGTGTTCATCATCCTTACCTACCAAAATTTATGAAGTACCAAAATTGTTATCGTCCTTGAAAAAATATAGAATAATTAGTGTGAGGAAAAACCCTAAACAAAATCAAGAAGGGGGGAAGAGGGCCCTCTAATTTGGACCCGACTTTCCTCCAATTCTCTTAAGATTCACTACCCTCCTTTTCTTCCAAACGACGTCATTTTGATGCCAAATAGCACTATTCAACTTTTTTTTTTATATAAAAAAAATAGCATTCATTATCTTGAAGTATTTTTTTGGTACATTTAGCACCCTAAAATATCTTTTTAATACCAATTAGTATTTTGAAGTATTTTTTTAGTGTCAGTCAATACCCTGAAATATTCTTTTAAAATCCTAAAATAATTTTTCAAAATCATGAAATATTTTTTCAGTATTAGTTAATATCTTTAATATCATTTTATTACCAAATCAGTACCTTGAAATATATTTTTAGTACCAGTCAATATCCTAAAATATCTTTTTAGTACTCGTTAGAACCCTGAAAATATTTTTAGGATTTTGAAAAAATATTTCAAGGTAATGACTAGTATTAGAAAGATATTCCAGGATACTGATTAATAATGAACAAATACTTCATGATCTTGAAAAAATATTTTATGATATT
Source organism: Acacia confusa (assembly GCA_037074495.1). NCBI lineage: Eukaryota > Viridiplantae > Streptophyta > Magnoliopsida > Fabales > Fabaceae > Acacia > Acacia confusa. The sequence goes on from CM073502.1 coordinate 8,499,391, forward strand.
GACTAGTACTAAAAAAAATACTTCAGAATACTAAATGGTACTAAAAAGATACTTTAGGTATTTACTGATATAAAAAAATATTTCAAGATGATGATTGCTATTAAAAAAAAAGTTGAACAATGCTATTTGATGTCAAAAGGTGTGGTTTGGTAGAAACGAAGCGCAACAGATCTGAAGAGAATTGGAGGAAAGACTATCCTTAATCTTTGCGAACGTGGCTCTGGTCCTATTCTCTTTAGGTCCATTGCGATCCTTTTCATGAAACGACACCGTTTTTTGTGTCAAAACACAACGTTGCCCTCTTTTTTCTTTTCAAAATAACATTTATCATCATAAAATATTTTTTTTAATACCAGTGAGTATCATAAAATATTTTTTCAAGATACTAAATTTTTTTTAAATTATGAAGTATTTTTTCTGTACTAGTCAATATCCCAAAGTATCTTTTTAGCATCAACAAATATCCTAAAATAATTTTTTAAGATCATAAAATATTTTTTCAGTACTAATTAGTATATTTAAGTATCTTTTTAGCATTAATAAATATCCTAAAATAATTTTTCAAGATCCTAAAATAATATTTTAGTACTATTCAGTATTCTGAAGTATTTTTTTTAATACCATTCAATATTCTGAAATATTTTTTTAGTATCAGTTAGTATCTTAAATATTTTTTTAAGATCGTCAAAAAAATCTAGAATCTTGAAAAATATTTTAAGGTACTGATTGATATTAAAAAAAATTCATTATGATGAATGTTATTTAAAAAAAAAAAAAGAGTTTTGACTTTTGACACCAATAACGGTGCCGTTTCATGAAAAAAGGAGCGTAGCAGACCTAAAGTGGGGACCAAAGCCGCGTCCAATCTTTGCTGGCGAGTAAGTTAAGAGCCGGCACAGGTATTTCTGGAGACTGGATTCATCTAGAAAGTGAGCAACTCCGGTTTCGAGAACCCTCTATTTTCTTCTTCCTTTTTGGCCCAATCTTTCTCTCCTTTCAATTTTCACTTCTTTATATCTACAGAACCCTTGTCTCTCACCTGCAAATCAACTTCCCACAATTATCTCTACTTCCCTTGCGAATCTTATTTCTGGCTTTGGTAGAGTCATCTGAATAACTTTATTGTTGAATATGACTCAGGCTTTATCCTCACATCTGGCAGTTCATCTTCCCTCGCCATATGGCTCATCGTCATCATTAAGATCTTTGAATTTTTCCCACTCATTCAAACCCGTCAAAGTCATGGCCTCTGGGGATCTCAGAGATAGACTTGAACATCTTCGCAGACCCCCCATGAATCCCTCTCACCCGAAAAGAAGAGTTGCCCCACCCGTAGGTAAACCACTCATTAAGCTTAATTCCTCCTACAAATTGTGTGAATAAGGACTTAGTTCAATTTATATAATCATATTTCATGTTCTTATTGTATGCATTTTTTTTTTTTTAAGGTGTTACATCAATGGTTTTTAGTTTTGGGGACCAGGTAGTACTTTAAATTGCTTGAAACATTCCTTGAAACGCTCTATTATAGTGCTGGTACTATGCTTTGTGTATTTCTTTGAGAAAATCTGGGACTAAGTTTTGTGGTTTATAGCTTGTTTGATTTTTTCTCATAGGCAGGATTTTACAACTTTCGAGTGGGTCTAACCTACTTAGTTGGCTATCATATTAAGAGGATGTGATATCTGAAACATTCTGTTTTATTGCATCCAAAGATTGTCTGTGTGGTTTCTGGATAATTCTCTAGTTTTGGGTAAATAGAATGTTGGAAGGGAACAACTAAAGCAGAATCATGAATAAAAGCAGGGTTGTGGGACCGATTTCCTACAGCAAAGACGGTGCAGCAGATGTTGGAGACGATGGAGAGGATGAAGGAGGAACCATTTGCGTTTAGCAATGGGGAGTGGCCAATGCTGGCTAGTGAGCGAGGCGGTCACCGGGGAGGGAGGACACCGTGGGAGGTAAAAGAGGGAGAGAAAGAGTACAAGATGAGATTTGACATGCCTGGGATGACCAAGGAGGATGTGAAGGTGTGGGTGGAGGAGAAGATGCTTGTGGTGAAGGCTGAGAAAGAACAAAAGAAGAAGAATGGCAACGACGGGGAAGAAGATGATGATGATGGAGAAGTGTGGTCGGCAAAGAGTTATGGAAGGTACAACAGTAGGATTGTTTTGCCTGAGAATGTGGTGTTTGAGAACATTAAGGCTGAAGTTAAGGATGGTGTTCTTTACATAACCTTACCTAAGGCTTCTTCCTCTTCAAAGATCCTTGATATCCATGTCCAATAACCGCTTGTTGTTTCAAACAGTTGTATTATGAACTATGCTTAAATGAGTGGTATAATTTAGAATCAGTCCCTGAAGTTCTAAGTGTTTTAAAATGGTCTGTGTCTTGTACAAAATCATATTAATGAATTATGTTAAATGTAATTAATTAACATTTGTTTGTGAAGGGTAATCTTTAGCTGGTTTTTCTTGTTTCTGTTTCCCTTCACCTTGGACTTAAGCCTGAGACATTAATCCTTACATAGGAAAACAAAGGCTTGTGCAGTATAGAACAAACTTGAAGTTGTGTTCTTGGATTTAAGAGAAGTGGTAAGTGGGGTTCATGTTGTATAAAAGATAAATAGGTGTATAGGACTTCAGTAAGAATTGGATTTCCTAATCCAGGCTCGATGGAGGTTCAAATTTGACCTAGTCACAGGTGCTAGTCTTAGCAAAAAGGTTAGGTTTTGATAATTTGATTCCAAGTCTGTGTATATGAAGAAGAAATTTCTTTTGCCCTGATTTGGGCCTAATAGGAGCTCAAATGCGGATTAATTGTTGATTGATGGAACTGGGATAATAGATTTGTACTTGTAGACAACTACTGCCTACCTCTGGTTTAATAGAAAGTTGTTCTAAGATATATTTTTTATATTTGTGAATCTTTTTTAATTTATTCATATCGATACTAAGAGTTTATAATAAGGGGATTGTAAGTGGTCTCACACTCGGAATAAGGAGAATAAAAATTTAAATACTGGAAAGCGTGTTTGTTAGCCGGGCTCTCGGCCTTATATTGGGATACTCTGAGTTCATACCCAAAAAAAAGGAGGAGAGGAAATTAAGATAGATAACTAAGATATTTTAAAAAACGTATGTCATGTTAACTAACTTAATTAATATAATTTAATTAAATTAAATAAATGAATCTTATATTAAAGACAAATAGGAGTTATACATTAATTAAATTAAATAAATATTTCTTATATTAAAGACGGAGAGAGTAGTTATGTTTGAAGCGTATGTAGATATTGGACTAAATTGAGAGTTGAGAAAGGAATGTCGAGTGATGGAGAGGATTTGGGAGTCAATATGTCGCTTCTGCATAAAGGGATGGAGGAATTGAACATATTTATTTGAATCCACTGTGCTGAACTATCAGTTATTTGAGAAATGGCAGGCCTTAGATCAGCAAGCCCAGATCAACATCACAAATTCTTCAGCTCAAAGTCATTTCTTTTCTTCAACAAGATTAAGGTTAAAATTAAATGTGCAGGCAGCTTCTTGACCATTTTGTGTTTAGTGTTAGTAATGAATTCTTCAACACAACAACCTCTCTGTGGGTTAAATGGTCTAAGGGTTGGGCACTTTCATGAATGGAGAGGATTTGATTCCTTCAGTTGTCGCGGTGTTGTAGGAGGTATCTTAAAACTTGGGATGTAAGGATAACTTAGGTCAGGCTGAGGTAGAAACATATATACTCTTAGCCCTAAGTTCTCCTATGAAGCAGATTCAAACGCTCTGTCTTTAAACCATGGATAAGTCTAATCCTTCTCTTAAAATTTTTGTATAAAAAAAAAAAAAAAATCTTCAACACAACAGTGCCACTTTATGAAAAAGTTGTGTGTGATGATTGACAAATTGGTTGGGCAATGTCAAAAACAGTCAAGTTTGTGAGTCTAATGTGGGCAAAATATATTCATATAACTAACTTTATTTTCATTTGAGTCTATTCTTCAAAGATTCCTAAATTATGCAAATAGTCCTACAAGTACATTAATGGCTCGCGATAACAGATCGGTCCTTAGCAAATACGCGAGTTTTTTTTTTTTTAAAAAAATTATATTAATGCCCTGGACTAAATTAAGAAATTTTTTTGAATGAAATTGGTTTGTTACATCATTTGTAGTGTAACCGATTAAAATATAATGATTTATGAGTTGATTTATCATCTTTTTAGCATTAGCTCGCATATTAGTAAAATTAAATGATTTCACAAGATTCAGTTATTCACTTATGAAGTCTTAATAAACTCATTATTTTAATAAAAAATATAAAACACATGAGTCACCAATTAAGATTAATGTTAGCTTAGTCATTTTATATTAGTTGGTCAAACTATAAATGACGTGATAAACCAGGTTTACATAAGAATTTGTCCTAAATTAAACGGAAATTTTATTTCTATGCGAAGGCAAACAATTTTAAATGAGTCATTAAATATTTCTTCTCCGCCAAGAAACTTTACAGTTTCGCTATTAATTTTAATTTTATTTTTTTTTTAATGTTCTCAAACTTGACCAAAAATGATGAAGATTGGTTACTCAAAAAAATAAAAGATGAAAATAATTTTGAACTTTATTAAAAATAAGAATTCTTTTCGGTAAATTGAAACCAAAGGGCAAATGTTGCAAGAAGGAAAATTGACAAATTTAATATTAATTAATGGAAAATTTTGAACAAGCGTAAGAGTTCAAATTTTGTGAATTATAAAACTAACTGTAAATTGTTATGCCATTTGGACCGCTGTGTTGGATATCAAATATCGAATATTTATATATAAAAAAAAGGGTTAAGATGTAATTTTACTAATAAAATTTTTGGAAGAAGTGTCTGGAATAAATAAGTTTGAAAGAAGCAAAAATACTAATAAATAATTTTAAAATGTACAAATTCACCAAAACTATTAAATTTAATCAAATTGTTGTTAAATTATAAGATAAGAAAACCCTAACGGAATTTGATGAAATGTGAATTTACATCATTTTGAATTGTTTATAGGTATTTTGGCTCCTTGCAAAACTTGTTTGTCCTCAACACTTATCGCAAAAAACTTTATTGATAAAATTACCCTAAACTCTAAAACAAATTGTAAACATGTAGGGAATATTCTTTTTAATTTATTTATTAAGCATTAAGACATTAGTTAAAAATGTTTTTAAAACAAAATCATATATCACATATTCAAATGTAAATTATCCACCAAGTATCTATAACCAATTTAAAACTAAACTTGACTAAATTAGTATTTCTTTGTTTTTCTAAGTATAAGCATAAGAACTTGTCTAGCAACCACTTAGTATCTTTAACTGACAAATCTTCCACATAATTTCTATTTTTCATGTTCATGTGGAAGCTCTTACAGTCACATACGCACATGACTGATAGAGAGAAGTAGGAACAGAAGAACAAGAAAAGGCAATATAATAATGAAGCGAAACTAGACGTTGGAGAAAAAAGCAACCTTCTTTGTATTACTCAATACTAATTCAATCTTTGTGGGCCAAGAAAAGAAAGAGAGGAGCCTTTCATAAGCTTTCGATATATGGCTTAGATTCAGAAATATGAAAAATCCAGAAAGAGTCGTTTTTCATTATTGAGATTACAAGAACATATAAAGGAAAAACAAGGTTTTGAAATTTAGGATTGTGAGCATAACTGCGCTAGAGCCAAAGAGATCCTCCGTTTCTTTGAATTTGTGTTCGTCGTTGTAGAGCGATGGGTGAATCGAATTTGAGTCTTCTTCGATCCTTCTCTAATCCCACTGACATTTCCGAAAAGGTGAGTCCTATGTCAAAGATTTATTTCGAAATTTCTTGATTTCTCGGCGTAATGTTCAAATTTCTGGAGAATCATTGGATTCAATTAGTTGGTTTCGATTTTTCGGATGGTTTTGCTTGCCGAGTAACGGTCGTCTGTTTTGTGTTTGGTTGATGAGAAACTGCTCTGAAACGAGAGCTTCGCATATCTGTAACTGCTTCGCTTATTCTTTTCTTTTTTTGATCAAAACTGCTTCGCTCATTCTGATTTTACGACATTTTAGACTTTCACTCTTCCTCAGTGATCCTGCTTCACATTTCCTTCTTCTGGTTAGAAATCGGAACTAGAAACATGGTATTTGATTTCTAGGGTGCCTGTTCCTGTTCTTATCAAACATGCCTGTACCAAAATTTTCGAGACGTGTGTTACTGATGTGAATGCATTTATTTGTCATAATTTCAGGTAGACCCCATGCGTTTGCTTGGAGAATCGATCTCATTTGGGAGATATATGTCGGAGGGGCTAGATTGGGAGAAATGGTCAGTTTTCTCACACAATCGCTATGTAGAAGAAGCTGAAAAATTCTCCAAACCTGGTTCTGTTGCAGAGAAGAAAGCGTACTTTGAGGCTCATTACAAGAACAAGGCAGCTCAGAAAGCTGCAGCCTCGGTCCAAGAAGCAGATGGATCGTTTAACTCATCCATTCAGATGAACTCAAAAGAGAACATTAATGTGACTGTCATTGAACAGCATGAGAAATACAATGTTAGTTATGCCGATACAAATGAAGATAAACGTGATATACAACAATGTGAAGTAGAAACTTCCAAAGTGGTATTACCCAAGGATATGCCTCAACCTCTAGTTGAAAATCCTGAAGTGAAAAATTTTGTTATAGTTGGTAATTCCTACCAGTTTGATAATGTTGAGAAGGTTGCAGCCCCCAGAGTAGAAAAACTGCGTGATCCCGTATTTTTTTGTTTTCTTTCCATGTTTATGTTCAATTCCCTTTTATGAGTAAATATTGTGGCCTTCTCATAAATCCATCTTGTTGTTGCTTCAGGGTAATCCAGGGCAAGTTAAAGCAAGAGAAGTAAAGTCCTCTCCAAAATCATCAACCAAAGCTACAGTATCGAAACCCTTGTATTCTCCTGCAAAGAGGAAGGCTGCAGTACAACCCCCAAGCAGAATAAGCAATGTTCCGAACAGCGAAAGAACTGTCAGAGGCTCGGGTGAAAATAAGAGACTGTCTATGAGGTCACTCCACATGTCAATTAATCTTCCTTCTTGTGCTGGTGAAACAAGTAAAACAGCCTCAGTGCTGCAACAGAACAGAATGAGAAAGATGAATTTAAAATCTCCTAATGTTTCAAGAGATCAACCAGTTGCATCACGGACATCTGTTAGGGTATTCACTTGACTTCTTTTCTGCCAAAATGTCTCGGCTACTAGCAAAGTGTGTGGGTTGCAACAATTCTTTTTTTTCTTTTTACCGCAGGCAATTCGTGATCTATTCAATCGAGCTTCAGTGAATCTTCAGTCTGAGGGCAGAAGGTACTTTGTTATTTGAATGTGCTTTTTTAATTCACCAATAATCTCTATTGAGTTTCCATCGCGTTGCATAAATAGTTTTTCTCATGTTCTCATGGATGTATGTTAGGACTGAAAGACTACTTAATAAGTCAGTGTGTAAAGGAGTGAGTGCAAGTGCTGAACTGTCCTCCCCTTCTGTTGTGTAAGTTCATCTTACAAGTTGCCATAACTGTTCAAGTTTGTGCACTTCATGGATAGCCATGTAAAATGACTGTCTTGTTGTCACTTGTTGGGAACAGGTGCCCAAAATCACCAAGCTCAAGGCGTCCACAAGCTCCTACCACACCGTCTCCTTTTCAATTCAGAAGTGAAGGAAGAGCGGCAAAACGCAAAGAGGCAAGTCCTTAACCTTGGCCTTAAGTTAATATCTTTGCAATGTATGCTAACACTTGCTTTTCCTATTGTATTCCAGTTTTTTCAAAGGATGGATGAAACCAAATCGAAGGAGGTAGAAAGAATGCAGCTGCAAAAGAAAAGCAAGGTGGATTTCTTTAGAACGCCGCTGTTGATATGATGATTTAGAAGTTTCTACTGTGATGCATAGTGATTTATTAGTGGCTTTTTACTTTTACTTTGTTATAGCTGTTAAAGCGTCAGGAATTGTTGACCAAAGAAAAAAAGCGTCAGGAATTTTTGAACAAAAAAAAAAAACCCTTCAGGAATCATAACATGAAAAGACTGCAGGGAAATTGTAGAAGACAATGAAGTGCATATAACATTATCTAAAGAATGAGTGCTTGTGTATATATTCCCATGACTTCCTGATAATGACTTTTAAGGGCATTCCTCTTTTAAGTATTCAATAAACAAGATCCAAGCATTCTTGTGTATGGTTGATGAATCTCCCACTCTTTTATTTTGATCTCCCTTCAGGAGAAAACAGAGCATGATCACAAGAAGTTGCAGCAGTGGAGTGGCTTTAAACCCAAACAAAAGGAGGACAAGAATGGTGGACTACATTTGCCAAGTAATGAGATGAAAAAGGTACTTTGCCTTGTTACTTCTGTGAAAGATGTTTTTGATGTTTCCACTTTACTCAAGTAATTGTCATGGGGGCTGTGAATATATGATTGAGAAAACTTTTTCCTTGTCAAGCAACTTTGTTAGTGCAGATGAAAAAGTTTATGACCATGTCAGTCTTCCTGCTTCCCTTGGCTTCTCTGATCTCTGTTTGTTATCAAAAGTATCAATAATATCGTATTGTGTGAACAGTTTTTACAATCTACCACTTTTTCCTTTAATGTTTCCTAGAAAAAGTTTTCAAATATTGTTCCATCAAACCTAACAGCAGTTTCCTAAAGTTCTGTCCTTTCTTTTATGATCTTACATGTCCTACTTGGAGATGCTACTTCTTTTTCCACAGATATATGATTTTATTCATACTCGTCTTTTTTTCGGGTGATGTTCTGCTTCTAAATTTTGTTTTAACTTATTTTCTGCAGACGTCACTTACACAGCCCCAGTCACCAAAATCTGGAAGCAAAGCAGCTTCGAGTACAAGCCACAGCAAAAACTCTCGAAACTCTTGGAGGCCTCCCACCGGCATCAGTACTCCTAAACGCGTTACAGAAAAAATGAACCAAAAATTGAGGGGATCAATCACTTCACTATCAAAGGTCAGACAAGAGAATGCTCCTCCAAACATTCAGCCTTGAGAACAACATAAAAAGCCAAAAAGATACTCTCTCATACAGGCATGTGTTTGGAGATCATCATGTCAAAGGCCATGGGCACAATCCACTTCTGATAAACCTGAGTTCCTTAATGATTATAATGGGCTTATGATTTGATTCTGCAAGGATGATTAGAGGAGTTTATGTTGTGGTGTGTTCACAGTTTCCATTATTTGAAGCAAGACCTTTTAGTCACTGTCTGTTGGCATCTGGCAAGTTGTATTCTTATAGTTACCTAGTTTTGACATAGGATCATTCTGTAACTAAAAGTGTAAAGGAGACACAAAGCATTTAGATTTGCATCCTCTCATGTGATGTAATATACTTAGCCATATTAATAGAAATATAGACAGGTTTATCTAATGTTTAGCCTCTGAATTATCTTTGTGCTCTTAATGTTTGGCCTGAAGAAGCTGTTCGCATTTCATTTCAATATTTTTTAAAGGAATATCATTTTTGCCTTTAAGGCAGAAAAAGTTTTCTGTCTTAAGTCAAAACTACGTCGTTTTAGCTCTTTTTTTGTTTTTTTTTTTTTTTCTTTTCCTTTCATCTTTTCATTTAAAAAAGGGTCAAAGTTTTGGCTTAAAACAGAAAACTTTTTTTGCCTTCAAGGCAGAAATGATATTCCCATTTTTTAATGCCATAAAGATGATTTTGAATGAATATTCTTTCCCCGATCACTGTTTAGGCTTTAGACGCTCCCATGATTAGGAGAAACCACTTGATAGCTATATTGAGTTGCAATTAAATCATTACAGCTTCAAAAATTAATTGTGAAGAACATGACCCTCTGGGAGGGTACAGCCTACAGGCCCTTGATGAACAGCTACGAAACAATCAAGTTGAGGACCTTCTGTCACCCACTTCTATAAATAGGTTTGCCAAGTCCTAGCTGAACGGGAAACAAAAATATCCGAATCCCCAAAAAGTAGAAATTCTTCAAGAAGACTAATAATACCTACAGATTACTACTTACTAGCAACATTCAACAGTCATTTCACGCAAGGAGGTGAATTATTTGTTGAATAGACACAAAAGAAGGGGGAAGGTTCAAAGATCATACACTATGAAAAGGCCTGGATCTACTGCTGAATTTCAGCTGTATCGAACAAATGAATTGGAATTTCCCCATTAAGTCCTGGATCATAATAATACTCTGGCATCTCTATATTCTGCAGTCCAGAGTTCATACAGCGTTCACCTTGTAGCCAAAAGGATTTCAAGTCCTCCTCCAAAGGTGCAGCAGAAGAAGGGAACTCACCTCCTAAAAGTAGATCTCGTTGGTGAAATTCCAGGTCAGAAACAGAGTTAAGTCCCTCTGCTTTCCTGCCGAAATTCGAAGTAGAAACAAATTCTAAAGATTCATCCGTCCCCAAAAAGCTCTTGGACTGCATGGAAAAACCTCCAGCACTTCGTATGGAAGTAACAGAACTGGCATAATCGCTGGTGTGATCAGCAGCATAGGACTGCATGGAAAAACCTCCAGCACTTCCTAGGGAAGTAACAGAACTAGCATAATCGCTGGTGTGATCAGCAGCATACAAAGGGTTGGTTTCAATGCAGGAAGCAGTTTCTCTCTCCATAACTGATGGGTTGGATCGAATTGAAGCATCTGCTTGTGATTGATCAACAACCTGGATGAGATGCTCTGTATCAGGTAATGGCAAGTGGCTGAAGCGATCCTTCATTGGAAGATTGGGCTGGTGTTTTTTGAGTTGCATTTCTGGGAATTCCCTCCAAGGGTTGGTGCGCTTGAATACTGCTGCGTGGCTTACTTCTGAATCTGGAGTTGCAAAAGACTGATCATTGATCGTCTGCGCACTCTTTCTTGTAGGCAAATCTGTTCTTTTATCCATTGTAGCCTCTGAGATGATCCCCTTGAGATTATTACTTTCATGACTTATTTCAGCATCCACATCCTGAAGTTGTAACGTTCCACCTGATGAATATTTATGGCTGTCAATTGAAACATCATTTTGTTGTTGCCTGTTTATTGGGTTCTGAAAAGAAAAACTTGCTGCAGGCTCTTTTGAAACTAAATCGGATTGTTGAATCCCACTTGAGGAAGAATTTTGATCTCCAGCCTTCTGCAACCTGCTCAAATAGAGCCGGTATTTCTGCCAAAAAAAAAATCGCCTCAATAAGATTTCATGCGTTCCAAAATTCACTGTTAGATACAGAACATTTTTTTTCCTTTTTCCCTTTTCTTTTTCTTGATTTAGTTTATAGGCGTTCAGCTTTTTTTTCTCCCTGGTGAAAAGAGGATCAGCTTTTTTTAGTACTGGTGCTTCTGTAGAATATTAATAATTATCAATAGTGGAGAGTCCGACAGTGTCATATGGGAACCCTGTACAATACATTTTCCCAGACATCATCACATGCTTGATTAGAAATATTATTGGAACCCAGATATTTCTTAGTCAAAATATGATACAAGTTCCTTTCCCTTAGTCTCTAAATAATACTAACTCTGATCATTAATACAAGATCTAGCTGCTACAAACTAGATATTACATCAAGAACAGGAGGTAATATCACTGAAACAACACTCAAAACTAAAATTTTACCTGTAAGTGGCTCGCAACATTATCTCGAGTCAACCATGGAACATTCATCAAATCAAGTATTTTCTTGGGACCAACTTCTGTGAAACAAGAAACGTGACGAATACATCAAGGAGAGAGAGAAAAATAAGGACAACACGCTGATTAAGAGGTCACAATAGATTTTGTCAGTCATTTTCATCAGTAGTATTCACACTTTGCATAGGAAGTTAATTAAAAACTTACTATCAAATCCAAGCTCATTCACAGCCTTGACAAAGCTCTGGTGAAGATCCACTGACCAAACTACTCTGGATTTCTTTGTAGAAGATTGGTCTGCAAATTCGTTGTTATCACGTTTGCTATCTGAGCTTTTCCTTTTCTTTGTTGAGGTCATATCTTCTATAGCAAACAAGTTCCCCTCATCATACTGATCTGCTCCATTACTCATTAACTGAAAGCCCTCAAAACCCTTAAGGCTCCCAAATTCTCTTGCCTCGCGCATCCTTTTCCTGAACACGTGTTGCCATATATTTCGCAGCTCTTTCATCCTTATAGGCTTGAGGAGGTAATCACATGCTCCATGCTGAACACCCTTCATCACCCTGCTAGTCTCTCCATCCACAGACATCACTGTACAGCATCACATTATTTCGTCAGAGCATGATGAAACTTTGAACTTTCATTTAAAGAAAAAAGTTTTGAATGTGTTGTTAATTGACAGAGAACCGAACTGATCACAGGAAGATCCATCTCGAGTCCAACATGCTCGAGAAGCTTGAAACCATCCATGTCCGGCATATTTACATCGCTGATTACAATGTCATATCCATCTTTCTTTTCACGAAGCAAATTTAGAGCCTCTCTTGCTAGACAGCATGTGGTTACTGAAAAACATGAAAGAAAAATCACAAATGTCCTCACTGAAATAAGAAATTGGCAACATCAAAACAGAGCATACAAGACAACATCAAAGTAAGTTCTTCCTTGCCTTCCAAAGTTCAATTCATGAAAATACAAGATGTTTTTGTTAGCAACTAATAGAAGAAAAGAGGCCATCTCTAACGAAAGCGAAGCAGTCCAAAAAGGAAAATTAAAGAAAAGAAACAAAATAATCAAACTCTAGCCTCTAGTGCCTATTATTAACTAAAGGCATATATTTAAAAGAAAGAAGCGGCGGAGTCATCTCCAACAAGCATCTTTACTAACATAAAAATTGTACAAAAATAAATTGTGACAAATGATAAAATCATCCTTGGAATAAAAACTATTTCAAAAAAATTGCATAAAAATAATTATAAAAAAAACTACTTTTTGTTGATTGACATAACAAAAAATGTTCTGAAAAAATAAATAATAATCAAGAACTTCAAGTTATTTTTTATTTTATTCAAATATAAAAATATTTCTCTTTTCATCTTTTTTTTAGCAATGACTCTGCCATACATAATTTGGAACAAACCCATGCCACGAAATGGAAGAAACGGGATCCATCGTCTTTTCCATCTCCAACCAATCAGACAGCATTAGATTTTTTTTGCCCCCCTCATCGCCGTGTCCCTTTCCTTACTTTCGATGCGTATTGCCCCAAATACCAAATTCTTAATAATCAATGTTGCACGATATAGATAGTAAAATAATAAAAATATCTTTTGATGCCGCATTACATGGACTTACGGAGACAAAGAACCCGAATCGCACTATTTGTCATAACCTGAAGGATCAATTCAATTTCATGTTGGAAGATTAAAAGGCTTCGTTCACTAAGAAACCATAATTCTGACAAGTGAAAACTCAGCCATGATTCTAGCAATTGAAGACTGAAAATTAACCAACATACATAAAATAAAACCAGGAAAACTGCGTGGAATCATCATCAAAGCAGTCTTATTCTAACAAATACCTCAACCACTAAAAAGGAAAAGAGTTAAACACAGATGAAATTCAAGCTGAGCAGAGACTTACAGCACATGTGAAAAGAAGAGAGAAGTGATGTACGGAAAGAACGAAAAGGAAAAGAGCTAATCGACCTTCGTAAGAGCACTTCTTCAGCATCATCTCAAGAATCCTGAGCCATGTCAAATCATCGTCGACGACGAGAACTCGGAGACCAGCCGGAAAAGCAACGCGTCGAGAAGATAACGCATTCTTATTCATATTTACTGAACCAATTAACCGTGCCTGAGGCAGTTACGGTTTCAATTCAAATGCAGCGAGAGGATAAGACTGTGTACGAGTCAAGCACAGAAAAGTACTGCGAATTCTCCAGATTGTCAGGAAACAGAAACAGAGAATCTGCAAAATTAACTCTCAATAGCTAAAGCTCAAAGCAGAATCTACAAATACTAGCACATATCCTCTGTTACACACGCTACTTCAATTTCTGAGCTGAAAAAGAGGACCAGAGAAGTTATCCTCACAGAATCGGAGAAGCCTGTTGAAGGAAAAATCAAAGGAAAAGAGAATTCGAAGTCCTTTTCCAGTGAGGTTTCAGCAAATTGGGATCAAAAAACCACAGAAAGTTATCTGAGAAAACAGTTTCTCAACCATGAAAAAGAGAGAGAGCAGAAATAGTGATCTTCCACTCTCTTCAGAAGAAGTTGCCGCAAATCGTGCCCAAGCGCAACTCGTAACTGATAATCCAAAAAAAAAAAAACCAACAGGGTTAATTTATTGGAATCAGTCACTGTTACACGTGAGAGAGTTGAGTCCATATTTTGATGTGGGGATTATATGTATGTGTGTATATATAGATTTTGGAATCCAGTTTATTACTATTTTTAAGCATAATGTTGATGGGTAAGTTAAAAATTTATGCGTTTCAGACTATCATTGGTCCAGACTTTACACTTGTCGATCTCATACTGTTTTTGGTGAGAACTTTAGGGAGTGTTTGGATGGATCATAATAATAGGCCAATGAATGGTCAATTCAAGTTAAGGGAAATTGTTGTTGTGGACAATTATATTTTTGGGGTTTAAATTTCTCATGTTGCATGAGAAGAAGAAGATTCTTACACATACATGAAATGTTGGGACCCTGTAATTAATTTATATATATATATATATATATATATATATATATATATATATATATATATATATATGAATTGATTACATATATGTGGGACCCGTCATTTCATGTGTGTGTGACATGAGAATACACTTCTCTTACAATATGAGAAGTGTTTTTCCCTATATTTTTGGTATGTAAGAAAAAACTTTGGTCAAATTTATGAGTTAAGAAAAAAAAACTTAAGTTAAATTGCTTGTATTATAAGTGCACATACATATTTTAATATTAACATCGAACAATAGAAAAACAAAAAGTATTTATATAGAATTTATAAATCTTAATTTTAAAAAATAACAATAGCAAAATAATAAGTGGTCATATGAAAATTTATAAATTATAATTTATATTATAAGAGCTTACATAAATAATTAAAAGAGTTTATTAGTGAATTTATAAATACACATATACATTTCAACCAGATAAAATCTCATTTAAATCTATTTGAAATATTAAAATCCATAACAAGACTTGCACTTTTAACAAATCCTTAATAAAGCATATAGGCCTAATTAGGAATTTATGAATTTATTGATTTTGTCAATATGTTGTTTATTATTTTCTCTTTGTCTTATTCTTTTTTTCAATAAAATATCCATCTCAATCTCACAAATTCCTCACATCTCATCTCTCCATCCATTCACCATTTGACATGCTATTTCAGTCTTAGTTTCTTGTTTGAGTTCCTCTCCAATCACACATAGCCACAAAAATAGCTTTCATATTAAAGATAGTTTATAATTATCTTGACATTTGGACTGCTTTTATTTCTAGGCATATCAAAAATACTTTTTTTTTTTTTTTTGGTTAACGAATCTATAGTTCCCAAAAAACACTAGAGATGTTTATTCTTTAAATCATCCCCATATACATTTTTTGTAAATTGTGTAAAATTAGGGTTAAGTATGAGGACTTACCCTTTAATATTGTTGAGTCAATGAAATTGTAGGGTTAGGGTTAAAAGTTAATGGAAATTTGAAATTAAAAATATTTAATTTTTTAAATTATAAAGGTGCACTATGGTCTTTTAATAACATTCATGAACCCCTAATTAGGTCTGTAGGTCTTAGATATTTGTTAAAAGTACATGTCTAATTCTGAATTTAGGTAGTTTAAATGAATTTAAACTGGATTCTCCTTTTTAACAACTAACAATATGATAAATGTAATTGGAAAATTTTACCTAATTGATATGGGCAATTTGACATTAATTTCTAGTAACCTTTTTTTTTTTTAATCAATAGCCTTTTTTATATAAAAATATATAATATTTAGTGGTGGAGTATTACTTTGTCAGATTTGATAACCTAATTTTTTACATTGTTATTTGTTGGAATTCTCAACACTATTTAAGGAAAATTAATGTTTCCTTTACTTAAACTCAATCATTATTGACATCGTTAATTTATTTCCCTTTCATGACATTCCTTTTTATCAAAATGACGTCATTTTGTTAAGTGAAAATAGTAACCTGGTTTTTTTTTCCAACTCATGGCCTTTTTATATTAAAATATGTATTATTTAGTAGTACTACTTTGTCAAATTTAATAACCTAAATATTTGAAAAAATTGCATTTAGATCCTGGATAAGAGGAAATATAATAAAATGGTTCTTTAAAATCTTAAAATTGTATTTAAATCTTGTAGAATTTTTTTGTAATAAATTTTATTCGTCAAATGCTGATGGACTTGTCAATAAACGATCATGGACTTGCACGTTAGTATACATGAACTTGTCAATAAACGTTATTGGACTTATCAGTGAAATTGAAACTTACCAGACAAAAGTTTCGCAGAACTTAAATATAATTTTAAGATTTTAAAGGATCATTCTATATATTTTCTCTTATCTTTAACCTAAATGCACTTTTCCTAAATTTTTTACATTGTGGGAATTCTCAACATTATTTAAGGAAAATTGATTTTTCCTTTATTTACTCAATCACTTGTTAATTCCCTAACGTATTTATTTCCCTTCCGTGATTTTCCTTTTTTTTTTTCTAAGATGACGTCATTTTGTTATGTGAAATTCAATTAAAGAAAAATTCCATAAAAATATTATTTGAATTCAAAATGATAAATAAATGATTTTACAATAAAATGAAGTGTTAATTTCATTACTATTTTTGTTAACATGATTTTAAAATTCAAATAATTTGTTTTTTGTTATGAATATATTTATTATGTGGATGTCCATTGACTCACGGTTTCCAAATATTACAAGATGACATGGGACCCACGCATAGTACCACGCATAGTACCATGCATAGTATTTACTATTACGTGGGGCCCGCAGCCAATATTTTCCTCCCCTTCCTTTCGGCGTTCCGCGTTGATAACGCGTTTAATTATTATGGCCTAGGGGAAATTACACCAAATGACCCAGAGTAGAAATTACACTTAAGTCCCATTTTCCTTCTATAAATAGAGGACTTCTGTAACTATTCAAGTCACAGTGAAATGAGAACTTCTCTCTACTTTATCTCTCTAGAATTTTCTCTTCTTCTTATTCATTTTATTAGTTTTATAACATTTTTTTTTTTAATTCTCCCTTAGTCAAACCTCTTTGTGAAATCGTTATCATTTTCTTTTTTCAGAGTAAAATCATTGTCTCTAAACTCTAAAGAAGCATGATGCACTCAAATTAAACCAAAGAATATTTTGCACTGGTAAATTTGAGGTTTTCTTTGCCAACATTATTATAAGATCCCAAAAGAGAAAAAATATATATATATATGTAATTACTAAGTAGTCTCAATAATAAGTGGGTAGCATAAATCTATTGCCGTTTCACGTATCTTAATACATATACCCACTTATTATGAGATTTTGTGGGTACTATATTGTTTTTCTTGGGATCTTATAATTATTACCTCTTTATTCTTTACTCATGCATAAATGTTTGTTAAAATAAATACTAAAACCTTATGTTTTGTGCAAAAGCTCCAAGTAGCTAGTTACATTTAATACAAGGGAGGTGGATCTAAGGAAAAGGAATTAAAAAGGGAAATATATATAAAAAAAAAAAAAAAAGAGGAAGTTCATAATTATAATACCAAAAACAAAAAGAAACGATGTTGACATTTCAAAAGGAACAAAACCTTCTAGAAAATAGAGGAAAAACTAGCCCCTTTTTAACTGAAATCTTCAAGAAAAATAACATTTAGTTTCCAAAATATCAATTTAATGACAGTTAAGTCTTTAACACAATTGTTTTTTTAAAAAATAATTTACAAGTATCAATTTAAAATTTTGTAAATGGGAATCTCAGTTGTAAATTGAAAGCTACATTTGAGACATAAATGTCTAATTTTAATTAAAATTCCTAAATCTGCTATTGTCTTAAAGAAATATTTATTTTCAAATCATTTTACAAAAAAATTTATTCAAGAACTTCAATATAATTAAATTGATAGTATGCCGATAAAAGTTTGTCAAGTTGATAAGGAGTTATCTTATAAGTGTTTTTTGAGCCTAGAGACCCTGTACATATATTAGCTGGCAATCTATAAGATCTATATAAGCACATTCTAAGCTTAGAGATATATCCTAACTCGAGTGAGCTCCTGAAACCAACTCACCTAAACTTTCTCTTAAAACAATTAATGTTCTGGGATCTTTCTAGCAAAAAAAAAAAAAAAAGTTCTGGGATCTAAGTATAATTCACCCAATTTTTCATCTCATTTTGTCCCCAATGGCCATATTGACATTTTCCCCACATTCAACCCCATGTCCCTATCAATTTGCAACTCATGTAATCATCCCTTAGTTATGATTCCCACTTAATGGGAAGACCAAAGTCTGACCAACAAATAGTTGTGTAAGGTCATTAGCACTCTTTAGTGACAATAATGGCAATTGAATTGTGCGTATTCATTCTCCACCATTGACAATTGTGTCCTTCACACTTTATGAGCCATTAAACTTCTTCAATCTTCATTCATATTGAGAAACAAACCTCAACACACTGCCCTCCAGTCCTTGTTCTTCTATTGGCAATTGCGTACCATTCTTCTTCATTGGTGTCAAATCATTAAGATTTCTTGTTCAAGGTTTTTATTTTTCATTTCATCGTATCATAATTAAAAACATTATTAGTATTCAAAACTTTCTTCTTCTTTTTTGGGTCTTGTGTGTATTATTAATGTTATATTGGTTCCTTGTTTCTAAAGATTATTCATATGATTCCTAGCGGTGAGTTACTTGGCTGTGATTATGTTATGAGAAGTCTCTTACTCCATCCCTTTATATTATAGCAGTTGGCCTGGTTTTATTCATCCAAATTAAGAAAGTCAGATAAATTAATTATTTTTTTAAAAAAATGTATTGATTTTCATAAAATATCCCTCATATTGATTGTTTGTACTGGAGTATTTTATGAACATAACTTATACATTGTATATTGATCTAACTATAGAAATAGTTTGATTACAAATAAATGGGTTAAGTTACAAATTGACTAACGAAGTGTTACGCAAAGAGCCCTAGCACGAAAATATTTTAGAGGGACTAAAAATATAAAAGAACAATTGAAAATGGAAAGAATACCAATATAAGTGCAAAATTGTCAACGAAGTGTTACTTCCATTGCGAGCAACTCTAGCCTTCATCACCATCGTTGCCAATGACATCTTTTCTTCCCCCTCTCAATCGTTGTGCTTCAGATCAGGAGCAAGAATCAAAGTCACAATTCATCATCATCAATTGATTTTGAAGAGGGAGTAGAAGTAGAACACATGCGTGTGACATCTTTCTAGAAGCGACACTGAACACTGGAATGGGGGAAAAATCCAAGATGTAGAGCGGCTTCACTGTTCATAGTCCTCTTCTTGAAACATACAAGCTCATTCGTTCTTTTACCACTTTGCTTTTGTACCCATTGGAACCAAGGAAAAGGTTGTGCTCGTGGCACTGACAACAACATCGGCACTCGTTTGTCCTCCTCCATGACCATTGTGGATGAGCTTGAATTCGAGGCAGATCCGTTGACCAACAATAGATTGAACAACGACTTTAAGTTGAAATTAATAGCATTATATTATTTTCCTATTTTAAATTATTCATTGGTATTTTTTTCATTTTCAATTTTTTTCCCACATTTTTTGTCCCTCTAAAATATTTTTATGCCAGGTGCTTTTTGTATAGCACTTTGTTAGTCAATCTATATCTTAACCCCAAATAAATTGAAAAGACAAATAAGATCGAGGACTTAAATTTAGAATCAAAACAAATTTATATTAACTCCTATATATAGGATTGAATAAAGTGTTTTATTTGGTGTTAGTTCAGTTTGATTGGTGTTCAATTGCATGCTATGAACCTACATTTGATATTTCATATGATTCTTTAGTCTTGATACTCCTTTTCTTTATAAGAGCCCCTTTAACATTTGTACCACTTGAAAGAAAGTAGTTCATGTGTGCTAGTTCCTTCTTTTCAATTCTTAACTTTAATTTAATGCCCCTCTTTCTTTGGTGAAAAAGCCTTCTCTTTTATTATTCTTCATCATTCATTGCAGATTCTACTGGAAACTTTTTATGCTTTTTCCTAAAACTCCAAACAAGCTATTACAAAAAGGACAATATACTCTGAAAAGAAGCTCTGATGAATAGGGATGGAGAGAGTACATATAAGCTAAAATTTTATGTTTTGAAATATAGGTCACTTTATAATAGTTTATGGAGCATTAATCATTAGTTTTATTCCACAAATATCTTTTTTTCCTATTTGCAATTGAGGGAATTGAGACTAAGTATATTCCCCCCCCCCCCCCAAAAAAAAATTTATGGCAGTAACTATGGGCAAAGATAGAAACCAAAACAATTTTTAGACAATAATTGTGATTAACTCTCTCTTATCCTAAATATAAAGTCATCTTAACAAATTTGATGAATAAAAACGAAATTAGATAAGTTGGTTAATTTTAATTAGTATATAAAGAATTTGTTACCCTTTTTCAAAATAACTTTTTCATTTAATGATCAAAAGTTAATGCACAAAAATAAAAATCACCTTATAGATATGGTATCATATGAAAGAAATGAGACCTTATATATATTTAAAATCAAATCAAAATTCTCAAATCAATGAAAATAATTAACTTCTACTAGCTATGATAAGATGGTAAAAAGTTACTCACGTTAAAAAGGGAAAAAGGGTCTCTTTCCTAATGAAAAATAAAATAAAATAAAATAAATAAAAGCCTTGATTCTTTATGCAGAATTTATGGGGAAGCTGACAGAGAAAAAGAGAAAAGATGAGAGACTTGAAGTTGTAGCGAATGAGTGGAGCAGTAGACAAATTTGGGTGGGTGTGCACGTGGAGACCATTTGGAAAAGTTATTTCACAGAGAATTGTTTGGATAAGTCCAAGACGCTGAACGCCAATCAACTTCGAAACCCAACTTCAATTTCATTGGGTTTAGTAAAGTAACTTAATTATTACTTTTATAAGAGTATTACCTCTTTGTCTTTAAATATAATATCTAATTAATTAATTTTTTAAAAGAAATTAAATAAGTTAAATAAATTATCTAATCATAATCATATCATATATAATATATAATTAAATCATACTCCCTCTAGTCCTTATTATAAGACACCAACCACCAAATTTTTTTGGTCCTTATTATAAAGCATCAACTGCTTTTAACCAACTCATTTATTACTCTTTTCCAATGTTGCCCTCATTTTAACTAACTTTTTGAATTCATATCATTCAATTTACTCCCTCTGGTCCTTATTATAAGGCACCAACTACTTTTTTCTTACAAATCAAGGAATGGAAGTTAACTCATTAATTAGGTCCAAAACTAATAAATGTTTCCAACTTTACCCCTACTTTAATGATGTAGCTTTAAATGAATTAATTAAAAATGAGGGCATAATGGGAAAAAAGTAATAAATGAGTTAGTTAAAGTAAATTGGTGCCTTATAATAAGGAAAAAAAATATTGGTAGTTGGTGCCTTATAATAAGAACCAGAGGGAGTACATCATTAAAGTAGAGGTAAAATTGGAAATTTTTATTACTTTTGAACCAATTTAATGACTTAACTTTCATTCTTTGATTCACGAGAAATGATGGTTGATGCCTTATAATAAGAACTAAAGGAGTACCGGTATATCAGTTTAATTAATAAGATGTTAGTTGATATGATAAGGGACTCCTCCCCATAAGAATGATAATACCAATTCAAGTCTTGAAAAATGCATTTGTTGGGAGATGTGACAACCTTTGTTGTCTAAACTTCAAGCAAGAAACCCTAAATCAAATAAAAAATATCAATTTATAAGTAAAACAAATTAATTTAAAGAAAAACATTAAATATAAATAATTTAATTATATTTTTTAATTTCCCCAAAAAATTAAATGATTTTTATATTAAAACCAGAGCTTCTTTAATTCTTCTTTCACTCTCAAGTTATTTTCAACCATTTTATTCAATCTAAAGAACAGGAATCAACTTATTAAATCTTCCTTAGATTTAAAAAATTTAAAATTACTCGTAGTCAAATTTGTCTCACCTCTCACGTCTTTTTCGATATTCAATATGTAGCACCAATAAAAAAATGTAAAATTGAAAATGGTAATTAATACTTCTCTAATTATATTTATAGGGTAGAGAATAAATATTTTGGTCTTATTTAAATCGGGCCTTAATAAATTATATATATATATATATTTCCCTTCATTTATCAATGCATTCACTTTATTCTTATGAGTATAATAAATATTAGACAGGGATAAAGTTGATAGAGTTAAGGAAATTTAATTTTTTCCTTGATTTGTATAAAATATATTAGAAGTTCCTTATAAATAAGATCATAAGAGTAACTCCATAGATAACTTATATTATGGATCAAATATTTATTTTAAGAGGCACCTTGAATATTGGATGACAAGGAGGGAGAATCACAAATATAAATCGACAAATAAATTACTACCAACAAATAATTCTAAAGATATTGCACTTTCTTTGCCTAAAATAAAAATATTCCTTATTAATATACTCCGCATGATCTTTATTATAAGGTACTAACTATCAATTCTCACAAACCAATAAAGTTAGTTAAAAACATTAAAGTTGTCATAAAATTCAAATGATTTCCAATATTGCTCCTACTAACTACCCTAAACTCAAATCCAGTACTCTCTCACACTACCCTTATTAAATATGGGTAGACATGAAAAAATGAATTAGTTGTATCTTGAAAATTTATAAGTGTCTTAAAAAAATGACAAAAAACACTTATTTGTTGGTGTTTTATAATAAGGATTAGATATAATAGTATTATTTTGTATTAAGAATAAATTATACTTTTGAGTCGTGCACAACAAAAAGCATTTGTTACTTTTAATATATACCCAATTATTAATTTATTCTATTCACTTTCTATTTATAGATCCCCCATCTTTCATTTCCAACCATTAGCCATTTTCAGCCAATGGGAGTGCGACATGCATCCGCGCTTTTTGGACTCCTTTTTTTTTTTTTAAGGCGCCCCTATTAGCCTCTAACATAAAATAATAAAAGTAGGGGCACAGGATTCTAGTGAGTACCAATAATTTATAGGGTTAAGGTGTAAAAATACACATATGTTTTTCTCCAGGAGCGCACAGCACCATATGTTTTTTTTTTTTTACGCAAAAACACACACGCCGTTAGGTTTTAGGAGCAAAAATACAACTTCCGTTAGTTGACCGTTAACTGACCGTTAGTTGACCGTCAACCATGGTGAAATTACCTTTTTGCCCTTAGTTTAAAATAATTTAAATAAAAGGGTTAAGGGCAAAAGAGTAATTTCACCATGGTTGACGGTCAACTAACGGTCAGTTAACGGTCAACTAACGGAAGTGGTATTTTTGCTCCTAAAACCTAACGGCGTGTGTATTTTTGCGCAAAAAAAAAAACATATAGTGTTGGACGCCCCTGAAGGAAAAACATATGTGTATTTTTACACCTTCACCCTAATTTATACCAACTTTTACGGTAGCGCCTATCACAGATGTTCGGTCCCTATCTCTATTACAAGACACTTTTAAATCATAGTCTATACCATTCCAATCTTTTTAGTCATTTGTAGAAAAAAACTTTAGTCTGGTATATAAATTTTTAATAATTATTTTTTAATTTTATTTTTACTTAGTGATTCCCACTAGAAAGAAAGTGATTTGTAAATGTCAAAGAAAGAAAGCTTTAATGATGTTAGATTTGATTTTTTTTTTTATCAATTTAATGGGTTCCTTAATATATAAAAATAAGTTACAAATGACTTCTAATATGGATGTTTTTAAGATTGTTTCTATTTGAATTTTGATATAATTTTTTTTTTTCACTTCTCATTCATTGTAATGAGATAGTTGAAATTGTCTTATACTCCCTTCGGTCCTAGTTATAAGACATAGTTAACTTTTTTAGAGAGATTAAGGAAGTTAATTAAATCACTTCAGAGTACTTTTATTTTTTTCCTCAAACTAATTAGTTTGACTAATAAATTAATATATAATCTAAAAATACACAACATATTAAATGATTAAGTAACTTATTTAACTTCTTTAATCCTTAAAAAAACCAACTTTATTTTATAATTAAGACCGGAGGTAGTACTACATAATATGGAGTAGAGGTCATAAAATGAATTCGAGTTGTTTGAGATTGAGAAAATTGGTTGAGGTGGTTATTATTATTATCTTTTATCATGTAACAACTCTATGTTATATTTCCTAAGGAATTGTTTGGTATAAGGGGAGTAAGAAAAAGGAAAATATTTTTAAGTTGGATTTAAAAAAATTATAAAAGTGGAGTTAAACATTTTTAATTATTTTTTCATGTTTTTTTTTCAATTTTAGAGCTTCTCTTATTAAAATTTCATAACTCCATTTCTATAATTTCTTAAATCCAACACATAAATTTATTCCCCCTTTTTCTTCTGTCCAAATCCCCTACCAAATAACCCCTAAAATGGCCCTATTTTAATTAGGATAATTAATGTAGGAATTTAATATTAGCGAGGGTAAAATGCCCCTATTTTATAATTCACTTAACCTTTTATATATTTTTATAACTTGATATTTGGCTACTAAATAAAATTTAATTCAACATATATATTCTAATATTTTATCATATATGTTAATAAATTTCATTCGATTATATTTTAAAGCAAAATAATTTATAAATCATAGTTCATTTTCAAAACTCAAAATTACTCAAATTAATCAAGGGATTCGTACAAATAAAAAATATTCATATGAAATTTTATTAAAAGTATTATAAATTTTTAGAATATCCCATAAAATTTAATTAATAATTACAAAAAATAAAAAGAGAAAATTGGTAAAAATTCCGTATTCAAATTGGGCATGAGGATTTGATATTTTTTATTCAGAGAGAATACAAATACTTTATGGAATTTCATTTATAAAAAGGTGCAATACTTGAATTTGGACCCATCTAAATAATAATTACTATTTAAAATTTAAAAGG
This sequence comes from Acacia confusa, assembly GCA_037074495.1. Classification (NCBI taxonomy): domain Eukaryota; kingdom Viridiplantae; phylum Streptophyta; class Magnoliopsida; order Fabales; family Fabaceae; genus Acacia; species Acacia confusa. The sequence continues at coordinate 8,524,560 of CM073502.1, forward strand.
TACTTATGTGTTGTCAACAAAATTGTGTCTATAATAAATTGTTGAAAAATTCCCCTCAATGCCCAAATAATGAATATATTATCAAAAAAAATCTAAAAAAATCACATATCAAAAAAGACCCTCAGGCTTTTTTAGGGATTATTTCAGAAATGTTAACAATTATATTAATACAACATTAACAATTAAATCAGTACACGTTAACAACTATATCTTAACAACTAAATTAACACATATTAACAACTATATCAGTATAGTATTAACAATTAAATCAGTACACATTTACTTTTCTCACATATAACTTTTCTTTAGGTTTTTTTTTTTAATAATATCTTAGATACTTAAGTCATGGGGGAGATTTTCCCTAAATTTTTTGAAAAAGGATGGTGCGTTCTTTTGATATATGGCTCAAAATACAGCCTTTCGAGCATAGTAAACCCATCTTGCTTTCTGCATCGCCAACATTACATATGGGAAGTGCCGACAGAAGAGAATAAAAGTGAGACAAAGACAAATTAAATGAGACAAAGACAAATTCCAAAGACTGATTGGCAAAACATCATTGTTAGGTCGAAAATAAAAATTGGTCCCACAAATTTGTCTTCACCCCATTGGTGCTTGATCTCAACGCCTCATTAACTTTAACTTTAATTAATGTTAATATGAGAGAAAAAAGAGTTTAGGTTAAAAGACAATAAACTCCTCATTAACTTTAACTTTAATTAATGTTAATACAAGAGAAAATAGAGTTTAGGTTAAAAGACAATAAGTTGATGAAGGATTAAAAAACATAGTGGGGTGCCTTAATAAGCTTCAAAACCTCTTACTCTAGCCCACAAAAAAAGTGAAAGCCACCCCCAAAAGCACGGACCTGGATTGTCTCAGTAGCTTTTTTTTTTCAAAATCTCTCAGTATCTGATCACAACCATTGGGGGGAGAGAGATAAAGAGATGTTCAAAATAATCTGCTCCATCCAACGGTTGTGATTGGATACTGAGAGATTCTGAGAAAAAAAACTTCTGAGATAATCTGCTTCCCAAAAGCACATGGTAGACTCTTGTACGGTTTATATATTCTTATGGTTTACCGTACCAACTACTACCAATAAGAAATAAAAAACTATTATCAATAATTTATTATTAGTTTTGATAGTAAACGGCCTCACTTTGTAAAAATAATAATATAAGTTTAAATCTCAAGAAGATAAAATACCATCTCAAGTCTTGTAGTGTGATAGATAGACAAAATACTTATTTTGCTTATAAATATAAGACTTTAGTTCACTTTCTCTATCATATTTATAATTTTTTTAAAATATCTTTATGAATTATACGTATTAAAGGATTCTATCAAGATAGAAATTTTAAGAGACATTTATTATAAATAATTGATTTAGTTGGTTTTATTAATACCTGTAAATTAGTTTTCTAGTTCTTGTATTAACTAGAAGTAGTACTTTCAATCACCCACCGGAGCTAAGAAAGGTTTGTTAATCCATTAATTTTTTTAAATCAAAAATATTTTTAATTTTATTCTCATTTAGATATGTCTTGTGTCATGTTTCCTCTTTTTCGATGCCTTATGCACCACCGAAGGGTTAAAATTGAAAAATGGTAATTAAATACTCTACGGCTTATATTATGGATTGATAATTTTTGTAGAAGTCGCCCTATATTTTAAATTAGAGGGAGTATATTATAAGTCACCCCTAATCACCTTATTGTAATTAATGAAAGGTGATTAAGTCACTAAGTTCATGTAAAAATAAAAATAAAAAATCCAAACTTACCAATATTTTAGACCATGGAGTACATTTTAAAAACGGAAAAAATTAAAATCATATCAAACCTTAAATAGAAGTAATTCTAACAAATGTAGTCAGTACATTATTTACTGACTTATAATAATGACCACTTACTATTTTTAAAAAGTGTCTTATAATTTATATGGATCGGATAGAGCATGCATCTCTCAATCAATTAGTTTTGATTAAAGCATATATATTTTGATCAAATACATACTATGAGAATGATTTTGAAGTGGTATAGCTACGAAAGGTGATTCCTTGCAATTAGAAAAACTACACCCTTCCTAGCTATTTCTATATATTTATAGATTTAGAATTGTATATCAAAACATTAAGAACTTAATTGCATCGTTAATTCTCGTGTAAATGTTATGTTACATCATATTTTTTATATTTTATATTGAATGTTGATTTCCAACAAATGGCATTATTCACACAATTGTTTTGGAAACACTTTCTATTATGATTTATAAGATTCAAAATATGGTTTTAGTAATGTGTGTGTGTGTGTGTCTATATATAATATAACTAAAGCAATCAATATTTGTTTTTCACCGTAAGTTTTGATTGTAATATATACAAGATTGACTTAAGTGATTGTCAATTTAATAGGTTACCGGAAATAACATCATGTTTTATGGTAATGGCGTTAATAGGCATCTTCACGCTCCTTGCAACAATTTGAAAAATAACTATGCTCTTTATCGCTTGAAAATAATTAATGCAACTCATTATAAATTCTATTAAATATTTTGATCTATTAAGGAATGGAATTGAATCTGAAATATGTCATCTCTTACTGAATAAATCACCCTTTGAATTTATTTTAGCATTAGTCTCAAACATATATTAATTTAAACTTATATATTCATACAATGAAATTATGAAATATCATCATCATGTGAAAAATTTTGAAGGAATATATCCCTCAAAACCCTGTAGCTGTAATCATCCGAAACAAATGGCTTCTTAATAAAACTGATAATCCCTAGTCCACGTCAGTGCACACATAAGGGGGAAAAAATCACTGCAAACAAGTAGCCATCTTTCTTTCCCAGTCTATTGGTTTTCATGTTGCTTTTGGTGTTGAACATTATTGTGGGAGTAAATTTTCTAACCTATAATGCGTCTTCTCATGGAGTCTTATTCGAAAAATTATAAGAAATATATCCATTGGTGTAGAGTAAGGGATCTTTTCACTCTCATTAGTTAATACGTGATAGACAACAGAACTTGGTCTAGAATGGATCTTCCTCGCGAATTAGATCGATCATGCATGCATGGCACCTACAAGGTACGAGTTTGCGTCCGTTCAGGAATAGGTTTTTACTTCAACTTCCAAAATGATCAGGATAGACAGTATATTACAGATGTCTCAGTGCTTGGTTATTCAAAATGCTGTCTTTGTTGTTTAGGAGTTTAGAAATAATGTGGTTCTTGATAGTGAAACTCTACCTTGGATCAAGGTACGTGTCGGTGCAAGTTTAGGGTCTTCTGGTTGAATATCACACTAAATCGAAGGCAAGAGTCATGGGAGACTTTATTGGCGATTTTTGTGGATTATGAAGAAGAGAGGATGCAATGGAGAATATTCGTGTTCATTTGGAAGGTGCAATTAGGCTTGATCACATAGTATACACTCAAAATGTTTTTTTTCATATGAATCGAGATAAAACCTATCTCACATGTTTATCTCATATACCGTAAATCACAATCGAAAAAATACTTTTGATTACTCCAATTGTTTTTTCAAACAAACTTCAGAGTTCACAATGCGGGACTAATTTCAAGATTTGGATAGGATTTTGTTGAAGATTATGATAAGCCAATGGTATCACGTGAGAACATTGCATTCTAAGTACGTACGATGGAGCTCGTCAGCATCATACTACGTGACTTAATTTGAAAAACAACTTTTCAATCAAATTTTATAAAATAAAGGTAAGTATATAAGATAATTAATAAGTGTTGTCTTGACTAATGTGCATAAGCAAATTATGAGACCTCCTATGACCCTATCGCTCCACCAAACATGTCAGCAGGGTCGTCCTTCGATCATCAAATAAAATTTTAGAGAATTTCAAAACATAATTCAAGGCTAATTATTTTTTTCAGAATTGATTATAAGTATATAAGGTCAAATGTTTCATTGTTTGATTTTATGTTGTCCTGATTATTTATTTATGTCTAAAATTTAATCCTTGGATGGCACGGGAAAAAATGTCTTGTTTTTTCTAGTAAGAATTAAATGTACTATTGGTGGGTGAGCGATTGATAGCTCCATTTGTAGCGCATATAGCGGGGCATCTACTTTAACAAGTTAATGAGATGATGATTTGATTATAATTATTATCATTGTCATTGTCAGCTTAATTTCTTATTAATTGTACTAATTATCACTTAATTAATTAATAGTCATAATGCGCACTTTCTTCTCTTTTTAACCTGGGCATTAATGCGTTCTGCTTTTTTTTTTTTGGCTCGAATTAATGCGTTCTGCTTCATCCATTGAAATTTAACGATAGACATGTCACCAAACAAGCACTCCCGATACACATCTTTTTAATAATATAAATAGTTTGAATTAAATTTCAGGCATGGTCAAAAACTTCAATTTCAGTTATAAAAATTAATAAAAATATTAAGATTAAAATTGACAATGCATTAATTTAAAGTACTCATCCTTTTCCTTTTCTTTTGTACAAATTTAAGACTTAATTAAATAATTTGAGCAGCTTGAGGATAGTTAAGTAAGTTGATATGATTTTTTTTTTCTAAAACAATCTTCCTTAGTTCCCTTCATTCCCATTCAATTTAATTAATGTTGAGGGAATATTAATAGCCTGATTTGAGAAAAGAACTGATAAACATGAAATAATAAGTGTTACATTTAAAACCAATATCAATTCCTTAGTTAAATCCTACATTAAGGAATTGCAAAGTATTATAAAATTCAAAATGTGAGTAGTTAAAACAATAGCTTAATATTATTTTCAGTTCTTATAATTTAATTAAATTTTGGTTTTCCTCTTGTAATTTCTAATTATTGGTTTTGATTTATATATATAGTTTTAGAAAAAAATTAATATGAGTTTAAGTATAAAGACTAAAATCAAAATTCATTAAAAATATAAGAATCATTTGTTAAACTCAAACCGTGTTTTTATAAAAATATAGGTATCAAAACCAACTATTTGAAAATATATGGATTAAAACTAAAATTGGATCATACTACTGTAATGAATAATGCCAATAATAATCAACCCTTAAAGTGTTAATTAGTTTAGTTTTGCTTGTTTGATAACCTGTTGGACAAGTTATTTTGCAATTGTTGAGCAAAAATACATTTTTGTTACTTTGAATAAAGGGTTAAATATCATTTTTACTATGGAAGTTTACCTTAAAGAATACTAGTCATCCAAAAGTTTTTTTGGTCTTATTTTTTCCTAGAAAATTTAAAAATGGAGCAAATCTACCTTGAAAATTTTTTTTATGAGCAAATTTTTCCCGGAAGTTTTTTTAGTAGCAATTTTGCCACTGGAAATTTACAAGAAGAGCAACAATTTAACGGTTAAAATCAATGGATGAGCAAGATTGCTATGTTTTTAAACTTCTGGGACAAAAATGATACTAAAAAAACTTTCGAGTGACCAATGCTCCTCATAATAAAATTTCATAGCAAAAATGATATTTAACCCTTGAATAAAACATAACTACATTTGATTGATTTCTAAATATGCAATTAATTAGCAAATAGTCCTCCAATCCTTTATATAAATCACATCTTATTGCCTTCTTTCACGTCAAATTATATTAGGAGGAGAAACATCTTCATATCAGCACTACCCCTGATGTTAAATACAGATCTCATTTATAATGTAAATTAGGTCTTATGTTTAGAATTGAAAAAATATTTATTACTCCTCTTTTTTTATAAGAAACAACTACTACATCTACTCCTCTCTGTTTATAAAAAAATCTTTGGAGAATTTCTTAATTTTTGTTTATTACCTTTTCAATTTACCTCTATTTAATTACTCATATTTCCTCACACACACTCTCTCCACTACTCATTCTCTCTTCTGTACTGTTTTTATTACTCCTATAATATTATTTTTTATTCCATCTATTATATAATCCTCTTTATTACAATAATTTTCTTATTCTCTCTTTAATTCTTTTAAGTCCTCATAAGTAAAGGTATTTTGTCAAAAATATCACTTTTCTTACATATTTATTGTCCTTAATAACACAGAGTGGGAATATAACCCTTTGGAATTGAAGTAATTAACCTTATCTATAACGAACATTTTTCCCGATTATCCTCTCATTAATACTAATAAAAACATCAAGAACCTTATAACAAGGAATTGTACTATCACCTTAAACCATGTTATCAAATATAAAAAACAAATATACGAATTGACTGGCTTATCCACGGAATCAACAGAGCATGTGATAACCCGATCGAGTGGAGAGGATTAAAGTAAAATTAAATTTTGATTAATAAAATGTAAAACTCTTCAAAATTAAAGAAAACGTTTGAAACATTTTATGAAGTCATTAAGATATCTATCCCATAATAAACCAGATCTTTCTGTTTTTTTTTTTCAACATGCTTTAAATAATATTTCTTGAACATAAAAAAAAAGGATAATAACAAAAAATATTACTATTTAAAGTGATAAACAACCTAGAAAGCTAATTAAGTCGGGATCTTTACTTCCTTTTTTTATAATTTATGAAAATATACATCTATAAAAGAAATTTATTTCCTCATTATATTTAATTTAATATCACAAATAAATATATAAGATAACCTTTTGTTGGTTTATTAATTAGTTTTGACATAAAGATTCACAAAATATTTCTAAATCTAAACTTAATTATAAAATATATCAATGTATACTACTAGTAGAACGCAATTAGTGAATCTCATTATATTAGAGATTTTAGTAGCAATCTTTAGTATTCGTAAGAATAGAAATAAAAATAATATCTTTGTCAAAACCCTAATTTCCTAAACCTATATTTTTATCATTCACCCATCATCGTCCTTGCTTACGTGACCAGAGGCTTCCCTTTTATTTCTGCAGCTGCTTCCTCAACACCTGGACTTTTCCTCTCCTTGTACACATATCACGACTCTTGACCATATATTTATCTTGGTGCTATACTCACGTGTAAATGCATTAGGGGTTAGGAATCACATCTCTTTCTCTTACTATTCATGGCCGGGTCCATTGTACATAGACATGTAACATTAATGAACTCTTGCCACATACACTAATGATGTGTCGCCTGTTCATCAACACACACCTCATTATATTCTTCATTCATGTTGCTTTGTTGTCACTTGTCGATTTATACTATTTCTTTTAAGAAAAAAGAAAACCATATGCTTCATGATGCTGCTTCAATTCCATGTTGATTCCAGATATAAACGTAAATTTCAGCCTTTTAATCAAATCTCTGATTGCTTTTATGTCTCAAATGCTTTTATTTCTAGCCGGCTATGGGAAGCATATCAACATTTTGCTTGTTTATGCTATGTTGCTTTTAGATCAAATATTTTACTGAGTCAAATTTAGTTATTGAGTTAGGCCTTAGAGCTCTATTATAGTTAGCTTTGATAATTTTAATTTATAAATTTTCTGTGTGCACATCTTTATAGTTTTGGGAATATCATTAATTTGCTTGATGATATTTTTTTTCCTGTTTTTAAATAATTTCAACATTCATGTTTTCTTTTCTACGAAATTAAAGCATTTTTCGTCTTCCCTTTTTAACAAAGATATATACATATACTTTATTTTGTTGAATTCTCTCTTTTTAACTTAGTTGCGTTTTTTCCCCCAAATGTTTATCTTGCCAATATGTGTATATACATACTATTAGGTTATTAGGTGAGTCGGTTATTCCTCAACACCCTATGTAAAAGAATATATGGTGTATGTACTGATTCAATGTGTAACATTCTAATTTTGATTTTTATGATTTAACTATAATTAAAAAGGAACAATTAAAAAAAATATTGGTGGTAGCACCATTATTGACTTTGGGAGGAGGGGATTAATAATACCCCCAACATTCCCCACCATTATTGCTCTCAATTTAAGAGATTCTCCAAGTATGTTGGTTCGTAGTTTCCTTGTTCAAAAACTCTCGTTAGCCCAAATTCTGTGGCCATAACGAACACCTTGAACTTGTTTTTCCAGAATGAGTAATGTTGTCCGTTGAATCCTAAAGGCCGATTAATTGAGGCACCATCAGACAATATTCTGTCCATGATTGAACTTTGGATGTTTATCCAATCTGAGCAACGAGGCTTTGATACCAAATGAAAATGGAATATCACTTAGAGGAGGGTGAATAGGTGATTTAAAAATTTATTCGCTTAATTAAGATTTTCGCGAATTATGACTAAACACTAACTAAGTGGAAATTTAAAGGAAAATAGACACGAAGCAATTTATCCTGGTTCGGTCTAATCCTGACCTACATCCAATCCCCAAGAACTCTGTGGAATTTCCACTAACTCCTCAAAGATTACAAATATACCTTAGGGATGATCCCCACACTCACAGACTCACTCCCCTTACTACTTGTAATCGTACACCCACAATTTAAAGTTCCACAACCTTAAGTTTCAACCAAGACTAATGGAAGTGATTACAACTCCTTATGAGCGAGTAATTAATGAGCACTGAAGTACAGAAAATATCCGAAGATATTTGATAATGAATAAAACCGATAAGAGTAATAAATCAAAGTTAAATGCGCAGAGTTTCCGGTAGTTGGCGATATTGAATACTTGAGCTTTTATATTCTTTGTCATTAATGCCGTTGGGAGGAACTGGAAGGTGACCATTGACACTTAATTGAATTTCCGTTAGGCACAAGTTCCTCGTCAACAAAAATCGACCATTGAATCTTCATTAAATAAATCTGCTTCTTTCATTAAATGTGATGACCGTTGGTTGTACTTGATAATTAGAATAAGTATGCCTTGAAGAATGTTTTGTTCTGCTGCAGCATTAATTCTGAATGTTGCTTTATTTCTGCTGCTTCGCAATAAATGCATGTGACGTGAGCATTTACTTTAATATGCTTTTTGATTAACAATCATTTTAATCCTAAAAAACACTAGCAAATGGGTTAAAAGCATCTTATAAATGATTCCTAACTGTTCTGGAAAATATCGGATAAAGATCAGATCATCTAGAAAATTACAGACAGCAAATCGCGATTTTTGTTTATAAGAACTCGAGTTTCGAACTAGAGTTTTGTTCCATGAACTAGAGTTCCTTTGTTTTCTTTTCAAACGAATCAATTCTGAAATTCAAGAACTCGAGTTCTTTAGCAAGAACTCTAGTTCTATGTTTTGCGCACAAACTGAGTTTTTAAAGAACTTAAGTTTTCAATGAAGAACTGTAGCCATGAACTCTAGTTCTTTACCAAGAACTCTAGTTCTTATATTTTGAATGAGACAGTTATTTTCCAGACATGAAGAACTTAAGTTTTAAACGAAGAACTCTAGTTATAAATTCTAATTCTTTACTAAGAACTCGAGTTCTTATGTTTCGAATGAAACATCTATTCTTCCAGCGATGAAGAACTCTAGTTCTAAATGAAGAACTAGAGTCATAAACTTGAGTTCTTTCCCAAGAACTCTAGTTCTTTGGACTTAAGTTCAAACAAAGATATGTCTAAAATGAAGAACTCGAGTTTAAATTGCAGAACTTGAGTTATGAACTAGAGTTTGTTACTAATGAACTCTAGTTCTCAAAATCCTTTTTGATTTTTGAAGGTTCGCGAAAAACAGAGGATGACTAAGAACTCGAGTTCTCAATTTTGTTGACTGAGAACCAATCTGTTAAACCGTTCAAAAGCTTGAGTTTTAAGGCCAGAACTCTAGTTCTTATTAAATCAATAACTAACAAGTGTTTAGTTATCATCAAAACTTAAATTGAAAAATAACAGTGGAGAGAGCCAGCAAGAAAATAAGGAGGAGAAGAGAACAAGAGGTGGAGAGATGTTTTGGGTTTTCTAAGTAAGTTATTTAATTTCCTCTTCTCATATTTTTCTTTTTAGTTTAGAGATAATTGATGGTAAGAAATTATAGGGTTTATAAGATTTTAAATATTTGGGTGTTTCAATATATTATTTATCTTATAATGGTCATAACAATGTGAGAATAATAATGGATAATGTTTATTTTTAGCTAAATGGTTGATTTAAGAAACTTAACGTTAGTACTTAGTTAGAAAATTAATCTAATGTGAGTGTATAAGATCATGTATGTTGCTAACCTAACTTCTTTTCAAAAAAATATCCCTCATAAAAGTTATTCCACATATTTTTCTTTTTTTAATGAGGGTATATTGTTCTACTTAGTGAAAATTTTGGGGTCAAAATTTTGAGAGAGTTTTGAGTTTTAAAAACAGATTACTGTGTGTGTAGAGGTTAATTAATAGGTAATTTTTGTAAATTTATTAGTTGGTTGATGTAGGAATATAAAATTAATTTTCTATTTAAAAAGTTTGAAATTTATGGTGTATAGAATGTATCTACCGATTAAATATGGTTTAAATAATTTATTTAGATTAATAGAGGTATTCTTAAAGTTTTAATTGATTTAGATTTTTTATTATTAAAGTGAAGATGTATAATTTAGCTATTTTATGCCCTAAACTTAAAATTGGGGATTTTATGTAATGGACTGAAATTGATGATAATCAATGACTTAAATGGGTAGTTTGAGTTAAGAAAAATATTTGAATTAATGTTAAAATAAATAATTAGGATTTTAATGTGACATTGGAATTTTTGAGTAATTAATTCAAAACTTTAAACTTATAGAATTAGTAAGTTAATTGTTCTAATAACTCAAAGAGTTGTTAATGTATAGTAAATTGATTGTTCTAGATTGATTTTGACTTTTATTTGAGTTTTTTGATTAAGAGCAGTGTGGTAATAATTTGCTTTGGCGAGAGATAACCAATTTCCTCTTGTTGTACATGCTTATATGATGTTTTTGAGTGATTTTTAACTATATAAAACTATGTTGATAATGAAATTGTCTTGTGTGATTTATTTTCATTGAGAAATAACTAGCAATATTATATTATATTATATGAACTCGTGTTGATTTATGAGATTGAAAAGATTCTCCTAATAACTTATGAATTGATAATGGTATATGATAATCCATTGTCATTGTATCTCTCGAGTATTGATATAAGAGGAGATGGTATATGTGGATCTGATAGGAGGTTACTTAAAAAGGAAATAAGGGGGAATTGTTATACAAAAAGAAGAAATAAGGTGGTGGGCTTCCAGTTATACATTGGTTAATCATTTTGCCTATTTGTCTTTGTTTAGTTAGGCCTTGACACCCTACTAGTATGTTAGAGGGTGAACCCATGGTTAGGTCTTACACTCAGTGTTTTGACCGGTCTATATCACTTGATCGATGAGCTTGTTGAGTTAAACTACCAGTCATATGGGCGAGTGCTAGCCCATGGGTTGAGTCAAAGGGAACAAAGTAGGAAGGAACTAAGGGAGGATAGAGAATAAATTATTGTGTATTGATTATTGTGCACTTATGTGATAAATATAAGAAATGAGATTATGATATTGTGAATTGATATATACATATATATTGCCATGTGACATTTTTTTTATAATGTTGTGATTTTATAATTTTTCACTTGACACATCACGAGCATTTACTCATATGCCCGATGAGATGGATTTTTGGTTTTGAGGCTTTTATCTCACCCTATTAATTTAACATTTTTGTAAGTAATAGTTCTCGTGCAGATCTATTAGGGAAACCTTTGTAAGCTTAAGCTATTTCTACTAACAATAATGCTTTCATCTTTTTGATATATGTAGGATTATTGTATATTGTCATGTTATGGCTCATTTTGCATGCTTTAGCTTATTTTGGAGATTTGATGCATTAACTATATACTTTTGATTGCTCTTGATAATTTTTGGTGGTCCTAGAGACCTTATGACTTGTTTTGAACTTGTTGACATAACTCAGTTTGATTTGGATATTTTGATATATGACGAAGCATTATGCATTTAAAGAGTTTAGGCCATGTGAAATCTAAAACTCAACTATGTGCATGATAATATTTTTATGAATAGTTTGATCAAACTCTTAGTTATTATTTTAAGGAAATTGAGAATTTTAATGGGATGGTTATTCATATATGTAAAGATATGTATATGTGTGTATGTATATAGTGTGTAATATAATAGGTGGGAAAGTTATTCCGCACCAAAAAATATGAAATGCTAGATGAAATTACAGTCATGATTAAATGCCCTTATGACTATCAAACTTTGTGATTGCCAAGAAAAAAAAATCTTCCTTCTTTTTTTTTCTCCTTCCATAATTTGTTGTGCCTTTTTGAAAATATATTTTCAAAAAAAAACCAAATTAAAGTGTGTTTTTTCTCTCCTTCCTCGCATTTTGTTGTTTATGCGCTTACTGAGTCAGTCGTAGACTCACTCCTCTCTTCATATATTTTTTCAGATGATGCAACTAACAAAAGCGTTTGTGGTCAATTATGCTCCATAGACTAATAGAATAGATTTGACTGTACTTACCCGGCGGTGGGGGCCTGCGTTCGCGCGGCCGCTACCCAATGCCTACAACAAAGAATAGATTTGACTGCATTGATGTGTTCTATAAGGTTCCGTGACGTTATAACTACTATATATGGCAGTGTCTTATTGTTGCTAAGATTTTGGCTGAGAGTTTGTATGGTTTGATTAGGCTAAATGAAATTATTTAGCTTAGCCTATGCGTTCGTCATGACTTGGATCTTGGGTCATGACACAACATGAATATCATCAACCTAACAGGACTGAGTCTAATAAAATGGACTAACCTCTCATAATTAACACACTAGAGTTTACATTTTTATGAGGAGAAGTGTCATATTTAGTACCCAATGATATCTTAAATAATAGGGTTAAAGTCTAAATTTGCCACGGAAGTTTTGCAAATGGAGCGTTCAGCACCCGGAAGTATTCGGAGTACCAAATTTACCCTGGAAGTATTAAAATGGTACCAAATATACTCAAAACCGATGTGGCACCGACGTGGCAAACGGATGTTTGATGTTCCGTCAATTTTAGGTATATTTGGTTCCTTTTTAATACTTCCGGGGTAATTTTGGTACCATTTTAATACTTCTGGGGTCATTTTGGTACCATTAACAGACCCAGCAAACCGATGCCAAAAACATAGCTCACAAACAACCCTCTATTTTAGTTTCATTTTTCAGCTTTGCTTTCGGATTCATTTTCAACGCTTAACAAATGGCACAGAGACGAGAGAGAGACCCCTTTAAATAGAAGTTCATCGGCCAGATAAAACACAAGGGTCCAGTCGCATGAACTTTCAAATAAAGAGCACAGGGCTCAAGAGGTATGACTCATCACAAATCAGCTGCTCTTGTGTGTTTGATTGGTTTGTGATCTTTCACTATGATCTTCACTAATTTGGTTACTGATATGCGATCTGCCCTGCTTCACAAAATAGCGTTGGATCTGCTTCACGTAATGGCGTTGAATCTGTTTACGTAAAGCTATTGGGTTAAAACGAGAGGGAGTGAGGATGACAGAAGATCAGTAAGTATATGGATTGAATGTATGGGCCGAGAAGAATGATGCTGGGATCCAGAGAAAATGAAGCTTGCTAAAAACAAAAACAAAAAACTAACGTGTCTATGTGATGTGGCAAAAATCCAAGGTAAATTTGGTAGCCAAAAGAAACTTCTGGGTGCTAGACGCTCCATTCGAAAAACTTTCGTGGCAAATTTGGACTTTAACAAAAAAAAATATTTCCAACGTGGCCAATGGACGTTTGACGTTCCGTTAGTCTTGGGTATCTTTAGTCCTTTTTAAAAACTTTCGGGGTAATTTTGGTACCATTTTAATACTTCTGAGGTAAATTTGGTACCCTGAATACTTCCGGGTGCTAAACATTCCATTTGCAAAACTTTTGTGGTAAATTTGATATTTAACCCTAAATAATATTATATCTTCAATAAGATGATTAATGTGCCTAAAATAAAATAAACAGCCTTAGTATTAGAATTCTTGCTTACCCAGTGAAGGATGAAGGAACCTCATGCTATTTTATACGAATTAGTTTTATTTTAAAAAAGAATACAAGTCATCAAAAATTTGTACCACGTAAAAACAGAACTAAAAATTAAATTAGAACTAAATGAAGTGCCGTCCTACCTATTTCCCTTCATCTATTCCACATTATGGAAGTTTCTTCCTTTTCTTTACAAGGACCATTCATATTTTGACATCAAACTGTGCTAAAATCATTTTAAGATTGAAGAACATAGATCAATTAGTGGCTGAGAAAAGCACAAAAATGGTATATTTATATTGGAGCATATTTTTATTAGCGGAGGTATTAGTGGTCTAATACAAGGACTAGCATCTCTAGTAGAAATTTGAAAATCAACGCTTTATCAACAACAAAAAGAACCATAAACAAATAAAGTAATTTAATCAATTTAACATTTAGTTGTTGAGTTTTAAAAACTAACATAAAATTTTATTATTATTCAAAAAAATTTTAAGAAAAAATTGGATAGTAAAATTTAGCTTATAAACGAATATTATGTGTTTTTCCCCCTTCAAAACAATCCGTTCTATATTTAATACTCTATAAGATACTCCCTCCATCCCTATTTAGATTGTCATCTTTTTTTGAACTGGCTCGTCCCTTTTATAATGTCCTCTTTAAAGTTGTTTAAGCATTATGCATTTTTTTTTTAATCAATGTTACCTACTTACCCATAATTAATTTGTGGGATAATCCTTTTAAAAGACAACTAAATTTTTCAAATTCTAAATTCAGTTGTTAAAGTCAATAAATTTTGAATCAAATTATATGACCTAAAATATTATTTTAATTTGTATACATACCTATTAATTGTAGGTGGCATTCGTGGGAAATTTTTTGAAGGTGTTCAATAAAAAAGGGATCTCTTCTATCGTCCCCTCAGGTAAGTGTATAAGTAGGAAGGTGCAGTGGCAGTTTTTTCCCACCTCTCTGATTGTTTTTATATATCAGATTCTTTTATTTCTAGCTTGCTATAGGAAGCACGTATATATCAACATTTTGCTTGTTTATGCTATGTCGCTTTTAGATCAAATATTTTATTGAGTCAAATTTAGTTATTGAGTTAGGTGTTAGAGCTCTATTATAGTTACTTTTGATAATATTATAAATTCTCTGTGTGCACAACTTTATAGTTTTGGGAATATCATTAATTTTCTTGATGATATTTTATTTTCTCCCTCTTTTTAAATAATTTCAACTGTCATGTTTTCTTTTCTACGAAGAAATTAAAGCACTTTTCCTCTTCCCTTTTTACCAAAAATATGTACATACATATACATATACTTTATTTTGGTGATTTCTCTCTTCTTAACTTAGTTGCATTTTTTTTTTCAAATTTTTATCCTGCTATTTTGTGTATATACATACTATATATTAGGTGAGACGGTTATTCCTCACCACCCTATATAAAAGAATATACGGTTTATATACTGATTAAATGGGATAGTTATTCCCCGCCACTATTATATGTACAAGGAGATGTATGTGTGTGTGTAAATAAGACAATTAATGGCGTTGAATCACCTGATGCCACTGCCCCCCACATCAGCTAGAAGGGTCAGTGGCATCGCCGCATGTAACGCCACTAATGGCGTTATGTCAAAAGACGCCACTAATGACATCAATCAAGACTGATGCTTGTGACATCAAGTGATTAATTGACGCCACAGGCATCATTTAACAATTGACGCATGTGGCGTCTTTTGTTTTTTGTTTGTTTTTTTAAATTCTATTTATGAATTAAATATAAAAATATATTATAATATTAATATTATAATATTCAATTTATTATTTATTAAAATAAAATAAAAAATAATTAAAATATGTCTAATTATGTATTTATAATTATATATATTCAATTCTATAATAAAATTATAAATTAGAATACTCTAATACTAATATATAAATATCTAAATTAATAGAAATATATATTTTATATTAATAATGAATAGAAGATTTTAATAATTAATAGTTAAATAATCATTAAAAATTTGTTACCAACAAGTATTTTTAAACTTAGTCAGTGCCGAGTGCCGAATTTTGTCTCTTTCCTGTAGCACTTTTCTTCTCTCATAGCTTTATCATAGCATGGCCTCAGATACAATGTTTGTTTTTTCTCCTTCTTTTCATTTTTCTGCACAGTAGGGCTTGATCTGACACATCACAAAGTAGCTTTAAACTATGTTTGGGCACTAGTCTGATTGATCTGCTAGCTTGCTCGCATCTTTTCTAACTTTAACAGGGTTTAGGGTGACTATGGGAGAGGACTGAGAGACACAAAATGAAATTTTGGATTTGAATAGTTGGCAGTTGGAGAAGTATTTTGGGAATTCTGGACAATACAAAATGAACTATGTTTCTAGTTTTAAATTCATCTCTTTTTATGGAATTGTGTTCGACCCCTATGATCTGTTTTCATAAGAAACGTAGATTCCGTTGCTGTTGTACAACAAGGACGAGTAGTTGAAAGTTGAAACAAGGACGCAGGAAGAACATCTTGATGTAGTTTTGAGGCAGCTATATTAAGGAATGAAGTTGGGTGGTTTGATGAGGAGGAGCACAATTCAAGCTTGGTTGCGACGGAAGCTACGGATGTGAAGTCTGCAGGTGTGGTGAATCAAAGCTCTGTTATTGACCATCTTTCTGGTTCTAATTTTGGAAGCAGCATTGATGCTGCTGGAAATGGAATTGATTTAAGGGTTAAGGTGTAAAAATACACATATATTTTTTTACAAGAGGAACATTCAGCACTAAATGCTTTTTTGAGGTGCAAAAGTACACACGTGGTTACAAATTAGATGCAAAAATACCGTTTGATCGTTAAATTTGACTTTTTTTACTTTTAAAGGTATAAAAATACACATGTACTTTGACAAAAAGAATGTCTAACACCAAATATTTTTTTTAATTTAATAATTTATTTCAATTAAAAGAAAATTATTATTTCTTTAGGTATGGTTCCTAGGAAGCCAAATTTTTTCTTCTGATTTATCATTTTGGAAAGGAGGATTTATCCAATGGATAAAAAATGTTAAAAATTTATTTCCATAATTTAGTTTCCTTTTTTTAAAACATCCAATATTAATTTTTTTTAATTAATAATTGATAAATGAGTATTTGTAAATCAACTTTATAACTATAAGTCTATAAGATTCCTTGATTAATTTTCATTCATTGTATAAATAAAAATAAATTTATAATAATTTCTGGTTCACTTTGTTAAATTAAAAAATTAAAAATATTTTAATTAAATATAGTATTTATAATATCAAATTGTAAATGCATAAATACTCATTTATTAATTATTAATTAGAAAATTTAATAAGGATTTAAAAAAGGGAAATTAAATTATGTAAATAAAAAATTTAACTTTACAGGAATTATACTTAGAAAAATAATAATTTTTCTTTAATTGAAATAAAATTATTAAATTAAAAAAAACCTTGGTGTTAGGCACTCTTTTTGCTAAAACACATGTGTATTTTTGTACATTTGAAAGTAAAAAAAAAAAAGTCAAATTTAATAGTTAAAGGGTATTTTTGCACATAATTTGTAACCATGTATGTATTTTTACACAAAAAAAGTAGTTAGTCCTGGACGGTCCTCAAGAAAAAGAACATGTGTATTTTTACACCATAACCTTGATTTAAAATTCCATTTATCATTGATATGTGTTTGGATGACTAGAAAAAAGTATTTTTAGAGTCAAAATCATGGCTTAAAAAAAATACCTAACTACAACAGCACCTTTTTCTACAAAACTGTAATTTTGAAGAAGCTGATATTTTCCCCTTTCTGAGCTTGTTGAGCCATAACTATGGTGTAATAATTTCTCCAACCCCCAATTGTCTTTTTTCTCTTTCATCTTTTTCCCTTTCCTTTTCTCTCAGGAAAACATCACTCTTATCTTTTTTTAGGGTTTTATTTTTTAGCCATAGAACATTTAAAAAAATATAAATAAATATTATTTGAATTTATGAAACCTAAAAAGTCTGTTAACATTTATGAATGATAAAAATGTGACATTGATCAAATTGAGATTTTTAAGTGTTGGAGATTTTACTATAATGCCCCTTAATTTTTTAAATTGAAAAAAAAAAAAAAGGAAGGGCACCTCACCAGAGCACAATCTATGAATGGACGGTTAGTGGAGCTCTAACGACTGGAGCTCCGATGTCAAGGGGCTTTTTGTTTTAATAGGATTATTTTTTTTAAGAATGGAACAAAGGCAATAGAGGTGGGATTCAAACCCAACTCAACTTGGATGCAAAGAGGCACATGGTGACCATTGGGCCCAAAGCCCCTCTAATGAATGCATGCATGCACACGTGCTCGCACACATATATAATACAAATAAAGGCATAATGATATTGATTAAATAAGTAATCCAAATGACTAAATTCATAATGTTATTGATTAAATAAGTAATGACATGAACTAAATACGTAACTGTATCAACTATATGAGTAATTATATTCATTAGTGTTGTAATTATGAGTAATTGTATTGGCTAAAGACATAATGGCATTAACTAAATGAGTAATGATATTCAATAAAGACGTAAACAAATTGACTTAAAGCGTAATTGTATTGACTAAATAGGTAATATCATTGATTAAAAGCGTAATGATATTGATTAAACGAGGTAATGTATTTACTAAAGGTGCAAACATACTTAGTTAATGAGTAAAAAACTTTAGTCAATATCATTACTTATTTAGTTAATATCATTACTCATTTACTCAACACGATTACGCCTTTAGTCAATGTTATTACTCATTTAGTCATTATCATTACGCATTTAGTTAATGACATTACTCATTTCTATTTTTTCAGTAAATATCATTGCACCTTTATTTATATTATACAAATATTTACTTATGCATACATATATATCAAAGAGGCTTTAGTAGCTCAACGGCCGCCATGCCTCTTTGCAACCAAGGTAAGGTGGGTTTGAATCCCACCCCTACAATCTTGGTTCCAACTCTTGAAAATTCTAACTTGATCCCCAATGACATTTCTGTTATTTTCAAATGTTGATAGACTTTTTGAAATTTTAGTAATTGAAATAGTATTTATATATCATTTTCTAAATATTTAACTCTGAGATAAATTACGTATTTCAATCTAAAATATATTATTTTAGATATCACTATTTAAAAATGATTTTAGTCTATACAATTTATTAATGCATATATGTTTGAGCTATTTTTTGTCATCTTATAAAATTAACTAATGTTATAATTTTAATTTTGTAGATAAATTTATTTAAATTTTAGTATTTCTTATAAAATGTAATGTTGAAAACTTTTGAAATAGAATATTATCCGTTATATGCAATTATTACAAAAGCTAATATCCTTTTTGATAATTTGAACATTAAAAAAAGTGAATTTGGTAACAATTATCCAAACACTATCATTTTATTGAAATCACTTTTTTCACATAATATATTTTCTAAAATCACTTTTATCACTTTTTCTACAAAAGCTATCCCCCAAAAGTTAATCAAACACTTAGAATTTAAATAATTCAACTACCTTTTATAGAAATTTTCCCTTAATTTTTCTCATGTACTCACTTTCTTCATTTTTCTCACTATTACTCTAATTTACCCACTTATAAATGAGGGCATATTTATTAAAACAAGTATTTTTACTACATATTTATTATTTTAAACTAATGTAATTTGGTTAATATGATTTTATATATAGGGATGGAGGGAGTAGTACAAAGATTTAAAAATTAGTTATCCAATTCAATAAATAATATAATTAGAATAATATAATAAATACACCAGGTAAAAGTTACTAACAGTAACAGGGAGTATTAATGTGTTGGGTTAAAGGGCTTTGAATTGGAAAAGTTAGAGAATAAAACTTGTTTAAGATTTTTTTTTAAAAATTAAAATTTACAAAAAAATAAAATAAGAAATGGGATGGTTATATACCTTATTCTCTCTTTTGATAATTCCTCTATCTCTGGAACTTTCTTTCTATTGATTTATTTATTTTTTATTTTTCAAATTTTCATGTTCATATTCTTCACTATTTTACATAAATTCAATTGGAACAAGATGCTGCATGCACACTCAATAGTTTACTACTTTACTTGCTTTAATTTGTGAGAATATGCCTGAGCCTAACCAATTAATATCTGTTAATTAGTGCTTCATTATTGATTTTAATTCAAACTTTTTAAAACTTAGGCAATAGGCATGTGTTAATTATTGCGATTCAAAACTCAATGGTAGGCACCAATAACCCCACCCCCCCCCCCCCCCCCCTTCTAAAAAAAAAACAGATGATATATCCTGTCCCTCGAAATTGTTAAAAGAAAATATATATAATAGATAGATATACTAGTTTTTTTTTTTTGTATTTTAATTATTCTTCAATTATTTATTTATTCAAATTAGTTAGTTTATAAATTTTTCACCAAGGCGCATAAAAATCCTATAAAGTTTAAGTCATATATAAATAATTTGAATAATTTTTAAAACTTGACAAAGAAATCCTAAATATTTAAAATAAGTTTCAAAATACTATTTTGATTTATTAATTATTAGGCATAAAGTATATTTTTTATCCTTCATATAAGTCAAATAATAATTAGATTTATTGTTTGAATATACAATTTTACCTATAATTTATTGTCTTGCAAAGTGTACATGGCTATTTTTGGAAAGTAAGTGTATATATTAAATATGGATAAACTATTAAATTTTAAGATAAATTTAATAGAGACGAAGATATCAATGACTAGAATAAATTGTTGAACTTAAGTGCATTGGAAAAATGTTCAAAGTGCGGATGCACGAGCCATATCATCTTTAACAATGGGTTGTGTCTTGTTTGTGTGTACGTGTATATAGGTGTGTGAGTGCACGTATGCATGTGAGCGTACATATGTGTATGTGAGTGCATATGTGTGGGAGCATACATGAGCGCGCGGAGATGTATGCATGCATGCGGGAGGAGTTCTTTCCCTTATCTTGTTTCTCATTTTTTTTCATTGGCTAAATATGAGTCGTTGATTGAGAAAATGAGAAAAAAATAAAAGTAATATTATATTGATTAGACAGATGAAATTTAGAGATTATAAGAAATGATGAGGAGAGAAACTCAACCCGCATGTATGCATATATATATGTGTATAAATATAATTGAAAAATAAAACTAGCTCTCATGACTCTTAGCTTCTTGGAAGCCCATTTCTAAATCTATTTTCCATCTTCTCATCTTCTTAGTGTTAGATTTTTAGATTTGAATGTTGTTATGCCCGCTTTGAAAATTGATCAATGAATGCTTATAGATTTGTAGTTGTTGGTGAACAAGGAAGATGGGAAGTTTTTGAGATGACCTTTTTTTTTTTTCTCTTCTAAATGTTTTTTTCAATAAATAAAGGAATTCTATTTTTTATATAATTGTGCAATTTGATCTTTAATTTATTATATTGACTTTGTATAATTTTAACATAAAGTTAATGAAATTTAAAGTTTTTTTTTTTTTTAGTTTCAGTGAAATGTGTTAAAGATAAATTATAAATAGTAGGAGGAACCAGGGGATGTGAATATTATATTTGGGATGATGGAGTATAGTTATCAAAGGTCTTCTATCTTATTTACAGTAGTTTATGTCCTCGTTTGACTAGCTTAACCTCAGATATAAATAACATTTACGATACAAATTTTATAAATCAGATGAGAAAAAAAGACAGCCCTTATTTGACCTTTTCATTTGCTATGCCTCCATGGGCCTTAAGCCCTTTTCCGACTGAAAGAAAAGTATAATGATACAAGTGGGCCATGAAAGGAAATTAATCATGTTAAAGGATTTTAGATTTTTAAAATGATGGAAAATTACCAAAGTAAATAAAAAAAATTAGATAGAAAAAAATGCTTATACGTGATTTGACCCACAACATTGCAAATCATTTTCGAAATCCTAAAATTTTATTTCAAGTACTCTTTTTCAACTAATAAGCTTCCACCATCTTAATTATTAATATAAAATCTTTTTTTTGTTATAAATATTTAGTATCTGGTTCGGGATTCATTACTACCCTTTCCATTAAAGGCATCTCCTCTAAAACTTAAACTTAAGATTCACGAGATCTAGTGGGCCCTTACACCATACACCATTAGTCAACTCTGCTTCCTTGATATAAGATTTTGTACAAGTATAATATACAATACAAATGAGGTCTTATATTAAGATTCGGAGATTATATTATTTACAACCATGGTACTATAACTTGGACCAGACTAACATGGTTGACCAGAAAAACCAGTGATCCAGTCATCTATCTGGTCCACGTGAGTAGAAAAATCGAAAGAAGAGTGATTTGATCTGATCTAGGGCAAAATGGTTTGGTTGGGGTTGACTTAGGGTCACTTTTTTTTTTTATTGAAAAATTGTTTAAAAATGCATGAAATGTAAGAACTTCAAGAAGAAATACGTTTACTAAGGAAAATAGAAAAGGAAATGAAAAAAATATATTGATAATATATAAAAAAAATATGCCTATTCTCTAATCCTTTTTATAATATTCAAAATTTTAAATTAATTTGATCCTTTTTTTATTATATATTAATATATTACTATAACATGCAATATATATGTGTGTGTGTTATATTAGTAGGTACTTTTATATATTTTATTTTAAAAATGTCTTTTCATTATCACCGACTTGATCCACTTTGGTCCAACTCGCTAGTCCTCAATTTGCAGCCTTGACTGGGTCATTGTCTCATTTTTTATTCCTTGTTTGTTTACAAACGACGAAAGTTCCAAAATTTGCCATTGAGCTTCAACGATTTATAAAATTTCCACAATTTATCTCTTTCACAACGAAAGGGGTGTCAACTTTACAAGGGCATTTTTGTTCATTTACTTTTTCTTGAAGACTCTGATCCTTCACTGTCATTTTTAAAATTTATGGTTCTCTAAAATAATTATCTTCCTTTCATAGTTCTCACATCATTTTTCAAAACATTTCCCACACCAAATCCATACTTAACTCTCACAATTTTTCTGTCATAACTCATGCACTCATTATCTTCTCTACATATATAGAGCTTGAAAATAGCCTTGAGAGGGTAGTTGGGGTTAGTTAGGCTATAAAGCCCCAAAAGCTCTCACAATTTTATTTTAACAAATTTGATTAATTAGTCCTTCTGGTCTTAATTATAAGACATGATTGTCTTTTTTAGAAAAATTAAGGAAGCTAATTAAATGACTTTAAAGTATTTTTATTTTTATTTTTTTTCTTCAAACCCATTAGTTTGACTAATAAGCTAATATATAATTTAAGAATACACAATATATAAAATGACTAAATAACTTATTTAGCTTCCTTAATCCCTCCAAAAAAAGTCAACTTTATCTTATAATTAGGACGGGAGGTAGTAATAAATATCAACAAGTGAATATTAGTTATACCAATAATATGAAATTTTCATACCAAGTTACCCTAATAATTGCTGGTGATAAAAATTATGACTCATTTTCCAAATCCACCTAATGTTCTATAATATTCAATGTTCCAAATTCAAACTCTACCCTTGTTAAAGGAATTCAAATCCATTCCAATCCACCTAACAACCATTAATAAACCAATGTAGTGACATGATTTCCGGCTTATTTTCCCATCCACCGAATTCCTGAGAATCCTTCTTTTTTTTTTTTTTTTTGTTTCAAGGAATTCCTGATTATCTAAGGATTTGTTTGGTAGAAAGAATTAATTGTGATGGAAAGGAAGGGAAGGGGAGGGAAGGGGAAAATTATGATCATTGACATGTTTGGTATATGCATTGAAATAAAAAATGGTTTGATAGAAAAATTTAGGGATAATTAATCTGCAATTATTTATAATTTCAACCAATTTTTAATTGGATTCTTATAGTTTTCTATCTCTTGTAATTGGGTCCTTATACTTTAATTTATTTATGATTATGTTTATGTTAATGCCCTTAATATGTTATATTTAAAACCTAAATAATTAATCATTGTTTGAATATCCTCCAATCCCCATGGATATACCTATACTCTTAAAACTCAAGTGGTGAAAATTTTGTCTTTTCATAGCTTTTCCATATACCAAATAGGCCGTAAAATTATTGATGAGTCTTTTCAATTAAAATTTAATAGAGTTTAATAATATTGTACGGTATATGTAGCTGATGCCATCTTACAGGATAAGACTTTTTGTTACAGCACGAGGAAATTAAAGAAAAACAAACATGTGGAAATGAATATATATATATTATGGGAATTGATTTTCTCATGTTGCATGAGAAAAAAGAAGATTCCTACACATACATGAAATGGTGGGACCCACATATATGTATAAAAATATTATTTATACATATATGTGGGTCCCACCATTTCATGTGTGTGTGACATGAGAAAACACTTCTCGTACAGCATGAGAAGTATTTTTCCCATATACTATATATGTGTGTGATATGAACTATTCCATATATATAGACATTGACAGAACTCAGGTTCCAAAAAGCTGAGTTACAAAGCACATATATATACACAAATGAAGAGAGAGACATTAAAGCATATAGCTGAAGAGGAAGACATGAGCATCGTGGTGGTGAGCAAGAAGAGGGAGTGAGTCAATGTAAAGATAGAGGCGTGTGAGGTTGTCTTTTGCAAGTGTGAGTCTATCAACTACTTCACTGTTGTCTATCTTAACCCATAGATCTCTTGAACTCACTCTCTTCAGGCTTCCTCTGCAAAATGGGCATGACTCTGATCTCACATTCCTGCAGCATCAACCCTCATTACTTGCTAGGAGTTACAAACTTAATTTAGTTATTTCGGTAAAAATGTCAATTGATTTCACTAAAATGTCATTTTTCAAAAACCATTATTTCAACGAAAACTCTATTTAAATGTGGAATCAATAGGGATAATTTAAAGAAAAAAATTGTAAAAATAAGCTATAAAAAAATGAATTCAGGGAGGAGAGTTGGTTTGAACGCCTTAATTAGGATTGGAGATAGTGGTTCCAACCCCTTTATTACAATATATTTAGGGGTTGTTTGGTATGAGGGAAAAAAATATTGAGTTGAATTTTAAAAAATTAGATAGGCGAGGTTAAGATGTTGTAATTAATAAAATTTTATAATTTTATTTCTCCAATTTTTGTAAATTTAAATTGTAAATATTTTCTCTCCCTTCCCCTCCAGATCCCTCACGCCAAACCAGCCTTAAGAGAGTTCAACATTGATTAGTTGGATATTGAATTGGAAGTAAAAAGAGTTGAAGTAGGTCTTATCAATTGACTTAAGTCATTTTAATAGAATACATTTTGTTCAATTCAAGCCTTATTCCTAGTTAGTCTCTTTAAAACTAATACTTCCTATGGTCTTAAACGTAAGAGCGAGTAGAAGGGTTTATATTGATTTTGATGATATTAAATATAAAACAATTATATATTAAAAAAAAAAGAATTAATGAGTTGAAAAATTAAAGAAGAATATTAGTATTAATTACCAGTTATGGAAGCAGGTGATACACAAAGAGTGGCCACAATCAGGGAGGACCATGATCATGCTCATCTCCATGCAGATTCCACACTCATCGTCTCTCATCAAATCTTGTTCTTTATTCTCAGACCCTTTCTTGAAGCTTTTTCTACTCACAATTTGTCTGCAATTATTTCTGTTATCTTTAACTTCATCTGCTTTAAACTCCCCTTCAAGTTGCCTCAGTGATGGGTATATTACACCTGCAAGGGGAAAAATCATGAATTTATATCTCTTTTATTATTTCTTTAATTAATTGAAATAAGATTTTTTGCTACAAAATTAATGAATTAATTTTCTTTTATTTCATTTTGTGTATCATAATAAATCACAAAGATAGCAAATTGACATGAGAAGGGGAAAATTAAAATGTTTAAAAAAGAATAGAAAGAAGGAGGAAGAAAAATTAACATTACCGTAGAAATCCTTGAGAGATGCTTTTCTTTCTTTGGAGGATAAGGATGGTATTCCATCACCGTACACCTGGACCACCAAACCAATTAGAAAATAGTGAATTAAAAAATTAACTTTTTAATTTGATTGGCTAGACCCCCCCCAATATAAAACTCAAGTTAAAAAAAAAAAACTCTAGTAGGTAGATTTTTTTAAAAAAAAAAATCTCAAAAAAATATCACTTAAAATTCAAAATGTTAAATATGTGATTTCACACAAAATAAGTTATCAGTTGCTTTATTGTTCTTGACAATCTCATTATTGTTATTGTCAATAGAATTTTCAAATTTAAGTGATATTTTTTGTCATTCTTTTTAGATTTTCTTTTTTTTTACTATGTACTATCCTCTATTATGTAGAAGATGGTTAGGGGTTTTTATTAATTTGAAATATAACGCCTCAATCTATTTTATATATCAAATTTATAATTATATCATCAGACTATTTATCTTTATTAATTATATATATTAAAGAGTTTCTATGTAGGGGTAGCTTTGAATAAAAAAGATTAAAGAAAGTATGTAAGGAAAATTGACACATAATTTATACAAACAACCAATCTAACTAATTTTTCTTAATTCTTAAAATTTAATTATGAAACTCTTATATTTAGAATTAAATGGATTTGGTAGTATATTAAACCGAAGTGAAAATAAGATACCTTGAAAATGAGGATGTGGAGTAAACCAAGAGAAGTTGGTAGGGAGTCGGTACAAGTGAAATCCAGCCATTGGATCAAATAAAGGAATAAAGGAGCCAAAGGACTGTATGATAATTTCATCTGAATATGGTCCCCTCCATACCCTCCTGCTAGTGATGCTGCCCTGCATTTATTTTTTTTTCATTAATTATATAATTAATTAATTAAATTTCATCTTTGCAAATGTATAACTAAAATCAAATATGACTCTAGTGTAATAAGTACATGCACAAAAAACATTAAATGGGAAAGTCGTGAAAGTATATGTCTTGGGTCCCTAAATTGTTTTAAAGGGAAAAACAAGACATAATTTCATGAAAATTTTATAAATAAAAAAATATAATTTCAACAAAACTGAAATTCAAGCTAGTGGCCCACACACACACACAGACACACTCTATATAAATGAGCTTTATTCTTAATGAAAGGAATTACATCACCAATTAATTACAAAGTCTTTCAATTCGAGCTTATGTGAATACTAAAAATATATTTTTACAATAATTACATCCCTTTATTTTATTTTGGTGATAGTAATTACATCCTTTAGGACTTTGACCTAGTTTAGATATGATTAAATGAATTAATTTTTTTTGTGAAAAAGATATGAATGAATTATAGTTTAATATGGCTTTATATGCTTGTGGAGACATTTTTTTATAACTCAACTCAAAATGCATGCAAGGTCATGAACTAATTTAAGTAAGATTTGTGTAATGTATTTTTTTTATTTAAAAATAAATCAGTGTAATTTTGAAGATAAAAAAAAATTGCGTAAGCATTTTATTTATTTATATATATTTATATATATATATATATATATATATATATATATATATATATATATTAAATGTCCCCTGTCTATTTACAGGTTTATTATAGTTTTATCAAAACTAGAGGGAAAAAAGAAAGAAAGACTGTAACCGGAGATATAACCCATACGTCATAAGTGATGAACTATATGATGCAATATATATAGTATAAATGTAAAATCGAGTTTACTATCTAATTTAATTTTAAACTACAAATAATTTAAAATTTAAATCACTTCAATACTCAAATAATTAATTAAATGTAAACAGTGAAATTGCCCAAGAAAAATACTAGTCAAGCCACGTCATTTGAGATAAACGGCTTAAACTATAAAAACTAAAATCAAAACTTCTTAAAAGTATATGGACCAAACTTAAGACACGTTAACGATAAAATATAACAGACAAAACTAAAACTAAACTTACAGTTGAATTCTTAACTGGCACCTTATGTTGCCAATTCAGGAAGTGAATTCACTCCAACGTTTTTTATCAACTTCTATGTTTTTTTTTCCTTCTCTCAAAATATTAACATAATGAGCTGTATGATGTTCTTTCAAAAACTGCAAGAACCTGAAATTTCGTACTGCTCTGGTAAATTATTTCAGAAACACATTTTGGCTTGGAGGAAGAACGGTAGAAGAAACAGAAACAAAAACTTTTTTCCCTTCTCAGGGATAAACTTTTCGTACAAAATTAACTCAGCAACGTAACTAAACAACAACAAAATGATGACAAAGTATTATCATAATTGCAAAGATGTATTATGAGAAATTGACTTGTAATTTCATTGCAGAGTGGGGAATATCACGGTCCCATTTTCTTTTCTCGAGGGTAAATAAATTCTCTTCCAAAATTAATTCAAATGATGCTTCGATAAACACCCAAAAACTATATATCATGAACAATAATGTCTATACTATGGCCTGTTTTTCCAGAAACCCCGAAAACAAGAAGAAGAAGAAATTATACTCACAGGGTATTGGCATGTTGGATATCAGCTTCAAGAGCCAGAATAGAATCTCTTAAACAAGAAGAAGAAGAAGATTTATGAGGATGATTCTGCCACATTATCAAATCCAGAAGAAGGGATACACAATTGTGTTCAAAAGTCTGAAACTTTATGCCAGAGAGAGAGAGAGACTGTGAAAATGGAAGGGAATTTAGGGGGGGGGGGGGAGATGCCTGTATAAAAAGCAGATCAGAAGATTATATAAAAGGAAGAGGAAGAAGGAGAAGAAGAAAAGGAAGTTTGCTTAATGATCAAAGAGTGGGAGCCTGTAAGAAAAGAAAAGGATAGCTTCTCTTTCTTCCTCATTAATCTCTTCAACTGCTTTCTCCTTTGGTTTCATTATTAGTACGCTCCTTCTTACAGCACCATGACTTCCCTAACAAATTACACGTCTTCACCCTCACACACGCCTTCTCTTTCAACTACTCTTTATTTTCCTTAAAACAATTATTAGAATATTATACTGTACAGCTAATTATGATTTTTTTTTCTTTTTTTTTATTCTACTCACTCTGTTCCTTTTTTATAACATAGGATTAATTGAATTGCGCTATTCCAATAAGTAGTTAAAATTAGTTGGATGCAGAAAATTGTAAGAAATGAAATTTGTCTTTTGAAAGTGCTCTCATTTATGGGGAAGAGAGAGAATATATATGCTAATATTGAGTATTTTAGTCAAATATGAGGATTAAATATAATAGTGATGATATGAGTAATTTTTGTAATTAAGTGACGATAAAATGGAGTGTTTACAAATTCTTTTTTCAGACCTCACCTAATTCAATCTATATATATATATATATGACATATTCAAGAATTTCTATCTTATAAAAATGAACTGAGGGAGTATTACTTTTCTCAAAATTAATGCACATTCCATAATGTAAAGATGGTTAATCTGTGACCAAATTAATGCAAAACTTATTGCACATATTTTTTTTCCCTCCTACCATTAATGTCGGATATATAATATATAAATTAGATTTTCTCTAGGCATTTATTCATATATTTGGGGAGAGAGTAAATAGAAAAATGTGAAAGTATACATCATCATTATTATTTTTTTGGTCAACAAATAATACATAATTATTACACTAGCATAAAAGCGCACATATTATTTTTTTTAAATGCAAGTATATTGTACGAAGGAATCTAATTAGAAGGAGGGTGAGGGTTGCCTCCATTTCTTTCGTCTCAATTTTTCTATCATTTTATCTGTCTTTTTGTGCCATCATTTTTATATGAAAATTTTATCGGTTCAAATTTAATATTTATAAAATAATTATTTGTTATGAAAATAAGAAAAGTATAAGATATTGAGATTATATAAATGATTAGAGATAAGAGAGAATTGGAGAGAAAAGGAGGGAGAGATATTTTATTCATTTGGGTGCTTATAATCACTTAATACAAGACCATT
Source organism: Acacia confusa (assembly GCA_037074495.1). NCBI lineage: Eukaryota > Viridiplantae > Streptophyta > Magnoliopsida > Fabales > Fabaceae > Acacia > Acacia confusa. Next base: position 8,554,478 of record CM073502.1, read on the forward strand.
ATTAATAGGCCACAAGTCTTTAAATTACATTTCATCAGGAGTTACACAAGAGAATAAATTTTTTTATTTAATTAATATTAAAATTGATTGTTTAATTAATATTAATAAGTTAATAAGAAATCGAAATGATAAAATTAAAAAAAATTGAATTAATTACCGATAAAATGATAAATCAAATAACAAAAAGTAGATAAACCTACCTAATTGTGAAATATGTTACATTGGGAGGTTATGTCTATTAATTATAAGAAACTTCCAAGAGGCTATTCATTTATAAGTTATATTGATTTAATTGGAGAACCACAAAAGAAACTTTTAGAAGGCTATGGACATCCACCTAAACATGAAGATATTTATAACATATTATAATTTTGCATAAAAATTCATAAATAAATTCATACTGTTACAATAACGTGATTTTTTTTTCCTATATATATACTTAGCCTAGAAAAATTGTAGCATGCGTCCGAATTTAACATTCTCATTAAGATAGTTTAGCCCCGTGTAGACATGAGGATGCAAAACAGATGTAAATGTTGTAGTGAAAGGATTATAATTACGTGAGGAGTCCTTCCATGTGTAAAATCTTTGTGAGGTATTGAAAAGATCATCGAAACCAACCAGTGGCGGACCCACGTTGTTGCAACTGTCTGCAAGTGCAGACACAAAACCTGTGCAGATGGATGAAGAAGCTAAGAGGTGATATAAATATTGTTTCGTAGCAAATGAGATGAGCATTGCCTTTTTATGGTTTCTAGTTTCTGGTCCATTAGCGGTTCTGTTTTCTGCTTTTTATTATTATAATAGTAATAAATTTGATGTCATTGTTCTCCATAGCTACTCTTCTCTAGTTCTTTATTTCTTATCATTATTTTCTAGAATTCTGGTTTTTTGCTTACATGTACAATTAGAATGAGCTTTAAACTTCTTAATTTATTTTTTAATTGTTATTTTTCTATATTAAGTTGAAGTTTTCTTTTTTTTATTGTTTATATTCTTTTATTTTTTTAATGTGTTTAAAACTTTCCTTTAAAAAAATTTTCACCATTAATTATGCACCCATAAATCTAAAATCCTGGGTCCGCCACTGATCGAAACATACTCATAAATTGCTTGTTCTGGGCTATTTTAATAAAATATGTGAAGAGAGAAATTTCATTAAGTTCAAATGAGATTTACAGGAATAATGATTCCTTTCAACACTGTCAAGCTATTTTCTGAAAAAAAAAAAAAACTGAGGCAAGGTTTCTAGGAGCCGTGGCGGAAAACCTTTGTTGGAAGTGAGTCAAGTAACACTAATTATTAATTATGATGTTTAGATGATGTTTCTGTAAGAGTAAGACCTCTCCAATAAAACGGTTTCCTGCTCATCTATCCTTTGGATGAGTAAAAGGAAGTCGACTAATTTAGGTTGTCCAGATGAGATTTGAACGGTTTAGATTTTATTTTATTTATTTGGTGATTTTTTTTTAACAAAAATTATTTTAATGGGCTAAAAATTTAAAGTAAAGATAATACTTGAACTAACATTCTTCTTCAAAAAACAATTTTCTCATTTAAGAATTATCAAATGAAAAAATAAAATCGGGAAAATCCTCTCTAGGGCCCAAATAAGCAAAAAAATTTCAAAAAAGGCCCCAACAACTTTCACATGTTAAAAAAGGCCTTAGGGCCTTTTCTGATATTATTTCAGAAAAAACGTAGTTGTTAACGGGTACTGATATTATTGTTAACGGAATTATTGTTAACAGGTACTGATATTGTTGTTAACGGATACTGATATTGTTGTTAACATTTTCTGAAATAATATCAGAAAAGGCCCTAAGACTTTTTTTGACATGTGAAAGTTGTTGGGGTCTTTTTTAAAATTTTTCGTTTAATTAGACCCTGGGAAGGATTTTCCCAATAAAATCTAACCACCTAAATGAGTAGAGAAACCGGTTTGGCTCCAATAGGCACAACATAATGGATTAATTTTGTAGATAAACAGAAGCTGTTTACGAGGTAACCATATTTTCGAGGTAAATTATTAGCTCACCTAATCATGGTGTCATTAATAGAGAGAATGTCACTTACCCAAAAAAAACTCATCTTTACTGTTATAAATTGAAATAAGTGTTTCGAGAATTTTGTCAGCAAAGTCAGCAGAAATAAATGCCTTTACAAAAAAAAATCATATGAAATGCGCTTGCTGCAGCTATATTATTTGAATTAATTTTTGGGTTAAGGTACAAAAATACACATGAACTTTTTTCTCATAAATAAAAATACATATATATTTTTTTGAGGAGTAAAAATACACATATGGTTACTATTTTGGTATAAAAGTCATATCTCACCGTTAAATCACCGTTCACCGTGATGAGAGAGAAAGAGATGAGGTGAATAGTAACTTAACGGCGGTGAACAGTGACTTAACGGTGAGATGTGATTTTTACACTAAAATGGTAACCACGTGTGTATTTTTACCCCTAAAAAAAATATATGTATTTTTACTTATTGAGAAAAAGTTTATGTGTTTACCCTTAATTTTTAAAATGGTAGTAATATACAATGAAGTGATCGAGATCAATTTGGTGATTTGTTGGTCGGGGTTGAGCTTCGCAATGACTGTTTTTGACTTTTTGAAGTGTGGAAGTCAAAAAAATAAACGGTGGTTCAACTTTTGTGTTCAATATTCAATATTCAATGGTGCCAGCAGCTGCCGACTATTCCCATTCTATTAATTTCCCCAGCTGGCCCCTCCTCAAAATTGACCATTTCCACTTGGCCCCACCATCTTTTTCAATAAAGTTACAACCTTTAGTCATCATCTCACAATTTAATATACTTATTTTTGATAAAACAATTTAATATACTTATTACAAAAGTTAGGTGATCAAGTATGTTTTGTTTATTATAAAATTAGGATGAATTATCTCTCAACTAAAATATTCAACTCAAACCTTGTAAATAACAAATATATTAAGAGAGCTTTCTCTTAATTGAACTCCGAGTTAACATAAATTTAAATCAGTCTTACATATTAGAGAGTATGTGAAAAAATATTTATTAAATTTCTAAACAATTTATAATAAGAAAAATGGTTGAAAAATCCTCGTTTGTAAAATTCATTGACCAAATATATCTATGGACTTATAATCTTCACTATGTGCAACTCTTTTTTGGTGACATGTTACCTATCTTCAATTATATGTATAATTAATTGTAGTAAACTAATTTAGCTTCTCTTACATTTTGTCATTTTAATTATATAGACGTCCCTTTTACTTCAAACTGTTTCCCGTTAATATGTTTTTTTTAAAAAAATGTGTTAATTAAAATGTATATTTAAATAAACTTTATTTATTGATTTACCCTTCATAATAACTAATTATCTAATTTTGACTAAAATTGTTTAAGTAATTTAAAAGTTCTTTTCTTTTTCTTAATTTATTTTTTAACTTTTGCAGATAGTTATTTGCTAAATTTTTTACTCCTAGGATAAGGGCTAAAATAGTATATAATTAAGAAAAAAATCCCATTAAAATCCATTTAAAATGTTCAAACCCAGATTTAAGGACGCACTTTTATCAAATTCTTAATTAGGCCAAAAGGTATCATGAGGAACTTTTGGAATAGTTTATTTTATCAATATGTCTTGCTACTTTTTTTTTTCCTCATTCTTTTTCTATTGATAAAATCTTTGTATCGATTGGACTCCTTTCTCCACTGTAAAATTTATTTGGCTCATTCACAAACAATGTGCTTATACTAAATGAAATTAAGGATTCTATACTATTTTGATAGAGCAACAAACTTCAAAATTTAAATATTGTGCCTGAATAAAAAAAATCATCTCAATAACTTCTTCTCTTCATTATTTGTTTTCAATCACATCATAGTGGAAGTATAAAATTTTATAATTATTTATTATTATAATAAAATCAATTCCCTTGATGGTTTTAGGATGATTTTCTTGTATCTTTAGATTTATTGTTGTGTTGCCGCTTTCAATCATTCCATTGACACTAACTAGATTCTATATACTAGGATTAAAGAGAAATTCCCAGAACTTACCCCTTGATATTTTTTGTTAACTCTATTTTTTCTTTTCTTTGATTTTATCACTCAAAAGCTCTAATTTGCCTAAGTACATGTTTGGGAAACCCCATACCATAGTTTTAAAAAACTTTTTTTACACAAATTGAGATAAAACTCCATTTACATACTAATTTCATAAATTATAAAAGCACTTTTAAAAAGCTAAACAAACCGGCAATGACTCTTTAATTTTGTTTTTTTGCTTTTGGATGATTCAAGATATGATGAAAGGGGCATTATGATCTTTTAACAACATTCAGTAATCCCTAACGAGGCTTCTTGGCTTGATTAGATATTTGTTAAAAGTGCAGGCTTGAATTTGGAATTGGGTATTTTAAATGGATTTGAATGGGATTCTCCCTATAATATATACATAAAAAATATGATTCATTATTTTGGTAATTATATGCTTAATTAAATGTGTTCATGAATTTTAATTATGAATTAGAATTATTTTTTTGTTGTTCAAAAATTATTTTTAGGCAAATACAAATGTTTATTATTTTTGTTGAAAAAGGGGCATTTTCGTCAAAAAAAGATTGAACAATCAAACTTAACTATCAACTAATGGTTGGATGGTTGGAAATAAAATCTAGAAAACATAAGGCTGGTTTTTTGTAACCTACATTTTAATTTTAATGGAGATTTATATATTTTCAAAATAAAGAGGAGGTTTATGTAATTTAAATAAAACAAAAGGGTGGTCATTATTTTTTACTCTAAAATTTATTGTCCAACGTCACTTAATGACTTAGGTTTAGGTTTATGAGCAAATGCAACTCATTTTCAATGAGTTGAAAATCGTTAAAAATAAGTTGTATATAGGTAAAGAAGAGTTACACACACTAAAAATATATGTTGCCAATAGCTCTCTAAACAAATTTTTGGTAGTTTTTTTTTTGCCCAAAAGGTAGTTTAAACAATAAATTTTGTAATAAAGTATTTTTTTTTAATCAATTTTTACTATATGCTCACTCTGGTTGTTATTATAAGATACATTCAAAACATTGATCTTTGTTCTAAATATAAAATATAATTTTCATATATGTTAATCTTTCCCCTTTTTTGATAAAACAATAATTGGTGCATGTGTGTTGCGCAAGAAAGATCATATCTATTTGATGCTTTAATTAAGTTATGTGAAGTCAACTATAGGTGTGAGCACTTGTATATGCCTCTATTTTAATTTTGCTCACTCATATTTTTCCAAGAGCATATAACATTAACCGAGAAAGTGTTAACAAAAAAAAGTTAATAGAGAAAGTGAATTTCATAAAGGCTCTTAAATTTTTTAAATTTAAATTAATATTTTTACACTCAAGTTTAAACACCTGTAATAATCACAATGCAAAAATATAATATAAAAATATTATAATCAAATTAGGAATTTAAAAAAAGGGTTAAGGTGCAAAAATACATATGAGTTTTTTCCCAGGAGCGCGCAGCACCACGTGCTTTTTTTGGAGTAAAAATATACACGTGGTTACCATTTTGGAGCAAAAGTCATATCTCATCATTATGTTATTATTCACCATGATGAGAGAGAAAGAAATGAAGTAAATAGTAACATAATAGCAATAAATAGTAATTTAATAGTGGGATGTGACTTTTGCTCTAAGATGGTAACTACGTGCGTATTTTTGCTCCAAAAAAAAAACACGCGGTGCTGGACGTTACTAGGAAAAAAACTCATGAATTTTTGCACCTTAACCCTAAAAAAAATAGAAAATAATCATCAATAAATTTTATTTATTGATTAATGGATCCAAATTGAATCTTCTTGTATTTATTACCTAACTGAAACCTCTAGTATGTATTATGTTTTTGGCAAAAAAAAGCAAATAATCATCAATAAACTTTTTTATTGTTTAATATAGATATTAAAAAACTTAATTATATAATTATAAAATAAACATCCATAAATTATATTTATTGACTAATGAATCCAAATTAAATCCATTAGTATTTAATTATTTATAATGGTTTTTGGATTTCTTAAAAAATTATGATAACTCCTCAATTTATGAAGGCAAAACAAAATTCAATTATGAAGGAATACAAAAAAAGGATAATAATTAACAGAATTAACTTTATTACTTAATAATAAAAGGGAATTTGGTGGTGCTATTATGGGTATTATATAATATATAAATCTGTCAATCCTTTTTAAATTTATCTCTTTAATGGTTTTTCAATAATAATCAAGAAAGAGATAAAATAAGGAATTGAAAATGATAACAAAGGAGTTTTAGATAATACATATAATATTAACAAACTTAGCTAATATTTTTAATATAGTTAAATTAAGTAAATATATTTTAATGTTTTATATTAAATATTGAGGGGAGTAATTTTTATTTTTTTTAATAAATATCTCCACCCCACCTGCCGCTGCCCTCTTTGATGACACGTGAGGCCTCCTTTACTTGCCGAGGACTCCCACCTCCTAAGGCGATCTCCCACTAATTCCAATAACACCATAAAATAGGTTGAGTGGTAAAGAAAGCTCTAAAACTTTTAAATAAAATTTGTAGTTAAAACCTAAAAAAATAAAATAAAATATTGAGAGAGCTTCTCTGAATTAAATATTGATTCATTTTAAAGCTAGATTAGTAGTACATATTAGATGAATTCAGAAAAATCCATGCGCAATTGTTATAAATAATTAAACAAATTATGAAAATGTAAGTACATTTTATTAGTAACAAATTAGGGTGATTTGTGAAAAGTTACAAGCAGTGGGTAGTAGGGTAGACCAAGAGAGATAGAGGAGAGGATAGACCAAAAGGAGGGACTTGACTTACATGCTTTGCTAACCAGGTCCATTGTTTAAACGATGACATTTTTGGTACAAAACACACACACCTGGTCCTTTTAATATATATATATATTTGGAGCATTGCAAGGTAGTAAAAAGATAATTTAGAATATTGAATGATACTAAAAAAAATTCTTCATGGTCTTGAAAAATTATTTTATGATCTTGAAAAAATATTTCAGGGTACTGACTCGTATTAAAAGGATATTGACTAGTATTGAAAAAATAATTCATGATATTAAAAAATTATTTTAGGATTTAAAAAAAAATTGGTTCTTATTGCTACTAAAATATAATTTAAAATATTTTTTTAAGATCATAAACCATGTTTTTAGTACCCGTTAGTATCCTAAATTATCTTTTTACTATCTGGAAGTGCTCTAAAATATTTTTTTTAAAAAAAGACAAGGTGTGTCTGTTTTGTGTTAAAAACATCATTGTTTAAAGCAATGGACGGCAACAGACCTAGGGTAGCAAAGTATGTAAGCCAAGTCCTAAAAGGAGATAGAGGGTAACAGGAGAAGGGAGATAATTGAGAAAGAGGGTGGGCATTAAGGTAATTTAACACAAATTGCAACTCCCAATTTGAAACATGAAGATGAATCTATTATTTCTCAAATTGGAGTTATTGATTTAGGCTTTTAAAATTTAGAGGGTATTTATATGGGATTTCCCCTTAAATTTATTATATTACGCTTATGATGAAAAACCAGTTGGGCATTGTACTCAGCAGGTGATTTTCAAGAAAACTGGCTCCATTAAATATGCTCTTTCTCTACAGTTTGCACCACAGAACTGCACACTCATTCCCACATCACATCTGTCCAGAGCCCGGCCCCACAGCCAAAAGGCCCAAGAAAAAATCACCCCCAACATGGTTCTATTTCCCCCCTTTTTTTTTGATACATGAAAAAAAAAATCCCTATTTTCTCTTTTTTGAACTCCCAATAGTGTGCTGAACCAATCCCAAACATTACAGAGAGATACCTACATTTAATAATTTAAAATATTTTAAATATAATTTCCTCCAATGAGAAATTCCAAGTGTATTTGAATTTAGACAATTATGTTTTATTCAAGTGAAAAATCGAATAGATAAATAAATCAATGAAGATGGTAGTTTAAGGATAACTATAATTGAACTGGGTCAATCTAATCATAATTAAGAAAATTTAATGTAATTGAAATTAAGAAAAAAATCATATATTTCATATACACATATGGATATATCAACACTAAAAAATATTTAAATAAAAAATGCATTATTTTATAAGTAAATAAAACATTTTAGGTATAAACCACACATAATGTAACAAAGTAGAGTTATTGAAACATATTGTGTGTGTGTGTATAAAAAGATATATCAAAAGAGTTATTGAAACATATAAATGAGCTGCTATTTTTTAAAAAATATTTTTAAACTTAAAATAATGTTATCCTAGTCTTAATAATACTTTTAAAAAATATATAAAATAAAACTCAGTCATTGGTTTATAACTCTTCATTGAATACGGGTTCATTGATTTGCCTGCCCTACATAGATTGACTTATAAAATTGTTGTGTTTTTAAATATTTTTTCATAAGTTGAGATAAAATTTCTCTCATGTATTTATTTTAAAGTATTATCATTATTTCAATTTTTTTTTACAACATCATTCTATCAATTTTGAATTGATTTCATGTGGTTTTGTTTTGAAGACATTTGTTGTCCTAATACGTTGGATTATTTTATTATTAGATTGTACGTGTTTATTTTTTTTGCCCGGCACAAATTGTATTACCAATACTCCTAAATATAAGCTCAACTTGAATTTTTTGAAAAATTAAAAAAAAAATTTAATTATATTATTTTAAAACATTTATATTTATTATTTTTTCTTCGAACTAATTTGTTTAATTTATAAACTAATATAAAATTTAATCATATATAATATATGACACGATTAAATAACTTACTTTACTTCTTTAATCTTTTAAAAAAAGTTAATTAGATCCTTCACCCAATTCTAAAAATTGAATAAAGTTTGTAGTATTAAATCCTTTACCTTCATCACGACTTTGCAAGGTAATCAGTAGCGTCATTAACCTCGCGGGGAACATGAATCAAGAAACTGTTGGCCCAAAAACATTTTTTATATACCTAAAAAAATATTTATTGGCTTGTTTGATTTGAGAGGAAAGACGAGGAGGAAAAAAAGAGAGATGACTTTTTTCTTTTATTTTTATAAAATTGCTCATAGAAAATTTTTAATATTCTAAAAACATATCCTCAACAAAAAATATTATCATTTTTATTAATAACAATTTGATCAATATCTTTTCTAAGAGTTTTCCTTTTTCACCGCGAAACCAAACAAGCATATAAAGGTTTTGGAAGAGGGCAGGGGAGGAAAAATTCTTGCAAGGATCAATTTAAAAATATTAAAGAGGTGGGGTTGTAAGATTTTTACAAAGATAAAAAGTAGTAAGATAAAAGAGTGAGAAGAAATAATAAAATTTTTTAACTCAATTTTTTTAAATCCTTTTCCATATCCCTCCAAACCCCATTAAGCAATTTAATAGGGCGATAAAAGTAAGTTCTGCCATCTACACACAATCACACATCACAAACCAACATCAATTATCAGTAATTATCATATTTATCATTTTCTCATGTTTTAGGGAAATCATTTTCTCATGTTACACACATATGAAATGGTGGGACCCACATATATATATATTTCCTCTGGTCCTTATTATAATGCACCAACTACCATTTCTCACAAAGCAAGGAATGGAAGTTGTGTCATTAAATAGGTGTAAAATTGATAAATATTTCCAATTTTACCCTTACTTTAATTATAGGAATTTGAAAAGTTAGTTAAAAGTGAGGGTATAATAAGAAAGTGACAATAAATGAGTTAGTTAGTGGCAGTTGGTGTCTTATAATAAGGATCAAAAAATTATGGTAGTTAATGCCTTATAATAATAAGGATCAGAGGAAATATGTATGTGTGTGTGGTTCCACTATTTCATATCAGTCTTGAAACCAAATCCGTTTACATATTTATAAAGTGCTTGAAGAAAACTGCACTTATAGATTGCAAATGCTCCATCCAAGTGATCTTGTCCTCATAGTGATGGGAATTCACTAAATCTGTATTCCATTTCGAATTGAAAATTTCTTACAAAATAAGATAACACTTTTCTGATATCACCTTCGGATCTGAGCCAATGGGTCTTCGAAATTATAACTTGGGACTGTTCCCATTTTGACTGTGTGAATTCAGTCACAAGGTCAACGACGAGTCTCAGTTTTATTTGTCATTACGATCTCGTGAACGTCCGGTTCCCCGTCGCAATTTCCGGTTCCTGTATTATTTTCGAAGAACCAATTTGATTTTAGGGTTTCGGTAATTTCTTTCATCTCTTCATGGTTAACTTTTAGATTGAATCTCGGTTTTGGATTTAATTGATACTAATTATGTTAGGGATTCCCTTTTTTGCAGATCCGAATCTCTTTTTGGAGGTGATTCGATTGTGACTGTTTGAAATGGCTGAGAATAACCTGGCAGAACAGCCTTTGGAAGGTCATGGAGCTTCCGAGCAAGGGATAGAGGGGGGCCTTTTGGATTTTAGTGAATCCACAGCTGCCAATTCAGTGGAACAAGCAAATGGAGTAAGCGAAATACAATTCGAATCCACCACTCATACTCATCAATACGAAGGTACGGTGGGCACACTTCCTGAGAACGCGCAGGAAACAATGAATCAGGTATTGATGTCAATCAAGTTTTAATTTATTATATGCTTTTGGAGGTAGAACATCAATTTTCCCTTACATCTTCATTGACAGGCTAGCGCATAATGAGCATGCCAACATTTATAATGGGATTTTTGGTCGTGCTGAACAGGTAGACCATGATGATGCTAAATCCAGTGAGGATACTGCGAGGGATGATATGTTTGTTGATTGCCCAGATGAGTTAGGCACGTTTGATGGCAGGCACACTGATATTAAGGAAGAAGCAGGTGCTGGAGAAAGTAGACAGAACTTGGAAGAAGATCAACAGAGTCATTTCGGTAAACTGGACAATGGAGCAGGAGATGAATCAGCGGCGAAGACGGTTGCCGAGAAAGATAGTCATACAAGGGAATACAAGGTTCGGCTTATAAGATTAACACCAGCTTTCGTAGGTACAGTTTATTCTCAATTAATTATCGTTTCTGTGATGCAGGAAGAACAAGAAACTGTTGGCCAAGGAGTATTTGATATTTATTGTCAACTAAAGGCTCTGTCCTGGCAACAGTCATTGCAAGATGAAGCTGAAGCTGGAGGCAAGGATAAGGAGGCTCAACTGGCTGACATTCCGTTGAAGGAGATGATTAAAGAATGTTTAGAGTTTGTAAGAACTACTAAAGAGGAACGATCCAATGCTGAGGCAACTATTAGAAGTCTTCACGCTCTTCTTTTGGATAAGGATCACCAGATAGAAAATCTCAATACAAAGGTAAATGAGTTACTGGTTTCCCATGATAACTCAGCTCAGAAAACTCTGGAGGTATCGTCAGAGATTGATGTTGTAGTAGATAGAATAATGTCCTCTCTTGCAACAGTTGTGAGTCAAGAGCAACATGTAGATAATAATATTAGTGGAAAAATAGTTCATATTGAGGAAGGCACTGCACTATTAACTGCAAAATATAACAATATTCTTTCTGAAATTTATCAACTTGGGCAATCTTTCTCTGAGGTTGGGTTGGATGCTAGCGATGAGGATCATGGGAACACACTTGCTGCTGCTCGTGGTGGATTATTGGAGCTCAAAAGAAAGGAAGCAGAACTGGTTGAAAGACTTGCTTACCTAGAAGATGAGAATCGGAAACTATTGGATGAGCTTGGCAAGGAAAGGGTGATGATAGGAACATTGAATGCTGAAATTGAAAGTATGAAAGAGGGACTTGAGCAGGAAAAGGTTAAATGTGCTAATACCAAAGAAAAACTTAGTATGGCTGTAACAAAAGGAAAGGCGTTGGTGCAGCAGCGGGACTCATTAAAGAAATCTCTGGCGGAAAAGTCCAGTGAGCATGAGAAATGCTTGATTGAGTTGCAGGAGAAGTCTGCTGAGTTAGAAGCTGCTAGACTTACCAAGGAGGAGTTGGTTCAAAGTGAAAATTTGGTAGCATCTCTGCAGAATTCATTACTACAAAGTAACACGATTATTGAACAAGTTGAGAAAATCTTGTCTCAGACGGAACCTGATACTCCTAATTTGGATGTGTTGGAGAGGTTAAGTTGGGTTGTGGATGACAGAGATGCTCTCAAGGGTGCCTTCCTAGAGTTCTGCAAATTGAAGGATGCTCTATCTCTGATAAATCTTCCAGAATCTGTCTCATCATTTGACTTGGAATCTAAGATAAATTGGCTGGGTAACTCTTATTATAGGGCCATGCATGATACAAATATTCTGCAGGAAGAAATCTCTACGATTAAAGAAGAAGCACATAACTGTGTTGATTTCCTGAGTGCTTCCTTTTTGCTGGAATCACTGGAAAAGTATTACCTTCTTTCAGAATTAACTGATTTGAGATGCAAATCTGATGAGATTTTTGAAATGAATCTTCAAGTTTTGAGGGAGAAGGAGCAGATTGTGAAAATGGTAATTGAGCTTTCTGGCTATAACATGGAGGATGAAGGAATTGATAGTTCTTCTCAGGACACATTTATGATCATTAACGATTGCGTTCAAAGAATTAAAGAACAGAATGGTCATTTCTCTGGGTCATCTCATATTGATACTGATTTAATTGAAAAAATTCAAAGTCACTTATATGTTAGGGATCAGAGATTGATGCTCTGTGAGGATATACTGGAAGAAGAGATGGTGATTAGATCAGAGGTGAGTAAACTGGCAAATGACTTGAAAACAGCTTCAGATGAAATTCATGTGCTGAAAGAAGAAAAGAGTTCTCTGCAGAAAAATCTTGACCGATCAGAGGAGAAGTCTGCTATTCTTAAGGATAAGTTATCCATGGCAGTTAAGAAAGGGAAAGGATTAGTTCAAGATAGGGACAATCTAAAAAATATTATTAATGAAAAGGACTTGGAGATTGAGCAGTTGAAGCTTGATGTGCAGAAGCAAGAATCTGTAGTTTCTGAGTACTGTAGCCAAATTGATAAATTGTCCAGTTATGTAGAAAGGATCCCAAAATTGGAAGCAGAGCTTGAAGCAGTAAAAGGTGAGAGGAATCAGTTTGAGCAGCTCTTGTTTCAGATCAATAACTTGTTACAGAGAGTGGTAGGGTCTATTGATCATATCCACCTTCCTGTTGACTCAGCTTTTGAAGAACCTCTTGAAAAGGTGAAGTGGCTGGCTGGATTTGTCAGTGAATGCCAAGATGCTAAGATACATGCTGAGCAAGAGCTGCTGCTAGTAAAAGAGGGAGCCAATGACCTTGAAAGTAAATTAGCAGAAGCCAAAGCAACTGTAGAATCCCTTAAACAAGCATTATCTTCTGCAGAGAATAATTTTTCTCAATCAGCTGAAGAAAAGAGGGAGTTAGAACTTGGGAAAGCAAAAGTTGAGGAGGAATTACATAAAGTGAAGGAAGAACACTCTGTTCTTTCCAGTGAGAAAGAGCTGGCCCAAACTGGTAGAGCTGCTACGGAGATTGAGCTAGAGCAAGTTAAAGAAAAAGCTGCCAGGTTGACAAGCGAACTAGCTGAGGCCAGAGCAACCATAAAGGACTTAGAAGAGGTTGGTGAGTCTATTATGTCACTTAGAGCTGCATTATATCAGGCAGAAAAGGATACTTCTGTTCTTACCAATGAGAAAGATTTGGCTCAAACTGGCAGAGCTGCTGCAGAGACTGAGCTAGAGCAAGTTAAAGAAGAAGCTGCCAGGTTGACAACCGAACTAGCAGAGGCTAGTGCAACCATTAAGGTCTTTGAAGAGGCGGGTGAGTCTACTATGTCACTCAGAGCTGCATTGTCTCAGGCAGAAAAAGATATTGATGCTTTTTCCAATGAGAAAGAATTGGCTCAAACTGGTAGAGCCGCCGCGGAGGCTGAGCTAGAGAGAGTTAGAGAAGAAGCATCCAGGTTGACAAGCAAACTAGAAGAGGCCAGCACAACCATAAAGGACCTGCAAGAAGCTGTTGAATCTACTTTGTCACTGAGAAATGCATTATCTCAGGCAAAAAATGATATTTCTGTTCTTTCCAATGAGAAAGAGGTGGCTCAAATTGGTAGAGCTGTTGCAGAGACTGAGCTAGAGAGAGTTAAAGAAGAAGTCACCAGGTTGACGATCAAACTAGCAGAGGCCAGCACAAGCATAAAGGACTTGGAAGTAGTTGGGGAGTCTACCGTGTCACTTAGAGCTGCATTATCTCAAGCAGAAGAAAATATTGCTGTTCTTTCCCGTGAGAAGGAGTTGGCTCTAACTAGTAGAGCTGCCACAGAGACTGAACTAGAGAAAGTTAAAGAAGAAGCTTCCTGTTTGGCTAGCGAACTAGCTGAGGCCAGTGCAACCTTAAAGAACTTGGAAGAGGTTGTTGAGGCTACTATGCCACTTAGGGCTGCATTATCTCAGGCAGAGAAAGATATTTTTGTTCTTTCTAATGAGAAAGAGAAGGACCAAACTGTAAGAGCTGCTCTAGAGACTGAGCTAGAAGGAGTTAAAGAAGAAGCTGCCAGGTTGACGAGCAAACTAGCAGAGGCCAGCACAACCATAAAGGATTTAGAAGATTCATTATCTCAGGCTGAGAATAATTTCCATGTATTGAAAGACAAATATGATGCTAACCAAGTTGCTAAAACAAAAATGGAGAGTGAGTTGAAGAAGCTGCAAGATGAAGCTGAGGATCGTGCCAGCAAATTGGTAGATGCCTCTGCAACTATAAAAACACTGGAAGGTACATTGTTGAAGGCACAAAACAATATCTCTGTCCTGGAAGGTGCAAATAAAACTGCCAAAGAGGAGATGTCATCACTTAATTTAAAATTAAATTCATGCTTGGATGAGTTATCTAGAAAGAATGGTGGCTTGGAAAACAGGTCTGTAGAGTTTATTGGACTTTTCAATGATCTTATTTTGCTTTTGAAAGAGAACACTCTACTTCCCAAAGTAGAACAGTGCTTTGAGACCAAGTTTGAGGCTCTAAAGAATATGGATCTAATTCTGAACAAAATAAGGGACTATCCTGTTGGCATGACAGCCATGACTGCTAAAGATTCTGGAAGACGCCAGGTAGCATTCTTACCTTCCTCCTTTGCTCTCCATTTCTTGTTTCATGCATGCTATTCTGGTTATTACCTTCATGTATGCTATTCCGGTATGCGATTCCTTTTCTTTTTGTTACTTCATTTTCATGCATGCCATTCTGGGTATGACCTTCATGTATGTGACATTTGAGGCTTTACCTGTGGCAGTATGCTCCCAAGTGGAATAAAATCTTGTTATTGAGAGAATTATAGATACGTTCATGTAGTAAGATGGAAATAGTGAGAGGGTATTATAGGAAATATTGTTGTTGGAAGAATTTTTTCCTGTCTTTTCGTATATTGTATTCTCTTACTATGGGCTAATTATAAATAGCTCCTGAGAAAGTTAGGAGACTCCAGACCAGACTTGTTGAATTTTCAAATGTCATTATTCAGTTTCTACCCCTTGTTTCCCAACTTCCTCCTTCCGTCTTTTTCTCTGTTTCTCCCTCTTGTCCTTTCTTTTTACATTTTCTTTGATTGTTCTGAATCAGATTAATGCATAATGAATTGGAGGAGACTTAGTTGGGAATTGAATGATGTTTTTGTAGATCAGGACATATGATGTTTTGAAGTTTTTAGTTCTGTCTGTGTGTATATTACTTTTGGTCACATGTTTTTTAATACTCTATCTTGTTTATGCCAGGAAGATCCCTTGGTGAAAAAAGCATCCTTTGGTGGCATTGAGAATTATGATGTTGAAGTGGACAATAGATTGATGAATGACACCGATATAGATGATATGATTTCACAATTTGGAAACATTGTGAAAGCGTTTCAGCTGAGAAACAAACTTATTGCAGCTAGGTTTGATGATTTTTCTGATTCTATTGATAAGTTCATTTCTCTTCTTCAGACAAAACTACTGGAAACAGAGACTGATGTAATAAGTATCCTTAAGCACTTGGAAACACTTAAAGAAAAGGTAAATGCTGGGGAAAATTTAAAAGCAGAACAGGAAAATACTATTGCCAATTTGGAGAATGATATCACAATCTTGTTGTCTGCATGCACTGATGCTTCCCGTGAACTTCAGTCTGTAGTTCACGAGAACCTTGTGGAACCAGGTCCCATTTCTGAGACAATGAACCTTGACGCAGATGCACTTGCCAAGTATAATTTGGACAGCAAATACATGGATACCGCACAGAAGTTGATGTCTGCTAATAGGAAAGCACAGTATTTGATTAAACATTTTGAATTCCAAAGTAAGGAATTAAACAAAACGGTTGAAGACTTGCTGAATAAATTGAAGGAAACAAGAGCTGCTTCTGAAGAGGTCATAAAAGAAAGAGACCTTAGTCAAAACAGAGTTTTGCAGCTGGAGTCTGATATCCAAGTATTACAAAATTCATGTAGTGAGCTTAGGAATAATTTAGAGGGTCATCATGCCCTAGAGGATACAGTAAAGGAGAAAGAAAAGGAGATATCATCATTGTACAATTCTTTGTCTACGAAACAAGAAGGTAAATGTCAAAATCTTTATTGATCTAATTATCTTTTATAACTTATTTCATTTAATTTGCATATGTTGATTCGCCTGTTTATGATTTGATGTGTGTTTGATTTCAGAGGCCGAAAGCTCCCTTCTCTCAGAATCCCAGGTTAGAACTCTCTTTGGTAAGATTGATAGGATCGAAATCCCTTTTCTAGAGTCAGAAGAAGATATGGAACCCAGTACTTCAGCTCCTGTAAAGAAGCTCTTTAACATCATTGATAGTGTTATTCAGCTGCATCAACAAATTAATTCTTTGTCCCATGACAAAGAAGAACTTCAAACAACTGTTGCAGCTAAGGATCTTGAAATTAAGCATCTGGAAGAGGAAGTGAAACAGCTAAATAGTAACTGGGAGGACTTGGAGAAGGTGAAAAATGAGTTGTTTGGGTTCACCTTGGCTTTGGAAAAAATTCTCAGTATTTTGGGAGCCAGTGGTTGGGTTGAAGATAAAAAATCTACGGGTTTGAATGAATTGATGCCAGTATTGGAAAAATGTGTTATGGCCATTCTTTTAGAATCTGAAAGTGCAAAGTCAAAAGCCACAGAACTTGGTGGGAAGTTGGTTGGAAGTCAGAAACTTATTGATGAATTAACGACTAAGGTTAGATTGCTTGAAGGCTCACTTGATAAGGCCTCTCCATCGGAGGTTGTCCAGGAAAGGGGTTTATATGAAACACCCTCTTTACCAGGTGGATCAGAGATATCTGAAGTTGAAGAGGTAGTTACAGTCAATTTTCAAAGCTTAATTTATTCCTTGATGCAATAATGGTCCAGGTCTTCAAAGTTATTGAAGTTCAAACGTTTATTCTATGCCCCATATCCTTGTTAACTTTGTTTAAGTGTAATGGTCAAAATAGATATATATGACCTGCTAAGTTTTGAACTTCTGTTGAATTGTTAGGGATGACACAATATATCCTTACAAATATGTGCACATATGGACCCGCATGTGCTCTTCCAAAAAAAAAAAACCACCCCCAAAGCAATGCTCTTTGATTGTTTTTATCTATAACTGCTTTCCAACCTGCACAATTTGTTCAGATAACAAAAAAATGTCTATAATGGATCTGGACTTATTTTTTTAACAACTTATGTGAACCCTCAAAAGGTTCTGTGAACAATAACACTAATTAGGTATAGTATTGATAATTTGATATTTAGTGGTGTTACAATGGGAAGAAATCATATTTTATTGATTCAACTTAATGGAAGTTTTTTGGCTTCTTGTATGTTTTACAATAAGGGTGCTATGGTGGGTTAGTATTCTGATATTGTTATTGGGATTTACTGATGTAGATGCTTTCAAGTGTTCTTTTTAGTTTTTTAGCCTTTATCTTTATTTCTGTGAGGTTTGTCAATAGAGGGGATTGCTGATGTTTCCCATTCCCTCACCCTTAACGCGGATATGACCTGAGATTGTTTGAGAGGTTGTGTGGTCTTTAAAATATTATAATGCCTCTATACCTTCTGTGAGGAAAATGCATGTAAAATTTTATTTCTTTATGTAGGGATCACTGGGCAAGAAAGTCATATCCCCTGCCCCATCAGCTGCACTCGTGCGAAATATGCGAAAAGGATCTACTGACCATCTTGCACTTGATATTGATGGGGAATCTGATCACTTAATCAGCAGAGCTGATGTTGATGAGGATAAAGGTAATTATAAGTTCATCACACCGGGACTGCTTAACTAAATTTTGAAGACTCAACTATCTACTGCCTTGCAGGTCATGTTTTTAAGTCGCTGAACACATCAGGATTCGTGCCAAAACAAGGAAAACTCATTGCTGATCGTATTGATGGAATCTGGTAAAGTTCTATAATGTCTAATTGAATATTCTGTCAATGGTAAAGAAAGCATATTGGTCATTGCCGCTTTTAGCATTTTATTGCCTTAGCATGCCATACATGATCAAGGCTGGTAAAACATGGAAGCATGAGCTGTTGGATCTTAAGATCATTCATATCCATTAGCATTATCTCAAGTCTCAACAAATACCCTGCAGACAGTTCAAAACAAAATAAAAAAGACCGTGCTATATTTTGTAGTCCAAACTTATCCAGGCTTGAGATTCAATATAGGGGGAAAATGACAAAATGATTCAATATAGTATTCAGAGAGATATTTGAGAGACTAGTGCCCTAACCCTATTCCTGGTAAAAAGAGTTCTTAGAAAATCTCTATGATCTGATCAACTTAAAAAGTTCAGAAAGATAATGAAGTTCCCGGAATGATTTATCACATATATCTTATACGCTCTCAAACGTGAGCTTTTAGGACTTGAGGTGTAAGATGAAGCATTGACTCGTGCTGTAACTTTAAGGATCAGGGAACTGAAAGGACCAAATTCAGAAGTCTAATACTTGGTCTCATAGACTTGGAAACTATGCTAAAAACTGCCTGGATCTTAGACAATAAGCCACAAGAGTAATAGTTATGAGTGGCTAGCAAAAAGTTTTAGGTTCAAACCTCTACTTCAACAAGCACCTGAGAAAAAAGCTCAGATGGTCAAATCTAGGAATAGTTTAATCAATATTTCCAAACAGACTAAGATGGATTGAAAGACTAGTGTCTGGATACTCTCCAAAACCATAAGCAATTTTTTTTGGCTTTTAAGAAGCTATACTTCGAAATTTATTCTCTAAAAGTTGGGCTAAATTTCTTTCTGCAGGGTTTCTGGTGGTCGGCTTCTCATGAGTCGTCCCAGGGCAAGATTAGGAGTCATCTGTTATTCGCTGCTCTTGCATATATGGCTATTGGCAACAATCTTGTAGTAGCTTGTGATCATCACCAATCTCAGCCGCTCAACATCGCATATCCTGCATCTTCAAATTGTATGATAGATATTCTAATTTTTTTTTTCTTGCTTCCTGCCTCTCTTTTTTCTTCTTAATGTAGCCCAACATATTCTTATAGCTATGTATAGTAGCAGTTCATTTGATTCTCTGCAATCACATTTTAGGGATACAGAGAATCTAGTCCTCTAATGTTTTAGGGAAAATTTTCCCCACATTCTTTGACCTCCTCCATCATAAATAATGAATTCCCCAATTTGAACATTGAGATTAGATTTTTTATTTTTTTTTCCTCTTGGGCTTGATTTTTTATATTAGTTTAATATATTATATAGGGTTAAGGTGCACCCCGAAATATTTTCTTAGATGCATTCAACACCCAAAAATATTAAAAGGAGATCAATTTTGCCCCAATTTAACACCTTTACTGACGTCGGTAAGCAACCCACCCCAAACCTCCTGGTGTACAGGCTGTAACTCAGATTCTGTTCATTTATAGCAAATTCCTGGTTCGTGGTTTTCAAGAATAGATTGGAGCTTTATGGTCTGCCAGTAGCAACAAAAACAGCATTCCGGCAATTCCCACCATAAATCCCAGCATCATGATGCGAAACTAAAGGTGACTTGAGTTCCACGAGATTATGAGTCTGTCAAGTATAACTACAGTTGCCTCCATCGTTATTTGCTGCAATAGAACAGACTGATGATGATGATAAAAAGGTACTCATTTTGCACTGGCTAGCTTCATATTGATTGAATTGCTCTATTCTTTTCCCTCAGTTCCAAGCCTGTCCCTCTCCATTCCTACTTTCGTCTTTCCATTTTTTCAGTGACCTCTCATACAGCTTTCAAACTCAAGCATCTGTGATCTCCCAATCTGATGCGTCAGTCTCTCCCTCGTGGCACTCTCAGAAGTCTGTCTATCTAATTCGCATCAAAATTGCCAAAAATATAGTCTAATTCATTCATCACAAACAACCCTATCGCCTTCCCTTATTGTCCTTTGCTTCATCGTTAGATACGATTAACCCTATTCGTCTTCCCCCAGGGCGCGAGATACAACTGGAGGATCCAAACACAGGATGATGAGAGAGAGAGAGTAGTGGTAGGGGCAAACTTAAACTGTGTTTAGTTTGAGAGAAGGGTGTGGGAGGGAGTGAGAAGGAAAGTTGAAAGAGAAATTTTTTCTCTCATCTTTACAAAATTGACCATGGCAAATTTTTAATATTTCTAAAATATACTCTTAACAATTTTTTTTTTTTATTAATGGCAATTTAGTCAATGTATTTCCAAAAAAAATTTCCTTCCCTCCTCATCCCTCAAGACAAACATAGCCTTAGGGGCTAACGGATGTTGGTGAGGACGTTAAATTGGGGCAAACTTGATCTACTTTTAATGTTTTAGGGGCAAATTTAGGGTGTTAAATGCACCTGTTTGATGCATATCAACCCTATTATATACTCTTTCCATTTTTAAATGTATGATGAAGTTGGTTTTTTTTTTTCAGAAGACTAAGAAAACTAATTAAATTAGTTTAAAATATTTTTATTGTTTTTCAAACTCATTAATTTGACTAATAAGCTGATATATAATCTAATGATACACAACATATGATATAATTAAAAAAATTCATTTAACTTCTTTAATCTTTTAAAAAAAAAAATCAACTCTCTTATATGAAGACCACGAGGGAGTATCATATTATGATGGATGATTAAAGCTGGGAAATCAGGCTGAGTATGTTGGGTTGGCCCATTTAAAATCTGACCCTTCAAGGGTTGGGCCTGAAAATTAGAGCTACTAAATGAAGTTGGTCCTATAGGGTCAGCCTTGTAGGGTGTCTATTAGACCTTTTAATTATTTTTTTAGTTAACTTGACTGAAAGTGTTGGGGGTGAAGAAATCCTAAAAATCCAATTACCATTTCCCTCCATTTTCTTCATCCTCTTCGGTTCTTCTATCACTCTCTATGAGTGTCTCAACTCTCAACTCTTAATCTCAGTCTCTCACCCACTTACGAATCAGTATCACAACTCACGCTTCAATGGCAAAGCCAACTGACACTTGTTTGTTGTATGATAAGTGTTATTGATATTACAACATTTTATTTGATAAATTAAAACTTTAATTGTTGTAACTTATTAACAAAGATTAGAAGACTTCTTGTTCAAGAAAATAAATTTGCTAAATCATTTTTTTGTTAGCATTTCTTGAATTATTTCAAACCAATGTATATTTTGAAAGTAAAATTGTCTTAGATGTTGTTAGAAGATCATTGAATATCTCTAGGACATTGGTTTAGGGAAAAATGGTCCAATAGATATAGAATAATAACAATAATAATTATTATTATTACCATTTTATAGATCATACCCTTTCAATTATGTTAAAATAGAAGAATCTGAAATAGTAAAAAACAAGGACGTTTCTATTGCCAATTTGCCACTATGAAAATCACATCACGTAGCATATATTTGCCAAGTATTCGTGGGGGACTCTTTCAAGTTTTCATTGAGATTTGGAAATGCGTTTTAAATCGGTTTACAACTAAACACTTTTATTCTTAATTGTATGGGTTAAAGATGCATTAGGTTTTGAGTTTGAGTCCATGTATTTATAGAAAACATGTTTTTTGGATAGATATCCCTAATTGGGTCTGATGACTCAATCAAATAGCTATATAAAAAAAGTGTTGTGCTACTCATAATTCCATAAATTTGTATTTTTATAATTTATATATATATTTTTTTATTGAACATAGTTATAGCAATTACATATAAAAGTACTTTTTCTATGTGAACTAGTCACATAATTCAGTAAAATTTAAAATTTTACAATCGAAAACTTAAATTTTATTATTGATAATTTCGTTGAGAAGATATTTAGTGTCTTTTGATGAAGCTGAGAGTTGATAACGTACTAGGAAAAAATCATAGGAGAGTAAGGTCATTAAACGTGGACCGGCCTTTGAATAGGTAGAGGTAATGGGTCAAGGCATCAAATGTTAGATCAAAATCAAATTGGATCAAACTCGGGGTCAAACCAATAAGGAAGTGAAGATTTCATACTATTAATATGAAATTATGAATAAAATAGAAAAAAATTGAATTAAATATTTTAAAATAAGAAAATGATGACTCTGATTGATGGCCAGACTGATTAGGTGCTCAGTTTGCCAGTTTATCGGTTGAAGCGGCCGATCTGGGTTTAATAACCTTATGGAAATAGATTTATTTTTAAGGATTAATGAACAAATTTGTTCTTTGCCTTCAGAGCAATATTGTCTTGCACTATTGAAAAATCAACATTCACTATTAAGAAATTAACGTTGATTGTTAACATTTTTATTTGTAAGGGGAAACATTGCTCTATTTTTAGTATTTTCAATGTAATCTTGACCTCAAAAATATGTTTGGAGCAACATTAGTCTAGAGAAACAACTTCCAAAACTAATTTTCACCTTAACCCTTGTTTTTATTTGAGCTTGATCATGTTTGAAAATGAAATAATTAGTCCTACTAAACATAAGATAATTGTATCAACATAAAGTTGGTCTAACGGTGTGAAGTCCCGATAAAACTCTCTAAGTTTGAAGTCTTTCTTATTAGGAGGAGCAGCCACGAATCCTGAACTGGATAACAAATAATAATATTAAAAAAATGGATAATTGTGTGGTATAAAAATGACTTTAATTAAAAAGATTCGTCCCACCATTCTCTATGTATTCCTGAACTGGATAACAAATAATAATATTAAAAAAATGGATAATTGTATGGTATAAAAACGACTTTAATTAAAAAGATTCGTCCCACCATTCTCTATGTATTCCTCATCATTTACTAATTAAATTTTGCTCTTCAGAATTAAAAACAATGATCCATGGGTTAATGAGGAAATTTGCCTTGAAAGTTTTCACTAAAAAGTAATGTTATATAATTTTTTTTCTTGGGATGAACATACTTCGAATATATTAAAATGGAGTAATATTGTCCCTTTTTGTTAAAAAGTTAATTGTTAACATCAATTTTTTAATTGTCAATATTGATTTTTTAATAATATATAAAAACATTGCTATATTTTGAAACTACTGTGTAATATTAAATCTAAAAAAATTCTGGACAATATTGCTCAGCAAAAAATTTTGAGACAAATTTACTTCTTAACTCATGATCCACTAAGATGATGAAAATAATTCTTGAAATGGAAATAACTTCACTTCAAGAATTTATCCGAGTCACTGCATGCATTCATTGTAACTTTGCCTTTTCAAGGGAAAATATAATAACTATAAAATATAAATCAATCTCTCCACATTTTTGTAAAATATTTAGTAATTATATACTCCCTTCGATAAAAATATGTTACTCGTTAACTCTTAAATAATTTTTCACACATTATTTTATGTACACTTTTTTTTTTAAAAAAATAATGATATAATTAAAAAGAAAGGTACTTAAATTATACCCTCTCTGTTCTTATTATAAAGTATTTAACTAATAAGTATATTTGGTTTTTTCTACGATGCACTTTTTTGTTTCTAATGAGCATTAATTTTTTTTCCCATGTATGCCGATAATTAACAAGAGTAATAAGTGAGAGTAATAACTAATAAGATATTAGAGTTTAGTATAATTAGCAGGGGTGATATTGGAAATTATTTATGTTTTAAGATAATTTTAAGTGTTTTTATTGATTTATTAAAATTGTTAGTTAGTGTCTAATAATAATAAGTAAAGACAGCAGATTTGTTGTTTTTAACTAATGAAACATTTTGATAGTTGTGCTTATAGCGTAGTAGATGGATCTAGCTTTTTTCCTTCCGCTAGTACGCAAAGGAGAGCAGCTGTTTCATTTTTTGGCCTCTTTTAAATAAAAAAAAGTATTTTTAGATATTGAATGATATTAAAAAGATACTTTAAAATACTGAAAAAATATTTTATAATCTTAAAAAATTATTTTAGGATTTTGAAAAAATATCTTTGAGTATATTTTTAGAACTAGTCAACACCTAAAAATATTTTTTTAAGATTATAAAATAATATTTTAAAATCATGAAAATGATTTTAAGAAAAATGCCCAGAAATAAAACTACTGCCGTTCTTTATATTAAACAAATGCCGTTTTGACGCGAAGGATGTAGCGAATGGGTATGAGTATCGGACCAAGGTCCATAGCAGACTCGCAAACGGAACCACTTTCCCCACCCATTCTAAGGATGGGTAGGGAGAGCTCCTTTCATTTGGACTGTCCAGATGGGATCTGGACAGTCCATATTTGATTTTTTAAAAAAATTATTTTAATAGGTAGAGATTCCAAAATAAAGATAATCTCTCAACTGACATATTTTTTGAAAATAATTTTTCTATTTAAAAAATGACAATTAAAAAAAAATAAATATAAATCGTCCAAATCTCATTTAAATGGTTCAGATGGGAGGAGCTCTCCCTAGCATTCCATGGGATGGGTTGGGAAAGTGGCTCCACAATGAGAGTCAGTGTAACTTCGTCTTTTTTCCACGTGGCGACAATATAATGCACACAATAAAAAGAAGCGTGTATATATCCTTTCATTCTGTATGCGTCTCGCGAGCTCTGCTCCACAATTTATTATATTTACGAGTTTGAAGCCTTCTTTGCAATTTATTATGATATTTCCGAGTGCATTTAGCAAAATTGAAGAAGAGTTTCGGATTTCCTTGGTGGTAATGAGACCACAAATCTAGATCCAATTTTATCGATTTCGAATCGTAAGATCTTAATATGGCTTTGCTCTCTACGCATTGTTGGTGCGGTACAGTAAAAGCTCCGATGAAAGCGCCCTTCTTAGCCTGGCGTTGTCGAGGATCTTCGTTCATGAGTCAGTTTACTCTTTCTTCTTCTTCTTCTTCTTTTTTTCCTGGTGATGTTTACTGTTGATTTCCCCTCTCTTCCTTCAAATTTATTCATTTTCATTTAAGCCAAGTAGATGCTACCATTGTACCATGCCCTGTTATTTATCAAAAGTTTAGCTTACAGTGATCCGTTGGTTTTTCAATTTAGGATATGCTAACTTTACTCTTCAAACACGAATCACAAGTTGAGTTTCTTGAAGAAGTTATTATGCATTATCATCCGAAGGATGAAGTAGACCTTTAGCTGAAATTACTTTATAAAATCTCAAGTTGTGTACCTTGTTTATGGAGTAATTTCATCTGAAAAAGTTATTATGCATTATCATCTTTATTTGGTAAACAATGTACCTCACCTCAAGTTGTGTTGTAACCATTTTCCATAGATTCTTGAGTTATTAGCTATATCGTACATCGCATATTACATGGGAGAAGGATATCTAGTTAATGAGTAGTTATAGATTTATTCCTTGAAAGATCTCTTTGCATATAGTTTGGTCACTCGATGATAAAATCTCTCAATTTTGTCTTTCATATATTTTCCTTCAGTCAAAATTCTGGTCCTATGGTTATACAAAAATAGAACAATACGAACTTGTTGAAGTGTCTTTAACCCCAAAACGGGACAAATTGAGAAGGTTTATCTTTGGAGGACTGAAATGAGGGAACCATGGAAGTGTGCCTTCTTCTAATGAGACGAAATAAGTAATTGGACATGCTGAATGAGACTAAAGATGACGGTGAAAGTATAGCAGATATTAGTACTTCTCGAACAGAGACAAAAAGTAAGAGAGGAAGGGAAAAGATGAGTGATTGTACATGGTTTACTGTATGTTTCATGCACAATTGTCTTGATCATCCTTTTGTCTTATATTCATATCCTGTGATCTTCTTATTTAATGATACCATGGGTTACAAGTGGACATGCCAACATCCTAGTGTGATTTGGGCTATATTTTATAATTCATTTCAGTTTCCTTTCCATTGGATCAGTGCAGTCCATCTCTGTTATACAAGTTCACCTTCCTGCACAAAGCGAAATTTTTGTTCATGCCCTTGTGTTTTTTTTTTTTTTTTTGGCTCACTTAGTCTGTCTTTTTGTTTATCCATTTCTCTAAAGTGATTATGCTATATGCCAGGTAATGAGTTTATTGCTCTTTGGAGTATAAACCAGGTCTTACCAACCAAAACACTCCATGTGAGAATTTACCTTTAATTTATTTTGAAAACATCATTTTCAGCATCACGTTCAGCTTACAATGCATATCATCTATATAGGGATTTAGATATAAAATATGTTCTTTTGCCAAGAAGTCTGCAAGGAAATTCGTAAGGAAAGGACAAGAGGCTTCTGGACTTCCAGCAAAAGACAATTTGGTTCAGAATGATGAGTTTGATACAAGTCTTAATTCAACTAGCCAGAATTCTAATCCTATAACTTCTAGAACTGCAGTTCTTCAGGCTTGCACAATCACTTCTGGTCTGTTAGTTGCCCTTGGACTCATTATTCGGCAGGTGATCGCAAAAGAACCTTTGATTTGTTTTAGTTGTTCAGCCTTATAGACTGTATTCTGGTCTCCTCTATTTTACTTAAGCCAAATGTTAGTTAAAAGATGTTATATTGAAATTAAAATCTCTGTTCTTCAGGATTGAATCTTAATTTATTGCATGTTCTTATCATAACTTGGCTTAGACTGTGAGCAGTGGAACTTCGTGTGAAAAAGGTCTTATTCATGGCTTCATTTAGTTATTGCAACTTGCAGGTGTCTCATATTGCATCAATGGGAGGGTTGCCAGTGCTGGATTGCTCTTCAGTAGTATCATGTATTACACAAACTTTTGCTTCTCTCCACTAGTATGCAACTCAAATTTTTAATTTTTACTCATTTGCTGTAAGAAGATACTTTTGTTCATGCAACAATATTATGCATTTAACAGTATCGAGTTAAGTGCATAGAGTAACTGCTATCCTCATGCATGTGGAGACTGCATTTACCAGAAATCAGTCTATTTTAAATGGAAGTGTAGTTGGATTATTATACTTCCGTGGTATCAATGAGAAAAATAAATGAAACTATATGTGGATTGAAAATTTAAGCAACCCTATCCATTAGTCATGGAAGTCAAATTATCTTGTATTATTTTCATAAAACTTGAAAGTTAACATGACCTGTGATAAACTCTAATCATGATTCGGAATATTCTGAGATTCTGTTGACTGTATGACAAACGTGACTGTGGCCAAAAAAGAGGCTATGATAAAAGTGTGTGTGCTTGTCTCTTAGCAATTACTCCCTTCGGTTCTAAATATAAGACAGAGTTGACTATTTTTGGAGAGATTGAGGAAGCTAAACAAGTTACTTAATCATATTATATGTTGTATATCTTTAAATTATATATTAGTTTATTAGTAAAACAACATAGTTTGAAGAAAAAACGATAAATATAAGTATTTTAAAGTAATTTAATTAGCTTTCTTAATATCTTGAAAAAAAAAGTCAACTATGTCTTATATTTAAGACTGGAAAGAGTAGGAGGTTGTTTGTTGGAAAAGTTTGTCCAAATTGAAGGAAACACCTTCATGTATATTTCCCTTTGCAGCTACTGCCAACATTTTGATGTTACTTGTAAAGAAATTTTTTATTTTCTCCCCTTATATGCAGTTGATTTTGAGATGTGGCATCTTGAGTTGATTATAGGACTGGTAGTTTTGATATCATCATGCCGGTTTCTGCTACTGAAGACCTGGCCAGACTTTGCTGAGTCTAGTGAAGCAGCCAACCAGCAGGTAAATTGAGTCATATTTTAGAAACGCGTTGTAAGGTTTCAAAAGTTTTGCCAGATGATTATTACAGCATGAGAAGAATTTTGGTTGCTAGTCTGCTGCTTGTCATTTTTGAGGCTCTGGGTCTAAATATTTTGTTGAGCTCCGGCAATGATCTTCTTTCCCTTTCAGGTCCTTACCTCACTCCAACCTTTGGATTACATGGCCGTTGCATTCCTTCCTGGTATTAGTGAGGTAAAAAGAGAAGTACTTTTCTGTTTTTAATTAATCTGTTCTGGGTTACTTTCCATGTTTATCCTTACGCACATTAAGATATGTTTCCAGGAACTACTTTTCCGGGGGGCACTTATGCCACTTTTGGGCATGAACTGGATAAGCATTGGGGTGGTTGCCTTAGTTTTTGGTGTTCTGCACTTAGGCAGTGGGCGGAAGTATTCCTTCGCCATCTGGTGAATATCTTTTCACTTTCTGCATTTCTCTCATCCCTCTAGATCATATTTGTTGAGTTTAATTTCAAAGCTAAATTG
Organism: Acacia confusa; assembly: GCA_037074495.1. Lineage (NCBI taxonomy): Eukaryota > Viridiplantae > Streptophyta > Magnoliopsida > Fabales > Fabaceae > Acacia > Acacia confusa. Next base: position 8,583,114 of record CM073502.1, read on the forward strand.
TAGTCCTTAGACTTCATATCTCTTTATACTACTCCCTCCCGTCCTTAAATATAAGACATGTTTGGGAATTGATATTAGTCTTAAATATAAGGCATAGTTTTTATATTTGTTGATCCTTTCCTAATTTATCCTATTGATGCTCTATCAACAATAATCAATGAGAGGGAAGGAGAGAATTAAGGAAATGACTAGATTGTTTTAGAAAATACATGTCATATTAATTAATATAACTAACTTCCTTAATCTAATCAAATTAGGTAACTTGGTCTTATATGAAGGACTAGAAAGAGTATTATATTTTAAATTCTTAATCAAATAACAGTGGAAGTAAACTAATGAGGCAACCTAAATTGTTGGTGCTGGTGGTGTTTCAGGGCAACGTTCGTTGGGCTTGCCTATGGTTATGCCACAATTTTATCCTCCAGCATTGTAGTGCCCATGGCTTCTCATGCATTGAACAATCTGATTGGAGGGATCTTTTGGCGCTACTCATCAAATACATCAGACTAGATATGGAAGCTTCCTATCTCTTTAAATCATAAAATATTTATACACACAGACACGAGCTGGTAGGTGGTCAATTCACTTGACTCAATCCATGGTGTTGTGTTTCAACTTTTTAAGATTACCGCCTCCTTTGACTAATTCTAGTTAGTATATATTCTATTTAAATTTCTGTGCATAACATTCTGTAAATGGCTGACTTGAAAGGAGTTAGGTCAATGACAAAAGAAAGGGGTTATGGTGATATTTTGTCTTGAAATGGCTAAGTTTCTGGGACTCAGTTTACTAAATTGAAGGAAGCTAGGTCAAATTTTAATTTGTTATCTGAATATTAAGTAACAATTTGTGTTTAATTTTTTTTTTCCCATTTTTACTCCTAATTAATTGTATATCTCTCATCTATTTTTTCGACATGTTCTCTCTCACTTTTGATCTTCATAAATAAAGGTATAATTGAAAAAAAAAATACATCTATTATATATTTATTATTTTTAACTAATTTTAGCAAACATTTTAATTTGATGTGATTGACAAATTTGAAAAAGGAATAGTTGCTCATTTTTGTGAGGGCCAACCGAAGGTGGGTGAGCTTAGTTGTTTTGAGTTTGATGTGAGTAGAAGTGGAAACAGGTTAGACCGTCTATCAAAAGTCTGTCGTCTGGTCTGTTTAATAACAATAATAGGCTCTAGCTTTTTTAAAGGTCTGTTTAACTTAAAAGATTAGGCTTAAGCTTACTAAAAGCTCGTTAGGTCTAGGCCTGTTATACATTTAGGAAAATAAATGAAAATAATATAATCATAAAACCTTGTTTAAATTATAGACTTATTTTGTGGAAATATAGTGGAATTGTAGTAAAAAAAAAAAATTGTTTAGTAAAAAATTTTGGGACATGACACCTTTTGTACATAATAAAATGAAAAAAAAAAATTACAACAAAAGAATAAAAAATTTTAAAAAAATGGTTGAAAAATAAATGTAATGAAAAATAAAAAAATTAATTTGTTTTAAAACAATGCAAGCTAATGACAGGCTGAGGTTGTGGGGAAAAAAAAAAAAACATCCGTTTGTTGCCAAACGAGCTGATGTGACATGTTTCCACGGCATATGGGTACATCTGATAAATTGACTATAAGTTAATTAGCACCAAAATAGCAAAAGAGGATCCTCTCCTAATTTTATTTCTCATTTTCCCTCATCACTCTAATCTAGGTCATTGATTAAGGAGAAGAGAGAAAGGTTAAAATAGTACTGTGATTGGTTGGACGGATATGATTTAGAGATTATAAGAGATAATGAGAAAAGGATTATGAGAAAAACTGAACCCCAAAATAGCTGTATAAACGAGCAGTTCATTGGACAAAAGTCTTGAAACAGTTGTATATATACAACCTTGAAAAAATGCTGCTTGGTGTCCTTCAATACCTCATTAAAAACTCCACCGTCCGAGTGTGCTTTACAAATTGCCCAACAAATCTCGATTGATAAATTATGAAACCAAAGATGGTAATATATTTGTTAAAGATCAATTATAGACAATTGGAAGAGCTACTATTGATAAGTTTTAGGACTTTTTTGGTATCATTTTTATCCATTGGGATCTTAATGTCACTTTCCCAATGTTAGGAAAAATGACAACAAGGTTTCAATCAAAAGAAATTATATCAAAAAAGTCTCATGGCTGGTTAATGACAAGTGAAAGAGCAATCATTAACAAGTTAAAGAATTACCATGAATAAGTTTTGAAACTTTCTTGATATTATTTTTATTAATTGGGACCTAACACCAAGGTCTCAATAAAAAGGAATAATATCATAAAAGTCTTATAGCTTATTAATAACAAGTGAAATAGAAACTATTAACAAATAAAAGAGCTATCATTAACAAGTTTTAAGATTTTTTTGATATTATTTTCTTTGATTGGGACCTTAATGTCATTTTCTTAATATTAAGGAAATTAACATTAAGGTCCCAATTCAGAGAAACAATATCAAAAAAGTCTTATAACTTATTATTAATAAGTGAAAGAGCAACCATTAATAAGTGGATGAGTTACGTTAGCAAGTTTTGAAACTTTTTTGATATTACTCCCTCCAGTCTTTATTATAAGGCATCAACTACCAAAATATTTTGGTTCTTATTATAAGGCACTAACTACCTTTAACAAATTCATTTATTACTATTTTTCAATTGTACTTTCATTTTTAACTAACTCTTTAAATTCACGTCATTAAAGTAGGGGTAAAGTTGGAAATATTTATTATTTCTGAACCAATTTAATTACTTAATTTCTATTTTTTGGTTTGTGAGAAATGATGGTTGGTGCCTTATAATAAGGACAAGAGAGAGTATTTTTTATAATTGGGATCTAAATGCCAGTTTCCCAAAATGTTATGCGTGGTGTAGATCCCGGCAGAAATGGTGTTGTGAATGACACGTTTATAAATCTTAATTAAGACAAGGATGGCCGGTGAGGCGGTTGGGTGAGGGGGGAGCTGAGCAACCATAGGGAAGTGGCAAAAAGGGCCCGTTGAGAGCAAAAATATTGTGTGACGCCGTTTGTGAGGACTACTCTATCTAGTTCTTATTATAATGTACCAACCATCATTTCTCACAAACCAAGAAATGGAAGTTAAGTCATTAAATTAGTTTGGAAATAATAAATATTTCCAACTTTATCTCTACTTTAATGATGTGAATTTAAAGAGTTAGTTACAAATGAGGGTATAATTGGAAAATAGTAATAAATGAGTTGGTTAAAAGTAGTTGGTGCCTTATAATAAGGATCATAATATTTTGGTAGTTGGTGCCTTATAATAAGGATCAGAGGGATTATTTAGTAAATGGCTAATGTTGGTTAATTTAATAATTGTGATATATTTCCACCATTTAAAAAAATCAAGATACATCTAGCACCTTGAAATATTTTCTTATCTACATCCATCATTTTAATATATTTTATTAGGCATCTAACATCTTAAAGATTTTTTTAGAAGCATTCAGCACCTTAAAATATTTTTTAATATATCTATCACTCTAAAGTATTTTTTTAGGTGTGTTTAACACCTTTTTTTTTTTTAAAAAAAAAAAAATTGCTTATGTGATCCAACACCAAGGTACAAAAAATACATTAGAATATTGGACACACCTAAAACCTATTTTATAGTGTTGAATACACTACAAAATATTTTAAGTAGTTGATCGCATTTCAACCCTTTTTTAAATTTCATGTATATCACTATAGTCCTATTTATAAATTCATTTTGACAAAATCTAACATATCAAAGAAAGGTAGTTAACTAAATGATTATGAAGGTAAATTTTTAATTTTGCTCTCATTTATGATTGAATATTTTTTAACTCTTTCTTCTTTCTCTATCTTTATAGGTACAATTAATATGGGTAAAATTGTCACAATCTTATTTATTATATGAAACTAGATTTATAAATACGATCAAATTTTTTTATTCAAAATAGACTTATAAATAACACCACAGAGTGGTATATTTTATACAATTTTCTTTAAGATTAAGGTGCAGGTGCATCCAGCATTTCAACCTTCAAATAAACACAGGCAAAAGTCCGCTAGAAAATTCCATTTGATATGAAAACATCTATGCAAAAGGTCCCTCCAAAGTTGGAGAAAATGGAGATAATGAAGGTCCCAATTGCGATCTCGCATTTGATGAAATGCATGGTGGGTAGAGCTGGGAATTAGGGTCGCTTCGAACATCTAGGGCCGGCTATGAAGGGCCAGAGCCTAAGAAGGCCAACCTTCAAGGGTTCGGTGTAGGAAAAAAAACCTATTTTTAAAAGCCCAGCCCGAGAGTACAAGGGCCAAAGCCAGCCTGCAAGGTCCGGAAATTACTATTCCAAATTTTAACTATTTTTCCTCTACTTTTTTTTAAAAAAATATAATCAGTAAATTACAACACGAATCATTCAATAAATAAGCACAGCCACTAATTCATAATCAAAAGCAAACTATGTTCACAAATAACTCATATAAAACATAAAAAACATATCACTAAGTGACATTAGTACGATGACTATTATTGTTGTCATCTTCGTCACTATCATCGATTTTAACGACATTTAATTGTTCTTCACTTTGAGTAGTAGCCTTTAGCTCATAAGTAAGAATATCATGGAATTCTTCTCCCGTATTATGAACACATCCATAATCTTTATTTGCAACAAATAATAAATCAAGTCATAAAATTCGAGCATAGTTATTATGTATTTGTAGTTAAATAGATAAATAACTCTATAATAAATACAAAATATATATAAATTAATAAATTTAAAAAGGAAAAAAAGAAAAAGCTACAGTGAAAAGGGCCTGCAGGGCTGGCTCGAGGCCCTCCAGAGCTAATTTCAAATAACTCGTCTCTTTTTCAAAACCCGGCCTTTAAAGGGTAAGGGCTTAAACGAGCCGGCCCGATGGGCCTAACCCATTTTTCCGACTCTAATGGTAGGTTTCTCTAGAAATTTGCATATATGAGAATTGCAACCAAGATGTTGTTGCAATTTGCCACTAACTATCATCCACTGACCATTAATTCTCTTTCTTTTGCTTATTTGTTACATATTTTCTCTCATATTTTATAATCATACTTTCTCATATTTATTATTCATTCTCTTTCCTATACTCTTTTCATAAATAAGAGCATATTTGAAAAAAAAAAAAACATGACATTTTTTACATATTTATTATTTTTAACCAACCTTAACTATTAGTTTGTTTTCCTCAATAATAATAAAAGTTGCTTGTAAAAAGATTCACACGCAGTATATTTTTAAACCAAGGGTAAAGTGAAGTAGAGTCACCAAAATTTAAAGAAACATAACTAGGAAATAAAAAGAAGAAAAAAGGAGGATGGAAAACACAAACATAGATATAAATGATCTTTATTACTATTTACTCTCACCATTATAAGCATTAATTGTTATACAAACCCATACAGTCCCAGAATCTGTGACACAGCTGGAATCACCCACAAAAGCAAAATCCTTATTGGTTTGTTGCAACTCTTGGAATGGGAATCATCCAACTTGATTGCTTACAAAGCGAAGCGGTTATTACTTTTTTTGTGGTGCTTCTTTCGAAGAGGCCAAAGGGGCTGTGCTCAGATTTAAAGGGAGGAGGAAGACGAAGAAGAAAGAACTTATGACTGGAGCAACAGTTTTGTTTTCAACGGACGTTTGCCTCTGTTTACTTGAAGGATGAGATTCAAGGTTTTAAAACCTGCACCAGCCATTAGACCGGCCAGATTATTAGATCAAGGGTCAGTGTATCAGATTGGAATCAAGTTGGAACTAACCCAGATCAAATCGTTGAAAAATTGAAGATTTCAGAGTACTCAATATAAAATTCTAATTTTTTTTTTAAAAATAATCTTTTAAAAATAGTACTGAACTAGTTTGATGCTCAGATCGGATCGATTTACAGACTAGTTTGCCGGTTTCTAGTCGGTAATATTACTCCATTTTTAATAAATGAGGGTTGAAATTGCACATTTAATATGTTAGACACATCTCTAAAAATATTTCGGGTGTTACGTGCATCTTAACACTTTTCTCTATTGTTATATTCGTTAAATGATCAATAGTAGGTGGGTTAATAATTAAAAATAGGGTTAACGTATAAAAATATACATAGTTTTCCTAAAACTACTTTCAATACCAAATATTTTTTTGAGTGCTAAAGTGACTATGTGGATACAAAATAGGGAAAATGCATATGGAGGCCCAATTAACAAAGTTAATTTCAAATAAGGCTCTATAAACTTTCCCATACCAGAAAAGGCCCTAGGGCCTTTTCTGGTATTAAGTTCCAAGAGAAATGACAAAAGAGCCCTTCACCTAATGCTGAAAAAGGAGGCAGGGAGAAAATATTTGGCCTGAAGCTTCCCTCTTTTCTTCCTTCGGCCAATCTCCCTTTCCTTGTTGCCACCACCATCGACACTGCCTTGTAGGCATGAGGGAGCAATTTTTTCGTGTTTCCTCTTTCTTTGAGTCGCATTTGTGTGCGTGATTATGGCATGGGTTTTGACTGGTTTGATCTTTCTTCTTTATCTTTTCTGCTAGATGCTGTGTGTGGGGGGTTGCGTTTTTCTTCCCCTATTTCGCTCCTATGTGTGATTCAGGAGCATCTTTTGTTTGCTTTTGATCCTCGGCTCAATTTATCTCTTAGAGATTTGCAAATTGCTTCTTTGAAAAAAGCATCGCAATAAGAGTTTCAGCAGCCACAAAATCTCTGATGTAAGTAATTAATTAACCTCTTCTATTTCTGCATTTTGAGGCATTCTTCCCGTTGAACATTTGGGAAATGACATCTGTTATTGTTGCTGCAAACCATCCTTAATTTAGGCATTTTCACATTTTTCCACGTTGCATTGTGTCTGATACGTGTTTGTATTAAGTCATAATGCAATATTTCAAATTGTATTATGTTTTGGCAAATTGTGATTCAATACTGCTTATTCTGTTAAAATACTAAACATCGTTGTTTTCTCTGGAATTCGATAAATTATTATTACATAGTTAAGACTTAAAAAGAAGAGAAATAAAATTATGTAGTCTTTGCATAACCTCCCTCTGATGTTGCCATAGAGCTACAAGTGATTCCTGAAAATTTTATCTCGGGTTTCTCTTTGTGAACATGCCAACTTTGAGAATGTTGAGAGGATAAATATCTTATTCTTGTAACCTATGGTACGTGTGTCAATACATTTTGGTTTAGTTCTGCCTTTTAATAAATCTTCAAATGGACCATTTTATATCTATGCTCCAAGTTGTTATAAACTTTCTCCATGTTGTTACGAATTCATAAAGGAAAATGATATAAACTACTAGTAGTTTGTTGTACTGCTTCAAATGACATGGAGCCAAATCAGATTGTCCCTCAAAATGGAAAATGGTTTTATATCTTATAATGAAGAGGTGATGCCTTGAGGAGAACCATTTAATAACCATCACTAGCACTTTGTGAAATCTAGGTGAAGTGAGGTATATAACACATGAAGTTCAAATTGCATGCTAATATTGTTTCTAAAGGATTTGGTATTTTAAAGTCTATCTGAATTTCAAATTGTTCAAGTATAAAGATGGTGCAGCTTATATAATATCTTAAGTGCTTTATTAATTCTCTAACACAGGACCTCTGCTTTTTGTTTAAGTTCCATTTTATTATGGCACAATAAATTTCACCAACTTATGCCTATTGCACGCCAAGTGTTTGATTGTGATCTCAAGGATCTTTTGTTTTCTTCTTTAGGGTTTGTTGAAAGGAGTTAGCCATTCATTTACAAAGAACTTCCATTTTATTGATTCAGTGAAGGCTTATCTTTCATATGCGTTATTGCGAGCTTCAGTTTCCCAATCCCCTGTCATATTTCAGGTTCTTTTCTTTTCATTCTTACTTTTCTTTTTTGAATCAGATTATCTTTCCTTACTTAAAGGCTTTGTGAAAATTTTGGTGATTATGTTCTTTTTTGATAGTATGCCACCAAAATATTCTTTGTAGTGCTACTACGATTCAGGGAGAGCCTCAAAGTATGCAGATCATTTTGGAGATGTTACTATGGCTTCTCAGTACAAATACTATTAATTTGATGTGTGTGTGTGTGTGTTTTTTTTTTCAGGGTGAAATAGGCATATTCTTTCCCTTGATAGTTCTAAGACCACTTGATGGTTCAGAATTTCCTGTCAACCTAAAACTAAGTGTTCTTCCGTATAATGCTCTTATTTGCCTACTAGAAAAGTGTCGTACATTATTATTCATTTCTTTTATGTTAGCATAAAAATTTGTTTTAGTAGGTTCCATTGCATGATGGATTGTCAACATTTAACTTGCCATTTTCCCCCTATTATTAATCAAATCAAGTGTGGCTCTGCAGGTTCCACTGCATGATGGTTTGTATAGCATTTGGACTTTGTATATGTTTATGAAATATTTCTTCTGATATCATTCTCAATCTTTGTCTTGTTTTCTTGATTTTACTTTGTGTGCTTGTCCTCTATAGTTACCTCATTCAAATATTGGGTTCAACAAGTCTCCTGACAAATTTACAAATATCTCAAATGCTTACATGCTTGTTTATATACGTGAAAGTGACAAGGAAAAGATAATTTGTAATGTGGAAGAGGAGGACATTACTGAACACATTAGAGTAAGTTATTTGATATGCTAATCTTTGTTTTGGTTTGCTGCATTAGATAAGTATTAGTGATAAGAGCAAGATAATAGATACACAATGCCTTCCTACTCCATGAATGAACTCCGGGAACTGAAGATTGGCATGTTGTGGTGGTTGGTCAGTCATCGAAACAACACGCATCGGGACAATGTGTTGTTGATGATCGAGGACTCCCAAAAGCGGAAGATGAGCTATTAGGAAGCAATCCTTTTATCAACATAGGATGACTTGTTTTTACGTGTATATGAATTTGAGAGGTTGTTTGACAGATTTTATTTGGTCAATTGTACAGAACACTTGAGTTCATATTTAGGACTAAGTTTTGTAAATTTTGTTATGTATGTGACATGACATTTTAATATGAATGAGAATGATAATTGTTTCACGCATCTCTTGTCTTTGTTGGTTATGTGTGTTGAAGTAGAAAAATTAAATATAATGGGAAAATCCACATGACATTTTAATATGAATGAGAATAACATTTTAATCTAATTGTGTTGTTAATAGGGGCTAATAGTGTTGTTAATGGGGGGCTGATTGTGTTGTTAATTAGGCTGATGGTTTTGTTAGTGGGGCTAATCGTTTTGTTAAAGGGGGCTAATGGTGTTGTTAAAGGGGGCTGATGGTGTTGTTAAAGGGGGCTGATGGTGTTGCTAATGGAGCTGATGGTGTTGTTAAAGGGGGCTGATGGTGTTGCTAATCTGGCTGATGGTGTTGTTAAAGGGGGCTGATGGTGTTGCTAATTTGATTGATCGTGTTGTTAAAGGGGGTTGATGGTGTTGCTAAAATGGGTTGATGGTGTCGCTAAGGGGGCTGTTGGTGTTGCTAATATGACTGATGGTGTTGCTAAAGGGGGCTGATAGTGTTGCTAAATGGGGCTGATGGTCATATAGAAAGTTGGCGCCTAGGTACAGAAAGTTGGCGCCTTGGGCGCCAACTCAGTGTAAAGTTGGCGCCCTGGGCACCAACTTTATATATGACCATCAGCCCCATTTAGCAACACCATCAGCCCCCTTTAGCAATACCATCAGCCATATTAGCAACACCATCAGCCCCTTTTAGCAACACCATCAGTCATATTAGCAACACCATCAGCCCCCTTAGAAACACCATCAGCCCCTTTTAGCAACGTCATCATCCCCATTTAGCAATACCATCAGCCTTTTTTAGCAACACCATCAGCCCCCTTTAACAACACGATCAGCCCCCTTTAGCAACACCATCAGCCAAATTAGCAACACGATCAGCCCCCTTTAGCAACACCATCAGCCAAATTAGCAACACCATCAACCCTCTTTAACAACACCATCAGCCCCCTTTAACAACACCATCAGCCCAGTTAGCAATACCATCAGCCTTATTTAGCAACATCATCAGCCCTCTTTAACAACACCATCAGTCCTCTTTAACAACACCTTCAGTCAGATTATCAACACCATCAGCCTGGTTAGCAACACCATCAGCACCATTAACAATACAATCAGCCCCCCATTAACAACGCAATCAGCCTCCCATTAACAACCCTCATTAACAACATTATCAGCCTCCATTAACAACACAATCAGCCTCCCATTAACAACCCCCATTAACAACACAATCAGCACCTTTAACAACACTATCAGCCCCCATTAACAACACAATCAGCCCCCCATTAACATGATGGTGTTGCTAATGGGCCTGATGGTGTTGTGCTAATATGGTTGATGGTGTTGTTAAAAGGAGTTGATGATTTTGACAACCGGGTACCTGATCAATAATAATTTTTACTGCTCATACAAACACAACCAACAAAGAGAATATCTGCTGGAACCAATTGTGGCTGTCATTCATATTAAAATATCAGGTCAAATACATCAGCAAATTTACAAAACTATCTCCTATCAATGAACTCCAGTGTTTTGTACAAGTTGCTTTATCTAATCTAACAAACAACCAACAAAATTCAAAAATTCAGATACAAAATTGACCAAGTCAGCCTATATCCATAAAACCAAATAAGTTACACATAAACTAGCGGCTCATCTTCCGCACTTGAGAATCCTGGATCAAAGACAACACCTTTACTCGCTGTGTGTTGTTTGGATGATTGACCAACCACCACAACATTCCAATCTTTAGGTCCCGGATATCATTGGCTTCAAGTGAAGGTATTGTGTACCCATCCTCTTGCTCTGTGTTGTCCCATGATTGCAGCCAAGACAGGACATGAACACCACACGAGTCACTGAAAGTAAGACATATACACATTTTACAATGCGCTTCATGTAACTTTATTAGGATACTTACGAATTTTAAACAACTTAATAAACACTTACACATCGCTTTGGACATGGACTTTAGCTCATGTCACCCCTTTGGGAATTCTATCCTCATTTTCAAACAATTGTGGCTTGACCCTTCGCAGTATGTCCATGAAGCACTTTCGCTGACATTAAAGTTCACACTATTAGATGATGATTATGTTAACTATTTTCTAACATAAACACAGTTGAATTCTGTTCAGATTACCACTTGAGTTGCCATCTTTCCCTTGGCATCAACCCATATTTAGATGTCATGGCTAAAAGTGTAAAACTAAGTACATTGGTATTTGAAGCAAAATTTTGAAGGTCTCTTGGTGCATCTTCATCCATACTTTTCAATTAGCTTTAATGTTATGCATATGTTTTGTTCTCTTCCAAATTCATGAACGTGATTACCAGAAATAGATAAAGGGTACATTAAGTAGTGCTTGTTGATCATGAAACACATACACATACACATACACCTAAGCTGTGGGAGAGAAAATGAAAAGCACAAAAAGAAAGCAGATTAAATACATTAAAACATAACTTTATATATTTGGTTGGTTAACTTGACATAGTTCAAAATCATCTTAATCTACGAATCATACAATTGAAAATAAAGCAGAATGAGTGTATTTTTCTTTTATGAGAAATAACAATAGAACATTCAAATTGGAAGTATTAGATTACTAAATACATTTAAAAGCCATTTTATCAGCTCATGATAAATGAAGGCCAAGCCAAATCGAATAGACTAGCTAATCATATAAAGCATGCAAATTGGCTCAACATTGTAAGCAAGAAGGAACCTACCAATCACAGATGCATATGGAGCAACTTTTTCATGGAAAACAGAGTTGTAATGTTCTGGGTGTGAATAATAGTCAACCTGAAATTAACATATAAGGTTAATAATTGTTCCAAGTCTCGCCATTAGACTAATTGAAGACACCAATATTCTTGAATCAATCACAATATTAGCCAACTCACTTTGTCAAATGCTTTTGTGGGGTCTTTGAGTTCAACCATGTCCTGGGAAGTCACAACACAACCATAAACTTGGAAAACTCTTTTTGATGTATGCACTGATTGATCATTGCCCTGACAAAAAAAAATATTATAACTTTAAGATAAATAGGAGCATTTATCACACAAAAAATACATGTTATGAAATGGAAATCCAAATCAAAATGCAACCAAAAAATTATTCTGAGATTGAGAACAAGACATAAGGAACCTTAGAAACAACATAGTTATATAACATTTTCAACACAATATAACTTGATTACAATGTTGCATTAATATTTGAATTTTTTTTTTATTTTTATATAAGTATCTTTCGTATAAGGTTTTAAATATTACTTCCATATGAATACTAAAGTGGCATACTTGTAAAAAAGGTATTGCTTTCTTTCTCCACATAAACTAGAGAAAACAAATAATTTACAGATGTAAAATTAATCTACTGTTGATAGTTTACCATTTTATGAAGATCGTGAAGTCTAGATGGATCTACAAAGGTGTGAGGAAGTAGCTTAAGAATCTCTTGTGCTCCATTAGAAACTACAAAAAACAGAGGGCTCACAGTTTAGTTTAAATTAATATATTAATTTAATGACAAGAAGAAGGTTGGGTCACTGCTGATAGATGAGTGATCAGAGAGATTGAATGTTATTCAAGCAGAATGAAAAATTAAAAAGTGAACAGAATGAGATATCAGAAGTCTTAGTTCAAGGACGGAGTGACTTTTAATTTCAGTTTGCATTATTTATCTTCAAAAAGGAGAGGTTAGGTGAAAAGTGAAAGCACAATATCCTAGCAAAGCTACAAAGGTTGTCACCACACTGTTTCTTGAACTAGTAAATACAAAGACCAATGGATAGATTCCCATTGGCATCCCAGCAGTAGCAATTACTTCCCTTACAGAAATCACAGCAGCCTTTGCAGCTGCCAATGAAGGGTACATGTAAGATTGTCCCAGTGATAAGAAAGGTGTGGAATATCCAAGACTTAAAAACCCTGGAATATTATGAACAAAGAAAAGAGTCAAGTTCAAATCATACAATTAATTCAGTTTAAAAAAAACAAAGGCTAAAGCTATAAAACAAAAGTCATGAAATTCTCATTAAAATATTTAACAGACAAAAAGGAGGAAAATTAGACAAGGACAAGCAAAAAAAATAGGCTGATTTGAACTTTGAAGATTCAAACACTCAAGAAAATTATAAACCCGTGTAACATACGAATCACAAAGATCAAGGAAGAACGTACACTGTCCCAACACACTAAGGAAGTCAATCTTTCCAAATCTACCAGCAAATTTACCAAATGCAATTAACCTTTTCCCTTCGTTCCCAACAATCAATTCATAGTCATATAACGATACCCTCTCAGCAAGGATCTACAATTGAAAACACACAAAAAGATTATAATCAGTCACAAGATCTCTATTAGAAATTTTAAGTCACAATCCGAAAATAAAGAACAAAAGATACCTTATCCAACATATGCATGTTTTCTTTTTGACCTTTATGAGTATGGGAGAAAAAGGCGTAAGCTTTGTCGGGTAAGATAGACTCTAACTGCATGAAAACCATATGACAGTATCAAAATTTCAGCTCACAATGTTGTGTATCTGATCCAAAATACGAAAAGCACAGACAACTAGAAAATTACGTGGGGAGGAACAGAAGTCAAGTAAATTAGGAAATTCACCTTTGGTTGCTTTATACCCAAAACGAGACCACATTCCGACAAGTCTTATGAAATTTCACAGCCAACATCCTCATACAATGCATCATGATAAATTCGCTTCGTGGATGGCTGCACAATGATTCGAAACACCTCTGTAGAATCTCTTCCACCGTGAGAGCGCGAGAGTGAGAGTGAGAGTGATTGAGATCCGCAGCGAGACGAGACAAGTGAGTGAGAGAGTGGAAGACGGTGAACCCAGAGACGCAAGAGTGAGAGCGCGAGAGTGAGAGTGAGAGTGATTGGGTGTTTCAATTCTGATTTCACAGTGGAGGAGAGGGGCGTTTTTGTCCTTTGCCTTGGAACTTAATACCAGAAAAGGCCTGGTATGTGAAAGTGTGGAGGGCCTTTTCTGAAATTATCTTGGTAATTTGGGCCTCCAAGTCAATTTTCCCTACAAAATAAAGCAAAAGTCACATAATAGAGGGACCCATTTGGACATTTGGATGGCCTAGATGGATTAAGTGCCCCTACTTGTAAAAAGATAAGTAGAGAAACGTGTTCCAAAAAGGGTAAATGAGCAATTTTACATGTAACTTTCACCCATAGGAGTGCCCAACACCACGACCTTTTTTTTGGATAAAAAATACACATGACGTTACGTTTTGGGAGCAAAAATACCAAGAGCCGTTAGTTGACCAGACGTTGACCGTTAACTCTGACGGAATGAACAGTAACACGGATGAAATGACCATTTTGCCCCTAGTTTTAAAAAAAAATCAAAAACACCAAAATAAACCCTCCTCCGCCGGTGGGCCCCACCACCGTCGGCAATTGGCAGCGACCTCTGGTGGCTTTTTTTTTAAATAATTTTTTTTAAAAAACAAAAGACTAAAATAGCCCCTCCTCGCCGGTGGGCCCCACCAATAGCCACACCACCGCCGATGGCCGCCCTCCCTAACACCGGCAACCAATGACCTCCTCCGGCGAATTTTCTTTTTAAGAAAACTAAAATACACCGCCGCCACCCGGAGGCGGTTGCTGACGGCCTCCAGTGGTCAACGACCGCTGTCATTGCCAGCGATGGTGTGGCCCCATTGGTAGGGGAGGGGTTATTTTTGTTTTATTTTTTTAAAAAAAAATTATTTAAAAACAAGAGCCGCCGGTCACCAGTGGTGGGGAGGGTCGCTGCCAGCGGTGGTGTGATTGGTGATAAGGCCCACCGGTGAGGGAGGAGTTATTTTAGTTTTTTGTTTTTTAAAAAAATTTATTTAAAAAAAAATCCATTGCTGTCGACCGACAGCAGTGTGGTCGGTGGTGGGGCCCACAAGCGAGGAGGGTTTATTTTATTGTTTCTTTTTTTTTAAAAAAAATTAAAACTAGGGGCAAAATGGTAATTTCACCCGCAATACTATTTATTCCGTCAGACTTAACAGTCAACGTCTAGTCAACTAATGGCTCGTGATATTTTTGCTCCCAAACGTCGTGTATATTTTTATTTTTAGTCCAGAAAAAAGTTCGTGGTGCTGGGCGCTTCTAGGAGTAAAGGTTATTTGTAAAATGCTCCTTTACCCTTCTAAAAAAACACATCTATATGATCATTAAAAATTATATTTCAGTATTTTAATTTAAAATCTTTTAGTGCAGTTTGGTAAGAGGGATTTTGGGGGAAGGGGAAGAGAGGAAAAATATATGTGAATTAGATTTGAAAAAAAGTAAAGAAGTTAGGTTGAAAGTTTTTTATTAATTTTTATTTTATTTTATATCTTTATTAAAATTTGGGTTAAAGTGCAACAATGTACATGTACTTTAGTCCCAGGAATGCCTAACACCAAATACTTTTTTTAGGTGTAAAAATGCACATGTGGTTTCAAATTAAGTGCAAAAATATTGTTTGACCGTTAAGTTTGATTTTGACTGTTAAATTTGAATTTTTTTTCTTAGTGAATGATGGGTTACTTTCAAAGGTGTAAAAGGTTGGCCACAAGAGCGTCCAATACCAAATACTTTTTTTTAATTTAATAATTTTATTTCATTTAGAGGAAACTTATTATTTCTCTAAGTATAATTCCTAGGAGGCCAAATTTTTTCTTTTGGTTTATAATTTTGGGAAGGAGGATTTATTTAATAAGTAAAAACAGTAAAAAAATTTATTTCCATAATTATTTTATTTTAAAAAAAATCCTTAGTAAATTTTATAATTAATAATTTATAAATGAATATTTATGAATTTAAAATTTGATATTATAAATAATATATTTACTTAAAAATAATTTTAATTTTTTCAAAAATAATTATTTAAATAAATAATTATTAAATCAAATATAAAATATAATTTTAATTAAATATAGGATTTATAATATCAAATTTCAAATGCTCATTTATTGATTATTAATTATAAAATTTATTGAAATAAAAAATTTGTCCTTCCAAGAATTATACCTAGAGAAATAATAATATTTTTTAATTGAAATAAAATTATTAAATTAAAAAAGAAATAGTTGGTGTTGGACGCTCCTTTAGCCCAAGCACATGTGTATTTTTACACTTTTAAAAGCCACGACATTATCCAATCAATAAAAAAAGTCAAATTTAACGGTCAAACGTATTTTTACACCTAATTTATAACCATGTGTACACTTTTATATATTAAAAAAAAAATCTTAGAGTTGAATACTTTTCAAGGTAAAACACATGTACATGTTTACACTTTAAACCTTAAAATTTTTATGACTCTACTTCTTTAATTATTTTAAATCTAACTTATAAAAATATTCCCACTCCTTCCTTCCCCACCGTTTCGTTTAGCGGCACTGCTAGACACTCGTGACAAGGAGGCCTGCTGGCACTTGACGAAAGAGGATCAGGGCTTTTCAGTGGATTTGGAAATTTTCCCCCATCGCCATCTCAATCTCCATCTTTTGCAATATCGCACCATAATTAATTACTTCTAGACTCTCACCCAGGCTACTCAAGAAACTAGTTTCTCTGCCTATCCTAAGGATAGGTTTGGGATAGGTAGAGAGAGATTTTCTCAATCTGGATAGTTTAGATTTAATCTGGACGGTCCAGATTTACTTTTTTTTAACTATTATTTTTTAAATAAAAAAATTATTTTTTAAAATTATATTAGTTAAGAGATTACCTTTATTTTATATTCTCTATCCATTAAAATAATTTTTTTAAAAAAATAAAATGTAAAAAAAAATCTAGACGATTCAGATAGAAAAGCTCTCCCTACCTATCCAAACTGATTCCGCTGCTCAATTACCATATCCGTATTGCTTTTTCTTTCGACGTCTGTGACATATACCGACGAACTTTCACAATTCACATGACTTCTCGAGCTTTGGAAACCTAACTTCTTGAAAAGTTAATTTGGAAGCACTTCAGTTTCTGTTTCTGTATGATTCCTATGCCATCATCGCCTTCTTGTTATATTCATATGCTCCATATTCCACCCATAAGCCAGATTAGACTTTGGAGTTGGATCCAAGTAAGTGATATCTACTACTTTGATCCTATTCACGGGCAGATCCAAGATTTTTATCAAGGGATATCATTGGAGGGATGCGGGGTTGGGGGATTACCTCGAATTTTTTTTAATAACAAAATATATTATAATAAAAATAATTATAATATTATTCTTTTAGGCCTTATTTTTTGAAAATCTGTCATAATTGTCTCATTATCAATACTATCAAATATATCTTTTTCAATATAAGATACTAAACAATCATTGAATCATTCATCTCTCATCCAATTACGAAAGGCAGTCTTAATATATTTCATAACTGAAAATACTTTTTCCCACAAATATAGTTGTTACAGAGCAAAGCGCTAAACAAGGGTTTAAATGTAGGCTAAAAAAAATACTCCCTCCGGTCCTAATTATAAGATATATTTAACTAATTTTGGAAAAATTAAAGAGAGGAGTTAAATTAGTTAATTTTACTCATTTTCCTAAAATGTCCTTATATATATTAAAAATGACATAAGTAAAAGTTAATCAACTACTTTTTCTTTCCACATGCTTTCTAATTGAAATAATAGTGTTGCTAAATATACATATATGTGTGTGTATATATACATATAGATCTATCATGCACACACACATATAGACACACACACAATCATGTATCTACACACAGAGGTATATTATTGACACACACAAACACAAATATACATGTGTGTGTGTACATACATACATACACACACGCACATATACATATATACATACATACATATATATGTTTCTAGATATACACATGTGTGTGTATTGCAATCCATATACATATATACTTACCAAAAACCAAACACACTTGAGACAATAAAATAAGAATATTTTAGGAAGAAATTGGTAAAAACTAAAAAGTTGTCCTATAATTAGGACTAAAACTAACCTCCAAATATTATCTTATAATTAGGACCGGATGGAGTATTGAAATTCAAGGGGGCATTCCCCCTCCTCAACATGGGTCCGCCCATGATGTTATTTATAAATTCAGTTTAAAAGTAATAAATGCATGATTTACTTTTTTAGCTCTATTAATTATAATAATTATAGATAAACAAAAAATTAAAAATTTAACCTATAATAAATGAGAAATTAGTTAATTTAGATTCATAAACAAATAGAACTAGAGTTGGTCGCATGATATCTAATGATTTTCGCAGAAATTTGGTGGTGAAAGCAACCTCTAATAAATGCTTCTCCATACTTGTTCTCAGATGTTCAGTGTTGCATATATTATCACGTTACAGCAGTAACTACTGCTAACTAGGATATGCATATTGCAGTGTCTCAGTTACTGTGCCTTTGTGTATATATATTCATCTCCAACCTCCCACCGGTACCAGAAATAAAGTTGAGAAAAGTTGTAAGGAAGAAAATGGGACTACGTGTCCTTACATGCAGCGATTCCTTTCAATGGCTTCTACTCGCCATCACCACCTGCCTAGGCTTCCGCATCGTTCTGAAGCAGTCTTTGTCCCTTCTCAGATGGATCTTCCACACATTCCTCCGATCTGAAAAGGACCTCATCGGAAGCTACGGCACCTGGGCTCTCGTCACGGGAGCCACCGACGGCATCGGCAAAGCTTTCGCTTATGGACTCGCCCGCCGTGGACTCAACCTCATCCTCGTAAGTCGAAGCTCCGACAAGCTCCGAACAGTCTCGGATCTCATCCGAGCCGATTTCCCGAACTGCGACGTACGAATCGTCAAGATCGACTTCGCCGGCGACACGGACGAAGGAATCAGGCGACTGAAGGCAGTGATCAAAGATGTGGCGGATCTAGGGATTTTGGTGAATAACGTCGGGATTACGTATCCGGAAGCGATGTATTTTCACGAGGTGGAGGAGGATGTTTGGATGAGGATCGTGAAGGTGAACGTGGCGGGAACCACGGCGGTGACGGCGGCGGTTGTGGACGGAATGATAAAGAGAAGAAGAGGCGCGATCGTCAACATTGGGTCCGGAGCTGGAATCGTTGTGCCTTCGCATCCTCTTTACGCCATTTATGCAGCTACAAAAGCGTGAGAAACAACTTCTTGATCTTCTCTTCATCTCCTTCATTTCTTTTCCATTAATAGTAACTGAATATAAATAAACTACGAGTACTAATTTTGTTTTATCTGAATAGGAGTAGAGTACTACTTCCTCTCCTCCTTATAAAATATATTTATCTAATTTAGTTATATTAAAAAATTTAGTTAGATTAATTAATGTAATAAGTATTTTCTAAAACATCATAGTTAATTTCTTCATTAAGAGTAAATTACAAAAAATTTTGAAAAAATATAAAAAAAATATATTAAATATATGTTATATTGATGGGTCGGGGATATTTAGTACTACACAAACTAATTTTTTTGGTTAAATTATTCAAAATATTGATAAACTTTTCAGCGAAGGTTTAACTATTTTCAACATCGACATGTAAGGGTATGTGGTGTTTTAGTTGTTTAATTTTATACAACATGTAATTTTTATTATTTAATTTCATTTTCCAATCCTTTGATCTCAACATTATTACTAGCAATAAAAATTGCGATAATTGAAATTTTTGTGTGTTACAGGTACAATTGAAATTTAAAATATAAATATAAATATTTTTAAATGCTTAATATTAAGTTTAATTCTCAAAATAATGATTTTTTGGGAAAAAAAAATCATTTGAAACTACCCATATTAGGATTAGAAAACTAGAAAGATACTATTTTTAAAATCAATGACCAAACAAGATAATTAAATGACCAAAAGTATTATTTCAGTCATGTTTGAGTGTGTGTGCCATAAAACAATTTAAGGCAAAATTGAACATTTTACCGTTTAACTTTACACTAGATTTTATTTTGATCTCATGTTAACAAGGCTTTCTCAAATACTAACATGTCGGGTTCAATTTCTAAATTAACAATAATTGATAAATAAAAAATCATTATTTAATACTAAAAGACAAAAAAAATTATTTTAAAAATCAAGAGACTAAAAGTTAAAGTAGTGATGACATTGTTCGTCCAACATTTAAAGTACATTCAAATATCTAAACATTAAAAATGTTGGATAAAGAAAAAACAACTTTTTAAAAAATCAGTTTAGCACAAAATGGTGAGAAGCTCACTTTGTAATTTCCTTAATCCAACCACCAAGATTGATATTTATTAGTAGTATTACCATATTTATGATTGAGAAAGGGGCATAGATATATAGTGGAATCGGTTTCCCTACTTATCCATACGGACGAGCTGTAGACCGTCCAAATTTTATCTTCTTACTTTTTTATTTTAAATAAAAAATAATTTCAATAGGTAGAGAACCTAAAATTAAGTTATTCTTTCAACTAATATTTTTTTAAAAAAATGATTTTTTATGTAAAAAATAATTAAAAAAAGATCTGGGTCATCTAAATCTAAATCTAGACAGCCGGATGAGTAGGGAAACAAGATCCCATATCCCATAGATAGTTGGGGGAAAAGGAAAGGGGGCATAGATAATCTAGAGCTTGCATATAGCCACAGACTTTTGCCCTTATAAAATACTTTCATACTGTAAAAGTAAAATTATTCTTTTCATGTAGTCTTGGTCAGTTATCACATTCACATTTATGAAGTATGAATACAATCGATTACGTTTGTGATTTTTATAAAATATAAACTTTTGAAATAATTTCTTTTTTTTCACAGAAGTAATAATCATCAATTAAAAAAAAAAGACTTAATTTGGGTTTAAAACCTTGAAAATGCATATTCAACTAATTTCTAATTAAATTCTTATAATTTTTTCTTTTTATTAAATTTGTACAGTTTTACTTAATTTGTAATCAAGCCCCTATAATTTTTTATCGGGTAAATTTAAAAGATCTGATAGGAAAAAATTACAAAAACCTAATTAAAAAGAAGGTAAAATTATAAGTATTAAAATTAATAATAGAAAGTAACTTTTTAGTTTGGGAATGCCACCAAGATAAATGACAGTTCAATGCTTGCGATAATAAAAATTATAAAGTAAATTGATCTTGTAGTTGGGGATATGACACCTTTAATTATAATTATGTGGGTGTGAGAGATTATTATAGGTACGTGAACCTAATACTATTTTTCGTATCTTAAATATAAAATTTAGTTGATTTTTATTTTTTTAGAGATTAAGAATATTAAATAAATTACTTAATCATATCATATCTGTTTTTAATATAAGACTAGTTGACTTTTTTTGAATGGTTAAGGACGCTAAATAAGTTGATTAATCATAATATATGTTGTATATTAATTTGATTATATATTACTTTATAAATTAGAAAAATTAGTTTAATATAAAGAAAGATAAATATAAAATAATTTATTTAGCTTTTTTAATATCAAAAAAAAAAGTTAACTAGATCTTATATTAAGGATAAAAGATAGTATTAGTTTATAAGTCAAACAAATTAGTTTGGAGGGAAAAAAATAAATATAAATAATTTAATATAATTTAATTAGATTATTGAATTTTCAAAAAAAACAAAAACAAAATATCAACTGAATGCTGTATTAGGGTTGGAGGTATTATTCAACTTGAGCATTGAATTAAAAGTGTGCCGGTGGTGTGCAGCTACGTGAGGCAACTCTCTAGGTCTCTCTCTGTGGAGTATGCGCATCATGGGATCCATGTGCAGTGTCAGGTATGTATTCTAGTAACTTCAAAACTACGTACATACCCTTACCCATTGCTCAACAAGAAAATTAATTACTTGTAAATATTGCAATTTGACTTGTAAATAAGACTGACTAGGAAAATATTTAAGGCTTTGATTATTGTTAACAGTACTAATTTGAGGAGATATAAAATGGAGAAATCATACCCATTAAATCATAAAAAGATCAATAAGATTATATTAAGAGAAAGTTAAGAACGGCTTAATACACAAAACTCTTATTAGATAGGGGTTTGCAGAGGAATATGTGTACGTAATCTCATCCTTACAAGCAGACAGGTGGTTTCCAATATTAATTTGAGCCTGTAAGCGTTCAAGAAGCTCATACAACAACAATGGACACTAAAATTGATTTGGGTTTAACACTAATCAACCCATCGATGCATACTACTTCACGTTTATGAACAAATCCCTCTAACATATATATGATCATGTGGAAATGTGAGGGAATAACTCTTTAATAATCTCCCTAGCTACACACTTCAACCATATTAGAAGTAGTGTGCGCATAGACACACACTCACACATGCGCGCGCGCGCACTCTCTTTGCATGGAGCATTCGGTATCCTATCCTGCTTTCAACTAGCTAGGTGATTAGTACACAGTCAACCAATTAACCAAACCTTTGAATTTGTTTCAATGAAGTTGACATGAAATTAAAATATGTGCAGATACCAGTATATGTGGTGACGAAGATGGTGGCAAGAGTGGCAGCGATAGAGAAGCCGTCATTGTGGATAGCAACGGCGGAGGAATACGCGGAGACCGGAATAAGGAGGATCGGTTACGAAGCAGAGTGCAGCCCTTATTGGAGTCACTCCCTTCAATGGTTCTTTGCTTCCTTCTTGCCTGCCTCTCTTCTTGACTCTTGGCGACTCTATGTTGCTCTTCGCAGAAGCCACCGCCTCTAGCCTCCCCACACATCTATATATATGAAACACACACACACACACACACACACACACAGTAACCCACTCGCACACTTTGATTTATCACTACATATCTCTACAATGAAATAAAATTTAATTACTCTTCTCATCGTTATTATTTGGCATGCTCTTAATATACGAGTAAGATTATAAATTTAAGGATATTAAATAATTATTAGTTAAGTTATTTGTAATAATGTTTTGTTTTTTCCTAAAATACCATTTAATCATATGCATTAATTAAAACTATACTCTTTGATGAAAATATTCTTAATATGTGCAATTAATAAGAAATACTTGGGGGGAAGATTATAAATTTAAAAAATAAAGTGGATCAAGATATTAAATTTATGACAAAAGTGAACCCATTATTTAGCACTTATACTGTGTCCAGGATCAGATGAAGTATTATTGATTTCATGGTCATTATTTTTGAGCGTTTAGCTCTAAGTACCGTTGCATTCTCTTTAGGAAAAACAAAAACAAGGAACGTTAGGATCAATGGAACGATTAGAATTAATAGACAAGTTTTTATCTTTGATCATGTTAAATTTTAACAAGAAGGTGATATATAAGTAAAAAATAGCCATAACCAATGTAAAGTTAGTCTAATTGAATAAGGCCCCGTTAAATCTCTCTAAAAAATCTTAAATTTAAGTTTCAAATTAAATAAGACACTTGTATTGTTTTAAATTTGAGTTTGAGATAAGACACTTATATTATGAATGATACACACAAACGTCAAACAAGATACCAGATGATAAATTTAATAAAAAAAAAAGTAAAAATTAGCCATACATTTGAAAGAAAATTCAACATTAAAGATAAAATTCAACGTTTTACAAATTTTACTTACAAATATAAATAATGCAATTCGATCAATAATATAAAAATTTGACTTGTAACTTGTAAGACTCGAGAATAATGCAACCTACTAACTTGTAAATATGCAAGGATAACTTTGGATTTTTTTAAAATTTAATCCGTATTCAATTTTTTAACCTAAAACCTATGGATAATTATTTTTCATAAGTTAATTAGCTCATATATATGCACTCTGCATTTCTTATTATATGCTCTTTGGATTTTTTTTTTTTTGTGGTCCGACTTTTTTTAACTATAATCATCATGACATATTTCTGGTCATTATTTTCTATGGTCCCAAATTACATATAAACAGAAATATGAAAATTTATTTTTAAAAATGAAATAAAAACGAGTTAATAAAGAAGTCAATATTAAAAATAATTTTTTTTAAAAAAATATGGTAATTAGGAAATACTACCTTATTCCTAAATATAAAATTTAATTGACCTTTTTGAAAAACTTAATGAAGCTATACAAGTTATTTTAAAGTATTTATATTTATTATTTTTTTCTAAACTAATTTTCATTACTTATAAACTTATATAAATGATACATTATACTAGTATGTGATATAATTAAATAATTTATTTAATTTCATTAATCTCTAAAAAAAGGTTAACTAAGGAACGGGGAGTAAATGACAATGGGTAAGGGACTGAGGGGGAAAAATGAGTATTCAAAAAAAGAAAAGAAAGGCCAAGTCCATATGAAACGAGATCATTAAGGCCTTGTTTGTTACGTGGAAGATTGGAGGAAGGAAAGGAAAGGAATGGAACTGAAAGGAAAGGAATGGAAGATTAGGAGAGAAATTAAAAATAGAATCTGTTTGGTATACTAGGGAAAGGAACTTAAGTTGAGGCAAAATAAAATGTTTGGTACAAAGAATTGATTGTTGGTTAAGTGGGAAGATAGGGTGAAATGCCTAAAATGCCCCTGAACAAAAAAACGAAAATATTTTTGAAAACACTGGTTATTTCATTTCCGCAGGACATAAACGAACCGTAAAAACCAATTCAATGAAGGTTGAGACTGAAAATTGATGTAGCCGGCGATGGGATTCGAAATTGCGACGATTTGGCTTCGGGTTGTGACAAGAACAATGAAGAAGGCATTTGGGGGGACAACACGAAGGAATGCTAGAAGCTGCGTAATGAAACGAGAAGGAAAGATCAATAGCACTGATTGAACCCAGGTGATGGTGTGATAGTCAAGTACAGAGAAATTGAAAAAATGTCTGGCGACACCCTAAAAAGTGTGAAGTCGGGAGGTGAGGGGAGTTTGTCGGCAAGGGGACACAGAGGTGACAATGATGCAGTAAGGATATAATCGCAGTGCATCAAGTCATTAATTAATTATCACAATTATTCTGCCACATTACAAGAGTGAAAACCTCCTATGTTAAAATGCCCATAGGAAGGGGAAAAAATTGGGAGGTTGTAAGGATGAAGAAGAACAATGTAAACAAGTTAACAAGCTGCATATCAGGACCATGGGTTGCTGTCAAATGAGCAGTACAAGTGAAGCAATATGATGCACAGAGAAGCGTAATTGACAAAGGATGAAGCAAATTTTTTCGA
Organism: Acacia confusa; assembly: GCA_037074495.1. Classification (NCBI taxonomy): domain Eukaryota; kingdom Viridiplantae; phylum Streptophyta; class Magnoliopsida; order Fabales; family Fabaceae; genus Acacia; species Acacia confusa. The sequence goes on from CM073502.1 coordinate 8,608,366, forward strand.
TTGCAATGAATGCAAGGGGTATAAAAAAAGTTTTGAGGTTGACAATACGCTGCATTAAAATAAACTTAAACCAACACATGACAACAGGATAATTGACAGGCACATAAATCACATACATTGTAAGATGAAAGGAAATAAAATTTTAATCAAATTGGCCTTTTGAAATGTTGTTTAAAAACAAACAGAAGCTTGGACAAGATACAGCCATGAGGCTTTATTAGTGATTGAAATGGACATAAATTATACTATGTGCAATGTAAGGTTAAATGAAATAAAATGAACGAATTTGGCCTTCTCAAACGCTTTATAAAAACATACAGAAGCTTGCACATGAGAGTGCCACAACGAACAGTGATTTAGATGGTCAGAAATGATGCTATGTGTAATGTAAGGTTAAAGAAATAAAATTAACAATTTTAGCCTTCTCAAATGCTTTTGACAAACAAACATAATGTTCCACATGACAGGACCATAATTTTAGCTGCATAAACAGAAGCTTGCACATGAGAGTGTCATAAGGCATAGTCCTTCAAATGGTCAGAAATTATGATATGTGCAATGTAAGGTTAAAGGAAATCAAATTAACGAATTTGGCCTTCTCAAATGCTTTTGACAAACAAACATAATGTTCCACATGACAGGACCATAATTTTAGCTGCATAAACAGAAGGTGACTGGTCCTCCTGTACTTTAAATGTTAATTGTTAATGAAAAATAAACCCCATTACTCTCAATAGTTACAAAAAATTACATGTCAAATTAACAACTGCAAATATCCTACTAACTGATGAAGTGTCGCCACGTGGTGGCTTAAATCCCATTGTTTAACTGACTGGTGGGCTATAAAGACTTCTGTTCGAACCTAAGTATATCGTTCGAACTTAAAATGGTTGGTTCAAACATGACCTCGTAGTTCGAATATACATACGTAGTTCGAACTAAACTTTACAGAACTATAACTGATACAGTTTGAGGCAGTTGGAGCAAGGCACCTGAATCATTTAAAGCACAGTGAACTATTTCATTCAGTGAACGCAGATTTAACTATAACTAATATAAAAGGCAGACATTGAAAGTAAGAAGATATTTTTTTGTCTTTCATTACTTTTATATTTTTGTACATGTCGGTTAGTACATCCCATGGGCCAACATACAAAATAAATGAACTTCAATAGGGGTGAAGCACCAAACTTTGTGCCATGTTCAATTTGTCAGTAAACCCCATTGAACATGGTCCAAAGTTGCAGCTATTACATAATTCCCTGTGCTATACAAAAAACAAAAAACCTTGTACATGATGCGTGATATACATTACATATACAAAAAGACAGATGATAGAGATCTAACATTTCGCTGCCCAATAACAAAATACAAACAAAGGCCAACTACATACTAGACACTATTATGTAATGCGTCTACTGGTTCTGTTGCTGCAACAAGCTACGGATCCACAAAGTCTTAAAGGCGGGCGGAATCTTCCCAAAAGCAGTGAGCATTTTCTCACTGGCAAGGATCTTGATATGTGTCAAGTTTCTCTCATTCCATGTGAGATCATCAACTTTGAGTAGATCCATGAACAATTCATCTCCTTTTGCAATAAGTTTAGCTTCCCTAGTTAGCCGATCTTGCCTATCTTGCATTTCTTGCACTGACATCATATCCCCTAGCTTGTCAAACACATTGACGATGGTCTTATCCAATTGTGTGACTGTGTCTCTCAATGCATCAGCAATTACTTCTGCATTGTTCAGTTTGCGCTTCTTCTTTTGAACAGAAGCATTATCGGTACCAGTTGCATGAGTGGGAAGAGTGTCATGCATTGTTTGGGACAAGTCAGATTCACCAACATTATGTGGTGTTTCAGGAAGGTCATCATCTTCAAGGTTAACTTCTTCCTCCATGGCACCAGGGCATTGCCCTTCATCACCAGCAGCCCGGTCCCTTCCCCAAACCAAGCACAAAGACTCAAAGTTTGGTAAGCATTTTGTTCAAAATTCTTTTGCCTTTGGATGAGCCTGCAAAACGAACATGTATATAATCAATGAATATTTTGTTGTCTTATAAAGTTGTGGGTAAAATCCAACAATAGCGTTGCATGACAAACCTTGAGATACTCGTCCCACACCTCATTCTCTGCGGTGACAAGTTTGGTTTGAGGATCCCAACCAAAGCCAGAAGTATTGGGACCGTACACAATGTCGTATGCCACCTGCCACAACCGCTTCAAGGTCTTCAAGCGGGATGTGATGTGAGGAGTTGCTTTGATATGACATCCTGGAAGCTTTTCCTCCATCATCGACTACAATGCATTTGCATAGCTGGGCTTGAACCCGTTGTCAACCATATGTTTTTGCTCCAATTTCATAGTAACCAAGCATTCCACCAATACCCTGTCCTCAACAGCAGTCCACAGTTTCATCTTCGACCTGTTTTCATGTTCAGCTTCATCCATCTATAGAAAAATGAAGATTGAGAGTACAGTTTGCAAGTAAATTAGTTCAGGACATAAGGATACAGATTTTTCTACCAACAAAGTAGTATACAACAAGAACACCACATCAACCACAAAGGAAAACATAAAGGTTAATCAAATTCACAAACAGATTACATGGTTCTTGTTTATAACATGAGCAAAGTATTTAAAATATCCTCAAACGAAGAAATAGTTGTCTATAGGAGTATCAGTTATCCCTAGCGACAAAGGCAGCAAACATGTCATTTGCAATATGTTCCCTAAAATTATTCCACACATCACTCGTTTCCATAGGAACCAAGGGCGTGTTGTCAATTGTTGGAGGTGCAGGGTCAAAGTTCTCAAGCTGCTCATCAAGGGGATCTCGAACACTCTCCCTACGAATAAGATTATGGAGCAAATAGCATGCTACGATGTATCTGTTTTGCAACTTCACTGGGTAGAACGAAGGGCTCCTTAATATTGCCCACCTTAACTTCAATATGCCGAAGCACCTTTCTATTACATTTCGGGCTGTTGAATGTCGCATGTTGAAACACTCATGCATAGTATGGGGTTGGTGTCCTTGTCTCCAGTCATTAAGATGGTACCGTTGCCCTCTAAAAGGTGCTAAAAAACCTTGGCAATTGGTGTACCCTGCATCCACCAAGTAGTAGTTTCCTACGACAAGAATTACAAGTTAGAAAAGACTTATTATATGCTTAATTGTAGCAAAGTTGTAGACACTCACACCCGTACTTAGCGGTACTCTTAGCTCGTGTGGCCTCCATATGGCATCTCTCAACACCCTCCCATCAGCAGCTGAGCCTTCCCACCCGGGGAAGACAAATATGAATTGACCATCCGGTGAGCATACCCCAAGGACATTAGTTGTTACCTCTCCTTTTCTATTTCGGTACCTCGCCTTGTGTGATAACAGGACTTGAATACGTATGTGTGTACCATCTAATGAACCAAGGCACCCCTGAAATGGCAAACACAATTATGAAGGTTAAGGTGCTAGAGTCCTTGTTATAGTCAATTAAAGTATTCACATAATAACATGATTTGCCTACCTTGAACCACTTCCAACGATTATCGTCTGAGTCCTCCGAAATTGGCTCTGGTTTATTTAAAAGCAACGATTGAAGCCTAATGGTTGCATTAAGCACTAGCTTGAAGTATCTACTAATGGTTTCTCCTGACCTATCAAACTCAAACTGAATGACTCTGTTCTTCACATGATGAGCCAATATGTGAAGGAACATAGCCACTTGCTCATCAACTAGCATATGTTTAGTAGCCCTCAATCCCCCAATCGTGTCTAACATGTGGCACAATTTATCAAATGTTGCCCGGTACATCCTAATTTGGTTGAAGCAAGTGGTATCACTGCTATATATCATGACCCTTAAATTCGCTCTCTTCGCATGAAAGTCTAATCTAAATGTCCTATCCGGTAAGTGCCTCGGTCTACCTCCTTCCACAGCTACTACCATCGTGACAAGGAAAGTCCTCACGGCTAGAAGCAAAGCTAAACACCCCGCCAACATTCCAACCATTTGCCGTGCATGTGGCTCCATACCTACACAATTTTGCTTTCTCCATTTACACCACTACTATGTCTTTACTATATCCAAGTCATTTCAGGTTTACACATTTCCAATACGCATTTTTCATTTTCATGCCACATTCTATACCACATTGTACACGTTCCCATCTTTACTTTAAACAATTTATTACAAATGCATTTAACTGTGTAAATCAAAAAACAGTTAACTGTGTCTCCTTAACACACCACCATCTAAAAATTATTAAACAAACCCATATTTCAAAATCCCTAGGCAAAAGCATATAACTGCATCTGTGTGTCAAAACAACTTAACATTAGATTTGAACCACATAGCATAGTTCGAACGCATATGACAGCAGCAAAATCAGTACAGTAACAGTTAAACAAGTTTCAAAACAACATGATGGTAGAAAACCAAGCATCAATGATGTTTACAACCCAACATAAAGTCATAAACAGCCTCCCCATTTTCATCAGCAAGGTCTTTCTCGTTTTCAGCTCATGTTGAACTGCTTTTTCATTTCCATTTCGCATACACCAACCGACAATTTCGATTTGTTTTAACTAGTAAAATTGATTTTGACAGAACTTTACCTTCAATTGCAACTTCTTCGACCTGGATTCATCTTCTGCTTCGAGACCCACAGCACCAACAGTTCCAAGCTTCTGCACCAACAGCGTCTTCCAGCTCTCGTCTTCCAGCCAGTGCCTTCCTCGTGTTTTTATGAATAGCTATAAAACATAAAACATTTGTCCAAGGTCTTTTTGGTCCCAAAATTTCATCCTCCTGGGAAGATTTCAACGTTCCCGCCTGTTTCGGATGGAAAGATATTTTGTACGGCGTTGGAAGATTGGTGCTCGATGAAATGCAGCTGGATGGAAGATACTTCTACCAAACAGGCTTTTTTGGATGGAAAATGCCCATCTTCCTTTCCTTAGGCTCATATTCCACGTAACAAACAAGGCCTAAGGATAAGCGCGTATGGGTCAAGGTGGCTTTCCCACCTTCGGCCAACAAGGCTATGTATTTGAATAATCAATATGTGCATTTCTTTTTTCTCACTTATTTGTGAATTATATATTTTTAAAAGGGTAAAGGAGTGAAAATATACACGTGCTTTACTCTCGGGTGCGCCAACACCATATGATTTTTTTGGGAGTAAAAATACATACGTGGTTACCATTTTGGAGCAAAAGTCACATCTAACCGTCATGTTACTGTTCACCGTGATAAGAGAGAAAGACATGAAGTGATCAGTAACATGATGGCAAGATGTGACTTTTGCTCTAAAATGGCAACCACGTGTGTATTTTTTCTCCCAAAAAAAGCATATAGTATTAGGCGCTTCCAGGAGGTAAAACTCATGTGTATTTTCCTCATTTACCCTTTTTAAAAAGAAATTAAATAGGTGTACTCAATGATCCTTCACAAAATTTGCAAGGAATTTTAATTTATCCCCTTGCTAATTTATCGAATGTGTACCACCACTAAATAAATGTAAAATTTAAATTGATAATTAATAACTCATGCAACTTATATTATGAACTAACAGTTTTCTTAATAGGTGGCCTACTTTTTGGACAGGAGGAAGTACATCGCTAAATTTCTTACTAATTTATTAATCTTTCAAAGTTGAATGAATAATGCCTTGTTAAATTTCCTAGTTTAATCGTATTTTCTTATAGTGGTTTATGAAGTACCCCTTATGGTCATATATTTACGAGGGACAGGGATATATTTTAGTCTAATTTATAAGTTACTTTATTAACTTTTTTATATGAATGTACAATTTTATCCTTCATTTATTATTTTTATATGTAGTTATTTCTTTAGAGTGTATAGTTAAATAGTGTAAAGTTGTGAAATTTTAAGGTAGAGTTAATAAAGTTTAAGGTTTTTTCTGGTTTATGTGAAATATGTTATAAATGCCTTATAAATAAAATTAGGGGAATATAATACCCTTAATTTATTATTTGTGCACATTTATTGGCATGTGGCTTAGTGTATATTAAATAGGGTAAAGTTAAAATATTTTTGAGTTTTAAGGCAGAGTTAGTTAGATTTAAGGTTTCTTTCTAATGAAATACTCCGTATGTGTTACTTTGAAGTGATTTACAAATAAAAATATATAAGTATTAGTTACTTCAACTTAATTTACTAGAAAAATAAATTTAGTTGCATCATTAAAAGTTGCCCCATGTGACACATGATATGGTATGAAACAGCCATACCGTATTTCCTTTGTTTTTTTCCCTACAGTTCACGTTCGTCCATATAAATATAAGTGATTGATTATTTTAAAATTGGAAAATAACACTTTATTCGTTGTCTGATTTCATAAACATTAATTGAACATAATCCTCATATTTACGTGCAAAGAAAAAAAAAAAACAGTTGCATGAGTGGTCAACTAACAATTTGTTTTGTAGTCTAATTAAAAATTAAAGAAGGTAAGTTAGAAAAACACAATACATATATCGTTGAAAGTTCATTTGAAATCATTTTCAATGAAACATTTTTTTTCTCCTAAAAATCGTTTCTGATTGTAAAAATGTGTTAATAGAAGAGTATAGGGTGGGAGATTTTATTTTATTTTATTTGTATTCATTCTTCAATTTAATAATGAAAGCTCAGCTGGAAAAGTAACGTATGCAAGCTGGGAAAATAAAGTACATCTAAGCGTAGAACATTAGAAGATTTTCTTCTATTCATTCTTTAATTTTTAAAATAATAGAGGTTAGGTCGGAAAATAATGAAAAATAAGACTCATTCAGCCCTTAATATAAAAACATATTTAAGTTTTAAGATAGAGTTAATTAGATTTAAGGTTTTTTTTATTCTAGTGAAACATGGTTTATTTTACGGTGACTTATTAATAGAAATAGAAAAGTATTTGTTACTCCAACTGATTTTCTAGAACAAAAAAATTTAGTTGCATCATTAAGAGTTGTCCAAAAATTGTTCTAATTTTCATCCATACACCTAATAAATACCCTAAATTTTAAAAATATATACTCTCAATTCCCTGAATGAAAATTGAGAAGAAAGATATAATTGGAATATAACATTAGTAATAAACACAAACTCTTGCAAAGTGAACTATATTTAAAACCACAAAATTCTTATAGAAACGATAATAGGACAAGCCTTCTATCTTATACTTTCATGGTTTGTTGCTCTTCTTTTCCTTGAAACTGTGCTTTTTTGGGTGTAAAATACTCATGTTAATCACTTTTTCCCCCTACAATACATTATTATTCTGAAATATTTTCTTAGTATCCTGAAATTATTTTTTTAATAACACTAAATACCAAAAAAAAAAATCCACTCACCACGCTATTAAAAAATACTTCTAGATGTTAAATGTCTTTTTTTTTTTGAAATGATTAACATTTGTATTTTACACCAAAACGATGTAGTTTGAAGGAAATAGAGGACATAGGTTCATAAAAATATATGAGAAAAGCCATCCTATTAGGTTGTGGGAGGGCTAATCATACGTAGTTGGGAAGCGGCTTGAGTTCGATGCATCGGACCCTCTGTTGCAAGAATTTCACTGATTTTTTTTGTAATGTTACTTTTTTTTTGGTAATATCACAATTTACACTGAAATTGTGCAACAGAGGGTCCGATAAGCCGCTTCCACATAGTTGGGCTAAAAGAAAAGAGTAGATGTTAAGTGGAGTGTTCAACCTTCTGGTTATGTTAAGTTGGATGTAGATGAATCTTTTAACAACCATAAAAGTTATAGTTTGTGGTAGCATTGTTTGGGATAGTACTGGCGTGTGGATGGTAGGATTTAAATAGATAATTGGCTTCTACTCCACTATTGCTAAAAAAATATTAAAAAAAAATAAAATTACAAACAATCAAAGCAGGTATCTAAGTTTGTATTGCGCAAAAATTAGGCTGCACTTGTATTCCAAAGAGACTATTTTTTTTTTTGAACAATCAAAGAGACTATTTATCTATTGACATAGTTGGATTACCCATTAGCTCAAAAGATTTATGAATAATGCATTCAAACAAAAAAGCACTTAAATGTGCATATTTTATTTGCCAAGATGGAGCAGGAGGCAATACGGAGCTGGATTTATTACGATTTTTACCCATTCTTTGTTCAGATTAAATCTTACAATATCTTTGGTTTGTGGGGAGGGGAGGGAATAGAAGATAAAGTTGAGAGAGAAATTTTTTCTCTTATTTTTACAGAATTGCTTATAGGAAATTTTTAATATTTCTAAAATAGACTCTCAACAACAAAAAAAAATTCTTCTCATTTAACAATTTTATCAATATACTCTAAAAATATTTTTCCCTCCCATTACCTCCCCTCTCCTTCCTCAAACCAAACATAACCATCTTAGTCTATTTAGATTAAGATTGGTTCTTAGTCTATTTAGATTAAGATTGGTTGATGGTGTATTACTCTTATTTGTCTGTTTATTTTTTTTTTTGTTATAATACTCTGTAGTGTCATTATGATACAATCGACAATACAACAGATAACTTTTGTCTTTCTTATTAAAAAAAGAAAGAAAAGCAAAGATTGGGATCATTAATGTGGTGTGCTTTTCGAAATGTAGCCCATTAAACAATGCTTGGGGCTGAACAAAAAAAAAAACAATGCTTGGGGACATGTGTGGTACCAACAAAAAGTTACACTTTGACAAGACTCTTCAGTCGGTCAGTCCTATCTGAGGGCCTTTTCAAGAAAAAAAAAACTTATAAAAGATCTAATACTTACCAACAAAAAGTTACACTTTGACAAGACTCTTCAGTCGGCCAGTCCTATCTGAGGGCCTTTTCAAAAAAAAAAAAAAACTTATAAAAGATCTAATACTCCATAGATATAAAGATTCGGTAAATTGTATAAGGGTAAAGGTACAAAAATACTCTTGAGCTTTTTTCTCAAAAGCGTTCAGCACTATGTGCTTTTTTTTAGAGCAAAAGTACTTACGTCTTTACATTTTAGGAGCAAAAATACCCTTCTCCGTTAGTTGACCGTTAACCTAGTGAAATTACCATTTTACCCTTAGTTTAAAATAATTAAAAAACAAAACAAATATACCTCATCCCCCACCTCCCCTTACCAGTGGGCCCCACCGCCGGCCCCCCACACCAGCAGTTGCCTAGCGCCGGCGGCCGTTCGCCGGCGACCGGCCGCCAGAGATTTCTTTTTTATAACTATTTTTAAAATAATTAAAAAAACAAAAATACACCACCTCCCCTTATTGATAGGCCCCACCGCCGGCCCCCCAGGCAGGCGGCCACCCACCGCCGGCAGCCGGTGACCACCTCCGGCAACCGGCCGCCTGAGAATTTTTTTTTTATAACTATTTTTAAAATAATTTTTTAAAAAAAATTGCCCCGCCCCCACACCTCCCCTTGCCGATGGGCCCCACCGCCAGCCCCCCCACTTCGACGGCTGCCCACAGCCGACGACCGGCCGCCGGAGATTTTTTTTTATAACTATTTTTAAAATAATTTTTAAAAACACAAAAATAACCCACCTCCCCTTGCTGGTGGGCCCCACCGCCAACCCCCCCACGCCGGCGGCCGGGGGAGAATGTTTTTTTATATAAATAAAAGAAAAATTATTTTTGTTTTAATTATTTTTAATTATTTTAAAAATAATTATTTTTGTTTGGGTTCAAAGTGTGATAAAAAACAATTTATCTCTTGAAAAGGGACATATATATTATCCCATTGACACCAATCAAAATATTTAATCAAGCATTTTAAAAATAGTTATACAAAAGTAATGCTTAATTAACAATTTTGATTGGTGTCAATGGAATACTATATATGTCCCTTTTCAAGAGATGAATTGTGAAACAACCACTTTTTAATTACCAGATTAATTACATATTTAAAAGAGTATTAATCAGAGTTTACCAGATAATAGGTTTTACGTGGAATTTAAAATTTTCAAAATATGTGAAAGTATGCATGATAAGCCCTAATGTGTGGCAATATACAGTCATCCAAAACATACAACAAAAGAACAGAAGTCCTACTCTTAGCACCGCAAACTAAACTTCTGTCTGTTTCCCTGAAGGACCTGAACCGGACTGGTCACCTGTGGAAAAATGTTGTAACCATCAGTCCAGCTCATTATGAATATCAACGAGTGCTAGTGAGGTGCCAAGTGGAATAAGCAATTCAATCCAAAACAAAACAGATCCATTTCAAAATAACAATTCATCTACATCTTCTCTATCCATTATTACTTCATAATCAAGTATCATGATGGGTGTCATAAAACTATTCAATTTCAATACCCAAATACCTCCCATTAATCCATCCAAACCGTCGTACTTCCACGACTAGGCCCATGGGCTAAGTTACACCCATATTACTGGTTACTCTAAAAGCTCACCGAGCAAGTGATGAGGACCGGCCAAAATCCTCAGAGCACCTGTCCCAGACCATGGGTCTTTTCCCTTCTTGAACTGTTGGGGTGTCGTAAGCCCTCTTGAACTGTTGGGCTAGTCCCTCTTGAACTGTTGGGACAATAAAAAGCCAACCATCGTGCACCAATGGAGGCATTCACCACGTGGTGTAAATAACTTTCCATCTTCTTCCATTTCTTCCCATTCCATAATTATCATGATAAATGAATGCATATATCTTAACTCATAAAATTTCACAAGGCAATTTTATTTAAAATAATCATAATCAATTTAATACATACTCAATAGCAACATATTAATAATCATAACAAGTGGAAAGTAGTTACCTCCCGCCAGAGCTAACTACTTTCATACTGCTCTCAAACCAGGCTTCAAATACACTCAACAATTCAATCTTCAGGTTTTCCAAGCTCCAAAGGTGATCAACGTTGACTGATTCCTTGCTCTGTTTTCACGAATGACGAAGCAGAGGAAATAAGAAGCTCTCCAAAAACACTCTCGGTCTCTCTTCTCTCTTTCTATTTTTCGGCTTGTGTCTCAGAAAGAATGAAGAAACGAACGAAGGAGTAAAGACAAGTATTTAACTATCAAATAATCTTCTCTTGCATGTTAAATTTCGGACAGCTGCCCCTCTACGTGTTAATTCGCGACTGATCTTGTGTTACTGTAGCTATTAGATGGTTTTATCTAATGATCATTGAATCGGTTTGGGCTTAAGAAAGAAAAGGTCTGGGCCGAAGCAATGGTTCTGAGGTCCAAAAGAAATCATGCGTCTGCTTCTCACGATGAGTTGGAATTGAGAGGAAGGAACTTTATTTTTCTGCTGCATAACGTGTCTAGCCACTCCTTTGGTTTAATTGATTAAATGAGATAATGGGTTCTCAATATTGGTGTCACGTGGGCTTGCATGAAATGATTTATAGGCTTTGTTTTAATCCTTCTGGTTCCGCCAATTTGCAGGATAATGAGAGGGATATATACATTGACACTCTATGGTATAATAGGCTTATGTTGTAGGCTTTCTCACATGGTCCAATGATCCATCTTTCCTTTTAAAACAACATTTTATTTAAAACAACATTTTATTTGCATTTTAAACTTGATTGAAATCATTGAATAATTATGGAGATAAATCCTTAATTTCCAATAATTATTCTTTTAAATATTTTGGCCCAAATTTCATAATTTAATTTCCCCATAAAATATTAATTTACAATTCCCAAAATTTTGGGATGTTACAAATTGTTTTTTATCACACTTTGAACCCAAACAAAAATAATTATTTTTAAAATAATTAAAACAAAAATAATTTTTCTTTTATTTAAAAAAAGAAAAAATTCTCCGGCAGCCGGTTGCCGGAGGTGATCGTCGGCGGATGGTCTCTGGTTGTGGGCGGCCACCGGCGTGGGGGGGCCGGCGGCAAGAGGAGGTGGGGTATTTTTTTTAAAAAAATTATTTTAAAAATAGTTATAAAAAATTTTAAAATAAATCTCCGGCGGCCGGTCGCCGGCTGTGGGCAGCCACCAGAGTGGGGGGGCCGGCGGTGGGGCCCACCGGCAAGGGGAGGTAGGGGTGGGGTTTTTTTTTATTATTTTAAAAATAGTTATAAAAAAAATTCTCCAGTGGCCGGTCGCCGGCGGTGGGCAGCTGCCGGAGTGGGGGGGCCGTCGGTGGGGCCTACTGGCAAGGGGAGGTGGGGGTGGGGTATATTTGTTTTTTTTTAATATTTTAAACTAAGGGCAAAATTATAATTTCACTAGGTTAACGGTCAACTAACGGTCAACAATCGGAAAAGGGTATTTTTGCTCCTAAAATGTAACCACGTAGGTACTTTTGCTAAAAAAAAAACACATGGTGCTGGACACTCATGAGGGCAAAGCTCAAGGGTATTTTTACACCTTTACCCTTCTATAAAAATGGTTTCAGAGTCTTTTCTAATATAATTTTATTAAAATGTAAACGATTATATTAACCATGTTAATAATTATATCAACCACAATAATAACTAAATTTTTAATGAAATTATTTCAGAAAAGACCTTGGGGCTTTTTTTTGTAATTTTCAGAATCTTTAAGCTTTTTTTGAGTTTTTTCTATTAAAAGGACCCCTATATTGATTTTTCCTTTAATATTTAGGGCAAATGAGCAAAAACATACATGGGCATTTACCCATGAGCGCCTAGCATCACATACTTTTTTGAGAGCAAAAATACACACATGTTACTATTTTAGAGCAAAAGTCACATTTCACCATTAAGTCACTGTTCACCGCCGTTATGTTATTATTCACCTTATCTCTTTTTCTTTAATCACAGTAAACGGTTATATGTGACTTTTGCTCCAAAATAGTAATCACAGTATTTTTGCTCCTAAAAAAAGCATATGTATATTTCTACTCCCGGAAAAAAAAAACTTATATGTATTTTTGCACCATAACATTTAAACTATAATATGTTAGTACTACCAAACTCCACCCATTCAATCCGAACCTCCATGCCGCCATGAAAATATGAATTGTAAAGAAGCTCTAAAACTCTCTGTCCGTCACAAAAGCCACAATGAACAGTAAAAATCCGATCAAGAATTTGAAGTTTGAATTAGCAATTGATCATGAAGTGTTGATCCTTGAATCTTTCTCGCTGTCTCAAAGCCGTGGCTTAACTCCAAGGTCCCAGCTCGGTAGAAAATCATAAGTTGAAGGCAGAGATAGCAACGTAAGCTGAAGGAAAAACAGTGGGGTGGACGAATGAAGAACGACGAGGAGACCTTTAATTTTATTTTTTTAAAAAAAAAATTGTCTACTGCCTCAAAAAAAGACACACACACATTTTGTGCTGCTTTGGAAGAGTCTACATTTGGTGCCCATCTCCTTATGTGTTCATCCCTCTATTAGAGGGATCAGCATATTTTTTTAAATTTTTTTATATATTGTATTTATTTATATTTGAATTATATACTCACCCAGTATCTCAAATTAATTAGTTTTAATGATACTGGTGTTACAGATAAATGTTACTGAATACAAGATTGAAAACTAATTAATTTAAGATACTAGGTGCAAAAAACATTTCAGAAAGTAGCATATAATTTAAATATAAATAAATACAATATCTAAAAAAATTAAAAAAAAATATGCACATCCCTCTAATAGAGAGAAGGGCACATAATGGACACATAAGGATAGACACCAAATGCCTCTAATAAATATTACTGAATACTAAGGATTAGAAACTAATTAATAGAGAACGATTTAGACTCAATGGAGGCCGAGGCTCAAGCGTCTCATTCATTTCCCGCAAAAGTCAAAAAAATCCTCCTCCTTCTTTCTTTCAATCTTACTATCAATCATTCCAGAGTAACATATAATTTAAATATAAATAAATACAATATCTAAAAAAATTAAAAAAATTAAAAAAAATATATGTGCATCCCTCTAATAGAGGGATGGACACATAATAGACACATAAGGATAGACACCAAATGTGGACTCCTTTAGGAAGCACTACGGCCTCTGTTTTAGCACCGCTTCACAAAGTCTACAATCTTCATAAAAATAAGTGCTACAAATATACATTGGATCTGTTTCATTATTTATTATTTATTTGAATTTTTTAGAAACCCAATAAAAAAAATAAAATAATAATTATGATTTGAGTTTGGCGGTAGAAGTGATGGAGTCCACATAAAAAAAACTAAAAATTTTTAAGAAAAAGTTTTATGATAAAACTTTTTCTTTAACTGATTTTTAAGAATTTTTTTTTTAAAAAAAAATCTAATGAACTTAAAGCTCAACTCAAATCTCTCTCCAAACAAACCTACTATGTAGTAGGGTATGTCCAAGGCAAAATCAAGTGGATGATTTGTTCAATATTATTCCACTCTTATCCTTATAATAAATTTATTTTAATTAAATTCTTACCTATAAAAAATATCATTTGAATAACTAAATATTCATTAAATTGATAAAAAAAGCCTTAAGTTTACTTTTAAGAATTTCACTATCTTTAATCATTGATAATTAAATAAGATTAAAAAAATCATTAATAAATTCTAAGTGAATTTATACTGTGAAGTTTTCAATTGTTTTCGAATTTAAGAAGCATGTGTGTATATTTTGTAAATGAAAAGCCAATTCTCTTCATGTTCTTCCATAATTTAACATCCATTTGTCTGTAATAATTTTTTAATCACATTATTAAGGTTTTTTCACCTCCACTTTATTTAGGTTCAAACTAAAACCCAACATTATAAGAGAAAATATCCATAAACAGCTCCTTATTGAGAATTTGTACAATCCAGTGGCTTCATCCAACGCCCTCTCTACAAAAAATATCCACCATAACATTAAAGTTTTATGTTTATTCATAGCTTTTGCATATCACTTGTCAAGATCATATTTTCTTATTTTGAGCATTCCGATCTCAAACTCTTTTCGGCCTCATAAAGTAGCCTCACAATTCGGCTGAGGTAACCCCACTTCTTTGGGTCCAACGAGGGGTTCGATCCTTAAGGTGCTGGAGGAGGCATCTTAGGGGTCTAAAAAACAATGATAATGCTAGTAGAAGTGGAGACATGTGTACTTTCTAACCAGTATCCCTTATAGACTGAGCTTTAAGCGTTCTGCCCTTGAACTGTAGGTGAGTCTAACCCATTTCCTCAAAATTTTTTATCAAAAAAAAAATTAAAAAAAAATCGGCTGAGGTAGTCACCTTCCAATTTGAAGAGAAAATCTTCAACCAATAAGGAGGTATTTCTTTCTTTTAAAACACGTTTACGTCCCATTTTGTCAAAGTAGAACGAGAACGCATCATCAACCTCAAACCACCTCAACTACATACCTCCGTTTACCTCTTTCTGCAGCCTGAACTGGTGGTTCCAGTTATTTATTTGTATGTACCACTCTCATCTTATTTATAAGTTCATTTTGACCAAAAAAATTTGATCCTATTTATAAGTCTTTTTTCAAGTAAAAAATGAGATTGTGACAATTTTACCCATATTAATTATACCAATGAAAATAGAGAGAGAAGAAAAAGTTGAAAGATACCTATTCATAAATGAGAACAAAATTGAAAATTTACTTTATAATCATTGAACTAATTACCTTTCCTTGATACATGTGATTTAGTTAAAAGGGACTTATAAATAAGATCAGGGTAGTATTTATTAGTTCCAATTTTCCAATTAAAATTTCTCATATGAAATTTTTGTTATTAATAATAATGGTATGATATTCTATAATTTTATAAATGTGAATATTTATTATTAAAAAATGTTCGAAGATGAAATAATATGAATATATTATAAGTAAATGAGTCGGGTTTTGTTTTATTTTTTAAAAAATAGGTTTAATTTTTCTGCCGCTGAGACATAATATTTTTTATGTCTCACTCATATATAAATGATTGAAACCCATTATTTAAAAAAAAAAAAGAAAAAAATAAATTAGTCTCACTCACTTATATATATTATATATAAGTGAGACACACAAAAACAAAAACATATAAACCTTTTAAAAATACGACGTTAAAGAACCAAATGGGCTTGGTATGGTAGGTTTCCAAACTCCACAACAGCTTCTGAATAACTGCTTTGATTGTGAAAGCAGGTCAGAGCCGAAAGCCTCTGCGCACCATGTGGTGCGCCATTAATCCATTAAATGAACGCTGTATTGAATCAATCGTCACCCCTCTTAAATTTTGGTTGGTTTTCGCTCATCAACTTCACCCAGATCAAGTCCTTCCACCATAAATTGGATTCCCTCCTTCAATCTTCACCACTATCACTACCTTCCACTTCTCCTCCTTTTCATTTGAACTTTCAATCCCTTCTTTCTTCTCTCTTTGTCCGCCATTGCACTCGCTTCGATCACTTGGAATATGGAGTCCTCTTTCATCGATAAGCTGAGAACTGATCGTCCTTCCTGGGTTCTTGTGCTTTTCGTTTTGGGTTCCTTCTCGCTTCTGAAATTTTCTCTGGCTTTTGGCAGATGGGTGTACGTCAATTTTCTCAGGCCTCCCAAAAACCTAAAGAAATACGGAGCTTGGGCACTCGTTACCGGACCCACCGACGGTATTGGGAAGAGTTTTGCGTTTCAATTGGCTAGTAAAGGGCTTAATCTTGTCTTGGTGGGGCGAAACCCTGATAAATTGAAGGACGTGTCCGATTCGATTCTGGCCAAGTTCGGCAAAATCCAGATTAAAACGGTGGTGGTTGATTTCTCCGGCGATCTTTCCGAGGGTATGGTTAGGATTCGTGAGGCGATTGAAGGTTTGGATGTGGGAGTGTTGATTAATAACGCGGGAATTTCGTATCCTTACGCCAGATTTTTCCATGAAGTGGATGAGGATCTCTTGAAGAATTTAATTAAGGTAAATGTTGAGGGTACCACAAAGGTCACACATATTGTTCTTCCCGGCATGCTTAACAGGAAGAAGGGAGCAATAGTAAATATTGGCTCTGGTGCAGCCACTGTGATTCCTTCAGATCCCCTTTATTCTGTATATGCAGGCACAAAAGCGTGAGTTATTTGATTGTTTCACTTCAAGCAGTGGCTTCTTATGTTTTGTTTCTTGTTCACTATTTGCTGAAATGAGGTGCTCTGTTCGTTTCTTCAGGTACATCGATCAGTTTTCGAGAAGCCTCTTTGTTGAGTACAAGAAGAGTGGGATTGATGTGCAATGTCAGGTATTGTTTGTTTTCTCTTGTTTATGGTCTTCTTTCAGACGCACAACTTGATCATGACTTGATTTGGTTCATGCATTTTGATGAGTACTAATTTATTGGCTACTCTTAAATAGTTTCTTTCATTGTTAATTTTTTTTACTGTTTACAAGATCTCCATCTACTTTCTTTATGCCTTCAAATAACAACAATCTAGCCAACATTAAGAAAAACATTACGCGGTATCAAGAGGTGGACTTTGTTAGCGGTTGGTTATCTTTGTTAGTGCTTCCAAAATGTGCTTTAAACGTGTTAACAAAATTAAACCCTTTCTTACTTCTCTGCCTTGTGTTTATTAGTAACTTGATGATAAGAATGTATCCAATTGTAGATGTTTTCTTGCCTGAATGTTCTACAAAGCATAGGCAGATGATTTCAATCATAAACAGACATTTTAACACCCCTCTATTCTTGATTAGAGTGTGCATCATCTAATCTAATTACTACATCTGGTCCTGAATATAAAAACTACTGAACTAATTTGGGTAGATTAAGAAGATACATTAGTTAGTTATAAGAAATGTGATATAATCTTGCCAAAATACCTTGTGTAATATTAGATTATATATCAACATATTAGGTAAATTAGTTTGGGAAAAAAAGATAAATAAATGAGACACATTGGATTAGGACTTATATGTAGAACCAAATTCAACCCTCAAGTAGCTATTGTATTAAGGATTGGGAGGGAATATCTTTTATAAATTGATGATTCTACCTAAATATGAATTATATTTAGTGCAATATCCTGAGATCCCAACTAGGTATTTCCCTCTCCTTTTCTCCATTTCCAAATTTTCTATTCTGATTCTATATTATCGTGGGTGTTGGTGACCTGAATGTATATATAAGTTGCATATGAAAGAGTCTGCTTCTTTATTAGCAGACCATGCATGTGTGTAGAATAATCTGCCATGCTTTCTGATACAAAAAAATCTGGAATATAATACTCAGGTTCCATTATACGTGGCGACGAAGATGGCATCAATCAGGAGGTCTTCATTCTTTGTGCCATCAACAGATGGATATGCAAAAGCAGGGTTGAGGTGGATTGGCTATGAACCTCGTTGCACACCATACTGGCCTCATTCCCTTCTCTGGGCATTGACTTCTTCATTGCCTGACTTTGTTATTGATACTTGGCGCCTTGGTTTCTGCCTTGGTATCCGCAAGAGAGGCCAGCTCAAAGACTCAAGGAAGAAGGAATGATTTGGTTATTAATTTGAGTGTTCATCATAATGTTAATTAGAGCCTGTTGCTGTTCTCCTTTTTTCCTCTTTCCTCAAGAATGTTAGGACATTGTATCTTTCAACTGCTAGTTATATGTTTCTGTTTTCATCTTACTGTGTCTGTGGATTGTGAGTGATCTTATATTTACAAATTTATAAAAATGAAATCTAAATATAATAAATAATAGTAGGGGCAATTGGAAAAAAAGTTCTCATTTAAAATTTTATAACTGAAGAGGACCGAAGCTAGACCATTGTTGATCTCTGTGTACAAATTTCACAGAACAACGTTGTTAATGGCTTGTATAAGCTTAGGAGGGGCTCTAATGTTTGACTTTCCAAGGACATATTGCATAGAGAATGGTTCTTATTTCTTAAGGTATTTTTGAATCAATATACTAAATAAAATTTATAGATGGTATCTATTCTATATTTTGAATTATATCCCTCATTTCAAATTTCATGTGAATATTGAGTTTAGTCTAATTATAGGAATATATGCATCATGGAGAAAAGTAAGTGTGAGAATTTGGAAGGAAAAAAGCATTACCACGAAGGATATTTTTGTTTATGATCACATTATGTTCAATTGATAATTTTGATTATACTAGTGTTTTTTATCTCTTAAATTTTTGTTGGACAATCAATTATATAAGGCGTTGTTTCAATATTTTCAAAGTTGTTCAGAGCAGTTAGGTTAATGAATTTTATAATTTATGATCAGCAAGAATGAGGTATTTTGTAATACCCTAAAATTTCTATTTATCATAAATATTATATTTTGATAAATAACACCTATTAAAATAAGTGAATATGTGGCCTCAAAATTTGTGTAAATTATTAATTAAATTTTAGGTAATTTCCCTTTGAAATTAATTAACAAAGGGTTAATTATGAGACATGATTTAAGAGAATATGTTGTCTCTAAATTTTAATTGATTTATTATCATTTTTAGAGAAATTTTGGTTGGAATCTAATAAATCCAAATCCAATTCTCTAATCTTTAATTAGGAACCATAAAATACCCTACAATTAATATTTTAACCTCTAGTTTTAATATAACTAAAGATAAGCCATAAATGAGTATGAAAATAATATGTGAAATAAAAATCACATTAAATAACAACAATTTCCTATCAAAAAGAGCAAGATGAGCAAGGGAAACACGTAATTAAATTAAGACAATTAGTAAATAATATAAGGCACCTAAACTTGCATTAATTAGAGATGAGTTGCAACACAATTAGGGAAAAACAAAATCATCAAGAAAAGGGGGCTGTAATTTCAAAAATAAAGAGTGATATTAAATTACAAATAATACTCTAATTACCTAGAATTAATTAGCAAACTTAATATGCCTAAGATATTTGTAAGAAGAAGGGAACTAAACACATGATTAGGCTAATTAATTGTGCCCCAAAAGTCAATAATTTCAACTACTACATGGTGGAACAAGGTGAGCCAAGTGTTTTGAGATATTTTCCATGGATTAAGCTTAAGTCTTCAATTAATTAAAGTGACCAAGGATAATTGTGAGTAAGAAGCTTTAATCACTTGATTAAGGAATTAATTAAGCCTTGTTAATCAACTTTGAAAAGTCAAGGTGGGTAGCTAAGACCAATGGCTAAGATTAAGCTTCATAAATGTATATCTAATGACCTTAATAAATCACCTAATTAACCTAAATCCATGAGATAACAAATGAACCAATAAGAGACTTCTCTTCTTGATTTTGTGAGACAAGAAAAACACAATCAAGAGTGAAGGAGGGGGAGGACGTTTTGTGCCTTGGAGAGGAAGAAGGATTTATAATATTTTAATAAGGATATTTTGTAGAGTTAGGTTTAGAAAATTTACCAAAGTGCCATAGCATTTTTCTATAAATAGAGGAGCTTGGCTCTTCATTCTTCACACCAAACTCATACCAAAATTGGAGAGTTTAATAGTAGAGCCAAGCAAGAAGGAGAAAGGAGTGCAAGAGTCTTCAGGAGGTAAGCTCTATTTCTTAAATTTCTAGTATTTAGTTTTTATAAGTTCTTAGTATAAATGTTAGTTTAATTTAGGAAATAGAAAATAAAATTCCTACTTTTGTTTTTAGGCCTCATTGCATTGAAAAATGCTTGAAGAGGTAAAAAATGGTAGGAAATAATATTTGAAAGTCCTTGAATTAAGTTTATGAAAGTTGCACAATTTTCGGGTTCTTAAATCTTTGTCAAGTAGTGAAAAAGATGCATTGATTTTATGTAGAAAATGAAGTTATAAAATTATGAAATTTTTCAGAAAGAAAGTAGACATGTAGGGCTTTCCAAATATATAAAATATGTAACGTTTTGATGTCTGGTCAAGGAGATATGAATTTTTGAAGTTAAGCCATTTTTGCTTGAATAAAATCTGGGCAACGTTGAGAAAAGTTAAAACTGGGAATGATATGGTTGGACCAAGTTAAAGCCATTATTTTTCCTTAAAAATAGACTTGTTAAGGGAAATTTTGGCTTTTGTTTCACATCATTTTTATTTTTGTACGATTAATTATGATTTTTCAAAGTTGCTGAAAAATCTGCCCAGAAAATCCAACATTTCGTTTTTAAAGAAATGTAAGGGTAAAATTAGAATAATAAACCCACAAGGGGTAAAAAGGTAAATAGTGGCCAAAATATCTCTTAAGATATTATTTACGGATTAATAAAGCAATATGACTATTATAGGATATCCGGAAAATCAAAAGGCATAACAAATAGACATATCATTATCCGAGCGGACTAAGGTACGGACACGTGCTGTAACCTTAACTCTTATGCTTGTAGTATGCTTGTATGTGCGAGATAATTTCATAGAGTCATGATTAAGACTTGGTATTGAGTCATGCACTGTGATTAAGACTCCGTCTTAAGTCATTATGTATACATTCAACTATATACGAGTTATAGTCTTGATAACACCGTTGAGTTTTCCTAGCGCTGAGGACACGATGGGCTGTCGTGGCACCGATTAGTGCAGATAGGGATAGATTTTACATGTGCTATGTGCTATGTACTATTGTAATATGAAAACTTTACATCTGTTGTGTGCTATGTATTGTTATATGCTGTAATGTTATGAATATCTGACATACATGTATTGTTTACTTGAGCATAAGGTTAACCGTTATATGAGGTCCGATAGGTATTGGACTCAGCTTTTACTATAGTATCAGGGTCTGAAGAACCGAGGGCTAATGACAGGGGTAAACGGCACGCCTGAAGACACGACCGGAGATTTTTATTTTAGATATATATTATTATATTCAGATGAATGTACCGTTAACATAAAAACCATGACTATTAGTTATAATGCATATCAGTTACTCAATTATGTGCTCCGAGGCTCTACTATGATAAATATATATTATTCCGTTTTTCAAAAATGGAGTGTTACATATTTTGGAAGGAGTTAGTTTAGGATGAATTAATGTTTGAATTTAACATTTTTAAAATAAAAATAAATATAATTTTTTTTTATAAAATAAGTGGTGTATAAGTAAAAGCAGATTTTGAGAAATAAATTTAAAGCAAGACAACAACAAAAATTTTCTGGCAAAAAAAAAAAGATAATAAAATATTACATTTTTTTGAATAAAAAAGGAAAATCTATTTGAATGGGAGAATAACATTGATGGCACCAAGGTTCGACATTTTTTTAAAAAAATGAGTTGTAGATATTGATACTTAAAAACAGGAAATTCAATTATAAATTAAGAGTTACATTTGAAATTTAAATATCTCATTTACAATTAAGATGACTGAATTTGCACCTGCTAGTCTTGTAGCACAATGATACAAAATTCTTCCCATAAGAATTTCTCTTCTATCGAGTTGCTAAGAATTTCATTTTATTAGAACTATATTAGATTTGAGAATTAGTGGGTGTTTGGGAAACACCCAAAATCTAGGTTTCACGCAAGCCGAGATAAAACTCTTCTCACATATTTACCTCGTACTACGCAAAATCTAGGTTTTGGAAGGTTTCCAAACGGGCCCTTAGGATCATAGGAGCATTACAATAGCTTTGTCTAACATTTCTGTGATCTCAATTTGGGATTCTAATCTTTAGAATCTCTAGAAAACTCTCAAATTTACAACATAATTCCTATTTTTAAAATAATAGATTCAATGCATGATAAATTACTCTTACTCAAGTAGAGTTAAGAAATCGGGTTGAGCCCGTCAGGCCAGCCTGTTTAGGCTTTGGCCCTTTAAGGGCCGAACCTAAAAATTTAAAGAGATAAATGAAATTCGTCCTGCAGGGCCTCGGGCCCTGGAGAGCCACAGGCCAACCCATTAGGCCCTGCATAATTTTTTGTTTTTTTAATTGAAGTTGAAATTAGGCTTGGACGCTTCAAATATATAATATTTTTACTCATGAAGTAGAGTCTACTGCGGTTAGTGAAGTACAATCAAATATCTTTGACATTGATGATAGTGATGAAGAAGATGTGTAGTCATCTCCTGTTATTGGTACGCTTCTTATATTTTATGTACATTATTTGTGGACAGTAGTAGATTGTGAATAGTAGTTTACTTTTGATTACGAACTGATGAATGTGTTCATTTGTTGGATAATTTGTGTTTCTTGGATATTAATGTTGATAATATTTATTTGATAAATTAGAAATTTAGTCATTGTATTTTACTAATCATATTTAAAAAAAAACGGACGAAAAATAATTAAAATTTTGAATAATAATTTTCGGGCCTTGATTCTCCCAGGTCGGGCTTCGAAAAACAGGTGTTTTTCTTCTTCCGAGCCCTAGAGTGTCGGTCCTGAAGAGCGGGGCCGGCTTTGATTTCCAACTCTATACACAGGGCATTCAATCGTCAATACCACCATTCAATAGCAGAAAAAGGATGTCTCAAATATTCTCACAAATTTCATGATGATCCAACGGTGGATGAAGCTGGAAACTTCAATTCTTCCGTCTTGATTCTGTTCTGTGCTTTGTAACTCATAAACTATGATGCCAATGGATAATCCAATTGTTGAAAATGATGAGTTAGATGTCTCAAATTGGCTGACAAAATTTTAGCCCGATCCAACGATATGAAATGACATTTTACCAAGATTGCCTTGGTTATATGTGAAAATAGAAAATGTTGCCTCTTTGCTTCACCTCACTGCTCCTATATATAGGCTTTAAGAACTCTATTTTCTCCTTATTTAGTCAATGTGAGACTTCTTAGTCTTTTTTATTTATTATTTATTTACTTATACACACATAATTAAAATTAAAATTTAATACTCTCATTTAACCTCCGATAACTTTATTTTTTTTCTAAACTAATTCAATAATAATAATTTTTTAATTATTTTTTTTTATTAAAATTCATTAAACTTAAATGTTTTGATTTATTTTAGATCTATTTTCTTTATTTAAACCATTATTCACTAAATTATATTTACCATTAAAAAGTTCATTCATAAGATTATTGTCAATGAAAATATGGGATGTTATACTTATTATTGGCTCTCCTCACAAAACACTGTTCACTAGCTGATCCCTCCATTCTTTTTCTTAATTTTAATTCGTTTCTCAGGCTTTGTGTAAGCCATAGCTTGCAAGTGTTGGTTAATCAAGAGTGCATTGGGCTTTGTGATATGTTATTTTCACATGCTTCTTTTGATTTTTATTATAAGGTACCAACTAATAAATGTATTTGGTTATTTTTATAAGGTACTCCCTCTAGTCCTTATTATAAGGTACCAACTACTAAATGTATTTGGTCCTTTTTATAAAGCACTTGCTTGTTTCCAAGGAGCATTGATTATTTTTTTCCATGTATGCCCATAATTAATAGGGGTAGTAGGTGAGAGTAATAATAATACAATATTAGAGTTTAGTGTTAATAGTAGGGATAATATTGGAAATTACTTAAATTATATGACAACTTTATCTACTTTAACTGTTTTTATTAATTTGTGTGATTTGTTAGTTGGTGCCTTATAATAAGGACCAAAGAGAGTACTTGTTTGTTTCCAAAGAGCATTAATTATTGTTTTTCATATATGCCCATAATTAATAAGGATAATGAATGAGAGTAATAATTTATATGATATTAGGGCTTGGTACAATTAGTAGAGATAATATTGAAATTTGCTTAAATTTTAAGATAAATTTAATGACTTTAACTTTTTTTATTAGCATGTAAGAATTGTTAGTTGATACTTTATAATATAGCCTAAAAAGAGAAGTCACATGTTGGCCTAAAGCCAAACTCCAAGATCTCCTAAATTTGTGCTTTTCTCTCACCTTTAATCATCCCTCCAGCAAACACGTGGCCATTCTTAAAAATAATTAATTTTCCAGTTGATAAATATTAGGGAAAATCTCTTAAAAAGGACTTTAAAATTGCCCCCAAAAAAAAGAAAAAAGATGTTTTGAATATTTATAATACTATGCTGGTGTAATAGCTTGATTCGTTTTTTTTTTTAAATTAAAAGGAAATGATAAAATTTTTCCTCTAAGTTTAAGATTAAGAATAGAGAGGATGATGCGATTTCACAAGTTTGGAGGGTTTTTATAAGTTTAGATAACGTTTTCACAATTACTTATAATAATTTCATAAGTTGCAAATCAAAATTTACAAGATCTTGTAAGTGTTTCACAAATTCGGATACAATTTTCACAAGCTTTCAAAATAATTTTTTTACTTCCTTAAAGAATTTTACAAGTTACAAATTTAAATTCATAACATATGATAAAGGATTTCACAAGTTCAGATAAAGTTTTTACAAGTTTCAAAATAATTTCACAACTTCCTTAAAGAATTTTATAGGCGGTAAATTTTGATCACAAGTTTGAGTAATGTTTTCACAAGTTTGGGTAAAGTTTTCACAAGTTCTTAAAAGAATTTCACAACTTCTTTAAATAATTTCTGAAGTTGCAGATTTTGATTCAAAAGATTTGATAATGATTTCACAAGTTTTGTTAAAAGTTTTACAAGTTTGGGCAAGGTTTTTACAAGGTCTCAAACGAACTTTGCAACTTCCTCAAAGAATTTTGAAATTGCAAATAAAAATTCACAAGATCTAATAAGGTTTCACAAGTTCAAATATGATTTTCACAATTAATTCTATCAAAGTGAAAATTAAACTCCAATGGACAATTGTATTGTTTCATTTTAGTTTTATAAAGGACAAATCATGTCCTAACACCTTTTTAGCATTATGAATATTAACACACTTTTTTATCTTTTGACATTTTTAAAGTTCTTTTTAAGGGATTGTCCTTAAATATTATTGAAGTCTATTTCAAAAATAAAATCTCATAATATTTATTTTTCTGTCAAAATCTCTTAATTTTTTTAAAAATTTTATAAAATCTTTAAATATATAATTTTTTTTGATATATTATAATTACTGGAATATATAATTTAAACCTTATAAATTATTTAAATATATAATTTATTGACATGTTATCATCCCTCAAATATATAATTTTGAAATATATAGCCTGCAAATAATTTCTATTAAATCATTTTTTTTGAATAAGTTAGAATGATTATATATGAGAATTTAAGTCATCTCGCTAAAATTTCAATTCAACTCCAAAAATTACGATTAAAATAAAACACAAAAAATCTGAAATAGATGACTAACATCTACTTGTGTCTTGTTATATAAAAAAAGAAAGTCCATATATTAGATAAAGTAAATAATAAATTAATATTGTGATAGATTTTGATCATAACATGTTAATCACCCGCGCAATACACGAGATTGCAATTTCGTTGAGTCCACATGTTTTGCTCATTTACTTACTGCTTGTTTGGGAATGCATCGGGTGAGCGTTGGAGAGAAAAAAATTTTAGAGGAAGGGTCAGTGGGATAAAAGCGAGGTGTTTGGGTTACCTTTTCCTCCACTGGACTTAAGGAGAGCGTTGCCGGCGACCGTTGGCTTTTTTGGACGCTCCACATTTCAACTTCTAGAGAGCGTTGCGTTGGAGACTGAAAATTCCTCCTCCCCCTTCTCTTGATTTAAGCACTCACCAACTCCAAATCTTTCATAATCTTATGGCTAACCAAGATCTGGAGCCAGGCGGCAGAACTTGAGGAGTCGGATCGTCTTTATCACCGAGTTGGAGAAGAGAGGATGTGACAAGAGGCGCTTGGAAGCTTTGTTGGGACCAGAGGAGCCACAGCAGCATAGAAGAGAAAGAGGAAGATGAAGAAATCTCTGGGATTTTTGGAATATGGGATTTTGAAATCTCTCTCTCTTTCTTTATTTCTCTTATCACCTCGGGTTTCAAATAAATTAGGGGTCGTTGGATGTGGAAATCTCTAGGAACAGAGGATTTTGATTAATTGAAGAAGAGAGGAGATATTTCGAAAGTGATGGCTTGCGTAGGGGGTGGGGCCAACACTCCTTTCTAATGAGAGGTAACTGTAATGGCAAAAAAAAACTCTGATAATTAGTTTCAGCATATATACACTACTTTACAATCAAAAGTTGAGGCTATGTTAAACACACAGGATTCATGATTTCATTGTTATGGGGGCTTTTTTTCTTGTTTTGCAGCCATCCCGAACAGTATATGTGTTTAGTATTTAAATAAAAAATAAATCATTTCTCCCACTACTACCTCAAATTTACTCTTACTATAAATTCATTACTTAGGATAAATTCATCCAAACAGAAAACTTTTGTTAATATATATATCATGGTTATGAAATCCAAATCGGACTGGCTGGTTTAGACTAGAAATCAAAGGATCGACTGTAAAAATCAATTTGAAAAATCACAAAAACCAGGGTCACACCCCTGAATTGGAGCTCAACTGGTCGACATGGTGTGACCTGGAGAAACCCGAAGTAAACCGTCGAGCTAACCGAGTCTTAAAGTTGCCTAAAACTCGCGAGACAGAAAAATAAGGAGGAGAGAGATCTGAAAAATCACCCAAATCTGAAGTTAAAAAATAAATATTACTCACATAAATTGACCTTTATGCCGCCACTATCTTTCTCAGGCTCACACCTTTTATTTTTTTCCTTCTTCTTCCATAGCCTTGTGCCTCTATCACTGGTTTTTTTTCCACCAGACAAAACCATGAAGAGGAAGAAGAGAGCAAATGAAAAGGTGAGAAGTAAAGTTGAAGGTGTGTCTCTGTAAGTAAAGTCTTTTCATCATTTTTTGATTTTCTCCAGCCTTGCGCCCCTGCCACCGGTACTTTTTGAAACTAATTGATTTATTATATGAAAAATCTCTATCAGGGCCTAAGTCATGAAAATATTGTCAAAAAAAATCTTAAAAAAAGTCACATGTCAAAAAAAGTCCTAGGGCATTTTCTAGTATTATTTCAGAAAAATGTAGTTATTAACAAGTATTGATATAATTGTTAACGGGTACTGATTTTGTTGTTAATGAGTAGTTGTTAACTGGATTGATTTAGTTGTTAATGGAGTACTGCTATAATTGTTAACGTTTTCTGAAATAAAATTAGAAAAGACCTTAGAGTCTTTTTTGACATTTAACTTTTCTTTAGGCTTTTTTTAACAATATTTTTATAATTTAGGCCATGGGGGAATTTTCCCTTTATTATATTATGTGAATCTTGAATTTTGAAACATAAATGAGCTATCAAATGGTGAGGATGTGGGGGATACATCTAGGGATTTTTTTTTTCTTTTTGGGTTCTTTTTCACTAACATTTGGATTGCTTTCTATTACCTTTCTTAATATATTTTGGTAGGGGAATATACTGGAAAAATTGTTTAGAGAATTACATTGTAGTATTTACTATCTTTATATATCAAGTAAATAAAATTTTTTAGTTGATTATGAAAAAAATTATGAGTGTGAAGAAATTTAATAGTTTGGATTTAGAATATATTTAAATCAAATTATTATATTTAAATATTTTAATAATTAAATTATATACTTTATAGTTATTTATTAATAGAGGTAAACTTTTACGAGTTATTGATATTTAACTATGAAATATTCACTTTCTAACCAGTTTGGCTCTGGTTTGACTTCGGTCTAACTCATTAACCTTTGATCCAGTATCTCAAGCAATTCAGTGACCAATCCGATTTTAATATAATAAATATATATATAAATATATATTTATATACACACATGAAAAAAAGTTTCCCACACACACATGAAATGGTGGGACTCATACACACATAAATATATATATATATATATATATATATATATATATATATATATATATATTATAATATATATGCATATGTGGGTCCCACCATTTCATGTGTGTGTGACATGAGAAAATGATTTTTCTGAGAAAATGTTTTCCCTATATATATAAAAAAATTGGTTGACCACTTGACCCCTTAGAAAAGGGTAAAAGGAAAGAAAGAAGTCGGGGCACTTGTTTGTTTCAGGCGTGTATATAAATGTAATAACCAAACCTTACATCACTTGCCGCCAATCCATAAACCCCAAGCCGGACCTCCGCCCTCTGAAATGACTCTTCAGAGTTCAGCTTCCGACGGCAACGGCGAGGCCGATCGCAATACGGTCTTCATCGACACCAACCTTGGCACTCACCTGGCTATGATCGCTTACGATGCCGACACTGTTTCTGATCTCAAAAGTAAATGCCCCTTTCTCCTTTCTCATTGTTACCAATCTATTCTTCCCTTTAACTTTGAGTGGTTCTCTGTTCTTGATTATTTAATTCTTCATTCTTTTATATGCATGTAAGTTCAATAAACTAAAGTGATTCTGTATTGAGCGTTGGTTCGCCCGTGTAGTCCCTCTTCCCCTCCCTGCCTCCGTTTGTGTGTTTTTGCCATCCTCTATTTGAGTTTATAATGCAAGAGCTGTATTGAGTTGTGTTACAGAGACTTTTAAAGATTTAAGAGTTATTTCGAGTTGCGTAATAAAGACTTTTGAGAGTTAGTAACATTTCCCTGTATTCTCAGTGCCTTGATATAAGAGCCTATTAGTATATATAGCATGACTTCAGTGGTCTTCTCTTACTTTCTGTTTAAGTTCTGACCTGTTCAAATGATATATGCCTGGCGTTGGCATGCAGAGAGAATAATGTTAGAACACCCATTATGCTTTCCAGAGATTGGACGGATACAGATCCATTCCATAAAGGTATGCTTCTTGATTCTGTTCCATTGTTGTAATAATTGTTTTTGACTAAATCATATCATTAACAAAATTTTCTACTATGTTAGGTAAAGCGCAGGGGCTACTTTTATCACCTATCAGACTCCATGTTGGTGAGAAGTGCCTTTAGTGGGTTCAACAAGAGCTGGTTTCTTAGCATCGATGGATCTGCAGTAACAGAGAATGAAAGGCCCCAGATTTCAAATTCTCCTGACTCTAGCAACCAATTAGCTTGTCATGATATTGCAAATAATGCTTCAATTGGTGCTGTTGATATTCCTTTCAGTTATCCATCTAAAAGGAAGTCTGACTTCAACAAATTCAAATTGCCACCATTAGAGAATGGACATGGTGTAAAGGAAGTTCCTTTTGTTAGCCCCCATGTTTCAGAACATAGTGGAAAAGGGGATGTTGATAATTTGGAGACAGTTGTTAAACTCTCTGGTACTGACCATGCTTTAATTGCTTCAACTGATCTGACTCCTGAATGTGAGGGAGATGCATTCAGTAAGGGAAATAAAGATGAAAGCAATTTATATGATGAAGAAACCTTAAAACCTTTGCCAGGTGCAAAGAAAAGATGCAAGTGTATTGGGGAAAAGGAAGGCACTGTACAGGATGATGCTTGCAGGGACGATAATGCTTCTAATCTGAGACCTGTTATATCAATGGCTGAGCAGGAAGGTAATCGAGCCACTGAAAATCCTTCAGAGAATGCAAGCAGGGATGAACTGGGCAAGAATTCAAAGAGCACAAGTTCTGTAGTACAGATGTCCAATGATGCAGTTGATGAATCTGAAGCTCCAAAGGAGTATGCTGAATGCAAGGATAATGGTAAGAAAAGCATTGATACTGAACACGTTAAGTCAATGGCAGAGCTTTCTGAACATGAATCTACTGTAAATAAAAAACATAAGAAAAGGAAGAGATCTTTGACTCATGATTTAAAAGACGAGGTGCAGAAGGTAGAAGGTGCATCTCAGCAGGCTGAAGTACACAAGTCTGATGAAGAACAGAAGAAAATTGAAGAACCAAATGAACAGGTTGAGACTAACAATGACAAATCTGGGGGCAGGATTGAATTTTTGCATGATAAGGTATCTCAAGAACCTTCAGATGCTGGATCTCCTGCAAAGAAAAAGCGGAAGGGAAAAGAGAGGAGTGGATATGAAAGTGCTTTGAAGGAAAAAAGATATTTGGCCATTGATTCTAATAAAGAGAGCTTGAAGCCAGAGAATGCATCTCAGCACTCTTTGGAGGATGTATCTAAGATTAAAGGCAGTAATGCTAGCCAATCAACTGAGCAATGTGGTGATGCTGATCCACTGAGAACCAGTGTAATAGGTTCAAAGAGGAAAAGGAAGAAAAACTCATCAAAGAATCAAACAGCCACAAGTACTTCTCCGAGGAATGATGATGCAGAGAATTCCAGGATATATGGTGAAGGTGTTCAGGAGGAAATACTCAAAGATGGTCAAATCTCTGAAGGTGCTTCTACTTGGACTTGTTTGAAAATTTTTGGATACAATTACTTTATTTGGAATGAAACTAGAAATTGAAGAGGACATTTTTAACATAGATGAAAGAAACTCAAACGTTGGTATATATGTTTCTGATTCTAATGTTAACCTTTTTCCTTTTGTAGATAACAATGCCAGTAAAAATGCTGGTGACAACTTGGAAATGATAAACATATCCAGAGAAGTCTGTGTGTCTAAAGTACAAAGAAAAGGAAATTCTAAGGATCATTGTTCCCTTGATGTGAGAATACATCCTTCTGATTTGAATGAGGCAAAGGAGCAAACTGAGGGTAATGGCATCCACATGCATGAGAATATGGACCTTGACCATTGTCATTTAAGTGAAGCTGGTTTGACTGTGCTAGCTGAAGAAGGAAGAAAACTATCTCCATTAGATGATCCCAAGCATTTGCTGTCAGAAAATTGCATCACATCCAACCAGAATAACACACATGCAAACATCAGAGAGTTAACCGAGACCTTAGAGGTTCCAAAGGCAAATGAAACTACTGAATGTGGAAAATTAGAGAAGAGAAGGAAGAAGAGAAACGCTGAGGATGCAGATAGAGGATTTGTATTTACAGAAGATTTAAGCCATGTAGATGCTTCTAAGAATGATATTGTTTTAATGGAATCGTGTCAAGCAACAAACTATGATCCTACCTCTGGAAACAGAATGAAAGAGGATAATCTGTTGAATAAAACAGAGGGGGAAGAGTCACATCCAAAAGAAATGAAAGGGGCTTCAGATGTTGATAAGGAAGTGGAGGGCGTTAACGTTGGCTCCAAGGAAAACATACGCAAAACTGAAGCTTGTGCTGAAAATCTGAGTGAGAAAAGGAGCAAGAAATCCAAGAAGAAAAAAACTCCTACCACAAAAGAAGTGTCAGAAATGCCAACAAACGATCAAGTTCTTGATTATAAAGAGCCACCACCTGCTTCTCACAGCAGACTAACTATGGAACTAACATCTAAAAAGAAAAAGAAAATCCAGTCCACCAATAAATCAAGTGGACCAATTTTGGAACCTGAGAGAGACGTTGAAACTGAACCTCCCCACTCTCCATCAAATGCACCCAAAGGAAATTACAAAACCCCTTCTGGAACTAATGAAGCTGCTATAAATTCAGTGTCTTCTTTTGGACATGAAGATGATAACCACTTGAAAGCTCCCACCAAAAAGGAGAAGATTGATGCTGAACAACGTATTGCATCTGAGAAAGAGCAGCATAAAGATACTGTATCAGATGACATTCTTGTTAACAAGAATGGTGCAGATGTAACAGACATTGAGCCAATGTCCAGAAAGAACAGAAAAGTACGTGACGTAATGAAAGGAAATACTCATAGTGGAAAATTAAGCTCCTCAAAGCAATTATTGTCGAAGGTGGATGGTGGACTTGGGATTAATCCTGATGAGAAGGTTCCAAAAGTATGCAAAACTGGACAAGAACCTTACTTGTCTAGTCAGTCTGATAGTGTCACGTCCACCGCCAAAGAAAAGAAAAGGCCTCAAGCTAACAAATCTTCCGGGAAAAGTATGAATTTGGAGAAAAATAATGAAGCTTTTCCTGTATCAAATTCTAAGCCGAAAACCCTAAAGAAAATGGTTCAAAATAAAGTTGGAAAAGCTTCTGGGAATAATGTTGAGGGAGTTGTGAGTAAAAGAGAGCAAAAAAAGAGCTTGTTAGCAGGAACAATTTTCAAGGATGATAGTAGCAGCACCTCTGAAGACAAATATGAAAAAGTTTATGATTCCAGTGCCAGCACGAGAAGTCCATCAGATGTTTCACTCCAGTCTGATTACTCTGATGATGGTAGTGATCCAGGTGTGAATTCTATATGAGTCTTTCTGTCTGTCTGTATGTGACTGGCTCCTGGGTAGATGATAGAGGAATAGGTTGAAAATTCAATGACTGCTGGTTTTGGGGATTCTTAGGTTAATGTGCTCGAGATGTTACTAAAAACCAGAGGTAGAAAGTTAATATTGATTTCTAAAAGTTTTGCAGCTACTCAGAAAGTTCTTAGTATTTATCTCTGAAGTATGTTGTTCCATCATTTTATGTTTCTTTGCTTAGAAAACGGATCTTGTTCCATTTCTGTTTCTGTTTTAGAATTTTGATGTGTATGCGCCCCCCCCCCCCCCCCCCACACACACACACACAAGAAAAAAAGAGAAAGAAAAAGAAAATCTTGAACAAATATTAATACAGCTTCATTCTCAGTTTTTTTCATTTCTTCATATGACCGATGATTATGGGACTCTAAACTAGTTTCTCTTCTATTCTAACTAAATTGCAACAGGTTCACATGGTGGGATAGGACCGGAAACTGGTGGAGAAAGCCATATAAAATCACGGTAAGTTATTTAATTGCAATCACGCAGCTAAAAGTTGGCAGTCTTACATATTTGATTGGCTATTTTCCTCAATAAATCTTTATTTTTTTTGTTTTATTTACCTGTTTTTTTCACGAAGAAAAGCACATGCAAGTATAACATTTTGGGTCATCTCTATATTAAAATACTTTTTGTGCTATTTAGATATGCTGAAAATAGATTAGATGTGTATTATCTTTCAAGATAAATTTCTGTCATCCGTAATCATTGTTAATCATAGATTAAATTTACTTGGTCAAGATTATTGTGCTTAGGTGCTATGTGAATGGCTTATTCAATGGATGCTTAGGTGACAGATGATCTTGTTTTCATAAAGTTGGGCTGGGTATTTGCAGTATCTATAGATATGTTTCCTTTCGCTGCACCAAAAAAACAACATATGTTACGGGACAGAACTGTTGAACTTTTTTGCCCATGAAGTTAGTGTGAAAAGGTTACACACATTATTTGGAGTTGCACCATTTACCCTTCCATGTTGTGGTAAAATCTGATTTGACCAAGTCTGAGACCATCTGCACTAAAATCAAAATGTACTACTTAAGTGTGAATGGTGTGATTTCATGTAGTTTGCAATTATAATTGCTCAGAAGTTTTTGTTACAGTCAAGATTCTTGAAAGTGTTCCTAACTAGATTCTTAACCTCCATCTTTTTACGTATTTTTCCTTTATACATTATGCACTTGAGTAAATGTTTTAGGGAATTTCCATTGTTGTGTGTTACGCATACTTTGGTTAGAGCAGTATCTGAATCTTTACTTTGGCAGCTTGTCAGGCCAAAAGGGAATGCCTCTTGATAGCATTCTTAGAAGCTCAAGCAGGTACAAGAAGGCTAAACTGACGGCCTCTCAAATTGGAGAAAGTGAAAGTCAGCCTGTTGATTTTGTTCCAGACAGCCAGGCAGGCATATAAATATTGAGATCCTTGTCTTTCTCCATTTACAAGATTTTTGTTCACATATGAGCGATCATGTATGAAAAAAGCCAACAAAAACTCTTTCTTTCTTATGCTGGAGAGATTTCCCCTTTGCCTCGATTCAGCATAAAAAAAAAGAGTTTTGTTTGCTGTTTAAACTCTTCAGCCACCAAACATGGGTCGATTATGTCTCATTGTTGCAATTTATCACAAATGCTGCCAATGGGAACATATATTTTTGGTTTACATATGCTTGATATGAGAAGAAGGGGCTGTGATTGAAGTATGGAAGAAATTTTGAATGACAATGTGAAAATGATAATATTTAAGATTCTATTGACCCAAAAGTTCTAGGGATCTCTTGTCCCTTAAATGTTGTTCAATCACTTAATTTTACGTAATAATCGTGGGTAATATAAATGTTATTTTGTAATTTTTTTTTTTTCAGGCATTTTGTATCTCGTCTTGTCTTTATTATAAGGCACTTACTAACAATTTTCACATATAAAAAAGACAATTAATTTTCACATCAATAAAAATAATTAAAATTAATAAAGTTATCATAGAATTTAAGTAATTTTCAATATTATCTTTATTAATTGTACTATACTATAATATTATTAATTATTATTTTCACTCATTACCCTTATTCTTTAAGGACATATATGAAAAAAAAGTAATTAATGCTTCTTAGAAACGAGCAAGATCCTTATAAAAAAATCAAATATACTTGTTAGTTAATGTCTTATAATAAAAATTAGAGATGATGTTATTTGAATCATGTTTTTGGCCAAAAGAATTTCTATATACGAGTATATACTGTTCAGTATTTTAAATGATTATATATAGACTTGGTATATTTCAATAATTTTTAAGAACGTTTATTTGAACTTATTGATTTAGTAATCGTTAATTTAGACACAACAGTTTGAAATTAAAGAGTAGAAATTGTAGAGAGGAAACCACCGAAAACACGCAAAACGTCATACACTCAGAGTTTACTTTCGGCAAACTCATAATAAAGTGAAAACAGATAGGAGTCTCTTTGGCTGTCTCTTGGTTTCTGTGATTTCATCCCCAATGACGGACTCTGGCCAGATCAAATTGCCACCGGACCGGCCACCAGCAGAAGGGCAAGATGAGCGAAAGAAGAAGAAAGTTGAGGAGGCCCCTCAAGCCATTATGGACGATTCAATGTCGGACCCTGATCAGGAGGTTCTCCTTCTCAAAAACAGCATCCCTGTAGGCAAAGAATCAGAAAAATCAGAGAAAGATCTTGATCCTCAGAACTCAATAAGGGACCCCCCTTAAGTTCACCTCCTACCGTGCCTCCCTAATGGGCTTCAATGGAGTGGCTCATAGTAACAACTTAATGGAGGAAGAAGATCTATTTACTGATGATAAGGAAATCTCCTGGAAGCTTCCAGAGGAAACAGAGGAAATTAAAAAGCTTATGAATCTATATCCAGTGGCGCCATGCACAGAAGAGGAATATAATGAATGGTGCGAACCATGGAATTATGCCTTGATCCTAACGGTTCTAGGGAAAAGATTCAATCTCTATGTTCTCAAAAACCTGCTGCACAAAATGTGGGGTTTCTCAAGCTTTGAAATTATTGATATCCCTAACAACTACTTTGTAATCAGATTTCAAGACCCTAACCTATGGAGAGTTCACTACCGTAAAGTCCTATATGATGGTCCATGGGTGATTCACCAGCACTGTGTCCTAATTCAACGTTGGTCCCCTTACTTCAACCTGGGTTCGCATTCCTGATGTCCCTATTCACTATTACAATCAACATTGCATCTCAAGACTTGGAGATAGAATTGGAAGAACCTTGAAGGTAGATATGAATACTCTCCAAGACCTTCAGTCAAAAAATCCAAAAATTGAAAGAGGGAAATTCGTTAGAATCTGTGTCGAATTAAACTTACAAAAGAAGCTAGTCCCCAAAGTCATTGTTGCTGGCTCCATTTTCAATGTTTAATATGAGGGCCTCAATCTCATCTGCTTCTCTTATGGAAGGTTTGGACACAAGAAAGATCATTGCCCTTACACACTTAACTCAAACTCCCGGGAAGGAGAAGGCACCCCGACACCCCAACCTGTAAACACCGGTGACGGTGAACCCAGCTGCTGAAGAAGACCCTTTCGGACCCTGGATGATTTCCCGTAAGGCGAGCAAACGTCGTACGCCGAATCGGTCAGATCAAGGTGTCAGTGATGGGCAACGGTCTTCATCGAAACCAACCCCATCGAAGAAGCCTCTCTCCCTGAAACCGAGCACATCATCGGCGAAAAATCAGGATCTTGGAAACACAAACTGCTTCGATGCCATAAGAGACACAGATGAGGGAAGTTTCTCGAAGTCAACTGACCTACTTGAGCAGCCCCATTCCGGAAAAGGTGATGGCAGTACGTATGCTAGGCAGGATCGCAGACCTAAACCTGATTATCTTGAGAAGCGTCGAAATCACGCTGGTAAAAGCCATCAAGCGAGCAGCTCCCAGGATCTAATGTCCAAGCGAATTGGGCCATGAGTCAAGGCCTTGTTTAAACCCAAAGAAAAGCCATCCAAGCCGAAACTAATTCCTATTGGGCCGATGATCTCATCCGAAGCATTTGACCCCCTGGACCAAGCTAACTTTGAAGCTCATGAAGATCCTATTTCGATGGGCCTTGTCAATTTAGAGCCCAAACAAGCAATCTTACTAGGCGAGCAGGCTTCTCTTGTAGCGATCAAATCAGGGGGTGCCCATTGGGGCCAAATAAAATCTATTGCAAAATTAAATAAAGGGCAAAGATCTCACAATGTTGTCCACGGGAATTCCCTCATCCAAAAATCCCCAATTCTTGATGCTCTAAATAATCAATCTATAAATCTGAATGTGAATCAGCCTTCTCCTCCGGTCCAGGGGAGCCTAATAATTTCAAATTCAAGACCCCCGGATGATCCGCTGGATCAGGGTTAGGATGGTGCTTTTGATATGGGAAGCTAGCAATCTTTGGTTCCTGAAACCCAATTTGAAATGCAACCCGTGGACCCTGATGCTCATCAGGCCAGGTAAGTTTCTCGATTCTCTTCCTTTTCATTTTTCTAATGATTATAGCCTCATGGAATTGTAGGGGGGCCGGGAATCGGACCTTTCCTATTATTATTAAAGACATTATCAAAAAATATAACGTTGATATTTTGTGTCTGTTGGAACCCCGGATTAGCGGTGGTAGAGCTGATAAGGTTTGTCATAAATTTGGTTTTAGTCACTGGATTCGTGTGGAAGCTAATGGTTTTGCAAGTGGTATTTGGATATTATGGAACAACAATAATTTCGATATCTCCTATATTTCTTCCAGCACTCAATTGATTCATTGTCAGGTCACTGATAAAGCTTCCAATCTTTTAAGCCTTCTAACGGTGGTCTATGGGGAGACTAGCTCTATTGGCAGGACGATGTTATGGAATTCCCTCTGGATTTTGGCTGATAATCTAACTCTTCCTTGGATGGTCTTGGGCGATTTTAATGCTTACCTCTCTCCTTCCGACAAATTTGGGGGCGCCAACCCTGCTTGGGCCTCTATGCTCCACTTCAGGGAGTGTGTCGAAGACACTAGGCTCATCGAGGCTAAGGTCCAAGGGGAAAAATTTACGTGGGAAAGGCAGAGTCTAAAAGAAAGATTAGATTGGGTTTTCACGAACTTCAAATGGCTTACTACTTTCCTAATTCCTCCGTTCGTCACGAGCTTAAATTTAAATTGGACCATCGTCTTGTTGTAGTTAATGCCAACCCCTCTTCTCAGCAGCGTCATGGTTTTCAAAGGACCTTCTCCTACCAAATTGCTTGGTCCCTTGAAGATGACTTCAATGGTGTCATTATTGAAGCCTGGCGCGAGAAAAGATGGCTTGAGGGGCTTCATGATTTTAGACATTCTGCCTTGTAGTGGAATGAGAATCGTGTTGGCAACTTCACTAAGAAGAAAAAAGAGTTGTTGAGACGCTTGGAGGGTATTGATAGATGTAGAAGAATGAACCTTCAAACCGGCCTTTTCCGTCTTTAAAAAAAACTCTGGGATGAATACCACAAAGTAGCTACTCAATAAGAAATGGTTTGGTTTCAAAAATCCAGGAGTAAATGGCTTCAAGGAGGAGATAGAAATACAAGATTCTTTCATGCTTCTACCATGGTTAAAAGGAAGAAGCAGAAAATAGTAGGCATTAAGAATGAAGAAGGGGAGTGGATTGAAGACCATGATTCTTTGAAGTTGATGGCTCATGACTTCTTTCAAAGCCTCTATACAAGGGATAGTTCTGTGCGAGACCCGGTTGGTTGGTGCTCTAATTTTCCTGCCATTGATGCCAATTGGATTCGCCTCCTGTATAGAACTGTCAGCAAGATTGAGATAAAAGACGCGGCCTTTACTATGGGAGCTTTTAAAGCGCCTGGCCTCGATGGTCTCCAACCTCATTTTTTCCAATCTCAGTGGACTATAGTGGGGGACAAAATTTGCAGTTACATTGAAGATTGCTTCAAAAACCCCTCCAACTTGTCGGGCATTAATCAATCTAAAGTGGTTCTTATTCCGAAAATTGCCAGTCCTGTTTCGCTGAAAGATTTTCGCCCCATTTCGTTGTGCAATGTCAGTTTCAAGTCATTACTAAGCTTCTTGCAAGCAGATTTAAGGGGATCATGCCCCATATTATCAGTCAAGAGCAATGCAGTTTTATTGCTAACAGGTCTAGTTATGATAATATCCTTATTGCCCAGGAAGTCATCCATTCCATGAAATCATCCGGGAGAAAGAAAGGTTATGTGGCTATCAAGATTGATATGGAGAAAGCTTTTGACATATTAGACTGGGGGTTTATAAAAAATACCCTCCAATGCCTAAATTTGGAAAACAATCTCATCGACCTCATAATGGCTTGCATCTCCACTACCTCTATGTCTATTCTCTGGAATGGGGACGAAAGTCCCTACTTTACCCCATCTAGAGGAGTTAGACGGGGAG
The DNA here is from genome assembly GCA_037074495.1 of Acacia confusa. NCBI lineage: Eukaryota > Viridiplantae > Streptophyta > Magnoliopsida > Fabales > Fabaceae > Acacia > Acacia confusa. Next base: position 8,647,723 of record CM073502.1, read on the forward strand.
ATCCTCTAAGCCCTTATATTTTTGTGTTATGCATGGAGCGCCTGGGTCACTTAATTAAAGCTGAATGTCAAGCCCGTCGTTGGAAGCAAGGTTGTGAAAATGTAGTTTTTACGTAAAAACGGAAGGGGAATGAAATAGCGTAAAACGTAAAATCGTAATACAAAACATAGTTTTTACTTATATATAGAAATAGTGTATTTTTGTTGTAAATATAGCATTTTTTAGTTGTTAATATAACATTTCTAATTGTAAATACGGATTGATAATTTTTTAATTAATTATAAAAAAGTCCCATGAGACTTTTTTGTAATTAATTCTGGTCTTTGGGCTCAAATGTAATTTTTCCTTTAAAATATCCAACATTAGGTCTGACTCCCGTTTTTTCAAAAAAACGCACGCTTCTACGCTTTTACGTTTTATGGATGCGCTTTTTACGTTTTTACCCCCTCTGCGTTTTTTTCCCAAATGAAAATCGTTTTACTTAAATTAAAACGTAAAAACACGTTTTTAAGGTTTTAAAACACGTTTTTACCAACCATGGTTGGAAGCCTTTTACCTTTAGGCGAGGTGGCCCTCAAATCTCTCACCTATTTTTCGCTGATGATCTCATTCTTTTCACTGAAGCTACTACCGGTCAAATGTCAGAAGTGCGTAAAGTTATGCAAAGTTATGCAAAGTTTTTGTGAAGTCTCTGGTCACAAAATCAATCTGGATAAATCTCGTTTATTTTGCTCCAAAAAAGTCCCTTTTAACCAGGCCCTTGAGCTCAGTCGACTTTTGGGGATTGGAATCACTGCTGACCTTGGTAAGTACTTGGGGTTCCCTATTATCCATAAAAGAGTTTCTCAAGCCACCTATCACCCTATTGTCCAAAAAGCTAGGCAAAAATTGTCCATGTGGAAAAGCAAATTCTTGACTATTGCAGGTCGTTCGGTGCTCATCAAGTCTGTGCTATCCTCCCTACCTAGTCATTGCATGCAATCATCTCTTCTTCCCATATGTACAATTAGAGAGATTGAGAAAATTTCTAGGAATTTTCTTTGGTCCCAAGACCATGAAGTTAGGAAAATGCATCTTATTGCTTGGGGTAAAATCACTCAAGCCAAGAAAAAAGGAGGATTGGGTTTCAAAAATCTCCGCCGTCAGAATAAGGCTTTTATCATGAAATTATGCTAGGGCCTCTTAACTAAAAAAGACTACCTTTGGGTTCAATGTTTGTGGTCTAAATATAACTGTGGTGTCATCCCATGCCTAACATCTCCAAGAGGAGAAGCTCCTCCCCGGCTTGGAAGGCGATTGTTGAAGTTTGGGTTAAATTCCTCGGTGGTATTGGTAGAAAGGTTAACAATGGTAAGGGAACCAAATTTTGGACTGACATTTGGCTCCCTTTAGAGCGGCCCATCATCTCCTATGTTCTTCACCCCTCTTCTGTAAATAAAGATGAGTCGATGAGGGATAATACTCTGCCTCATGGTTGCTGGGATCATCATAGATGAATTGGAATCCTTCCTATTCATGTTATAAACTACATTACAAGAATGAATACCCCTTCGAACAACTCCCCTGATTGCTTCACTTGGAGAGCGGCAAAAGATAGTAGCTTCTCTGTTAAATCTGCCTATCAATATCTTTTTGACAATGGGGAAGCTAACACTAATAACTTCTAGACCCAAGTGTGGAGGTGGCAGATCCCTGAAAAAATCAAATACTTTATGTGGCAAGTGGGTCATGAGAGGCTTGTCACCAATTCCCTTCGGGTCAAGAGGGGTCTTTCCAATGATAGTCAGTGTCCCTTCCAATGTAATAGTGAGGAGAATGTAATTCACATCATTCGTGATTGTGAGTGAGCTAAAAATCTATGGAAACAATTTCTAAAACCTAACTATTTCTCTCAGTTTTTTTTCTGGTAGTTTGCAGGTTTGGCTCAGATGGAACATCAATCATAAGCCTGGAAAAGGAAGACTTCAAGATTTCCCGTGGACTAGAATTTTCAGCCTGGGGTGTTGGATTCTATGGACATCTTGATGTAAATTTCTTTTTCAGGGCGAGAATTCAAAAACCACGGAAATGCTTCACAGATGCAAGTATCTTCTCATGGAGAATGGAGCTACCCAAAACCTCAAGCATCAGATCTTCCAGCTTGGTAGGAAAGAGGAGGAGTCTTGGAGCCCCCTCCTTCTAATGCAGTTCGAATCGACGTGGATGGTTCGGTGCGTTACCAGCATCATGCGACATGCGGAGGAGTGCTAAGGAATTCTCAGGGAGAGTGGTTGATGGGGTTTTACAAACCCATTGGCCTTAGATCCATTATTGAGGCTGAAATTTATGCTATAATGGTCGGGTTACAGATTGGTCTCCAGATGAATCTGCAAAGAATCGTCATCTATTCCGATTCCCTTGATGCAGTTAATACCCTTATGAGGGACTCTTCCCCTGATCATCCCCTTAAGGATATTATTGTCGAGACTAGAGACTTGTTGTTTTGTGACTGGGACGTGGAGCTTCATCACACTTCTCGAGAGAACATTCCCTGTGCTGACTACATGGCCAAAATGGGTCATAATGCAACCGTTGGTGGTAATGTGGCTTTAGTTTCAACTATCCCCGATAGATGTCTCCCTATGTATTTGAAGGATCTAGAGTCTTGTTACTCCTAGTTTCTATATTTTGATGTATTGAGGGGCTTTTGTTTTTCTTATCCCTACCCTCCTTCATATTTTCAAACTTCGGCTTGCCTGTATTATAAAAAAAAAAAGAGTAGAAATTGTCCATGAAGAAGGAAGGCTTTATTATGATCATTGTTTTACTAAGACCCTGACCTCTGCTACCATCTGTCAAAAGCGTATTTTCTAAATAATGATTTGATTAAAGCAACATTGGTACACCTTGACAAAGAAACAAGCAAAGTGGAAGAACCTGAAATATCTCCTCTCCCTCATTTATGCAAGACATACATCACTGAATTATTTATCGACTAAAACATTCCTGTGCGGTGTTATTAATGTCTCCAGTTTCATCAAAACCAAAAGAGAAGACAAATTAACTATTCTTCTTACTTTCTTCCACAAATGAAGTACATGCAATTACTGGGTATGGCCCATGGTATACAAGAAAGCTTTCTGTTTTTGCTCAAAAATACAAGAATGCTTTCCAGCAAGTAAGAAGTAACAGATGTAAAGTACTGTAACCTTCTCAATTTCGACAGAGTGTGTTATCTACTTCCACAAGGTTATGTAAATGACAAGAAAGTTAGAACAAGACTTTTCAAGAGGTTATCTTTCCCTGAAATTTCAACGTCTTAAAGTTATCTCTAGACCATCCTTCTACCAGAAGGTGCAGCTCCATTTTAATGCTCAAAATCTCCAATCCCAAATAGAGTCACGGTTCATGACAAAGAAATGAATCGTGCATGTGGAATCAACTATGGTTATTAAAGTTCAACATAATCAGTGAGACAACTTCAACATTAAAAACCAACTATGGACCGCCTTTACTAATCATATTGTTGGCTTTAAAGTGCATACTAAGAGAAGCAAAAGCTAATCTTTGGCACTGAGGAACCAACAAAAAATAAGACACAGATTGAAAAGTTGATTCCAGCTTTGAGTACCTTACAATACAAGTCACAGAGACCAAGAAACTGTATAATTTATACATTCCACAAAAATCCCCTATCACCATCACCATCAACACAAACCCAAAAAAAAACTCACTCAGATCTCATCCTGTTGATCTGGTTCAGAGCAGGCTGCAATATGTTATACAACACCCACAGAATCGCCGGAGCCACCACAAACAGCAGAAGCGTTCCTCTGTTGTCATTAACAGCCTCAGCGATGGTCGCCACCTCGGCGGCCGAGCTCTCTGGGGCCCACCCCAATAGCCCGGACCCCACCAAACCGCCGAGCCCTAAGCCGACTATCACTCCCTTGGTGCTTCTCATCCGGTTCAACTGGTTCAGTGCCGGCTGAAGAATGTTGAACAGAACCCAAGCTATGGCTGGGATTATGGGCAGCAACAGAGCTAGCCCTCTGTTATCATTTCCGTCTGCTATTTCGGCTATCTGTTGGGCTGCCATGGCCGCATCGGAGCTGCTCAGGGCGGCAAATACAGCCCCGGCAATGGCAGTCCCGGCGAGGGTAGTTGATGGGTTAGTGGGAACGGTGGTGGTGGTTTCGGAGATTAGGCCCTTTGGGAGGTTTTGAAAAGAAAGGAGGGAGGTGGATTTGGTGGCTAGCTTGGGAGGGTTAGGTAGTTTCGGTGAATTGAAGCATTTTGCGTTGGTCATGGCCATTGCTGCTACGGTTGCCGCCATTGATGGACTTGTAAATCAAGCTTCGAGCTTGGCAGATGATGGATGATAGAGCTGAGTGTCTGTTTCTCTGTGACGGGTGGGAATTTGAAAATGGAATAATAAGATTTATTTGGGGAAGAAAAGCTAAGTCCAATTGTGAGAAATGAGATCCAATAAAATTGAAGTTTGTGGATTCTTTTCTTATCCGAATAGCGTGATTGGTGTGTTTTGAACCTCATATCTCTTTCTTATCACTTTCGTTCCAACATGACGTTATGCTGGATTTGGCTTATATCCTTTACAGTTTAATGTCCGCTGCAATCCGCTGTATTAAACGCAGCCGTTTTGGCCCAAAAATCCTCATATCTTATTATTATTATTATACCAAATGGAGGCATCTAGGTGTTGGATGGTGAGGTTGAGGGCGCCCGAGATGGTCAAGTTGGCATCCCAGGCGGTGGATAACTCACCATCGAAGATGTTGAAGTGGGAACAGAGAGGGGGTCGAGGAAGAGCGTGGGTGGGATGAGGGCGGCAACAACGTCTATGATTACCTAAGACGATAGGCAACCCCAAGCATGAACAATGCAATCAAGGCCAATCAAAGTGCCATCTCCCACGAACTGCATTGTGACTGTTTGTAACCAGATCTAGTCGAGGAAGAGGCGTGAACTCAACTTTTGAACCCATTTGCTTCTGTTATTGTTGGAATTGATCCTATACCTTCAAGTAGCAGTTATTATCAGAGATGGGAATGAAATTGTGGGACACACTAGATTGTAATATGGGAAACAGAGGATTAAAGATAAAACCAATTTTGTTTGAGACATAGTTGTTCATAACCACTTTAGTTTGTCTTATAGGTGAGGAAAGGGGTTGAATCAGCTACAACTAATATCGATCATTGTGATATTTTCCAATTGATTCTCCATTGCTTGTGATTGGTGCCCTGTTCTGCTTCTTATTTATTTTTAGTTTTTAATCAAATAGCTAGCTAAACTTTTTTTGGGCCAAATTCATCAAAGCAAACACAGTCATGTTTGGAATGAATATTGCCAGATCAACTATCTTTTTTCCTCCAAAAAGTCCGATTAAACTCTGATCATTTATAATTAACGAAATTTTGGTTCTCTATATCCAGTAGTGATGACGCCGGCATCTTGTTCGCCGGAGAAGATTTGAAATTCGTCTATGTCGGTGAATTGGAAAACTTAGACATCTCAAATCTAATTTTTCAGAGCTCGTAGATTCCAAAATAACAAATTCAGAAAAAATTAGAATGAAGGAATCAAGATGAAATGGAATAAGACGGACAAGAACATGGGTAATCTATTAAATGATTTTGGTTGAGAAGTTTCGGGAGAGAGAGCAAATCTTGGGTTTTGGGTTAATGGAGTATTCAACTCCCCCACCACAGCCACGTGTTCCAGGTCAAATAATCACCAACTTATACATGGGGTCCAACTATCACATTGAAGGCAAATTAACGGACGTTTTCTGATTCAAAGAGAAACTGTGACTTTTGCACCAATTTACTAATCATATAGTCACTTTTACACCTAAAAAAAACATTTGGTGTTGGGCGCACTTTGGGTATAATCACATGTGTATTTTTGCACCTTAACCCTATTTTAAAAAAGGGCAAAGGTGCAATATTACTCATGAACTTTTCTCTAAGGTGCACTCAGCACCAAATGCTTTTCGGAGGAGCAAAAACGCATATGAGCTCTCAAAATGAGTACAAAAATACCCACGCCATTAAATCCCTTAAACAGTCGTTACTTTTAGGTGGGCCCCACATAATTTTTTTTGAAAAAAAATGTTAGACTTTTTTTTAATTCCCAAACTGCCCTTCCCTCTTTCCTTCCCCATCTAAACCTTTTGCGTTTCAAATCCCACAAATCTGAATCTCTCAAAATCATCGATACCTCCACCAGCTCCTTCGACTGGAAGGTATGCGGTTGGGGAGGTCTCGAAAAGCATTAGAACCCATTCCATGAGGCGATCTCGAAGAAGACGATGATGATGTTCGAACCCTGTCCCATCCGCTCATCCCCTCTTCTAGCTCACTTAGCGCGATAGATTCCTCTCCGTTGTCCTTCTCTGTGCTCCGTTCGTCTTGGCAATCGAGGTTTGACCGACCTTCGGTTAATCATCCATGGACCGAAGGTTTCCTCATCCTGGTGGTCATTGCAGTTGTCACCGGTCCTTTTGCCGGTGGTCTGTTTGGTGGTTGCTGCAATGGAAGAGAGACAGAGCATATATTATTCCTGATTTGAACTTTTTTTTTAATTTTCATATATTATTCCTCCAAATAACGTTCCATCGCTTTATTCTGCTCGATATATTATTCCTTCACTTTATTCTCAGCATTTGATATCTCCCCTGTTTCAAATTCTGGGTTTTGTTTTCAGAGAAGAGAACATTTGTTTTCGAAGATTCTGGGTTTTGTTTCTGCAGAAGAGAAAATTTGTTTTCGAAAATTTCTTTTCACAGGACACTCCTGATTTGAACGTAGAGGACAATTTCTTAGGAATGCGTTTTCATCTGGTTTGTTTTTCCAGATTTTATGATGCTGTTAGCGTTTCTGGATACAGACTGGACCTTCATTCCTCTCTTTCTTTAAGTTTAGGGGCTTTTTAGTATTTTCACATTGCAATTAATGTCAGTTAACGGTGATGATATTTTTGCACCCATTTTGAAAATTCGTGTGTGTTTTTGCTCCTCCGAAAAGCACATGATACTGAGTACACCTTAGGGAAAAGTCCATGAGTAATATTGCACCTTTACCCTTTAAAAAAAACAGGTTGTGACAGGTAGTAAAAAGATAATTTATGATATTGAATAGTACTAAAAAAATTCTTCATAATCTTGAAAAATTATTTTAAGATATTGAAAAAATATTTTAAGGTACTAACTGGTACTCAAAGATACTGGCTGATACTGAAAAAAATAATCCATGATCTTAAGAAAATTATTTTAGGATCTTGAAAAAATAATTTAGATACTACTGAATGCTATTAAAAATATACTTTAAGCTATTTTTTCAATATCTTAAAATAATTTTTTAAGAATATGAATTATTTTTTTAGTATCAGTCAGTATCTTGAAACTAGTCAGTACTCTAAAATATTTTTTTAAGATTATAAAATAATTTTTCAAGATTATGAAGAATTTTTTTAGTACTATTCAGTATCATAAATTATCTTTTTATTACATGTCAGAACCTGTTTTTTTTTTTCAAAAAAAAAAAAGATAAGATATAAGGATTTTTGGGCCAAAACGGTTGCGTTTAATGCAGCGGACATTTAACCTGAAAAGGATATAAGCCAAATCCCGTTAGGCTCTGCTTGAATGGCAGGACTGGGTTCTAGAAACGTCGTTCACACCAACCAGGAAAAAGGGAAAAAAAAAACAGAGAGAGAAACGACATGTCATGGATGAACGGGCGGGTCTCAGATTTTTGGACTTCTTTTCACCCAAAAACTTTGAGCCCAAATCAATATCAGGCCTTGTTAGAAATATATTAAATTTTAAAAACGAATATATATATATTGGTGAGAATATTGAGAGATATCATTTGCTACAAATGATTTAATTGGGAACTACGTTTCAGAAATTTACTATTCACTTTATAAATAAAGATGAAAATTTCCGTTGACAACATTTTCCTTTCAAAACTAACAATTTTTGTGGTTTATTGAGAGCTAATCATGATGATATGGTTATCCACGCAGTATTTTCACCAACACTAATGTGGTAGTGTGCTCGTTTGGAATGGCTTATAAAAAATTACTTATAGAAGCTTATGAGTTATTCACATAAGTTGAGATAAAACTCATCTTATATATTTACCTCGTATTCTATAAATTTCAATTGAAAAGCTACTTATAGGACATTATAAGCTATCCCAAAATTGTTGTTAAAAACTGGTGCAAAAATGTAAAAACTTATTATTTAACTGAAATAATATGTGTTAAAACGTAAATAAAAATATTCTTAATAAAAATAAGTAAAAACGCCACATAAATAAATATGGTAAAAACTTTTGCTTTTATCGTTTTACTTTTTTTTTTTAAAAAAACCTATTTTTATTTCCTCAAAATTAAATAACTATGAATGGAGTTGTTTTTATAATGTCCAATTTAAGATTGGGTATGAAAAAGAAAGCTCAAAATTCTGGAGCATATAATTTTGATAATCTTTCATTCGATGATTATTTGATAGTGGAAAATGAAGAAGAATGAGAAAATATAGACAACTTAGATGTCGATACACATGATTAGGAAATCTTGATTGAAGTTAAAATGAGAGAACCTATGGATTGGATGGTCATGAGGGGACATTTCAAATTTTGCAAATGAACTTATTATAAGAGTAACAGAAGAAAACATTGAGTACATACAACTAATGCAAGATGAAGTTTTTTATTTGAATCAATTAATATAATTTAGGGATTGTTAAACTTTATTCTTTTGATATTTTAAAACTTGATTGTAAGAGTTGCTACACTCTTTTTGTGTTTTTGTACTTGTGTTTAATATAGTTTTGTGACTTGTATCTTTTAAATATAAAATTATTTATTAAATTTTGAGTAGGGAGCGATGTTTTTTTTAACACACACATATATGAAATTTTGTATGTACTTTACATTTCTACCATGACGTATTAACAACTTTGGTATTAAACAATGAAAACTTATATATATCAAATTTGACAACTGCATTTACGGCTATCGTTTTTGTGCTCACAACTTCACTCATAATTACTAATCAGCAAGATTGATAACTTCAATATAGTAAATTGACAGTTATTTTTAGAAACATAATTACTTAATTTTTTTCTTAAAAATATTTAAGTCCCACAATAGCCGCATTATCACTATTTACTTCTCATAGGCAAATGTGGCTATGGGAAGGGATCAGGGTAGATTTAGAAAATTTATGAAGGATGGGTATTGATGGCAAAGGTATTTGGAGGTTGCCCCGAATTTTTTTTAAGGAAAGTTTTAAATTCATTAAAAAATAAATGAATATAAACAAGAAAAGAAAAAAATATAAAAAAAATATTTATGAAATCAAGTGAATACTGATGATGTAATAAGAAAGACAGTTATTTTATAAACCTATCATTTAAAAAAGTAAAACTAAGTGTTATTAGAAATGTAGCTACATAAATTACAATGAAGGATAAACATTCAATAAGTTTAAGTATATATATTTTAATAACAAAAGTAAATTTTAATAAAAATAATTACAATGTCATTTTTCTATACCTTATTGTTTAGAATTTTATTATAATTGTCTTATTATCAATGTTGTCAAATACATTTTTTTCAATATAAAAAACTAAACAATCATTTAACCATTCACCCCCTATCTAATTAGGGAGTGCAATCTTGATGTATCAAGAGTATGTGTGTACTTAATTTAAGGTTGGGCAATCATTTAAACATGTATTAATTTTTTTTAAAAAAAAACAAAAACAAAAACCCCAATTCAAGTGTGGGCACTTAGCTCCCAAACCTCTCTTACTTGGATTCACCTCTAGAAGGGATAATATTTTCAGGTTAAGGGAATTTTGGTGAACATATTCTAAATTTATTTATAACTAAAGGACATTAGACTTGGGAATAATTTAGTGATTTCAAACGACTTTTTTATACTTAGATATGAGAGCCAATTGCTCAAGAGTTTAGCACTAAATGTTGTTTAAAGGGGTTTCCCCCCTTAACGCATGTACCACCATCAAAGGTGATTATGGATGATGATTTTTTTTAATACTATATTACTCCTAATTAATTAAGGGAAAATGATATCAAGTCTCAACTAAAAAAAATAATGTTAGAAAAATCTCATAGCTTATCAATAATAAATGAAAAAGCATTCATTAACAATTGGAAAAGCTACCACGACTAAGTTATAAGACTTTCATGATATTATTATTTTTTAATTAGGACATTATTGTCATTTTTTCTATAATTAGACTAGGGAAGTGGGCGATGCTTGATGACCTTATTGGTCTAGTAGCACTAAAACACTTCTTTGAGGTGAGAGTGGAGAAGTGTTTGGGTGTAATCTTATTATCATCCATATGTATTAAAATTGAACGTTGGATCTACTGACATAAAATTTATTAAAAAATAAAAAATGCGTAAGAGAATTATTCATACCTTAAATCGTGTAAAGCATGAATCTTATGTTTTATCAACTCTAATTGCCCTTCTTGAATTACTCCCTCTGGTCCTAATTATAAGACATAATTGACTTTTTTGAAAAGATTAAGGAATCTAATTAAATTACTTTAGAGTACTTCTATTTTTATTTTTTTCTTCAAACTAATTAGTTTGACTAATTAGCTAATATATAATCTAAGAATACACCACATATGAAATGATTAAGTAACTTATTTAGCTTCTTTAATTCCTAAAAAAAAAAGTCAACTATGTTTTATAATTAAGACCAATGATATTATTCAATTGTGGGAACTACTCTCGTAGTGCCACATGAGCATTTGAAATTCATCAATCAAGTCAAATTATTCGAACTAAATGTTGAATTTAAGGTAAAAGGAAAAGAAAACTAAATTGTGAATCATGTTTTTACACAACATTTCCACATTTGGTCTCAATATCAGCAAAAAGGATATTTCAACCCAAAAAAAAAAAAAGAGGAGATTTTTTCCACCGTTTTTTTTGGACACTGTCCGTCACAAATCCACCGTGTTACCCAGAAACTCAGGAAATTCCAATATCTGAGCTCCAGAGATACATCACAAAAAAAGCAATCAAATGCAGCTATAATGCTATGCCTCACCTCCATGAACAAATCTCTCTCTTCCTCTCCTATGCTTCGTCTTCCTCACTACTACAGGCATCAATAAGCAGTAGTTCATAGCTAGGGCTTCTCTCTTCTTCTTCTTCTACCTCATGGCGACTCTTCTGCTATTCGCACCGAACGCTATCTCTTCTCCTTTCTCTTACCGGCCGACCTTAAAGACCAACCCTCTCCTTCATCGGCCTTATCAACAAACGAATCTCTTCCATTCCAGGAACTTCACTGGCCGTTCGCTTTCCTTCACTAGGTTCGCCTTCAAGCCTGGTTTCCTACCGGAACCTCATGGCGCTGAGGAGCTTGTTAAGGACTTGCTTAGTCGAGCTGACGCTTTCCTGTACACTGTTGCCGATGCCGCTGTTTCATCTTCCGATACGGTGGCTACCACCACTAATCAGAGCAACGACTGGCTTTCTGGTGTTACCGGTTACATGGAGAGCGTTCTCAAGGTTTGAATTATGAGCTCTTCGACTTTACTGGATTTGCTGTCTGAGTAATTTTGAAATTTGTTGTATTGGAAACATCAATTGAATATTCGACAGAATAATTGAGCTTAATTTAATAGCTTGAGAGGCAGCTCCGCATTGCCTTTTCGCAGTTTTCATTTCCATTTTCTACTGAAGGTAATTTCAAGACTTTGAATTATTGTTTGGGACAGATTCAGATTGAAGTATTGCGGGGAAACTGGGTGGCGTCGGGTTAGCATCTCATGTATACGAGGGGTTTTAGCAAAACTTTTCAGCAATTTCTTGTTACCGCTAGAATATTCTTATTAATGTAAAAGTAATACAAGTTGAATGCCTCACTTTTCTATTGGAACCTAGCTAAAATAGAAGAGAGTATTGGAATAAAGATAATACATGTTAATTGTGTCATTGCTCTTCAATCATCTTTTTCTTATTCTTACTTTCAAAGAAGGAACATTAGGTTCCCAATGATGACTTTCGGAGACTCTTCTGCTATTAAACTGTAATTCTCCTATAAGTCTATTCCTGCAATCTGCCATCACAAACTGTCCAGGTCCAATACTTACGTTGAGAAGTAACTTAAACTTCCAGGTACTGAAGGATGGGCTTTCTGCCTTGCACGTACCGTATGCTTATGGCTTTGCAATTATTCTTCTTACAATTCTCGTTAAGGCTGCTACATTTCCATTGACAAAGAAACAGGTTTGGCCTTGTTGAAATATAAAACAGCGGTGTTGATTTGCTGAGCTTGAGTAAATAAATAATGCAAATGCATTCATATGGCCTCATGTCTGCGATTCTGAAGGATTTTTTTATTACTCTTTTCCTTTACAATCATCATCATATTTGTGAATCTTAATTTTTTTTTTTTTAAATGTTTGCTTCCTCATAAGAGTGTATGGTTCTTGGTATCACTTCTATTGACAATAACATAGTTATCAAGCCTTAACAGGCTATGTACTTTCTCATTTCATATTTATCCATTATCTTCATTCTTAGTGTAAAATTGAATGGCATTGTACAGGTAGAATCTTCCTTCGCTATGCGGTCTTTGCAGCCTCAAATAAAGGCTGTTCAGCAACGCTATGCTGGTGATCAGGTATTTAGTTTGGAACTTCTTTCATAAATTATGATTGTACTACTGTGGGATTGGGAAAACTATAGGGTTTTCCATTGAAACCTTGTAACCATGGAAGCTTTAAATAGACCTAATTTTTGTTTTTATTAGGAAAGAAATGAAGTAGCTACTATACTTCTTGATAGAATTTCAATCCTATGTTTCTTTTGATAGCATTTCAATACTAGCTACCAATGTGATCACGTCAATCCATATGTCATGTAACCTTTCTCCTTGCAGGAAAGGATCCAACTTGAGACTGCTCGGTTATATAAATTGGCTGGCATTAATCCTCTAGCAGGTATTTGTGACATAATTTGATTAGAAGCATCATTATATCTCAGATTGGATAAGAACTCTTTTAATGGCTTAGGCAGTGGTAGGCTTGCTCAACCCTGTATAAAGCATTAATCTGATGCTCATCAAATTAAATTGGGAATTTCTTTTTAATTTCCCCTCTCTTTGTTCCAGGATGCCTGCCTACACTTGCAACAATACCTGTATGGATTGGGCTGTATAGAGCACTGTCAAATGTGGCTGATGAGGTAGCTTGCTTATAAGTTGGTTTGCTGCTATAGAATCTTATTTTCACTTGTTGAGGGAGTTTATATGAATTTATGTTGCTACTTTCCATGACTGATTTTATATTTTTGCTGAAAACACAAAGGGACTTCTTACGGAGGGTTTCTTCTGGATACCTTCCCTTGCTGGCCCAACTACAGTTGCTGCCCGTCAAAATGGAAGTGGTATCTCTTGGCTTTTTCCTTTTGTGGTATGTCACTTCTTTCAAGGATTTTAGTGTTTGTATATTATGAGTATCATTTCCTTTCAGCTTCAAATCATCTGAGGTCAAATTGTACCTTTTTAATTAATTTATAACATCAATGTGAGGAATCTTCTTTGGAAGTAAGCAATTAATTAAGAGTTGAAGATAGGATTGTTCACAACTTATACACGCACAGACACACTGTAAGTTGGATTTCATTGTGGAGTCTGTTTCATAATGGGTTCCTTTACTCTTCCTTTTTCCATCAGGATGGTCACCCTCCCCTTGGATGGTCAGATACATTGGCCTACCTTGTGTTGCCTGTATTGTTGGTTGTTAGTCAGTACATTTCTGTCCAAATAATGCAGTCGTCACAGGTTAGTAGTGTTTTGTTGCATAATTCAATCGGATAGACGCAGGAAAAGGGCTCCTTTTGTGGGTGCACATTTATGTAGCTGAGTTACTCGTTAATTTTCATGTGGACTTTCAGCCTAATGATCCCAACATGAAGAGTACACAAGCCCTAACTAAGGTCCTTCCTTTAATGATTGGCTACTTTGCTCTGTCAGTTCCTTCTGGTTTAAGTCTTTACTGGTAAGCAAAAGTAGGAGCCTTTTAATTTGGCATTTTTTATTCAATCATCTTGTTGTCCCTGCCTGTATATTATGTTATCTAATTACATATTTTGTTTAAGTTGTGCAGGTTCACAAATAATATATTGAGCACAGCACAACAAATATGGCTTCAAAAACTTGGAGGGGCCAAAAACCCAGTGATGCAAGTACGTGATGATACAGTGGATGAGAATTTTATGCAAATTCAGAAGTCAGTCTCTGAGCTAAATCCCCCTAAAAGAGAAGCCAGTCCAGGTGTGAAGTCAACATCAGAGGGGCCAAAACCAGGTGACAGGTAAATGATTGTAGATAGCCTCATTTTATCTCGCCTTAGTATATTTCCCCCTCTTATAACACTGCTTATTTTGCAGATTTAAGCAACTAAAGGAGCAAGAGGCAAAGAGAAGACAACAGAGAGAAGAAGAAAAAAGGAAAGCTGAGGAGGCAGCAGCTATAGCAACTGAAGTACACAAGGCAAGGAACAAAACAGCCCAAGTTGGAAATGGAGTTGCTGAAAAATCTGATGCTGTGATCGCAGATAATGATCCTTCTACTTCTGGTATTGTTGTGAATGGCAATCCATCTAGTGGGGACTTTGGGAGACATCAAAAAGCCCCATCTACATTGCATACAGAAACTAAAGATTCTTCTGATTTCCAGTTCAATGAAAGGAATGAGGAAAGTCTGGAAAAGGTATGATTGCACTGACAAAATAAATTTTCTTTTAAATATGACATGAAACACATCAATATGTTGCAAATAATTTGTTCGTTCCCATTACAACGTACGAGAAGAAGGAACTTTGGCAGAAGTATTTAACTTTCCCTCTTGTATGGGGTTGTATTTTGATTGGCACCTAAAAAGCATGTGAAAGTTTATTCAAAGGGCACTGATGTCTTTTAATTTTGATAGTTTGCTCTGCGATTTTTTCCTTATCATCATTCTTAGAGTGCTATATCTTTCTGACAGGTGGTTGAAAATATGGCAATAGATTGGCCTACTAAATTATATTGTATCATCAATTTCGTTATTTTGATGGCAAGAATATTTGGAAGTTTATCCCTATTTACGCTTCTTTGTTGATAACGAATGAAACATTTTTTGATGAAGAATTGAGAAACATTTATATCGCTTTGAGGTTAATATTTTTACAGATCATACAGTTTTTTTATGAGCCTGATTCACAATCTCACAGGAAACAGAAGTATACCCACCTGCTACCACACACAGCAAGGCTCCTGCTGAAGATCCAGATCAAGTGAGGAAGGATTGAGAAATTGAGAGACCAGAAGATATAGAAATATTACTATACCAAGATCAACTCGCCCATTTTCCAACTGAAGAAATTTTAAAAATGCAGCCTCCCTGTGCATTCTGGAATCCTGGTTACTGTTGTACATCAGTGATAGAAATGGTAGTTTCATCAAGAATTGAGGTTTCTATAATTGCAATACGAAAGTGGTTAGCTTTGATGGCTGATTTTGTAGCTTCATAGTTGGAGTTTGTCTCATGTAATTTTTTCCTTCAATTGCATGAATAAAAAGAAGGATCAATGAATCCTTATTGGGAGCAGATGCTCCAGATTACGTTAGTCAACTTATCACCTTAAGTATCCTGATACGTGCCTTTGTTTTGATCTTCTAGAGAAGAAATTATGGTTCAGGAATCTCCAATTCTCCATGACTCCAGGTATTGGTCGATATGATAATGGACATTGGCTTGTTTATAACCTGCGGCAATATTTTGGGTCATTGACTCGCACTAATTTGGATGCTCGAAACTTTCAGGGTTTAGTTCAAGCTCAGCCATGCTTAGCAACTCTGAGGTGAAGGTATTTCTTGAGACAAAAATTATACAAAAGGAAACAATGATGGATTCCATAGTTTTTACAGTTTTCTTCTTGGCAAATTTGTGGCTTCCCTTTTGCATCCTATTATTTTAAGGCCATTATATGCATTAAGTAGTTAGATTTCTTGCTGGTTCGTACTTCCTGCAGACTAGAGGGCTTTCTCTGGCTATAATATGTGCTGATCTGAACTTTAGTTGAACAGTAAACCATTTTTCCTGCCTTTATCCCAAAAAGAAAGAAAGAAATAAAGAACGAACACTTTTTTCTGCAATTGGATGCGGAGACCATTGGCCTCCTTTCTTTCTTTCTTTCTTTTCTTTTTTCTCCCAAACACCTTAGTCTTCTTAATTTTCCCAATCAATTGGGTTTTATATTAAAGATATAAGATGGTATAATTTATTTGCATGTTCTTTTTTATTTTAGGCATAGTATATCAGCTTCATATTTAGAGGATTTAAGAGATGTGTTAAAAGCAATGTTCTAAAACTCGGACCAGAAACCGGATAATTGGTCAGTTGTCTAATTTGGTATCAACTCTATTTGGTACTTTAAAAAAAAAATTAAAAATTGATTTTTTTTTAATTCTTCAGAATTTCATATTAATTATCCTAAAATCTTTAATTTTTTGCCAGTTTGACTTTGTATTAGCTCCTGTTTGACTTACTAACCTTTAAATAGCACATTGACCATTTTAGTGGTCGGTCTAGGTTGCAGAACTTTGGTTAAAAGGATTAGAGGAGGCAAGTTTAGACATGTGGATTCTCCATAGGGTACCTGAGAATAATGGAATATTCGCATGATTATTTTATTTAGTGTTAGGTTCAACATAGCAGAGATAATCAACAGTGTTATTAATTTAAGAACAAAACAAGAATGGATAAGGTTTGTCCCCTTAAAGATTGTAAAGCCCGACTCAGTCTTGATATATCGTGTTATAATACACGAATAAAATTTTCAATGGATACTTAAAATAGTTAAAACACGTTTCAAGGAATGGTTATACCATAACTGCAACGTCAAGTAATCAAGATAGAGACTTTTAGTTATTAAGACTTATAATTATAAAACTTGTGAGATGACATCATCACGTGATCAAAAGCTAAAACATTGCATAAAACTTGCTAAACATTCTCTGCTTCGTTAGTGTCCCTTGGATTGATCGTTGCATTATAAGGTATAAGGTAGATCGATAGTCATTTAATTATAGGGTTAAAGTGTAAAAATACACATGAGATTTTTCCCCATGAGTAAAAATACACATGTGGCTACAATTTTAGAGCAAAAGTCACATCCCATCGTTAAATTACTATTCTCTGCCATTATGTTACTGTTCACCTGATCCCTTTTTCTCTCATCATGGTGAACAGTGATTTAACGGTGAGACGTGACTTTTGCTTAAAAATGGTAACCACATGTGTATTTTTGCTCCTAAAAAAAGCATATGTGTATTTTTACTCTTAGGAAAAAAGCTCATGTGTATTTTTGTATCTTAACCCTTAATTCCGTTATCCCTCCGTTATCCAATATGATTTACTGCATTGTATCTTGTGTGTTTGTGTATTTTTTTTGTTTTTAAATTTTTAGGGTTTAGGGAAAATTTAACAAAGATGAGAAGACGTCAATTTCTAAAATAGGTTTTATTTAATGGCATGATTAATCATGTGTTAAGTTAAAAATGATATAAATAAGAATGGGACTTGATCAATTAAGTTACGTGTGTTTCCCCACCTAAAAGAACCAAAAGAGAGGGCAACTAACTTGACTTTACGTTCAAACACATATTTTTCGTTTGAGGGATTTATTCTGAGGAAGGCTTACATGATTGAGAAGCCTTGTGTTGCTTCCAAGCCTCCTTAACGTCTCTAGAACAGAGCATTCATTCTTTGTCTTTCACCCTCCCTCATATTCACTCTCTTCACATTCTAAGGAAAAGAAATCCACCATTCACACAATCAATGTTAAACAAGCAGCTGCATTATTTCATTACGTACACATGTCAACTTGACCAAAATCTACTTTATGCACAAATATTAAAGGGTAAGCCATTGGAACATGCATGCTTTGTGTGTTCATCCTTCCACAAGGGAAATGATAATCTTCTCTATGTCGTTTTAATTCTATCAGATGTTCCTGAAAAGGATGAACTTATGGACCCACTTAAACGGGAAAGTTCCATTGAATGCAATAGATTGACCTAAGTTATGAATCCTACACAAACTATATGTTACTTTCCTTAATATATAAGATTTAATTGACTTTTTTTTAAGAAATTAAGAAAACTAAATAAATTATTTTAAAGTATTTTTATATATATTTTATACCAAACTAATTTATTTGATCTATAAATTGATATATAATCAAATGATACTCAACATATGTTATGATTAATATACTTATTTAGCTTTCTTAATTTGTGAAAAAAAAGTCAGCTATGTTTTGTATTAAGGACATGAGAGAGTATATTTATGGAATTGAGTAATTCTTATGTGAAAAATCATGGGTCAATACCGTATTTGGTCCCTCAAAAGTTTGCCCTCATTTTAATTTTAATCTCTCAAGTTTCAAATCGTTAGTTTTGATTTGTGTAGAGGAAAAATGTTCTAGGTTTTTATGGAGCTATAGGAACTGATGTTTTAAATGAAGTAAAACTTGAGAGACCAAAACCAAAATAAAAACAAACTTAAGTGACCAAAGATTATATTAACCCAAAAATAATCCAATCATCCTTTTATGATAGGGTATCTGGGCTAGATTCTGAAATTAGCAAATTATCCAACCCCCAGATTTCTTACTCTCCCATCTTTAATATAAAATCTGTTGACTTTTTTGAAGAGATTAAAAAAAGTAAGTAAATTATTTTTAGAGTATTTATATATATTTTTTTTTATCAAACTAATTTGTTTGACTTATAAATCAATATTATTAACCCCGGGTTGGCCACTAAACTGGTTAAGGTACTGGATCTAGGGTTAGTGAGTCAGATTAGAGCTAATCTGAGGCCAAACCAGTTATACATTGAAGATTTCAGGGTTGTTAATATAAAATTCAAAAGAAATCTTTTTTAAAAAAAAATTAAAAAATAAAGAACCGGGTTGATGCTCGGATGAGACCGGTTTATCGACTGGTTCACTAGTCTCGAGGCCAAACTGGTTGGTCTGGTCCAGATTTTAAAACTCTGTTATAAACTGACATATAATTAAATGATATGCAACATATGTTATAATTATCTAACTTATTCAATTCCCTTAGCCTCTTCTAAAAAATTTAACTAGATCTTACATTAAAGAACCTTTATCACATAAACCTACTATCAATTTCTTGTTGGAGCAAGCGTAAGATGCAGATGTTTCTAGACGATTTAAATTTATTCTCATCCTTGGAATCAGATAAAACCTTGAGAAAAAGAGACATTACAATCTAAACCATTTAGTAAAGAAATAATGAAACTGTTGGTCCCTCAAATTTCTCAGTCATCAATTCAGTTCATGAAATTTAATTTTTTTTATCAATTAATCCCCAAAGTTTTCTATACAATTTTATATTTTTATTTGATATCATTAGACCAATATTTTTTTTTGGCAATCCATGAAAATCGGTTGGTATCCCTAAGTTAATGGTTAGACGATTTGTGTTTAGATCCGATTTTTTCAAACCCTAAGCTCTAATTATGCAGGATTATTTATTTATTTATTTTTACCGAAATTATGCATGATTATGAAACTTTAGAACTTTGATTGATAAAAATTAAATTGCAGGGACTACAAGTTTAAGTATAAATTTCTTAATTTTTAATGAGTGTATAATCTTGAATGAAAAATCTGAAATATAGAAAAAAAAAAAATAAAAGTAATACACCCAAAAATGAAGAAAAAAATAAAGTATATATAGTCCAAGTGAAAGAAACTGAGAATGGAAAAAGAAAAAGAAAATAGAAACAGAGAGCGAGGCGGATTGCTTTCGTGTAAATAATGCTCGTCCTGAATTGCACGTCATCATCGCCTCTGAGGAGAGAGGGAGCTTCCCATAAATAAAGCTAAAATTTTTCGATTCATCCACTTATTATAAAAAACAAAACCGTCCATACTCTCCGCTTTTCTCTCCTCTCAATCTCTCCTTGAAAATGATAAATACCCTCACTTCCAGTTGTGTACATGCATAATTACATTTTCATACTAATCGAACACCCCACCTTGCCGCTGTTTAATGATCCAAATTTCGCTACTTTTGGTTAAGAAAAACCTGAATTTCTGTGCAATCGTTGACGGATGCTGACTGATTTTCAGGAATCGTGGATGCCCCTGATATGTAATCACGTTTCCAAGTTTTTTTATGTCTCGATCTGTTAACGATCATAATCCACTTATCGCGAACTTGTTAAGTTTGTAATTTAGATTCCTTATTTTGATTATAATCCACTTGTTGATTAGATGACTGAAAATTTTCTGATCTGGGTGAAGTTAAGGGAAAAAAAGACTGGTTTTCTTTCGCTTTTTCGCCCGGAAATAGTGATTGCAAAATCGATTGCAGTTGCAATCTCTGTTTCTGGGTTTTCAGCCATGGAAGATGATTTTGCTAGTTTGGATCGTTTTGATTGGGATCTTTTTACTTTAACAAGTTATGATGATTTCACGTGAAATGAATAGACTAGACTTGAAGTCTCCGATTTCGAAATTCCTTTTGGATGTGGAATATCCCATCGTTTTGGAATAGTATACTTCTTTTCAAAGTTTCCTTTTATGGTTCTCCTTGCCTCAGCGTTTTTCATCTTCCTTTTTTCACACTTTTCCTTCATGTGGGTTACATAAACCTAAAGTTGTCTACAATCCACACCTCCTGATTTCCTTGTCTGGCTCCGATTTTTCAATTGGTTTTGGTGGGATGATATGGCTTTCTGATTTTCGATTCCATCTAAGTGTTTGCCATCTGTTGATTTCAATTCATTATGCAATATACAAGATGGCTAAAAATTATCTCACAATTCGGTTTTCTGTTTTTCTTTTGTGTGTGTGTGTCTTCTTTTTCCTTTTCCTCTGTTTTTAACGTTTGTGTCACATAATGAGTTTTTATTAGCATGTTTCTCTTTGTAGGTTTGAGACCTGAGATTTGCTAGTCAATTATATTTTGAGGTACACATTTTTTGCAAGTTGGAAGAATATCTAGAGTTTTAGATTCTATAATTGGACTAACTGAGAAATTAATGTAGTAACAAAATTTGCACATATTTTCCTAATTCCCAGAAGTTTAGACCTTTTCTTCTGCAAATTTTGGGCACTGCATTAAGATCAGCAGTGCCCATGGATGTCACAACTAGCGGAACCCCTACTATTCAATACCATAACATTCCTGACCTGCCAATTACTGCCACACCTCTACCAACATTTGAACGGCAACAACGCCATTGCTTTGGGGACTCTAGTCCTGGAGAATTCCCTTTGTCTGCTAATCCCTCCGTTGTACTTCATGTCCTTACGACGTGTAACTTGGATCCTCAAGATCTTGCTAATTTAGAGGCAAGTGCTATACTTGTCGGCATTTCAATTGTGAAGTTGTGCTTGAATGTGGGTACTAATATTAAAAATGTTGGTTCCATTTTGAATGTGGCTGCTGCTACCGCCACTGCTGCTGCAGGCAACATGCTCCTTCTTTAGACAGCCTGCAAACTTTACTCCTGACTTCAGTTTGTCCCTGTCGGAGGTTGCTGCTCTGGACATGTGCCAAATGAGAGCCATTTTCCGGCCAATGACAACTGAACAGAAGCAAGAATTGAAGCAAATATGTGGAGGTTCTTGGAAACTGGTCTTGAGGTTTTTGCTTGCAGGAGAAGCATGTAGTAGGAGGGAGAAATCACAGGCAGTAGCAGGTCCTGGTCATAGTATTGCTGTGACATCAAAAGGGGCTGTTTATTCATTCGGTTCCAACAACTCAGGACAACTTGGGCATGGTACCACTGAAGAACAATGGCGACCTTGCCCGATCAGGCTAGTTCATTTGGCCATGTCTAAATCATTGCAGCTTAATTGGAAGTGATAGTTGATTAAATGTTTACAGAGTTTCATTATGTTTCAGATCTCTGCAAGGAATTCGAATCATACAAGCAGCTGTTGGGGCTGGGAGGACAATGTTAATCAGTGATTCCGGGCAGGTGTATGCCTTTGGGAAAGACTCCTTTGGGGAGGCTGACGTTGGAGCTCAAGGACCGAAGATTGTCACAACTCCCATGTTAGTTGAGTCTTTGAAGGACGTATTCGTGGTTCAGGCTGCAATTGGAAATTTCTTCACAGCTGTGTTGTCAAGAGAAGGCAGGGTTTATACATTTTCTTGGGGTAGCGACGGGAGACTCGGTCATCATACTGATCTAAATGACAAGCAACCTCATCCTTTGTTAGGAGCCCTTGAACACATACCAGTGGTACAAATGGCTGCTGGATACTGCTACCTACTTTGTCTGGCATTTCAACCCAGTGGAATGTGAGCTCCAACTTTGACTCCTTTACCTTGGCTGTCAAAATTTATACAGAATTTCTAACTGGCAGTTATATGCTAGTTTGGTTTTTTTGCGTGCTTCATTCAATTGCAAAATTATATTTCTTCTGTTCTGTTTTGTATGGACTTTTATGTCCTGGCATGTAAATGCTGAGGCCTTGCCTTGTAAATCATTATCCTTAAATCTATTAGTTCTTTTTGTTCATGTAATTTAGGTCATTAGTGTTATTCATAACTTAGTTTTACTGATCTTATGATTCTCTCTTGAATACACAACAGGTCACTATACTCAGTTGGGTGTGGCTTAGGTGGTAAGCTTGGGCATGGTTCAAGAACTGATGAGAAGCATCCTCGTTTGATTGAACAGTTCCAGAGTTTAAACCTTCAACCCATGGTAGTCGCAGCTGGTGCGTGGCATGCTGCTGTAGTGGGGCAGGATGGCCGTGTTTGCACATGGGGATGGGGGCGTTATGGCTGCTTGGGTCATGGTAATGAAGATTGTGAATCAGTACCTAAGGTGGTGGAAGCATTGAGCAATGTGAGAGCGGTTCACATCGCTACCGGAGACTACACAACCTTTGTAGTGTCTGACAATGGTGATGTGTATTCATTTGGTTGTGGAGAATCCTATAGTCTCGGACATAATACCGGAAATGAGGATGGACAGGTCTGTGCTTTGCTTTTGCACTTTTTCTTGGATGATTCTTTTGAGAGCTTTACCTTTCAAGAGGTTAAGCTTTCCCTCTCAACATGAGATACACTTTGAGATTCAATCTTTTATTATTGAGTGAGAATCTCAAGGTAGATTTAATGGTGAGAAAACTCAATCTTGAGAAGCAAAGATCTCACATATATTAACCTATTTTCATCTCGTTGCTAATATACACTTCAGTTTTAAGGAGACATTAAGATGATTTAAAATTATGGAAATTTAAGTTTTCAGAACGAGGCTAGCTTTAAAACCAGATGTTTTATTTGAATTAGAAGGGCAGACACTTGCAGCTTGAACATTATAAGTAGAATTAAACTCACGATTTCTCACTTATAAGGAAGCTTTTATGCTACGAAGCCATTGGCTCTAAAACCTTATTTTAACATCAATCACTTACTAATGGCACATTCTATTATAAGTTATGTTTCTTATCCACTAAGAATATATTGATTCTCATCTATGCTATGTTTATGCATGCACACAGGGCAATGGGCACTCAAATGTTCTAAGTCCAGAGCTTGTCACTTCGCTGAAGCAGGCAAATGAAAAGGTGGTTCAGATCAGCCTGACCAACTCTATATACTGGAATGCTCATACCTTTGCGCTTACTGAATCGAGTAAGCTGTATGCATTTGGCGCTGGGGACAAAGGGCAGCTAGGAATCGAGCTTGCTGCAGACCAGACCGAGAGGGGGAAACCAGAGAGAGTTGATGTTGATCTCAGCTGATCATCATCTGTGTATTATAATATTCTATCCTCTAATTTATAGGTCCAAATGCATGAAGTTTCCTTTTAGTGTTTAGATTCCTTCTTTGTATTCTGTAAATAGGGAATTAAAGAAAGCATCATGAAGGTGCATGGTAGGTTAAACAACTAACAAGGGCCTCATGATGCTGCATTATGCTTTGTTGATGATATCGTCATTTCTAGGCTTTGACTAAGTTGTTGATAGTTCAAAACATTGATTAGTTGATACATTGTCGGTGCTTCATTTTATTGCTTAGTTTTTTCATGCTGATTTTATAGATCATTTGGTTAGCAACAGTTTGGTTAAAATTTGGTCTTCTATTCTCATTGTGGTCTTTAAGACAAATGTTACTTGCACATTAAGAAATCCTCATAAGCTAGGTTGCAACTAAGATGGATATATTCTAAGTTTTGATTATTTGTATAGAAGCTTTTTCTCTTGTGCAGAAATATGTTGAACTGAAATACAGATATATATGTGTGTTGTGAGGGCTGAGAAAAAGATAATTGTGCGCGTAGTAATACTTGTGATTAAGAATAGAAGGCAACCTCGAGTTTTCACTTCAATGAAATTTGAAATTCAAATCTAAATATGACTATTACTTCTGGCTGCTATGTTTTGATTGGTACTCTTGTAATCACTCTTTGTAATGGAGGTATAATTCTCACTATTGCTCCAGATTTCAACATAAAACTGTCAAATCCAACTCTTTTTTGAAGTAGTACAGGTTCAGATTGTTGACACGGATCAAGACCCTGAAGCCATCATGGCCCCTCTCCACCACCAGATGGTTTATAGGTTGCAAAATCATTCTCTTGACCTTCATTTCCTTAACTCCACAAAAGATGCCCTTTATAGGGTGGCAGATAGATTTGATGAGGCCTCAAGTATATTCAGATCCCCGACAACTACCTAAAGAAGAGGCCTAGAGAGAATTCATAGGAAACTCTCTTATTATTGAAGGAAGTTGATACCACTTGTTTTGCCTTCCACAGTTGGCAAGGCTTCCTTACATAGACTCTATGGACTCACTACAAAACAAAGCATGCTTTGAAAATCTTATAAGCTTTTACTTTACATCATCCTTAATAATCATGTCAGCTTTTACTTTATGTCACATTTATATCATCTAGAAGAATCTTGTAAGTATCTTTTAAATATGGTCATATAAAATTGGTAAGATGATTAAACCAATAGATTCATGAATTGAAATTTGGTCCATTGAAACATTTCAAAAATTGAATCTCTTAAAAGATGATTAAGAGATGAGAGTTCATAAAACAATAAATAAAATTTCCATTTATAATTGATAAAAATTATTCATACTCTCTTTGGTCCCTTTAATAAGAGCCTAAAATTTAAATTGTCTTGATTCTTTTTGTAAGAGCCCCACAAAAATTGTCTCAACATTTAACGAGTTTTTTTCATTTGTGCCCCTCATTAATTATATATATTACATTAATTAAAGGGTTGATGATATTTATATTTACTCTATTTTTCTCTCTTACTTACCTCCTTATAAATAAGGGCACACTTGAAAAAAAAAGTTTATTTCAAGAGATAGTTATTATTTTTAACTAATTTTAACCGTGTTCTTAAATTGTGTGATTCATTTATCGAGCTCTTATAAATAGGACTGGAGGGAGTGTTTAATAAAAATTCATCATTTCCATATTTTTTATACTACTAATAATATATATGTATAATTCAAAAAAATATTAACCAGTTAATTAAACTATAATTATATATATGGGGATATGATTTGTATACTACTAATAATATATATGTATAATTCAAAAAAATATTAACCAGTTAATTAAACTATAATTATATATATGGGGATATGATTTGTTCAGTGACAGGAGGTAAGCTTTTATCTTGTCAAAGTAAAACTACATCGTTTTGATTGAATTTCACAAAATAAATATTTATTAAATATAAAAAATTATGATTGAATCATTATTATTCCCTATTGCGATTCTCTCCAATTAATGGGCACGGGCAATTGCTTGGACGGTTCACAAATCATAGTGCTAGCTAAGAATCTACCATATGCTCATATCCATATCTCTTTTGCTTCCTTTCATGCACTCATCAATGATCCAATGTTATTTTATGAATATAGTAGTATCCATGAGAGACGGCGATTGATTCAATTACGTAAATAAAAAGCAATAGTAATATATGATTACTTTGAAAACTAAAATCATATGATATGGATACAAATATGTGTAGGGTATATATTCGTATTCTAAGAACGTTGATAGATCCAAACTCTTTATATATATATATATATAATATTACTTATTATGTGATATTGTAATTGTGATAGATAAATAGAGACGAGTTACCGATTAAACTGTGAGAATCGCAGCAAGGAAAAATTATACCGATTCAATCAATATTTTTTGTATGAGTCGCAATAGAGAAAAATTATACTGATCCAATCAAATTTTTTTTTTTGGTGAATTGCAATAGGGAATAATATTGATTCAATCCATATCTTTTATTAGCTCGATTTTATTTTATGAAAAGAATTATACCGATTCAATCGGTATTTTTTGTGATAATTGCAGAGAATCGCAACAGGAAATAATAACGATTTAATCATAATCTTTTATATTTAATAAATATTTATTTTGTGGGATTCAATCAAAACGATGTAGTTTTACTTTGACAGAACAAAAACTTACCTTTTGTCACTGGACAAATCATATCCCCTATATGTGTATATATATAAATTAGTATTTTCATCAATTTAAAGTCTCTTTTATCTTTAAAGTGTTAAAACATATTTAAAAAATAAAAAAGCTTGCAAGGTTTACAAGTGGAATCCTAATCAAATCTATCTTATATGAGGATGACTTTCATATTCTCTCTTGTATTATGCTGCCACAATACATCGGTGACAGAATTGACTTAGATGTATTAATTTTTTTTGGGTTCAAGTGGTGATAGGAACATAATCCATCTTTCTAATAAGGAAACTCTTTTCAAGTCTTCAAATGATGGAGGTCTGGAATTGATAAGACCAAATCAAGTGAATCAAAAACCGTTAGCTAAGTAAATATGGAGAATAATTTCTACCCCTCCTCAATCTTTATTGTTCATCACTTTTAAGAGCTAGATATTTAGATTTTAATTGTGAAAATATTGTGAAAAAGCCTTGCAACTCTTCATGACTTGGAAAGACATCTATTAATATTTTGATCTTATAACAGATATTTTAAGTGGAAGGTTTGTTTCGTTTCTTTAATTGATATTAACCACCATTTATGGTGGCCTCTGCAATGTAGATCACATAGAGACCAATCAATTCATACGGTCTCTAATCTATTAATGCATCTTCTATCTAGTTGGTCTCCAACAAAATGGAATTCTTCGTAGGTATCCAATTTGTATGCTCCTCATGTTGCTCGGCAAATTCTTGATACACTTGTCTCCTATAATGAACAAGATTCACTCGTCTGTTCCAAGAGTTATTGTAGCTTGTACTCAATGAGGGTTTCAAACTGATTAGCTCCTCAACAAGTCATCAAAAGGAGATCCTTTTTGAAAGTTCATATGGTCAATGTCTTTTCCAGGAAAAGGGTTTGTTTGGGGGTTCTAAAACCTAGATTTTGTCATAAGTTTACCAAACACCCATATTTTCTCCTCAAGCTATTTTGGATTAAAACATAGGTTTTGGAAAAAGCTATTTTTTTTTCCAAATTTTTCTCTCTCATTTGCCATCATTAGTATTTTTTCAGTATCATTTAGTATCCTTAAGTATTTTTTTAGTATCCTTCATTACCCTAAAATATTTTTTCAATATCTTAAACAAATTTTCAAGATCATGAAGCGTTTTTTCAATACCAATCAATATTAAGTATATTTTTAGTACTTGTTAGTATCCTGAAATATTTTTTCAGTATTATAAAATAAATTTTAAAAATCATGAAGTATTTTTTCACTATCCTTAAATATTTTTTTCGTACCTGTCAATACCAAAAAATATTTTTTCAAGATCAATCATTACCCTAAAATATCTTTTTAATATCCTAAAATAAATTTTTAAGATCATGAAGTATTTTTTCAATACCATTCAGTACCTGAAATATTTCATGATCTTAAAAATTTATTTTAGGATATTAAAAAAATATTTCAAAGTAATGACTGGTCTTGAAAAAAATCTTTCAAGGTGTACTAAAAATATACTTAATACAAACTGGTATTAAAAAAATACTTCTCACAGTCTTCAAAATAAAGGATCTTGAAAAAATATTTTAGGGTACTAAAAATCTTGAAAAAAAAATTCATAGTACTAACAAGTATTAAAAAGATACCTAAAGATACTGAAAATATACTTCCTCATCTTGAAATTTTTTTTAGGATATTGGAAAAATATTTCAGGCTAATGATTAATCTTGAAAAAATATTTCAAAAAGGTACTAAAAAATATCTTAAGGATACTGACGGATACTGAAAAAAATAAAAAATATTTCAAGCTAATGACTAATCTTGAAAAAATATTTTAAAGTACTGAAAGGTATTAAAAAATATTTTAAGGATACAAAATACTAATAATAGCAAAGGAGAGAGAAAAAGTTGAAAAAAATAGTTTTTCACAAAACCTAGGTTTTGGATAAAAAAGCCTAGGTTTCAATGTAGAATAGCTTCTGAAAAAAATAGAGATATTTGATAAGTTTATGACTCACCACAAATTTTGATACAGAATAGCTTCTAGAAAAATATGGGTGTCTGGAAAACTTTTTTCAAAACTTAGGTTTTGATGCAGAATAGTTTTTGGATAATCTTTGGGTGTTTGATAAACTTAGGTTTTGCCGGCCCAAATTTTTTTTATAATTTTCACTTTAGTCCTTCTATATAAAGTATGTGGAGGGACTAAAATAAAAATTTAAAAATTTTTTGGGGCTTAAAGATAGTTTCATAAACATCTGGGTCCTATTATATAATTTTTGCATGAAAGCAGATTAACGACGTCAGGCTCAATTAACGGCGTTGGCGAAATTGCTCCTGATCCAAGAGTTTGTTGGTAATTTTGGTACACTAGAGAGTTTATTGGCGAAATTGCTCCTGAGCCAATAGTTCGTTGACAAAATTGCACCTTAACCCAAGAATATTTAACCATTTTTTATTTGTTTATAGATTAGAATATGATAGGTCCCTTAGCATTGCTCATTGGCCCATTAGGCAAAAAAACTGTTAGGCCCACTTTGACCCAATCGATATCTGTAAACCGAAGATACAAAATGTTATGCATTTTTATTTTTTTTAAAAAATATGACTTATTCATATATTAATTGATAAAAAGTACTCTTTATCTAAATTATAGAATCTTATTAGTAGATTGATCTTAATCTTTATCAAATCTATACCCGTTTTATCTTTAATAAATATTGTTTTCTTCAAATTAATTCACTTAACTAATAAACTGATGTATAATCTATTTAAATAGAAAACTGATTTTTTTTATTTCCATATGTTTTAATTAATTATGAAAAAACTGAAAATTTAGAATTTCAAATAAAGATGAATATAAAAAAAATGATAGCTACAAGTGTTGTTGATTTAAAGTGGTATACTTGTCTCAATTTTAGAATATAACTTGTAATAATTTGAGTAAGTTGGTGTTATAAATAAAACCGAGGACGGTTCAAATTTTCAAATTTATAGATTATATATTTACTAATACAGATTTCCAATTTTAAGTTTTATTATTAAATCTTATTGAATTTTTAACGGGTAAATTATAAAATATAGTTTTCAAAATTTTCAACACCAACAGGTTGCTTACATTTGGCCTAACCTCGTTAAATGAAGCATTTTTCATGTATAGTTACTTTAAAAGGTCAATTAACTGATATATAATCCAACTGTTACAAGCTCAAAACTGCAACCAATTAATCCATAATTTCCAAAACTAAATAGAATCGTCAGACCAAAGAAAAGGTCATTCATCTCCAACACAGCCAAAATCCATGATATAAATTTACCCGGGGACCAGGTCTCTTGCTCTGGAGACCAAATCAACACATCAGAACACCGAGTTTGCAGCTAACAAATCAGTAATCAGATGGGGATATAACATCATCAATTTTCAGTATCATCTTGACGACTTGGGTAGCAAGCAGAATCTGTTGCTGCTTCCCAATTAAAGTCTCAAAGACATTTTGCTCCCTCATGTTGTTAGTGCCGACGTCATTGCAATCAATGCCCAAATGAGGATTGCTCTCCTGCAAAATGGCGGCAGCCTTAGAAAAAAATCAAGAGATTGATTGGAGACTATGTATATGCAAAATGGTCCCAAATAGAATAGCCAGGCCACTATAATGCTCGATCTACCTTTATTTGCAGAGACTTCACAGCAGATAAAGTTTCAATGGGTTGGAGACCACTGTTCTCAGCAAGGGCCATTGGGACAGCATCCAGTGCATCAGCAAACGCTCTAATAGCATACTGCAGGAGAAAGGAAATTCTCATTAGTTAATACAGCAGCATGAACAGAAAAAACAAAAATAATCTCATACCTGTTCTACTCCAGGATATCGGTCCGCAGCTGCCTCCACGGCAATAGAACAAGATATTTCGGCAGAGCCACCACCATATACAATTGAATTGTTGCGGATGAGATTTCTAGCTACACACAAGGCATCATGAAGGCTCCTTTTTGTCTCCTCTATTATCATTTTATTACCTACCAAAAAAGACAGCTTCTATTTTCTCATTGCCTCAACCATGAACGAATATTGTAAAGCTGACAATACAGATCATATATATACGAAGAATGAAAAGGTTTAAAACTAAAAGCCCATTGTAATATTGAGCAATTCAACGCTCGATTGTTTTCTCCAAACAGGCAATGCTAATCATAACTACAATAGCGAAATACAATATAAACCAATTGAATTGGATAGGAAAACAATAAAAGGTACATGTCTTTACCTCCTCGAATAAATATTGTTACAGCCCTTGAATTTGCACAATGCTCAATATAAAGCATCCGGTCTTTTGTTGTACCAAATGATTTTTCACGAACCATACCAGCCTTTAAATATAAGATAAGATCACAAATTAATGTAGATTATAAGAAAGTGCACTAAAACAAAAATCCAGAGAGTCCTTGGTGTACAACATGCCTACCCAACAATGGAAATAGGAAAAGGTGAAAAACAATACCACAGCTCAGAAATTCAACCAACTAGTTTTCTGGGGACAAAGGTATCTCCCATAACTCCCAACTAATTTACCTCCCATTTGCATGTAAAATAAACATGCAAAAATAACAACTATAAAAGTATCAGCTCCCCCTAGGAGGAAAAGCCCCGCAGGGAAAAAGAAGGGATAAAAAATAATACTGCAAATCAGACAAGACAAGAAAGAATTCAATCTCTAACAACTAGAAAGGAACAAGTATTGTTGACAAAATAAAGGATGACAGGGTACCTTTCCCAGTTTGTCTGGAGTTAATTCCTGGAACCTAGGCACAATTCTTCCTCCTGCATCAACAAACAGATCATTACATATTTATAGGCCAATAGATAAATGTCCTAGAAATGGTCATAATTCATATATCAAGTACTGTTATCTTATAGAAGATATCTTCAAAACATGCGAGGCTTAAATGAGGCAAACCTGTAGCTATTGCTATCAACTCCAGCTCTACACCACCAACCCATCTGACGGCAGGCAAGTTCCTGTGCATTAAGAGATGATTTGCCTCATCATCAAAACCCCATTGGCAGATAACCAGGGTGGCACCTACATCCTGCAAAAAGAGTAATTGTTAACATTTACATAAATCCAAACAAATTCCAGTAGGAAAAAGCCAGAGAATTACTGGAGTTGATAAGCAAGAAAATTGATAATGTAGTCCATTTTGGATTTAAACCCAGATAAGCTGATACACAAGCCCAAGTCAGATAACAAAGCATCCATATCACAAGATTCATAAAGACTAAAATGCTTATGCATGACCAGTGAAAACCTATTATTAACAGAAAAAACATGGTATTGGTGATAAAAAGTTACCTTGCATTTTTGAACCATGTCATCAAAATACTGCTGTTCTTGCTTCCGTAATGTTTGGAACTTCTCCACTGTATCAATATCAACCTTATGCTTAGTCTTTGGTTTGGGAGGCTCAAAGGGGCAAGTCAGTATGGCAATTTTGGCATCTTCAATTTGCTTTGGCATTTGTGGATGGCTCATATCCTTGTCAACAATAATTCCATATATCAGCTCTGTATCTTCCAATTTACCCCCAACCTTTCCCTCTACTTTAATTAGATCTAGGTTAACATCTTTTCTCTCCAGATCAGCAACAGAAAGCACCGCTTTGACAGCAATCTCAGCCAAGCTACGCTTGCACCGATTCACACTGCAAAATCAAGATGATTAATTATACTATTAAAACTTGCTGCTTTATAATTATATAACTGACTTAGCAAAAAACTGTATAACTAATTTACTATTATTTAGTGAAAAAAAATGCATTCCATTCACAGTTTAATGGTGTATCATGAAATAGATTGAACTGTACCCACATTTTCGATGATAGGGTAGTCATACAAGTTTGAACCAACGGCTCCAAATTGGTTGGTCCAAATTCAAACTTATACGCTATACGCTCTAAATGATCAACAGCAATTCTAGATGCAGATTCATAGCCCTCAGCAACCCTAGTTGGATGAATTCCTCGTTCTAGCAGCCGCTCAGCTTGTTCAAGAAGTGCTCCAGCCAATACAACAACTCCAGTGGTGCCATCACCAATTTCATAATCCTGACTCCTAGATAATTCAACCATCAGTTTTGCAATCTGGTTGTCAACATCCATCTGCTCCAAGATTGTTGCGCCATCATTGGCTGCAAACACACAATTTCACTGTTCAGTAACCTCAGTCGTGATGAGAATGCAAAGTTACGCACCTTCCTTGATTTAAAGGATATTCACCTAATATAGACAATCCATTTTATCAACGTCTAAAATGTCATATTATTCAATTTTGAAGGGATTTCCTTTGAGTCTGCAAAGTGAAGTCATCCATCCCATGATAGGGATGCAGGTAACAATAATAGGTAACAATTAACTAAATGGCATCAAATGAATGAATGCTACCACTACAGATTGGCCATTCAAAACTTGAAAACTACCTAAATGGATACATCAAGAGAATTCATTTTACACTTTCTCAAAGATACCTATCCAAACAGAGCATACCACTTCGAATTCTAGGGTTTGCCAATCATTTAGCAAATAGAAGCTCTAATACGAGAACCAATGTTCTCAATATCTTGGTGGTTTTGTGACTTCAAATTAGAGGCAATAATGTATTAATTTTCGCATTCCAACAAAGTAAAGCCAAGCGAATAATGGTGATGATTTCATTTCGTATAACTACAAAATCATACAAATAGGAGAGGTCATTGATACAGATCAAGATTACAAAACCAAGATAACCCGATAAAAAAACGAAAAAAATAGTAGATTTCTAGCTCTAAGCCGAATCAGTCCTTAAGAGACGGGAAAAAATGAAAATAAAGAGAAATGAGAAGAACTGACTAATGGTGACGTCGCCATCGGGGCTCTGAAGCATCTTGTCCATGCCTTTCGGTCCAAGAGAGGTTCTGAGAATGCGAGCAACAGCTTTGCCAGCAGAAATGTTAGCTTTCTGAGCATCAAGACCCCTCAACCTGGTCTTCTGCTCCTGCTCCTTGAGGATTATGAAGGGCCTTCCGAACTCGTCGAAAGCCAACGCCATTCTCGAAGTCGAAGACGACGATCCCTCTCAGACTCACTCTCTTCTCAGAAGCAATGTAGACGGTTAGGAAGGGGAGGGAAAGGAAACTTAGAATTTTGTCAAATTTCTCATGCCTTATTTAAGCCTGCTATTTAAAGAAATTACAATTTATGAATTAGAATTTTAAATTACTGAAAGAAAGAAAGGAACGGAATAAACAAACTTTCCTAGATTTAAGTTTATTTGAAATGCGATAAAATCTTTTATTCAGTTGGTTCTATTTTCATGGTTGAGTGATTCAATGCAGAGAGTAATCCTTCAAATGTGTTGGGCTCCTTTTCTTCAGATGGGCCTTGTTACCTTGTTGGGCCTCTTGATAGTAAGGCTTGCTACATTCCTTCCTCCATCGAAAATATCCATGTCCTTTTTATCAAAAAAAAGAAAAAGAAAATATCCATGTCCTCATGGATGGATCTGGTCAACAATTCGGAGCCAATGGGTGGAGGTTGTGTGGCCTCATCGTTGGCCCACTGAGGAAGCTCTGTATTGGTGTTGTGCAGAGGGGTGTTAGTACCATTGTTACTGAGTGGAGGATGCTCGAGGATGGGAGCTGTGTGAGGTATCTCGACGAGAGTCCTTGTGGAGGGGCTGACAGTGGCAACAGTGGTCTCCAGTGGGTCGAGAACTCGATCTTCCTCCCATGTGGCGTCTTCTGGCGTATTATCCGTCCACTGGATGAGCACTTCCTTTACATTTCTTCTGTGTTTCCCGACCTCTCTGTCTCCCAAGATGGCAACGGCTTCATGAAGGGGATGGTTATCCTTCGATTTTTCTGGCAATTGATGAACTTTAAAGGCTGTCGGGGAGTTGAACGGGCGGAGTAGTGAGACGTGAAACACTGGGTGAATGAGGGAAGCTTCGGGTAGCTGTAATTTATAAGATACCGCGCCAATCTTTTCCAACACTTTGAACGGTCTGTAGTAGCGGAGAGCTAATTTCTGGGAGCTACGACGAAGTATGAAGTGTTGACGATAAGGCTGTAACTTGAGTAAGACGAGATCCCCTTCTTTAAATTCCATAGCCTTCCTCTTCTTGTCACTGTAGGCTTTCATGGTAGTTTGAGCTTGATGAAGATTTTGTTTTAAAGTACTCATGATGTGGTTCCTTGTTGACAGATCGGTATCGATGGCTTCCAAGTTGCTGCTTCCCAGGCAGTAAGTAAGGAGATTCAGTGGTGGAATACTGAAAGTGACCTTAAATGGTGTGAATCCCGTAGAGCGATTGAAGGAAGTGTTGAAGTGAAATTCAGCGAAGCTTAATATCTTCGACCATGTCTGCGGATGGTCATGGACAAAGGCTCTGAGGTACTGCTCCAAACACCTATTTACTCTTTCTGTTTGGCCATCGGTTTGTGGGTGATAAGCCGAACTATATAACGTAGTGAGGTACCTTGTAGCTGAAAAAGAGTTTGCCAAAAAGTGCTAAGGAAGAGTGGGTCGCGGTCCGAAATGATTGTGCGGGGAAAACCATGGAGCTTCCCTATCGATTCCCAGAATACTTTGGTGACCTTGGCTGCTGTGTAATGCTTAGGTAAGGGAATAAAGTGAGCCCCCTTTGATAACCTGTCTACAACCACAAAAATGACAGAAAAGTTGTTAGAGTTAGGTAAATGGGTAATAAAGTCCATGCCTAAGTCTGTCCAAATTGTTGTGGGAGGGTGAATTGGTTGTAGTAAACCGTATGAGAAATGATTGGGTGGTTTGATTTTTTGGCAAGTCTCACACTCTTTGACAAAACGCTTAAAATCACTCTTCATCTTATTCCAGGTAAAAGTTTTGTTGAGGTGGAAGAAGGTGTTTTGAACTCCGGAATGCCCTCCCAATAATGAACCGTGGAACTTATGCAACAATTGCTATTTTAGTGATGATCCATCAGGTATGAAGATTTTGGACTTACAAAATAAGATACCATATTGAATCCGCCATTCTGTCCATTTGTGTGGTTCTGCTATAAGGCCTTGTGTTACCTGAATAACATAGGGGTCTGTGGATAATTCTTGTTTCAAAATATCTGTGGTGCTACATGTTAGCCCTATGATTGCTGCGAACTGAGGATGTGGCTGATCTGTGGAACCTTCTGGGAATCTAGATAAGGCATCAGCCACTGTATTTGTTTTGCCCGATTTGTATACAATGATGTATGAGAAACCCAGGAGTTGAGATAAAAATTGTTGTTGTTCTGGGGTTTGAATGACTTGGTTCATAAGATGATAGAGGCTCTTGTGATCCATACGAATGATAAAAGTTGCACCCAATAGGAATTGACGCCATTTAGACATCGCGTTAGTAATTGCATACATTTCTCTAATAAAAGTAGATTTCTGCTGCATGGTTTGTGATAATTTTTTGCTGTAGAATGCAATAGGCTTATTATTTTGCATGAGAACAACTCCTATCCCAACTCCTGAGGCATCGGCTTCAATTATAAATGATAAGGAGAAATCTGGCAAGATGAGTATAGGAGCCTGTGTGAGGAGAGCCTTTAACTAAATAAAAGCATTATTTTCCTTATCACTCCATAAAAAATCCCTTCTTGGATAGTAAATCACTAAGAGGTGTAGCGATAGAGGCAAAATTTTTAATAAAACGCCTATAGTAGCCAGCTAGCCCTAGGAAAGCACGGACCTGAGTGACTGTAGTTGGGATTGACCAGTGGGAAATAGAGCTGATTTTGGTCAGGTCTGGAGATAATCCCTGTCTCAAAATGATATGGCCGAGGAAGTGGATGGAATACTTCGCGAAAATACATTTAGACCGTTTGGCAAAGAAACAGTGGTCCCTTAACGTAGTCAAGACCAGCCGTAGATGGGTTTCATGCTCTTGTTCAGTCGAGCTGTATATAAGTATGTCATCAAAAAATATAACCACAAACCGCCTTAGGAAAGATGCAAATACCTCGTTCATGGTGGCTTGGAAGGTAGAGGGTGCATTAGTTAGCCCAAAAGGCATAACTAGGAACTCATAGTGGCCATGGTGTGTCCTGAAAGCTGTTTTGTGAATGTCTTTAGGGTGCATCAAGATTTGATGGTACCCTGAACGTAGGTCTAGTTTAGAAAAAATGGTTGCACCATGTAATTCATCCAAAAGTTCATCAATTGTTGGAATGGGAAATTTGTCTTGCACCGTGACTGCATTGAGTGCTCTGTAGTCGACACAGAAGCACCATGAACCATCCTTTTTTAACTAGAAGAATGGGTGAGCTGTAGGGTGAGTGATTAGGGCGAATAATACCATCGGCTAACATTTCTGAAACGAGTCTTTCTATCTCATTTTTTTGGGAATGGGGGTAGCGGTAAGGTCGTACTTGAATGGGTTTGGTATTTGGGAGGAGGTTGATGTGGTGGTTGGTCGGGTCTTGGGGGAGGGAGTCGGGTAGGGATGTTGAACACGTCAGCATATTGGTCAAGAATGGTTGAGATGGATGGGGAAAGTATGTCAGGGTTGGATGGGGTAGGGCTTGTAGTTGGAGTAGATAGGCACATGAGATAGGCTTGTATGGGTTCTTTAGCTATAAGTTTAAGGAGCTGTGAGTTGGTAATGGGACATGGGGTAAGGCTAGAATTGCCTTGAAGTGTAATGTGTTGATTGTGGTGGGAGAAACTCATTGTCATGGCTTTGTAGTCGATGATTACTGGTCCCAATGTAGAT
This sequence comes from Acacia confusa, assembly GCA_037074495.1. Taxonomy (NCBI): domain Eukaryota; kingdom Viridiplantae; phylum Streptophyta; class Magnoliopsida; order Fabales; family Fabaceae; genus Acacia; species Acacia confusa. The sequence continues at coordinate 8,685,053 of CM073502.1, forward strand.
AACCATTGGATACCTCGGACAAGATCAGCACCCTGTAGGTCGAGGACGTACAGATCAATGTTGAATAGATATTGATTTTGGAGAGTTAAGGACACTGTGGCACATAGCCCTTTACAGAATAGGTTGTCACCGTTGCCAACTTGAACTTGAAATGGTGTAACGGACTGCATTGGTAAGTTTAAATGTTTTGCTGTGCGAGTGGTGATGAAATTATGGGTGCTGCCGCTATCCACCAGAATTTGTACTGTTAAACTGTGAACTTGTCCTGTGAGGCGGAATGCTTTGGAGGAATGGTGTCCAAAGAGAGCATGGAAACTGATTTCTGGGGAAGGGGCAAGGTCCAAGGTACCATCTTCGTCGTTTTCCTGTGGCTGCTCTGTCCCCTCATCATCATCAACTTGCAGGTATAAAAATGTGGCGCCAGGTTTGCATTTGTGGCCAAAATATATTTTTCATCACAATTGTAACATAATCCCTTTTCTCGTTTTGCTGGCATTTCTGATGGAGATAGACGCTTGATAGGAACCGACACTGAACTTGGCGATGGGAGTTTTGGGACAACTGGAGTATTGGATGGTTGACTTCGCGGCACCCAACGTGAGTAGCGTTCATCCGCTTCAACAAAGTTCCTGGCCAGACCCCACGCATCATGAAAAGTGGCAGGTAAGTGGGCTTGGACATCACTTCGAACCTTTGGTTTAAGTCCAGGAATGAACATGCTTTTTCTTAGATGATCTGATAGTCCTGTAACTCTACTAGATAACAATTCGAATGCTACCTGGCAATCACGGACCGTGCCTGTTTGTGACAGTTTGCAAAGGGCACCAAGTGGATCGTCATAGACTGTGGGACCAAAACGACTTATGAGAGCTGTCCAAAAATCCCCCCAGTTGATGATGAGGCCATCACGGGATGAAGTGCGGTACCAGCTAGATGCCGGAACATCTAGATGGAAGCTTGCAATTCTAAGACGTTCAGGTTCGTTGATGTGATAATACTCGCAGTATTGGTTGACAGCGAAAAGCCAATTAGTGGGGTCGCCCTAGCTGTAGCGAGGGAAGTCCAGGTGAGGTGGCTTGGGGCTAGGAGGGTCGGTGTGGTTTGGTCGAGGTCCCAAAACACTGGAATTGGATGGTGGGGTTTGATGGGTTCGATGAGTTTCCATGAACTGCTGAAAACATTCCATAAGGGTATTAAATTTGTCATCATTGGTCCGTTGCATTTGATTAAAGAAGGCCTGTTGTCGCTCTTCGGACGTGGCTTGCTGTTGTTGTACAACATTTAGTTGTTCTTGCAATTGGGTCATGCGTGTTTTGTCAGCCATGAGAGGGAGTGGGGCAATGAAAGCACCCAAATTGTAGAGGATTAGGTAGGGGAGGGAAAGGAAACTTAGAGGAAGAGAGGAAGTTAAGAATTTTGTCAAATTTCTCATGCCTTATTCAAGCCTGACATAGGCTATTTAAAGAAATTACAATTCATGAATTAGAATTTTAAATTACTAAAAGAAAGGAACGGAATAAACAAACTTTCCTAGATTTAAGTTTATTTGAAATGCGATAAAATCTTTTATTCAGTTGGTTGCTATTTTCATGGTTGAGTAGGTTTGATTCAATGCAGAGAGTAATCCTTCAAATGTGCTAGGCTCCTTTTGCTTCGGATGGGCCTTGTTACCGTGTTGGGCCTCTTGATAGTAAGGCTTGCTACATTGCTACAAGCAAACACAACGTTTTGCAAATATTGAGAAGCACTACGTAGTGTACGAGACTGTTCCAGAACGAAAGAGAAGCCCTAACTGGTAAATCCTCTCGAATTGGTCCGTTTCTTCTCACTCCCTCGCTGTTTCATTTTTGAATCAGAGCTTAGAATAAATTTGGGCCCCCGCTTACTGGACCTGAGCATGGGTATGTAAGGCTTTTTTCACCCCCTCCTATTCTATTCTAATTCTAAATTTCTAATAATTTTGCACCCTTAGTCATTGGATTCAATTGGTAAAGGAGTCAGACTTTCTCACCAAAAAGGGGGGAGTTCGATTCTAGAGTGGGTTAAAACACTAGGGGAAGCATCCTACGCAATATAAACTTGTGGAAACGTATGTTGAAGTGAAGACATGTGTACTCTTAATCCAAAGCAAAGCCATAGCGCCCTACCTTTGGTTTGTGGGTAAACCCAACCACTCTCCTAAAATTTTTATATAAAAAAAATTCTAATAATTTTTTGGTCCTTAAATGTGCCTATTTAAAATAGCAGTAATAGAAATGACCTCTTTTTAATATAACTTTTGTAAATATAAGATAGGATAAGAGTCGGATTATAAATGTAATTTATATTTAGAACGATGGTGGGAGAAGTGACTTCCTAAATGGGCTTTTGTTTAAGTAATTATTTAAAAAGTCAGTTGAGATAAAAAAAAATAACTGGAAATAATATGAATCTGATTGATTTATTCATATATATTTTAGTTGTATGTATTGTGGTAATTGAAGATAACAATTTAAATTCAAATTTGATAATAAAATTTATTTTTTAGTAAAAAAATACTAAAGTGGTTAATTAAATATATTTAATTGATAAAATAGTATATAAATTAGAATGCATATAATTGTATATTTAATAGTACATTGTTTATTCTGAACAAGTTGGACTCTGATTCTATCATGAGCAAGATTTATTTGTGTTGAAGATAATCACGGGTACAAAAAAGTATTTTAAGACCGGACGAAATAGGCCCCGTAAGACAGGACCAGCGACCGGTCTCGTTCCAGGCGGTCTTATAAGTATGTAACTTTTAAGACCGAATTCGAACCGGTCTTAAAGAAATATTTCAAGACCGGATGTAAGAAACAACAGGTCTTAAAAGTCGCACTATATAGACCTTACATATATTTTGTTCGGTCTTAAAACCAGAATTTATTAAACTGGACAAAACATGGTCCGGTCTTAAATACCCCACTTTCAAGACCAGAGTAGATGTCAGCAGGTCTTAAAAGTATGTAAATTTCAAAACCGGACAAACATATTCACTGGTCTAAAAAATAAAGAAAATAAGACCTTGCTTTAACATATAATCAGTCTTAAAATTATAACTTTTATGACCGGACTAAATTAATAAGTGCGGTCTTAAAGGTTTGTTTTTTTACGATTATTAGAACTTTTAAGACCGTATAGAATAAAGTCCGCTCTAGAAAGTCTTACTTTTAAGACCGGACATCAAATAACTAGTCTTAAAGGTTAGTCTTTAAGATCGTTATTAGTAGTTTTAAGATCGTAAGGAATAGCCTCCGCTCTTAAAAGTCTGACTTTTAAGACCGGACCTTCAATAGACCAGTCTTAAAAGTGGAAATTTCCTTTGTTCAAAACAAATTTGCCACACAATCCAGCATCTAAAAGACAGTACTCTAAGTTTCAATTTATAATTGAATTGGGAATGGATTACAAATATTATTCACCAGACATCGTAATGAATGAGCTTGTTACTAGCTATTACAGTACAAAACTAATAACAAATGAATGTAATTAATAGAATAAGACAAATACATACAATGCGTTACAAATAACAATGTACAACACCTAAATGAACATATATACCAATTCATCACCTTGTCTTCATCGGTAGAGCCGGGAAAATGGGCCAGGCCCGTCGGGCCGGCCCGTTTAAGCACTGGCCCTTTAAGGGCCGAGCTTGAAGAAATAGACAAGTTATTTGAAATTAGCCTTGGAGGGTCGGCCCTGACGGGCCTCGGGCCCGCCCTGTAGGCTCTTTTTATTGTAGCTTTTTCTTTTTTTCCTTTTTAAATTTATTAATATATATATATTGTATTTGTTATAGAGTTATTTATCCATTTAACTACAAATACATAATATTCTTACTCATGAGCTAAAAGCTACTACTCAAAGTGAAGAACCATCAAATGTTGTGAAAATCGATGATAATGACGAAGATGACGATAATAATAGTCATTGTACTAATGTAGTTAGTGATATGCTTTTTATGTTTTATGTGAGTTTTTTGTGAATACAATTTGCTTTTGATTATGAATTAGTGACTGTATTTATTTATTGAATGATTCGTATTGTAATTTACTAATTATTTTTTAAAAAAAAAAATGGAGGAAAAATAGTTACAATTTGGAATAGTAATTTCCAGGCTCTGCGGGCGGGCCCTGGCCCTAGTGGTCTTGGGTCGGGCTTTGAAAAACATGTGTTTTTCTTACTCCGGGCCCTGACCCTTCACGGGCCAGCCCTGGAGGGCTGGGCCAGCCTTGATTCTGCTCTATTCATCGGATTCCCACTCGGCCAATAACAACGAACATAACTAACATTCCTAGCTTTTTTGTGACAAGCTAGCCCATTTCGATCGGATCTTGTAGGAAAAATAAAAACAAGAACAAAAGACAGTCAGTGACATTGTTTAATAACATAATTAAGAAGGAATTGAATATAGCTAAAATGTAAATTAAAACTTTAAAGTTTTCAAATAATTGTGTAGATGAATATTACCTTATGAATTGATGACTCTTTTATAAAGGAATATCCTCCCATATCCCTTCTTGATGATCATTTCTTATGTCGGGTTCATTATCCGCTTCATCTTCTTCGTTGATATCCAGAAGACCCCTTGAAAAAGGAGTACTCTCAGGAAGATCATAATTTGCATCATTTTCCTCATCAATATCAATGACCATTTTTCTTTGGAGAGCTACAGACCACATTTTATTTGCTTGATCAGTGATATAAAAAACTTGTTTCGCCTGGTCTGCCATAATAAAAGGTTCATCTCCAAAACTTGTACTATTGAGATCGACTAATGTAAATCTTAGTCGATTGATCTGAACTCCATTATTGACATTAACCTACTTGCATTTGAAAATGAGAAATCTAATGAAGACATAGTCCACCTCCCAAATCTCTTCAATAACCCCATAATATGGCATGACTGCCAATTTAGGCCGCTTGTCTTTCGAACTGGAGAAGTGCATGGATTCAACCTCTAACATTACACCACTATTCTGGACGGTGCTCCTATCATCTAGGGACTTTGTGTAAAATGTGTACCCGTTGATCACATACGAATTCCAACTTATGACATCAACCTCAGGACCACGTGCTAACCATTTGATTGTCTCAGAAACAGATTCCTGTCCCTCGACCTTTTGTTTGAACCAGTTTACAAAAGTTCTGTTATGCTCCTTAATCAACCTTTGTTCAGTCATTCGGGGATTTTCTTTCTTCATAGCTTCTTTATGTGTAGCTATGCTGGATTGAACTTCATCAACATTATTCAAGATGTATAAGTGGACTTGTGACAATTTATCAGGATCCACACCCCTTACTGAGGCCCCTCGTCTACCCCCTTCAACATGCTAACGTTTTGGAAGCCCAATATGTCTTACTTTGGCCAAATAATTTTGAAAAAATTCCATGGCCTCTTCAGATACATACTTCTAAACAATTGATGCTTCTGGCCGATATGCGTTCTTCATGTACCCCTTTAGGAATTTCATAGATCTTTCAATTGGGTACATCCATCGTATATGGATATGGCCACACAGCTTTATCTCCCTCACTAGATGAACAATTAGATGAACCATGATGTCAAAAAATGAAGGAACAAAAAGTTTTTCAAGCTGGCACAATATCAGATATCCTTCATTTTCCAATTCATCCAATTGTTCAATCTCGAACACTTTACTGCAAACAGCATTATTGAAGAAGAAACAAAGCCTAGTCAAAATATGTCGAAGATCATACTCGGCAATGCCTCGAATAGCTACTGGGAGCAGCTGTTGCATTAATACATGACAATCATGGGACTTTTGGCCTACTAATTTCAAGTCCTTCATTGATATAAGCCTCTTAAGATTTGAAGAATACCCTGAGGGAACTTTTGTCCTATGTAAACACTCACAAAAACTTCTTTTCTCATCTTTAGATAAAGTATGAGAAGCCGGGGGGCAATAAGTTCTCTTACCATACGGCTTTGGATGTAAGTCTTCCCGTATCCCCATTGCTTGCAAATCCAACCTTGCCTTTACACCATCATTGGAACTACCTTGTATGTTGAGAAGCGTGCCAACAATGCTATCACATACGTTTTTCTCAATATGCATGACATCAATACAATGTCTCATATCAAGGTTACGCCAATATGGAAGATCGAAGAAGACCGATCTCTTTTTTCATATATATGTTTCTTTTTTACCCTTTGCAGTCTTACCGAAGATGACACTTATATTTTTCACCTTTTCATACACTTGCTCCCTAGTCAATGCCATTGGAGCATCTTCATACTCTTGGCCACCAAAAAAGGCTTTCTTTAATCGACGGTATGGGTGGCCCCATCTAAGAAATCTTCCATGTCCAAGATAAACCGTCTTTCTTCCATGTTAAAGTTGACGGTAGCGTATGCCTTCTTCACAAACTGGACATGCCTTATGGCCTTTTATACTATACCCTGACAAGTTCTCATATGCTGAGAAGTCCTTTATAATACAAAATATCATGGCTTTCATTTTTAAGACCTCCTTCTTGAAAGAGTCAAAAACATCGACACCTTCTTCCCACAACTCCTTCAAGTCTTCGATCAAGGGCTGAAGGTAAACATCAATATCGTTTTTGGGTTGTTTTGGTCCCGAAATCAACATAGACAGCATGATGTACTTTCGTTTCATGCATAACATAGGAGATAAGTTGTAAATAATTAGGAGTACAGGCCATGAACTATGTATGCTACTAAGGCTTCCATAGGGATTCATGTCATCTCTGGTAAGAGCAAGCCTAAGGTTCCTAGGTTCTTCCCCGAAGGTTGGAAATAATTGATTGATTTTCTTCCATTGAGAAGAATTGGCCGGATGTCGAAGCTTTCCATCAGAAATCCTCTCATCAGCATGCCACCACAAATTTCTTGCATCATTTTCATTAGCAAACAACTGCTTGGACCTTGGTATGATTGGAAGATACCACAACACTTTTGAAGGTCCCTTATTTGACTTGTACCTTGGGGTTTCACATACCAGACATTTCTGCTTATCTTCAACTCATTTCTATACAATATGCAATCATTTGGGCATGCATTGATCTTTTTGTACTCCATCCCCAGTGGATAAAGAATTTTCTTAGCATCATAGTACCGATGAGGCAACACATTATCATCTGGAAGCATGTCCTTAAAAGCCTCAAGCATTTCTGAAAAACTCTTGTCGCTCCATCCATGACGTACTTTCAAGCTGACCAATCTCAAAACGACGTTCAACAATTGGTATTTTTTACACCCAGGGTATAGCGGGGTCTCAGCATCACTGCACATATTACCATATGCATGTGATTGCTCAAAAACATCTTCTCCTATATCACGAATAATGTCCTCTATGCGATCATTCATCTTCATGTCATTATCATCAAAGGACACTTCACCACGTTGAGATGCACTTGGAACTTTTTCACCATGTCATATCCATATTGTATAGGTCTTACAAAATCCTTCACAAATTAAATGTGTGTATATAACTTCTGAACTTACTCGCCTCTCATTTAAACATTCTACACATGGGCAATAAAACTTACCACTACCATCATGGGCATTTCCTTTTGCAAACTCTATAAATTCTCTCACCCCATTCTCATATTCAACACTCGTCCGTCTCGCATTTATCCAACTACGATCCATAGTATAATTCCTATAGACGGAAAGATTTAACATACATTATCCAAAAAAATTGAAAATTGCACATAAACTAAGCCAAGTCCATTAAATGCATATGAGTGAAACTTTGTCCATTAAATGCAACATAAATGTATCACGTACAATCAATCTAGTATTGTTCCAAAAACAAACAAAAAAAGACTTTGGTCATTAAATGCAACATGAAGAATCACTTGTGCTCATAAATGTATCACGTACAGTCAATCCAAGAAGCTAAGGAAAATAAATGCATGACGTGGAAAATAAATGTAGACAACAAAAGTAACCCTTAGTGCACTTGTTGGTCATTCGGATATGTCTCAAGTAAAACATAAACTTCAAAGTACAGTATCGAAATACAATTGAGTAACCCACGTCAACATTTCACCGATTTCGTGCAAACCATGAATAACCTAGAACGAAAAGAAGAAAAATAAAATATATATGTAATTGAAATACACATCTTACAGGTCTACCGCCGTTTAGCTAAGGAACCAACCAGAAGGTGATAAGCTGCCCAGCACGAGCTTGTCGAGAGATCTGTCTTGCAGCAGCGACGAAGCAACACACAAACACTTGAGAGTTGAGAGTGAATAAGAGTTATTATCACTTTTGGCGGGACAAGAGAAGTTCAGAAAGGAAAATTTAACTTTTCCGCGTGACAGAATCATTTATATTTAATGTCATTAAGAACAGTTAATTGTAAAGCATCCTGTCCTAAAGGTATAGAAGTTTTAAGATCGGTTACATATTAAGCATACACTCTTAAATGAATTCATTAAGATCAGTTACTTATTAAGCATCCGCTCCTAAAAGTCTCTCTCTTTTTTTAAATATAATAATTTAGTGAAAGTCCACATTTTCTTTAAAATTAAACTATCAGATTGCAACAGCAGCAACTGAATATTTTTTTGCTCAACAGCAGCAGCAATAGAAAGAAAATAAAGGATAGTGCGTTCAGAATAAGGTTTTTTCCATTAATAAGCTTAGTTCATTTTGATTTTTACATTAATGGAGAATGTGCAAGTACAAAGGAAAAATAAGAACAACAAACTTACAAATAACAAAAACAACCTATAATGCGACTAAAATTCCTAAAGCTAATTATTAGCTAATGTCTTGTCGATATCGGCTTCAGCGGCAGAAATTTCCCGCCGGATATCAACAATTTCCTGTTGTATGCGCATCAGTATCACTTCTTCAGGGTCAAGACTAGGAGGCTGGAGAAGGGGAGCGGGAACCTCTTCATCATCTGAAATAACAATGGGTCCAACGACCCGAGACTCCTCCGTTTGAATAGAATGTGTTTTCTTGGTCTGAGTATGACGTAAACCAACGAGTTGTCTCAAGATCCTCCAACGAGCTATAGGAGTAGTCCTACGAGGGGTTATCTTGTATCTAACCATTGTCTAGCTTGGTTTAGGGTAGAGGGGAGCAAAGAGATACGAAATGGGAATGTGAGAATATGGGATTTAATTTGAACATAATATCAGTTGATTCAGTTCTGTATAAAAGAAATAGAATAATTAATTATTTTTTTTAAAAAAAGACCTTTAGGACCGTAGACATATAAAATGCCGGTCCTAAAAGACTTTTAGGACCGGACATTTATTAAAAAGTTGCTCCTAAAAGTCTAGCATATTTTTAAATTATTAAAAACATATTTTTTTAAAAGCCCTTCAAGACCGGACTGTTATGAAATAGATGGTCCTAAAAGTCTCCTGGTTGTCTTCAATTTTTGTGTGCGTTGGCAACTTGTGAAAAACTTCACAAATGCTTATTATACAGCATTTGAGATGGCCAAAGTCCTTCAATTTTTTCCATTTCACATGGCAAGACATATGCTTCACTGTTTCAGACATGGGAATGTGAGAATATTGGATTCTATTGGCAATAAATAATTAGTAATAATATTTAAGACCTAATAATTATATACTTCTTGTCCTAAAGGCCTATATATTACTAATTTTTAATTTAAACCAATCAGAATTTAAGTTGAAATTTGTAATATCTTTAAAAGTGTCATCAATACGAATTCTGATATTGGGAGTTACATCCTAAAATTTAATGCTTCAGTCAGATGAATCTCTTCCCATCCTAGAGTTGTGTGCTTGGATCCTTAAAGTTGATCTTAAAAAATACATATAAGACCGGTTATCTTAGAATATGCGGTTTTAAAAGTGCCTTCGTTCCAAATTCCAAGAGGTGCATTCGTATCCTTACACTCTGTAATAATGATTGATAGTCTATTCGGCTTCTGAGGACAATCAAACAATGGTGCTCCATCTATTTAAGCCCCTCATTACTTTAGTTTCTTCACATTCTTCTCCACATCCTCATTTCTTTTACAATCTCCGATTCTATAATGGCTGCCCCACCACCTCGACCACCATCGGGTCCTCCTTTTCCTCCTCCTCTCGTACCTGCGAGACCTCCCCCTCTGCTGCCGAATCCAACGGTGAAGCAGATTGTGGAGCATCTGCTGGCCCGCGTCGATCACATGGACCGACAAGTGGGCAAACTTTGTGTCCTCCTTTATACCGTCAACAACAAGATCAACATGGTCCTCGACGCCAATGACGTCGAGGTCTCTACTTATGAAGCAGACACTACATCCTCCTCCTCCTCCAGCAACAAAATGGAGGATTAATTAGTTTTTTTTTTTATTTTCTTGTATGTTTTTTTTGTATGTACTGGTAGAAGGGCAAAATAAAAATATATATATATAATGGCGGCCGCGACGGCCATTTTTTGGAAAACCTGATTGCGTACGTTTGAGAAGTTCCAAAAATGGCTTCGAAATTAACATAAGTTATATAATAACAATTAATTTGTCAAAAAAAAAATATAATAACAACATTAATTAAGAACATACAAAACATGCAAATTAAAGTCCTCATGAGTCATCGCTAATTGACTTTAAAATTAACCATGATATATTTGCTTAGTTGATTTGATTTGAACATAACATCAGTTCTGTATAAAAGACATAGAATAATTAATTTTTATTTAAAAAAGGTCTTTAGGATCTTAGACATATAAAAAGCCGGTCCTAAAGATCTACGCATGCACTTTTAGGATCGGACTTTTATTAAAAATTCGCTCCTACAAGTCTAGCATATTTTTAAAATTAAAAACGTATTTTTTAAAAGCCCTTTAGGACCAAACTGTTATGAAATAGACGGTCCTAAAAGTCTCTTGGTTTTGGATTTTAGTCTTCTATTTTTTGGTGCGTGAGGCAACTTGTGAAAAACTCCACGAATACTTGTTATACAACATTTGAGAAGGCCAATTTCCTTCAATTTTTTCCATTTCACATGTCTTAAAAATCTCCAATATTTTAGTTTAAATTTCTCAATAGAAGAAGATTCCTACATAATGAATGAAATGGTGGGATCTACATAGACTTTTAGGACCGATCATTTAATAACTAGACACTCCTAAAGTCTCGCATATTTTTAAAATTAAATTAACATATTTTTAAAAAGCCCTTCAGGACCGAACTTTTATGAAATAGACGGTCCTAGAAGTCTCCAATATTTTAAAAAATTATACTAAGACTTTTAGGACCGGACTTATATGAAATAGATGGTCCTAAAAGTCTCACTGGACATTTTGAACTTTTGAATAAGCTCATTTACAGCATCTTGTCCTAAAGGTTTAAGAACTAATTCCATGCAATACATTCAGCAACAAAAAATAGAAAGAATCAATATAATTTGTTGGAAATGAATAAACAAATTTATTAATTATTGATCATTAAACTATACAGTTGTTCATTATTTACAGAAGATCAAATGTAATATAGATCCACAGCACATGCATATTTACAAATTAATCCTGGGGGGCATTTGCGATTTCCTGAAAGAGAAATTCACAAATGACTTGGCGTATGCGCTTAATATCACCATCAGGAAATGGGTCAACGCAATCAAACGTCTATAACATCAAAGATAGAAATATGTATTAGACCTTAATTCATATCATCAAAGGGGTCAGCACGCCAAACGTATGTATAATATCAAATACATTTACCTGTTCAGTGATAGACACAATTCTTCGCGTGATAATATCATACATGTGTCGCATGACGTAAAGCCCACATAAGTTAGAAGCATGTGGTTGCCTACGTGTCTAAAATCAAACAAGAAATATATATATATATATATATATATATATATATATATATATATATATATATATATATAAGAGCACATACATAATGACAGTTCACAAGGCAGTGTCCATGCATACTAACCTTTGGTTTGATCCATACAGTATCTTTGACCTGATGCCCAGCCTTTCTCTTGGCCTTCTTTTGGTATTCCGACATGACTCTATTATAGAAATCAAAAATTTCAATTATCAATATTGGTAACTGAAAATTCACAGAAGAGATTTCAGACAAAAATCAATGACAAAATGACATGCACTTATCAACAATCTGCTTTAATGTAGGCACTGGTTCGTGGTGAAGGGAGCATGAAAAGATTACTTTATTTTCCTCCGCGGAAAGGAGGACCAACTGCCAATGGTTACTATGTAGGAATGGTGCAAGGTACTACGTTCTCATATTGTTAGACAACCTCCTAGATATGTATGATGTTCTTTGAGTTACAGTTGCCGCACTTATGTAGTTTGGGCACAAGAATCCAAAATCATGTTCTCTGCCCTGTACTCCCATTTCACGATGCATCAACCTACAATAATGACATACATCAGTGAATTAGCTAGTATATATGTATGTGCATGTGTCTACTCATAGAAGAAGATATACTACTTACTTTATTAATAACAACACAATTGCATTAGCTAAGTCCTTTTTAGGAAAGAGAAGGGAGATTAAATCTTCTTGGTCAACGAAGACCGGTTGTTTCTCTTTTAGGCCTACTTCAGCATTTACAAACCACGATCTGGTTTCAAAAGTTTGATTGACTACCATAAGTCCAATCTCATCCTTGGCAGTCAACTTAGGAGCAGGCAAAATATCACGCGGGGCTGTAGCTTCATCAGCAGGGGCTGGGGCTTAAGGAGGAGTACAAACACGTACAAGCTTCACTGGCCACAAAATGAAGTCTTCCAAGCAATCACTCACAAGTTTCATTTGATCGGTTTGAAGAGGGATAGATGCATCAGCGATGATCACCTCTTCAATTGACACCCTGACTTCATTGTCAGCCATTTGTCGGTGGTGTACAGTTGATCCCAAGTTGTAGACATTCCCTCTTGCAACCAATCGTCTACCAGGATCCTCCACGTAGAGCTCACAATGTTTTACTGATTGTCCAACAATGCAACTCCCTTTAGTGCTCTGCTGGATAGGTGGAGGTGAGTATGGGAAGGGAACAGTGCTCTCTCCACGAGAGCTGACAATCTTCATCATCTCCTCCTTCATCTTTTTCAGCTCGTCTTGAAACTTTGCACTTAATGAAGCTTCTCGCTCAGCTGCTTTCTTCTCTGCTCTGGCCTTTGCTTCCTCAGTTGCTTTGGCCAGTGTACGTTCCATCTCCTCCCGGGTAACCATTGATTATCGTTGGCGTTTGGATTTACCAAAATATTCCTTCAGGCCTACCCGTCCTCCAATTCCCCTTACACGCCCCGCGTGATCCGGTTTTCCAATCGCAACGGTAAGAATATCTTTCCTCCCGTCTGACACAAATGATGCCTCTTGTTCTTGCATTTTGAGTTCTTCCAGAAAGATACAGATAACAAGGACATAATTAGTAACGAAACATGTTTAGTAACTAAAAAGTAAAAAATAACGGTACTTACAATTCTCTCAGCAACTAGACGAGTTTGTTCACTAGAGTATGCCCTGCCTTTCTTTTTGCAAATATAGAGCCATAACTCCTCACGGTGTACTGGAGATAGCGGCCGCGGATCACATATCTCAGAAGGATTGGCTTGAGCTTCATCTTCCAATCTCTTTCGCTTAGCGGCCATCAACTCTTTCGGCCTTTTCACATCCGCCACGAGAAGCCGTATGTGGGCAACATTCTTTCTCCCAATCTCTTGTGCTTGTTGCCTTCTTATCTGTGAATCATAATCAAAAACAACTATTCATTATGAATTCCAGACCTCAATTCAAACACTAGTCAAATTCACTTCATCAAGTTTCAAGACTTTATTAAGGAAGATGTAGAATTGTATAATAAATAGAGAGAAACAGAGGAAAGGGAGTTGCAGAACTGCTACCAACTCAGTCAATTCATTCATTCATCATAACTGATTCAAACTCAGTCAAGTTTCAATAACAACATGCACATATACCATTGCACAGTTAACATACTAACTAATTAACAACAATGTCTACGTGACCTACTATAACAAAATACCTTCCTAAGCAAGCAACCTGACTAACGGCCTCATAAATGAACACAATAACATTCACATATCCGCACAGGTTCATAAGTATACAAGAAGGGACAAAAAAATTAAATATAGACTTACCAAAGCTTCTTCAGTAGTCCGTAGCTGAACAAATTGTTGTCATGTTGCTTCATCAAGAAAGGCATACTTGGCGTAAGGATTAGGGCGAGGCTGACCAACCAGAACCTCGGCAAAAATAAAGTTGTTTGCTAACTAAGTCTTAAACTTCCTCCAGCGATCAGCACAATACGACAATGTCTTGACTTTCAACTTCTCATCGTCAGGAACATTGTAGGTAAGCCGAATAGAGGCCCAGATAACATCCTTCACCTTCTCTTGGTCGACATTTTTCCACTCGTCGACCAAAATGCTTGGCTTGCTGCGTGCTTGTAAGCCGACATAACTATTATATCTGCATTTATTAGGGCCGTATGGAGCCAAATGTTCATCAAACTGTATATCGAGCTTTTCATTGACACTCCGCGCTAGGGCAAGCTCTTTCAATCGGGTAGGGCCTCTTCTACCACGATGGCGTACAGGGCGGTTACGAGGAGGCTCACTCTAAGAATGAGATGGTTCATTTGGACTAACACCAGTCACATCATCAACTGGCATTTCAGGAACAGAACTACACTCGTTTCCTCCGTTCATTTTCAAAACAAGAAAAGAGGCTGAGAGAGGTGGTGCAAGAAAGGAATGCCAGAGCAAATGAGAGAGTAACAGAGGATGGTGGCGGTTTGCAAGAAAAAGATGTAATGCAATAGGAAGAGGTGTTTGAGTGTTTCGCAACAAGAACAAGGATTTCAGTGTTCAGACAGAAAGACGTAAGACACAAGTTAAGGTTTCACGCGAGAAATATAGTGGGCAGTTTTAAGACCGAAGAAAAACAAAAAGACGGTCTTAAAGGTTAACATTTCAGAACGTCCTTTTATTACGTCTGGTCTTAAAAGTAATAAACTATTACTTACATTTTTTCATTATTTAGTACCGGGTAGAAGTCACGTCTGCTCTTAAAAATATTAACTTTAAGAACGTCATTTATATATGTCCGGTGTTAAAAGTTTTTTACTATTTTATATATATTTCCTTATTATTTTGCACCACAAAAAATATAAGTCTGGCCGTACAGGATTTCTCAATAATTTCATATTATTTATCAATTATTTTTAATGAATATTTTAAGAGCGGTCATTTATATATGTCTGGTCTTAAAAGTTTGTACAATTATTTTTAAAAATTTCCATGTTATTTTTAACTGCATAAAATATAAGTCGGGGATGTTCGTGATTTCTCTTTAAAGTAATTCATATTGCAATTTTTTTAAAAAAAAATGTTTTAAGAGCGGTTGGTTTTTCCAACGGTCTGAATAACATATTTAAGACGTATCGAAAAAG
This sequence comes from Acacia confusa, assembly GCA_037074495.1. Taxonomy (NCBI): domain Eukaryota; kingdom Viridiplantae; phylum Streptophyta; class Magnoliopsida; order Fabales; family Fabaceae; genus Acacia; species Acacia confusa. The sequence goes on from CM073502.1 coordinate 8,700,494, forward strand.
ATACGGTCCAAGATGTACTTTGATATTTACAAAATTGCCACCAGTCATATCTTTAAGACCGGAGATTTATTCATCCGCTCTCACTAAGGCGGTCTTAAAAATTGATGCGGTGGTAGAAGTTATTTATATTTACAAAATTGCCACCAATCATTTCTTTAAGAGCGGGGCGTCGATACTCTGCTCTAAATAAGGCGGTCTTAAAACACTTTTTTGCACTAGTGTCACATCAAAACAAACCTACTCCAAACAGGGCGAAAACATAATTACTTTAAATAGGCGAAAAACATACCTACTTTAAATAGGCTGTTAGGTGTAGGTATGTTTTTTGCCTGTTTAAAGTAGGTCTATTTTCACCTTGTTTGAAGTAGGCTTGTTTTAAGGTGAGACTTGTGATTTGTTAAGCTGCTTACAAAATTTTTAAAATTACAGGCCTCCTTAAAAGGCCATAGGCCAGGCTAAAGTTGAAAAAAAAAGGCCTGTAACCTGCGGTGGATTTTGAGGGGTAGGGATGGCTCCGCAAAAATAATAGAAAAGAATCCAAAATTTTAGAAAATTATCTTGCAGCCCCAAATTTTCAAAACTTAGGTTTTGATGCAGAATAGCTCTTGGATAATCTTTGGGTGTTTGATAAACTTATGTTTTGCCGGCCCAAATTTTTTTTATAATTTTCACTTTAGTCCTTCCATATAAAGTATGTGGAGGGACTAAAATAAAAATTTAAAAATTTTTTGGGGCTTAAAGATAGTTTCATAAACATCTGGGTCCTATTATATAATTTTTGCATGAAGGCAGATTAACGACGTCAGGCTCAATTAACGGCGTTGGCGAAATTGCTCCTGATCCAAGAGTTTGTTGGTAATTTTGGTACACTAGAGAGTTTATTGGCGAAATTGCTCCTGAGCCAATAGTTCGTTGACAAAATTGCACCTTAACCCAAGAATATTTAACCATTTTTTATTTGTTTATAGATTAGAATATGATAGGTCCCTTAGCATTGCTCATTGGCCCATTAGGCAAAAAAACTGTTAGGCCCACTTTGACCCAATCGATATCTGTAAACCGAAGATACAAAATGTTATGCATTTTTATTTTTTTAAAAAAATATGACTTATTCATATATTAATTGATAAAAAGTACTCTTTATCTAAATTATAGAATCTTATTAGTAGATTGATCTTAATCTTTATCAAATCTATACCCGTTTTATCTTTAATAAATATTGTTTTCTTCAAATTAATTCACTTAACTAATAAACTGATGTATAATCTATTTAAATAGAAAACTGATTTTTTTTATTTCCATATGTTTTAATTAATTATGAAAAAACTGAAAATTTAGAATTTCAAATAAAGATGAATATAAAAAAAATGATAGCTACAAGTGTTGTTGATTTAAAGTGGTATACTTGTCTCAATTTTAGAATATAACTTGTAATAATTTGAGTAAGTTGGTGTTATAAATAAAACCGAGGACGGTTCAAATTTTCAAATTTATAGATTATATATTTACTAATACAGATTTCCAATTTTAAGTTTTATTATTAAATCTTATTGAATTTTTAACGGGTAAATTATAAAATATAGTTTTCAAAATTTTCAACACCAACAGGTTGCTTACATTTGGCCTAACCTCGTTAAATGAAGCATTTTTCATGTATAGTTACTTTAAAAGGTCAATTAACTGATATATAATCCAACTGTTACAAGCTCAAAACTGCAACCAATTAATCCATAATTTCCAAAACTAAATAGAATCGTCAGACCAAAGAAAAGGTCATTCATCTCCAACACAGCCAAAATCCATGATATAAATTTACCCGGGGACCAGGTCTCTTGCTCTGGAGACCAAATCAACCCATCAGAACACCGAGTTTGCAGCTAACAAATCAGTAATCAGATGGGGATATAACATCATCAATTTTCAGTATCATCTTGACGACTTGGGTAGCAAGCAGAATCTGTTGCTGCTTCCCAATTAAAGTCTCAAAGACATTTTGCTCCCTCATGTTGTTAGTGCCGACGTCATTGCAATCAATGCCCAAATGAGGATTGCTCTCCTGCAAAATGGCGGCAGCCTTAGAAAAAAATCAAGAGATTGATTGGAGACTATGTATATGCAAAATGGTCCCAAATAGAATAGCCAGGCCACTATAATGCTCGATCTACCTTTATTTGCAGAGACTTCACAGCAGATAAAGTTTCAATGGGTTGGAGACCACTGTTCTCAGCAAGGGCCATTGGGACAGCATCCAGTGCATCAGCAAACGCTCTAATAGCATACTGCAGGAGAAAGGAAATTCTCATTAGTTAATACAGCAGCATGAACAGAAAAAACAAAAATAATCTCATACCTGTTCTACTCCAGGATATCGGTCCGCAGCTGCCTCCACGGCAATAGAACAAGATATTTCGGCAGAGCCACCACCATATACAATTGAATTGTTGCGGATGAGATTTCTAGCTACACACAAGGCATCATGAAGGCTCCTTTTTGTCTCCTCTATTATCATTTTATTACCTACCAAAAAAGACAGCTTCTATTTTCTCATTGCCTCAACCATGAACGAATATTGTAAAGCTGACAATACAGATCATATATATACGAAGAATGAAAAGGTTTAAAACTAAAAGCCCATTGTAATATTGAGCAATTCAACGCTCGATTGTTTTCTCCAAACAGGCAATGCTAATCATAACTACAATAGCGAAATACAATATAAACCAATTGAATTGGATAGGAAAACAATAAAAGGTACATGTCTTTACCTCCTCGAATAAATATTGTTACAGCCCTTGAATTTGTACAATGCTCAATATAAAGCATCCGGTCTTTTGTTGTACCAAATGATTTTTCACGAACCATACCAGCCTTTAAATATAAGATAAAAGATCACAAATTAATGTAGATTATAAGAAAGTGCACTAAAACAAAAATCCAGAGAGTCCTTGGTGTACAACATGCCTACCCAACAATGGAAATAGGAAAAAGGTGAAAAACAATACCACAGCTCAGAAATTCAACCAACTAGTTTTCTGGGGACAAAGGTATCTCCCATAACTCCCAACTAATTTACCTCCCATTTGCATGTAAAATAAACATGCAAAAATAACAACTATAAAAGTATCAGCTCCCCCTAGGAGGAAAAGCCCCGCAGGGAAAAAGAAGGGATAAAAAATAATACTGCAAATCAGACAAGAAAAGAAAGAATTCAATCTCTAACAACTAGAAAGGAACAAGTATTGTTGACAAAATAAAGGATGACAGGGTACCTTTCCCAGTTTGTCTGGAGTTAATTCCTGGAACCTAGGCACAATTCTTCCTCCTGCATCAACAAACAGATCATTACATATTTATAGGCCAATAGATAAATGTCCTAGAAATGGTCATAATTCATATATCAAGTACTGTTATCTTATAGAAGATATCTTCAAAACATGTGAGGCTTAAATGAGGCAAACCTGTAGCTATTGCTATCAACTCCAGCTCTACACCACCAACCCATCTGACGGCAGGCAAGTTCCTGTGCATTAAGAGATGATTTGCTTCATCATCAAAACCCCATTGGCAGATAACCAGGGTGGCACCTACATCCTGCAAAAAGAGTAATTGTTAACATTTACATAAATCCAAACAAATTCCAGTAGGAAAAAGCCAGAGAATTACTGGAGTTGATAAGCAAGAAAATTGATAATGTAGTCCATTTTGGATTTAAACCCAGATAAGCTGATACACAAGCCCAAGTCAGATAACAAAGCATCCATATCACAAGATTCATAAAGACTAAAATGCTTATGCATGACCAGTGAAAACCTATTATTAACAGAAAAAACATGGTATTGGTGATAAAAAGTTACCTTGCATTTTTGAACCATGTCATCAAAATACTGCTGTTCTTGCTTCCGTAATGTTTGGAACTTCTCCACTGTATCAATATCAACCTTATGCTTAGTCTTTGGTTTGGGAGGCTCAAAGGGGCAAGTCAGTATGGCAATTTTGGCATCTTCAATTTGCTTTGGCATTTGTGGATGGCTCATATCCTTGTCAACAATAATTCCATATATCAGCTCTGTATCTTCCAATTTACCCCCAACCTTTCCCTCTACTTTAATTAGATCTAGGTTAACATCTTTTCTCTCCAGATCAGCAACAGAAAGCACCGCTTTGACAGCAATCTCAGCCAAGCTACGCTTGCACCGATTCACACTGCAAAATCAAGATGATTAATTATACTATTAAAACTTGCTGCTTTATAATTATATAACTGACTTAGCAAAAAACTGTATAACTAATTTACTATTATTTAGTGAAAAAAAATGCATTCCATTCACAGTTTAATGGTGTATCATGAAATAGATTGAACTGTACCCACATTTTCGATGATAGGGTAGTCATACAAGTTTGAACCAACGGCTCCAAATTGGTTGGTCCAAATTCAAACTTATACGCTATATGCTCTAAATGATCAACAGCAATTCTAGATGCAGATTCATAGCCCTCAGCAACCCTAGTTGGATGAATTCCTCGTTCTAGCAGCCGCTCAGCTTGTTCAAGAAGTGCTCCAGCCAATACAACAACTCCAGTGGTGCCATCACCAATTTCATAATCCTGACTCCTAGATAATTCAACCATCAGTTTTGCAATCTGGTTGTCAACATCCATCTGCTCCAAGATTGTTGCGCCATCATTGGCTGCAAACACACAATTTCACTGTTCAGTAACCTCAGTCGTGATGAGAATGCAAAGTTACGCACCTTCCTTGATTTAAAGGATATTCACCTAATATAGACAATCCATTTTATCAACGTCTAAAATGTCATATTATTCAATTTTGAAGGGATTTCCTTTGAGTCTGCAAAGTGAAGTCATCCATCCCATGATAGGGATGCAGGTAACAATAATAGGTAACAATTAACTAAATGGCATCAAATGAATGAATGCTACCACTACAGATTGGCCATTCAAAACTTGAAAACTACCTAAATGGATACATCAAGAGAATTCATTTTACACTTTCTCAAAGATACCTATCCAAACAGAGCATACCACTTCGAATTCTAGGGTTTGCCAATCATTTAGCAAATAGAAGCTCTAATACGAGAACCAATGTTCTCAATATCTTGGTGGTTTTGTGACTTCAAATTAGAGGCAATAATGTATTAATTTTCGCATTCCAACAAAGTAAAGCCAAGCGAATAATGGTGATGATTTCATTTCGTATAACTACAAAATCATACAAATAGGAGAGGTCATTGATACAGATCAAGATTACAAAACCAAGATAACCCGATAAAAAAACGAAAAAAATAGTAGATTTCTAGCTCTAAGCCGAATCAGTCCTTAAGAGATGGGAAAAAATGAAAATAAAGAGAAATGAGAAGAACTGACTAATGGTGACGTCGCCATCGGGGCTCTGAAGCATCTTGTCCATGCCTTTCGGTCCAAGAGAGGTTCTGAGAATGCGAGCAACAGCTTTGCCAGCAGAAATGTTAGCTTTCTGAGCATCAAGACCCCTCAACCTGGTCTTCTGCTCCTGCTCCTTGAGGATTATGAAGGGCCTTCCGAACTCGTCGAAAGCCAACGCCATTCTCGAAGTCGAAGACGACGATCCCTGTCAGACTCACTCTTCTCAGAAGCAAACACAACGTTGTGCAAATATTGAGAAGCACTACGTAGTGCACGAGACTGTTCCAGAACAAAAGAGAAGCCCTAACTGGTAAATCCTCTCGGATTGGTCCGTTTCTTCTCACTCCCTCGCTGTTTCATTTTCGAATCGGAGCTTATAATAAATTTGGGCCCCCGCTTGCTGGACCTGAGCATGGGTATGTAAGGCTTTTTTTACCCCCCCCCCTCCTATTCTATTCTAATTCTAATTAGGGGTGGAAAAAGGCAAGAAGCCTGTGGTCTGTGGTCTGGCATGTTAAAAGTTTGTTTAGGTCTGGCCTGTCAGGCTAAAAGGTCAAGCCAAAGCCTTTTATGAGGCATGTTTTCTCTTAACAGGCTAGGCCCAGACCTGATAAGAGGCCCTTTAGGCCTGTCAGGCCAACCTGTTTATATTATTAGTATTAATTTATGTAATTTTGGCTTGTTTTTAGCCTGTTTAAAGTAGACTTTTTTTCGGCCTGTGGCCTATTATTTATATTATTAGTATTAATTTATATAATTTGGTCTGTTTTCGGCCAGTTTAAAGTATGTCTGTTTCCGGCTTATGACCTGCTAGCTTAATTAAATAAAAGAATTTTAAAAATAATTAAAAATTAAAAAATAATTAAAAAATTAAAACAGGCCCAGACCAAAAAATAAGCCTGTAACAGGCTACAGGTCAGGCTAAGGCCAGTATATTACATAACAAGCTTGGCTTGTTAAGGGTGAGGCCTGACATGTTTCCACCCCTAATTCTACTAGTTTTCCCTTAGTCATTGGATTCAACTGGTAAAAGAGTCAGACTTTCTCACCAAAAAGGGGGGGAGTTCGATTCTAAAGTGGGTTAAAACACTAGGGAAACATCCTACGCAATGTAAACTTATGGAAATGTAGGTTGAAGTGAAGACATGTGTACTCTTAGTCCCGAGCAAAGCCATAGCGCCTTACCTTTGGTTTGTGGGTAACTCTCCTAAAATTTTTATATATAAAAAAAATTCTAATAATTTTTTGGTTCTTAAATGTGTCTATTTAAAACAGCGGTAATAGAAATGACCTCTTTTTAATATAATTTTAGTAAATATAAGATAGGATAAGAGTCAGATTATAAATATGATTTATATTTAGAACGACGGTGGGAGAAGTGACTTCTTAAATGGGCTCTTGTTTAAATGATTATTTAAAAAGTCAGTTGAGATAAAAAAATAACTGGAAATAACATGAATCTGATTGATTACTACATATATATTTTAGTTGTATGTATTGTGGTAATTGAAGATAACAATTTAAATTCAAATTTAATAATAAAATTTATTTTTTAGTGAAAAAATACTAAAGTGGTTAATTAAATATATTTAATTGATAAAATAGTATATAAATTAGAATACATATAAATGTATATTTAATAGTACATTGTTTATTCTGAACAAGTTGGACTCTGATTCTATCATGAGCAAGATTTATTTGTGTTGAAGATCATGTATGAATATTTGATAAAGATGCTACATCAAGTGGATCTCTATGCATTTTTTTCAATACAAATTTCATATATTTATATCACATATACATTTTCCCTGACCCACTGCACCCAAATTCATCTTCCTATCATTTTTCTTTTGCTCAGTAATCTTCGTTTTTTTTTTTCATCATCATAATTCCACACTTTTTGCCTTCATAATTTTTTCCCCAAAACAAAGAGCACGATTCAAATTACGAATTCACGAATTCATAATGTTTTTGAAAAAGGATTGTCATCAGCAAAAGAAATAAAAATAAGCACTCCATATTTATCTTGTAATGAGCATGGAAGGAATGTGTTCCTATGAGAACCCTCAAGGGTAAGCCATTTGGTGGGTACGCTGTCTCCCTTTCCATTGGGAGGGCTATGTTTTGGGGTAATTTTTTTAAAAAAATATCTATTCAAATATTAATATTTTAATTTACTTTTTAGCTATACACACACACTAATTAATATCAAGTAGCCCATCAAGGGCACAGTTCAAAAAAAAAAAAAAAGAGTAAATGGTTTATTTATTTGGAAAAAACCCAACAAAATAAAAACATTTCCTTAAAGAGACTTTTTTTTTTTTTGAAAAAGATAAACATATAGTAACATTCACCCATGCTTTGGAACATATTACTATGCTTGATTGGTTCTTCTCCGGTATAGTGGAGTGTCTACACCTACATTAATTCCTCTCCATTCAATATCTTAATTATTAGATCAATTTTTTTAATGGTTGAAATTTACATCGACAGACATAACAGTATTATTTTTAAAATATTTTTCATAATAATATAGTCCTAATAATGTTATTCTCAAAATTTTGTATCAAATCAAAGTAACTTATAGATTTAATTAGTACTCTAGTCAGGACAGAACCTTAGTAAGATTGCATATTGATGAATTACAAATTTTAAGAAAATTATTTGTTTGACAACCAATAATATAACTTACAAAGTTATTTTGTTGGATGTAATAATAGTAAAATAAATTCTGTCACGAGATCATATCTTTGAAAGCCAAAAATAACTCAAAGCCCCTTAAATATAGTAAAAATCTCCAGCCTTGAACACGGCACATTAGTGGTCTCCCTCTCACTTCGGAACATGTCTCTCAGATCTCTTGTTTTCGACATTTCCTATATAAAGAATCCTCTCTCATTCATAATCTCAGCCACAACCGAATAAAAAAATAATAATAAAATAGTTTTATTTCTTCCATTTTCGTCCTCTTTCATTTGTACAGAACTACATTTGTAATGGCTCGTCAGGTTGTGGCCCTTGCTTTCCTCTTGCTCGCCGTCGTTCAGGCTTTTGCCGTCGCGACCGCTGCATCCACTCCGGCTCCAGCTACGTCTTATAACTCTGACAATGACTTCGCCGAGCCTCCTACCGATGGAGTGATCGGAGTCCTAGAAGCAGCTGATTCACCTGATAGCGTCGTCGCTGCTCCTATGGGTGGACCCGTGCCTCCCGGCGCCTTCGATTCTACTCTCGGAGGGTCCAGCGATGCATCTACACTCCGATTATCTACCGTTGCCGGAGCTGCCGCTCTCGCCGCGGGTGCCATCTACTTCTAATTGAGCTTGGAGTGGTAAAAACTTCATGCGTGCATGTGGTTATTTTATGATAATGGGAGAGGAAAGCATGCGTGCTTCACGATGATCATCATGCAAAATTGTAATAAAGATTTTATGTTTTGTTATTTCTTTCTCTTTCCCGATATTCATTCGTCCTCCTCATTATTTTTGCGGAGGTGAGCAATTCTAACATTTACTATGTTTGGGTTGATTAAAAAGTACTCATTTTCACTAATATTAACAAAATCACTATCAATAAATTTCAATACCAATATAAATTATAGGGAAAAAGTAAATTTTGGTATTTGACTGGGTTGTAATTCGTTCCCAAAACTTTAACTTATTTCAACCCAATCCATATAGCTTAATCGTTTAAAATTTTAGTCCCTAGGCTTCATGAAATACAAATTTTTTTCTAAAATATAGTAACTACCAATATTTTAAATGGTCAATTAAAACTATAGGGATTGAAATATTGCATCAAGTTAAAAGTTTTAGAACTAAGTAAATTCTATATGGATTGAATCGTATCAAATTAAAGTTTAATGATTAATTTATAATTGAGTCAAAATTATAGGGACTTGGTCACATTGAATCCAAATTCAATGACTGGATCTACCCTAAGTCAAAACTATAATGATAAAATAAAATATTAATTTTTCCAAAATTAATAAATAAGTCTATATATCAAACTTGCACACAGACTTTTCCAAATGAGTAGAGGAAAATCAATTATTATGCTCAAAAGGATGTCTCAAAGTACAAGGCTCACATCAGGTGGAAACTAAGAGCCTGTTTAGTTCAACCTCAATACATGTCTGTAACGGTAATCGTGATTACATTATTAAGAGAAGAGTGTTTGGTTGTTCCTTAGTATAATAATAGGATTTACCATGGTAATGATAATGACCAAAAAATTAGTAATCTTTATTCATACCTCTCTCTATGAATATTCATTACCATCCTATTGCATAGTTGAAAATATCAAATTTACCCTTTAGTTTCATTTGTCTCATTTCACCTACCACACCACGCCAAAATCGTCGTTGCCACCACTATCTTATCCTTCATCGCCGCCACCCCAAGCAGCCACCGTCACATCTACCATTACTACTACTACCTCCTCATCCATTGCCACTACCCCACATTGCTGCCACCACATCCACCATTGTCGTTGTTGCCAACATAACCTCCTCCTCCTCAACCACAACCTTCTCTCGCTGCATCGTCATTGCCGCAATCCCCCTCCCTCGCTGCCACTACTTTCTCCTCCATTGTTGTCGCTGTCACCACCTAACATTGCCACCACTACAACCATCGCTATCCAATAATCCTTGGCGAGATAGTGTGATAGTTATGATGAGGTAACGTGATAACTCTTGACTATTTTTTCTACAAAGATTGTGTTAAGGGTAAAATAGACTTTATATGATATATTAATTTTAAATAATTATTAAAAAATAACTCATTGCTTCCTTCTTTAAAATCAAACCAAACACTAGCCTTGTAATTAATATTGTAATGCATTACCATTGCATTGTATTGCATGCAGGGTGTAATGTGATTGAACCAAACGAGCCCTGAGGAGGGACAAATGTTTGCAGTTTTTCTCAATGAGCAAAGAAACCGTTTTCATAATTTGAACCTGTGACCTCCAACTGATATGGCAACGACTTTACTTACTGTTGCTCAGAGGCCCACCTTCTTTTTAGGAAACAAAAATAACATGAAAAAAATGATTAATCATATAATTGGACATATTTTTGTAGTTAACCAGGAACGTGCTTAACAATTGCTTTCATAAGATCCAAGTAAAGAGAGAATTGAGCAATTGCATAGAAGGAAATAGGAAGGCAAGTGACTGCATAAAAAGGGAAGATGCCTTTCTTGAACTTAGTCTTCAAGCACAAAGAGATGTGAAGGACAGAAAGATATGAACATTGAGGCAATGGACACAAACAATGAGCTTGGCCCTAGAAGAAGCTTTAATGGCAGTTTCCTTTTGAAATCTATGGGCTATTTTAGAGAAGTGGGTATGGAGAGGAACATGATGAGTGTGGTGACACAGAAGCGAAGTTCTATGAGTCCGTTAATAGCGAAGAGTTCAAATGCAAGATGTCCTTATAATGTTGGTTTGCCCATGTTGTCAGTTCCTTAGGGACGTATCTCGAAGCGAAGAAACTCTGGCCACCCGCCACCGAGCAAGATTGAGATGTATCCTTAAGCCATGCACTGCCCTTTCCCACGAGATCATTGAGGCCTTTGGTGAAGATTTGTATCGGCGTTTCCCCTTTTCCGCTTTTTAGGAAAAGGAAGTGGGATGGCACAAATGGTTTACCACACTTTGATTTAATTAATTAAATTAGTTAAAACTGCTTTGTTTGTATGTACATATCGAGTAATTTTGTCTTATAATAAAAAGCAAAGAATGCAGCACTTTATAAAGGGTAATTTCGGAAAGATAACATTATTTTAAAAATATGAACTAAGTTTCTTGATTTGGAAAACAAATACTAAATTTGGGAGACAAAGTAGATTAAAATATATTATTTAGGGCCTAATCCAATCCACAAATTACAATTAGATGAGAAAGGCATCAAAAGTTGTAGCTACATTGAAGAATGAAACCAAAGTATGGACTAGTTTCACTATGTATCGCTTTTTATGTATTACGGCACAAAATAAATAACAAATCCCACTAGCTATGGATAAGACAAGGAATGAGGGTTTTCTTTTGTAGTCATGCAAGAAGTATGAGGTCATAAAAGATGGTGGCTCCAGTAAAGCATAAAAGAGTACACTCAGATGTATCTCAAATTCCACATTTAAAGGAACATCATAATAAACCATTCCAATGCCAAAACCAACACGAGAATCGCTAATGGCTGTTTTAAGAGCTAGCCAAATTTCACAAAACAAATGTTTGATTTATAAGTAGCGGCTGAAAGATGAAATCATTTGTTTGGCAAGTTTTGTTAGTTGGCTGGAAGTCAAAGTTGCACCATTTGCTTTAAGTAAAACCATGGCCTTCTTTTCTCTACCTTGCATGAGAAGCCACCTGGGAGAATCAGTAACAAAAATATAACAAGAAATGGAGTAGCAAATTCTAGTAATAGATGCCCAGATGTAACGAGGCTTTTATGGATAATTTCTTTTAATATAAGCAATGTTAGGCAAGGATAGAGAAACCCCTAATTTGTACTAAATAAACTCAATGACTCCCCCTCGAAATCTTCACTCTTTACACACTCTCTTTCAGCAAAACCAGAGAATAAGAGCTAGCGTATGAGCAACAAAACCCACCAATCACAAGCTTAAAAATAGAGTACACCAAAATGTTGGTGGAGAAGATAATGATCAATAAAGCAATTGACATTGTTGAACAAGAGAGAAACAACATGTTTTTCTTCCTAAGAGATGAATACAAAAATGTGGCTGTAAGAAATCCAACAACAAAGCATCCCTTGAGGAAAGAACATTGAGGTAAGTCTGTAATAAATGGACTAACAAATTCAAGTTCCCATTGAGATGATAATCATTGAGAAAGGTCCACCCCAATCCTAAGCAGATCTTGGAAGTTTGCAAATATGATAATCATCTAAGCTATAATATTTGGTGTGATTGTTACATGTGAAATTCCATAGTGGCCGCTATCAGTGTAAAGACAAGCATATGATTGTTATGCGTCAAGGAACATTTCCAGGGACACAAGCAAGGATTCTAAGAGTTTTGTCCTCTCAAAGTTTCCAAGACCCTTAGTCAAATTATCCAATGATGTTTTTGGATCAAGATGAGTTGCAATTTCTATTGGCTTTGCCATCTCCACGAAGTTTTTGTTCACTTTACTCCATGATATCATATGAAGATGGAAATACATTCCCCCTACGTTTTGAATCACACAGAGTAAAAAATTTGAACTGGCTCTATCATTTCTATCTAGTTTTGTTGAGTGCCAGTGACACTTAACAAAACTACACAAAAATTACAAAGGTAATTCAAATATTACCCAATTTCATTCAAAAGGTAGGGGAACTTCATTATCATCTTCATATGATATCATAAAGCAAAGTAAAGAAAATTTCCTAAAAATGGAAAAGCCAACACAAGTTTCAAGTCATCTTGATTTAGAAACATCATTAGTTGATTTGATAGAGAATGGTCAATGAAATTTTGGTAGGGCACAACTTTACAATCCCTGCTTCTGTGACAATGTTCATTGATGCACAACAATCATCATCAGTGTTTACATTGATGGTCGCCCATCATGGTATTGCATAAGTAAAAATCACATTGAACATAGTAGCTTAGATGATCATGGTATTTGCAAACTTCCAAAATCTACTTGAGATTGGGATGGACCTTCCTCAATGACAATCATATCTCAATGAGGTTTTCAATTTGTTTCATCATAGGCTTAACTCAATCTTCCTTCTTCAAGTGATGCTTTGTTGTTGAATTTCTTATTGTTACATTCGCTTATTCATCTCTTGGTAGGAAGAACTTGTTGGTTCTCTCTGGTTTAACAATGTCAATTGCTTCATTGATCAGTATCTTCTCTACCAACATTTGGGTGTACTTTGGTTTCAAGTTTGTGATTGGGTTTTTTCGCATATTAGTTGGCACTTCTCTAGTTTTGCTTATAGAGAGAGTGTAAAGAGTGGTGCGAGTAGGAGTCCTTGAGTTTAGTTGGTACACATTAGGGTTTCTATCCTTGCCTAACATTGCTTATTTAAACAAAGTTCGATGGAAGTCTCTTTACTTTTTGGCATCTATTCCTCGAGTTTGCCACTCCATTGCTTGTTATAATTTCATTACTGAGTCTCCCAGGTGGCTTCTCATGCAAAATAGAGAAAAGGAAGCCATGGTTTTACTTAAAGTAAGTGGTGCAAATTTGACTACAAGCCAACTAACAAAACTCGCTAGACAAAGGACTTCAAATTCCAACTTCTACTCATCAATCAAACAACTGTTTGTGAAATGTTAGCTCTCAAAAAACTAATAGCAATTCTCATGCTTAGTTTTGACGTTTGAATGGTAAATTATAGTGTTCCTTTGAATGTGTCAAACGTGGGATTCAACATATACTTGAGTGTTCTCTTTTATGCTTTATTGGAGGCATCATCTTTGATGATGGCAACCTCTTGCATGATTGAAGATGAAAACCTTCACTCCTTGCCTTCCCCATAGCAATTGGGATTGTTGTTTGATTTGTGTTGTGGTATAGGAAATAAGTGACAAATAGTGAAACCAGTCGTCGCTTTAGTTTCGCTCATCAAAATAGCTCCATCTTTTGATGTCTTTAATTTCTTATATACGTTGTAGAGTTTTTTTCCCCTTAGGTGTGAAGAATACTACGACATCAATGGTGAGGCAGGCCATGGTTTTTTGTGTCATATTCAACCCATTTTTTTTTAACATTAGGGAGGAAAAATGACCTTTTTTTTCTCTGGTAGTATATCTGGGGTTATCGTCTTATTATGTAGTGCTTCTTGTTTTATATGTGTTGACAAAAGTAATTAGAGAAGCAATCAAAGAATCAAGATGGAAGAAAATGAAGAATCACATTGTATTATTATAAAAGAGCAACATGCTCATACACTGAGTAACCCATTTGAGTTAACTCTAAAACCTAGAAGGAGACTAAGTTAACTTCCTCTCTTGTGAGACTCCACATCCCACACTCAGTTTAGATTCCACATCCAACACTCTTACACATGGTGAGATGGTGAGGGCTTCACACCAAATACACATATCAATAGTTAAAACCCTCTTTCTATTTATAGACTAGGCCTAACTAACATTTTAAGTAACTAATCAACTAATCCCTTATACTTCTAACACACCCCTCAAGTTGAACACTATTTATCTCAAATGTGCTCAACTTGAACAACACAAAAATAAGGGATAAGGTGAATTAATTTGAATAGTTTTCCAATTACAAAACAATACAAAGATTTCTTCACGACAATCTTCTCAATCTCCACAATTGTTTTCTCCATTGACAACCTCAAGTATGCATCTAGATTGTGGCACACATTCCAAGGCTTCAACACAAACAAATGCCGCATCTTCTTTGTTCAAACTCCCATTAGCTACACAACCCTCTTCAAAGGAAAAACCTTGCTTGAACTTGTGGCATCATCCCTGACCAAATTATATGCTCAAGTAAACCCTTGAATTCCCTTGCTTGCGGCTTTCTTTTCTTGGCAGCCACCAATTACTTGAAATAAACTTACATGCCTTTAATTCTTCTGATGCCTCAAACAAGTGCTTCTAATATTTCATGTGTACATAACACAATAGAAAATATAGCAGCAATTTCACAAATACCAGGACCTTCCCGAATCTCCTTAGTCATAGATCTGAAGAAATCATAGTCCCATTGTAGGACTCTGCACATCGTCCTTTTGATGGAAAATGCTTGCTAGCCTTCAGTATGTCATGAATATCTTATTGCCATTCAACCTCATCAGTATATAATATCACATCCCTGGGAATTGCTCTTCTATCAATGAAATGTAAAGATGCTCTTGTAGCCACTCCTTTTACGTCTGTGCATTCTAAAAAACAATGACATAGATTTGCAAACTTCATAGCCGCAGCACTTCCACATGCAGCAAGAAGAATCTGAGACTTCCTTGCACCGTTAGCATGTATTAGAATAGACCTTCCTGAATTTAGAGGCTCTGCCCACGTGCAATATGAGTCATAGTTTCACAAGTCACAACGAACTGAATGAAACCAACTATTCTGAAAGATCTCCCAAGAATCTCCAAACCTTTCGAAATTATCGGGTTTCACCTTACCGGACTCTACCCCTGGGTTTGCCGAACTTTGATTTGATTCTACATCTCTAATTGTTTTGGGATTTATTGCAATTTCTTGCTGCATCAGCATATTGTGACTCTAGGGAAGAATTGTTTCTTTCACGTGGCAACGTGAAAATTCCGAAAGGATGACTCTTGAAAATCGGTGATGGTGAAGGAACAATGATTGGGTAACTATACGGAAATGATCAAACCCAAACTCGAAAATCATTGATCTTCTCCTTGCCACTTGTCTCATACAACTATTGGAGAAGAAGTCGCGGAATCAGTGACCATGAATGGATCTTAAACCTCCACCCATATCTTACGACTTCAATAAGAGAAATTGATGCAATAGACAATCTTGAAACTGATCAAGATTGAAACTAAGATCGACAGTGAGCAAATGGACTTGGATCTTATCCACCCTAGATTACCGCTTGGATATGTTCGGCTAACAGCAATCTTGTTACCGGAACTCGCAATCTCAAATACTCTTCTAATCGCAGATCTTCGCGTTGTAATCGATTGAAAAGGACTGGACTCAGATTCCACCATCTTGAAAGGATTAGAGTAGAATGCAGAAGCAAGAACATTGTGCTTCAATAATTTCAAGCAAAAGATCACGATAACAGTCAAACTTGAGCCGGATAACTGATGGAATCAAGAACCGTGCAACCAGCGAAGGATCCGTGCGTTCGTTGCCATAGTAGAAATTGCTTCAATCACGACGTGAGTTCAAAAATTGCGAGTTTAGGTCATAGCTTTGCTCTTGATCTTCACTAGGAAGCAGGTCATGTGTTTTTAGTCGGATTTTCAAGATTTGTCCAAGCCTGCGTCGGGGCTCCACCCATTTTTATGCTTGGATCTTGTTTATCTAGTTGGTTTTAGGTCCAATTCTTGATCTTGGGCTTTGAACATTCAAATACTGAACAAAAACTTTCTTGGATCACACAAGCTTCGCATTGGACAGACTTGCGCTTAAGAAAATCTATCTCTAATACCACGTTGACAAAAGTAATTAGAGAAGCAATTAAAGAAACATATGGAAGAAGATGAACAATCTTGTATTAATCTCACAAAAGAGCAACATGCTCATACACTGAGTAACCCATTTGAGTTAACTCTAAAACCTAGAAGGAGAACAAGTTAACTTCCTTTCTTGTGAGACTCCACATCCCACACTTAGTGAGGATTCCACATCCAACAATCTTATACATGGTGAAGGCTCCACACCCAACACACATCTCAATAGTTAAGACCCTCTATCTATTTATAGACTAGGTCTAACTAACTTTTTAGGTAACCAATCAACACTCTTACACATGGTGAGGACTCCACACCCAACACACATCTCAATAGTTAAGACCCTCTATATATTTATAGACTAGGCCTAACTAACTTTCTATGTAACTAATCCCTTATACTTCTAACAATATGCTTGCCAGAGACTAAAGAAATTGTTCTCTATGATACAATGGATCAACAAGAGAAGAAGGAAACAATAATTGTGTAATGCAAGAACTGACATTAAATGGTACTCAAGTAGTTTTGATTGTCTAGGTATGTTTCAAGATATTGTTAATCACTTATTTCTAATGTAATTAACTAGAGTACCAATGAAGCGCTAAAACGTTAAATGTTTTCATCTTCCAATTTATTTTTTATTTTTAGGCAAACTAAAAGGAAAACAATAACAATCATTAAAATATGCTAAAGACTGCGAAAGATGGTTTAGGAAAATCTATGAGAACCAACAAATATCCAAATTAGTTTTAAGTATTGTCACCTGTTTCAAGAGGAAGCTACTGGCAAGAACAGCTCTATTATCAACTTCAAGGAGGACTCTTCTGAACCATATAATACCCCAAATTTTTGCAATATTAACACTGCACTATCCAACGTTTCTGTCATTTCTTTGATTTTAATTTTCTGGCTATAATATTTGGATCAGTTTCATGGCATGTGCAGATTTGGCAAGGTTACCTGTAAAAGGAAATTTTGGGGGAAAAAAATATTGTTGGATGAAATATTGTATGATTTTCAACAGAAACTTAGTCATTCAGTTTCTATTCTAACTGAATACTGAAGTTTGACAACTACAAAAATGTCATGCTTAAGCTTCTTCCCTTGAACATGGAACAAACATGGAATAATTATGATTATAAATAAACACACAGACAGCCCATAATTTCTAATAGTCAAAACTAAAAAGACCACTAAATTAATCCAAAAATCACAGAAATATTTTTTTTCATTAGACCTGAGCAAAGTCTTGCTAAAATCTCAATATTAAAGAAGTAAAAAGGTCGGCAGCCACAAAGAGAAGGCCACTGTTGACCAAAAAAACAAAGAGAAAGCCGCTGAACTAGTTCTGAGAGAATGGCTTAGTAAAAAGCTAAATATGGAAATTCTGATGACTAACTCAAATTTTAGGACTGACCAACACAAAAATAAACAGCAGTAATTGAACAGTAATAAACAGAACAACGCATGAAACTTGGATTTAGGTCTCAGAGTTTCGATTGTCATGAAACAGATGCCTAACCGCTCTAACTTTCATGAAAACATACGCAGCTGGGTCCTAAGTATAATTTTTTTACACCACATTTATCATTGTAAACGCTTGGAATCTTTTTTTATGGATAAAGTATATATATTAAAGGGTTAAGTTACATCTTGCACCTAAAATATTTTTGGAGGTGTGCTCAACGCCTGAAAATATTTTGTGATGCAATTTTACCCTCGTTTTGAATTAAAAATGCATCAATGTGGCCCCTAGCAAGGGCTGGCCATTGCAGATGGTTCCCGAAAACGTTAATAATTAAGAGTTTCCTTCAAAAAGCTAGAGATCGTTTAATTTACTCCAAAAAACCCCAACCGAACAGGGCCATAGGCATTGTTTGGTTCAATGGAGGGGAGGGAAGGTTCATTAATTAGAGATTGTTAAGCAGAAATGATAAGTGCAGTGAACTAAGCAGGACTAAGTAATCAATTTTTATTACAACTACAGTAACTAACACAGAACAAATTAACACACAGCATGCACGTATATATGGATTTATTAACATAAATTTCAACATGCATGAGGAAAACTCTGAAACCAACAGTTATATAATAGACACTACTGAAGATTGATACAAAGAAGAAGGGGAGAATATATATGTGTGTGTGTCTTGATGTGTAACATTCATGCAGCAACAGACTTTTTTTTTTTCCTCAAAAAAAAGTTTTGAAAGGGTTTGACATCAGTCTCCTAAGGTTAAGGTATGACTCTGGGCTCTTTGAGCACTTAATAGGGACTCACGAGATCGTCTACCGAAAGAGTCCCAGCGACAAAAGCGGGGATCGAACACACATTACTTTAGGACTTGATCAAATTTCTTACCATGCCAACTTCCTTCGGCCATGTAATAGACATCTGAAAGAACAAAGATACACAGAGAGAGGGGAGGGGGAGAGAAATTGCCATACCAAGAGAAAGAGTGGAAAACCAGCATAAGAACAACCTTCAGATTCAGAAGGAGAACGATGGTAGATTTAACCGAAAAATTTGTAATGATATCATTGTTAATACAAGTGAGGTGTGAGGAAGACGACAAGATGTGAGTGACTCTAACGTGCGCCGAAAGTGTGAGGGTAGGACGTGTGACACGTAAGCGAAGGATGTAAAGTTATTAACATCTGACGGCTCACGTCGCTTGCTGCCTACAAGTTGAGATCGATTTAATTTCTCTGACACATCCGACCTAATTTTTTTTTCTTTGTATGTGGTGTAGCCTGGTTTCGTTTTGGACATTAAATGTGATTACTACTAATGATATCTTGAAACAAACCTAAATAATCAAAACCAGCATACATGAAACTATTTGAGTAATCCTTTTTAACATCACTTTTTTCTGGATTTTGTAATACACAATTAGTGTTTCTTCCTTCCTCTCTTGTTGATCCATTGTATCACATTAAGCAATTCCTTTATTTAGTCTTTCACAAAGTATATTGAAGAAGAAGCATTGTATAAGATGATGACCCCAAATATACCATAAGAGAAAAACCATGGCTTGCCTCGCCATCAATGTTGTAATGTTCCTTGTTGTACGTAAATAATGTGTTTGAGTGTATCAAAGGAAATAGTATATGATAAATTGCGAACTTGAGTTTGTAAGAAAGTTAATAAGAGGGTCTATCCTTTAAACTAACCATTGTAGATGACCGTTGGAGCTTAATATGTTTTAATTGATCATCAGTTCATATGACATTTAAGGTGTTTTATTTCATTAAACCATCATAAATCCCTGTTTTGTAATTTTCATTAATCCGTCTTTAATTGTCATTATGGTTCAGTCAGGGGCGGACCTAGGAATTTTAATGACGGGGGCGAAAATAAAAGAACTACATCATAAATAAAATACTTGAAATACATTATAGACCTAGCATGCAAAAAAATTTAAAAAATCTATTATAGAAATTAATATCATTTCACTTGACTTTTACTCTACTTGTTTTCATATTATTAAACCCATATGTAATGAATTTGTACTAAAGCTCAAAAAAAAAAATCAATATATGTAATCAAAAAATCATTAAGAAATTAGTATTCTATCATATTGCAAAGCATCTTTTTTATTACCTTTATAGTAAAGAAAGATCTTTCAGTAGTTGTTGTATAAACTATAAGAGTGATACAAGTTTAACCACTATTAATAAGAGGGTAATCAATTGTAGCATAAAAGATATTTACCCTATAAAATTTTTCAGTACAAAAATCGCCTTGTTTTGAGCATCACCTCTCTTTCCAATATATTTTGCACTCATATCTAGGATGTCTATGTTATATTTTATACAAAATTCTTGAACATGAACCAAGAAAGTACCATTGTCTCTCTTAATTTCTGCAGTAATTTTTTTGTATTTGAAACTAAATGTAAAGCATTTAAAATATCTTGAATAGTGTTAAATATTCCTTATTTCAAAGCCTTAGCGCTTGTATATCCCACATGTAAAAACCGAAAAACTTTTCCCGTATAAATCCATCTTTATCAATGTATTTCAAAAAAATAGTCATGTGCTCTTTTTTAGATATATCACTAGCTTCACCGACAATAATACAAAACTTGGCATTAGAAATAAGTGACGATATGGTACTATATATATGGATCTGTAAAGTGTATACATAATGTGCTAAGCATAATATCAAATCCTAAATATAAGACTCGATTGACTTTTTTTGAGAAGATTAAAGAAGTTAATTAAAATACTTTAAAGTATTAATATTTATTATTTTTTTCTCCAAACTAATTTTTCTGTATACTTTAATCACACATAACATATGATTAATTAAGTAACTGATTTAGTTTTTTAATCTCTCTAAAAAAAATTAATTAGATTTTATATTTAAAACCTATACATATACACATATATCAAGACACACACATATGGTACATAAAGACTTCTAAACGTGGATCATCATATGGCTGGACCATCATCTCATCTGTAACTAAACACACATAGACATATATAAGACACACACATATATATAATTTTTTTAAAAAACTATATTTAGGGGGGGGGCGGGGGCCACCCCAGCCCCCCATGTGGGTCTGCCCCTGGGTTCAATGATCACATGTTCTTTGTCTACAAAAGGCATTATTTGACTTTATCCTTGAGCTCCCATCCTCTCTATTATTTTAAGTTATTTTGTTGTTCTGTCTTTATTTAATCTTGGCAAGTGCCTGATTTTTTAATAAGGGTCTGCAGAATATCTGCTACCTTTATAATTCCAGTCTCTACCTCTCTTATTGATTTCTCACTTGTGGAATTACACAACAATTCATGAGTTGCATTTGAATTTTTTTTTTTTTTGATACACATAGTAGGGGAGGAGGGCAGGGTTCGAATCTTAGACATGAGGGAGGGGAGCTAAGCTCCCATGCCACTACGCTATCAAGGTGCTGGCAAGCTGCATTTAAATTTTGATACGCAATAAAATGTTTAACATGTAAAACATTCTGTGGTTGAGAGGATATATATATATAAAAAGAAAGAAAGAAGACTTCATGCCTTCATGGAAAAGATTATAAATAAAAAAGGTATTTTTTTTCCCTTAAAAAAATAGAATTTATGAACATTAATTCCCCTATGCTTGTTAAGAATACCAATGCCTTGCATGTGCAAAATTATCGGCCATGGTCCATAGGGCCAAACAAGAGTTGGAGTATATGGCTAGAATAATTTCAAGCAGGTGGCTATTCGATTATCAAATCAGGTTATTGTGAGGACTAAACCGTGCATAGTTTCGTGAATAAATTTAAATGCCATTGAAAGAAGAGTAGCAATTTTATTTAAGACTAATAAACAAATAGATTAATATCGTTTAAATTGAGATAAGTGGAAATAGGTGTTACTGGAAAAAAGAAATCTCTCTATATCTCTGTGAGTGCATGACTGGCATATATAATTCATCAAGTCATTGTTAGGAGTTGAAAAGCGTTGGAATATACTAGTTTATCTTTGATGAATCAACACTCAAGCTTGATTCAAGAGGGACTATTATAGAGAGATGTGACTTCATAAAAAAAAATATCCCTTTATGATTTAATAGTTTTATCTATTACCATTGGATATATGTTTAAGAGTTATATTTATTTCTATGTGACCGTACATGTTATATAATTGAGAGAATAATCAATATATATGAATATAACTCACAGTTCTCTCTCAAAAAGGTTCTTTCATAAGAGTTCTCTCTTTTCTTTCTCTCTATGATGAATTTATTATGTAATATGATCTTGGTCCTCATCAATGCTTTAGTTTTGTATAGGTACTTCAACAAGTCATTCAGATTCCATGTTAGTCCGAAATTCTTATAAAAGGGATTATTGTCTAAAGTACTTTATGATAGATGAAGTTGGAAAAATAATAAAAATAGAGAAGTAATGAATATACTCTCAAGAAGGAGAGATAATTAAAAGGGAAAATTTTTTTCAGGGTCCAATTAACAAAGATAATTTTAAATAGGGCCCAATGAAAAGTCACTAATTAAAAAAGGCCTGAAAATGACAAAAAAGCCGTCCCTAAAAAGGAGGGGAGTGGGAAATCGAAAGTCACTCTTCATCTCTGGTCTCTGCTCTCCGAACCACCGTCACTCTTCTCTTGTCTTTGGTCTCTGCTCTCCCAACCGCCATCGACCCGTCAAAAGAGTATTCGATCCCTCCTATTCTTCAACGATTAACGAAGACGGTTAGGTGGGGTGCGTTGGGAACTCCAGTAGAGGTCTGATTCCATCAGCAAAACAAGCGTTCATCGTGATAGTTGTGACTTGAACCACGATGGCCGATTCATCATGAGGTGCCTTATCTTTACTCCGTAATAGCCTATTCTCCCTTGTACTCCTTCATCCGTATTCGAATTTGAGTGGATCTGGTGGTCTTTCACATGCTTATATTTAGTATCCACCGCTACAGTGCAACAATCCTAGATCAAAGGGTTTGTTTTACGATGATGGAAATAAACTTCTACTATCCCCAACATCTGATCAAGTAATTTGATTTTTTTTTCTTCAATAAACTTGATTTAGAAACTGTACACTAAGTTGTTTAACTTCTTTCGAAAATCAAAATTATCTGTAACTAAATTGCTGACCCTTATTTTGAATGGAATTTGATATAATATTCACAAATAGTGATAGATCTTATATAATAAGTTTTCTTGTTCACGTTTTGAGATTTGAGTCATATAATGTGGATTTTTATTTCTTATGCTTAGGTCTTCTCTTGGAAAGTTGTTCCCCTTGATCCTCATGTTGGTCCCACCATTGATTCAATTAGTGAAGGCCCTGTCATATATATTCGGTATTCTTTAACCATCTACTTGCTATTACTTTCAGAGAGTGAATAAGTTGTCTAAAGCATCACTATATCATATGCTTGCTTGTCCTTGTGTTTTACATATTTCTTTCTTGTCTCATATGCTTAATCTAATTTGGCCTTTGCTCTTTTGATTTATGATAAAGTCATCAATTTTCCATTGTTCTGTATTTGTATGGTATGCTATAGCAGATAACATGACTCTTGTTCTTGAGTGTTATTGAAATGCATATATGATCAAATAGACTCATGTAGCGTAGGTCAAATATATGCTCACTGAGAAACTAAACCTTCATATCATTTAAGAGGTTGCACTACTTTCTAGCAAAAGAAGAAACAAATGACAAATTAAAAGTTGTTAAAGTGTGATCCTCTTTATAAGAAGAAAAGGCAAGCATGATAAAACATTGGCCACAAGACTATAACTTGTATTAGCAAATAAATTGCTATTTCCACTCATTGGGATTTCCACTACTGTCATTGAGAGTTTGCTTTTGAGAAGTTGCACATGGCGTAAGTGTTTCTTTGCTGCATCACTCATTATCATATTGCTAAAATCAGCTAACTGGTTATGTGCCATGTAGAGGCTTCTGAAGTTGGATTCAAAGACTACTTTATTCCTGTCTGTCTTTTTGTTTTCTGAGGTGAAGAAGTTTGTTGCAAGGTGATTTGAAAAGACTTACAATTCTGGGCACAATTATCAATAAGAAAAGAAAAGAAAGCACATAGCTCACAGGTCATACTATACTAAACCCACAACACATGGTTTATACCAAACATTTTCCACACAAAGTCTGATTGTGGATTCACCAAAATAGTGTATAAAATAAAGTCTTTAGTCAAATAGTAGATAAATAGTCATAGCATTACAAAAATATGAGTATCTTAGGACGGCAATATAGGAATCTGTACAACACTGATACCAAAAGAGGCTTACAAAGTTTCTCAACTCTTTATGCCTCTAGTTGCTTCCCTTGCCCTCTAGTAAGGTTAGAGGTTTTGCCTGAAAAATATTGATAATGACGGGGTGAGATATAAAGTCCCAGTAACCAAAATTAATTTATCAAATATGCAAGAAAGGATTGCAATTCAAAGAAACAGATTTAATAACATAATTATAATACCAACAATAATTAATTGAAACATGATAATTAACAATAATTAAACCCATCCCCTCTCAATCATCCCGCTCCTCCTTATATCTTTGGACGTGGTACAGTCTATCAGTGCTAGTATACCTGGCCAAGGTTATCTAGACACTTCAAGATACTATCCCCTCCCATGTTACCACCGATATACTGTAACAGAGAGGTGTCCGCCCAAAACACTCTACTCAATTTCTGGGCCAGGAATGAGAGAGTCAATGGGCACAATTCACCCTAAATCTCTTCCATACAGACCAACATATCCAATAACAGATAAACAACATATCCTTATAATTTTCTAAGATCATCATATAATACTTTGTTCCATCTACAACATCTTATAACAAATATCATAATTATCACAGAAATCACCACTGTTTCACTGAGACAATTTCATGTATAGATATAGACATAATCTTTCAAAACACATACCAGGAGTACAAATAATGGTAAGGTTTAGAGAACACCTTACAGTCCAAAACAAGCATATAAGATAAATTAACTCCAGTAACCTCAACTCCAAGCTAAATCTTTGAGAAGTAAAACACGAACTATCACCAATCACAAACAAATTCTACACCATCACAATAATAATTTAATATAACTTATATTATAAACATTCCAATATTAATTTGTTATCATAAAAATTGAAAATAATATTTCAGTTCTTCAAACTTGAAAACTAAACCAATTAAAATTAGTTATTAATTATTCTATACATATATACAGTCATCTATTTTCAAAAATCAAAACTTCTCCAAAATTGTAACCTCAAAATTTTCACTAACCAATATAATATTACCTTCATTAGAAAGAGAAAAATGTATAGAACAACTTTCATGAAGAAACTATATTGACAAGAAATTAATTTAACTATCTAAATAATCTTATAAAATAAATAGCATACCTCAAAAATCACAAATATCTCCAACTCTCCTTCTTTCCTTTTCCTTCCTCTCCTCTCTGCTTCACCTTCGTTTTTATTCTTTCTTTTCCCTCTCAAATCATTTACTCCACATATATATATAGGCAATTAAGACGGTGGCATTTATTGCTTTCTTTCTTTCTTTTCTTTCTTTTTTTTTTTTTCCATTATCTTCTACCACACGCATCTTCCTTCCTCTTTCATTTTTTTTTTCATTCTCTTCTCCCATACGCCTCTTACTTCTCTCTCTTTCTTTTTTTTTTTAAAAAATAAAATATAGGAAAAATTATTACAAAAGACCCAAATTTATTTTTATTTACTTATTATTACTTTTTATTTTATTTATTATTTTTTTCCCCACAATTACAATAATCAAATATAATCATTTCATAATTACAATTAAATCCTAATAATAAAATTTAGGATGTTACATGATTGGTTATTGGACTATAATGAATGTTTCATGTAGATATGTTGCTTGAGTTGTTTGTAGTTTTGTGTGTGTTCGTTTATAGTATTAACTTTTGGTTAATAAATTATGATAATCCCAAAATTTGACATGCACCACAATTAGTATTCTGAGCCAAAGTGTTCAAACACAATATTCTAATTCTGGTGTTGACAGTATTCTCAAGAACACTAAGAAAGTGAAAATTGTTGAGATTCATGATCAAGAAGTGGTGCGTTTTGTATTGATAGTGTAAAGGTTTGATTTTGTGATATATGCGTATTTTAATTACGAATGAAATTTTGTGTAGGAGAAATACTTTGATGTATTATGTTAGATCAAGAAGTTTGAAACCCATTAGGTATATGAGGGCTGCTCAAGATGTTGAACTAAACCAAAGGTTGAAAATGGGAATGTTTCATGTAACAATAATTATTGCAAGGGGAACCTGTAACGATCCAATCAAACTATGGTTCTGTAAGTTTATTAAGTTTCATATAAATGCTTCATGTTTTTAAAGTTTAGTAAATGTTGCATTTTTTTTTTCAAACAGGTTCAGGTTGAATTATAGGATTCCTGGCACTGCATTAGTCCTTTTTTTTCAAGAATGCAGCTAAGCTATTCAAGAAAAGTGCTGCTGAATTGAAAGTTGATATTGCTGACGTATGGATATTGAGTTTAGTTATATTTGATTGTTTCATCAAGGAGCACTACAAGCAGAAAAAGAGACATTAGACAACAAACTTGTTAGGTAGATAGGTTGACTTGTGGGCGAAAACATAATGTTGATTGTATTTAGGACACAGTTGAGAAGAATGTAAGAACTTTGAAGCGTGAATATGTATTTAGGACATAGTTGTGAAGAATATGCTTTTGTGGGAAGGTTCATTTGTAGTTGATGACAAATATGTATTTATGACAACTTTGTATTCATAACAATGACCTTCACCATTTGTTCTGTGTAAATTGTCTATTGATGCTAACTTCAAAATTTTTGTTGAATGACGAGCAAATTTTTTCTTATGTTTTCTTAAATTGTTGCTTATGTTTTGATATTTCTTCACGGAATGTCAACTACAAAAGAGTGAACAGGTTCTTATGCCTACTTTTGGTTATGTTCAGGGTATTTGTTCAGTCATTGGTATCAATCATTTGTAGCAAGAATATCAATCCCCACAAACAACAATAACAAGGGTCATTAACTACAATATCAGTACCCACTAACAACCATAACAGTACTCACTGACAACCATAACAGTACCCCTTAACAACAATTAATGGGCCATTGACAACAATATCAGTAGGGATTAACAACAATATCAGTAGTGGCTAACAACAATATCAGTAGGCACTTACAACAATATCGGTAGGCACTTACAACAATATCGGTAGCCACTTACAATAATATCGGTAGTGACTAACAACAATATCAGTAGGCACTTACAACAATATCAGTAGGCATTTACAACAATATCAGTAGGCACTTACAACAATATCAGTAGCTACTTACAACAATATCAGTACCGACTAACAACAATATCAGTAGACACTAACACCAATATCAGTAGGCGCTTACAACAATATCGGTAGTGACTAACAACAATATGAGTAGCCAGTTACAACAATATCAGTAGACACTAACAACAATATCAGTAGGCACTTACAACAATATCAGTAGCTACTTACAACAATATCAGTAGCGACTAACAACAATATCAGTAGGCGCTTACAACAATATGAGTAGGCGCTTACAACAATATTAGTAAGTACTAACAACAATATCAGTAGCGACTTACAACAATATCAGTAGGCGCTTACAACAATATCAGTAGCCGCTTACAACAATATTAGTAGCCACTTACAACAATATCAGTTCCGTGTAACAACAATATCAGTAGCCACTAACAACATTATCAGTCTGTAGTAACAATAATAGCAGTCCCTGGTAACAACGATATTAGTCCATAGTAACAACAATATAAGCACCTACTAACAACAATATCCAGCTACATATATTTTCCAACGTCATTTACATTTCTAATACAGTATGAATATGTGTACATAAATGAGACTTGGATACAATTGTGTCAACAATATCCAACCTTCATTTACAACACCAAATGCATCTACAAATTCATAATGACAACATCATACACCATCTCCAAAAATAATATGGTGTGGATTTCTATCTAAAGTCATATACAACAAAAAGATCGTGAGACGCAATGCACAAAAAATATACACTAAGGCACCATCAATGATCAACTTAAATTAGGATTCTTGCAAGTCTTGACGGAGTGTCCTGCCTCATGGCATCTACCACGGTGATAAACCTTCTTCAATGTACACATGACAATATTCTTCATTATACCTTATTAAATGTTCTACCCCTTCATCTACAAGATCAACAAATGTAGATGTATCCATGCTAAGTTTGAACTTCTCGCAAATTTCAGTATTTTCTTTCCCAATTAAAAACGTTATGATTCTTTGCGACTCCTCATATGTTATTCCTTCCTTGATGTATCTTGTTCTTACCATTCCATTAATATAATCACTTTCTTATCCTCCCCCATATACAAAGTTACCCCCTCACATGGAAGAAACATAATAGGTTCTTCCCTGAAGTAGTGGCCATCTTTAATTATGATCTGCAACATAAAGTTAGTATTAACAATTTTAACAATCACATTAACAATTTAAATTGTAGGTATTAACAACAATTTAATTTCACCGTTTTCACATTCAGTTATTCCCCCTAACAAACAGACCTCCTTTTGTTTCCATGCCCAAAACTAGAGCAACCTATAATCTTTTAACATTCAGGTTGTATCAACAACAATATCAGTCAAATTAACAACTAAAACAGTAGGTAACAACTATCCCATTTTCAGCGTTTTTTAACCAAATGTAGCTTCATCCCACTAAAAAACACACATATCCCTCTGTTTTCAAGGCAAAAAACAGAGCATCCTTTTTTCCACCCTACCCTCCAGTGATTAAAGATTAACTAGAATGGTGATAATGATATCTTGATCAAATTCTTAGTGTTTCTTACCTATTTCCTACTCGATAATA
Source organism: Acacia confusa (assembly GCA_037074495.1). NCBI lineage: Eukaryota > Viridiplantae > Streptophyta > Magnoliopsida > Fabales > Fabaceae > Acacia > Acacia confusa. The sequence continues at coordinate 8,729,481 of CM073502.1, forward strand.
ACGTAACTTTGGCCAAGCTCCAACCTTTCAGCCCCCCAACATTCTAACTGAAAAAAACCTTCTGGAATAACAAATACATCAACACAGCATTGGATGATTGTGAATATATATGTTCTCTGCCTTGAGCAAATATTAAGCTTCAGGAAAATGGTGTGTTCTTTATGTTCTCTGCCTCTCATTCTTCATTCGCTTCTAATTTCTTCTCTATTCCTCGTGTAATACGTTTCAGGCACCAAAACAGATGGTGATTTTGGGAATAATCAGATTTCCTTTTTATTTTTTTAATACAGGGGTATTAATGTCATTTGCTGTTTGAACTTAATACCCATTAGGGCCTTAGGGCCTTTTCTGATCAAAGAGTTTAGTTTGGGTCTTTTTTGGGATTTTCTTGCTTATTTGGGCCTTTATATGCATTTTCCCTAATTAAAACTTGTTCCTCTTGTCAATAATCTTATAATTAATCTAGTTTGATGAAAACTTTCCATTAATTAGGATTTCTTGGTTTATCTTTCTAATGTACCTGATGAGAGATGATTTGGTCCTAGTGGCTAATTTTCAATCTTCAAAAACATTTTTATTCTTTTCAATAGATATGTGTGTGTGTAAAGACAAAAGTGTTTATTTTAGATGTAAAACGAAGCTGATTTTGAAGGATCTAATTGTCATTAAAAAAAAAGCACAAAATGTCGTTTAGTCTTTGAGGGATCACTTAAACAGACCACCAAATGGGCTGGCTGTCGTCTTCCCTATTTGGTATTCCGGTGCGGGCTGAGAGAGCTCAAAACGAAAATGATTTTCAGAAGAAGCTACTTGATGCTACTGCCCACCCCACAACTTCTTACATTTCTTTTAAAAATCAATCGAAGTTTGAGTTATTGATTCTCTTTCTGTAATAGAAAGTAGGCTTTTGAAGCTTCCATACCAGTAGTCCGCTTTATCCTCATGTTGCTTGGTCCCTTTATCCCTTCCGGGTGATACAAAGTAAATTACTTACCCGTGATTTCTTTTGCAGGTACAAGGTGGGAGACATGGTCTCATGGGTTTGCAGAAAGTAGAACCATGGCTAGAACCTAAAAAGCACAGGAGGCAATCTTGGTAGAAGATTAACCAATCACTTTTAGACAAGTTGGAAGAAGAGCTAGATGACAACGACGACAATTTGCTAGATGAAGAGAATGATCCTGTTTTGAGGGTCTTGAAGAATGAAAACTCATAAAAACTGAAACACATCTGCAATAGGCATTGTAAATAGTTCTTTATTTTTTGCTTGACCAAGCTGTAAGAATGGAATTAACCAGATATCGTTTCTAGACTCCTCTTCACTTTGCCACCTCTCATGTTCATGTCTAGAATAAGGACTGTTTCATTGGATGTTTTATTGCTGCTTCGATCCTTTACTTCCTCTGACGTAAACTGCTTGCAAGATCATCCTCTCTTCTCTACTTTTTGTTTTTCACCATGGATGTATTATAATCTTGTGCAATTGTGCTAGGATCCTTTATTCTAATGGAAGTTGATTTTCCTTTTCTTTTCTTTCTTTTTTTTTAAAAAAAGGTCTGGTGTATAAATAATGTGTACCCATCCCTTGAGCTCGACATCTTTCTCGTCAAAGCTTTTGAATGAACCAAAGAAATTGCATGTGATGCAAAAAATGACACTCGTTGAAATATGACATCCTCTCCATCTAGGAGTTTTGTAGCGTATAAAATTGTGTAAATTATTTTTAGGTATGAGAAGTTATAAAAATAAAATTTTATGTATTTATTAGCATCAGCGTTCTGCCCTTTCCAATCCACCAACGAGTATGAAGAATATTACTCTCTCTGGTGTTTAATATAAAATATATTTATCTAATTTGATTAGATTAAATAAGTTAATTGAATTAGCTAATATAATATATATATTTTAAAACATTCTAGTGGTCTGCTTTATTTTCTTAATTCCCTCTCCTCCTTGATTCTTATTGAAAAAGTATCAATATAAGGGTAAATTAAAAAAAGATTGACAAATATAAAAACTATGTCTTATATTTATGATCAATATCAACTCCTCAAATATATCCTATACTAAGCAATTCCTTCATGTCCAGTTTGATACAATGGAAGAGTTTTTGATGGAAGTGGTTTGGAAGCTGAAGAAGTAGAACTTGAGGTGGAAGTGAGTTTTAAAATATGTTTGGAACAATAGTGGTGGAAGATCGAATGGAAGTGAGATATAATTTTTAATTAAAATATGTATTTATATTTAAAATATAAAAGGATTTTGGTTTTATCACAGGAGAAAAAAAAGTTTCCTACATACAATCACATATACATATATTGTGGGTCCCACCATTTTGTGTGTGGGGTTTTCCTAAAACATGAGAAAATGTTTTCCTAATATAAAAATACCAAAATACCCTCAAAAGGGGGAAAAAATCTCTTCCTCTTTCAGCTCAAGTTAACCGCCGTCCACCACCTTCATATGACCACCACTGTCGTCGGAAAAGCAACTTGCCAAACACCTCTCACGAGAAACACTACTTCAAGGAGATCAGAGTTTAAACCAAAAACAAAAACTAGAAGGAGCAATCATGTTTATAATCGAAATCGGAGCAGATAAAATCGGGAAAAAAAAAGAAAAAAAAAATCAACAAGCTTGAATAGTGAAACAAAATCTTCCTACCAAAAACCCAGATTAAACTATTAGCACATGGCTGAGTTTGCACGATCAGACAAACGTAGATCGCATGTTCGCTACCACTAGGTATAGAGATAAAAAAGCTTACAGATCTGATGAGGGCAAAGATGGAGATTGAGGAAGCTTGCAGATCGAAGACGCCTTCATTAGGGTAGAAGCAAACGGATCAAAATCGTGGAATAGAGAAAACAAAAAAGAAACTTCCCTAAAAACCTTTCTCGTCAGAGAAGAGAAGAAGATGCTATAAATTGTGGAGGGCGGGAGATGAGGACACCGAAGATCGTAGAGGATGATCGAGGGAGGTTCAAACGACATGGCATTGCAAATCTGTGTACTCCTCAAGCGGCTGTGAGGGGAAGAAGTGATGAGAAAGGCAAAGATGATAGGTTGAAGGGGGAAGGGGAGACGAAGCTTGAAGAAGAAGGAGGAGGACCGCCGCCGCCGTTGGGTTGCGGTGGAAGATCATGGTTGCTGGTCGATGGAAAAAGAAAGGGACGAAGGGTAGTGGGGATAAATAGACGAAGTGGAGGTGGAAACTCATTTCCATGGGGATTCTACTAGAGCTCTTCTCAGTTCCATCCTACTAAACGGGGCATTTTAGTCTTTTTACAAGTAGAGCAAAGAAGAACACGGCATAGATTATAAAGAATTAATTAACCCCTAATTAATTTGTGTGGTTCGAGCTTTATTATAAGATTTTAGTAATAAATTCACCTCTGAACTATTCGCCTGAGACCAATATTGTCCTGAAAGCTTTTTAAAGCTTAATACTGCCCCAAAAGTTTAAAGACATAATAATATTATCATTTTTTATTAAAAAGTTAATAGTTAACGTCAATTTTTTAATGGTTAACGTTAGTTTTTTAACAAAAAATGACAACATTGCTACGTTTTTAAAATTCTGAGGCGAAATTGGGCTTGAAAAAATTTTAAGGGTAATATTGTTCCTCAATATATACTTCTAGGACGGATTTATTACTTAACCCTTATTATAATTATATGAACATAATACTATTTTCTGTTTGCTAGAAAATGTTCACTTGCATGGTTACCGCTCTTCATTATTATTATTTTATATACCACCCGTTATTTAATAATAATGATTTTTCCTCTATACTTCGACAAACCTAAGAAAATGGGAAGAGCAACATCATCAAAAATACAAATGGCATGGTTTCTCAACATGACAGGTTGATTATTAATCGTCGCCGTTGCCCTCAAAACCCTAAATAATCCCCACCTTCCATGACTAATTCTCCTCCTCCTCCTCAGTCCTTTTTCACAAGGGAACCCATCGTTATAATGATCACCTTGCCTGCCAACCAATGCAAATACAAAAAGACAACCACCTAAACAAAACTTCAACTTTGGTATGATTATATGATTACGGAACATATTAATGACTTAATTTCAATCTCTAAACCCTTTCTTAATTATTCATTGTGTTCCTAAACTTTTGAGTCAGTTTGAATTATGGAGATCTTTTTATTCTAAATGTAAGGATTACCTTATGTTTTGAGTTAAGAAAATGTAGGGAATAATTCCAACTCACAGTTTAGGGACCACAACTCTTATTTTCCCTTTAATTATATTGTTCTTCATGATTTTAACTTATATTTTTAGAATAAGATATATTGGATTTGACCTAGGAACAATGTCCAGGACCTACATACCTATGAGAGAAATCAAAGTCCACATAGTTTGATGATACAAAATAGACGTTTAGCCAAAACCCATGAGAGGAATCAAAATCTATGTAGTTCAATGATACAAAATAAACGTTTAGCTAAAGGGAATGAGGTGTGTCTTCTGTGTAGACCGTAAGAAGCAGAGTGTAGAGCGTGTGTACTTTAGGGTTTACCATCTATTTATAGAGGATACCTTAGGGTTATGATTTGCTTGCCTCTTATTGGGTCACACCTTGGTTGAACCTAATATTTGAATCCATAACATCTTTAAAATTTCAAGTAATGTTTTTACCAATTTGAATCGTTGGCCCGTTAGACCATTAACTAGATCGATTGATTGACGGGTCTAATTCTTAATGCCACGTATTTAGAGTTATCGAGTGATATATGATTGGGAAAAAAAAAGTAATCAATGTCGCCATGGAATTTAAGGCGAATGCAAAATATTTTATATATATATATATATATATATATATATATATATATATATATTAAATTTTAATCACGGCTGATAACTTTAATTTTTTAAAGTTCTTATAAAGTATAAACTATTCGGTTATTAAGTTTTGTTTTAAAATGACCTTATTGGTTTAGGTAAAGAAAAAGGCCTTATTGCCCCGTGATTCTTTAAAAGAAAATAAACTCCCTCCACCATCCGCGCTAGCCGAAGAATTACTGCAGAGGAGTGATCTTGAAATCAATTATATCTAATTAATATACTCCTCAAAAGAAAATGCAAATTACTGATATTTATTTAATCAATATAATCATATTAATAAAGTAATATAATAATGTATAGCCAACACAAAATTTTCAGTGACGGTAAAACCTCAAAATGAAATGGAGTTGCGCTAAACTAAGAAATTACTAAGTCCTAGAATCAAGAATCTAAATTCTATATAGGAAATGATTTTCCTCATCAGCAACTAAAAGTTGGAGTAAGAAGTATTGAGATGCCCAAAGTGTATGTATTGTTGTGTGGGCGGGTTCATGAGAAGAACTTGTAGTCCTTTGCTGAAAGGATGATATTCCTCAAAGCACCGATCGGGGACAATGTCATGAGTAGAACACCAAGTACGATGCAGGCCTGTTCATATATATAAAAAGCATTGATTTGAGTTAGAGAAAAATAATAATTAATGAAGTCAATTAAGTCTGAGAAAAATTATGACTTGAATTTTCAAAGTAATTTAAAACGTAACGTACCCAATTGACTGTCCATGACAAGGAAAAGGGCTTGGGTTTGTAGAGCTTAAGCCACATGATACAGGGAAGCTGCAAATAACATAAATATAGAACAAGAAATTAGAAAGAAAGATGTCTCTATTGAGTTAATTAGTTAAATATGTCTGATACATATTTGTACGTGATTGATGAATTCTATTTTATTTGAATAACAAAGAACTGTACTTACAAAGTATGATCCTGGAGCAAATGCAAATCCTCCCAGGAATCCAAGAAGCGAACTAAAGAAGGGAATGACTATGGCAACCAGCATCGTTAACACTGTAAAAATAATAACAAACCACATTTATATAGTTAACAACTTTGATTTCCAATAAGTGAGCGTTGTGATCAAGAATTGAAAGGTGATGTACAATACATACCGATAAATAGGGTGCGAGTGACGAAGCGAAGGAGAGAGGAAGGAGGAAACTTCAATTTTACCACCAAGAAGGTTTCCAACATGTCAAAAACCGGCATCGCATACACCTGATAGCCACCGATGACATGAATAACGACGAAGATGTTAGCCGCAGCGATGAGCCACGGGGGATGCTCCAAACCGACGAGGACATTGTCGGCGACCGAGTTGCCAAAGACGTAATAACCCAAAAGGGCAACAGGAAAGTAGCAGATGGCGACTCCGATGTAGGCCCAGATCACTCCCTTCAACATGGGACCCTTGGAAGGCTTCTCTGGCGTCGAAGGGATGGTGGCTTGGATCTCCAGAGCGATGCTGTGTCCGGCGTACGCAAACGCAATGTCACCCAATGAGGTGAAGAAGTTGAAGGTGGCATCCGCCGGGCTATTTGCTTTAATGGCGTAGCTTACACCTGGCTGAACCCCTCTTGCCAGTGAAGTTGCCCAGGCAATGGTTGAGTACAAAATAGACATGACACAGGCGCTGAAAGAGATGGTGGAGATGGAATTAAAGTTAGGGAGGTGACAGAGGAGGAAGTTGAAGGCGGCGAAGATGACGATCCACCATGAGCTTCGGAAGGCGGGGCAGTTGATGCAGACGGTGTCGTGGACCTTCTGCATGGAGTGTCCGCCGGTGATCATATAGGCAATGCAGGTTCCCACCTGCACCATCATCTGCTGGGGAACGACAATGTAGAGGCCCAACTTCTCCCCAAAAACGTGCTGCCCTAGCTCGTGGTACCGATCAAACCGCTTCCCCGGCACCATCTCGTGCATCTCAACCATTTGCCAGAGCGTGAACAACGTGATTAACCATGACAGTATCAGCCCAACCACCCCTGGTCCCCTGAACACAATATACAACAATAACATAAACATCTTACGTGTTTTCCCATGAAAGAGAACTGATTTTAATTTGTCCATTTACTTAGTTTCTATTTTTTCTCTAAGATATGGTTAAACGATAGAGATATTAGAAGAAATTAAAATAAATGAAATTTATATAATTTAAAAAATTTATCTACCGTCTGGGGGAATCAGCAAAACATGATGATTATTAGAGGAAAAAATTGAGTTAAGAAAAAATTGATTTCTAGTTTTAAGACAACTATGATAGTTCTCGTTTAGAACAATAGAGGATTTTATCATAGGTAGGATCCATTTATGTTTTTACATCTTTTACACCCATGTAATATTAGGTGTGTTATACTTAGAACAATTGTTTAGAGAACTAAGAATCTCTTTACATCTTTTACACATGTAATATTAGAAGTGTTATACCCGAACAAAGAGAACCAAAAGTCTTTTCACATCTTTTACACCGGAACAATTGTTCAGAGAACAACTTGCTTGAATTGAAAGATTCAAAATCGAACAACACGAATATAGGTTCAAGGTCTATCACAACAATAACATCTATACAAGGTTTTTTTAAAAAAAAAAAAAAGTTTAAACTACAACCCTAACATATACCTTTAAGGTACATAAAGAGTATTATAAAAGAACATCTTCTATGTTTTCCTATGAGAGATAACTAATTTTGTTCATTGACATATATAGTTTCTATTTTTTCTTTAAGATATGGTTAAATAATAGAGATATTGGAAGAAATTAAAATAAATGAAATTTCTTATGTGTTTCCCATGAGAGAGAAATTGACATATATAGTTTCTATTTTTTATTTAAGATATGGTTAAATAATAGAGATAGTGAAAGAAATTAAAACAAGTGAAATTTCTCATGTGTTTCCCATGAGAGAGAAATTGACATATATAGTTTCTATTTTTTCTTTAAGACATGGTTAAATAATAGAGATAGTGAAAGAAATTAAAACAAGTGAAATTTCTTATGTGTTTTCCCATTAGAGATAACTGCTTTTGTTCCTTAACATATATAGTTTCTATTTTTTTTCTTTAAGATATGGTTAAATAATAGAGATATTGGAAGAAATTAAAACAAATGAAATTTCTCATGTAGAGAACGGATTTTGTTCGTTGACATATATAGTTTCTATTTTTATTTTTCTTTAAGATATGGTTAAATAATAGAGATAGAGGAAGTGGTTAAATAATAGAGATAGTGGAAGAAATTAAAACAAGTGAAATTTCTTATGTGTTTTCCCATGAAAGAGAACTGATTTTGTTTATTGACATATATAATTTCTATTTTTTTTTCTTTAAGATATGGTTAAATAATAGAGATAGTGGAAGAAATTAAAACAAATGAAATTTCTTATGTGTTTTCTTATGGAAGAGAATTGATTTTGTTCATTGACATATATAGTTTCTGTTGTTTTTTTTAAGATATGGTTATATAATAGAGATATTGGAAGAAATTAAAATGCAAGAAAAGATAAATCTAACGATGAAAAATATTTTAGGGGTATAGAAAGAAGAAGTACGTACCATCCCATACGCGCTATGGCGATAGGAAGGCTAAGAACACCAGCACCGACCATGGCGGTGTGATTGTGAAAAGCGGAGTACCACCATTTGGCTTTTCTGGATCCGGTGATCGGAAGCCAATTCTCCAGCTGTTTCACTCGTTCCTCTGCCGTTACTTCAGCCGTATTCAAAGCTTTCTCATCAACTAGAGCCATAGTGAGCAAAATATTAACTTCTTCTTTCAGTAGACTAGCTAGACAGTATATTCTCTCCCGTTTGACTACAATCAGTTCTATTTATAAATCTCTTTGTCGGGCTTATTTGTTTTAGTTTTATAAATATTTTGAAAATCTGAAAATACTCTTTTGAAACAATTCGATAGATTTGTTTAAGTTTTTTAAAACAATCAGAATGAAAAATGATAATTTTATCTTTTCAAGAGATTATTTGGATAATTTAAAAATATTTTTGAAAAATATGAAAACATTTGTTGAAGTTTTTAAAAATAATCAGAATTAAAAATCAGATCTGTTATTACATTCAAAAGATTATTTAAATAGTTTTTAAAATATTAAGATAGCGTGATGAGCTGAGGGGGAATGTTGTTGTTGATATGATAATTAATTTATATATCATTACTCTAACAAACTTTTTATCCTATATTTGACTAACTTTGTCCAGGTTTTTTTTTAAAAAAAAAACTTGATAAAAAAAAGTGTAAAAAAAACTAACCTCGTAGCCTTCCTCTCTAATATAAAATATTTTATTTATTATTTATGATTAATATCCTGAATATCAAATATATAGCAAGTCATCCTCTTTGTGTATTAAAAAAAGCTAGTTCTCCCAATTGATTAAAAGATGAACCGATGGTTTTAATTTATATTATTATAGTATTTTTCATACTAAAATATGGATTTTTGTATCTATTTTTTTTCCGAACGAATGCTTATAACTATTGTAAATAATATATCGACACGGTATATTATATCTTTAAAATATAATTGTAATTTTCATTGGATTAAGGGTTGTTTGTTTCAGTTTTTTAGTAAATCTTTTAAAATAATCAGAGTAAAAGCAATCATATTTTGTATTATTTTCAAAATATTCTTTGAATAAATTTAAAAAAAATTATGACAAGGGAGAATTTTGGCGAGAATATGAAGATAAATGAAGATATCATAAATTCTGAAAATTATTAAACAATATGACTATATCTAAATACAAAATAATGTTCACTGTTTTAAATCCCCAGACATTATAGAAATACTACTTATTTATCCCATTTAATTAAAAGTGATGAACTGATAGTTTTAATTCATATTATTATAGTATTTATATTATAATCTTAATACTAAACATAAATTTCCCTGCTGTTTATTTTTTCTGTTGGGGTTTTGTCTCAGTTCACAACTTGGGTCCAAAAGATTTAGGCTGTCTTTTGGTTTGACCGAATTGTCATTTGGATGAAAATTTTAAAGGGGAGGGGATCCTATGTCCTCATAATTTTTGTAATATTTCATTAATACCATGAACAAAATAAAAATGAAACCATCACTTGGCCAAAATATGAAGGGAAAATTTATTTAAAATAAACCTTTTTTTGGGGACTTTTGCTCTCATAATTTTTGTGATATTCCACTAATGCACATAAGGAAAAAAAAAAAACTCATCATTGTTCCTAAGGGGAAATTAATTAAAAAAAAAAATATTGGTTATTTGGCCCTTCCAATTTTTCTGATATTCCGTATTGAAAATATATTATTATATTGATTAGAAAAATATATATTTTTTGATCGAAAGAAATACAAAGATATCATTATATGAAGGTAGGATATTTATTAAACTAGATATATAAATAGAAATTAAATAGTAAATAGATAAACAATTTTAACGATGTCATCATAGATGATAGATATGGATATTTTTTAGGAAAAATTCAGGGCCCTAGAAAAAAAAAAAGCTCAAAAAAGACATAAAGATTATGTAAATCCCATAAAAGGCTTCAGGGCCTTTTTTTAGTATAATTTCATTAAAACGTTAGTTGTTAATGGGGCAAATATAGTTGTTAACGGTATTAATTTAATTGTTAGGATATTGTTGTTAATAATACTATTTAGTTGTTAATGACCTACCCATTAATATATGGGTATGTAGATGATTGACAAGTATATAAAAGAATAATTAGGATTATCTTTACTTCAAGCTTATAGGTAATCATATAAGAGTTACACTAAAGCTCCCAATGAGAGTCTCTACTCCGGCTACGTCAAAGCTCTCAATGAAAGTCGACAAAGTTACAATAAACACTATTCTAAAATTCCACTAAGGTTACTATAAAGCTACCCTAAAACATTAAAACTAGCATACAAATAAAATCTTTAATTTATTTAGATATATGTTACAAATATCAGTATATGTTATTTTATTTTTTTTCAACATTGGCTAAATAGAAAGTTATCATTTTTTTTTCCATATGTAAATCAGAAACTCCCAATGCATATGTATTTTATCTTTATTAGTGTCAATGGAGTATAGTAGCAAAAAGATTTTTGAGGTAACAATTTAACGGGGAGAATCTATGGTTTCAACCGCTCATACATATACATATAATTAATACTCCCTCCAGTCTTAATTATAAGATAATATTTAGGAGTTAGCTTTGGTCCTAATTATAGGACAAGTTTTTAATTTTTGTCAACTTCTTCCTAAAATATCCTTATTTTATTCTCCCAAATGTGTTTGGTTTTTGGTGAGTAAATGTATATAGGTGTGAAGACTCTTTTTGTCAGTAAAACTTCTTAAATTATTGAATTTTAATTTATTTATCGATCAACTGACATTAATTTTGCATATATATATCTTTGTGTGTGTGATAGATATGTGAGTGTCTGTGTGTCTATACACATACAAATATATAAATGTATATATGTACACACACACATACATATATATACGTGTGTAGGTCTACACACACATATATATATCAATGTGTGTGTGTGTGAAGACACACACACATGTATAGATATGTGAGTGTCTGTGTGTCTATACACACACAGATATATAAATGTATATATGTACAATATCTATACATATATATATGTGTGTGTGTCTACACACACACATATATGTATGTATGTATGTATGTATACACATACACACATATATGTGTGTGTATTTATATACATGTGTGTGTCTGTGGGGGTGTATGTTGTGTAGATATATGTATATATAAATACATACATGTGTGTATAAACACACATATATGTATATATAGTAAGACTATCATTTCAATTTTAAAAAACATGATAAAGAAAATTCTAAGTTGGAGAGGTATGTTGCAGATGTTGTTGATTCACTTTTATTAGTGTCATTTAAAATTGATAAAAGGACATTTTAGGAAAATGAGTAAAATTAACTAATTTAACTCATCTTCTTAATCTTCTCAAAATCGGTTAAATATATCCTATAATTAGGACCGGAGGGAGTATATAATTACGCCACGCGTGGCTTGTAGGTGTACTGTGTCTGGAATACACTCACAATAGGTTTTTTAGGAGTTGGTAGGCTATTGAAGAGAGATAAAAAAAAAAAAAAAAAAGTATATATGTTTACCAATAGGAACCTAAATGAAGAATATGGGTATAAGGAAGGAAAGGTAAATATCAACCTCACACACAACAGAAATAAGATAGGCGTTGGGTTCCCAAAGTGACGAGAAGAAGGTTCTTCAAATGAGTTTTATACCATACACATCCCTACAGTAACCGAACAAAGAGGTTAGTAAAGGACGGATTAGGGAGCTCCATTCTTGTGTTGACAAGACTAGTCACACAAATATGCAAGAAACAAAGGGGGCTTGATGAGACATTTTTACTGGGAGCTCATTGAAGGGAATGAAAAAGAGAGAACAGATGTAGAGAAAATACTCTAAAGGGAATACTCTAAGGGTGCCATGCATAGAGATTAGGTTTCTCTCATAATCCTTTTCTTATTATCCTTTATAATCTTTGAATCATATCCATTCAATCAATAAAAAAAATATTTTATTATCTCTCTTCTTTTCTCAATCAATAGCCCAGATGGACTGACGAGGGAAAATGAAAAGAGAATCCTCTTCCGCTGAGAGGTTATTGATAGACTAAGAAGATCTTTGGGCAAGGGTTTTATTCTTATTAAAATAATATATTTCTTCTTAAAAAAATAATAGAATAATAATAGTAGTAGTAATATTCTCATAGCATTTTTGTTTTATATTATTTACTTTCATATTAAGATATATTTACATACACAACCATCTATATTTTAGAAGAATTATTTTAAGCAGGTGTTTGATTTTATTTATTTATTTTTTCTTTGAAATTTGAATCCTTGTTTTAAATTATTAATTTATTTTAATTCTTTGACCAAATAAAACTTAAGCTATAATTAACTCTAAGTGCTACTAAAATTTAAGGACGTCACAATTCTCCCATTCTAAAAAGAATTTTACCCCCAAAATTAGTCATCTTATTCAACATCCAATAAGTTTTACTAGAAAACACGCCTCCATTTTTAACACTAAACCATCATTAATTGTTTATTTTGTTTTGGCCAACCAAATATTCTTAACAGTAAAAAGAAGTTTGTTTTGGCCAACCAAAAATCTTGTACCATCATATATTGTCCACTTTGGCACACAAGAGTTTTGTTTTCAGTTGGGCTTCGTTAGGCTCATCCAACAAGGGAAAGGTCTCCACACCTTACCAGACATGTTTTGTTCATCTTTTCAGTCAATGTGGAATTTCACAATCTACCCCCTAGAGTCAAGTGCCCCTGACTTGAGCCTAACTCTGATACCAACTATAACAGCCGAAACGCTTGCTTGTAGATATTGTTTGCCTTGACTCACAAGGCCTCACGATTTTTGTTTTTGGCCAGGTTTCGTTAGACCTATCAAAACACATTTACAAGGAAAAAGGTCTCCACACCTTTATAAGACATACTTCGTTATCCTTTCAAATCAATTTGGACGCGTTTTAAAACTGTAAGGGGTGATGAGACTCCAAAACGGACAATATCGAGAACGAGGCGCTGAGATATTACAATTGATATCAAAGTTAGGTTTGTGTCAATATGGGTTAATGTGTTAGCGAGGATGTTGGGCCCAAAAGTGGATTGAGTGTTATATCCCACATCAACTAGAGAGGGGAACAAAAGATGTCTTATAAGTATCTGGATACCTTCTCCTTAAACAATGCCCTAATGTCTGGTTCTGCTTCATCAAATTCCCTCATTATAGTTCTTTAATCAGTGTAGGAATCTGCATACAGAAAAACTTTAATCAGTCGGTAGGCGGTAGGAATCTGCATGCAGATACAGAAAAAATATAGGAACTTTAATCAGTCAGTAGGAATTTGCATACAGAAAAAATATGTTAAAAAATATAGGAACATAGTTAGATAACCCTGGGACACAGCCAAAGAAACGTCAAAACATTCAAAACCTAAAAGATAGTTAAAGTAACCTTTTTTCTACAGCTAATTTTTGTCTATCCTACATGACTCAATGACACGAGCATGGACCAAGAAAACTCATTTCTTTCTGAGTCTATCACATGAAACTGATTTTTTTGTGCAATATGAGAATCTTCCGTCTAATTCACCTTTTGGGCTTGTGTCTTTGAAATTTGTCTTTTGCTTAAATAATAGCCCTCTTGACGAGAGAAACCTGGCTGCATAAACCAAAAGCATTGGATTAGTGAAGATGTATCAGTTTCATGATGAGAAACTCATGCTATATTATGCATAAAGAATCAAGTTCTCGAACATTCCAATAAATGCATGTGCTTCAAATGAATGTGTTCAGAGACACAAGAATCAGTTTACCTGAAGAAGCATGGAAGAAGGGGCAATAGGTTCAGTGACAACATGGCTTCGATAATAATTGATGACCTATTAGCAATTTTTATGTCCTAAAAGCTTCATTTATTTGCAGGAGGGGCAGGAGTCTTGAACTAATGACTCGGACTGTTGAGCTCTCCAGTATTTGTTTCCTTGGGCCGTAAGCTACTCCTAGTCACTATCCTCTTCTCCTCCACTTTCTGAGAAAGCTCACGAATCGAGTCATCATTTTGCTTCAGTTGCAAACTGTGTTCTTTCTTCATTCTCTCAACCTCAGCCTCTAGTGTTTTCACAGTCCTTTCAAGTGCCTTTCCATCTGCTACCTCATCTTCTTTTTTTCTTGGACTCTGGGGTGCACCATGTAGCCAAAAACAAAGATGTTGTTCGGGGCCTTCGTTTCTGGTTTGGTTGCGTAGAAAGTTGGAGAACTGAAAAGTGAAGATGTAGCAGAAGGTGGTGTTAAAGAGGTGTTTGAAACTAAGGACTGTGCTTGGAGAATCATTTGTTTGTGTAGGAGTTTTGCTAGCTGCATTCTTAGTTCTCTATTCTCCTTTTGTAGTTCAAGCACAAGATTGGCTTGATCTTTTTCTGTCTCGACCACAGGCACTACATCAGTCCATCACCTAAACCAAAAACTGAAGTTAAGAAAATCTGATGACTTAGAGGTTCGAATAGTTGTACGGTCTTCAGAGTTTATCAAGATGGAGCAGAATATTACTTCATCAGTAGAATAAGCTCTATCTTGTGTAAGACCTGCTGCCACAATCCCCTGAAACATACATGGATGTAGATAATAATGTATCATCAGATATTTATTAAGAGTCTAAATTCGCTAGAAATACAATGAACAGAGGAAAGATCATTTGTCAGTGATTTCATTTGCCATATAGTACCTGTTTGTCTTCTCTCAATACAAGTGGTGCAAATCCCTGATAGTTTCATTATAGACCTCAAGATAGGAGAGATGAACCCCACGGTTTCCATCACAGCTTCTTTGCCTGATTTTACTGAAAAGATATTTAATAGCCGAAACCAACACTCCTGGATTCTCCACTGTTCCAAGCATTGTGTAGGTTTTTCCAGCTCATGTGGCTTCATAACAGAAAACTGACCCATTCCTTCCTTACATAACTGCTTCCACAAGTTCTGAGGTACTGTATATTCATAATCACAACCTCAGTCACTTCTAATTTGGTCAGCTATGTCCCTTAATCCATTATTTGAAATGAGAAAAAAATGTTTGATTTCCACAACCTTTCCTGTTTGGTAGTTGAGAAACTAAATATAATCCGAGAAAACCAGCCAGGAAAATGAATAATTGGAGGCAATAGATTGTAGAAAAATTCATCTCTAGGAAATAATCGAGCTTATTAATATGAAAACAGGGTGAGTTTAGGCTTCTAGCATAAATATAAGATTTTTGAATTTCAGATTTTCAAAAAAAGAAAAACTCACGTGGTGGAGTAAACTTCCTGTTGAGTAGCCACATCTGGAAACGAAGCCTATTCAATCTCAGGTAGTCGCTATCATTCGCAAACTCCATCAGATACACGTCACACCGATTCACGATTTTCACATAGCACCATGACCGGCTTCCTTCTCCTTCTTTCCCATTGGCCTGAGTCTCACAAACACGAGAATTTGATTCCCTAATTTCCCAACTTTCTCGGATTCTTGGTTCCCTTTCCTTTCCGGCAGCGGTGGCGCCGTCCCAATCGAAAGCTTCCGAGCGACGTTGGCTTTTCTTGGGCAGGTAAACCCTACGATCCAGTCAGTCCTTCCGACCGGATATTCCTTCGATTCCTCCTCATCCGGCGGTTGAGGCAGCATGAACGTTCTTGTAATTGTCGAATTTGGCATTCCGTTCTCTCACATTACATTGTCTGGATTTGAACCTTTTCCTTGTCTTCTTTCTTTGAAGATCCACGTGACGGGAGAGTGGTGAATCGTAAGTTTTCGGGTTTCAAAGAAGGGTTCTTGATAGCAAAGGAAGCTTGCTTCTGCTGCTCGTACAATACAGTGAGCGCTTTCAATTTCTCCTTCAATCGATGGTGTGGGTTTTTTGAATTAGGATTTGTACTGTAGCCTTCTTGATTTACTCTGTTCCCAATTCTCCCTTCTGGGGTTGGCTAATTTTGTTCCAGCCCGACGGTCTGAGACCGAGTTGAAACCGGCATTCTCAAAAGTTTATTTCTAATTAGGCATGTCCCAGAAAATCTTTTCCAGAGAAAGCCCAAAGCGCAAAGAACAAAGAAGTATCAACGCGAAATCAAACGGAAGCTGAAGTTTCAGAAACTTGTGGTCATGGAAGAGGAAGAACTACTGCGATGGAAGTGGGAGAAATCGATCTTTGGGGAAGATACTGAGACTCCAATTTCTGCTCATTGCACGCCTCATAAAA
Organism: Acacia confusa; assembly: GCA_037074495.1. Classification (NCBI taxonomy): domain Eukaryota; kingdom Viridiplantae; phylum Streptophyta; class Magnoliopsida; order Fabales; family Fabaceae; genus Acacia; species Acacia confusa. Next base: position 8,746,159 of record CM073502.1, read on the forward strand.
TACTGAATTTCTTACAAATCCTCTCTGAAAGCGAAGTGGAATGAGGGAAACGTAGAGGGTCACTATTTTTATTAGTTCTTTAGTATGACTATGAAATTTGAATTTATTCTCTAACGGTCAAAATTTCAGCCCTCAGGTTAGATACAGTGTGATTTATACAGTTATACACGTAATCTTTTTTTGCCCCCTTCAAATTGCATATATTCGTCATTACAAATATATTAAATAAAAAATTCTAATAAAATATCATTTAAATTTTAAAATCTTAAATTAATTTTAGTGACTACAAGAATACTAATAGAATTGAAAATAATAATAATAATAATAATAATAATAATAATAATAATAATGTCATAGAATGATTAACAACTCAAATTTTTATCAAATCAATTATTTAAAATTTTAAAGTTGTACATTATAATTTCTTGAAATTTTTTCAATACTAAATAATTAAAGAAATGTCAGGCTTCATTTGTTTTTCAAAAATCAAAACAATACACAAACGCCCTTAACAAAATCAACTTCCTCACTGCTTCTTCATCCATCAACAAAATCTTCTACAACAACAGGGAATAGCTGGGAAGAGGGCTTGTGATGTGAATAATAGCTGGGAGGTTAATCATGCTAACTTTACAGCAACAGTTCAATGATGGAATAGGGATGTATTCGGCGATATTAATATAAGGAAAGCTAATTTGATCTAACAATTGGAGCACTTGAATAAAAAGCCTCTTGAGAGTAAATTTTGGAATAAGAAACGGGAAGAATTGTGGGTTGTACGTGTTGGAGACATGACTTGTTCAAGAGGAAATTATGTGGTTGCCACACTCACGATGTAATTGGTATCGCGATGGAGATAAAAATACTTAATATTTCCGTAGTGTTACTAATGCTTGGAAAAAGAGGAAAAATATTCAAGCTTTACAGGGTGTATGTTATAACCAAGAGGAGCTAAAACGTGTGGGTCAGTCGTATTTTTAGACATTATAGTATGCTTTCACACATGTAGTTTATTGCATTATGCATATCTTATATGCTACATGGTTATGTTTGTTCAACCTCCTGATTGATAATGTCATCATTCTGGAGATATATTCTGTTCTATTTCTATCCTGAGATACAGTCGTTGATGGTCCCATCTTAATAACACAGATTTTGACCATTGGGAAAATTTCTACTTCGAAAATACTTTCCACAACATTAGTTTGTGTAATGTGGTGTATTAGATAGTGACAAAGATTTTGGCTAATAGATTAAAAAGTGTAATGCCTTTGATTGTTGCCTTGAATCAACGTAGCTTTGTTCCGTGAAGACTTGGCTCAAATAATATTATATTAGCAGAGGAAGTGATTTATTCCATAATGCATCCAAAAAATAAGAAGGGATTTATGGCGTTGAAAATTGATCGAGAAAGGCGTATGAATGTGCATGTTGGGATTTTGTTATTGACTGCTTGATTGAATTGGGGTGGATACGAGGTTTACGGATATTGTTGAGTGTTTTTTGTCCATAGTCAAAATGCAAATTTTATGGAATGGTGATAATCGGTCAAATTTTTCTCCTAAACACGGAATTAGACCGGGGATCCTATTTCTTGGCACTTATTTGTACTAGTTACGGAGAAGTTAGCTCATTTGATTCAAAGTGAAGTTAGGGATGGTAATTGGTTACCTTTCAGGTTAAAGAAGAATGGTACTCAAATTTCACACATTTTCTTTGCGGAGGCTAGTTTAGATCAAAATCAAGGCTTGCTCGGATGATTTTTGTCTTGCTTCGGGAGAGAAGGTTAATGAATCCAAGTCTAGGATTTTTTTTTCTCCAAGGGTGTGAATCACACGTATAGAGAGGAAATGAGTGATGATTTTCTTGGCTTTAAGCTAACTATTGATCTAGAGGTCCTATTACTTCATGATCGAGTATCTAAGCAAACCTGTCAGTATGTCTTGAATAAGATGGATGCAAGGCTATCTAATTGGAAGGCTAATAATTTATCTATGGCTGCTAGACACACTCTGGCATCTTCAGCTGCAGCAGCCATACCGACCTATTTTATGCAGTCAACGTTACTCCCTATCTCCACGTGCAACGATATTGATAAAAGATGTAGAAATTTTTTGTAGGGAAGCTTGGTGGTCAAACAGAGAATACAACTTGATGCTTAGGAGGATGTTTGTAAACAGAAAAAAATTGGCGACTTGGGTCTTTATGAAGCTCGTAAATGTAATATGGCCTATATGATGAAGCTGGGTGTAACACCCCCGGATTTATAGCATTTATAAAATTTTACTGGTTTTCATAAATAATAATAGAAATCCAAAATAATCAACTTCGAGAAGTGTTACCGTCGCACTTGTATGGGACAAGTGTAAGGCTGTTTATTACATTAAATAAATCTAAACTTGAGTAGAAATGTTTTTCGCAAAACAAAACAAAATAAAAGAAAACAATAAAATAAAATAAAATCAAAATTAAAATTGAACGTCTTCTTCACTTCTCACTGTTAGCTCTAACCCTTGGCACCTGTTTCACTAAAATTCTGCTCCCCCGAAGGATCATCGCAGCCCAAGAATACAAACATTAGCAACAGCTGGTAATCCTAATTAAATAAAGATAATATAAAATAAAATAAAATACTTAAGTAAATAAATAAACAAATGAATTTAAAATAAATTGAAATAGAATAAACAATTATAAAATTAAAATAAAATAATTACAGAATAAAACAAAATAAAAAAACATCATATCTATGTATAAATAAAAGGTATCTTTGTTTATAAAAGTTTCTAGTGTGAAAAGAACCATGGTAGATCCGGATATCCCACCAATCTACCCTTGACCTTGAAACCTGTCAGTCACAAATCATCAAATTTGGCCATAAATAATTTTCTTTCTAGTATGCACATCTCTTCCCAAAGTTGCTACTAGTGCTCCGGATATCCTGTTAGGCACCACTTTGGGAAGAACGGATATATCGGTTCACATCAAATAATTAATTTTTTTCGAAGGCATAAAGCCTTAAAAGTGTGTTCATCACTTTAGGAGGTATCATCCCAAAGCTATCTTTCCACTGCTTATTTATTTTAAATGCTCTTAAAAAAAATAAAAGTAAAATAAAATAAATAAAACAAAACAGCATCGGATAAGAGCTTGATCTATGTCCAAAAGTATTATAATATTAAAATATATCAATATATATATGTGGAGGAATAAAAAGAAAAGGAATCAAAGACGTTATGCTTCTCCAAAATATATATACCTATATATATATACATATACATATATAGGTATTTATGTTAGCCAATATTCAATAAAAGAATCAAGGATGTGTCACTCATGCCCATATATATGAATATGTGAATCAATCAGAGTCAAAATCATCAGGAAAGCAAAAACGCAAAACCCACGGCATATACCATACATGTATGCAAGCATGACATTTAATACTCAATTACGCAAAACGAGGTGGAAGAATGTGAATTTTTCGGCATGTAATGTTCAATGCAAACCGAGATGGAGGAATGGATATGTGACTATATGTAAGATGAGATATAATATTCTCATGCAAATTGAGATGGGGGAGGATGTATATACATCGGTATGCAAGAAGGTAAATTATTCATATGGTCATAATTAATTCCCTAATTTGAGACCGACATAACACATCTTAAATTCCTATTGTCTTAGGGATTAGGATTACCTGGTCTCCGTGTTTGCTAAGCTCCTATAAGAGAAATTCTGCCGCAAAGAGTTTTCAGAGAGAGAACTAATGAGTGATGGCTAGGGTTAGATGGTTAGACCTAGGTTTATAGTTGAAATTAGAGTTTAGCTATGGGCTGGGCTCT